>OX439231.1:27225877-28633365 GCA_949319165.1 Sialis lutaria | reverse complement strand
CGTATAGAAGATCTGAAAACAGTAAATATGTTTATAGTTAAAATTAAAAATGATTATTTAATAATTCCTAAATTCATAATTACTAGGTTCTTTTTCAAACTAAACTTCATCGAATTAGAGTCTTAACTGCAATTGCTAAAAATATAAACGTATGGGTAATAAAAATAAAAAAAGTAAAGACAATTTTTAATGGAATGAATAAGATGAATTACGATGAAACGGTCAAATATGTAATTGCAGAATGCTGGATACCAGTTATAGACATTGAAAAAGCTCAGAATGCTCTTTTAGAAGGAAATGTATGATGTTTAATAATTTTGAATACCGATGCATATTAATTTTTAAATTAATTTAGAAAAGAAGTGATACTTCGGCTCCACCAATTTTAAATCGGATAGAAATATTTGAGGATCCACCAACTTACTTTAGGACAAATAAAGTTACTAAAGCATTTCATATGTTGATTGATTCTTATGGAACAGCAAGTTACAGAGAAATGAATCCGTCGCCATTTGCTATTGTTACGTTTCCGTTTTTGTTTGCTATCATGTTCGGAGATACAGGACACGGAATTTTTGTAATGCTTTGTGGAATGTTAATGATATTGAATGAAAAGACTTTAAGCAAAAATCAAACTGATAGCGAGGTATTTAATTTTAAAATGTGAACCCTTCCGCTATAGGAACTGGATATGTTGAGGAAAAATTTAATAATAATAATGCAGAAACCGGATAAATATTATATTATTAAAATTATCCACATTACCTTGTACATAATCCACAGTGGAAGAGTCAAATTAACATTAACAAAGTTATTAATGTTTTAATGTTAAACATATTGTGATACTATTAAACTGATGTTTTTTTTTTAGATCTGGAATTTATGTTTTAATGGGCGCTATATTATATTTTTTATGGGATTATTTTCAATCTATACTGGAATGATTTATAATGAAATGTTTTGTCTTTCAATGAATATTTTTGGTTCAAAATGGAGAAATAATTATAACTTATCTGATATAATGGGAAACAATAAACTTACTCTAGATCCGGCTACAAATGATTATTTACAATATCCATATCCGTTCGGAATAGATCCTCTTTGGAAGGTAATTGTGGTATACATTCATTGAAAAATTAAATAAAAAGCTTATCTATACAGGATGTCCCATTTTAATCTATCACCCCCCTATTTTTTTTTATCTATCAATTAAAACAAAAAATGCTTCCAATAAAAGTTGTTTGGTTTTGAGGGGGACCCAAAATGGCGTTATTAATTTTTTATTTTTTGGGCGTCTTCATGGTCAAATAGGCCCAACTTTTTTTTTTCAAATGGAAACCTATATTTTTTATTACAATATCTTATTGTTTGGAAAAAACAAGAAGCTTTTGTTTCAAAAAATTTTTTGTATGACTTCATTTTTTTTTAATATTCAACAAAATAATTTTAGATTTTAGAATTTTACTAATTTTTTACTCGAAACCCATTAACTTTAGAGGAAAAGTGTAAAAAACAAAAAATGTTTATTTTAATATGATAAAACTAGGAAAATTATTTCAGATTTTTTATTTTATTTTTTATTTGCTTTAATATTTTGAAGAGCAAAAGTTAACAAAAAATCCGGATATAATTTTCCTAGTTATATCAGATTAAAATAAACTTTTTTTGTTTTTTACATTTTTTCTCTAAAGTTAATGGGTTTCGAGTAAAAAATTAGTAAAATTCTAAAATCTAAAATTATTTTGTTTAATATTAAAAAAAATGAACTCATTCAAAAATTTTTTTGAAACAAAAGCTACTCTTTTTTTTCCAAACAATAAGATATTGTAATAAAAAATATAGGTTTCCATTTGAAAAAAAAAAGTTGGGCCTATTTGACCATGAAGACGTCCAAAAAATAAAAAATTAATAACGCCATTTTGGGTCCCCCTCAAAACCAAACAACTTTTATTTGAAGCATTTTTTTATTTAATTGATAGATAAAAAAAATTAGGGGGGTGATAGATTAAAATGGGACACCCTGTATAAGCCTATGAGAAAAAATTAGTTAATTTTCAGATTAAATAATAACATTGTTTATTTTCAGGTTGCGAAAAATAAAATAATTTTCTTTAATTCGTTTAAAATGAAACTTTCTATTATAATTGGCATATTTCATATGGTATTTGGTGTTTTACTGAGTCTACGTAATCATATGTATGTAATAAATAAATATTAACTGAACAGAGCACACATTAATGATTGTATTTTGTTTTGCAGCTATTTCAAAAATCGTATGAATATATATTGTGAATTTATTCCTCAAATTGTATTCACGGTTTCACTTTTTGGATACATGATGTTTTTGATGTTTTTTAAATGGGTGAAATACCATTCAACTCTAAATGGTTAGTCTTGTTTTAACATGAAAAGGACAAAGTCTTAAAGTCTAAATATTACAGAAACATTACGACCATGTAGACTACTATTGATCACAGTTATATTTTTTAAAGACTTGTAATATTTTTTTTAATCAAAGAATTTCTAGTTGAAAGTTAAATATATTTTTGCAGAATCTGAAATAACAAGCAGTTCGTTATGTGCGCCATCAATTTTGATTACTTTCATTAATATGGTTTTGTTTAGAGGAACACCGAAAAATAAAGTTTGTAATAATTTTATGATGTTTCCATATCAAGAAGAAATTCAAAAAGTACTTGTCATTATTGCTTTAGTTTGTGTACCTTGGATGCTTCTGATGAAGCCGATATGTCTTATTCATAAACATCATAAGTCTCACATTCCGGTAAATATAACATTTTTTTGACAATAACTATATCTAGTGCTAGTAACCTGATTTTTTTGGTAATATTATACAACTTATTAAGAGCTAAAAAAATATAATTAATTTTACAGGTAAAAAAAATAATACAGTAACGTTAGCCAGTATTCCAAAAAAAATTAGTATTTTTTTCATTAGACCTATTATTCGAAGTGATAATCTCATTTTAAGTACTAAAAATATTGTTAAATATTGAAATTTTTATTAATTCATTTCAAACTTCTGATGGTCGAAGATGTGTATTTTTAAGCCATATTTATTATCGAATCTGTTCAATAAAAACATATTTTTATTTATTAATGAACAAATTGTAATTTTTTATTTTTGATAATAAATATGGCTTAAACATTGAATGTTAAAATTCTTCATTCGTTTGCCGGTATAATATCTATCTTTAGGCATCATTCTAAACAAATAATCCAAATGGCATATTTTACTATACAGGTTGGTACCTAATTTCTAGTTTTGAGTTATCGCTGTTTTAAGATTGGTATCTTGGATAGTTTTATTCTAAAAATGATATCTTTCAAATTTTATTTTACCAAATTTAGCATGTTTTTCCTCTTAACACATATATGGCTCGAAAAGTACCTAGATTTGCTACTAAATGGCGCTGTCATCTTAATTCGACTAAAAATTGACTTATTGTTAGTCTTTTTTTCCCGTGTACCCTTCAAATGCAATATATTTTGAGTTTTTGAGACCCTAATTCATTAATATAAAGTTATTATTTAATATTAATCTAATATCTATTTATAGTACATTGACTATTAAAATATACTTCATATCAGTTCATATAATTGATAAATATTTTATCAGCATCGTTAACAATGAGAGATAAAAACAATAAAAATAGAATATTATCCTATTGTTCACTGTTTATATTTATATAAATATGCATATTTCAAATAAATTCCAATAACTTATATTGCACACCCCAAGCAGGCTCTGCTTGGAAGTGTGTTCTACTCTCGTCCTAAAATTTTTTTTCGTATATAAATTGATAAAATGAGTATTATATCTTAAATTTCTTCAGTATCTCACTTACATTTTTACATTTTCTGATAGAAAACATTACAGTCTCCATTTTTGCTTAGTTTAATATTGATCGGTTTTAATTTTCTGTTATAAAAATATAAATAAAGTTCAATTTGTCGATTTAACCCGCTTTTTTGATAGAAACGCCGAACTACAGGCTACAATTCGAAATAAATTTGCACCAATTCTTTTGAATTCACTTCATCTATTATCAGAATAGAACCCTATTAAAACTCAACAAAATTGGATAACTAGAAGTAACGAAATATGCAGTTTATTTAAACAAAAATTCATATTTTGACAAGAAATTTTTTTACAAATAGAGTAGTTGCTATTTATAATTTATTAATAGTAGTAGGCGCTATTTCTTCATATGTCACTTCAAATTCCATAATTATTATATTGTGTTAATTAATATATAAATACATGTACATTTTGTACATCGATACGTGCTGTATTTTTATTCAAAGCCAAACAATCTTTTTAATCAAGATAAAATCTGGTAAGTTTGCATTTTTAAAACAAATATATAATATACGTCATATAACCTATAAACGTTACATTGTTGTTTCATTTTAAATGCTAAACATCAGGTGAACACAGCTGTTATCGCTGCAATATGTGGATGTATTTATCTTTTTAATTATCATTAGATATTAATTAATTTATTTACTTTATACATTTTACAAAAAAAATATGTTATATAAAAAATGTAAATTAAAATGATTGTTGTTTTATTACAATACATCTTAAATTTAAATAAAAAAAGGTAATAATCGATTGATATCAAGATTCATTGTTGATTTTCTAAAAAATCTTAATGAGTGATAAACTTCATATTATATATTTATATTAATATTAATTACCTCCAATCTTTTTTTCAAACATCCTTTTAAGTTTCACCAATTTTATTGTACCTGTACCGTATTTATTTGATATTATTAGTTAATACATTTTTTTTATGTTTAAGGGGTGTGCATTTTATGGCCTAGCCATAGTATTACACACTATTTTGATTCTTTTTTTTAATTGGGTGCTGTACGTAATGATAAAATATTGTTAGATATCTTAAAATTTAAGATATTTAATAACAAGTTACGATTATAGGGTCTGGTAACAAGATGAGACATAAATCTTATAAGGGAGCGTCCATTAATTTCATAAGATTGATTTTCGAAATTTCAACAGCCAAAACTGGTTTCCATTCACATATTTTAATATCCCACATAAAGATTTTTAAGACATTCCACCCCCCTTCCCAAAAAAATGTATGTAATAATTTTGAGTTTAATTTAAAAATATATCTATAAAAATCAGTATTAATTTAAAGTGTTCATAGCTAGTTTAAGAGCCCACGAACAGAATCAAAAATAAATATTAAAACATGTATTCTATCATTTCTAGTACAGTATTATATTTCATTTATAATTCTAATGATGATTATTATATAATCATATTATATCATATGTCATTTTTCAAATGATTTTTAGCCTCAAATAGATCTAGATGTAGAAGAAGACATCGAACTTGGAGCTGAAAGTTCTAATTCACATTTAATACAACAACAGCCACCCCCACCAAGAACGGAAGAAAATTTTGATTTAGGTGAAATATTCATTCATCAGACAATACATACAATTGAATATGTTCTGAACTCTGTTTCGCACACCGCATCTTATTTGAGGCTGTGGGCTTTGTCGCTGGCTCATAATCGTAAGTTTACTTAATTATACAGTAAATCTTAAATAAGTGGCATATATTACACATTCACTTTCTATTACTGTCACAATAATGTAACTTTTGTGGACCACACCCAAGACAAACCTGCATTTTCTTGGATGCGATAATCATAACAATAACATTAATTATTGCACTAGTTTTTTGATAGACTGTATTTATTTCGAGATATATGTTTTTTTAGAATTATCTGATGTATTATGGAATATGGTACTAGCGAAAGTAGTACAGTCGAAGAATATTATGTTTGGTGGTTTTGCTACTTTTATTGGTTTTAGTGCTTGGGCATTTTTTACTGTCTCTGTTCTTATTTTGATGGAAGGACTTTCAGCTTTTTTGCATACTCTGCGACTTCACTGGTAAATATTTTTAAATGTTGTTTATTTAAATTAACCCTTACTCCGTCCCTTGGGTGCGCTACTGACCCCCCCCCCCACCCCGCAAGATCACAAAATTATCTAAAATTTCCCTTTCTCTGAAAGTATAAACTTTCTTTTAGGTTGTATTTAAACAACTATCTGTAGTTAATTAATGTAAATGATTTATTTTCAGGGTTGAATTTCAATCAAAGTTTTATTCAGGTTTAGGACATCCGTTTCAACCATTTTCTTTAAAGATATTAAAATAATAAGTTCAAATATAATAAAATGTATTTATGTGTTTAAAATACTAATAAATTGTTTTAATGTTTTATTTGATTTAAATTAATAAATAATACTTTTTTTGTAAATCATATGGAGTGTTTTTACTTTAAAGTGGTATATGAGCCAAGGGTCACACAACTCACAATACATCAACAAAGTACAAAAACACTAATATATATAAAAACGCGAAATAGGTAATTTTTGTCTAAAACAAACCTCCTTTACCCATCACTTCAGCGCCCCTGGTGATTTTTTTTTGTGGATTGTGATGATAAATAATGCATGTGACCCATTGTCATCAAAATCTGGCCAGTTATTTTTTTTTGCCACATTTTCGAAACTTTGGGCCCATTACGCAATCTGAAGATATTGACCGATTTCAAAAAAATGGTGGCGTTACGTTTAGCAACTGTTGGGTATTATTACCAGGGCTGTGGAGTCGGTACAAAAAACCTTGACAAAAACCTACGACTCCGACTCCTTTATTTTTCAAATGATCGACTCCGACTCCGACTTTTTACTGTACATTTTTTTTTTAAATTCTGTTTTCGGGCAAAATTTTTTTGAGTGAATTTCGGTGATTCTGGTTCCGGCCAGAATTGAAAATTTCAAATCATTGTACTTCAAAATTCAAAACGAACAAAAAATATTAAGTGTTTAAAGAAGTAAAAACCATTATTTAATTAAAGGAGTCGGAGTCGGTACCTTTTTACCGACTCCGACTCCACAGCTCTGATTATTACGATTTGATCCATGAAAATTTCCTATTTTCGACCTACTCTAACATTATGTAACAAAATCATGCCCTTATCCTCCACTCAGGGCCGGATTTACAAATTTGCCGCCCGTAGGCAGTTACGAAAATTGCCGCCCTTTTCATTGAATAAAATTAAAAAAAGTGCATATTTTTCATATGAATTACCTTTTTTTTTTTTCGTTGTCAAATAAAATTTTTTAGGTTATTTTTCCCAAATATGCCGCCCCTAAATTTTTGCCGCTATAGGCACGTGCCTACATTGCCTGCATGGTAAATCCGGGCCTGCCTCCACTAATGGCTACACACCTGCTTCTTGCTTCTACTACTCTTTTTAAATATTTAGCATCTTTATAATATGTTTTCTAATGTCCTTTTTTGTTTTAAATGACGATTATACTATCAACATTTCAAAGAAAATTATTTACTTTAATTTAATAAATAAGAAAAATTGCAATTACAAAAAAAAGCAACAACAAAAAATTAGTAATTTTTTTAGTATTTTGTCTAAAAAAAAACATAATTCAAAAGGTTTAAACTGATTCATTTAAAATAATTTGATTCCGAGGTTCAATCCCTAAGGCACTTCACTAATTCCCCTGGATTTAAAAACTTTCCGCCGCAACTTTACCTATTAAATACGACATGAAAATTCATTTAATACATATACATAGGTACACACCTTAGATAAGGAAAGGTGCACGCATTAATTATTTTATTTACTTTATTTAAGTGCCTCTAAAATATATAGGTACTTAGTACTTATATATAACTACTTACGTATAAAATATTTACTTAACATTTTACTTTCAATGTAAGTGGTGAACTTAAGGAAAGTTGATCCCTGGGGTGGAATGTTAGTTATGTACCCCTCCTCGTCCAAAAACTTTTTAAAACTATTTGTCACAATTATTGTTAAAAAATTTAATTATTGACATTATACAGATTGAGTCATATCAGGTGAAACAAACTTGGACAGTCAGGATGTATGGGGCTAGTGATGGGCTCTTTGATTTTTACCTAGTATTTTTATGTTATTTTTTCCCTATATTTGTCACTTTTATAAGATCATCTACCACACAATACACAAAAATATACTTTGTTAATCAACCGGTTACGAGAAACTAAAAATTGTTATCTGTTGATAAGGATGCATTTCTGGAGGTATATTTACATGTTTTCTTATTTTTAATCCTAGAATAAAATTATAGACTTATTTTGTGTAGTTTGAAGCATCCGTATTAAGTTAAATTGTCAAATATAGGAAAACAAGAACATAAAAATACTAGATAAAAATCAAAGGGCCCAATAGTCCCATACATCTCTGGTCTAAATATTGGTTGATATACTGGAAACTGGCGCGCCAACAAAATTTGCCGCCCGGGTGCAAGACTATATTTGCCGCCCCTATATATATATGTATCTAAGTTAGTATTTAAATAATCTCATACTTTTAAATCCATTTGAATATTATTATTAGACTGCAAAAAATTAAATAAACGATAGGAAGTCCAGGGACAGACCGAATCATCGGGACAGAACCCAATTTCATGGCATAATTCGGAAAGCTCCGTGTTTTATACAGTTTTTATACATTTGTTTTTAAAATTTACGCGCAAAATTGGAAATGATTAATTTATTGTAGGTAGGTACGAGTTCTAAAATACTACCTGCATTTTCCATAATTATCTAACATTACCTGCATTATTTATTTTCGTCATTTAAACCAAAATATTTTTTTACATCCCACAATTATTTAATTAACATGATAAACGTTTTTATGATTATTGTTATTATTAAACAACGACTGACGAGGCGGCTTTTTGCCGCCCGTTTGCGGTGCACTCCCTGCACCCTAGGGTTGGCGCGCCACTGACTGGAAATGGATAACATGTATTAATATTCTACCAGGTATCAAATTTCATTACTGTATCACAATGGGGTCTCCAGATATTAAATAAAAACTAATTTTAGGCAAAATCTTCGGGGGTCTGTAGCTCCCTCATGAAGAATTTCCGGACATGTTCATATGAACTTTTTTGCTTGAATTTTTTTCTCAATCAACTGTTCAAGTTTGTTCTACCTAATATGACTCTCCCTGTATAAAAAATAAACAGATCTAACTATCTCAGATACGAGAAGCTTTGTGACCGTTTCAAAATGAGAAAATTTCAGAAATTTTACTTGATTTTTTCGTTTCAGGTCAAGACAAACACTTTTCGTCCCGTGTCTGTCTCCCGAATCCTTGTCACACGCATAATTAATGAACCACTGAAGTGATTAATTAATGAAACTTGAGTGGTTGGTGGAGTTTACCTTGAGAACAGTCCCATTTAAAAATCATTAAAATCGTGTGAAGGTAAGGGAGAGGGATGACATCGCAAAAGAGTTATTTTTCGAGATATTCCAAAGACACTTTTCTTTTTATCTTTTTCGTAAAGCATTCAATTTTCTATAATATAGGTCACCACAACGTTGTAAAATATTTCCTTACAATGATTTATCTCAGTTTGCTTATGCACAGAATAAAAAATTAGATTTAAATTGAAAAAAATAATCGGGCGCGTATTAAGAAAAATTTCGAGTTAATATTTTTTTAATAAAATTGTATAAAAATTAAATAGGTGCCAAATATTAAAAACCAATATACACCGATATGGTAGTTCATCTGAATACTTTATGGGTGTTTATTAAAATTGTTCGATAATTAACTATGTTTGATTAATTAAGCACGAGGAAGCACTGTGCATTAGATGTTTTTTTTCGTCAGTTCAATTTTAGAGCCCCCTAAAGATACTTTACGCCCTCCTGCAGTATTTTGAGGAACTACTTTTAGTCCCTATGTCATTTTTTAATCAACAAGACATCTCCCCCCTCCTACCATGGTACCCACGACCAGGGCCGGATTTACAAATTTGCCGCCCGTAGGCAGTTACGAAAATTGCCGCCCTTTTCATGGAATAAAAATAAGAAAAGTGGATATTTTTCATATGAATAACCTTTTTTTTTTTTTTTCGTTGTCAAAAAAAAATTTTTAGGTTATTTTTTCCAAATCTACCGCCCCTAAATTTTTGCCGCTATAGGCACATGCCTACACTGCCTGCATGGTAAATCCGGGCCTGCCCACGACCCCCCCCCACTTAATTATCATAATGATATTCATGATATTATTAAATAAACGCCTTAAGAAAAATATTAACCACCACATTCCTTAAATATGTTAATACATAAAATACAGTAAATATTGAAATGGCCTTGATAATGTGCATAGTAAAGTTTTTTTTAATTGCAATTGTCTATAATATAATCAATGCATAATGCATGGATCTATTTTCATTCAGTTTTGCATAATCATATGTTGTAAATACATATGTGCATATTATTCTGTGATGTACATCAGAGTATTTTCTAGCAGTAAGCGTCATTCAAGGCCATTTTAGGTTCAATGCAATACATATACATACATACATATGTATATGAATAACATATATCTGCTGCAGGGTCTGCAGCATAATATGCATGTGTAAAAACTGCATTGATGCAACTTAAACTGCATCCTTCATTGATTGGTGCGCGAGAGCGTGAATCGTTGCCATTGGTTATTGTAAATAAACTAACCGAAAATAAACGAGGTTACATTCGGTAGTAGTCCGCTTAAAAGTCAAAGGCAATGATAACATTCAAGCGATAACATTTATTATAGAAAGTTGTAGACTTAAAATCTCGTTGTTAATATTAAATAAACAGTGCAATATAATATAGGATCGAAATGCCAGGAAAACCTAAACAAGTCTGCATCATTGGGTCGGGAAATTGGTAATGACAGATCATTGTTTTGAAACATATATTTTGTTATTGTTATAATTTTTCTAGTTTTTACAACATAAAATAAGTTTTGAATATCATTTAAAGTTTTTTTTTAATTTAATATGTCTTAAATTAATATTTTTTCATTGTACTAGGGGTTCTGCTATAGCTAAAATTGTTGGTAGAAATGCAGCAAGATTACCAAATTTGGATAATCATGTTACAATGTACGTATATGAAGAAATGATAGATGGTAAAAAATTGACAGAAATTATCAATACTACACATGAAAATGTTAAATATTTACCTGGACATAAACTACCGGAAAATGTGGTATGTATAACAATTTTTTTTTTTTCAATAAATATACGAGTAAAATCCTTGACCGTAATATATTAAAAAAATTTCATGACATTTCAATATCACAAGTATATTAAAAAAAACAAAATCAACAGTATCATTAATCATTATTTTATCGGACTATTGGAGCATTATACCAGACAAAAAATACAATTTCCTTAATCACCTTTGAACTGCACTTTGAGCTGTGTTAATGAAATTATTGTATAAGAGGTTCATTTGAGTATTAATAACTATTATTTCAAATATAAATAACTTGGGAAATTTGCCAGTGAAAAGAAAAACAAAACAGTGGCGGGGATTCAAAAGTTAGATCATTTTTTACTGAAAATAAATGTATTTTTGAATAACTTACAGGTTGTCTACACTGAAACTAACATATTGTATTTTTTTATTTATATCTTTTAAAACTATGTGTATTTTTATAGCAGCAGTAGAGACTATCTTATTCAAGTATTGTTATTTATCATTTTATTGACACAGCACATATGTTTAGTTTTATTAAGCATACATTTTTTTTATATATGATACATAAAACACATTAATACATTTAATAGCATGTGCAGAAGGTAATAATTATAAGAATGTTTTATCATTGAATAAATTATTGTTAATAATTGAAGACAGTAATATAAATAAAAAAGTATAAAATACATAATACGCAAATTAAAAATCAAATATTATTAATTTATCTATATATTTATAAATAGAAGTATAACTATGCAAAGAATAATACATTTTCTATAAATAAACAAAATTTGTTTATGATCTATAATTTATGGTAATATTCCTCAAATAATTATATCCAGTTCTTTCCTATTTTGAACATACATATATGAATTTAATTAATATTTATATCATAACAGTTTTTTGTTAAAGCTGATAAGATATTCATATTTGGCATTTGAAATGTCTTCTAATGCCAATGACCCATTTATTTAAATTCTGACCTTGTATTTTGAAATTCATGTCCAAATTCTGTTGTCAATCGGATTATATAACATTACTGAAGATTTTACAATACATTTATTTAAAAATAATCTAGTTTTTTATAGAAATGATAAAATGTTTTATAGTATTTGAATCGATGTATGCAAAATAACATGTTTAATTATTATAGGTAATGTTAAATAATAATTAAGACCAGTTTTAAATCTTATACATACATTTTTTTCACTTTATTTTTTAATCTGGAAACATTTATTATTTAATATTTATAGATTATAGGAATATAAAGTATTACCGATTACCTACAAAATGTATTAGCTCTTTATTATGAAAAATTGATATAACATATTGTTTTTGACTTAAAATAATTTTGTAATTAATAAAACTTTTTTTATTAATGGCAGATTGAATAAAACAGAAATAATCTCAATTAAATAATAGTCTATTTTCAAACTATGATTGATGTTAATTCTAAACTCAATTATTTTTTGCTTCATGAAACCTACCATAATAATTTCAATTATAATTCAAATTATAATCTATTATAATTATTTAATTATTCTAGGTGGCAGTACCTGACGTAGTAGAAGCAGCAAAAGATGCTGATATTTTAGTTTTTGTAGTGCCACATCAATTTATAAGGCCATTATGTTCAACCTTGTTAGGAAAAATTAAACCTAATGCTATTGGGTTATCCTTAATTAAGGTACGTGTTTTAATATAATTTCCTGTTAAATAATTTATGCAATTTATTTTATTACATGTGTTTATATATAGTTAAAATAATGTATAATAGTTTTTTTTTTCTATAGGGATTTGAAGTAGCTGAAGGTGGTGGTATTGACCTTATCTCTCATATCATTACACGGCACTTAAAAATAAGTTGTGCGGTATTGATGGGTGCAAATCTTGCCGGTGAAGTAGCTGATGAGAAATTCTGTGAGACAACAATTGGCTGCAGTGACAAATGCTTAGCGCCAATATTGCGGGACATTATTCAGACAGAGTACTTCAGAGTTGTGGTAGTCGATGATGTGAACACTGTAGAAGTTTGTGGAGCACTTAAGGTAATTTAATGTTAAATATTAACAATGAGTCAAGTCAGAAGAAACTTGAGTACAGGTAATATGAGTTAGTTGCAGTTTGCAGAAAGTATTGTATAATGATTTATGTCCGGTATTATGAAAAATTTGATCTTGACTAAAACCTAATCAAAATTACAAGGTATTTTCAGTGCAATTCAATTTTTTTGTAGGGTCTACATAGACCAGCAGAGACACCATTTATACCTATGGCTCTCTGATACTTTCACAATCCCGTTTCCTTAACAACTTGGTTCTTCTAACTTAAAAGAGTGCCAACCCCTGACATAGACCAAAATCCATACAAAGCTTTAACTACCTTAACTCAATTCATACCCTGTAGAAAGTTTTTGGTCACAAACATTAATAGCTAATGAATAATATTATGTATCATTATTCATAATAGATGCATTACCTATAGTAAATGTAAAAATTATATCATGACTTGTATAAGTATAAAAGTATTATTAATCATCAAAATTATCACAGGTCAAGTTTAGGTAATATTTTTTTTATTCATTATCTTTATTAACAATAATCATAATATATTTTATGCAAAAAAGTTAAATGAGTTCTTTTTATCTCAGAACATTTTTAAATAATAGATATCCTCTCATTAGCCATTTCTAATATTAATTTAACTGACAATTAATCACTTAATTAATATTTCTTGTTAATATAATATACTATATTAAATTAAATTTGTATTACCGTTTTTAAATTAAATTATAAAAGAAATATTTATTTTATCTAATGGACTGTCAAAATGTTTACGTTAAAATGAAAAACAAGGTAAACATTTCTTTTCAATCAACTTCATAGTGACACCTGACACCTGATACCTTTAAAACATTCTACCATAATTTAAAAAGAATAATGAATTAAGTGCTTTGTAAATAAATTTTATTATGAAATTCTTTTGTGATGAATTTTATGTAAATGTTAATATTGTTGTATTTATAAAAAAAACAATGAGTGTGTACTTATGTACACGCGTTAGAAGTTATACTTCTTTGGGATGATTGAAAAACAACTACGAATAATCTTAATAACAATAATCTGCCGTTTGCTTTAAATATAATTAAAAATTTAATTTATTTATAATATTTAATTAATCTAGGCAATACTCTTTACAGTTGTGTTATTTAAGTAAAATCTTTATTGCTAATTTTGTCAATACGCTATAATTTTTTTGGTATAGGCAATACTCTTTACAGTTGTGTTATTTATTCTGTATTTTCAGTCCCGGGCTAGATATTTCACCGCATAAAATTTCGTTACAATTTCATTACATTACTAATTTCATTTCCGTTACATTACTGATTTCATTTCCGTTACATTACTCAATTTTTACCCTCAACGTCCCTAAAGAAGTATAACTTCAAAAATTACGCTAATCGAGTACATGTATTTTTGACTTAGCTCTAATAAACTTGCGCAAGATTGCGCACTTGTAAAGAGAGTTCAAAAATCTAGGACATATTTATTAAGATACAACAAAACAAAAATTTTTAGGACATCAATAACTTCAGTGATAAGGGTTGTAAAATAATTTCATTTAGTATAAAATTTATTTTATTTTTCAGAACATTGTAGCCTGCGGAGCTGGCTTTGTAGATGGTTTAGATTACGGTGATAATACAAAGGCAGCCGTCATTCGTCTTGGTCTGATGGAAATGATAAAATTCGTCGATGTGTTTTATCCTGGTAGTAAATTATCGACATTCTTTGAAAGTTGTGGTGTAGCTGACTTAATTACGACATGTTACGGTGGACGTAACAGAAAAGTTTCCGAAGCTTTTGTCAAAACCGGTAAATCTATCAAACAGTTGGAAGATGAAATGTTGAACGGACAAAAACTTCAAGGCCCACAAACAGCTGAAGAAGTTACGTTTATGTTGAAAAATAAAGGAATGGAGGATAAGTAAGTAGCTATTTAAGTTAAATTAATTAATTAATTATATAATTTTATATTATTTACCTTACAGATTTCCTTTGTTTACGGCGATCCACAAGATTTGTACCGGCGTATTAAAACCTGCAGATTTTATTGACTGTATCCGTACTCATCCAGAACACATGTAAGGATTTGAATGTTTAGAATGCTCGCAATCTGTACCACGAAATTTGTTTTTGTTATAGTCATACACCACTATTATTTGTCCTTTTTACAATTGATTTTGTATTTGATTTAATAAAATCATGAAATTTTTGTTTCATTTTAATGTACTAGTTAGTACAAATGTAAGTTATGGTACAGCAAATTGAAAAGCTTTGAAAGACATGGAAATTTACAGTAAAAATTAAATACAGTTTGCTGCTACTGTATCTTAAATATCAGAGTACAATACATAATTTAGAGTTTAGTTTTTTGTGCCATTTGTCTTCTTATTTGTAAGCATGTTTTTGTATATTGACCTAGCTTGGAAAATAATTTTTGTTTTTCACTGACCGTTTATGTTTACATATAAAGTAGGTAGGTTATATGTATATGACTGAATTTTTATAATAGTAAGAATCAAATATGCATTTTATTTTGTGGTAGTTGATGCTTACAGATACAATTAAAAACTGATGTAGATGTGAGCATCATTCACCTTTGTCATAAAAAAATAACCAATTTAATGTCCAGTATTACAAAAAAATTACTAAAATGTACTAAATTGCAAGCACTTTAAAACAGGGTATCAAACTAATGTATATTGTCAGTTTAGCGCATGCATGGTATATTAAAAACAACAGTATTAAAACAGTGGAGATGTATATAAAAAATATCTTGTATGATCAGTCACCGAATTTTATTAAATTAAAATACTACTGTTTTAAACTCCAAACCAAATACATAAACAATATCACAGAATTAATACTTGCAAGCTAATACATTTTGTCAATTTTTTTATAATACCAGACATAAGAGTTTAAAAAATATCTGAATGAAACTAATAGGTATTTTAATAAAAATTGTTACTTATAAAAATTCAGTTTGTAATATAAATGAGTAATATAAAGGAATAAGATTTTTTCGCTAGCTCTAATCATATATACTCTAAAAGTTTTATTTTAATGTTTGTTAAATTAAACTCTTAAGACTTATATATTTTAATAAGTGTACTCCCAGACCCCAGTTTGCGGTATTTTAAAAATTGATTTTTTGTAAAACGCTCGAGATAATTTTATGATTTGAGGATTCATTTAACTACAGAAGGTAAAAATGATTGCATCGCGTTTTTCAAGAACGTATCTCTTAAGCAAAACGAGGTCGGAGAGTATTACAAAATAGTACCAAACATATACATACATGGTAAATGTCTACATAATTATTTGTTCCTTGCTAATAGAATATTTATATGGGTGGGGGGAAAGTCCGAAGAAAATATTACTAGTTAATTCTATATTGGATAAAAATTTTATATTTCAGTAGAAATTGGTACTTTTTCAAAAAATCAATAGATCTGCTTAATACTCAAACTTAATTAATAAAAAGAATTTAAATCATAAAAGTTCTATAAATGTTACAGTATTTTTATTTTATTTATGGACATTTAATTGTTCTGCTTTTTGATTTTATTTACGGAGGTGATTTCCGTGGCTTCTGCAATTACTCAGGCCACAGGTCTTTTGTACTAGTTCCTTTCCTAAAGGCAACAGCACATGATGTCCTTAGTCACTCATCTAGGACTAAACCTTGTCCGATGTTGCTTAAGTGCAATAATTGGACAAGAACAGTCCAACATATTAAATTAAACTTCAACAAAATAATTCAATGAGTGGCCTGCAAGTAATCTGAGATATGTGGACAGTGTGCAATAGTTATAGATAATTTTTTAAATATATTCTTAAAAAACTACTTAAACTAAAAAAGTACTAATGACAAATTTAATATGCGTTTTTACTGACTTGAAGTAATGGTTTATTGTGTTAATTACTTTCAAATGAAATTATAGTAATTATTTTTGTTAAGAATGACAAAATTATTTAACTATATTTAAGATAAAAATAATTAAGTGGTGTTTTTGGGAATGTTGTTTAAGTTTGTTTACTTTATCTATTATTTTATTTTAAAGTCTTCCAACTACAATATTAAGTACAAAGGCGATGCTAGAATGGACTGTTTTCAAAAAAATACTTAAAAATCTAGTCTCGTAGTTGCTCAAATTATTTTTTAAATTTTATTTATATAAGTACACGTTTTTATTAGTGCAGTAAAACATTTTACTTTAAACTAGCCAAACAAACTTCTAATTAAAAGTATTTTACCGTGGGCGAATGATGTGAAATTTTCGACAAATTTGTTGTAGATTAAAAATTATTGTAAAATTTTTTTCAAAGTGTTTGTGGGCCATTTGAACTTATCTGCTATAGATCATAAAAAAAATTAATTTATATCTAAAGTTGGCTATTTCTATTATCAATTTATAAAGTTAATTGTTGTACTTTTAAAAACAAATACATAATATGTATGTGTACAAATATAATTATGTTATAATATCCAAAGTTTATACATATTTTAAAAGACTTAATAATCAATTGATATTTCCTTGCCATTATTTTTTATTGCAAGTACCTATATAAGAAATTGTTAACTTTATTATTAATGGTAAACATACATTAATTGTTATTCAAATTTATTTATTTTATGGAATATACATATATATTTAATAATTAAATGAAGTCCAAATATATTTATGTTAATTAACTAGTGTGCAGTAAATACAATTTTGATCTAACATTCCAAATTGAGTCATAAACAAATATGATCTCAAACCTCAATGGTCATTGCAAAATGCAATTACGTAGATTGAATTGTATAACTGAATTGATGTAATGATTGTTAATGGTTCATGCAATTAATTATAGTTGATTATAAAAAAAAAGTGTTGTGAAATTGCTAGTGTCGCCATTTAATTGGTAATACATAATGTAATAACACTGCAAATGTCAATTGCAGATATTGATTTATACAAAATTATAGAGAAGTATAGTAAAATAAGGGTGAATTTGAATCGAATATATAGGATGTTTTTATTATTTTTTGTCTCAAAATGAGCATCGAATTTAACTGAAACATCCTGTATATATATTTAATCCAACATTAAAATATACAAATGTATGTACTATGTACATACATATATAAATTGAATTTAAACTCTTGTGAACACATTTCTAGGCTTCCGAATATAAACCATGTGCGTTGAAACATTAGTTAAAGAAATTTAAATTTAAAAAACGTGGCTTATATTCAGAATCTATGATTCAGATGATACAGAAATTACTGTAAAAACCTTAAAGTGCCTGATAACTAATTAGTATACCATTTTTTATAAATTTTATGAATCCTACAGTCATTTATTATTTTCATATTTTTGGCTAAATTTCATTTTACCCCCTTATTTTAAAAATAGATTTTGGTTATGCATATTTATCAAGTACTTAAGACGAGAAAAGCAATTCTAGAAATTCAGTAGAATTACGTAGAACCTCATTATTGTTGGTCGGGGCAATCTTACGTCAATACTGTTTCCTTGTATTTTTTTCCCTCAAAAGCATAGGTTGCATACGAATACATATATGCGTTTAAATGCGCACAATATATTATTTAAAAATGAGAACGTGTGCTTTGACAGCAGTTTTTATTATTGTGTGGTAATTACATAGATTACAAACTCATTTCTATATATAGATAGAGTATAGAACGTGCATGCGGACATTAATATGATATGATTAGACGACAAAAAATCAGAAGGGTTAAACAATTAAACAATAATGATGTCAGGGGTTAGACAATAACGATGAACGGATAAGTAGCAATGCGGACAATAATGAGGTTTTACTGATTTTTAAATGTGTCAAGAATTTAAAATTACAATAATAATTGTACAACAAAATTATTTAAAATATTGTAGTTATTTTCTAATGTTCTCTGTATTGGCAGTTTATTTTTTCTTTAAATTTTACTCATGTTAATTATTTGTTATGATATTAAAATATACTATTATTTTTTTTTATTTGAAATCTTTTTGTAACATTTTTATGCATGATACCTATTTTGCATGATTTTCTTTAGTCCTAAAAATATATTTTTACACTTAATTTAACATTAATTTAACTAACAAATTATACTTATTTTTTGTTACATTTTTATTCTTACATAATGAAATAATTTATTTTAATTTCTGCTAAGCACAAAAAAATTGGTAAAATGATTTTCTAAAAAATATTTATAATACTTTTTTAACCTATTCAACATAAAAAAATGTGCTTGATGGAAGTTTTAATGAATAAATAACAAAATATTTGTACAATAACTTAAATATATGTAATAAGTAGGGGGCTACTGTCATTCCGAAGACAAAACTATAAAACAGTGGTTCTCGAACTTTTTCAGTTTGCGATTCGAATTGGCTGAGCAAAAACCTCGAGCAAATACTTTTCCTATCCTACCTCGCTTGCTACCGCAAAAACCTAATAGTATTAGTGGACGTCATATTTCATATTGGGCCAACCTAAGGATCACACGAAATTACTATTTAGATGATAAACAGTGCCGGAATCATCTGGCATTGCCTCATAGACCATCAGTAGACCTACGAATCAGTAATAAGAATTATAGTACTTGCAAATTACTTGCTTAATTACAGTAGATGCGAAAAAGGCACGCTTGTATATTTGTATTTAAAAAAAAATTATTTCAAAATTTAGTTTTAGGACCACTGTATGGAATGGAAGCCTTAGATTTGAGTAAATGCACGCTTTAAATGTATTTTAAAATAGAGTTGTGTGTTATTTTATATTGGAAGTAAAATTAAAAGTACTTTATGACTTTATTAGAAATAATTACTTGAACTGTAAAAAGTTACATACAAAATACATGCAACACTATTAGAAAAGACAAAATTTCCTGGGAAAAAATAATTTAGACATACCTAGGCCTAAATTTTGAAACACATCAAATTTGGGATGGAACTCACACAGTACTTATCATAATCATAAATATTTAATTAAATATCATTTTATTTAAATATGTATATTTACATAAACAGTAATTAAATTTTTTTGTGTATGTAGTAAGAAAGGGAAATTACGCTATAAAAGATATTTAAGTTAGTCTTTTCATAGATCTACTTACCTCTAAAGATCTGAACAGATTTATTGTAATGTACGCAGATCTAAAATTAAATCTAAATTATTTTTCCCTGGGTTCTTTACACATTTTCACTTTTCAAAAGTTCATTTATCAGTATTGCATTTGGTATTTATTACTTCATTTTATTTTATGTAACTATTCTTCTAATCATGTTAGGTACAAGGCAAAACAAAATTATACAATTGGCAATATGATTGATTTTACGATTTCTTTTTTGTTTTAGGAGTTGGGATTCAACAATACCATGTAAAATCTAACTTCTTTGTGAATAATCAAAATCAACATTCCGAAGGAAGCTCAATAATTGTCTTAACAATCCATCCAATTCGGTCTAACACTATTTTAAAATTACTTATACTACTAAAATTAAAGAAAATTCAATTTGATTTTTTTAAATAAATGGGAATCAAGTACTGATATTTGTAAAATAAATAATTGCAAATATCTTCAGATTGTTATACAGTAGTTTAATAAATAGACAGTATTATTTGCATCTCTAGATTTATTATTATCATTAAGAAAATTTATAAAAAAAAAACAATTGAAAATGCTATTTCTTGCATATAAACAAAAAAATGATGTAATGTGAGTTTTCACATGAGCACTCATAGTACTGAGCTCATTTGTTTCTCACCTCGGATGATATCTGAAAGTGATTTGTCGTGCCTCACACACGTAAATACATATTTGAGAATTTGTATGACTTCGGTATACTTGCGTTAATTAACCTGAATACCCAACTTAATAATAAATTAAATTTATTTCCATACTAGTAAAATGTATCAATTAATATTATCTAGAATTTAAATGACCCTTTTTATGTGCCAAAAAATTAATTAATTAAAATTATAATAACTTTTTTTCAATATTTATAATATTACAAATCTAGAGATACATAGCGTATTTATTTTTAAAGCACTTTGCAGTTAAGTATAATTGGCAAAAATTATTGAAAATTATTCTTCATCAATACTGAATTGAATTTTCCTCTATAATACAGACTTATTTGTTTATAATTGTCAAAATTTTTGCTAAATTTATTACTAAGTAAAAATTATAATTATTACAGAGGTTACCAAATGTTAGCGTAGGACTAATAAATACAATATAACACAATATTAATAAATAATAATAAAGCTATCTTCACTATATTATTCATATTATATAATAATTAATTTTCTTTTTTATAATTTATTAAAAAAAAAAAAAAAATATTACCTCTGGAACGGTAATTTATACTTTTTCATCACATTTGCATGAATATATGTTTCTTTTGTTCACGTAATTAATTTTTTTTTATCTTGCATTAAAATTGTATGCTTTTTACCATAATTTTCAGGTAATTTGGTGCCATTTTAGTAAAAAGCATCAGTTTCTTTGGCTGATATAAAATCTTGTGTTAATTCTTCAGACCTTACGAGACAGTAAAAATTAAATATAAAAATGCAACAAATTTTTTTGCGAGATAAACCTAAACGCACCATAATGTAATAATAGTAAAAGCCTAATTTATAGAAATAAAGGTTGATCAAATATTTGGAAACCACTGATTGATCTTATTTGCTTTGTTTAATTATTTTATTTAGTAGTCAATGTTTATAAAGAAATGTACGGTACATGTCGGTAATTTTATAACATTTATTTTAAAAACGTTTCATCTGGTTACTTTTTGTTACTAATAAGACTGATTTTTATTTAATTATTTAATATTAACATTACAAAAGTACATTTTAACAAATGAAAATCATTTTTTATTTTTAACAAAAATACATTTGATTTATCAAAACTGTGATGAACATAATAATTGTAAAATTGGATTTATTTAAATTATATATAGCCTTTATTGATATAAAATAAAATTTAAAAATATTAGCAATTACATTATACCCAGGAAAAGTGATCAGATCTAATTGGATCAAAGCCGATCTGAAATTTGATCCAATTAGAACTGATCAGATCTGAAGGGGCAAAATTACGGATCTGATCAGATCTGATGTTATTTTTGATGAAAAATTTTATTTCCGATTTTAGATCCAATTGGATCCAATCTGATCTGATTGGATCCAATCAGATCTGATCAGATCCAATCAGATCAATTGGATCAAAGCAGATCTGGAATTTGGCCCATTCAGATTCGATCAGATCTAATTGAATCAAATTTCAGATCTGCTCTAATCCAATTAGATCTGATCACTTTTTCCTGGGTTTTGTATGGTATTAAATTATTTTTGTTCATTGCTATTTTGTAAATATAATATTAATTATTAACACTGCATTTGTAAAAGTACTATTAATAAAAATGTATTTAATAAAATCATAAATCATATCAAAATATAAACTGCTTTAACTGCAATATCTATATTCTTTTGATTATTTTCTTGCTTTCTAGGGTCGTCTATGAAGAACAACCTGTTGAATAGAAGTATTTATCGTCTAATACCACGTTTAGTATTTTAATTGTCTTTAAAAATGACATGAACTGTGATAACATATCACACTTAAGACAAGACCGATATTTTATATAAGTACATATTTATCATACAATATCAAATGTTCTAAATAAAAGGTGGGAAGTTAATATATGAAAGTTATAAAATAGTATCAAGTTGTGTATTAAGAAAATAGGATTTGTTTTTTATACTAGTTTAAAAACTGCGTATTTTCTGAGTAAGCACTGTGTAGGTACTAAAAGTTAAAAAAAACTTTTTAACTGTTCGTAAAACAGCCAAGAAATACTAGTATTTATGGTAAGAAATACTGGTATTTTTTTAATTAATAAAGTACTGATAATTACTCAGAATAGTTTAAATGTTAATGTTCAGCAGGCTCCCATGCGAAGCCTGACCATGAGCTATTATAAAAGGCAGTTTGTATATATATATATATATATATATATTATATCATATATTAGTAGTTTAATATATGATTATATTCTTAAGTGTTAATATACCAATAGTGTTCAAAACTGCTTTTAAATGTGTATGTAAAAAAAGTTTTATTCTAAATAGATAGTAAAAAAATTAATGTGCATTATTAACTGTATAATTAAATCGGTCATGGCTTAAGAATTGTTGATTAGTCATAGAAGTATATTTATAGTATCGTATATTACAGGTATATGTATATATTTAATTTAAAAACAAATAAAAATATTAATTTCAGATATTCACATGTAGTTGTTTTGTTTTCCCTAGTCACACTAACAGGAAGATACTCAGTAATTGAGAAAATAATCAAACGGAATGAAATACCATTTTGTTTTATTCCGGGATCTGAACGTAAAAGATATTATAACAAATTTTCAATCTGAATGAATTCAATAATGAAAATTGACAATTAAAAACTAGGTTGGCATCACTTCAAACTTTTTCAGACTATTTGTACGTAATGAAAATACTGGCGGTGAATACGGAATTTTACAGAAACCGGAATGAAACGTCAAAATTTGATATCTTTTTAATTACTTTTTCATATATTGAGTATTATTTTGCAGATTGGGTGGTGTATAAAGACCTTAAGAAATAGAATTTATTATCAGTAGTTTTTAAAGAAATTTAATTATTAAACTGGTATCTAATTAAATAAAAAAGTTTATTTCTACAATCAACTAATGTATTTCTAACAAGAAAAACAATTTAATTTTGAATTAACATAAAAATAATTTATTTAACTAAATACACATTCTTTATAACTACATTTACTAATAAAACCATTATAGAAATCAGTAGCAGACATCACCTTTTTACCAGATACTCCGATCTGAGAAACTTGAACCCATGAATTATCAGCGCATAATATTTGCAATCGTTTCAATTGTTTATTATAAATAAAATTTCCTGCTACTGACACGGTTGATTTTGGAACAGTAGTAGACTTATCGTTAATACAACAATCAATTAGTTTGACTGTAATACCGTGCCATCGTGTAGAGAGATGGTACAAGCCTGTTAGCGCTCTATGTAAGTTGTATACTTGAACGGCTGTCATTTTATCCCACACTACTTGTGCAATATTTGGTGTAACACGAGGAGCTGAAATATTATAAAGCAATAAAAAGACGTTCTTTATTGCAATAAAAACACTTTGAATTATGTAATCATAATTTACAAAGTACAGCAGTACTCTGATTTGTGCAGTTTATTTTTTTAAACAATTCCTTGCAGTTTGAATATATAATATTTTGAAATCTTATATATTGTATTTATAATATAATTTAAAAAAACATTGAGTATGTGTACTTATGTACACGCGTTAGAAGTTATACTTCTTTGGCGTGACTGAAAAATGACTACAAATACACTCACCGCTTGATAAACCGACGAAGTTGGTAATTGAACCGCTTGATAAACCGACGTCGAGAGGGGCCCCCACCACCGTGCCAACCTCAACGTTGATTGGCGAATTTAAATTACACGGAGAGATAGCAATCACGGTAGTATTATGGAGGGGATTGGAGAAAGTCGGCATATCGCGCGTTTGGTCCGTCGGTCATCCAAGCTGCCGGTTAATCAAAGGTCGGTTTATCAAGCGATGAGTGTAATCTCAATTTTACTATATTATTTAATCAATTGTATATTTAATTGTTTATAAATCATGAAATTTAAATATTATGATGTAATAATCAATGTAAATGTTGCTTTTAGTGGGTTCAACTAGTGCTAGATGGCAACACCAGTATTAAATCAAGTTTAAAAATATTTATTTTTTTATATAGGCAATACTCTTTACAGTTGTGTTATTTAAGTAAAAGACACAATTTCTACAGTTTTGTTCATACCATGCCTACCTAGTCCACCGCATAACGCTTTGTTACATATTCGTTGCATAGCTTTTCATTTCCGTTACATTACTAAATTTTTACCCTCAAAGTGCCTGAAGAAGTATAACTTCAAAAATCAAGGGATAATACATAAATTATATAATATTACAAATAGTACCAGATATTCACAAAAAACATATTTAACCATTTTCAACTTACCATAAGTAATATCGTTATTTGGTTGTGGTTTAGAGTTTATTAATAAATTAGGTAAATTTTCTATTGACTTTAATAACAATGAAGCTCCTAAATTCGATAAAGTTTCAGATAACTCTGGTAAAGTAGTATTTGAATTAATTTTAACTGATTCTTGAGTGACGATTTCTCCTATATCAAACTTTTTTGGCTTGACTCTCATTATTGTTATTCCAGTTTCAGAATCACCATTCATAATTGCATATATAATTGGTGCAGCACCTCTCCATCGTGGAAGTAAACTTGCATGAACGTTTAACATTCCGCTAAAATCAAAACAATGAATTACTATTTGTTAATCTTAATATTATATCAATGACATACAAATGAAACGAATTTATAATACTTTCAGGTATCAAATGTCCAAAGGAAACCACAATACCTATATCGTATTTATTTTTTGGTATTATAATTGGCCAGTCATGGATTTCAATATTTTCTTGAATTGCATATTTATGAACTGGATTCTGTTTCTTTTGAAATGATGTTACAACTTCTAAGTTTTTAATCAGACTTCCCTTTTTACTGGAATGTTAAGTATTTAATTATATATTTTTAAATAAAAATATATTTATTCTACTTACCATTCCTTAAATAAAGTTTTCAGACTACTTACAGAAAAATCATCTGTACCAAAAAATACTATTTTCCAAGGAGGTTTCCCAAAAGTATAATTTGTTCGTATATATTTCATTTGACGATAAATTACCCTGGGCCATTTTTTTATTAAAATGTGAAACATATATTAATATTATGATTAAGAATTTCCAATAATTTCATTTACTGGTTTTTAATTTATTTAAAATGTAGATTCAAATTTTATATTATAGTAACTTAACCTTACAATAGCAGCAGGAAAACATCAAATGTCAAAAGCCGTCAAAAGCATAGACATAGAGCAGAAATCACAACATAGAGCTGTATGGTGTCTATGGTCAAAAGATTATAAATTTGGGGGCTTTTATTATTTTAAGGAAGTTTTAATAGGGATTTTATTTTATAAGCAGATGTTTTGAATTATTGCCATCTTCATATTAAAGTTTTTACTTTGACAAAAGGAAACCCTAACCTAGAATAGTTTTTGATGTTTTCAAAATCGATTTCAGTACTTACTGTTAAGTAAAAATGGCAAACGACAGAGAGATTTTGAGAGAAATATGGGAAGGAAAAATTCCAATTTGCTTTCAATTACACTCGGATGAAGTATTTGAACTTCAACAGCCTGATCCTATTTATCTCATGGTTTCAAGATTGAGCTATTTTCCAATAGTAACAGATAAAGTGAGTAAACACCATAAATTTAAATATCCTTTTTATATTTAAAATAATTATCCATTACTGCAGGTACGAAAACATTTTGTTCGATATATAGATCCTGACAAACATGAACAAGAAATATGGCTAGAATACAATGGACAACCGTTAAAGTGGCATTTTCCTATTGGAGTTTTATTTGATTTGAATATGTCATCAGAAATTCAATTACCTTGGAACATAACTGTTCATTTTGATAAATTTCCTGATAATGTTCTATTTCGATGTCATAGCAAGTAAGTTAATTTTAATATAAAATACCGAGGTCTTCAAAAATCCATCATCTTCTATTAATTGTAATAGAATTTATGGTCAGAAAAGTGTTAAATACAATTCGCCTCTCATTATTTAATCTTTTTTAGAGAAGTGGTTGAAGCTCATTACATGTCTTGTGTTAAGGAAGCAGATATGTTAAAACATCGAGGGACTGTTATTAGTAGCATGCAGAAAAAAGACCACAACCAATTATGGATGGGGCTGTGCAATGGTATTAATTAAATATTTTATTACTACAAAATATTATTTTTAATAACTTCACAACAGTTTTATCTCATTTCATTTTATACCAAGTGAAATTGATAAGTATTTCAATTAAGTAGTATTTGATCCGAATACCCCATACCATTTAAATTAAAATTATTTATAAAAGTTAATTGTGGCAGAGATTTATCTATTCAGGTATAAATCTGACTGCTGTTCATTAATTTCTCATGAAATACTGATTACACAGCTAAATAGATTTCCGGTATAAAATGTAACAAGATAAAAACTGTTGTGAAATTAATAAACTCCAGTAGTCATGTTAATGCCCTGATGATTTTAATACAAAAAATATTTATTTAGAATTTTTGCAGGAGTTTAGCTTTAAAATACATTTCTGATTATATGTAGCTAGGTTATAATTAATTTAACAAGCGTTAGATTTATGGCTACTGGATAAATACATAAATAGCAATTAAATTGTCTATATTTTACAATATTTTGATTTCTCTATTTAATAATTGTTTTCAGATAAATTTGACCAGTTTTGGTCAATAAATAGAAAGTTAATGGACGTATCAGGTGAATTAGATCATTTTAAGTACATTCCCTTTAGATGTTATCTAGAAGAAGGTTACAGACAAAAACTTATAAAACCTGTTAGTGAAAATGGATATAAAAGAACATTAAAAGATCTTGCAGAAGAAGTATTCCCAGGACAAAAAGACAGTAAATATCTTTTTATTTATTTTAGAGATTAAAATCTATGTGTTCCACAGGATATAGTTTTTATTGGTACTTAAAAAGTAATCTATTTTACTTGTATTTGACTTGATAATTTTATTTCAGTTATTCTTCGAACACATGGTGTAACTCCACCTTTAGATACCCCACTGCAATGGATGTCAGAGCATCTGAGTTATCCAGATAATTTCCTACATTTAGTGGTGATTGGAAACTGTACATAAAAGATGTTTGTAATATAAAGTATGTGTGAATAAGCTATTATATATTTTAAAGTGCAAATTGACTTAATAATAAATTTAAGTGGCGATATTTAATATTAAGAAAGCTATGCTAATGCTGGCCGTATTACTATAGTAGTTATTTGAATAATTGTGAACAAATCGAAAAAAATAAAGTTTTATAAGTCAGTAGTATATCTGAAATGTGGTTATAATTTATAATATTAATTGTATTTATAGTCATATTATTAAATAAATGTTTTTTTATGTTCTTGTTATATTGTATTAATCGTTTAATAATAATTTTTTATGTGTTAACTGTTTTTTGTTTTATTATTATTGTGAATTTGTGAACTTTTCTACACCGTGTATATCTTTTATGAAAAAAATGTTATTTTAATATGTCAAACAAAATAATTTTACATTCATATTTTAATAATGAAACAAAATTTGGTTTAGCGGTAGTTGGGCCTTTGTTTTGGTTGCTAGTGTCCAATTATCAAAGTTGCCTGATTATAATGTACTGTCGTCAACCTCTTGCACTTGGGCAGCTTGTAATTGTTTAAAATTATTATAAACATAAATTATTAATAAAATGCACACAAATGTATAAAAAAATTTCCACTTCTCTCACTCTTCACCTGTCTGGTATCTGCGTTAGTGATATCCGAGTATACAGAGACCCAATTACCGTGATAACAGTATTTAATAATTTAATGATACAAATCTTATTTGGATATTAAAAATAAATTTAAATTATATTATTTATTCTTGAAGACAATGTTTCCCAAACCTACATCATGTGTATAGCCCTTTTTAGATTTTTATTTTACCAGAAATAATGTTTTATAATACGTTAGTTCAGTGATTTCCAAACTGGGAGGCGCGCCTCCTTAGGGAGGCGCGGACTAGTGCAAAGGGAGGCGCGAAAAGTTTAACAGAAATTTAATTTTTATAACATCTTATTAAGGTGTATAAATAAAAAATATATAATTATAAATAGACTTTTATAACATAACATTATTTTTTTATACATATACATACAATTTGTTTCTGAAAGGGACGTTACTGTATAGTTTTTGACTGACAACTATTATTGAAAAAGCAAAATTAATAAAATTATCATAAAAAAATTCAGAGTGAAATCACTCTCTTTAATAAGATTTAATAAAGTTTGTGCTAATAAACAAGCACATTCATCGCATTAAAAAGAAATTTTATATGCAAAAAAATATATTTTATAGCTTTTTAAAATATGTATGCATAATTTTATAAAAATAAGGGGGGGGGGGAGGCGCAAGAGATTAATTTTTTTTAAAGGGAGGCGTAGTTACATATAGTTTGGAAACCACTGCGTTAGTTTGTGAACATTAAAGCATGTACCCCTTGAACATACCACCAAGGGTTTGAGTATACTGCTTCAAGAAAATGTATTGTATTATTTGTAAATGTAAATTATTTCTTTTTATTTTAGTAACAGTATATAGAGTATCAATTATTTGAGACCCATAAAATTATTCAGAAGCCTGATGCTCACAATCACTATTATAAAAAAATTTGGTCGAAATCAAAATCAAAATAAATGCTATCTGCAGTGTATTAAATTTAATCAACAGTTCACTGACAGTTATACGTGTAGTAGAAAGTAGAAATGTGATTAGTGTACACTAGAGACACTCCAGTAAGAGTCTGGACAGCTCAAATCGATTTCTGGTTGATTGTAGTAGCCGTATTTTCTGATTTTATCAACCAATATCATTAAATATACTTCATGTTATTACATTATGTTCAATTTTAATGGTAATTTTTTTATACTCGTCTCGACCAAATTCTTTGTAATATTTTAGTACAGTATCATTGGTATACTAGGAATTTTATTCCCTTAAGCAAAGTATGTAAAAGCATAAAATAAAGACTTGCGCTTGGTTAGGCTCAGTATTTTTCAAACTTTGAAAATTCTTATTTATATTTAACAGTTATGGATATTTTCTGTTAAAGTTAAAGTAATTAGTAGTTACTAATTACATCACTGATTTATTCCCAATATATTTAATCAATGAAGTATTTAAAAAACATCGAATATCCCAATCATTTTCAAAAAATGATGTGAAATTAGCTTACTCGTCAGTTATACACATATTGAAATTATTGTTTGTGTAATATTTTCTAATTTTATAAAATAGAAGAATCTAAATTGTGTCAATTTTGATAATTTTAATAAAACCCACCTGTTATATTATCCCAGTTATATTTTAAATATATATTGTCATCCATACCAATTAAGTAATGTTGCTTTCAGTTCCACTTGAAAATGCCAGTTACGAGTAGTTAAAATGTAAACAAAAATTTATATTATAAGCCATTCGGGATCGAAATTGTATGTAAATGTAGTGATGCAAGTTGAAGAGCTATAACTTGGGGTATGATTTTACAGGTTCATATGTAGTGCTAAAGATTAAAAAAAAATCTTATTCCACTATTTTTGGTGTACTTGATTGGTTAACTTTTAAGAAAAAATCATTTGATAAATTAACTTTTTAGAAAAATATTTTTATTTTGGTTTCTGAATGACATCTCAAATATATGTAAAACATATATATATATATATATATGTTGTGTACAAGTTGGTGCTCTCTATTAGTTTAAAGAACTATAAAAAAGGTATTATGTACTTTGAATTAATATACCCTGTAAAAAAATCAATTGAATAAAAACATTCCAACATGCTTATTTTTAATGTGGTTTATTAATAAAAAATTATTTATAAAATACATAATATATGTAAGGCCTGAATCAATATCAAATAAAATTATAATTTATTTAGATCACTAAAAGTGTTCACTATTAATAAAATATATTTACTTTAGATATGCATATAATATAATCTATATTAAAATTATTATAATTTAAAAATATATAATATATATTCTGTTATCACTTAAAATCATCAGTTTATATAGAATAGAATTATTATATTACATCAAAATAACATTACACAACTCCTTTTTGTAAAGCTGCCGCTCTCAACTTTTTGGCACATTGGTTTTCTTTAATATCTTATTATTAAAGGCACATTTTATTAAATTCGTATGAGCAAAACTTGATATATTGTACGTATTAATATGCTTTCATTTGTCATATTTGTATATGTTTAGAAAATGTATACAATATTCAAAAAGATTAATAATATATATATTACACATTATATATAAACCGCCATAGATATTATGACAATTCAGGTATGGCAAACTATGTACAAAAATATATATATATTTAAATCTATATAAGGCATTTAAATGTAAATTTATATTAAAAGAAATAAAATATCAATGAATATTGATTTTTGAATGTGTCCAACTTTCACAGCTTACATATTTTTTATAAATAAAAATAATTATTTTGATCAAATTAAATCAAAGATACAATTTGTAAAAGTAAACTATCTGTTAAAATTTTATGGTTTAAAATTAGCTGCTTCAAAACTAAATATTGCAATTCATCCCACGATTATTGCATTAACTGACTGCATGAACTCGACTGACAGGTAAAATCCTTTCTCTTAACTCGTCCTGTTGCTTTAACCATTTCTGGATCTGCCTGCGGTGAATTTTGTACTTGTTGGCGACCGCCCGTTGGTTACCTCTGCAAAGGGCATCGTTATAATAACATTCTATAGCGCTCAGTTTGAAATTCAAACTGTAACTTTGTCTTTGTTTGATAGAGTTTGTAACATTTTTCATTACCATATTATAGTCGTCTGAATGTTTTTCTATTGAATACGAGTCCTGCTCGTATTGGTGAGGAATATATCCACTAGGGCACACATTTCCGTAGTATACTGGGCTATAACTTGAATACGACACATCAAGAAGTTCTTTGTTTTCTATAACGTTGTTATTTGTACAATAAGATTGACTTGTAACTGGCTCTTCTTTTATTATTTTATCCTCCCAAGAATTTTCGTACATTTGATTAGATTTTGTATCTTTACAATTATAATCATCATCATCTAAATAAGGTTTGAATAGTTTAACTGGTTTTTGTTTAACAGGAGGACCTTCTACATCTACTTTTGATTTTTCATCTGCTGAGCTAGATATATGATTTTCTTTGTGGCAGTCTTCAATCTTCCTCTTGAGCGATAAATCCCAAACTCTGTTTTCGTGTTCTAAGTACCTTGTCTCTGGTTGTAAAAATGTATCTTGAGAATAAACAGGGCTTGAATTTGATTTTTGAGGTGAGCAATACAAATGTGTATAAATTGGAGGTTCATGTAAAACAATCGGTTTATGCTCATATTCATCATAAGTTTTTTTTACGGATAAGTCCATAGGGTAACAAAGACATTCTTCTTGAATTTCATAACTGAACGTGTCGTGAACACGCGCACGCGTACTGTAATCCAAAGCCGCGGCGACCGTTTGAGTACGGAGCGGCGAAGGGGAACACACTGAACGGTATGCACAAGTGGTTTCAAGATACGCAACCGGGTCCGCCGTTGATGCTGTTGTATACGCAACCGGGCTTGTGTCGTCTCGCTGTCTGGTGTGGCCGCTCAAGGCCATTTCAGGCCCACATTTCCTGGCCTCTGAATCGCCCTTTTCTATTTGTTTTAACCCACACACCTCTTGTTTTATGACACTCAATTCTAATTTTACAGGACACGATTGTTGAATAATACCATTTGTTTGTTTCGTCAAACCTGATTGTTGTTTAATTACACTATTTCTTAAGTTTGTCTCCATTTGAAGCCACTTTTGTATTTGTCGACGATGAATGCCATATTTTCTTGCTGTAGCCCGTTGATTACCTTTACAGTCAGCATCGTTGCGATAAGAATCCAACACTTGTAACTTAAACTGAGGTGCAAAAATCCGTCTTGACCCAACACCACTTTTTGGAGTTTCACAATTAGGTGCACGTTTTAATATCACTGAATTCAATCCATTGGCCATTTTAGCAGCACCAAATGATTAAATAAAATATTTAAATTAAATAAAAAACCAATAATAAAAAGCTAATCTTTTACTTAAGCGACCATTTTCGTCACAATTCACAGAAATCCCCACTCCGCTGACTCGTTCGTTGGCGTCAAGTTTTTAGTGGGAGCGCCGAGATTTTAATACGACTTATGTTAGACGGCGCCTAAAAGGATCGTACGTGCTTTTTACGGCTTGACCGATGATCCCGTACGTCGTTGATAGTCAGATCGGATCAACAGCTTCGACATCCGCTTCAAAAACAAGTTTAGATGCGAGGTTGCCTTATTTATTTGTTTGTTTATGATTAAAATCAAACGATATTTCAGTAATATTTTAAGTAAAAATTACAAAGGGACGAAAGATAAAAATATATAATATGGATTCTGTATAATATTAAATCAATAATATTATTTTTATGCAATACAAACTTATTGGAATGTCTGTTAATACAAAAAGCTGGCAACAAGGTTGTCGATCACGCCAGACATTCTGTCGCCAAGCCAGCTAGGCCAGACAACGCGTCTCTATCTAAATTCTACATTCTCCCGCTAGATGGCATAAAGAGTATAAATTTCAAATTATGAACAGTTTATTTGAAAAAATTATACATAACTGGCTTTTAAATTTTAATAAAAATGACCATTTTACTCAAATAAAATATACATGTTTTATGCAACTATAATTTCTGTAAAACAAAAATGAAAAAAGTTAATTAATAGTTATACTTCGCTCGTATTTTCAATTTAAATAAATAAAAGTTAATTATAGAATTGACAAATTATACATACATACAACATATAGCTATAACCACTATTTTTATGTAGTATACTTATGTAATCTTTTTTTTAGTTTAATAAACATGCTAAACCTTAAATATTTATTATGCTCATATCTAATCCAGTCTAGAGATTTATAAAAAACATGATTTGCTTTCATTAATTAGGATTCTAGTTTATCAAATATTGTAATCAAAAGATCCATTAAAAACTTTGAATTTGGATTTTTTTTATTAATTTAATTAAATATAATGTATAATATTTTAATAAATGTAAAATAAGTAGGTTAAATTTTAAATCGTAGATTATACATTATAATGTTACGAGTAGGTACATTAAAATTAATATATTAAATACTATTTGTGTATAAAAATTAAAATAACAACGATAAAGAAAATAGAAATATATTTTAAAAATTATATGTAAATTAAACACAATACAATAAGATAAAAATATACAATTTGAAAAACTTAAGTTAAAATTGCTGATACCAACATAAACCATAACAGTATTAATTACAAAAATTGAGCTTTATTTTAAATTAATGAAGAGTAAAAATATAACATTACATAATTTGACTGCAGTTTCTAAAGATTACGACCTTTGCATATACTAGGTAGCCCAAGTACATATTTATGTAAGGGCGAAAATGGCACTTTTACCCGGGCATAAACATTTTTTGTTTGTTTTTTGTTTACTACGCTGAGACAAAATCTGACCTTTTTGGTCAACACCAAAAATTATTAAATCATTTTTTTATCTTATTTTAAAATATACCTGCACAGGAGCTGCAAATTGTCTTTTTACGCAGATTTTACAAATATGTCACTGAGGTGATCACTGATTTACATTGACCTAGTGTAAAACTGTTTGTTTGAATTAATGTTATTGTTATTTGCTTCGACTTTGCTACCTAGTACTTTAGAAGTTTAATTGTAAGAAATATAATTGTGAAGTATTTTATAAAATAATAAATAAATGCAATACAGCCGAAATCGGTTATACGACAACGAGGGGATCAGTCATTCTGGTAAAAAGGTAATTTATATGGGATTCAGTCGAACTTTTATTTTGAGTCATTAAAACCGATATGTTGTAATAAACGATTTCGACTATATTTTTATTTACTGCTTTGTACTATATTTCATACGTCTTTTTACTTATAGGTTAAAATTGATACTTTTTACTTAATTTGTTTTAATTATTTTGACATGATTGTGCATTAAAATTTTTTTTTCGGTTTCAAAAGTATTGCACTTGATGTTTTGATCAGCTTGTTGTATAGTCTTTTTGGAATTGCAACAAAATATTATCATATATTAATCTACTAGTACAGAGGTTCTTAAACGTATATTGGTCCAGAGCAGGGACTCTTCTCTGATAAAAAAACAAAGAAAATCGTTAGATACAACTTAATATCTGGTAAATAGAAATTTAAAAGTATTTAAATTTATGCTAAACAAGTTTCATGGACCCACGACAAAAGTTCAACGGACCCTAGTTTAAGAACCGATATACTATAGATTATATATAGAATTATATGATTTTATATTTCAATTAATACAGATTTTAAGTAATGTTGTATAGTTATAATGAACTGTTTGTGAATTATATATACATAAATAAGTAAGACATATTAAAAATTTAAAAAAAATGATAATTCTTCAAAATTAACATTCCAGGTAGCTTATAATAATAATGTTTTAATTATTTCAAATCAGAGCTGTCAATACGTGAAGTTCTTTACTTCATTATTAAAAAATAGTAGAAGTACTTGATACTTCAAGTACTTTTTGAACATATTACTTGAATTTAACAAGTAAAGTACTTGAAGTACTTAAAAAGTACTTCACATTTAAAAATAACTTGAAGTACTTAATACTTCAAGTACTTTTTCATAATGCTTGATTTTAATAAGTAAAATACTTGAAGTACGTATTATAGTACTATTTGAAAATAGCAAAAATTATTTGATACTTCAAGTGCTTTCACTAATTGTTGTACTTCAAGTGCTGACAGCTCTGTTTCAAACATTCACTATAATAAATATTTGAAATATAATTTATCAATTTTAAATTTACATATATTGATGTTAACTTAAAAAACTTTTTTTTAAAGATTATGATGATAAATGTATGTTCCAACTTTTTGTTCTAAACGTTTACAACCTGAAGTTGCATACATATCGTCTTGATCAAATATTACTGAATTCATTATTTCTCTGAAAATAAAAATCGGTTTTGTAAAGAATACATCAAAAGATATGCAAGATTTGCTATAAAAGTGAGAAAATAAATTAGGGGTACAAAGCTAAATTTATCAGCTTGCTGAGAGATTAACTTTAGACCAATGATCGCAACTAATACATATCTTTATATCAGAATTTAACAAAAGAAAAAGTTGATTCTAGATAATTTAGTAAAAAAATATTAAAAAGTTTTTAATTTATAATTGGACAAGATAATAGATTAAATGAACTTAATTAATAATAAATAATACATACTGTATAGTTGCATCTGACGGTTTTTTTCTCCCTCTGTTTTTAAATTCATCTATTATACATAATTCAATGTGCTTACGTTCCAAAGGCAAAAATGGTATATAATGATCAACTAAACTACTGTCTACAACATCTGAATATTTTAAACCTCCTAAAAAAATAATTGGTTTACTCAGTTATAATTTAATACCTCAACGAGTGTCATAACACACAGTTAGTCAACTCGCCCACTTATTTAGGATACAACAATTTTTCACTCTACTTTTACACACAGCAATTATAAAGTAGTCCAGTGTTCAACTTTATTCACTAATAGGGTAAGGAAAGCAACGAGTTAACTAACCAACATAATTCCATTCGGCTAGTTTGATAGCAGCAGATAAATTTGCTTGTGAGTAGCTAGTAATATTGCTCTCTCTAATTCAGATTTAAATAAAAATGTATTTACAATTAACTGCAATTTTATTTATTACAAATTAAATACTCAAGTGGGATGATTTTTGATACCTCCCTTGTAAAGGTTTGTAAGATTTAGCCCCTTCTCCTATTATCTAAGTTTTATTTAGTAGTAGAAAAGGGGCTGACCATAAAATATGTACGTAAGGAGGGGGGGGGGGGTAATTGCCTAGCATGATATGTGATGGAGGGTGGAGGGGTCCAAACAAAGGTGACGTGACACAACGTTTGTAATATTTTTTAGTCACGATATAAAGAATGTTGTTTTTAATGATTAACTTTGGCAATTTTCTTCATTCCTGAATTCCTCTTTAAGAATCCTTGGACCTCTGATAAATAAAAATATTCCAATAGTGCAGTAAATTGCTAAAGAATAACAATATTTTGTATTAACAAAGGTACGGGATTGAACAAAATTTGATGCAACATGACAAAGGGGGAGGAAGGTCAAAAATATGTTAATTTTTATAATAAATTGAGTATTTTCATGATTAATAAACTTTCATAATTTGAATAAGAAATCACTTTAAGTAATAAAAATATGATTTTAAATTATACATCAAGATCATTGATTGTATCCATGTGTGGGATAAAAATAAAAAAGTAAATAATAAATAATTACCATTTTCATTGAAAGCTTCTAGTCTAATCAATTCTTCAAAATCATGTAATTTTGTCTCATCTCTCGTAATACCATTTTTCCATAAGCTATGCAGATGATTTCTTATTTGTGTACCGCCAATATTTGACAAAAATATAAAAACAGATTTACGATAATCTACATTTTGTATTAGAGGATAATTATCCATGAAAGGTTTTATGGAATCTAAAATACCAGCTGGCATTTTTTCCACTTCATCAAATATAAATATTTGTCTTGGACATTTATATACTTTACTTGTAACTAATTCTTTTAATTCTCTCTGTAAATGAAATTAATTTAATGAAGAGTATTAAAAAAAAACTAAGATATTTTAAAACGTACCTTGTATAAGTAAACCAAATCAACTAAAGGAAAATTCATTTGTCCAATAAACAACTCTACATACTTGCTACTAAAACCCTTCTGATATAAACTTTCCACAATAAAGCTTGAGACATAATTTTTTCCACAGCCTGGCCATCCATGAAAACTAAGTACTAATGCTTTTGTAGGATTCGGGTTATTAAAATGGGTTTTTAATGCATTTACCACATAATTTCTAACTAAATGTTGACCGTACACTTTACGTTCAAGTTGAATAGATAAATCTGTAAAAAAAAACAGAGCAAAAATTAGAAATTACGAAAATATTATATTATTTCTTATAACTTACTATGAGTATTTTTACGAATCCATTCATCGTTACAGCATTCATACATTTTACAATATGTAGCATCTTTAATTTCTTTAAAAAAATAACTTCCAGCTAATACACTGGCAGAACCGATTGTTAATGAAATAGGATCTAAGAAACAATTCGCCAGTTCAATATGGAATAAAATTATTGTAATTGTTGTATAATATAAGAAAAATATATTCATAGTAAAATATTTTTTAAAAATTCCAAAACATTTAAAATAAACTTATCATATTAAAAATATATATAATACGTGGAATATTTTTAAGATAATCTTATTATTGATAAAATTAATTTTATATCACAGTATAATTAATGGTTAAAAAAGAAGTGATTACAAATCGCAAAATGTAATTCACATGTGGAATTGTATTGACATGCGGTTAATAATACCTAATGTCAAAAAAGGATGACAGTTCTGAAAAATATTATACCAACCTTAGGTGGTTAAATACCTTAAATACCAAATCACGTTGTCATAATAGCCAACTAAACAAAAAAATATTACACTTCTTTTTAAGTGTATTCAAACTTTATTTGCTTTAAGTTGCCTTACTGAGCACGAGGAGTAGCTAAAAAAATAAAAAAATAATATGTCGTATTGACATAACAAGAGGACAAGAGTATGTTGTATAATAAAATATGGTTGTTAGTTTATTTTATTTGCATTTATTTTAATTTTAATTGAATTGTATTTATCTAAAAATATTAGTGTATTCTTTCTTGTGTTACTTAATTGATGTTAATGTGCAATAATCAAGTTTATTTTATTGTTACGACGGCCTACATAAATGACTAGTTCATCTATAGCTAGTGGAATTCAGAGGTTACAGGCTCGTTTAATGGCCGAGAATAAACCAAGGGATCGTGAATCTATTGGAGGTTTAATGGATTCACCTCTTAAAAGTAATTCGCGACATGGAAGCGGTCACCGGCCAAGAAAACGTACGTATTTGTCACCTGTAAAATAATATAGAAATATGTGCAATTTTTTTAATGTATACTTTTTTTTTAATTTGATGTGGACCTATTGCTTGGGTATATGCTAGTTACAAATATAGTAGCAGACACATTTGATTCTTTTTGCCTTTTCTATCAATAAATCATTTTTACAGTTGGCGAAATGCCAGCGAGTACGTCTTCAAGAAATCGTACTCAGCTGGCGTTACCCGTAATCCAGATGTCACCAAGAAACCGTGATTCGGCGGAAACAGATCAAAAACTTAGAGAAATAATGAAGCAAAGCGGAATGCTTATGATAAACGGTGTTAAGTACCAAACAGATGTAAAAGACATGGAGCATCTAGGCGAATTAGGAAATGGTACATGCGGACATGTCGTTAAAATGAGACACAAACCTAGTGGAGAAATCATTGCGGTTAAAGTTAGTTTAGTAGTAAAATTAGTACTTAATAATGATTTTAATTTTAATTAATTTCAATTTGACTTTTTGTAGCAAATGCGAAGGACTTGTAATTCAGAAGAAAATAAGAGAATAGTGATGGATATAGATGTTGTGTACAAATCATATGATTGTCCTTACATAGTTCAGTGCCTTGGATGTATAATAATGGAATCTGAAGTATGGATTTGTATGGAATTGATGGCAACGTGTTTTGATAAACTGCTTAAAAGATTGAAAGCTCCTGTACCGGAAGAAATATTGGGGAAAGTTACAGTTGCTGTAAGTATGATATTTAGAATCACTTTTATGAAATGAAATTGCGTTTTTTAAATTTATATAAAGTAGAAACCGGTTATAACGACATCGGTTAATACAACGTCCCATATAATTGAATTATTACCAGTTTATTTATATGCTTTTATGACTAATATGACCGGACCCTTCGTGGTCGTTTTAACTGGTTTCTACTGTATTTAGTTCAACTCTGTACTTATTTTAATGCATTGTTCGATTTTTAAATTTTCAGACTGTCAAAGCCTTGTCGTATCTTAAAGACAAACACGATTTGATTCATCGAGATGTGAAACCTTCAAATATATTACTAAGTGAAAAGGGAAATGTAAAACTATGTGATTTTGGTATCAGTGGACGCTTAGTTGATTCTAAAGCTAAAACTAAAAGTGCGGGATGTGCTGCATACATGGCTGTAAGTTCATTTTAATTTAAACATTTTTCTTCATTTGAATACAAATATTCCTTGATTAAAATTGAGTATCAAACATGGTCAATAAGTGGATTGCAGTTTCAATAAGTGGATTGTAGTTGATTGCTACAAATTTTAAATAAGAATTCTTGAATTTAAAATACATAAACAACATTTTTGGGGGGTAGATTACGTTACATTTTGGAAAGTAAAAGATTGATTATATTATAAATTTATTTGATTGCCACTGATATACAGTGAAACTTCGTTAGTACGTTTTTTTAGGTTTCTACATTCTTTCATAAGATCCATGTTAAAATATTTCAATAGTACAGTTTTCTCGTAAGCACATATTTTTCCCCCCAGTCTCTTCAAAAATGTACTAACAAGGTTGCACTACATATTACAGTCTATATAGGACACCAACTTGATACGGATGGCAATATCAAAAACAACTAAGTTATTTAAATGAAATGGATTGTTACTACTAAAGTAGCTTTATTTTAAATAGTTTGTACCAATACATTTTGTCTGCGGTAGTGGCAATTTGAAGTAGCAAATTGTATATTTACTATTAAAAAATATATAAAAGTAATATTTTTTATCAAGTTACTTTCTCCTGATGAAGAAACATTGTGCCATTCTTTCAGGAGCTGTATATCAGATTAATAGTTAATAATCTGATTTGTTTTAGCCTGAAAGAATAGATCCCCCAGATCCAATGAAACCAGATTATGATATAAGAGCAGATGTTTGGTCTTTAGGAATAACATTGGTTGAGTTAGCATTGGGTACTTTTCCATATCAAGATTGTAGTACAGAATTTGAAGTAGTTTGTAGAATAATGAATGATAATCCGCCTTCATTGCCAAGTGAGAAAGGTTTCAGTGAAGAATTTAAATCTTTTGTTAATTGTTGGTAAGTAAAAGTACAGTAATAATTCAAAAATCTATGAAATGGAAATGGAGCATTTTTATCAAGTTTTCAAGAAATTAAAACTGGAGTAATTTGATAGTGCTCTCAAATGAAATTTTGTTTTCCAGATTTACCTTTACAGATGAGCAAAAATTAAAAAAATACGTTTCTTACTTTTTATAATATTCTAAAAACCTTTCTTTACAGTTTGACAAAAAATTACCAAGATCGACCTAAGTATGCAAAACTTTTGAAACACCCATTTATTAAAAAGTATGAAGTGATAGAGGTCGCTGTGGATCAATGGTTTGCAAAAGTCATGAATGAAATGGAGTCTCCAAAATCAGTGCCCATTGTCATTAATAAAAGCGCTTCTGTTTTGAGCCCGGTCTCCCGGAGGTAGGTTGCATGGTTAGTTTCGTGTTTTTTATTTTGCTTTTCATTTATTTTGTATATTTAGAGTAGATATTCATTAGTTGCATTCCAATTATTGCCAATAGTTACAAATGTTGTTTCTAATAGGAAAATATTCAATGCAAAAATCTATTGCATTTTAACAAATGTTCGAAACAAGCTAAATTTATTATAAAAAATATATTTTTGTTGGTATTTTTTCATGAAAAATTAGTTTTATAAAAAAATGTTTGTATTCATCTTACATATAAAACTAATATCATGGTAATCTTCACCTCAACGACTGTTAACAATATCACAAAAATGATGGAACAATTATTTATTTTTTTAAAATAGAAAATTAAAAATATACTGTCACAAGTACTCAGTGAAAGTACTTGAAGTATGAATAATTTTTGTTTATATCAAATGCATGATTTTAGTAGATGACGTTAGTGTTATTTTATTCTTGATAAGCATGATCTTACATTTATTTACCGTTTTTAATATGTAACTATTTGATTTTAATCACTTGATGAATATATGTTTATATTGTAGAAGTAGATATTATATTTGTTAATACCATGAACATAGATGGACATTAACTTGTTAATCCGTTAATCATTAATTAACGAAGTTAACAAAATGCTTAACGGATTAACTTTTAAATTAACTCAAAAAAATGTTAACGCTCGTGTTAACTTCCGTTAAATTCAACTTCCGTTAACTTTTTTATTAACGAGTTAACGATTAACGAAGTTAACTTTTCGATTAACTGTGCCCACCTATGACCATGAACTTCATTATGTAACATCATATATTAATCTACTATATTTAATATATGGGAACATGTTAGAACTTGAAACATTTAAAAATGTATATTTCAGATTAACAGCCACACCTCCTAGTCCATCAGCTCGTCGAAATCAACCATCAATACAGCATTTTGAATCATCTAGTAGTAATGTTCAACAATTAACAAACGGTGCATCCACAATGGTTACAACAACACAACAATTCGACACATTCCTACCTACAACAAACGATAGAGTCACAAATGCAACTTTGCCTCCCGATGGCAGGGCAAGTTATATCTATAAGTCAAGTGCCACCACGACGACATCATCCATTCCTATTTCGATAAATTATCAATCACAGTATACAGAAAGGAAATCACCACCAGAGAGGTTAGTAAATGTTTCACTTGTTTTAAAATACTGCACAGTGCTATACAATTATTTCTGATAGATGGTGTTTTGAATTGCGGTAAAGATATTATTTGTTATGTGTATTTATAATTTGTAGGTTAGGAGTAACTAATCCAACACCAGAAAGCGCAGGGCGTTTTTCACCATTCCATCAACGACGGCACTTAGAATACGATAGATGTACTAGTCAGTCACCGCCAAACTTTCACGATTCGGGTGGTAGGTTTTCACCTTTCGGTCAGCGTCGTGTGACCGACTCGAGCATACCTCCGCATCCACAGGATGGACGCTATTCTCCGTTTCAACAGCGCAGGTTGACAGAAGGTTCTAGTCCACTGTCCTTATCTCCATACCAACAGAGAAGGACGTTAAACGATAGGCTAGTCGGTGACGGGTTTTGGCAGACACCGATCGGTTCTCCGCTGCCTGTTAGGAAGAAGTATCAAAATATACCGACTGTCGAACCACAGACCGTGAATTGTAATATTGGAAATACTAGTCCGATTGTGTTGCAGAGGTTTTATCACCAGCAGAACCAGTTACAGAAGGAACAGTTAAATAGGGAACAGATAAGTAGGGAACATCATTCGCCGCATTATTATAGTTATCCGATCAATAGTCAAGGATCTAGTGATGTGGAGTCCAGCTGTAAAGAGGATCAAGGTATATTTAAATTACATATTATTATGTATAAAACTTTCTAGTACATGTTTTATAAAATTATAATCATTTAAATTATTTATAACAGGTAAGAAGAGATTTGCTTCTTACATAAAATTACAACTAGGAAGTGATAGAAGACGTACTCAAAGTCCTGATCCACCTCCGAGGTTAAGTAGAGGTCAAAATGCTGGTGGGGACTCAGGACAGAGTCCTTTATCCATGCGAAGGACACTCTTAGAAGCAGCTTGTACAGGATCACCTAATTTATCTAGAAGGTTTGTGTTTTTTTTTTAGTTATTTGTTTATCTTATCTGCTCTTATAACTATTTTTTTAACTAAAGTACGTACAAAAAAAAGATCCAAAATTTTTTTTAGCAACCTTCAGAATTTCATTCTTTACATCTTTCTGAATTTAAATCACCGACTCTTATGAATCCTAACAGTTTTTGAAACGAAATGTTTATTGACCCCTGGTCTATATTAAAAATACAAAGTATAATTATTTAAATTTTAAACTAGCAGTTTCCGGCTATGTGTATTTTAAAATCCTTTCTGAATGCAGATAAATAATATGCGTAATGCGGCTTTCTTATATTTTTATTTCTTAATTCTGATATTTTGTTATTTTTTGATGTCTATATTATCTAAATCAATGTTTTGCACATTTAAATGTTCCGTAATGAATGTACTTTTCGAGATTAGCTTTAATAAAGTTTCTTTAGAATGTAAAGAAAAAACATTTATACTGTATTTTATTTTATATTAGTATAGAAAATTCATAAAAAAAGCTTTTGAGTTGAATATTTTTTATTAGGTATATTTCACCATCTCCGCCACAACCGCCACCGAGAAAGTTGACGGAAAGTAGTTCTGTTCCTGGTTCACCACAGCACGTTAGGGCTCGTTTCCATTATACTCCTGAGCCTCAGAGAAGACTTTATAGAAATGATTTGTCATAACCCAACATTTTCTATCGTTTGTTCAAAATGTTCAGGTAGTTTTTTAATTTTATTTTTGTTGTATTGATGTAATATAATTTAATGAAATGTTAATTCCACTTTTTAAAAGCACAGAACACTTCACATATTTAAAAAATAACTTCTTATGTTATAGAGTGGGTAAAAAGCCATTCTACCCAAAATCTAAAATATATTTTTTAAATTCTAGTTTTGCTAAGTGACTTTTTAGCCATGTCTATAATTACTATTTGTAAAATGCATATGATAAATATTTAGTGGACACTAATAAAATTTATATCACAGGTTTAAAAAAAAAAGTTTATAGAATTTGATTTTTATTAATATTTCATCAATACATCAAAATATTTCATTTATAGTTACCAATAGAATTTTTATTTATTTGATTATTGTTTCTTTAGGGCTTTTGTAGGTTTTTCATTAATTAATTACACAATATATAATAGTTTTTACTGTCTATTTTTAAGCAGTAATTAAGAGGAGAATCTCGTTTTAAGAACTAAAAATGTTACTAAATATAGAACATAAAAATGAAACACATTAATTCAATTAATCTCTTTGGAATATGTTTTTTATTTATCATCGAAAAAATTGTTTTGAGAAAATATCTTTTAAAGTTCAGCGCTGTAAGTTTTATGAATGTTTGCATGTTTAAGTAAAAAAAAACGATTTTTTCCTAAAAAAATGAGATACCCCCTTAAAACTGTAAATAAAAAATATCTTACGAGGGAACAATGTTATAGTTCCATTTATTCCCATTATAAAAAAGATATATGAAATTAATTCACACTGACTGCCTTATTGAAACAATAATACATTTAAAATGGTATTCTGATGAATATATGAGCTATTTAAAGGAAAAATGATTAGCTCCAGAAAACAGTACACAAAATAAATGTTTTTATAAATAAACTTACCGATATTAAGTTTGATATATAAAAGTAGCATGTGATTTTTTTGTAATAGCTCATATAAGGGTCTGATGCCATGCTTCAGTATATGCAGTGTTGCCAGTATGAATTCCCTAAAAAGTACGACAACTTACAAAAAGGTATGATTTTTATAAAATTCAGAGATATTGCTGTTGAATAGTTAAAAGAGTATAATTTTAATTATAGACAAGGTAAATTCAGTAAGTCCTTGACCAATCAGCGTTTGTGCAGGAATTACGTCACCACGGGGATATATTCAAATGTTATAAGGGTATAATTGTTATACATACTGTTATTGTAATTTTGAAGAAAAAGTAAAGTTAGGAATTTAATCATTTATATTTTCAATGCAATAAGAATATAAGTATTCTTAGTTTGCACAGACAACAATTGTTTGTGGAGCAAAAAGGTACGATTTTGGTACGGTCGAGTCATGAATAGTACGAAAACTGTACTGAAAAATACGTTCTGGCAACACTGAGTATATGTTAATGTACAATAATTGTTACTCATTTCTATGGACAACAATCAAAGTTAACAATGTTTTTAGCTATAATTATTGTTATTTAGGTAATGCTAACTTTGATTATAAAATCCAATACAGATAAAAATGTGTTTATGTGCCATTGCAAGAAATGAAAGTTGATTTTGTAAAACACGTGAAGAATTCTATTGAAAGATTGAATATGAATTAACATTTTCTAATGTATTGAAGCTTACGTAAAAACTGTGGCATATATATTAAGAATACGTATTATAAGTGTGGATGCCAATGCATTTACTTTTCTGTAACCTTTGTATGTAATTAATTCAGGTGCCAATAAAATTGTTCTTTTTTTAATTACTATCTCAATGCAGTGGTTCCCAAGATTTTTGCACTATTAATATCTATTAATTTATTAACAGTCTGTTTAATGAAAGTGTGACCGACATATCTTTTAAATTATATATTTTTATGCCTATTATATTTATAAGCCTGGCGACTCTTACATAATTATTTGAAAATGTAAATATTTACAAAACTCAGTCTTTTACTTCTTAAACTCTAACAATTACCATGTATGGCAAATTTAGAACTACTGGTGTGTGCCATAATATGTGTGCTAATTTTATTAGATTTCTTATGTGCATTATTATATTTTTTTTCCAAAAGACAAATATTATATAAAATAAACGAAGATTCTAAAAATATACTTGAATTGCATGTATACATATAAATGTTATTCAAAACTAAATATTTAAATTTTTGCATTGTGTTAAGATAATGCTTTTGCTAAAATGTGTATTGTATTCTATCTTTCACTAAAGTCATGGCAAATAAGCACTGTGGCATTAAAACTTTGTCTTATTTGTCAAGACTTTAAACTTAAAAAATATATATGTCATCAAAATAAGTAAGAATTTTGTGATATTTGTGTGTGCTATGTATTACTACAGTTAGTAAGAAAAATCAATTTTTATTATTTTTATCTCACTCATGATGAGCTTTAATAAAACAATAATATTTAAACCAGATCTGCAAATTTGTATTGAAATTAATATAATGTTTGTGGAAATATTATATTATTGCCTTTTCCTTCAAACAAAATATTTTTTTGTGATTATGTACATATATTGTTTTTATATATACAGACATTTATATGTTGTCAGATGATTGTGAATTAAGTCATTATGTTTCATTCCATTGGGTTATTTTTATATAATCCTTCCAAAAAGTTTTAAAAAGGATCAAGATATTTAAGGAATTGTGTAGAATCAGTAGAATAGTTTATTTTTCTATAAAAATAATTGTAAAACATCCAGAAAAAATATTAAGATACATTTTTTATATGAAAAATATTAACAATAATTAATATTTTATAAAAGTTAAATAATAAAAAACAAAAAAAAAACAATCAATATAGCACATTATTCAAATATATATAAAGAACAATCATAATATCTTCAAATTAAGTATTTAGTATTTCTACGTACATGTCAGTGGTATTTATAAATGGTGGTTGGTGAAATAACCACATAAGAAATTATGTGCAAAATTAGCTTACTTACAATTGGTTAAGAAATGTTTATATATATACATTAATAATTAGTATTTACAGTTCTAAAACATGTTTGATACCACTGATGTGTATTATTTAAATATATTTTTATACAATTTCTAAAACGTGAATATACTTTTTACCCACTTTTATAAAACTTGTAAAAAATTGTAAATCTTTCACAATAATTTGGCTGTTTATAAATGTGTATATACGTACATTTTTTATTTGAATATTTTAGATATAATTTTAATCAACAATTTACCATTTTATATAAATTATTTTATTTTGTGCAATAGTGAGATATATTATTTATATAAATTAATTTATTTATAAATTTGTACTTAATTAAAAGTACTTTTTAAAGAAATTTTAATCATTAATATTATAACTAAATCTGCTGAATATTGCTGTAGCATAAAATTGATATATTTATTTAAAATTATATAAAAACAATTAAAAATTTTTATCCCTGCTTTCATGTTATTGTAAAGTGCTACTAAACAATTTGATAAAATTGCTATGGATATTGCTTTCATATACTTAAATAAACACAGGTGATGTTCAATTGGAAATTTAGGTGTATTTTGTAAGGTTACAAAGAAATTTTATTACAAGAAAAATAACTGTTATGTATTGCTGAACATACTGCATCAAATATGAAATCAGATCTAATTGTAAGTAGATCTAATCGTATGCTAGCAGATAGGGCTGGATATTAAGTTTGATCTAATTAGATCAAAAATTGAATCTACTCATTCATTTGGATCAAATCTGATTAGACATGGCTAAATAATTGTTATTGTTTTCCAGTTGCAGTAAGAATTACAGATTGTGTAGCCACCTAAATTTGAATGCATTGAGTGTATTGTTTTTGTTGCTAGAGCTTGTTTGGCAGTGGCCTAAATGTAAAGTTTATAGCATAACAAAAATAAATGAGCATTATCTGTGTATTAATAATGTTTTTATATGAGTTAATACATATTTGATTTGGAACTAGCAATTTGCTTGTATTATAAATTATTATAAAAATTAAGAACAAATTATAAAAAAATGTTGTTAGAAATTAATACTAATTCATGTTAACACCAATATTATATAAAAAAAGATTTAACTATTTATGGCTGAATAATATTTGTACAAAATCATTTAAACATATTGTAGTAAAAGATGCATTAGTTTTTTTCACATTGATTTGACTGAAATCAGTATATTTTATATTTTTCTTTTTGCATTTTGACTAGATGTAAATAAACTATTTTTTTTATACAATGTAAATGTGTATATATTATAATAGTCACTAGAAATTATAATTTTATATTTTTTAGATTGTGCTATAAAATAGATTAAAATTTACATTAGTATTTTTTATTTATGTGTCATATTTTTGTAAATAGTACTCTTAATTTTTATTTTTTTATAAAAAAGAAAGTGATATTTGGTATCAAAATGCAAATAGGAAGTATAGAAAATATTGCGAGTTTAAAATCAGTATTACAAAGTATTTTTATTTGAAATATAGTTGAATTTGGATTAATAACATTATTTATTTAAAAAGCGTTTGATTCTAAAATTGTAGATAAAATTCAGTAAATAATATTGATTTTAGTATTTGCTATTATGATCTATATTGTTTATATTTTTGTGAAAAAATCGCATTGCTCAATGTAGTTTGGTTCTAAAATACCAAATGTATTTTATTGATGTGGCAGCATTGTTTGTCAATTGTAAATATGAAATGTTGTCACCATATCTTGATAATTTGTATAGTTTGAATTCTGCTTTTGTATATATGTACTGATATTGTAATTGATGTAACTTGGATATTAAAAAATAGCATAAGAAACTAACGAGTTTTATTTATAAAAAGAGAGTTGCGAGGGAGTGGAAAATTTTGTATCAGAAAAATAATTTTTGGTTGCATTCACTGAATTCACTCGAATGAAATACTCTACAATCTACAAGATAAATAGCATTTTTGGAAAGTCAACCCCAAACTGTTTATGATATTAAGGTAAAATAGGAATAGGACAAGATAGTCTTCAATAAAAATAAAAATTTCGATATTCAATCTCTAATAGTGGAAGTAGACAGGAGGTGGGTTTTTGCAATTTTTAACTAAAAGCCGAGATAATTTTTTTTTTTTATAATGAATAATGAATAAACTGCATTAAAATCGGTTCAGTAGTTTTCGAATTTATCTGTAACATGTAGAAAAATACAACTTCCTTTTAGGTCGAGAATACAATTTATTAACATATATTAATCTACTAAATAATGACATATATTAGTAGTTTAATATATGATAATGATATGTTTTAGTATAGATTATTTTTTATATATGCAACTTATCACTTACTTATGTATGTACAATAGTATAAGTAGCATAACAAAATAAACATTTTTCTATTTTTTTTACCTTAAATCTTTTAATATAAAATAATATATATTAAACTACTAGTAAATTAATATATGATAATCAGCTGAAACCAAAGACGTCACCTGACGGGGATTACATGATGGAATGGAAGGTTGCCCTGAGGTTATCAGGGCAGGCGACAATCATGAGACCCATGGAATCACAGGTGTGATTCCAGGTTGACACCTGAGTTTTTTCTATTTACACTCAGCTTTCTGTTACACGACCATTCCGTTATACAATGTGCCGACAGTTCTAACGAACGTCCTTCCCCAATCCCCACCATAATACCACCGTGACTGCTATAAATTATGCACGTTTAAATTTACCAATCAACGTTAAAGTCGGCGCGCTGGTGGGTGCCCCTCTAGCCGTCGTGTAGTGGAATTTTTGAATTATCGATGCCGTCGTATAGCAGAATGTTGAGTGTACTAATAGTAATAGCTACGGCACTGCGCTGATCATCAAACTCTTATATGACATAATGTTTTAATAAATAATTAAACTATATCTGCAATCACTTACATGTCAATTCTTGTAAAACCTAATGGATATGTAAAATAAGTTTACTTAGTTTTGGCTTGTATCAGTTTTGTGCAGAAGTTTTAAACATGAGAGTTGACAACGTTAACAACAATGAACCACCGATGGTGTACAGTTTCAAAGCTCTGGCGCGTAACTGTTTTTTCGTGATCAATACGTACGCATTGTGCTTAATCATGTTTTTGCTCGGATTTTCCGTACGTTTGGTAGAGGTAATAAAAATCTACCCGAAATATTTGATCGCACGTTTATTGAACCGTGCACATGTGGCTTAAATATTTATCGCAGGCTATTTTTAATCATATAAGTAGTCTATATAATAGCACAGAATAATAAATATAGTTTTTGGTGTTTTTTTAGATTTTATATATAGGGATTTTAATTAAAGATAATATATGACTTATTATACCTATATAATGTAACAATTTTCAAATAGAAGAAATTAAAAGAAAAGGTTATTATATGAAGATTTCAAAAGTAAGTTTTATTTTAAAATATTTTTATTGTACCTAGTAGGTTTGCCATAAATGCAGCAAGCATTTATGGAATCATAAATTCTAATCAAAACAGTCTTATCTCTAGAAAGAAGAAGTAGTCTTATTTTTGATATACTCGTATGTATATATATAGTATATCTACTAAGATTTCTTGAGTAGGTATATTGTATATTACATATCATTAAAACATGTGTCAAGTGCGAGTAGAGCCTCACGTACTAGTGTCATGTACCGTATAGTTTTTCAATTTATTCGATTGTGTTAATTTAATTTTAATTTAGTAATGTTAAGAACCGATAAATATATTAAATAGATCGTCTATTAAAAAATAGATGGTTTCAAATGTATTAGATATACATATATATATTTTTTTTGAAGAAAAGAAACAAGTGTGCAGTGACTGCTGGTAGTTTTTTGATAAATCGAAAATAATGCCATGATAGACTGGTAATCGTGATCGGTTTGTCGGTCTCAGCGTAGGATATTTCTACTTCATTATGTATTTTATCACTTAATACATTTCCGCTGCTCCTAAATTTCTTCTGGTAGTTATTTTTAATTTATTTATTTTTAACTCTTTCATCCATTTGACATATTTTTTTTCACTTTCCAGGGGTTTTAACCCTTAACTGCTCCACTTCTTTAGAATAACATACCTGCCACACTGGGGTCACCTCGTACCCCAGACACTAAAATGCTAAATACTCATAACTATTGAGTATTTTAATTCAATAAAATTCTTCTATCATCTTCGAACAAAACGGAATGCACTCCATTCGATTATTTAAAAGAATATATAATATTTAATATATTTAAAAAATTGAAAACCTTGTAAAATTTAAACAGCTTTTATTGTAGTTGAAAAAATGTGGGGCGCCTGGTACCCCACAGTGGCAGCTAAGGGTTAATTGTTCAAAAATGATTATAAGATTTATGTTTTAGGAAAAAAATAACAATATAATAAAATACTTAAAATATTTATTTATATAATATATATGTACATTCATAAACAAATAAATTTAACGTAATATTATGTACTTATCAAAAAGTGTAAAAACTAGAAATAAAATCAAAAATACGTGATACATTTTAAATATCGAATGAAAATGATTTCGTTATGACTAGTTATTAAATAAATAAAAATATACTGTAACAAAAAATTAAATGATAGCTAAATGATAATATGTTACTAGAATTTTCGTAGGTAAATTCAGTAGTGTATCTATTTGAAATCTAATAATTCATTTTTGATATATATATTTATCTACTGCCTTTTTTGTAAAAAAAATAAACATTGATTTGACAATTTAGAAGACTTAATAACTATTGCAAAATTGTAAATAATTTTCAACAGAATGTAAGACCATTTTAATTTAGTATTACATAAATTAAAAAATCTAAAAATTAAATTAAGTACCTATCGAAAAAATATGAAAATTATTTAGGTATATTTTGACAGTCTAAAATAATTTGCATTACATTTTGAAATAAATTTTGATTAATCTTGTTCATTAAAATAATAATTGATAAGAAAAGTTTACACATGTAAAAAATTGTAAATAGTAAAAATCAATAAGAAACGATCTAGAAAATCTAACAATTTAGTTTTGATAAATATTATATTTTTTCGGTACTCAAAATAACAATTTTCTTCCTACCCCATATTTTTTGTATTTTGTAAAAAAACAATGACAATAACAATCAACAATCAAAGTATTAACAATAAAAATGTAGTATCTATAAATACTAGTTAAAACTAAAAAGCGAGAATGCATTAACAAAAAATGGGGTGGACATACATATTGTGACTTAATTTCTATTATAAATACTAGTGGCATACTATTTGGAAAATAATAGAACAAAGTTTAATAAAATTATTAATATTAAATGCGATTATTATGAAAATTTCGATTTTTTTATTAAACTTTATTCCCAAAAATCGATGGATTGGTAAAGACAATTTATACAGCATACTCTTTATAAGTTAAGTTTAAAATAATAGGTTTTGTATAAATAACAGAAATTTCGTTTATTTGTGTTGATAAAATAATTAAATAATATCTTTATTCATTCGAATAAATTAAAAAAATGAGTTGAAAATTTATTTTTAATTGTTTTTTAACATAAAATTGATTAAACTCTGGATAAATCAAAAATATTTCAAAAGTGACCTTTATTGAAAATTAAAAAAATACTGATTACCCAGTTTATTTGTATTGCATCTAAATCGATTTAAATTAAATAAAGCAAAATCACTTCAATTTAATGAGTGTTTTAAAATTTGAGTAATCTGCAAAAATCATTGGCTGTTATTAAAGATCATATAATAAACAAATTATCAATTAAATTAAAAATAAATTTAATTTTCACTTATGTAGAGTCGACTGTAGTTGTCTTGATATTTTTTAATCTTCTTTTTTTCTCACTTCTTCATCTCTTGTTAGTTCTTCTTCTTAATATCCTAACTTCTTCAGTTGTTTTAGGTCAACGTCTTTGTAATAGTCCTCACTAATATAAAAATATAGTTAATTAATAAATGTTAAAAATCTTTCCCAATCAATAAAAACCATTTTTATGTTTGAAATAATTAATTTTAATTTTTTATAAAACCTGCAAGATATTATTGTATTGTATTATTGAATTTTTTAAATATAAAAATTAATAAAGATTACACTATTTGACTATTTGATTAATACATTTCGAATTTTAAATGTATTTTGAACCTTTGATTATTTTTGTTGGTTTATTTATTCAGTCAAATAATGTAATTTTTAATCAATTTGGTAATTTATTCAATGTTCAAAATAATTTTAGTCATTTTACACCCAGACAACAAAATTTTCGCAATGTTATTTTAAAAATATCCTTTTCATGACATATGTTAAAAAAGTTATCTTAATATCATTTTGATAATATTTGCTGTTTGGGTAGAATTATTGACTTTTAATAGTAAATAGTTATCTGAAATGTTTGTATGGATATTGCTGTATAAAAAAGGAGTTAATGTTATATATTACACAGACTGCAGTTTTTAGTGATTTAAAATGAGTTTTGTTAGTTAAAAATAAAATGTTATAATGTTATCAAACTATAATATTTACTAAGGATTTTGTGTCTTCAATCATACCATTTACTCCTTCAGTTAGAGTTAGAGTTGTGAAAGGAAAAGAAAATGAAAAACACGTGTTGATAATATTTTTTTTATTATAATTTTTTTATAAAAAGTTTTAATCATACAAAATAAATATTTTTACACATAATCGAAAAAACTAATCTACTTAAATTTCAATTATGCATAAAAATAAACAATTGTAATTTTTTTCTAATTTAAAGTATCCTTGACTTTGTCAGTCTCGATGGTAGGTGTATTTTTGTTTCTACTTAGTAGAAATTTTTTAACTTCGCTTTTTAAAAAACAAGAATAAATTTAACGCTATCCACAACTATTAAAAACTGAATTAAAATTCATTCGTTTTGATAATGTTAATTTATGTAGGTATTAGGTATATTTGTAAAACTATATATCGAATCAAATATAATATAAAATAATAAACAATATATACAGGGTCCTCCAATAGTGTGTCCGGCATTGTTTTACGCCCAAACTATTGAAGATAGAGTTTTAGGATAAAAAATTTATTATATATATTGACCCTAAAGAATTTCAGGAAAATATTTTCAACCCCCTAAAACCGCTCCTTGAGGGGTAGTTTGAGGGGTACATGCCCGTTTCTCACTTAAATCAAATGGAATGGTATATCAAAAAGTACATATTTGTAAAGATCATAAAAAAATAAGAAACTTTCGTAAAACAAAAATTTTCATACTTTCAATTGTTTAAAAAATATGGCAACTTGTTCTCAAATTTTAAGGTTTCACTAAAAGTGCCCTTATTTCGTTAAAAATTAATGGAATTTTATTATTTTTTCAAATTTAGAAAGTAGAAATAATGAACTTTGTAAAGATGTATGACTATTTGTGATTTTGATAGTTTAAAGTGTCATACGCGATATATCAAAAATTCAAAAGTTCAACTAGGGATAATTCGAAATTTTCAAATACAACGGTATATCAATTAGTACTTTTTCTTAAAAAGGATATGTAAATAAACAACTTTTGTTAAGAAAATTTGAAATTTAAAATTATAATTTTAAAATTGAAAACTGAAAATTAAAAATTTTAATTTTAATTTTTTTTATCAAAAACTGTTTATTTACATATCTTCTTTAAGAAAAAGTACTAATTGATATACCATTGTATTTAAAAATTTTGAATTATCCCTAATTGAACTTTTCAATTTTTGGTATGTCGAGTATGACACTTTAAACTATTAAAATCTGAAATAATCATACATCTTTACAAAGTTCATTATTCCTACTTTCTAAATTTAAAATAATAATAAAATTCCATAAATATTTAACGAAATTAGAGCATTTTTAGTAAAACCCTAAAATTTGAGAGCAAGTAGCCATATTTTTTAAACAATTGAAAGTATGAAAATTTTTGTTTTACGAAAGTTTCTTATTTTTTCATTATCTTTACAAATATGTACTTTTTGATATACCATTCCATTTGATTTTGCTGAGAAACGGGCATGTACCCCTCAAACTACCCCCTAAGGAGCGGTTTTAGGGGGTTGAAAATATTTTCCTGAAATTCTTTAGGGTCAATATATATAGTAAAATTTTTATCCTAACTCTCTATCTTCAATAGTTTGGGCGTAAAACAATGCCGGACGCACTATTGGAGGACCCTGTATAATAAATAATCAGTATAAAAATAGAAATTCCCTTTTTAAAAATACAGAAACTGTTACACATTTAGGTATAATGTGAAACTCCTCTAAGAAAATTTCGTTATACAGAATTAAATGTCACATTTTTTGTTAAATGAAATTAATTTATTACCTCTAAATTTTTAAATATTAGTGGAAGATAGAATTTAAATAACGGAAAAAGTCGAAAAATGTGTTTGTTGAGGCAACAATTATATTTGAATGTGTGTGAAAAGTAAAAGGTGTGTGTTCAGTGCTATAAAGCGCTGTTAGTGTGAAAGTGGTGGTGTTTTGGTAAGCGTTCAGTTATCGGCAGCTTCTGGAACGTTGTTCCTTGACGCTGGTACTGGTCTAGGTTTGGTTGCAGTGCTTTTTGCTCTTGACTGACTTGGAAGACCAGCTAATAACTCACTCTTGCGAATGCTCTTCAAATCCAAATCGCCATAGTAGTCTTCACTGTAGTAAGGAGTATACCGATTTGTTAGAATTTATGTTTGGTAATTTAAAAAAATATACATTTAACTTTTGAAAAAAGCCAGGATCCGCTGTAACCTTTCGATTATTTATCAGTTCAGAGTAAAAGCTTCTTTCTCGATTATGGTTTTACTCAACCAACATTTCATTCACTGTATAATGCGACGAAACATTGGTAAATAAAACAATAACAAGAAAACTTACCTTACACTCAGAAATAAACAAATATCCTACAGGTATTTAGAGTATTGAGTACTTTAATTTACGAAATAATAATTTTATAATTTTTAAAATAAAATTTTGCATTCTGTGTTGTATTTTTATTTCAGTTAGTGATTATTTATTTATTTGTTTTATTAGTTTGAGATATTTTCAGTTGATTGGTGCGATTATTGAGAGGTGCATACAAACTATTAATAGTTTTCTACTATTAGAGCAAAACCATAGAATAAAAGATACAGAAAAGAATTTATTTACATTTATGAAGATAATAGACATTGTTTTTTAAATAAATCAAGCTTTAATATGACTAATTATGATTTTAGTATATATTTTCTCATTTCATCAAATATTCTACCAGAATAATTATTGAAAAGATAAAATATTTCAAACTCTTTTCTGTAATTAATTTTTCTAATGGAAGATGTGCATGCTACTCATGCTGTGCTAGTAAAGATTATCAATAGGTTAACCATTTCATTACATGCTTTTCGTTGAAGGATTTTATATGAGTCTTAAATCTAAATAACTCTTTCATATAAAACTAATAGCTAACTGATATCTGTTGTATTATTTTTTAACACAATTGATTCTCATTTAATGAATAAAAAATATAGCATTTATTTTTATTCTTCTATAGATATCAGTTAAGTATTAATTTTAAACGCAGAGTATTTTATCCTTATATAACTTTTACTTATTTTAGATGAAGGAGAAAATAACTAGTTCGACTTACCATCCGGGAACATCTTCTGGGTCTTCACAGTTTCCTGTGCCATCAGCATCACCGATCTTGAATACTGTGCCGATTGGGCAACCGTATTCACGGGCAACTCCTTCAAGACAGATGTAGTATTTGCGGCAATCCTCTGGATGGGGATGACGTGAGAAAGATCCTACACTGCTGATCTCACCAGCAGCTGGGCAAGTGAAACCTCCAGCGACCTCTGTTTTTGAAATAAAAAATAATATTTGATATTTGAATCATTAAATTTGAAATAAAGTTATATAATTTTGGGGTAGCTTTGTTCTTTCATTTTGTTTTTTTATAGATACTATTATGAAAAATTAGAAACATAATGTTAAACCAATTTTGAAGCTTCTGCGGTTTTTGATCAGTCTTGAAATAATATTTAAAATGATATTTTGATTCTTTGAAGGAATATGATGAAAATAATAGATAAGATATGATTTGAATTCAATAGGGTGGGACGGGGATGAAAAGTTAGCGCCAGTACTATCAAATGTATTACTGACAATGAGTTTTATATTACTAGCGTTAAATAATAAAATATGATTATTGATTAGTTTACCTTCTTGTTTGCATTCTGGTACTTGATCGGCCCACATACAGACACGTGCTTCACGATCATAGGCGAGACCGGGAGAGCATTGGTACCGGGAGGCTTCACCGTTCCAACAGTTCCAGAAGACGTCGCATTTGGCGTCATCGGCGAAGATACCGTATAATCTAGAGCAGTGAGTGCTGGAAATTGCGGGTTCTGAAATATAAATAAGAATTTATTAAAAAAATAATGTAGGTATTAGAAAAGAAACAGAAAATTACAAAATTGATAAAAATTAATTTATTGTTATACATTGCTATATTTGAGTGTTTTATTTATCATTGAGAAGAATTATTACTTTTTAATTATCTTTACATAAACTGGCTTTTGATTTTTTAAATAAACTATCTTGATTTTTAATTTTTATACGGGTCAAGTATCAATATATTTGCAATAACATGGTAGGAAAACCAAAAGTTTTTTTTAACTCGTGACAATATTTCCTATAAAGTATCTCTTTATCGACAAAAAAATATTAATACATACCAATATCATGTCTGTCACCGCAGTCTACATTATGGAGGTAGTCGCAGTTTTCTGAGAGGAACTTTGAGTCTGAGGCGTCGAATGCAAGTCCATTACCGCACGTCTTCAATTCGGCTTCGCCGTTCTCGCATTTCCAGTATTTGTCGCATGAACTATGATGTGGGTAGAAACCGAAATCATCGGGGCATTTGAAGTTCTCCTGGGCGGATGCTGTAACAAGGATAATGTTTTATTAGTTAAATATAGTAATACATTTTTTCTCGTTTCAGATATTTAAACTAAATATAGTAATTTTTCGGTTGATGCTTCATTATGAGTAATATTAAGATTAGATGCATTAAAATATAATATAATATAAACATGTAATTCTTTAAAAATATTTATTTACATGAGTCTCTAGATCAGTGATTCCCAACCTTATGTTGACCGGGGACCACTTTGATGTTATAATTATTAGCAGGGACCACAAGGTTACATTTTTTTTATAACTTTGAAATGAAAAAGCTAAAAAAAGGTCGCCGATAATTCAAAGTTTATTCAAACTTTGAAATCTGTTATAGGGACCATTTTTTACCCCTTGCGGACCACCGGTTGGGAATCCCTACTCAAGACTGTTTTAAATAAATAAAATGTATGAAAATTGACTTTATTTAAAGCTTTTGCAACGATATATTACATTATTAACAATGAATTACCGAAGAAACTTTGTTTTAAGTTTAATAACATTGTAAAACCTTAAAGGATATTTAAATACCTACGAGATTCAAATTCGCGATCAAGACACAAGCTTTAAAAATACAATCCAGTGCAATTTAGAACAAATGGTTTCTCACCGATGCAAGAGTACATTATTATTATTATTCATTTCCACTTTCGATTACCGGCCTCTTTGTTTCCGTTTGAACCAGAAACCCAGCGCGCTAGCTATACATAAGTGGGACAATAGATCTAGCTGCCACACACTGAACCAGTCACCGAGTCTTGAGGCGTTTTGAGGTGAAGAAACTGTAATCGGGCCAAACGGCGCGCACACATTCGCTTTTAACGACGACGAAGCCGGTGATATATTATAACAAGTAACGAGACTGGATATGTACCTGATTACTTTTTTAATTATTTTAAGAGTAGTGGTTTGAAATTTGTAGATATGCGTATTAAATATATTTAAATTGGCATCTATACTTTCATTTAAAAAATATATCATTTTAACAAAAAGAAAGGGGTACTCATCCATGTTAAAAGTTTAGTTTAATTAAAATAGACATATTTATAATACCTAATTATAAATTAATAAAATTATTTATTTTATAACAATATTTCAGTTAATGATTTCACAAGAAAATATAATGTCATTAAAATTAATCGAAATTTCAATTGTAAGTGTCAATCATGATAAAGTAGATTGAACTAATGACGACATTTTCGACATCTATTTAGTAATGTTCTCGTACAAGAAGTTATAAAAAATAGTGTGTGCATGCATACAAATGTTTAATTTTGGGTCATTAACAACGAGTGCAACAAACTCACATCTACATATATATAGTTAGAAGGTATAAATTTAATATTATTTTGCTCTATTTTTTTTAATCTTCAGACTTTCGAAGAATAATTTTAATTATCAAAAGCATGAATTCTAAGCAAATATATTTCAGAAACTATGTGAGTAAATAATTTATATTAATTATTTATTTTAAACATGATTTTTGTTGTTTTGAACTATATGATGGTGTACACATATTTCATAATAGTGTTATAAAATTTATGTAAGAATTTTCACCAACACTTATTAGATAAACGTTTTGTGATATATTTTTTTAAGGTTTGAAAGCTGATTTATTATTCAGGTGGATTTCATCATTTTCTTAATTAGTAAAATCTACTTCGGGCAAGAAAAAATTACTCATATTCTTACAAAATAGTAATACACTTGTTTTTGTTTGTTTTAAGATACTTAATTTAGATATACTGAAAATATTTTTTGGAGTGAAACAAATTAATGTTAAATAATGCAATTATAAAAAACTATATACATCGTGCGATACAAAATCTGATAATAATATGTGAATAAAAATACAATGTAAATAATAAAACAATACTAACAATAAGTTAAGAAATAAGTAAATTTCTAGTAAAAATCAAATAACATAATGTTAGAGATTTTAATGCATGATAAGAAACAAATGATTTACGCAATTTTATGTAAAAAAAAATGAAAAACAAGGAAAACGTAATTTACCTGTACTACAAATGTAGGTTAGTACTTTTTTCATAAATTTTCTTTTATTCGAATAATGTACCTATCGTAAAAACTATTTATAAGGTTTTACTAAGGTAATATAATAAATTATTAAATTTATTATACTTATTAAATTTCTTAGTGCGATTATATGTATAGTATATCCCGATTTTTAACCTCAAAAATTATAGAAATATATACTTAGGTATTAATAGAGAATATATTAAAAATATTTAAATTAAATCTTTTTTTCAGTTTATCTAGAGACAAATTATGATATGTGTAGATATATAATTATTTTAATGTATTTTCTGAACGTTAGTAATTTAAATTAAATTGATATATTTCAAAGAAGTTTTTTCATTCAATGAAAATTTGATATAATATAATATCGATCAAGCCAGTCTTGTAAAGCTCGCCTCCGCTGTTACGCGTTACGGTACCTATACTGTGATCAACAGTTCCAAGGTGACTTGGTCTACGCGGCGCAGTAGTAGGCCGGTGTGCAGTCCACAGCCGCCTCGCCCGCTAAATACTAAATTTCACTTTCTTCGACTGCTTGTAAATACCTTTCGATAAATTCCAACTTTTTGTTTCATAATTTAAAAATAAACGCATATTGTTGGGGAGAAAGTGTAAGCTGAAAATCTCTTCCGTTATATATGTGTGTATTTCTTATACTTAATGACGCGTGTCATACATTATTTATATATTTATTTTGTATTTGTTTTTCTACCATGTAGGGACTAGAGTGGCATGTTATGTAAGATAAGTATATCTATATAAATTTGTATAATATATTGTATATTTTTTTTCAAATTTCCATAAAAAATATCATTTGTAAAAGTAGTATAACCTATATTTTATAATAATTTAATATATATGATTATTCAATATTATTTTACTCTACAACCATGTGTTCACTGTAACTAATTCATTATTAATAATATCTATTTTATTATCCTCAAAAAATCATCTAGTATTAATAGGAAGTTTTTTTTTTGTAATTATATTGATGAAATCTCTAAATGGTATTTGACATTGGAATTCTATTTTTTATATATTTTGTTCTATCTGATCTGACTAATAAAAATAACAAAAAATCTATACGTGAAAATATTTATAGATCGAGTTGGTGTAACAAGTTTTTAATGTCCTTTAAAAATATAAATGTATATCAGAATATTGCGCCACTTCTTTAAGTCCAGTTTTTTAGATAAATTATTGAGATCGTTAAAATTATTGGATTTACGGTTATAATTCATACAGAAATTTTAATGCATGTAAAGAGGTCAAACTTTATATAAACTGTATAAAGATTATTAATATAAATATTATTTGAATGGAAATGTCAAATGTTTATATGAAAGTATATATTTATATAAAAACAAATTATTACTTTCAATAAAGTTTAATGGTCTTATATAACTTGTTTGTTTTAAAACTTTTTGATCGAACATAAAGCATACCTAATTATAGATATTTACTTATGTATTGAAGTTTTAGACCTTTAGAATTATATCTAACTTGACTATAGTTTAAAGGTCGTGGTTAGGACAATAAATCTGTCACAAAATTTTCCTTATTGTCTTAAATGTAAAGGTATTTGGTAAAAAAATTATATTTGTATAGATAACTTTCAGGATAAGTCTATAAAATCTTTACTGAAATGTACAGTCATTTTAAAACTAATAAATAACTGTTTAAAATTTATGGTTTAAATATTTCAGTTTACATTAATATTTTTAATAAATTGGGCTTGGCAATTTTAATAGATACTTTTAAAAGTGTTATGAAGATTTCTTGTACACTTACGTAATTTGTGCTGTATTTCATAGTTCAAGGAAGCGATATCTATACATTATCAGTTTCATAATGTGAAAAATCAACTACCCGAAAGTTATTTTCAATGCAAAGCTTGCAGAAATATGATATCGACAGCTTATTTGCATTCCAGTTATTATGTCACTATCACTTTCTATATAACGCTGTTATACGATTGTGTAAGAGAAAGAAGTTATGACTAAAGAAGGCCTAAATCATGACCGATTAGAGAAATGTTCGTAATATTTAACAATATCCTAGAATTCATTTGTTTTCATTACTTCTGGTGATAGCAATGCATGGGAAAGATACAAACTTATAATTATATATTTTATCGTTATTTTATATATAAACATACACCCTCCCCCCACCCAATAGGATAAAATGCATTGTTTTGGTTCATGACTTATTACATCAAATACCCTAAATCGTATAATAAATAATTCAATTTATTCAATTAACATTTCTAACGCCACAATCACGATTTACATAATTATTTATGTGCAGGTATGAGAAATTCGCACATTTAGTTTCATTAGTCAACTTCGATCTCTCTTGAATAGTAAATAAATTACAATTTTAATACAGTAGTTACGCCTTTATGTTAAACACATTATTAGCAATGAAGTGAGTGTTGTTGACTTTGGATACCTAATATCATTTTGTAATCAATATCAATATTTATGATTATAATATAATCACATACGCTCATTGAATAAATATTAGATTAAACTGTTCAGTGTTTTTTAAGATGGCATTTATTTGGATAATGAAAGTAAGAGTCAATATTTTATTGAATTTTATTGATTATCTATTGGTTAGTTTTTGTTTATATTTGAAAAGTTGGTATTTGTTTAACTTTAAGTTTATATATACAAATTGCAATATAATATTAGTATAGTCAAAGTAGATCAAAAAAGTATAAAGGGCAGAATAAAATATTAATAAAAATGTATTTTCAAATAATGTGATATTTGATTAACCATGATATGAGAGGTATATTATTTATTATCTTTGTACATTATGTATGACTTATTAATGCTATTTTGTTTTATCATTACCTGACATATATATTGTGTACTACTTTGGTTGTGATCTCAATTGTGTCCATCATTTTCCCATAATTAAAAAAAATAAGTATTTGCGATTAAATGAAAGCTTTCTGTAAGTAAACGAGCAAAATTTATGATACAAATTATGTTTATTTTTATATGCAGACAGTTATTTTTAATTGTCAACAGATGTTAAACAATATGCATTCCTAGGTCAAGAATTATTATTCATAAAGTTATAAATAATAACATGCAGTATGAAATACAACATATGGTTTTAATAATCAAAAGATAATCTTACTTTCAAGATAGACAGGTTTACGAGTCTTGTTTAGTATTGAAATGAGTTAATAGTTTTCACCCACTTTCATAAGATATTGAACTTGCTCCCGGAAGAACAGATAAATAATATTAACTCTGTAACATTACGTTTTCTCATCTTTGAACAACTTTCTTTCAATATCTTTTTCAATCGAAATGTAATCAAAATGAAATTATTATTTTATCGAACGTGTTAAATTAAATTTTGGAAAAATTGGTATAAGATTAATATGAAGATATAAGGCAATGGTTTATTGGTGTTATTATAAGATAGTTAATATTTAATGTTGTGAAATTGTTAAATTAATAAACTACGATGAAAGTTCAATAATTTACCAGTCTAAAAAGTAAAAAAAAATGATATAAAAATCATTACAAAGCAAAAAATAAATTACTATAAAGAAATATTATTAAATAAATTAATATAAATATCTATTTTTAAAAGATTTATTAAAAACCTACCATAATAAATATTTATAGAAATCGTATAATTTTAAAATGCATATACATATATAATGTATACTATAATCTAATTTTTATAATTTGCAGATATAAATAATTAAATTAATAATAGATATATGTATACCTTCTATGAAAGTTTAAAATAATTAATATATATTTCTAATTTTATGCTTTCTTTTAATATCATATGTACAATTTTACAAATATATAAAAATAAAAGCATATAATTAACCGTTACAGATGACCATGTTTTTTGTTAATGTCGAAGAAAGTTAAATTCTATTGTAAACTTTTGTTTAATGTCAATTGCGCTTTTATTTAAAAACATCTTTTACATAGGACGTACCAGAGTGTGACTGATTTTCTCTTTTCCATATCTAGAGAATCACTCATGTGTGGAAAATGCTGTTTTTGAAAATGTAATCAGTGACCATAAATATATTAAACAACATTGCATTACATAAGATGGTTTTCTGATAACAAAGGTTCGCTAAAAATTTTATTGTACAGGGTGATTTACAAATTATAATTATATAAAAACAAACTTTCACAGATGATTGAGAATTTTATATGAACATGTATTCGAAAATTCTTCCCTGAGGGAGATGTATAATAGCTCCTCAAAAATGATTAATACCTAATAATACCTTTATATGGAAAACTTTATTATACAGGATGATTTATAACGAATGTAAAAACTTTAACATTGGATCTAGTATATTATTTTATTATTTTAATTTTTCACAATCGTTGTTAGTCAACTCTATAAAAATTATTAATTTATACAAAAAATAATCAAAATGTAAAAAAATTGCATGTTCAAATAAAAAAATTAAATAAGTTAAAAAATTAAATTATTATTTATGAAAAATTAAACTCCATATTGTATTAACCATTGACTGTAGATTATAGTGACTCAAATTGAGTCACTTGACTTAAATGCCACGCCACGCCGTAGACAAATGCGTTTTCATGGTTGACTTGTTGAAAAGTTTTACTTTAAGCGCCGAATGAAAGTAGTTTTCTATATGTATTATAATTTTATTTCAGTGACAGTTTAGGTGGGTTCAGAACCGATTTCGTTAATTAATATGAATGTGTTTTCTTGACATGTAACAGACCATTAACTTTTATGTTAAAGATATACAAACACAGGACCGGCTTACGTGAAAATAAATAAAATATTGAACTGACGCCATTTGGCGATTAATTTTGATACTATACCAAAACTATTTTAATATAGATCTATTTACATAGTTTTTTAAAAGTAAAACTAAACTCCCCTATATTGGATTAATTGAATAATTTATTAATAAAATAAGCATTTCATTAAATCTATAATAGTACCTACTTACTAGATGTTAACGAAAATCTGAAATATTGTTATATTTACTTAATGTATGAAATATAATAATATATTTAAGTACGGTTCTGTGTCAGTAACTTACAATGTCTTAAGTAATAAACACGTGCTGATAGTAGCGTGCCGATTGAATTTTTGAGGTTTTGGAATATGCGGAAATTAGTTATGTAACAGAATCGTAATATAGCTGTATATGTTTTTGTACGATATGTAATTATTTTTTTGTTAAATGACTCGTTTTAAAAAGTGTATCAATGAGAAAGTAAACGAGATAATATTTATGCTGAACATATTGATTTTTAACTGGGCTAAAAATAGGTAGGCATTTCTGAAAATATTTATATAAATGATACTTCTAATATTCTAATTAAATAAGCGTATAGGTATATTTGGCAAGAAAATCTATAGATAAGTGATATGAAATCAATGCACTGTAAAATCTAAAGGTATTATTAAAAATAACCAATACGTTAATTAGATATGTATGTAGGTAGCTATACTTGTTATGTATCGTATAAAATTTATATACGTACCTAAGTAGGCATATAATTATTTAAATGCATTAAAAAAAATATATTGCACTAAATACATATGCAACAGAGTGTAAAGTTATGCATTATTTAAATAAAACCATGTTTTATTCTATTACCTACTAATTATGAAAATAACTGTAAACATAATTATAATACATATATAGTTACACAAATAAAAACAATGACAATTAAAAACAAACAGTAAAATTATTAAAATAGTAATCACGAATCTATCAATCGATTTTTATTAGGTTAATCGTAATAAAACGGTGAAATGTACAACGTATGTCTTTTATCGCCTTGAACTTCCGTCTGAAATTAACTGTTTCCGGTACCGTATTTCCGTTTAAGTATTGCTTTCCAATGTTGGCAATAACCTTGCATTTTAATAAAAGAATCAAGTCATCTAAGAAAACAACAAAGTATGCAGTTAAATTTTTTTTACCAATAATTGTATTCCAACTATTTTTTGGAATACCTATGTATTGTCTATGAAATCATTTTAGAATGGTGGAATTGTCTTATATCAAGGATTTCCTCATGTATTATGATTCTTTAATCTTACAGGTTGTTCTTTTTGCATCATTAACTGCAAGTATGATATTTTGATGTTCTTAGAAGACCTTGATACAAATTGAGTCATAAAAATGAAAGGTGTTGTTAAAACATGTCCTATGAGATGCTGTAAGATATTTTCTACTGTTCTGAGAATAAATTACTTATCAGATTTTTTGGATTTTTGTTTTGTTTTACGTGAGTAGAAATAATAATGAAAAACAAAGAATTTTACAAGTTTTCAGTCGACGTAAAATAGTTTAAAATTTAATTGTTTGTTTTTATTAAAATTTAAATTAAACACCAACTTCAAAGTTTATAAATTTATTACTAGAAAATTATTTAAATTATATAAATAGTAATTAGAAATGTAAATAACGAATTATAATTTTGTAATTAACTTTCTTCAATTTGATTTTAACAAATACAAAATTACTATTATGAAAAAAAAAATTAAAATATTTTTCCAACCAATGTCAAATTAATTCGTTTAATTAATCTCAACAAATATATTCAAGTTCACATGAGTGTGTGTATGTGACCAAATAATAAAAAAAAATAATTAATAATAGTTATTCTATGATAATGTCACTTTAGTCAAACCATAAATTAGAAACTTTATTCTCAATGTTTTGTTTGTACCCATAATTTAATTCACACCCCAGTTTTTATGAAATTAAATCAATGTATGCATGATAATAAGAAAGTTAATGTTACATTAGATGTTAAATGTTAGAGATACTATATGCGTTTTATTGTATTTAAATTAGTGAATGTGGACTTGTTTATATGTAACATTTATTTCTTTTATACGTGATTGTTTTAACCAATATTCTTGCAGACAAGAAAACATAAATATGTACCATCGATTTGTATATTTAAATTTATTGCCACCAAGTCATATTTAAATTCAGAAATTCTTATCTTATAAAATCTAGAAGTTACTAATATACAGGATGAATAAAAAGTAAAGAACATTGATTCTATAGTAGCTAACTTTTCGGGCTGTTGTCCACGTTGTCGTATTCTTATACTTGACGTTTCGATTTTCATGTCAGAGTCTTCTTCAGAAGTATAAGAATACGACAACGTGGACAACAGCCCGAAAAGTTAGCTACATACTATAGACAACGGCCACGAAAGCCTACAGAAGAAAACATTGATTCTATCTATAGTCTGAATATTAACTAATTTTATTATAAGTAGGTATGTATAGTATATGATTTTTTTCTGAATTATTACAGTTAGACAATAATATTTTTTTACATGGATGTAATGAGAATAAAATATACTAACTAATTATGCAATAAAAAAATATAGGGTGTGATTAAAAATAAATTAATCGATGACGTCATACGCCCAGAGTATGACGTCATTTAAAAAAATTAATAGCTTATATGTATAGCAAATAAATTGATAATAATTTTTGTACATAATATTTTATAAAGTTATATTTTAGGTTGTAGAATCAATATTCATCGTGTATAATACATTTAAATTTAAATTAAGCCTTTTATTATTGTTATACTTTGTAGAATGAACTGAGATCATATTTTATATATTTTAATTTCACATTTTCTATGCAAAGATAATAAATAATAACTATTCGAGAGAAATATGAATTATAAATATAGAAAACCACATATATTTATTTTTAACTAATTAAGACCTACTTTCATAATTTGAAATCAGGTAAGTGTGCACTTATGTTCCATTATCTTATTTTTACTTTTTTTTTCTCATAAGCACACACATATGCGTTTCATTAGTTTCTCCAATATGATGAACACCTTTTTTTAATCGAGAGCCATAAAAATTTAGTTTTATTTAATTGTGTACTTGATCTAGCGTCATCTGCATAAGCTGTTATTAAAATGTGAAAAGTAATCTATGCATGAATAAGAAACTGCATGTTTTTTTTCATATTGAATTTACTGCTCTACTTAACTTTTACTATCGCTATCACATTGGCATAGATTTGTATATTTAAAATTTCTTAAATAAATATTGGTGCGTTTTATAAACGAAATAGATATGATTAAAATTATACATTTTTGGAAATACAATTTAAATAAAATTAATTAATTGTTATATATTTAGTACATATTATTTATATGTATAATCAATTTTTGTTAGAAAAGTGTTCGATTTATAAAATATTATTAAAAAAAACACAATTATAAAAAATGGAAGAAATATATTAATTATTGAATTATTCAAACACGAAAAATATGAATTGATTTTTTTTTAATTTATAATTTTCCTATGTAACATTTTTCACGTTTCACAATTTTCACAATAATTCATAAAAAAACACCAACCGAAACGAAAATGATAAAAAAAATTAAAATTAAAAAAAACTTGTACATACCAAATCCCACAAGGGCTATCACTAAAATGTACGTCTTCATTTTTTCAAAAATAAGTTACAAAAAATACACAATCACTTCAAACAATCGGGGTAAACCTACGTCAAACTGGTAATTTTGAATATACCACAAGACTTATATACCCGGTGTGCGGGACGTGTGGCCCCCCCTTGGACCCCTTACAAGTGCACGCCCGTGCCCCCCTTCGCCGGGTGCTCTGTGCACCGTCCCCCTTCCCCTCTATTCCGCGGTGAGAGCTGCACGTGTGTATGTGTGTTTATGTGTGTATTTATATGTATATGTTATTAAGTATATGCATGCATGATTTACTATGAGAGTTTTGCTTTAGACAATATTGGAATTTAGGTGTATGTTTGGTACCTAAAATGGGCACTACTGCATTGTTTGGATAGTTGTTCTGTTTGATTGTTTGGTTTATTAAATAGAATATTCGAGAATAATAGAATTTTTGAGACTTCCGTAGTCCGTGACAATCCTACTTTTTGGTCGTGCTTTTTTGTGTAGTTATATCTGATTTAATAATAGTAAACAAGTGGCTGTTGTTTAAATTTTTAATACATTTGATACATTAATTGATATATGATATAGAACTAGTATTATTTCTTTTATATAATAGTGGGAACATATGTATAACGACATACTTGTATTTTATTTATTATATTTGTTTTCTATTTACAATAAAATATATCAAGTATTTATGTATACCTTGGTAGTTAGGTAGGTACATACATATATACATGTATCGAAGAATATTTTTCTATTTTTTATGCAGTGTACACCAAATAGTCAAATAGAATTAAATTAATTCGTACTCTTTTACTGAATCAGTGATAGTTTTACTAATTCTTTTAGTGAATGTAAAAATCATAGGTCTACACCAGTTCTCACTAATTAAACATAGATTTTGGCCAATTTTGAGGATCCTTGCAACAATGATCCACCGATTTATTCAGTTACTATCTATTGATTAGTAATGCCTTATTGTGCACTGTTGTACCTATAGTACAGAGTAGGGCATAGCCACTGATCAACAGTGATTATTCACTGATTCAGTTTAAGAGAGTATTTAAAAAACCTGATGCTGTTTTGTCTTTTTGGTGTAAACACGGAGTTATAATTTTCAATAGATTGTGAAGAAAAATAAGAGGAGAAATGCTCAATAAATATTTAATCATAGGTCTTCACATAAGATGAAACGAGATTAGGGTTAGGTAAATCTTGAGTTATGGATTTTCATCTTGGTGTAATGTATCGTCAAAATTTATGCGAAACCGGCGTACAGTTTTTGTCTCGTGTGATTTTTTTTAGTAAATATAAAAAATTCCAATAATTGTCTTCAGGCGATAATATAGCATGTTAATTTTTCAAGAAATATTTATAATAAAAATAACAAAAAATGTTGTCTGTGAGAGTCGTGAATATTTTAAAACTTTTAATCGGTAGTTTTATCATTGTGTTATTCGAGGACCCCTTTAAAATCTTTAAAATACCGAGAATTTCACATAAATATTGTTTATTTCAGATCGGTATTATTATATATTATGTAAATTACGAATATACTTTTCGGGAGCCACTGGAAAAAGTCGATGACCTTCAGTAGCCCGTGGACCACAGTTTAAGAAACACCGGTCTAATGGAAAAAATAGTTGATAAAATTTTCTGTAAAGCTTTATACTTGCAATGGTTTTATGGCAAACAAAAAAAATATCAAAACCCACACGTGGGTATTGCCGCGCAACCCATTTGATGGACACAACTCGAACAATACCCTTGCCAATCGATTCGTGAATCAATCCCGAGTCCAACGAGGTACATGAAGCCATGTATGAAAAATGGACATTATGCCTGTCCGTGGCCGGATGGAGGGTCATGACCGGAAAAATTCCTAAAATGGGCTAAACTAGAGCCACAGACCTACCATTTAGCGAAAACCCGAGGTTTCTAGGTGGTCAGAGGGCCGAGATCTCGCGGTGGAAGACAGACGGACGGGCGGAAAATCGATCATATAAGCGCTATCACTTCGTGGGTTGTGTTAAAAATGTCTTTAAAACAATGTATAGATTTTGTTTGACAAAATATTGCTATACTAACAATAAGAAGACAACAACACGATAAAGTACTAAGCCTAGAAGTTATATCTTTAAAATTAAAATTAACCATAAGAGTAAGTATAACATAGACTAACTTAAGTACAGAAGTTATATCCAAATTATCATCTGCACATTGAAATGAAACGAAGTGATCGCGCAGGCCGCGAGAATGTCGAAACACAAAATTGATGCAAATGTGTGCGCGTGCAGCAGGCAGCAGTCATTGGCTCTATGCGCAGACAAAAGTGTATCACTCTCACCTGCTTGGTATTCACGGGTACGTCCGTGAAATACGAAAACTGGATCAATGCTACACGTCTTCGGCAGCGATCCGCAAGGAGATACACAGTTCTTCCTTTCAATACAAGGTGTTGGTAGTCATGTATTTGCAGACACGCCTATGTTAACATAGCCCCGCTTTTTGTCATATTATAGTTTATTGTAGATATTTACTTACCAAATTAAATCATCTTGACCGTTCTCTTGCAAATGAATACTAATATTAACAATTTTAATGTTTTCTTATTTTTAATCTAATTTTTTGGGTGTAATTTGAAGCATTCGTATTAAGTTAAATTCTGCAAAATTATCTTTAATATCATATTTCTCGTAAACGGTTGGTCTTATAACAAATCAACAAAGTATATTTTTGTATATTTTGTGTCATATGACCTTATAAAAGAGCCAAACATAGATAAAAAATAATAACAAAAAAGTACTAGACAAAAATTGGAGGGCCCACAGGCCATATACATTCCTGGTCTAAATAATCATTGTTTGATATTGAAAATCGATAACACGTATAAATGCTTATCTAAGTATCAATTTTCAGTACTGTAACACAATGGGATCTCCAGATATTAAATAAAAACTAAATCTTTAAGAGTTTGAAGCTATCTCACGAAGATTTTTCGGACACATGTTCATATGAACTTTTTTGCTTGAAATATTTTTCTTAATCAATCACCAGATATGACTCAGCCTGTATAATTAATATTTTTTTATCTGTCATTTGTATCAGAAAACATTAAGAAAATATATTTTTTTTGTAAAAACACAAAAATCGAAAGCTACATGTAATTGTATGAAATTTACTCCGTTACCACGTTTAAGTTTAATTTTTAACGATATATACATTATAATTACGTGTTTCAACTTTCTTAACTGTTGAACGAGACATTTTAACTGAGATTTTTTTTTAATTTTGACTGTAAAATTATATTTTATAAAAATTGGGTACCTACTTATATGGTCATTAAAATTGTATGTAGTATGATAATAAAATTTACTTGGGGTGTCAACTTGATACTTTTTGCAGTTTGCCATTGGCAGTATAATCTTGTCAATGTTATTGATCTAAAGAGGAAGCATATGTAATTTGTTATTTTTTGTCATTGTTTTGTCTTGAACTAGTTTTAAAAATCGAATATATTAGAGAGAAATTTGATTTAAATGAAGCGAGAATTTTAAATACTTGAATATGTTTTTCTGTAAAGAATCTAATCATAATTAAAAAAATATATATTATAAATAATATTTCTAATTTATCTAAAAAAATATGAGGCAAATATGTATACATAAGTGATTTTTTTTACAAATAATTTAGATTTTTTACCATTAATATTGTAGCTGCAGTTATAAAAATTGGTCATTTATTTTGAATAGTATACATACAACTTCTATATTTCTTATAAAATATGTTTAAAACAATTATTATGAAGATTTTTTTAAATCTTATATTTCATAGGGAGAAGTTTTACCAATTGATATTGAAAAATAATTAACTGTATTAAAATTTATTACAACATGTAAATAAGTGTTTGTTAAATAATGATGCACTTTCAAGAATTGAGAATCATTTGGAAGGAGAATTGTATAGTTAAAAATAACGAAATTGATTCGTGGAATTTTACATCATGGAAGGAAATATATTTTTTTTAAATCTGTTGTAACAACAACGTGTTGCGTTTTATAAATACCATTAAACGATGAAATAATTTATAGTATTTCTAGATTTAGAACACATGATTTAATAAAAGAGAATTTTTATTTCATTGCATTTGAAAAATGAATTGACTAATTAATATATTATTGCCTTAATTTTCCTTTGAAAATTGCATGTAGGATGTATAATTTACATGCAAAATATTTGTAATTATAAATTATTTATTCTTTATTGCATACAATATTTATAACAAACAATTATATGTTAAATTTTTGAATATTTTGAGTATGATATAGAAAAATACATTTTATTGGTAAATAGATGAATGAAACGATATATTTTTTCTTTAAGAGTTAACAAACCATGGAATTAGTTCTATTACTATTTTGACCATGATATCCGTGTGTCTGCTGGTCTGCAAACGTTATAACTGAAAAACAACAATAAATTTTATTCCACGTAAGAAAATCTACTTATATTATTGAATAAGATCTTACAACTAGAAACAAACGTTTACTACAAGAAAACAAAATATTTTTGATAAAAATTATAATTTATAATAATAAAAATAATTTTTATTATTAAAGTTCTAAATAACGTTATTTTCTATAATGTATGTCCCATTCATTTTTTCTATATTTTATTAGTTAATCAGATATTTGTTGTATATACCTACATAACCATACACTCAGTACTACGTATAAGAAAGTCCTGTGGCATGCAAACAATATTTTATTTAGAAAATATTGTGAATATAAATGTTCTTGAGTTCTAATTTCATGTTCATAATTCTTGATGCTGAACAGAAGAGAGGTTATACCTAATATTAATTCCAAAATTCATTTTGCACATTTAAACGTCTTGTTTTATTAACTGTAAATTATTATTATAATAAATATTGATAATTGATATTCGATCCATTTAAAAACTAACACGTTACAATTACGAGTTACATTGAGTAGAGTTTTTTTTGTTGCCCGTTCTGAATATCAAGGATACAATTTGACATTCTAGTTTACCGCATAATGTGACAAACCTTTGAGATATTTATTCAGTGCAGTAATTCGAAAGGTATTTGACGACAAAATTATGGCCTCTATATAATTATTAATTTGTTAGAATTAGATTTATAATGACTAAAATAGTTGTTCTTTTTGCATATTTTTTTTGTTGGTAATGAATGTATATATACTTTAAAATTTAATATATGTTTCAAGTATTGTGAAATGTTTATGTTAATTTTCTTATTGAACTTGTGAAGTGAATATTTTATTTTTTTGTAGATATATTTAATGGAGTGGGTAAAATAGAAGAGATTAATTTTTTGTATCGGTTATAAATTGAACTTTTATATTACATAGATATATTTTCTAATAATTTTTTTGATAGTATATTAAATGTTATTTTTTAATATTTAGATAGTACATAAATCAATATTAATCGCTATAAAAAGAATGTGTCAATATTTTTCATATTTATTATTCAAAAGATCAGTTTTTTCTAAATTTATATTAACACTAGATGATACCCGCGGCTTCTCCCGCATGGATTTCCAAACTAATTACAAATCTCCATACGTGACATGGGGTGAAATATTAATTTTTTTATTTGTATTGTTTTTTATTCATTATAAAAAATCGCACATATCTTGGTTCCAATGAAATTACCTTATTTACCCTGATTTAAAGCATAAATTACATAGAAAATAGTTAAAATTATGGATAACTTAGTAAAGTTAGATTCTTCTTCTTATTTTTGTGTGTGTTAAGTTATTATTTGTATGGCAAATCGAAGCTTGATGCATGAAATATGACTGAAAAATTTTGAATTTAAGATTTGCTTAAAAGTGTATTTATTTTATAGAAAATGACATGAAAAGTTGAAATTTTTAAACCGCAGGTCTGTATCTTATAACGTTCTCGAGATATGGCCTCTCAATGTTTTAGTTTTTTCAAAATTTTTGAGAAAATGGTTGTAACTTTTGAACGTGTGGTCGGATTTGATTTTTGTTGACAAATTTGAAATTAGCGTGTCAAAATCTATATAATGACATGTATAATACTTTTAAATTAGAAAAAAAATGTTTTGTTGAAAATTGAAATTTTTCCAAGGGGTATTAAAAAAATTACGATTTTTGACAAAAATTTGTTTGTCGAATTTTTATATGTTTTATATATAATTATATAGATTTTAGCACGCTGATTTCAAATCCGTCGACAAAAATTAAATCCGACCACACGTTCAAAAGTTATAACCATTTTTCTCCAAAATTTTGAAAAAACTAAAACTTTGAGATGCCATATCTCGAGAACGTTATGAGATACAGATGTGCGGTTTAAAAATTTCAACTTTTCACACCATTTTCTATAAAATAAACATAATTTCAGTCAAATATAAAATTCAAAATTTTTTAGTTGTATTTCATGTATCAAACTTCAATTTTTCATAGAAATATTAACAGTTATAAATAAATCTGATCAAAAAATATTTTTTATACAAACTCTAACACTCCCTTTTTACGTCTGTAAGGGTTAAATTTCAAAAAATTCCTTCTTAGTGGGTTCTTACGTCATAAAAGGAAGACACACTTGAAATTTCACCTTTCTAGGTCCTGGGGTTTCGGCTCGGCGGTGATAAATCAGCTATTATATGTATATAAATTGAAGTTACTATGAATTTAGTTACGAAAAGAACCACTTCTTTCGAAACTATGTTTATTCAGCAATCACCACAAAAATAGTATCAGAATAAATCATAGATAACAGAATACATTTACATATTGATTTGTTACAATTTCATAACGAATGTCAAGATATCGTGAATTGCATGGTTGTCGATGAAGAGAATCTATGTAGAAGCAGTTGTAGTTTTTCTCATCTTGTGAGACAGTTCTGTCAAAGATGTTGACAAACTGGATCAAGGCAAGCCAGAATTTTTGTTATTCACATACTCAGTGCATGCACTGTTCAATCCTCAGATGATGGTGATTTTTTAAAAGTTTGATTGATTTGTTTACATAATTGATAAATGAAAATTGCTTTTTTTGTTTGTATGTTTGCAGTTTGTAATTAAGTAAATTAAATTTTTGGAAGGCCGAGTATTGACTTGAAGAAGATTGCATGATCTTGATTGGAACGTCAAGTATCATTAACGTTATGTGAAAGACAAAAGAATTGCATTCAAAACAACCTTATTATTTTTTTCTTAAATTGACGTAAAATGTACATCTCTGCTAAGCGATTGCACAGAGCTTCCTCGTGCTTAATGTACCAAAGGTAGAACATTAGATTATCGAAGATTTTTAATAAATACCGACAAAGTATTCGAAAAAATTTACGGTGATTTGTATTTTTTATAGAAAATTAAATGCTCTATACAAAAAAAAAAGATTCGAGGCCAGGACACCTTATATGATTGTCTTGCTGTTTTTTTTTGTTATTAATAGTTTTTTGAAATCCATTTGATCGAAATTATTAAAAATACATTCATTTATAATTTAAAAATACTTTCTATGCATTTCATCTACAGATAAAATATTTAAAATCGTTTATACTAACGATATATTAGACAGAGTATATTTTTGAATTGAGTATGACATTTTATTACATCGTTAAGATGTTCATTCTCCTATTAAATATTTATAGAAGAATATGAAATTAATAATAATTAACTCATAATAAACTTGATATTGTTTGTTGACTTAGTTATGGTTCAGAAATCATCGAATATTTATATTCGAGAAATCGAAACGTGTTTCATTTCCGCATTCAAAAAACTTTTTTTCCTCTGACCTTTCCAAATAACCTTTTTGGTGAATCAGTGTTGTATATTTCATCTCTTCAGAATTGATATATTATGATAATTAATACAAGACGTTCGTCGTTGTGTTAAATGTTACTAACTTAACAGTTTTAGAAATTTCTTTTCAATATATGCTTATATTATTTCACTCTGATTTTAGCTATATTTTAAATAGTATATAGATATACACAAATAACTATCGTTCATCTTTTTTTCTTCTATATAAATTATAATATTTTACGAAAAACAACAGGTTCCTGTAGTATTAGGGAGGACAATTTAATTTTTTTTAATATTATAATTTTCATCTAACAATAAGTATTATAGGTATTATTTGTTCTGTGTTTAAATAGTGACCTTGCACAATTTTTGATGGATTTTTAATTTTCAAGGTCTTAGAAACTAAAAAACATGTTTCATGCGAAATGGTGATCTGTCTGTCTATCTGTCTCTATGTCGATCTATCGGTATATCTAACAAATCTAGGAAATTGTTAGATGTAATGAACTGATTTTTATTGCCTTGGTTCTACGAAAAATTGTTAGGTACCTACATTATAAAGAATTAAAAAAAAGTTTATAATAAAAGCTGGTTAGTTTTGAGGGGGAAATAAAATGGTATTATTAGTTTTCAAGGTCAATTTATTTTGAACTTTGTTTTTCTTAAATTGAAACTTATATTTTTTGTTATAGTATAAAAATACTTCTGCCCTAAATAGTTTTTATCCACGACTTATATCTCTCAGAGGGAATAATGAAAAAAGAACTTTTCTGATTGGTGCATCAGAGGGAATAATGGTCATTATTCCCTCTAAATGCACCAATCACAAAATTTCTCAAATTAAATAATACCATGGAAACAAAATACACAAATTCTAAAGCCTAAAAAATTTATTTGCGACTGTCAAATAAAACACCTAGTGTTTGTGTATTTGTATTGAGATGGATAAAAATGAAGAGTCTATTACTTGTACACCTCCCGAAATTGTACTACAAGCTGCAGCTACTGGAAAAATCAAAATGCATAATTTATAACACAAATCACTCATATATAGATAGGCAACTACCATTATAATTTTCACTCCATAGTTTAGGTGAGGGGGCCTTGCACTAGAGGGGAAGCGGGAAGGTTTGTTATGCGTGTTGCCTATACATATTACCGTATTTTTTTTTTATTTCAAATGCAAAGGTAAAAAACCATAAAAAAACAACTTTAATTCAACAAAGTTATTGATATATTTATATTATTTCGAAATCTGTGCATTGATACAGTTATTATACAATATATACAGTACATACTGATAAAATATGATATAGTTACGTACGTTACAATATAATAATAATATAATATAATTAGTTTTCCTCTAATATACTTTTTACTGTTGTTTATGTTGTCACACAGTTCATCCAAATATGAAAAAGTTACTTGTTTCCTTTGCTTCCATACAGATATACGCATGGGCGTAGCCAGGGTGGGGCAGGGGGGGGGGGGCGCTTGCCCCCCCCTAGCTTGTGGACAAAAAGTAATAAGTAAATCAGTACATTGTCTAAACAGGGATATTTCTAGATTTCTATGATGTCCATAGGATTTTTGAACGTAATTTTATATTTTGGATCCAGAAAATCTTATATCAAAGTTTTTTTTAATCACAATCTTTTGTTTTTACATGTAAACTAAAATTTCAGGGAAAATTAAAAATAAAATAAAAACATCTAATAAAGACCATACCGGGTGTTTTTTTAAAGACTTTCCAGCGGATTATTTCCAAAATAACGAATTTTCAGAGAAAATTTGTCAGACAAACGTTTCATGGATTTGTGGGGGCTAAATATTGACAACATGTGTTGACCTTGAAAAGGTCACTATTATGGGTTTTTTAGGTTCAACTTTTCTTTTTCAAATGTAAACCCATATTTTTGTTACTAGAAAAAATAAGTAACTTTTTTCTGAAAATGTCAATTTTGTATGATATGGAGCAAAACAAACAGTAATTTCTGGATTTTAAATAATTTTTTACTCGAAAACTATTGTTTTTTTTAAATAATTGCAAGAAGCAAAAAGTGCTTAGTTTTCAACAAGAATTATCGGAGAATTTTTACTTAATTTTAATTCGTTTTTTTTTATTTCGAAAAATTTCTTTAAAAACAATTTTTTTTAATTAATAATTACTTTAAAAAAAATTCTGAAAATCCTTGCCGAAATCTAAACATTTCTTTTCTCTTGTAATATTTTTTTATAAATTGGTAGTTTTCGAGTAAAAAATTATTTAAAATCCAGAAATTACTGTTTGTTTTGCTCCATATCATACAAAATTGACATTTTCAGAAAAAATATTTCAGACAAAAATTACTTATTTTCCTTAGTTAATTACGAATCTGTAACAAAAAATATGGGTTTACATTTGAAAAAGAACCTAAAAAACCCATAATGGTGACCTTTTTAAGGTCAACATATGTTGTCAATATATAGCCCCCTCAAAGCCATGTAACTTTTGTCTGACAAATTTTCTCTGAAAATTCGTTATTTTGGAAATAATCCGCTGGAAAGTCTTTAAAAAATTGTTTTCTTAAAGTGCTGTGAATATAAAAAGATCCACGGAAATTAATTTTCACCTGATTTTTTTAAACTAAAATATGTTACATAAAAAAAAATTTGCCCCCCCCTAAATACAATTCTGGCTACGCCCATGGATATACGTACAATCTGAAAAAAAATTCAATAAAAAATATCATTATTTCCAGTATCTAAATATGATTAAGTTTAATATTTATGAGTTACTATTTTAAATTATTCATGTATAATAATATTTTTACCTGATAGTATGTAGGTACATATCCGGTACTTCACATTTGGTGGTGCGTATTGATGATGTGGCAAATATTTGTTACGTTTTTGAATGCCTCAAAATTGTCATCCACACATTATATTTGCGTATTGAAACCTTTTGATACACACTAAAAAAACTGACTCAAGATGGATAGATATTTGATGTTGGCCATGTTTGGCAATTTGGAGCAAACTAAGCGAATATGACCATCTTTCTACACATTGGCTTGGTTCACTAACTTGGTTGTACGAAAATACTTGTATGACATATTTGACAATCAAAACAAAATTATATTGCCACCGTTTTCATGGTGATATACAATTTGCGCGCATTCCCCTTGCCCCTCTAGTGCATGCAGGTTGACTCAAAGCCGCCCATAAGAGCTGATTATCTATATATGTGTGATTTGTGATTTATAATAACAGAGTTCGTATTTTGTTTCCATGGTATTATTTAATTTTTATTAATTTGAGATTAAAACAAAAATTTTTGTATTGAAGCTTGCATTCCTTGTATTCAGTTGTGTTTATGAAAGTAAATAAAATAGTCGTAGATAAAGTACAGTATACTACTCGCAATAATGGCTATTATAACCTCGGAATTTTTTTTTCTCCCTCGCCGCTACGCGGCTCGGTTCGAAAATTATTCCTCGGTAATAATAGCTATCATTATTGACTCGTGGTATAATATACTATTGTACGACTTACATTTTCCCAAAAAGTTTAATTTGGTCTAATAAATCAAGTGAAAATTATTGTAGAAGTTTATTTGTATTAAAAAATGAATTTCATAAAGAATTAGTGACTCTTTGGACAGTTTATATATTTAAAAAAATAAACCATAGAAATTTTAAAAATATTAAACTGAATGTGAAAATGAGTTAAACAACCAAACCATGCAACATAAGGACATGCAATTAGTATAAGTCATACGTTTTATTATGTTATTAGAAATGTATACGAAGAATTGAATGTCGTTGTCATAGCACACTTGTTATTCTGTTCGGTTAGATCGTTTTTTGTCTTAATAATAGAAAATGACTATCTTGGATCTTTCGACTCATTGGCATGCCGATCACAATCGGGTGAAAGGTACCCACATCGTTGTTTATTCGTATTTAAATTATATTTTGTGGAAACAAGTGCAATGAACATTTGCGTTACAGTTGAAGTTAATTGGTTTTTGTTGATGATTATCATGTTTTAGGAAAGTGTCGATATGCAAAACACGTCTAATTATTGTTAGTAATGGAATAGTTGTAATTTTATTTAGAAAAACGTGGAGTTATTAATATTTCATTTAAATTTATGGAGATATTAAGTAAATTATTATAATTTATTTATATAAATGTCTATAATAAACAATAATATACATATGTATGTACATATTGATTGCTACTAAATTAAATGCTTAAAAAAGGCACGTAGTCATTTTTTGAATTTTGGTGGGGTCGCAGTACTGTCAAGTTTAATAATATATAACAATTAATATTTTGTACCGGCAGAAAAAAAATTAATATTAATAATTTTCTTATAAACTTTTAAGATAATAAGAAAAATATGATTTTTTTAATTCACCAACGAGTAATTTCTATGGAAATCTAAAATTTCGAATATTTTCAAAATGTTCATATTACGAAAAATTTGTAAATATATTTTTTCGTTTGAAATTGAAAGTTTAATACAAAATTTCAATTAGTTTTAAATTTCATTGTTGAGTTTGGTCAGAAACCCCAAAAGAATATTTTACAAATTAGTAAAAAAATTAAATTTGCATTAAGCGAATTTTGTTATTTTTCGGCGTATTGACGACTTTTATATGCATCTAAAATAATATTGGTTTTCCTATGTTTCGTAATTAAATTTTACATCTTGTATATTGTATATTATAGGAAAAAATATTTTTAAATGTTTTAAATGTAGTAAAATTTATTTCTACTATTTATAATTGAATTGTAGAAGTATTATAGATCAAATAAACAAGTTTACTGGTAGAGGCACATGAGACATATGTAAATGCAACTTTCTTTGTTAGGTGTACATATTTCTAAAAACGAATACGCCAAATTCCTTCCTCATGTATTAAACCAAACTTGTTTTACACACTGCCATATATAATTATATGTAACATGTATCGCATTCGAAATAATGACAGTATCGCATATTCATATAATTTGAGACATTAGAACACAATTAATATAACAATGACCCATATATTTAACGACAACGCCTTAAAATTCAGTTTGGTTTTAATACATATTATCTTGATTCTTGATTATGTATTAGATACTTTAGACAGGAATTAAATATTTTAATTTTTTTATCTTGTTTTGTATTGTTTATTATATCGAAAAATGTAGACAGTAAAAATGATTTAACTACCTTTATATATATTTTTGTATAAAAAGTATCAATTGTGTTGAATCTGTCCTAATTTAAATATAACTTATATTAAATAACTAAGTTTTTCCGGATAATGTATTATTTCAATCGACCTATTATTGTCCTTGTCGATATTTTAACGTAGATCATATTTATCCATATTATAAAATTAATGATGGAATAGCTAGAAAATAATTTATTATTAGGAAATGTTGAATATCTTATAACGCGCTAAAATTTCATAAGCACTTTAATAATAGAGCACAATACTTAAATATATATTAATAAAACGATTCTAATACTGAAAATTATACTACAGTAAAATTGATAGTAAAACAATTTCAGCTATTTATATTTGACATTTAAAAATATTCGCTATAAAAACATAAAATAGGTGAGTAAGCTTGAATGAATCTGAAACTAATAGCATTTTTTCTAAACACATAACTTGAACAGTTACCTTAAAATTAATAATGATTGGTATTCAATTTGTAACCAGTTTGAATAGATTTTCATAATAAGTTCTAATAGATTATTCATGTACGTACAATATTGTACAATTAAGATAAGATATAAATTAAATTTCAAAATAAATTACGTAATTACAAATATGAGCAAGGGAACTATGAATATACCTATCTCTATTGAATATTTATTTTAGCATACATACTATACATATAAGGATTTATAAAAAATATTAATTAACACTTAACTTTCTCGGAGTAAATATTACATTTTGAATTTAAGTGCGCAAAATTTAATCTTCACTGAAATAAAATAAGATTTTACTTGAAATCAGGGACATAACTGATATTTTATATTACGTGGTTAATATGGTTATATTATCAATTACATACAATGGAGATTATTAGGTTTTTTCATTGGTGTAAAAAATATGAGACTGATCAGCAGCATACTACACTCAGCATTCTGCTTTACGACGGCATCGGTAATTCAAAAATTCCACTACACGACGGCTAGAGGGGCACCCACCACCTTAACGTTGGTACCCACGACTTTAACGTGGATTGATGAATTTAAACGCGCAGAAATATAGCAGTCACGGTGGTATTATGGAGGGATGGGGGAAGGACGTTGATTAGAACTGTCGGCACATTGTGTAACGGAGCGGTCGTGTAGTGGATGGTCGTATAGCAAAGTGCTGAGTGAGAAAGGTTTAAGCTATGAGTTAAACAAAAAGCTTATTAGGCTGAAATAGTTAAGGAGGCTTCACTTTGTAAATTATAAGTTTAATTTTTTTTACAATGACGTTTTCTTAAGACAGTATTTTTTACCATTCTATATGTGACCGGGCAAAATCAGCAGAGATGGTTGACACTGCCCGGGCAATATCAGCATTGTACATCGCTGTTGGACAAAGTTCGCACAAATGGTTTATTAACGAACTCGGGCATTGTCGAAAATGTTAAATCGTCATGGGTGGAACAGTATTATGATGTTAAACTGAAATTAACAATCAAATAAAATTGATTGATATAATAATTAATCAATGAATTGTACATTTACGTTGAACCTAATCAATGTAAATGTGCAACGAAATATTTTAATTTTTTGTAATATCTTTGTCAACGGTGAACTTTACCCAGCAACGATGTGGAATGTTGACATTGCCAGGGCAGTGTCGACTTTGCACACCCTTCGGGCTTTGCCCGAAATATATAAATGATTTCATTAGAATGGTTAATACGATTTTTTGTGTTCACGATGTTCCCATTTTTCTTTATGAGCTCTGAAGATGACCACTGAAATTTAAGACAAAATATTGACCAAATAAAGATAAAAAACAAAGGCTAATCTTTATACTACAGTTATAAAATACAATATTAATAAATATTAAAAAAAATTACATAATATTAAGATAAAATATCATATGTTGATATTATCCCACATGATGCCGAAAGTGTAAATCCGTGAATTCTATTCACTCTTACTGACACAGTGGTCCATAGCCGATAGCAAAAAGAAGATATTCCAGTTTGGATCCGGCGACTTTGAGTCGTAAATATAACGATAGATTTTTTTTTTGCATTTACGTAATAATATATTTTGTGTCCATACATTTCGGTAATAAAATTATTTGATGTCATTAAGTATTCAAATAAATGATAGGAACACTTAATTTTAAATTGAAAGAATTAATAAATCATGAGTTTTCAACTTTTTTATTTTTGTACTGACTAAATGTTAGTAGGTAGAATTTTCTTGACCAATCTAAAAAAACTTATTTTATTTGAAGAAAAAAATTAGTTTACTTCTTGGAAAGTATCGTACATTCTTTCAAAACGATCATAAGAGGTTAATATTGGAACTAGTTTGGAATCTCTGGTTCGAATATTACAGTTAATTTAGGAATTTGAGTCAATTTAGTACATTTTTATTAATTTATTTTATATTGCAAAAAATAAAGGTTGTGCATAAAAAATACAATGGAAATTTTTATGATACTAATTGGAAACTCGAATGCAAATGCATATATTTTATTATGTTAATAAGCAAATTAGTTAACTAAATGCCAAATTGTGTTGAAATATGTAATATAAAATATAACATTTACAAGAAAACTGGAAACATTTTAAGAAATTGGCAAATAGTTTATTCACAGTTATTTATAAAAATAAAGAAAATTGAAAATTAAATTATGAAATAACACTTAATTGAAATAATGTCATTTGAAGAAAAACAAAAAAATAAATATATTATGAATATCTTCCTAGGATGTTTTCAAATTTCGCCAATTTAATGTATTTATATAATATTTTAAGATAATCATAAATATTTACTCAACTGGAAATGTGTCCAAAAAGATCAATGACGGGAAGCTTTTAGCAGACGACATTTTAAAATATCAAAGATGCAATATAAATAACATAAAATTAACGCCTTTTAATAATAACTGTAAATATACATAGTTTATAAGGTACATCTACACAACATCAAGAATTTCAGCCATCTTAAAGACAGTATCTGTACCGATCCAAGGTTAGCTACTTTTATTTTCACCGAACGCCAATTATAGATTCAACATTACAGTTGAAAATGGTCTCTTTTATCCTTTTATTTATATCGGTTTTACATACGTACACTGTAGAAAAAGACAGAGCTATGTTTAATGTTAAAACGTAATTAGACTTTCTCGGTTGTGTGGAATGCTACTTTAAATAATAATTCACAGTGTATAAAAACAAAGTTGGCTTTGGTCTTGTTGTACTGAAATACTTGCTCTTATCTTTGTATTTATGGAGAGTTTATTTAAATGTTTGAGACGTTTGAATATTGTAATCAGGGTTGGCTTAAAGTTAAGCTATGATTTATTTACATTTAACAAAATGTGTAACTTCAAAAGATATTCAATGATAAGATTAAAATGAAATGTAGTATTATTATAGTTGATCTAAATAAGTAATTTTTATTATAAATAAAATTCTTTACATTTGGATTAAAAAAGGACAGCATGACAGTTATAGAGTAGTAATAAATAAATTATGAATGTCTTTCAGAAGTATATAATGTATATATTTTAAATATATGCTTCCTAAAATATAAGATTTCGTCGATATTAAACATTGGTAATTAATTTAATAATTTATTTGCTGCAATGTTCCTTTAATATGTCTTCATCCTTTTTAATGTTAAAATCAACGTTTAGGGCTACAAGCTGTAATTGTAAAGTTACAAGAATGCTAATTTTGTTAGTAACAAATTCTGACTCACGTTTGTAATGCTGTCAAATTATCAATTGGTTTAAACACTTTCCTTTTCAATCGAGATGTGTGTACATATTCAAACACCCTCATTGGCTACGCCACTGGTTGATGTTGAATTCGATTCCTTTGGTATAAATAGCTAGACAAGAAAATGTTTGAGATATCCTGTCAACAGGAAACAATATTGTCTTGATTTGATTTTCAATGACTATTGAATATAGTCGGCAACGAAACTTAACTCATATATGTATACTACATAATATTTTAATCATTTTTCTTTAGAACTAGCGGCACGCACAAGGTCTGCATTTATCTATGCCTTTATGACAATGCATTTCATTGGTAGGAAATCTAATAATCATGGGTCATATTAAACAGACTGAATATTTTTTAATGTATATACGTATACATGTTAATTGTAATCTGTTTTTTTTAGACATTTAGCAAATGGTACGTTAAAGAGCAAAGGCATGTGATAATATTGTTCAGTAACAATACTCTCCTATAGTTACTTAACTAAATTAATCGTTGTATATATAATATAATATTAGCTAGGACTACGCATCTAATTAAATCTATTCACAAAATCTAATGTAATATGTATAGTACCTAATGTAGATGTCCACTGCAATATGTGACGAAACGTTGGCCGATAACACGACCAAATTGATGCAGCTTATAACCAGAAGCCATAATCCATATCCAGATCACCACAAAAGCCTCAAAACTTGTAGACAGGCAGTGTTGATTTCAGCTCCATGTCTCTGGCACCCCCTTTTTTGAAATTCGTATTTTATTATATGTAGTTCGTTTGTGCACGTTTGTGCAGGAAATCCTTTCGTGTGTGCTTTAACCCTTTAGGAGATATTTAAAAAAATAAAATGTGGTGCTGTAGACATGCGAGCCCCCCCTTTCTTGAAATTTAAAATTCATTGTATGCAGTTCGTTTGTGCTTCGTTTGTGCACGTTTGTGCAGGAAATCCCGTTGTTTGTGCTTTAACCCTTTAGGTGGTATTCACAAAAATCAAAGAGGGTGCTGTAGACATGGGAGCCCCCCCTTTTTTGAAATTCGAGTTTTATTATATGCAGTTCGTTCGTGCTTCGTTTGTGCACGTTTGTGCAGAAACTTTCATCGTTTGTGCTTTAACCCTTTACATGTTATTTACATTTAAAAATACCGAAAACATGTCTCTGGCACCCCCTTTTTTGAAATTTAAATTTTTGAATGTGCAGTTCGTTTCTGCTTCGTTTGTGCACGTTTGTGCTGAAATTATATTCGTTTATGCTTTAACCCTTTAGGAGCTATTCGTAAAAAACTGTTAATGCGTTATAAACATGATTACATTCTCAATATTAGTTTTCGAAAAAAAAATATACGTCTTGTGTTTCTTATTTATCTAACTAGAAGCCCTGTTAACGCTTTAACCCTTTAGGTGTCACTTCGATAGTGTTGATTTTTATTTTATTTTTTATTAAAAATAAATAAATTGCGGCATTTAATATAATATACTAAAGTATGTCTTTTGCATACAAATGGGGTGCCAAAGACATGTTTTCGGTATTTTTAAATATAAATAACATGTAAAGGGTTAAAGCACAAACGATGAAAGTTTCCGCACAAACGTGCACAAACGAAGTACAAACGAACTGCATATAATAAAGTTCGAATTTCGAAAAAGGGGGCGCTCCCATGTCTACAGCACCCTCTTTGATTTTTGTGAATATCACCTAAAGGGTTAAAGCACAAACAACGGGATTTCCTGCACAAACGTGCACAAACGAAGCACAAACGAACTGCATACAATAAATTTTAAATTTCAAGAAAGGGGGGGCTCGCATGTCTACAGCACCACATTTTATTTTTTTAAATATCTCCTAAAGGGTTAAAGCACAAACGAAAGGATTTCCTGCACAAACGTGCACAAACGAAGCACAAACGAACTGCATATAATAAAATTCGAAATTCAAAAAGGGGGGGCTCGCATGTCTACGGCCCCCCATTTGATTTTTTTGAATATCTCCTAAAGGGTTAAAGCACAAACGAAAGGATTTCCTGCACAAACGTGCACAAACGAAGCACAAACGAACTGCATATAATAAAATTCGAAATTCAAAAAAGGGGGTGCCAGAGATATGGAGCCGTTGATTTCATAGGTGTTTATTTTTCCCATTTAAGTATATGTAGAACACTTAAAATTAAGCTGTTTTCTTCTTATTGTCAGTTTTATGCAAAGGTATATATCCGAAATATAGTTTGAAAAAGAATTCAATATTTTATCATCATTACATTTAAGAAAGCTTAGGTCTCTTCTATTTCACCTGAATGATGAGAACGAATCGTGACATTAACATATTTTTTTGTTAAAACAATTAAAACATAAAATTCATGATTCATAAATAAACGTAAACTCTATTCGTGATGTTTATAATTATAATGTACTAATTCCCTACTTCTTGACCTTTCTGATTTCAAGTGTAGATTCCATGAAGATATTGTGGGAATTAATGCAAATTAATGTTTCTTTTTATATTTTCTATAACGCTCTATTTGTTGGCTTTATTCATATATATATATAGTGTGTTATTTTGTGTTATAAATCATTTACTAATAAATTACATTCTATTGTTATAATTTGATATTCAAATTTTTCAATTATGTTTGGTAAAATCATGTATTTTTGACTTGAGACCACATTTTTCTAGAACTCATTTGCTTTAATTAATTGGGTGTTTCTGGGTTTTACTCACGCAGAAAATTAACACGCCTATACCTTTTTTTGTTTTATTTCAAATTATATTCTTTAATTTCAAATATATGTATTTTAATGAAAGTGAGAGTTACATGTATTAAACTATTTCCTTTGTTTTAATTGAAGACTTAGAATAATTTCACTGTGAAATAGTCAATATACATTATGATGTAGTATTAATCTGTGAGCTCTACCTGTACATAAATATGTTTTGTCTATATTTTACAGGCAAAATGATAATCTCATTGATAGATTTAATTTTTGACGTAAATAAATTTTTAAATCGTATACTAAATTACTAATTGACTTATGACAGGCTCATATTAAAAAAGAACAGCTGATGTTTTTCCAAATAAAAATATATGTAGGTATATAGGCATAGGTGGGCACAGTTAATCCAAAAGTTAACTTCGTTAATTGTTAACTCGTTAATAAAAAAGTTAACTTCTTTAATCTTTAAAGCGTTAAAATTTCGAAAATTTAACGCAAGTTAAAGTTAACCGTTAAAAGTTAACCATCCAAATAATGACAACCTGCCAATAAACAACCAATGTAACGGACTAATGTTAACAGATATTCAATTTAACGGAAGTTAACAAGAGCGTTAACATTTTTTTGAGTTAACTTAAAAGTCAATCCGTTAAGCATTTTGTTAACTTCGTTAATTAACGATTAACGGATTAACGAGTTAATGCCCACCTTTGTATACAGGTTACTTATTATGTTTTACTAATTTTATTTTATGTTCTAATCTTGACATGTTTATCCAAAAAATAAATAAATATTGTTTTTTATAATTATTTAAAAAAATCAAAGATATTTAAAAAACACAATTTATACTTTCTAATAAAAATTTATAAAAATAAATAAACCATTTAAATATTTCCAAATTTTTTAACAAAAAAAAGTAACGAATACATACAATACGTAATAATGTAATTATAAATTTCGTAAATTCTGCATCGTTCAAGGTTTTTTTTTAAATTTTTATAGTTTCAAACAAGCATATTGATATTCATACAAGAATTTAAACGTTCTAAACAATCACATATTTTACCAATCATAAAATTTCTATTGAAAAGGATGCGATAAAGATCTTAGTTTTGTTTTTAAAGGATGTAATAAAAATTCATTTCCAAAAACATCTACATACATATATGCTTATTATGTATATACCTTATCAGTTAATTCCAGGAAATACAGAGTAGGTCCTATACAGTTCTTTTTGTCTATAGAAGAACTATCAACAAAACAAAAGACTTGCATTAAAGGAATAGCACATGCGATTTATATGTATTACCTAATTTAAATATGAATTTTTCGAAGAAGCGTTATTTAAATGGCGAATCAATAGTGTACCGTATTGATATTAAACAATGAGGGGGGATATACTTACCAGTGGTCGATTAAAAATGTTAATTTTTTGGTCTGATGTTCTTAGTTCTCAAATTTAAATATATTAACACACAAATTATATAAGGATAGCTCAAGTTAGATTCTTTATATTAATGATAATAATAATTATGTTAATAAATTTTAATAATTTGCACATCGACAAACTATGGCATACAAAATGTCACTTACCTCAAAAGTTAAACAAATAAAGAAATAAATATATACAGTGCACTATCATTTACTTGTGAATTATATTCAAGAGCATTAAGGGTAATAGAAATAAAATTCGCAATTTAAAATAAACTTGAATTTTTATTTCTTGAAATATTACTGGTAGGTAGATAGTAAATGAATTTTTAATGTTTTAGAATTTTAGGAGATGGTAAACTGATTTGATTCCATAGAAAATAATAATAGACCGTTATTACTTTTACCATGGCATTGCATATTGCATTTACTCCATTTCACCCTAAATTGTATTTATTGTTTGTTGGTATTGGTAGTGCGTGTTTTTAATTTAATTTATTTAAAAAATAAACAAATCTGCCCGTGCACAGAAAAAAAAACTGTATTAGACCAAGTAAACCTTGTTTTGTATATAAAGAAAACAATATTTTTTCTTAATATAAGAAACATACTCTTAACCCAACTACGTTATTCCTTCGTTCAAGAATACTATAGTTGGTTTAAAAGATTATTGCTTATCTTAAGAAAATATTGTTTTCGTTATATACAAAACAAGGTTTACTTGGTTTCAGAAATCCTTTCTACCAGTGTGGTTGAGAGTTTTTAACATATTTAATAAGATTTTAAAATATTTTTGTATGTATATTTTAATACACTGGATCTTAAAAAAACATGTTGACAAATACTGTTATAATTAATAGATAAACAAATGCACACATACATATGAACATATTAACAGTTATTGTTGGACACGTTCACCTTATTAACTTGGTCAGACCGTTAGTTTACTATTCATACTATAGATGTCTTGTTTTCAAATGTCAACTTGTTTCTCACTTGCTATTTTTGAATTAACAAATAGAATTATTTTTCATACATACTCATGTGTTCAGGGTTCATTTCCTTGGCTTTTTCAATTGAAAGATACAATATAATTATAGTTTAGTGTTTACTATCAGTCATACATGAAATGCCAAGTATGCATTGGTGAAATTAATTAAAAAAAATAAATTAATTAATTTATGAATACGATTCATAGTGCGCAAGAATAATTCTTTTTAATACTTTTTTTCAAATATACGATTTTTTTTGTCTTCTAGCTACTCTTGAACTCAATACGAAATAAAAATATGTTAATAATTAAAAACGCTGAACTAGAAGCCTCTGATAGGAAAGAAAAACTTATCGGGATTTAAATAAAATATCTACTAGGCACTAGGGCTTATAAAAAACTGTCTTTTAAAATAAACGTTTTCGATTTTTACAAAACAGAAATCTAGTATCTACTTAACTATCAAGATTAAAAAGAATAATAATTTTGTCTATTTTAAAATGGCCACTATTGTTATCTTTTTTTACATACATAGAAGGATACGATTAAATTAATATCATAATTTGTCATTTGCGATCTAACCGAAATTGAAAGAAAATAAAAATAACGATACCTATTTAAAATAGTTGGAAAATATTGAATATTTTTTCATTGAACCACCCTTCTATCTCCGGTAGTAATAAATGTAATAATGGTGGTCATCTTTAATAAGGAACCCTGTAAAATGCATTAAACAAGAATTAAGCTTTAATGGTAATAAATCAGATTAGCTTCATCTTCTAAATTATTTTCAACTAGATTTAACGACTTCCGAAAGTAAAATAAATGTACTAGTTTTATTCAAAAAGTTTCCGTGTGCAATTTCTAATTAGAAACTGCAATAAAATACAAAATACTTAACTCATTGGCCCATACGTTTACTTTAATTGTGTGTCATATAATAAGGAACACAATAATAAAATTAATTTGTAATTCAAAACAAATAACAATTTGTATATATAGACATTGTTCGTAATAAGGAAAATCATTGGAACGCAAAATTATATATATTATTGCATGTAGTGGTTCGTCATAAAAAACTGCAGGGGTTCATTATTTTCGTGTTTATATGTTTTCTTCAGGTACTTACTTGTTATTTTATTTCTACTTTTTCATGTAATTATGTACACATAATTATTTATATCGTATATCAATAGTATATTGTAAAAAACATTGTGCACATAAGATTGATGATAATGCAAATTGGTTAAACTTTTGTATTTTTGGGTTTTATTCTGCAAGTGCAACAATATTGTGACATTTATTGCATCTGACGTTTTGACCAACAGTGAAGAATCTATACTCGATATTTACCTTATAAAAAAGACCATGAGTTATGGGTTAAAACGTTTAGGTATGTGTAATATTATTTTTTGCGATTAGTTAAAGTCAGCATTGCCAAATGCAACTAAACGAAATCTTGCTTTTCCTATTGAAAACATTTGATAATGTTTCCATTTCTTATTTTTCTTTTATCTGGATAAATGGTGCCTGAGTACCTTGCAACCGCTGAAATCCTCTTGTTACCAGCCCTGAGTTTTATTTATAAACAATCTTTAGAAGAATAGTAACCATTGGAATTATTGTAAAATGATATGGATTTAATTAGTACCTAATCAATTCCATAGCCGCAACCAAAAATTCTAACACCTTCAGTGCATTTGTTGTACCCAGCGGCGTAGTAAAAATAATAATAAATAAATAAATAATAATAAAAAAAAAATATGTTTTTTTGGAAGGTATTTTGAACTGATGTTTTCTCAAATCATACGTTTTTTTTTTTTTTTTAGAAAACTGAATATTTCGGTGAGGGGGTCGTTTGCAGCTCCACTCTCCCGTTACTACGCCTCTGGTTGTACCTATATCTGTTATTTACAGATCTGATGTAGTTGCATAATAAAAATCGTGCGTTTAAAGGCCAATATGAAAATATAAAAATTCGTGATTGTTGTCCGATGTGCAAAACTTGATAATGGGTCTGATTAATTTAATTTTATCAAAAACTTGCCGCCACTGGTTTTAATAGCAATAAATACTTTAATTAACGGTGTAGGAGAGCATGATTAATTACTGATTTTGTGATGTTACGCTGGAGCGGATTCGAATGGTCATGTATTCGACATTTCAGTAAAGTTCAATGAACATTCTTAGCATTTCATAGCACACTTGGCGCATCTTGTAGTTTTGAAAGGATGGATCGTTTGATTTATATTCTTTAGTATGTCATTTGTGTGTTATGTTAAAGTTGTGATGCAATATATGATTCTTTTGTTGCTTTTGAATGATGTACCTGATTACAAACGATTCTTTGTTGGTTATAGGATCCAGAACCAAATTAAAAATAATATTAAGCAAACTACAATTTATAGGATTCAGTTTTAAGGAATAATTTGTTTTTGTTTTAATAAAATATCTCTTGTTTATTGTACTTGCAATATATTAAAATGTTCGTATATAAAAAATGATCTACATATTTGTGATCAGTACAGTTGAAACCTTTTGAGGTTAAAATATTTCTGCCTGAAAATGAAAATAATGTATTTTATCCAATTTTTATAAAATAATTAAGGTTCATTGAAATAATTTAAATTTTAATACAGTAATATATAATATAATACAAGATTATATATGCAGCTGTATTATACACTTTTGGCTCCCGGAATTAAACGCAAATTTAGAGAGTTCCCATTTAATAAAACTTATTTTCACCTGATAACGGTCAAATTGAGCACAAAATGGACATTTTAATTTCTACTATACATGATACTGCCCTATATACAGGATGCCGTATGATATAAAAATGGATGTGGGTCTTTAAAAGACTCAAATATGACCCAGGAATTATAATCTAAATTCTAAATCAAATATCTAACTTTGAACCTTATAACTTTTGTATTTAACATTTTTTTCTGAAATTTTTTCGTAAAAATGTTTTATACACATCCGGTAAATGTATATTTGAACATAAATTTTAACTTGTTGGAATTTTATAGCCAGGAGAACATTTATTAAACTTCTACATCTAATTTAATACCATGTCAACAACTTTTAAAAATTTATCAAGATACATAACGCTTCCGGTTTAAACAATCAAAATCAACAAAAAATTAGATGATTGCTTTTATAACTGCACGATATATTAAATAAAAAAAAAGCTTCACACGAAACAATCTTGCTTACATATCTTTATTCTATGTGCAAAACTGCCTTTTTTGATTACACTCAACCCTCTAAACAACGTTCATCCTATTAACGTACGCTCTGAGAAACGACTGGCCAACCGCTCCATGTAACGACCTTCCTCTATCTCAACCACAATACTATCGTGACTGCTATATTTCTGCGCGAAATTTAAATTCACCAATTCACGTTAAAGTCGGCACAGTGGTGGGTGCCCCTCTATCGTACGTTGTGGGGAGATTTTGAATTACCGATGTCTTCGTTGTTCGGAGGGACGAGTGTATAACAAATTTCAAAGTTAAAACAATTGAATACCCGCGAAAATCTAGATTCGATGATGTATTGTATTGTATCTTTTAATTTGTTAGAAAATTTATTTCAAAAGTTTTAGAAACACTGTCCTACAGGTCCGTTCACCTATGCGTCACGTGTAAGACACGATGCACATGGCACTCTCACACACACACACATACATACACACCCGGTGTATGCATTTGCGCGCGTCATCTTCCTTTTCGACGCCTATCGTTGAATACCAATAAGCGATAGGACTATTGTTGCATAACCGGCCATCCGCGCGACGCGGACGTGTCCACGCCGCAATTGGATGTGGGACTTTGTCTGTGATTTATTGGCGTTATGTCTGTTAACGGTCCGTTTGTTCGTACGAACGTGTCATCGAAACTGGGAGTGGATCTTACAACGTTCTCCAATTTAGACTATACGACACCTGGTATAGAAGCAAATAAAAAACATTAAAGTTCGAAATAAAAACAACCTAAAAACACTGAAAAGTATACCTAACAATTAAATTTAACAGTTTTTGAAGCCGGTTTTCTTGTTTTTCTTTATTAAAAGTTTGTTATTATTTTATTTTTTATTTTTATCTTTTTAGTAACATACCATCAAAATCCGTCAGATTCTGATAAAATTTATATGGGACCACTTCGGGAGTATATTCTTAAGAAAAACGTACAAATTTGTCGAAGTTATGCCCGAACATACATTATAAAATGTATCAAAACCCACACGTGGGTCGCCGCGCAACCCACTTGACACAACTCAAAAAATACCCTTGCCAATCGATTCGTGAATCAATCCTCAGTCCAACGAGATACATGAAGCCATATATGAAAATTTTTGAGGGGAGGGGGTCATGACCGGAAAAATTCTTTATATGGGTTAAACTAGAACCACAGATCTACCATTTAGCGAAAACCCGAGGTCTCTAGGTGGTCAGGGGGCCGAGATCTCGCGGTGGAAGACAGACGGACGGACAGAAAATCGAGCATATTCGTTGGTTGCGCTAGAAAAAATATATTGTTGAATTGAGAACCTCCTCTTTGAAGTCGGTTAAAAAATATGATAAAAGTGTATTTGTTCAATTTTAAAACCTAAAAAATAAGCAAACGTTACCTCTGTTCATCTAGATTGGTATATGGATAATCTTATAATTGTTTGTCATTTTTTTGACAAACATGTAAGTACATTGTATTGTAGTTTAAATCATGATAACAGGAACTATATGTGGGAGTTATTGCGAAACTTCAATTGTGTTTTGCCAAAATAATAAGAAAGTTATGTGTAACTGTATTATAGATACATCTCGAGTCGCGAAATTGAAAAAAATGTATTTCTCAATAACATTATTTTCGGTTTCTTAATATATTAATGTGGTATATATCTGCTCTAAAATGTTAGAATCTTCAAAAGGTCGAATAAATTATTGGGTTTATCTAATTCTTGTTAGTTATATAATTGATAGAAAATTATGACAAATAATAAAAAAATACATGTTATATAGACAGTACAATTTGTTTATAGATTTTGAATCTATAAATTATCTATTTATTTATTTTATTTGCCAAAGAACTCCATATAGACTGTAATAGGGTACAGAAATATCTATAAACGCCCCGAATGAAAATTTTTGATTCACATATTATTTTAAAATAAATCGATTACATCGATATAAAAACTTTAATTACCTATGCATAAATATATTATTTTCTTTAAATAATTTATGATTTCAAAATTTTGTAACCAAGTATTTGATTTTTGAAATACACTAAAATAGAACCTGTACTAGATAGTGAAAAAGTTTCGTATGTCGGTATTATATTAAATCCGCGAACAAACCCTTCCAGAGATATGAGTGATTTCAAGTCTTGGAAAATTTAATAAGCTTACGAATTTCACAGCAGGCTTGATATAGCGGAGGTAAAAAAATATTTATAATAACTCATTTTGATTTATGAAACTAGAATCAGTCATCTTTTTGGTTTGCAACCCCATACTTATTTCAGTTTATTTTTACTTATTTCAGTCGTTACTATAATAACAACAGGGATAGGAAATTTACGGATTTTTTTGTACTCAGAGCGGCTTTCTCTATGATATGTTATTTGAAAATATTGAAACTTAATTCAAATAAAATAATTCTCTTCAGTGACAATTAAAGTGCACTAATTTGACGGACTATATGTCAAGATTAAAAATACATTTTCAAGAGCAAATAAAAAACTGGTTCTATAATACTGCATTTTTTAATTTCAATTACCAAATCTCTCGAATTAATAAAAAAATTGACTCATAGTTCGAGAAAGTACCAAATATATCTACCTATATTTATAATGTTCAGCCTGATTTATAAAAAAGTTACCATTATACGTTGTACTGAGGGAACAATGTTTCTTATTTTACATATAAAACAAATATTTCCGGTTATAACATAAAAGATAAATAAAATGAACGAAACATAATAGAGGAAAAGATTCTCTAATATTTTCTTCTAATCTTCACCGTTTCAAAAATAATTCGAAAAATTCAAAAACTGGCAGGTTTTGTTGCGAGAAAAAAATTAATTTATATGTATACTCAATACTCATATAAAATTTCAACCTTATGTGTTTTATCGTTTTTGAAGTTACAGTATCCACAGACAGACACACAGATATGGCAATAATGTCAGAAAGGATTCAGAAGAGATGAAAATAGATATTTCTATCGAAATCCGGAGTTTGAAAAAAAAGACTTTACAAAACTTACTTATACAATAAGAAGTATAATGTATTTCATTGTATAAGAAAGTAAAAAAAATGCATCTTAAAATGCATGAAGGTACCCTATGCTATACACCCTAAAAAAATTGTAATTTTTTACACTTGTTTGTAGTATATTACATTTAACTTTCTATAAATTTATTTTATAAAAACATCAAGATGTTCATTTTTGGTTTTTAGACGACTCATAGATAGATTAAATTCACTAACATTCTTTTGTACTATGTTCGAACTACATGACAATAACCGCAGAACAAAAAAAATATTAAAATTCATATCAGTTTCCATGTGCGATATTCTCACGGTTTTACTCCGAATATTTTATTCATAGATTATTATCATTACATAACTGTCCGAATTACGTGACGCCAACGTTTTGGAACCGCCCGCCTGGGTTCGATCGTCGCTTGAATGCAAATGTATACGGGGACGTCAAAACAGTGCTCTTTGTCCCTTCGAGTAGCTGTATTGCTTACAAATATAGGATTCGTCAATGTGTCGTAGGAAGTCACGATTTTACCGACCAAATGAACGTAAATGCTGAAGTAGTTGGGTGTCTTTAATAGTATTTATAAATTTGATTATGGATGCATGAATAATATTTACTGATCCTTAATTTTTCGATGTATACAAATCTAGAAAAATAAAATATGTACCCGGAAAAAAAGTAGATCTACAGAGATCTAGTCAGATGTCGACAGATCTGCATTTTGAGACATAATATTTTTCACTTGTTTTTGATCTGTGGAGACGTGCAAAGATCTACAATGATCTATAAAGATCTAAAAGGATCTATAAAGATCTCTAAAGATCGTTGTGGATCGTGATAGAGATTAAAACTTTGAATGTTCATGAATTTTCAACTTTACAATGATCTTCAGAGATATTTGTAGATCTTTGCAAGTCTCCACAGATCAAAATCCAGTGAAACATATGATTTCTCAAAATGCAGATCTAGATCTGCAGAGATCTACTATGATATATCTCTGCAGATCTACAATTTTATTCTGGGTATCTAATATCAAAAACAATTTTGTATCTTGTACGTCAACAGAATTTAAAATATCCCTTTACTCTATTCTTTTATTTAAAATAGCCAAACGATTTTTTTTTAAGGGTCGATCTCGAATTTCATAATCTCGCTTCGTAAAAATATTAAGCTGTCCAGTCTCCTACACGCTGATAAATGTCTGTGATTTTATTTGTTTCTAAATATATTTTTTTCATTTATTTTAAGTTGACGTCGTTTTAGTCTCGTCTCGTTCGAATTTAAGGCAATCTTGTCTCGGTCTCGATATCTTTTCGAGACTATGAAAAATGTCATTTCATCGTGCAGCCTTTATCAGGATTGTTAACCTATCGAGTGATTTTTTTTCGATCGCCTATCTATACAAAATGAAATCTGGTATTTTAAACATTGTGCTAATATTCTTGTATGATATATTTTTATATAAAACTCCTTATCGACCCAATTTAAAAAAATAGATTGCAGGTGGATTTATTTTGTATACTCCTGCTTAAGATAGTATTTAAAATTTAAAGCTAACTAAATAATCAATAAAAAATAAACACATATTTAGAATCCTACTTATTTGAAACTGTAAGTACGTACCTACATAGAAATTATAATTGATATAAGATTTACTCTTTGATTAGAAACGCATTTATAAAATATTTTGTAACAGTTTCTAATATTAAAATAGGTATACTTCCTACTAGTATAATGTTTGTAAATATTCTTTATCACTCTTTAATGTTAAAAATATCTACTGTAAAACGTGCTATTTGCAAATATTTTTAACACGAGTTACAATGCCTCAAAACTTTCACATAATGGAAATGAAAAGTAATTAAATTTAATGTTGTTAACTTTTAATATTTTGTTATGTTGTCCTGTATATTTTTTTGAAACATGATAATGTTACTAGTTAAGTAGTAGGCGTATCGAATTGAATGCAGAGAAATAAGATTATGTATTGTCATCTAATATTGTATATTGTTCTTAATGAATTTACATTTAATTATAACTTATCATACTACTTGTAATTGGTGTTAAAGTTAAAAGGTATACATAACTCATAACCATTGAAAAAGCCATTAATACAGATGTATTGTGAGATAAAAAGTATACATTATGCTATGTCAATAAAGATTACTAATAAACTATCTACAGATAATTGTTATAATGTCATTAATTAGCGAAAATTAATTAGATATAAGCCAAATATCCCTGCTATCTTGTAAAGATGTGACTAAAAAATAACAAGCTATAATATACATATATTGTATTAGTAAATAGATTATGAAAATAAACACACGCGATGTATGTATAATATGTGTGTACCTTTGCTAATAGTTAAGTGAAACGTTTTTTGGACAAATTAAACATAATCATATCCACATCCGCTTTCTATGACAACAAAAACATGTAATGACACCTAGTCTTACGTAATCCACATTGGTAATTAAATAACTGGGAAGAATTACAATTTCGCATAACGAAGTGACGCGGAATTGTGTAACGGAGAAATTGTGAAGATTATCAACCATCATAGATCAGAGTCGTATAATAAAATAAAAGAGGAATCAAATAAAAAGCAATTTATTGAAATAAAAACTTTATTATAACTATTTAATTATTCTGAAATGATAATAATGTAAACCAGTGTTTCTCAACCTAAAGGGCACGCCCATTGATGCAGAGGGAGAATCCATAAAGATTAAGTTCGAAGAAAAGAGGAATTTAATGAAAGGCTATACTTATATTGAATGAAAAATTATGAAAGTTAAATTTAATCAAATATTATCTTTAAAAACAACCATAACCGATCACCTTCATACTTCATATGTTTAATCAATACGTCGGTGTACAATTTATGGTTTAAAACAAATTTGTTATTGTTTAGAGTTGTCTTTCTTCAGAAAATTGTGCAGACATTACCAGGGCCGCGCCGACCCTCGGCAGCGCCTGTGTGCGAAACTTATGAAGCGCCTTTTTGAGTTCCGAAAAAAAATATAGGAACTAGTTTCGCTCTGTCCGTCTGTCTGTCTTTGAAAAATATATACATACTATGAAATTTGGTATATACGAACAAAGATTAATGACCCAGAAAAACAAAAAAAATGTTCTAACCAATCAATCACGATGTATTTGCTCTTCAGAACGTCTCCTTTCTCCAATTTCTATCGATTGAAAAAAAAATTCCAGAATGTACCTTTTATTCGGTATTTTCAATGAAAATTATAATTAACACTATCAAAATTATTTAGGATCCACTTCCCCTAGACCTAAAAGTGTACTCACATTTAGGTAGATAGGTCTCCTAAAATGCAACAAAAAAATCTCGATTGACTTTTAGCAACAAAAAATGTGAAAGGTCTTTTTGATTTTAACCCTTCAGCGCATATATTTGACATTGAAAAGCAAATACATCGTGATTTGCTTTTTAATGTCATTATCAGAGTCACCCCCCTTCTAATTTCTTAACTATCCATAATGTAACAAAAATAGTTTGTGAAAAATTTTGAAATAACTCTTTTATAAATCGTAGTGAGAATGACTACGGAATCCTATCATGTGCAAAGATAAATAATGTTTCACTTCCAGAAAAAGAAAACGCAAATTAAATTATTTAAATTTTTAAAGTAATATTACATATAATATGAGACGCTCAGCGCCAAAACAGCCCAACACAAAAATTCTCAAACTGAGAAAAAAAGGTTTTAATAAATTTAAAAAAAAATATATGTAAAAATTTATTGTGTAATTTTTGCTGTAGCTTTATTGCATTCGATAGGACTTTTTTGTTAATTTTAGTTTCTAAAACTAATTCTAGCCTGCTGCTTAGACCATTTTAGCATACAAATTTTTGTGAATATCTTGTAAGGAAAAAAGGCTTTTGGTTCTCATAGCGTAATTGTGGCTTGAAACGCTTAGGCCATTCTAGTTTCTTAAAAATTTGAAATTTTCGGTTATGTAAAGCTTCGTTTTTTTCATATGTGCGAGTTAAACTGTTTTAGCGCTGAGCGCCTGGTATATACAGGTATGTTATATTTTGCAAAGGAAAGCAAAAATAGAAAAAAAATCGTCTACATATATCTACGTACTCAATATGCTTCTCTATAGATATTGTTGCTAAATTTGTTAACCTTTTCTAGCTCATAGTTGAATGCAAGTAATTTTGTATCATTTTTAATTTAGAAAACGACCTTTCTGCGCTTGCTACTGCAACATTTCACCACATCATTGTTTAGTTTTAAAAAAAAGTTTCATACGATATAAATTTTTATTCTATTTTTTTCGATTAGTTTTTAAATTTAATTAATGGTATTTCATTAAACTCAAAAGGCGCCTCGCGGCGCCCCTGATGCCCTGGCGCCTGTGTGCGCCGCACACTTCGCACATATGGGCGGCGCGGCCCTGGACATTACATTGACAATTAGAATATTTCAAATAAATTATGAAGTGAATCATTGGGTTGAGAATGAAATGAATATGAAATAATGAAGTTATTTAAAATTTAAATAACTTTTTTGTTTATAATTACTGGCAAATTAAGTGAGTCTCACAACTATAATTGACTCTTAACAGTTGTCATAGATACAATTTCTTATTCTGTGTATTATTCTGGAATGATAATACATAATGAAAACTATTGTTTTTCTACCTAAAGGGCACGCCCCTCGATGTATATAGGGAGAATTCATAATGAATAAGTTTGAAGAAAAGATGAAACAAATGAAAAGCCATTTATTGAAAGAACTATTTAATTATTCTGAACTGATAATAATCTAAACCAGTGTTTCTCTACCTAAAGGGCACGCTCCTCGATGTAGAGGGAAATGCATAAAGAATAAGCTCGAAGGAAAGAGGAATTAAATGAAAGGCTGTTTATTGAAAGAAAAACTATGAAAGTTAAATTTTGAATATATGAGGCGGATTTACATTTGTAATGTTGTCGCCTGTCCATTAGTGTCCATATCACCAAAAGTAAGAGTGAGGAAAATCTGAAAAAAGGATATATATAATAATGCCGAGATCAAAAGAAAATTATAAGCAGTGACTACGTATCAAAATAAATGGTACGGGGCACTAGTACCTGAGGGTTAGTTTGCATTTGGCAATCCTTTCATATTTAAGGTGATTTAAATACCATAACAAAATTTATAACGCTTTTGTCATCTTTTATTTTATTGTTAATTAAATTATTTCGTTATTTTCTTTAATCTGATATTCTAGCTCGTACGACACTGACTAACACCTCTGTAAAACATTTGAACATTGACGGCACACTTCACTGCTTTCTTCTTCTCGGTGTTATTGTGGTTGTGTCATATGCTCGGGTCAAAAACCGAGCGAAATGTCAAAGGAGACAACCGCCCGATGGTTTCTCTAATTGTATAATTTATTTTGTGAAAATGAGACGGTTGTCAGACACACCTGGAATTGGAAATCAGTAGGAAAACATACGAAATGATAATTGGAAACTGACAGTATGTTAAATTAGTTTTAATTTGATGATTATAAATTGATTTGGATCACGGTCACGCAATTTTTTCTATGGGAAATAAAAATAATTCACAATACAAAACGTCGTTTATACAGTGGCGCGTTACACAGTAGGTAAATGAGAAAAGTGTTTAAGGTCTCGGTCAAGGGGGGGGGGTCTAAAGGGGGTTGTTAACAACAGATACATTTTTGGATTTCTGGTAAATAAATTTTCAATCAAATTATTTGCATTTTCATCAAAAAAGGAGGCCTTAATAGCGAGCCACTATGTTTATTTTTGTTTATCTTAGAATTTTTACCTTATTGTTATGTTACTGTTTTTTTAGCGTTTGCTCAATATTTAAGAATTAACTAAATTCATTTATTGTTTCATCAATGTAACGAAATTTTAATACATATATCACAAAAGTATTTGTCACCAAGATCTGATTGAAGAGCCTGACTCTAGACCTTAATATGAGTCATTGAACTGTACTATGCATGTATATTTAAATTTAAAATTTTGAAAAACCGTACCGTTTAAAATTGTACAATAAAACAGAGGACAAAATGAAAAAAATTTATAACAAATAATTTTTTTTAGAATGGTGTCTTTTTTCGTGATATAAATACAATAATTTCATATACCAGAAAGTTGAACAGTTTTTCAGGTATTGACACATTTTAAATATGTCATTTATGATTTTAATTAATAATAATCTAAATCTAAAAAAAATATTATGTATATTTAATGGTATAATTAATTAAATAAATTTGTATATAATCGTTCCCAGTGGTTGGGAAACCCTCATTTATTATTAACAACAAATATGCATTGAATAGAATATATCCCAATGAAAGTTGACAAAGAAAAAGGAAGTCTTAATGTTTTAATGTGTTTTGTATTCAATAAATAAACGTCTTGAATTTTGATTACGAAATTTGAAATCTTTGTTAAATTGATTTATATTTTTGTGGAAAGTCAAGTCGTAAAAACATAATTGGAATTCTTTGCATTGTAAGTTTAGAATTAAAATTGCAAATATAGATTATATGGTTTTATTTTCTAAATAATTTATTTAATTACAAGTATTTGCAAATATTAAATTTTACAAAGTATCACAATAGATTTTGTATTTATTGTTATGTATTTTAATACAGGTAGGTATGTAAGAATTTTCACGCATTTTATGATTGGTATGTATACATATATACATATACATATATGAATGTGTGTCTATTATAAATTATTTCAAGACGCAAATATCCATGACATTCCAAAAATTTTTTGCTCGCAATCTATAAAATCTAATATTAACAGAAACAAATGTATTGAAAGCTACAAAAGTTTTACATTTTTATACATATAACGATATTATGGGTTTAATACATAGGTACTATAACCTTTAATATAATAAGTAAGAATTATAAACCGAATTTTTTCGATAAGAGATTTTGATGGAAATATCCATTTTAATCTTCCTTGTAACTTAGACGAGTGAAATTTTATATTTAGCACCGGTTTTCTTTCAGGAAGAAACTTATATTTTTGAAAAAGGATCTTATAACCAAAAACGGATGTTCACAACTAGAATAGTGATTTAGGTAAATGTTATAGAAAATATTATTTTCAATAATTTATATCTCATTAGTTTTTTTTTATCAGTCAGCGAGATATATTTATTTAATAAACACACATATACTATGTACAGTAATAAACAGTCAGTACTGCGTATAAGAAAGTCTTGTGGCATGTATATTATATGTGAAGTCAAAATGATAAACTGTGAACCAATGATTTTTACAATAAACTATATGTATATTATAAGTACATCCTGCATGAGATATTGTTTACATTATTGGTAGGAACCAAAAAAAGAGTGTATATTTGGATGTTGATTAGATATTTCAATTTGGTTCTCGTCTTTTAGAACAAATTACAAATCAAGGATCACCTTATCAAATAGATTGAATTATAAAAAATACAATCTTATAAAACCATTATAATAAGGATATGAGTTACTGATATCCGACCTTGTTGAGTTTTTTTTACAATGTAGTGCAAAAACACACCACAACTCTCAGGTTTCCTATTCCTTGTTAAAGCTCCTACCGTAACGCCAGCCCTTGTTAGGGGATACCTTGACTTTAATAGCGTTTGACCATGAGTAAGTAATGTGATCATTGTTTTCTAATAACTTATTATATGTCATTTACATCTATATTGTAATAATAGATAATATGTATTATTTAAAAAAAATTATTGTCATGTTATAGGTATATGCATGATTGAAGGATTCTTCTGTAATCTAGAATGTTATTTTAGATCCATTTTTGTTATGCAATAGTAACTTAACCGTTAATTGGTAACATGACATCTACGAGACTGCTTTGGTTATACATGTTTTGGTAGTAAAGGGGTAAAGTTTAACCCTTTCAGTCTATAATCTAGAATGTTATTTTAGATCCATTTTAGTAATGCAATAGTAACTTAACCGTTAATTGGTAACATGACATCTGCGAAACTGTTTTACTTATACATGTTTTGGTAGTAAAGGGGTAATGTTTAACCCTTTCAGTATAGTTTAATTTTTAATAGCGACTCTTTTGAATTGTTAGCATTTTTATTTTCTTATGAACTGCTTTTTCACTTTCATTTGCGTATATTGATATAAAAAGTCCTAAAATAAAATTTTATGTATCATCATTTACTATTTAATTTGTATGCATAGATTATTTTAAGCAGCGCCTTAAGGTGATTTGTTTATTTAATAGATATGTCTACAAATTCATAAGTATTGTTCACTTTCTTCCGATGTAAGATATTATGGTAATATTTTTCTTAAATTCATATAGAAAGTTTTCTGTGGGTATTATTGAATAATAATGTGTGATGGAAAAACAAAATATGTGGTTTATATTTACTATTTATTAGGTAATTTTTATACATGTGAATGACATGTGATTACGAATACAGTATAAAAATTAATGATCCTTAACTTCCGATTAAGTTATTAGCAAATAAGTTTTCTTAGCAAAAAAGGTACTTTAACAATACATAATGTCCGGTATAGCTAACATTTGATAGCTAACAATCATTTTCAAATGGAGAATCAAACTTAACTGGCAGTTCCCTTGAATTTTCAGAAGTGTTTAACAAGTTTCGCGTACGCGTGGTAATTAAAAACGAACGGTATTAAAACAGTAGTAATATGAAAATTATTTTGTATGATCAGAGTTGCCAACTGTGTTATAATAAGTTGAAGTATCACTGCCCTAATTTTCAAAACAAGACAATAGATACTATCACAGAATTAATACCCCCTTTGAATGTTGTTGAAATTCTGGACATAAGTTTAAGTTATTTTTTGTGAAACAAAATTGCCATTGCATATATTTGAAAAATGTAATGTATAACAGCATTTAATTTATTTTTACTCTTACTAGAGTACACGCACATGAAGTAAAAAAATGTACTAGTGCATTTTTTCAAAATTTCTCTTCCCAAAAATAAACGACCATACAACACCTTTCTAAATTCAAATCAAATACCCGATTGAATCTTATGTCAATGCATATTTTTATATATTTTCATTAATAAATCATTCTGTTAAGTTCAGTGTCACTATACATCATTGGTGTTGCGTTAGATGTTATTTTAGATTGAATTGTATGTATTTTATTAAATACACATACAATAGAGAAACCCAATGTAAAGTTGTATTATGAAACATCTGTGAGAATAAAGTGTTTATTATTGTCGTTAATTAGAAATGTCACATTTAAAAATCTTCTTTTGAGTTATTAGTTGTATGTATATTAAAATGTTTTATTTTTCTGGTGTATTTCATCACACGCTGTTTTAAATATTTTCTAACACTTTCATTGCTTTTGGATTATTTGTAATAGTCTGCACGTCAAGACGAGATTGGCAAGAATGTGATGAGACGAAATCGAAACAATATCAAATTTATTAATAAATCTCATCGAGTGCCTAAAAGATTATCAATAATTATTAAAATGTACTATTTTATATTAATCTAAAGCCTCGATTACACTAGGATACTTATTTCATGACAATTATGTCTTATGTCTGACACTAAATTGCATATACTGTCTACACCAAAAAGAATTGTGACATACATTCTTTGATACTTGTGTCCCAAAAAATTTATCAGACACTAAATACAAAAGTAGACGACTATAGTCAACGTTTGTAATAAGTAATAAGTATCGAAGAGTCTTAATATATTGCTCACTCAGTCAGTGTTTACATCGAAATATATAAAAGTATCAGACAAATAATATACAAGTGTCAGACACAAATTCTATAGAGCTTACATTAGCCAAAATAAATGTCAGACATAAATCGGATGTAATAAGTGTCAGATGTAAACGAGGCTTTAAGACAAATATATACAACATCAATTATACTTCAAAATTTCTTTACTTATTATATGCTTTAATAGAAATAATTTTTTTTAATAGTCACAAGAGATCGATAAGTTTTTTGGTCTCGGTTTCAGTCACGAGTACGAAACGAGAAGGCTTCAATTTTCACTAGAGAGATCAAGACAAGACTAAAGTTCCAAAGCCGAGATGAAACAAGACATACCTTATTCTCGTATCTTCTTTTGCGCAGCCTTAATAAGTATAAAAATACTCTTTCATAAAAAATTTGAATACACCCCTGACTATTACATATTCGCAATAATTAATATATCAATTAAATATTACATTTTGTCCAAAATAATTCAAGCAGGTGTATGCGTATGTGGGCATTGTTAGGTAGCACGAGGGCCTTGCAGAGAAAGAGAGTGAAAGTGCCCTGCCTGTGCCGCAGGGTGCCGCGAGGGAGGGAAGAGAAGAGGGGGCAGGCGCGCGCGATGCATACCAAACCCCTCGAAAACACTTTCACCGAAATAGGCGCTATCTGTTAATTTAAATATATGTAGATGATTTGGTTTGGAAATCAATCCGAATTCTTTAAACTGTCGTTTGGCTAAGATGTAATGTTATATGGGTTATTGCGTTTATTACAGTGGTCCCAAAAATAGTTTTGTATAATTTTTTTTGAGAATCATTTGAAAAATGACCCATTTAATTTTTTTCTATGCTAATTTGATTTTGGAAATATACAATGTAGTTTATATGTAATTATTGTGTAAGAGTTTAGATCTGGGAATTTAGGCGAGGCGTTGATGAGTCAGTCATATAAAAGATGTCAACGTCAGCTGTTTTTTATATTCAATAAAAACTTTTTTTTTAATTAAATTGATATGTTTTATTCAGTTATTATTATTCTTATGTGGATAGTCGAACAATTGGTACCCTGATTCACGAATAATAATAAATAATTAAATGTTTATTTACATCTGAAAGCACAGAAACATAGAAAATATGGGACAAGTTAAAATAAATGATATATTCAATATAAATAAAATATATTTAACTTTTACACTTATAATTAAATATTTTAATACTATCACCAAATAATCCCCGAAAATTCGGACCACGAATTTTAACAGTTTGTGGTAAAATCCACTGGTCCAAATAATGTATTGAATTAGTTGACTATCAACACTCTGATCTTCATTGTGAAGAAATCATTGTTTAACTGTAACAAAAATAAAATAAATTATAAACACAGTACAAATTATTATAAATTATTAAAAATGAAACCATGAGGAATGAATGTTACGTGAAGAATTAAAAACTGATTGTATAGGCAACTAAATATACATAGATGTTATATTTGTTGCATACGTTGAAAATATTGTAAAATTTTAAAATAGTAATGCCCGGTATTATCAACTAATTTAAAGCTCCTTTAGCGCTAAATGCTCTTTTAAAGTAAATTTGGTGTATTACAAACGTGATTTAAATCAATATTTAAGCTCTCAATGAAAAATAGACATAATAAACGTTGTAAAAAAATACTGCAGATAATTTAAAATCTATTTAATTAAATGTATTAGGCTTGGATCTGTTGATAATATGACAGTTAGTTAAAGGAGCATTTAGTTATATTTGATAATACTGGGCGTAAGAACAATTAAAATATACGATAATTACAATACATTTCTGTTTTTATATTCTTATACTTATTTTGAAAAAAAAAATAGTTACCATTTCGCTTGACTCGGTAACAAACACCCATTACGATTGACATCGTAGGATAATCCTGGAGGACAGTGAACGACTTCCGTATATCCCTCTCTGCAGAGGGCTACCGAAGAGCATTCTGGGTTCATTCTGTATACAGTTCCTGGTTGACAATTGGCTGGAGGATCTGAAATTGCATTTTAGGATTAATATACTTGAATACGAAAAAATTTGATTTATTAATACATAATTGATACAAGATAATTATCAAAATGAAGAATTACTCTTTTTGTCTTCTGAATGATTCAATTATAAATAATTTTATTTGTATTAATGAAAGCTACCATACTGAAAAAAATTGATTGTATTACTTTGTATATTTACCATTTCATGTCACGTAAGGATTGGAGATTTTGTAAATAATTTAAGAAATCACTTACTTCCAGATATAACAGCATGTGATGCATACATATTGTTATTTACTGAACCAACATTGTTATTGTAACCACCGTTGTTGTATGGTGGAGGTGGTGGAGGATGTGTTGGTTTTTGACCATTTACTGAACAATCAACATTCTGAGCGTAGTCGCAAACTCCAATTTCCTAAAAAATAATTTCATCTGTTTATTACATACATATTGATAGTTGATTATTTTTAAAATACAGAAATATTAATAATTTTCGACTTTTTAGTTTAAGTAGTCCTATTTGATGGTTATATTGTTGTTCTAACTTTGTTTTATACTTTTTTTCCACTTATTTTAAGTGCGTCAATAAATTAAATTGATTATTGAAAATCGCATTAACAATATTTTTACAGTATAAGATTACTGTTTTGCTTATTTGTGCCAATTTAGATGATTAATTATTATTATGTACATTTTGTTCTTAAACAAGGAAAACGTTTATTTACGGTTTGTTATTCTGTTTTTTTATCCTATATAATTTATTTATGTTGGTAATTCTGGTTGAGAAAAAATGTGACGTGTAAAACGTTTCAAAGCCATCAAGAAAAATTGAACAATTTTAATTTTAAGTACAAATTGATGATAAAATTGACAATATTACTATAAACTATAATGTTTTGAATTATCTTTAACGCTAGGCATTTTAGTTAAAATTGATTAATTTATATCTAAAAAACCATACAGTCATTTAATATTTTTTATATTTACACATGAAAAAAAACTTACAGGATTGTAATACAAAGTTGGAGGACATTCGAAGACTATCGGTATACCGTTATTGCAAACAATGAATTCACTGCAGTTGCGTGGGTTCCTATAACGGTCGAACAGATTCGGACACTCGGCTGTGGGTGCTGGCAAAGTAGGCTCTGGAATATTCAATATAAGATATGATCACCTTTCTTACACAATAAATTCAAATAAGTACTTATGTACATATGAAAAATATATGCAAAGTACTTATGTTCATTGCATATATGTACATAATGAAACTCGATAAAGTGGGATTTGGATAAGTGGGAAACTTCTATGACTAAAATTCATACTGAGGTTCTGCCACTTCTACATCTATAACTGGTTAAATGGGACACCTCTTTAAGTGGGACAAAATAACTGTTTTTTTGAGATTCCAGTCATCCAGGTTTCACTGTATTTATGTTACCAGCAAAATCCTGAATTAAGGAAAAATATTTCTGTGTAGCCAAAACAAAAAATTAGAATTTCAAACCTATTAAAAATCAGTAAATTGCGGCGGAATTGAGTTCCCGTTTTAGATTAAAATATTTTCCATCTTTATCTCCAAAAATTGGGACAGCAGAGATTTTCATAATTAAGAATGTAATGGTTATTATATTTATTTTGTCTATTTAGTTTTGCCTAAATCTGCCATCAACTAATAATTTATAGTTCTTATTGGATTTAATGAAGTTTATAAACCTTAGAATATAAAAAGTTCAGTAGAAGTAGATCTAAAAGTGTGCTTTCACATATTAAATGCACTTATTTCCCCCTTTTTATATGCCCTAAATGAATGTATTTGAAATAGTATAAAATTAAGATTTGTTTTGAAAGTATTTAAGACAAGTTTTATGCACTTACCAGGAACGCCAATTGTGACTGGAGGTCCTTGTCCAGGATAACCAGCATTAATAGGAGGTGGTACATTAGTAGGATAATTTGGGTTAGGATTTCCAGAAGGATAACCAGGATTTACAGATCCTGAGGGGTAGCCAGGATTAACAGGCCCTGAAGGATAACCGGGGTGAACTGGTCCTGAAGGATAACCTGGATTGACAGGTCCCGATGGATAACCAGGATTAACTGGTCCAGATGGATAGCCAGGTGCAGGGGTAGGTGGATGAGTTGGGTGAGTAGGTGGACGTTGTGTAGGTGGGTGGGTAGGTGGACGTGTAGGTGGGTGGGTAGGTGGACGTGTAGGTGGATGGGTAGGTGGATGTGTAGGTTGGTAAGTGGGTGGATGTGTGGGATGTGTAGGAACAGGTAAAGGATCTACAGGTTTGCCATGGGAAGGATGTTCTCCGTGTCCAGGATAATGACCACCACCCGGTTGCTGGATTGCAGGATGTCCACCAATTCCTGGAGCATTTGCACAGGGAACGTTCTCAGGGAAGTCGCAGTATCCTTTGGGATTAAACGCAAGACCATCGGGGCAGTCTTGTTCGACAACTGTTTCATCCCAGCAGTTAATGAATTTGTAACAAGAGTTGGGGCTGGGGAATTGGCCACGTGGTTTCAAACAGCATTTTCTTAACGCTTCTGTAAATTTAATAAAATAATTAATTAATATATTAAATTGAAATGGTTTCCTACTCCATGCATTTGATTTAATAATAAGCAATTTATCTTATTTAGTTTGTACCAAATACCAAGAAGATGCTAATTATTTAAAAATAAATATAAGAAGACATCAAGTAAAAATAAATAAAAACATAATAGATATTTTAAAACATATGTCTTACCGACAACTGGATCCACTGGAGGATGAGTAATCTCTGGAGGATGTGTAGGTGGATGGTGTGGTGGTGGAGGTAAAGTGATGGGTTCTATTATTGGTGTGGGATGAGTTGTTGGTTTGACGGGCCACGGTTTCGATGTTGGAACAGTCTGCCCAGGCTGATATAGTCCTCCTGGTGAAGGTATTTCTGGGTATCCGCTTGGAGGTGCAACTGGTTGTTGTGGAGGCTGTGGGTAGTAGCTTGGAACCTGAAAATATTTAACTATTTTTTAGTTTCTGAAAATAAAATGTATTTATCCATTGATATGGATACAAAATTTTATGGTTTTGCAAATTATTATTACTTTCTGTTCTCTCATTACATTATACATACATATATACATACATATTAGGTTGGTGCATGTTTAAAAATATTTCTTTATTTCAATTTTAAAGAGCATAGTTTTAGTTTTTATTTAAGTTTGTGAAAAAAACAGTAAGAAATTAGTAATTATTTATGTAATAACACGAACATGATTTATATGCACTGTTACATTTTATTATTACTTCAAAATAAAGTGTAAATATTATTTTATGATATTCTATTTAGGTTCTATTGATTCTAATACCTGTATCCAAATGTTTCCTGGTGGGGGTGGAACTCCAGCCCCTTGATTGGGATAACCTCCATTACGTGCTTGCACTTGCCATTGTTGAATGTTTTGACTTGCCTGTTCAGTTCCTAAACCAGGGTAAGCGAAATATGGCACTGCTTGGACTGGCGATACTAAAATGTAAAATATATGTGTTTAAAATTAATTACTTTATATTGTTTAAAAAATGTTATGGATGAATATTTACTATTGGATATAAATAAATTTAAAGGGTAAATTAAAAATTATGTAAGTAGATATATGAAAATTGATTTAAAAATTTTATAAAAAGACAATTTTATTTAATGTGATTGTAAAAAAAATATAAATCTAACTATTCATCAGATTGGTTTTTAATTTAGTTTTAGAAAACTAAAAACATAAATGCAAAGCTTGCAAAGAAATGATTGAATGTTTTGACTAATAAAAATCACAACGACCTTGTATGTGTGTTATTATTGCATTAATATTTAGACTTAAAAAAATGTACATACATCATATAAAAACAATTTATCTTTTATTTTTGAATGTAGGCATCACGTTTAAACGAACCATATTGTACCAATTTCCATTTATGCAATTCAAACAAACTTCCTATACCAGAGTCTCTCAACAATACATAATATATTTATCATGTAATAGGTGTGTCATAGGACCTTGGGACATTTAATTATTAAAATACTTTTCAAATGAAAAGATGTATCAATATTTCTTATACGTCTATATCATAGTTCAGCAAACCACAACAAGAATTTCATGAGGTACTAAAGGACTTACAAAGGGATTCTCTTAGCAAATTATGATCTAGCTACATTAGATGTTAAAATATCCATAACATTTGTAAAAAGGGTCAAAAACTGGTTCGTATTATTTCTAAAACAAATAAAAATAGGCTTTCTTAAATATATAAAAAAATGTATTTTTTATTAATTCCGATAGTTATGTTTTGAAAATGAACATGACTACTTTACAACACTCAACTCCTATTGTGAATCAAAAAACTAAATATAATTCTTTTAAGCATATTAGAAATTTCAAAAATATTTAAAATATTTTTAACGGGGGAGGGACGGCAGATGACCACATGAAGAAAAATACTTTTATTTATAAGAAAATTATAAATAAAATTGTTTAATTTTTTTGGGGGCTGGTACTATAATTTTATTTTTTATGTTAAATTAACTATTTTAAGATTTATTTTTATTTGGGCTCGAGGGACCTCGTTATCGTTATGATAAATCGATATAATATATTTAGCTTGAAAAAGTTATTTACCTTTTTATTTAAATTTTATGTATATTTTTTGATTTTAATTTTATTTAAAAAAATAATGAAAATATAAAGCATTGTAATTTGGAAACGATAAGGCGAATTTAATTGTTTCTTAAAAATAGAACGCCTAGGTTCGCTATTTTCAGGATAAAAATAATAACTGGTTTCACAGTAGGTACAACTAAGTTTTGATTAAAAAAAACTGTTATTTTAACAATATTTTCTGGGTTAAATGATCACTAAAGTTGAGGGACACTATTCTATCCAAGCATTGGAATCACCCGTAATCGTAATGACACCTACATTGTGAGATCAGATAATTTATATTGTCATAGAGTGAGAGATACGGCGGTATATGACATCAGATACAAACCGCGCCCGTGTTTAGGCGGCTGTGTACAAGCATGCAGTGCCGAGGGTCACGGGTTCGAATCCGCGGGGGTAGGATGTAGGCGAAACGTGCGTGCAATTTGTAACGCCGTTGTCGTTATATTTATATACGTCTTATAAACATGAAGATTTATTTACTATAAGACCTTACGGTAGACATGACTAACTGTTTTATTTATTTTATTAATTATAATTAATTATTGATGTTTTAGATGATTATAATCATCTAAAACATCAACAAATAAGTGGCCAGGTTTGGATCATTATGCGTTCATATGAGACATTGAGACACCTTCTATAGACAGAAAGTTTGGAGTTATATTCTTATTAAAAAAGAACTTTTAGTTGAAATTTGTGTTTTAAAAATTATTTTTGTTATAACAAAAATAAAGTTAATATATACTTAAATGTCATTAGAACCCTTTAAAATCCTCAAGCGCTGTAAAATGGACGAAACTGACATATTGAGGATTAACTTGGGCATTAACATTTATTTTTGTTATAACAAACAATGTATTTTATAGTTAATATTATTAATCAGTACCTCTAATTGAAAATAAAAAATTTGAATCGGATGGTTGATATAGTATCTCTTATACTTAGGCAGGTCCCGTTTTCAACATTTTGTTCCCTACTCAACATCTTGACGATGTATAGTGATTATATAGACTATGTTACTTCCGGGATTCCAAGTAATACTCGAGTGAATGATTGATTAAAATCGATATAGAACTTTTTGAGATAATCGAGGACATATGAATACGATCTACAGTAGATCGTACTTATATGTCCTTGATACTTGATGAGTAGATCATCTACTCATAAAATATCATTAAATAATTTTCGTAGGTTTTCTTGGCAGCGCTTTACTAATAAAGAACTCTGATTACTAAATTATTAAATTGATAAAATGGAGTTACATTAGTCACATTGAAGCCTTAGTGACTAATTTTTCCAATTTAATTTTTATTATTTATTCTACATTTAATATTGTTAAAGAATGTCATTTACAATTCTAATTCCTCTATTTATTCTTCCTTGAAAAAAATCTAGATAATACAATATTGATTTTTAACTCTGTTAACTATAGTCTTTATACAAAGCCGATGTATTATTTTTCAATTCCGCACTATATGATTTGCAATTTGTTATGTAATTATTTGCTCGTACTTTATTATTTTATGCAATATGGTTTAGAATTTTGTTTGTATTCAAATGATCTAGATGTTTATTAATATTTACAATTTGGAGAGCAGATGAATAAATTTAAATAACATGAATCTTTTTTTTCTATTTTCGTCGCATCGCATATGTTTTAATGTACATATTTGAATTTATATTAAATATATTCTATATCAGTGTTTCTACATCGATGGAGGAAGGCAATATGCCAATAAAATAGTTCAAAACGTAACATATGTCTTTTCACAACTAAAAACAAAAACATTTGTAAATATATATTATGTCGATGTGTGATGGTACGATATTTAGGGTTCCGTAGAAAACTAGGAACCCTTATAGTTTCTCCATGTCCGTAAGTCTGTCCGTACGTCTTGTAAAAAAATTGACATAATAAGATGAAATTTGGTATACGGTCGTAGATTGATGACCCAAAAACAGAAATGATAAGAATTTTGAATAAAATTTTTTTCTTAGACCCCACTTTCATAAAATGAAAAGTGTTTTAAAAAACATTTTTTTCACCTACTTCATTGAGTGGGGTGTCGTTAGAAAGGTTTCCTAAAATGCAACAAAAAATGTATTAGAGTCTTTCGATTTTAATTATAAAAGCGTCCCCCCCTTATTTTCTAAACTATTAATTCAAAAGATCTGAAAACATTCCAGAATGTAGATTTTAATTAGTACTTTCACTAAAAATTATAACGAACATTGTCAAAAATATTTTGGACCCCTCTTTCATAGACTGAAAAGTGAATTCACATTTTTTTTATTTGCCCATTGAGTGGGGTGTCATTTAATAGGTCTTCTAAAATGCAATAATAAAAGTCAAATGACTTTTTGATTTTAACACTTCAGTCACGAAAATTTTGAACTCTTTTTATAAATCGTAGAGAGAATGACTACGGATCCCTATCATGTGCGTGCCCAACATTTATTAACTCGTAATTTTTGACAAGAAAACTACAATTTCAGTATTCAGATATATATCATACTAATTTAAGTACCTACAATGTTTTAAGGTTTTTGTAATGATATTGAGCTGTTTTGTGACTTCTGGATTTAACTAAAATTTAAGGGTCAAGAAGTCCACTGTAATATGCGACAAAATGTTAGTCGATATTAAACTAAATCGATACAGTTAACAGTTAACATTCAAAAACCAATTATAAAATTAATTGTTATTGACAAAATATTCAAAAAGTCCTACAACATAATATTTAATATTTATGCTAAATAAAATCACTAATATTTAAATTGAATGACAGGTATTCATGTCAGTTACTAATAACAATAATTATTCTAAATTGAATAATAAAAACACGGTACTAAAAGTCAACGGCCGCCGGTAGTTTTGTTTTGAACTGGTGAATTAAATATGGTATGAAAAGTACAAAAAAGTTGTAAAACGAATAATAATTATCTATATAAATACACGTCGATTTTTAAAGAAGTCAATGTCCAGGAGCATCACAGAAAAGGAGATGTTGGTGGGCGAACGCGGGTTTCTTTACATAGACAGGTATCTTCGCGGCGCCCACCTCATCAGTTATGCAATTGGAACGTTCACACGAACGTTTATTATTTTTAACTAAAAAGGTAAAAAAAATTACTGATCACCGCTACGAATCGAATGCAGATTTCTTGGTCTTCAGTCAATGGTTTTTTGTATCTAAGAGCATTTATAATGTTTTATATTTATTTTTGTCGTAAGGGTTTTAATCACTCAAGACCAAGACGAGATCGCTTTAATTTTTGACGAGACGAGGCTGTTTTTAGTTTGTACGAGACAAGATCGAGACTGTGTCAACATTAATTATAAGTCTCGTTGAGATACTTGCCAATAATTTTGGTTTTAAAAATTGTAAACTATTATAGTTGTATAAGTATTTTAATAAGATTTTACGTTCGTTGATAACGGTAAGTAAACAATATTTGTACTCCACATCTTGGATTTTCGATGGACAATTTTTTAACTGACAACATAAAGCTAAGACCTTGTCACTCCTCCTCTTTATGGGGGCCATACGCTAAAGGATTCAGCCCATATTATTTTTGAGTTATTAATTTGTTTTTTCCAATAAAAAGAAATGTAATAAAATCACAAGTGTCTGTATTTTTTGTACGTATAAAAAACGTTGATATCTTGAAATAAGTTTTTGTATGGTTTAGTAGATTAGTGCATAACACAGTTAATTTAAAATCGGTATAATTTAAATTAATGTATAAAATTGAGTTTTTTTTTTTAATAAAAAAATTGACATCGCACATGAACGAGAAGAGACAGGTTTTAATTTTTATGAGACGAGACTGAAAACGAGGCAAGACCTATTCTTACTTTATATTAGATTTACAAGTTTTGGATCTTTGGAAAAACTATTAATTGGTAATAAATAAAAAAAAACAAGTTTAATTAAATAAAAATTACCGGCTTTTTCAAACTAGAGCGTTTTTTTCTATCTCACGTTACTAAAACCTAAAGACTTAATTAGCACCCATAAAATATGTTTTTAAACTTTTCCGACTTATTTTAATACAATTAAAACAGTCCTGATTCTATCTAATTTACTAAATAGATAATTTTTTATTCTATCTAATTTATTATACTTTTTAGCATAACGTGGTTGATAATTGCTGACTTTTTAATTACGAAACATTGTGAATTTTGTTCTTAGCGTGGGACATAACACATTATTAGTGCAATGAACAGATTACTCTGTGTAGGTGAGGTCGGGTCTATTGTTACCAATTATACATTGTTTGAAACACATCAACTGGTCTAATGACTAATTTCACGTCCTTCAAGATATTGATAAATGGGTCGATTAATCGCAGTTGTTTTATTTGATATATCAAAAATAAACTTTTATTTTTTGTGTAATTAGGATTAACATTTTGAAATTGCCATTGTTTATATTATACTGGTTGAGATTTTTTTTTAATGTTGGTAGGTATAGTGAAGGAGATAGGATAGTAAAACATATAATTAATATTGTTTTTAAGGATTGCTATTTTGTAGGTATATATATGTAATTATTTAAATTCTATTTTGTCATTTTTGATTTATTTATAATTCAAATATTTTTTAAGAATTAAAATATAAGTTTTCATTATTTTTTTTTGTTCGAGCAATTTTTGTAAAAAAATATGTCAAAATGTCTGGGTTTTTATATTTCGATTATATTCATATAATGAATGACACGTTATTCTACGGGCAATAAGGACAATTGTCTAGGGTCACCACCAACAAGGAGGGTCTAACTAAACCAATCTTTTATGAACTCATTTAACTGCATAATAAGAAAAAAAATCCCCCTCGAAGAAAAACGTCTGAATTCAACATTGTACATAGAGTCCCTAAATTCAAATTTTTCTGGGGATCCAATAAGCTATAACGTACCACTGCAGGTAACGTTAATTTAATGGTTTTAGAGAAATACATACATAGGTATATAAAACATTAATATTTTGTAGAGTATTTCGCAATAGCAAGTATACCTGGTAAGTATAACATAAAAACAGTTAAGCCTACTTGTTTTACATACTGGCCTCTTTAAAAGTACTTTTAATGTAGTACGAAAGATTTTATCATTTTTTATGATATATTGTTTTCAGAGAAACTAGTTTTTCATGAAATATTTTATTTAAAAAATAAATGTAAGTAATATATATTATTATATTATTACGAATTTATGTTAATTTAGCTTTTTCTGTTTGTTTTTTATTACCTAAATATGCATCAATATATGTGCCTATTATGGTACAAAAATTATCATAATTAATTAATAATAATAATAATTCAGTTAATTCTTATCATAGTAAAGTATTTGTATAGGAAAGATTATATTAAAAAAAAATAGTTAAGCACTGTGTAGTTTAGGAAAAATAATATGCAGTGGAACCTCGTTAATATACGTTTTGCTTTGGTACGTTTTTCGCCGTAGTACGTTTTTTTAGGTCCCGGCATTCTTCCATGTTAAAATATTTCGTTAATATGTTTTTATTCATTAGTACGTGTTTTACCCCCAGTCCCTTCAAAAACGTACTTACGAGATTCCACTGTACAAACTTCTAATTAACGGATTAATCTGATTATCTTAAAATTATGAATATTTCCATCGGAGTCTTTTTATTAATAATAATTTTGTAAACAAAATCTTTGTTTTAAATTGAACAAAAAATACGTATAAAAATACAACAATGGCAGTTTAAAATCGAAACCAAAACTGTGGTTTCCCAAGTGACAAAAATACAAGACAAAATAGATTAATATAATATGACTCACCGGCTGGCACTACCTCACTTTGATAAATGAATGGATTGAACTGTCGTGACCTTCGAACTGTGTTTTCATCTTCAGCGGCCGCGCAAAGCGCAGCTATTGTTAAGAAAATTACGTGAACTTTCATTTTCAATATCGTCTTTCAGTGATTATCACAGAATCTAGATGCACTCTAAAATTAAATAAAACAGAAATGTATATAAATATAAATCAATTTATTATATTAAAGTGGTGTTTCTTAATTTATGTATGTTTTTTATTAAATAAATGTAATTATACAAAAGTTAAATAACTATTACTAAATTATTAAATCTTTAAATATAATAATATGAAAAATGATAAAATAAATATCTCCGAAGTTAAATGAAAAGTAAAATGTATGCAGTTAAAAAATGACTTAATAACTGTGATATAAATTTACATTTCTGTGATTATTATTGAATCTTTTTACTTTGCGGTATGGATTTTTATGTAATAATTAATTATTTTTAAATATATTTAATTGAAGATGTATGTAATATATTCGTCTGAGAATATTTGTTTGTATTTAATTCTAAGGAATTTAATATTTTTTTTTAGGTTTTTTTCAGATTTATTTTTTTATAAGCACGAATTTTAATTTATAATAAAAATATATTTAAAAGATTATTTATTTTTGATTTTTTTATATTTTTAATTAATTTGTAATAATTTAATTTTATATACAACAAAATGATTAATGTTGCATTTATTAAATATTAATGGTAAATATGAAATAGTAATTATTAATTTAAATTTAAAATATTTTATAATTAAAAACATTTATTTATTTATCACTTGTAATATTATTATTATTTAAATATTTTAAGCAAATAAAATAATTTAACAGTTCTTATTATATATTTTAATTAAATAATGCCTTATTACACAATAATTAAAAAAATCAGCCAAAAAAATTAATATCCAAAATTTCCAACAATGAATTTTAAAATGTAACAATTAAAATGAAAAAATTAAAACAGTGAACTAACCGTGAGATTAAAATAACCGACCGTCCAACGTACAGCCCCACTAGCTGTGGCCGAATTGCAGAATGATCTCAATGTCACGGTCCTAGGGTCTTCTTATACAGTTGGGTAATAATGATACAGCAGCCGACCTCCCGGCGTCCTCCCCACCACTCATTACTGCGAGGTGCGTTGGAGGACCCTTATGTGTATTCCTGCTTGTTGCAAAGTTGATGAACCGATTATGAACTTGTACAAAAAAAGTTGTTTTCGAATTTCCTGTATTTTTTATGTTGCTATGACTGATTCATGTTTTTGGCGCTGTGTGCATTTTTTTGATGAAAATGTTATGTTATTTTGGTCTAATAAATAACTTATATTCATTCGGTTTTATATTCTTGAACAAAATATGTATGCGTAATAATGATACTTGTAACAGAAGATCATGAATGTATGGTAAACTTTTCTTTCATCAAAAACTGAATTAATTTACACAATATCATAATTTTGTTAACATATTGTAAGAATAATATATTTTTTATTATAACTTCATTATTTGAATAGCAATTTTAATTTTCTACGGCAGTCATATACTTATACAAATCAATTTGCAACGGTGACAGTCAAAAACTATCTCACAATCTGGGTATTCAAAAAATATCCAAAAAACTTCTAAATTATAATAGAATTAAATTTGAATTTGAATAAAAACAACATTATAAATTTTACCTGAAAGAGCAATCAATGTATTTTTTATTTTATTAAAATATTAAAATCAAATTTCTATTATGTTTTGAAGGAAACGTATATTAATTAAATAATGAACTATTTTATGATGCAATATTTACAATATAATATTTTTGTTTTGTATATTGTATCTTGACTAGAAAGGGGTTAATTTAAATTTATTATTATTAAAATGACATGAGGCTTGTAATATTTTATAAATAATATCATTCCAAACTCAAATATACCAGGACGGAGAAAAAAGATCAAATTCCGAAATAAATCGAAGGGAACAAGTTTTAAAGGAAAATGCTACAAACTAATATGATAGTAAAATTTCAAAAAAATCACTTGCCTGATTTCTTCGATTTATTTCAAGGTTCTGAACTTTTTCCAATCTAAAAATCTCTATTTATTTTATTAAATACTCAAATAAAATTAAGTCGGGCTAATATATGGTTTAAAATAAAAGTTATTCGTTTTCTTATGGAAAATAAAATTCCGTTATAAAAATATTTTCTATAAAATAAAAAAATTAACTCCAATATCTCAATATCAACCCAAGGCCACGTGATATTACTATCAAGTAGATTTTGTTAACCCCAATCATTTACGTACTTACCCCTTCGATTTATCTAGGGTCTAGGGGGTCCGGGCTTTTTATCTCACCCTGTGTAATAAACTAAATTTAAAAATTTATAATTAATTTAATTTAACGCATGAAACGGTAAGTGGGGGGTCCAAGCTATTTTGGATATAACGATTGACTTGTAAGTAGGTATATTTTTTTATTAAATCTTAAAATATTGCGCTAACAGAAATACATTGAATCATTGTGGTTAAGAAACCATCATGGTTGTCATACGTTTGTCACCCCTCGTTACTCTACAATAGCTGGAATACTCTCGCATACGAATATATCTGACTCGGTGATCTTTGCACAACTATTCTTAGCTTTGCACTCACGTCCGGATGAAAATTGTGCGAGTTTTTGACGTTTTGACGGTCTCAGGTTCACCGGACTACTTGATCAGATAAACCGTGCTACACTCGTGATATTACAAATATAATAAATGTCATAATCGAGGATGTATGTATCGCGATGTATGGTAATTTTATACCACATAGACTTGTAGTTTGTCTAGTTTTATACGTATTTTATACTTTCCTGTTAAGATTCTTTATAGAAGTGGTTAACTTGCCAAAATAATTAACATCAATTTTTGTTGATTTTCTGAATTTTATGTTATATTTCCATGATTTTATTGCTGTAGAACAAAATTATCAGTGTGCGGCAATCATGACTCAACCATCGTTTCTCACTTTACTATTTCTTGCTTTACGAGCCAATTAACTCGTAAAACGGGGAATTTATTTATCTGTATTTTATTAAAATTAATATAGATATAAAAATTTTTCGGACCAAACTTGAAAGATTTAAAAAAGGACATCAGACGGCGCTATTAAATTTATTTTTTGGTGGAGATCTAGAGGCCATCGTTTTTTTTTTAATGGGCCCCCATTTTTACTACAGGCATAATTTTCTCGTTTCTAAGTTTTTTTGCACCTTTTCTTTAAAATTGATATTTTTTGAATTAAAAATTCTTAAATGTCCCAAATCTAATGTTATTTTGTTAAATGTCTTGGAAAAATGAAGTAAATTTTTTTCAACGAAGATTCTGCAATAAAAAATATAGGTTCCCATTTAAAAATACGAAGATAACCTACATATGACTTCCAGACCTTTTTTTTAGTAGTGTCACCTGACGTTGATCCCGGTTTAAATCCTTAAACTTTTGTCTGAAATATTTTTTTATCATTCTGTATAGTTGAACCTTTTTAGGATTTTTGAGTATGCATCATTTCATAAACAATATTGTTTTAGAATTTTTATCTGTTCATTTAAAAATTATTAGTTTAGGTTCGATATAATCACAGTAAATCCATCAAGAGGCTGAGCACGTACGGTGAGTTACTGAATAACTAATTACAAAATGTGCATAGTTTCAGTTTTTAATACATGTAAGATACACACTGTTAGATAGTCTATGTAGTTAGTAGACATTAATCAATGCCTTTGTTTATCATGAAATATTACAAAACATTATAGTCTAAGGATAGATACGTATAGAGTAATCTATAAGTAAATATTAATACACGTAATGTATTCCACATAATGTAATATGTTATATACATAGATGCAGAATAACCACAAGTAAGATAAGAACTGCATCATGATTTTATCCTTTTGTTGGTTTGATTATGTAATTGATAAGTTAAAATATAGAATTTAAATCAGCATTCTATGCAGAATATCAGGGGTGAATATTCTCATGTTAAAGGGTATTTTAGTTAATTTAAAATTAATTGTAAGAAATAAAAACATTCAGTAAAAATTCAATTTTTTTTATACTAAAACTGATATTATTGGAATTTAATTATATAATCAAATACATTTCCTTTAGTTTTAAAAGTATCAGAGGAAATACTAATACATTCTAAACAAAATTTATAGTTCATGGATATTGAATTGGCGTGTAAAATATTAGAAATATCTATTTTATGCATAATTTAAATAAATGTTAAACTACGATGGTTTCCTCCAGTTACCAAATCGATTATGACAGGAAGTACAAGAAATTTGCACGTCGTAAGATAATAAATTAACTATTTTTATTTTCACTAAAATAGTAACGAAACTACATATTTGTATTTTTTTAGTTCTTGGTAAAAAACATGTCTTTAATCTAGTGTTATCCGCCCAAATATTTCAAAATCTATTCGACGTTAAACCCATGAAGAAGAAGAATTTAATGTATATTTCCCATAGAAATCCCACAGATGAAAATTTATAATATGTATATTATATTGATTTGTAAGAGTTGATGGTTCCATTGTTCCAAATAGACTTTGGAACCCAATATAAACACCTATTATTAGTAAATTTTGTAATTTCTATTGATATTTAATTTAAGATTCGAATGATAGACATTACGGAGCCCTTTTTGTGGAGCACAATAGTATATAACATGATAGATAACGTGTTGTGAGTCCTTTATCTTTCTTTGTCTAGGCTAGAAGTAAGGTTTCTGTGGTAATATATTTTTCTTTAGAAAATATAAATAAGAAGTTTTAGATAATAATATACGTTTAAAAAATAATAAAATTAATATATCATTTTAGAATCATTCCAAAGTTGATTTTTTCAGAATTATAGGTACACAATAATTTCGTAACCAATGATGTGAGGTTTTTCTCAGTACATTGATTATCGCAGGTGTCTATGATTATATTTCACGCATGCCTTGTTTTCTCACATCGACTGTTGATCTAGATGCCGAGGGTTTTCAACTCTGCAAAACAAACGAGCCGAGTGGCGGTAAACAGTGTAGTCTATGATAATAATATGGCGGGGAATATAAAATTTATTTATACAAAAATAAATTTTGGACCAGGATCCTAGATTTTATTTTCAATAATATCTTTTTGAGTTTTTTTTTGTTTGATTATGATTATATTATTTTTCAAAATTTTCATTTGCATTCGTATTTGATTTTTTTAGCTATAACCACTTTCTTAAAAATAAAATAAAACATATGGGAAAACTCTATAATAATAAGAGTGGTATTAAAAGAAATCTTACTCTTTGAAAAACTCTTATGCCATGTGTACATCAAAAAAACAAAACAGTAAGACGGTGTTTTCTAAAACAATTTAAAATTCATAGTTTTTTTACCATTTTGTAAAAAAAACACCGTGTTGCTGTTTTGTCTTTTTAGTATAAACTACTATAAACACAGCTATGTGTAACGAAACGTTGAATAAAATAACGGTCAGAGCAATGCAATGCAATATAGTTTTATTTTTTATTAAATTTTTTTTAAATGTTTTATCTCCGTGTTAATTCCGACACTGTTTATACGGCATAGACAAGAAAGGGCATCAGAAATGTCACGCGTGATGCAGAACATAAACATGCACAGAGTCATAGAGATAGCGATCTGAAAAACAGTTACCACGGAAATTTTTTGAACTTTTAACAAGAAAATAATTAATTGCATTCGTCATGTCTGTGTATAGTGAAGACATATTTCTTTTTATTTTATTTAGATGTGACATTTTCATGTAATATTTATTATAATTGTGAAAAACTGGAATGGAAATGTAGGTTTTCAGAGTGGTATTTATACGTTTGGTCTGTTTTTGTTAAATATGAATATCTTTTATTTATTTATTTACAATACAAATAAACAGTTTCTTTTAACTTCTATAATGTTATTTTTTGATTGTAAGTTTGTATAGCTGTCTAAAGAGACCAGTAGGTTTCATAGACAAACCCCCTTTAAAAAAAAAGTTTGTATATTTTATATATTTACGTTTGATATGATGAAGAATTGGAATACAATTAGGTACTAGCAGGGCCGTACATACACATCTTGAGGTCCAAAGTGCAAATGACAAACGAGGCCCCTTGGAAAAATTTTGTAAGAAAAAGATTGCCAGACAATTTTATTTTATTTTTTTACTCTTCACTAACTAAAAAAGTTTCATCAGAAGACACTTTTTTTGCTCTTCATCTCTTTGAGGCCTCTCCACTTACTTCGAGCCCTCTTCACTTATCTTGAAACTCCTCAAACCTAGATGTTTATACGAGTATATAAGAATATGTAAATAGTAAAACAATTTTTATTTATATTTTTTTAATTTTTTTTTTTAGATTTCTGTGAAAACCTTAATAAAAAATAATTTTCTTGATAGCGGTGGCGTTTATATCATCTCAAATTTAAATCCTACTGTAACCGTTGATGTTTTCTTAATATTCAAAATTATATACATTGACAGTTAATAACATATATTAACTTACATACTTATTTCTTTGTGGGATGTAAACCTACGCCTTTCAAGGTGATGTTACACTAACAAAATATTCAATTACTTGGAATTACAAAAGAATACCTACATTTTATAAAACGTGAAAAAAGGTTAATTAAACAAACAAAATATTTTAATATATTTAATTCAAAACAAATAATTTATAATATCAAAACTACCATTGATTATTATTTTAATTGGACAATATTAATAGCAAATTTTAAAGACATAACAGTATTTGTATTTAAAAACGCATAGAGTTTGTTATTGTTTTGCCTTTCTGGTCTAAACAAGGTTACATTAGGTTTACAGTCAGTGAAAGCCTCATCAATATCAATATAGTTTCAGTATCAAGACGGAATACGCAAACAAACAGGTAGACAAAAATAGATCTAAAAACTATCAAAATTAATCATGCTTTCTGTAGAACTACGAATAGACTCAAAAAACATAAATATTTATAGTAGAGTAAAATTAAATAGTAATTTTGAAAATCATTATAAGGTATATTTGTATATTTAATTGACTTTTACGCATTAAAACAACTCACAAATGAACGTAATAAAATAATAAATATGCGATCGAATTAAACATAAACATAATAACAATAATTGGCCACAGCGGGAGCGATAAGCATTTCCAAGAAAATCTGAGAGTGTTAAACATGACACTATAAATAACAAATGAATTGTTACAGATATCAATATTCACAGGTTCGCATGAACTCGGATACTGTTCGGCGGTGAGGTCGTCTGAGCCGAAGATGACTTAATAAAGGCATACGCAACCTTCGCGCTTCACCAAATAAGGTTTGTTCAGGGATATTGACACGTGGTTTACAGTTTACTAAGATCTAGTTTTACCTATTATTGTAAATTTAACTATATTATAAACAAACAGATAATGTGAATCCGATTTTGATAAAATTTTCCCCGGAAAAATCTTTAGAAACTTGAACTAATATAGGCTATGTTAAATTCTACTATTTCATTAAGAGACTGAGCAGTGAACAAAAATTTTGAGAAATTTGATTTATTTTTAAAGACGTACTATCTGGCTGAACTATGATGCGGTATTTACACCGAGAAAACAAAACAGAAATGACAAAAAAGCAATAAACCCTATACATTTTTAAATACGAAGTATTTTAAAGATACGATGTTTCTGTTTTGTTTTTTCGATGTAAACACCGCATAAGAGAAGTGTCAAAATCATGAATATAAATTATGTACGGTTTAATTTGTTCTACATATAAGTAAAGAGCACCATATCTCTATCAATAATAGATAACTCGCTACAAAAGTTTTTTTATGTATAACGTAGGATGTTTCATTTACCAATTTCGTGTTGGCTCCCACCAACAAACTGTACATATTATTGATAAACTGTAAAGAAAATTGTGATGCAAGATGAAGAAAAACATCGTTTAGATTCAGATTATATGTAATTAAATAATGTGTTACGTTGACAAAAGTATATCAAAATATATCTAAGTTGGCTGTAGTGATAATTTGATTACTTTTAAAATAATCTAATGGTGGTTTAACAAAGTGGAGACACCCGACTCATATGTTAAAAAAGAAAACATATTTTTTCTTCTTTTGGATATTTTAAATTTCCAGAGGGTTAAATGTGTAAAAAATTTGAGTCAGTTGACTCTTTTTTGATTATTGAAAGTCTATATGATAAAACCAATAACTTTATTTATTGGAGAAGAGGGTAACACTTTCGATTTCCACCCCGGGTTTCACCCCTCCTCCCTAGCGAAGTCATTAGTTTAACATCAAAAAGACAAAACATAAACACGATATTTTTTTTAAATTTTATTTAATAATGATTAAGTTTCGTTGCCATTTTGTCAAAAAAAACACAGTGTTGGTATTTTATCTTTTTGGTGTAAGCCCACCGCAAGAATGATTTATAATAAGCTTATGTTATATTTAAGTCCAGCAATACACCCAATAAATTTTGTGGAGTCAGTGAATAATCTCATAAAAAGCAATATAAAATATGAAATATTGGATTTTTAATGGGCAATTGGTATCCTATGTTAAATATGATGTATTTATGTTTAAATTTAAGCTGTTCAGAAGCCAAAGCAATTAATTCTCGACTCTTTAAAACCAATAGTAGAAAAATCAATATTTATTAAGAAATTAGTAGGTTTACTTGCTATAGTATTTGAATTATTCGAATGATTTAATTTGCTAAATAAAATTTAATCTTTACAAAAAAAATACCGAAAATTATAAAGAGATACATAATTACATTTAATAAGAGTAAAAATTATAAATTGTTTATAATTTGCGCATATAAATTATCTACCTTTTCTTTCTTATAACAATTTTAACATTGTTGCATTTAAGAAGAAATTGCTTTAGTAATTTTGAAATTGATATTTATCGATTTCATTTAATATCTTTTACGTTTTGAAATATATATTACTTAATTGGCATATTTAAAAACGCATTAACATTAGAATAATTAATCTCTACATATGTATAGTTATATAATTAAATAAATGTATTGTATAAATGATAACAAGATTCCATAAAAGCACATGTCATTACAGAGTATTTGTTTACATTGTTTTTATTTCATTTAGAATCCAGTGGCGTACACATTGTAAATAATTTACTAATTTGTTCATTTTTTTAAAATAAATAATTCTATATCCATAACTTTTGTAATTTTGTTCCAACGTTATTCTTAATAATAATATTAATATTTACATTTGATTGTCAATATGCTACTTCATAACTTAAACAAGGGTGTGCTGATAAAAAATAAAGTATCGATTCATTATAAAAATTAGTGGATAACATGCCCTTAGGTGGTAAATTTTGGGGTGTTCTTGTCATACGACCATTAAAATGAGACTCAAACTCCCGTAGACCGCATACAACATGTTCGCTAAATCAGAAGATGGGTGTTAAAATCGAATTCTTCATTAATTTGATTTTTTCTTGTGTTGATATGTAAATGGATTTCTTTTTTTATAGAAAGGTTAAATAACACATTAGATATTCGTTGGTCTATCGTAATTTTTGCAAAATATCCTTAGATCTAGATATATAAATCTTTTTTCGCCGCGCTACTGGATGTGTAGTTATCAAAATAAATTTGTACAAACATGTTACCTGACGGTTTCTTTGACTTACTATAAAGATAGCTTCCGTGGGCTGGATATATTTTATGTGTAACGCCGACAGAAGTGACACAGTAATTGATAAAATGTTATATTGATTTAATTTCATCTTTAAACGATTTTAACTCGACTATATAAATAAATATAAAATGAAAAAAAACATAAGATGAGAAAATATAATCATGCTGAAAAATGATTTAAATTGAATAAGCAGAGACAAAAATAGTTTGATATTATTTTACCGTAATTCCTTTTTAAGTAACCAAACTGGTTTAAAAAAATAAATTATAAAGATGCATGATTTTTTTGATAAGACATCATCTTTCTGAAAATATTGTCAATGAAAACTAGGAAGTAGTGATCTATACAAAGAAACCTAAATTTATAATTTAAATATAAATGTTATACACACACTGAATTGCAATTTTTTGAAGAAGATTATATCGTAAAATAAAACAAAATCTTGCATATAGGTTACTTTTGAAAATGTTAAAAACTTATGAGATATGGACATTTCTAAGTAAGCAAATCTTATCTGCAGAAGATAAAATCGTTAACAATTACTTACGTATGTTTTACCGTTAAAGAACGCTTTATTTTTAAATTTACGCAGACAAAAATAACGGTGGTTTTTCGAAGTCCTCGACCACTTTAGTTTTATATTTTTTTGTGAGCACACACATACATATACACTTACATCGGAGTAATGTAAGTAAATTTGCACGTTTCGTATAAGTATTATGTGAAGAATTTGTACCAGTCTGTAAATGTTTAAAAAAATAAAATAAAACAGTGAGTCATGAAAGGGAAATAAATGTTTTTTTTCTTATTTAAAAATAGATTGTTAAATTTGTGGCTTTTGAGTTGTCAATGATATTTAATTCTGGTTGTAATTTTTGATTAAGGTTGTACACAGGACAAGGGGTTATTGTGAGAATATTTTACAACTGCACATTGTCATTTTTTAACTGGATGTGTTTCAATTGTAATGACCTTTTTTGCTCATTTTTAGAACTGCAGAAACAAGGTACAACACACTTAAATAACCCCTGCTCAGGACGAGATGATTATTGAAGATAGTTCGTCTTGTAAAAATTGAATCCGGTATTGTGAATTTTGTCTATTTATTCTTACGTAATAAACAAAGAAATTTTGATTTTTAACGAATTATTTGTATTTGGTATTAATTATTTTTTTATGTTACTGTTATAATACAATTTACATTTCATTTTACTACCGGAACAAACTTTTTCCCAAATGAAGTTAATATCGTTTCGTTCTTCTTTAATCAAAAATTAAGATGCTCTCGTCTCGTTAAAATTAAAACGTTATTGTCTTGTTCAATCTAAGCCAATCTCGTCTTGGCGTGCAGCCTTCTTTTTGATACAAAAAACCTTTAACTACATGCAAAATTGCTCAGTAATTATAATTGAAATAAAAACAGCAATATTGAAAAAGTTTTTTTTATATATCAATTAAAAAAATTGAGTTAATGACACATAAAAATATTCTCTTAAAAACTTTTATTATTAAACCGGCGCTAGTTGTCATATTGCTTCATTAATTTAGACAGTTTAATGCACATATCAACTTGACACCTAAAAATCTATGATTTTTTTAAACCCTACTCGTCTATACACTCAGAAATAATGTGTTTACATATTATTCTAACAATATACTACATACTATGTATATTCAATTAATTTTATCTTTTGACATAAAAGACACGTCATATTGGACTCAAATAGTAGTTGAAACACTTAAGAACAATGGTGACGGGATTCAATGGATGTTAATGTACGTATAGGGTCAAAAGATTAAATAATATGTACATCGATGCGTTACGTTGCGAAATTCCACGTGTCATTCGATCTTCCTGATGTTGTTGAACCTTTGGTTGCAAAATAAAGAAGACCCCCGGTGCAGCATTGTACGGAAAAATAACCCGAAATCAGTTTCAATAAATTCAAGTGTGTATCGAGTGGATGCTTCCCAATTTGGACAGGTCGGCCACGGTGTAGTATGGTAGGTGTCATTCGGTTTTGTATAGAGTGTGAATAAAAATTAAATGAAGGATTTTAATACAATATATTTCGCAACGAGAAAAGTTAATTTTAACTATATTAATTTGAATGATAATGGTGATACACATACATAGTCTTAAAGTCTAAAACAATTGTTCTTAAATTTTGTGAAGGACCTTATTAGAAATAATAGATATTTAGGCACCTTCATTTGAAATTTCTGTTTTCGATTTTTTAGTAACGGGGTCTCTAAACTTAATGTTTATAAGTTCCGTCATGAAATATTGCTATATTTAATAGAAAATAAACCACTGATAAAAAATTACAATATATGTATTAAAAGGTGCCATAACCTACAAAATTTTGGGAATGGTTGTTTGAGTAGGCTAGTGATTTTATATTAAAAATTATGAACGAATAAAATTGAAATTTACTATATTTTATAATATATATTTAGCAGTAATAAAGTTACTATTTAGTTTTTAAGTTCGTACGTCGTACATAGACAGGTAAATATGAGCTGGGCCGATTATGATAACAATATTTTTTTAATATAAGAATATAACTCTTTATCCAAGTATATTGTTTCTCTTTTAAGCAAATTGCGTATTGTCGGAAGAAAACAATAATATAGTTGGATTAAGAGTATATTCTTAACATATATCAAGAAAATATTGTTTAATAATAAGGATTTATTGACCCAAGTCAACGTTTTTACCTATGTAGTACATATTAAAGGTTATATTCTCGGTTAAATCTTTGCTATCTTCAGCAATCTAAAAATATATATAAATGAAAATAAGAAAAAAAATTAAATGAGTGTGGGTGATCAATGACCATACAAAACATGATAAGAAAACATGATGTATTGATGCATAATCAACAATTTATATAATATACATTCTTGGAGAATTATTGAACTAATCTGATATAGTGGGAAGTGGACCTATACGCCGCGAATGAGTGTTTAATACCTATGAATAAATTGTTTTAAAAATAATTTATAATCAAAAATATTTTGTTTTATTTTTTAATATACATATTTCATAATTCTCGTAGGGTGAACAAATGTATTCCAAACATGGTCAGAATGTAATCATATTTTAATGTTTTATTTTTTTTTCATTGTCACGAAAATATTTCTGATACAAATAATTTCACAAATCTAGGATTATATGATCGTTGTAGGTTTATATGTAGATTTTAGAAAGTAATACATTATTTATTAAATTAAACATTCGAATTATCCTTATTGATGTTAATTTCAAACGACAAATAGACAGTGATTTTTTTTTTCAAAGATATCTACAGTTTAAATATAATTTTTTTCTATTAATTTTTTAAATGCAATACATTTATAATTATAAAATTAAAATTAAGTTACATTTAATATGTATATGATATTTATTAGTTAAAAAAAATTTTATGGACAAAACAACAGTTATGAAATAAACTTATTAAAAGTAAGTATAATTTTTTTTTGATTGATCTAATTTATTTTAATATACAAATTCTAAGGAATTAATTGACATAATTATGATAGTGATAGCCTAAGGAAAGGCAATTTAAACTGTCAAAGTTATTATAGAAAAATATATTTAAACATTTGAAGAATACGTACGTTAATCCTATTTTTAGGGTTCCGTAGAAAACTAGGAACCCATATAGTTTCTCCATGTCCGTCCGTCCGTCTTCAAAAATTTTGAGATAATAAGATGAAATTTGGTATACGGTCGTAGATTAATGACCCAAAAACAGAAATGATAAGATTTTTGTAAAAAAAAAATTTAGGCCCCCTTTCCATAAAATGAAAATTGTTTAAAAAAAAAAAAATTTCACCTACCCCATTGAGTGGGGTGTCATTAGATAGGTCTCTTAAAATGCAATAATAAAAGCCAAATGACTTTTTGATTTTAACCCTTCGGTCACGAAAATTTTGAAAAAACTCTTTTTTTATAAATCGTAGTGAGAATGACTACGGAACCCTATCATGTGCGTGCCCAACAAGCACTTGCCCGTTTTATTATTTTAGGAAAATACCTAAATAAAAAAAGACTTTATTGTGTAACTGAACTTTACTACCTTATGAGAGCTTGAACACTACAATGAGCTTATTACATCCTGTACACGGATCTAGAGTGTGTGGTGGTTCACAGCCACCTGCGGTACGAGTTTTGTGGCCACATTTCTGCACGCAGAAAGATACATCTTTTGCAGAACCGCTATTATTACGCGCGTACGAATCAAAATGTGTGTGTGTTTGTGTGTATGTGTGTGAATATGATATGTGGGTGGTATGTAAAGGTAAAGAATATGAGTTTATGTTTTTGAGGGTCTTACAGGAAATTATTACAGAATGCAGTTTTTTTGGGTGTAATGTGATATATTTATGTGTACATATTTACTGCTTATTTTTTTGTAGAATAATGGTGCATATTTTCACAAAATACTTTGTTGTATTTGAGTAAAATATTTTGAAGTTAAGTAAAAAAAATCATATGTAGGTACACTGAAAAAATGTAATGTTAATTTTTAACATAAAAAACATGTTAATGGGAGGACGAAATTTCATTATGTGAAAAATGAATCGGTAACGTATAGTAATATTTCATACCAACAGTATCAAAAATTACTATACCGTATGTTAAAATAATTATAAAACTTAAATAATTATTTTATAAGTTATTAATAGCCAGATGAAAAAATTTCATTAACATTTTTATTTATTTACGATGTGTAGGAATGGACAAAAAATAAAAAATTGCATAGATTGATGAAAAAAATTTTGATCCTAGAAATTTATAACACCCGACATGGTAAAATTTAAAAGAACGTCTACTACAATTCAATATACTGTATAGCAGTTTCTATGACGGCAATAGGCTAGATATGAAAAGTAATATAGAAACATAGTAAAATTATAGAGAATGTACGTGAGATTTTCATATGCAAGAAATTAAATTAAAGAATAGCATATTTACTTTTTCAGAGCAAATAAATTTTAATGTTAAAATTTACCAGTATGTCATTGTAATTTTTCATTTACTTTATTTTCAATTCTACCGACTTTTCTGTTAATTTTTTTCAGAAGTTAATTCTGTCCTCAGGTTCACAGCATTTTCTGTTAATTTTAAAAGAATATTCTCTTCGTGTATCGACATTCTACATACAGATACATTTTCGAATATGTTATTATTATTATTATTATTAATGTGTAATATTATGTGGATCGCAATTCTTCGAAAAACTTGTGCAACAGTTTTTCCATTAAGTTGTTTATTTTAATGCATAATAAATAAATTGTTTTCAAATAACAAATATGTATTACTTAAATATAATAATATAATTAATCTAAATGTCATTGTAAGAGATATTTTAAAAATAATAAATTTATAGATTCTTTCAAAATGACATTATCTTTGAATGAAATATATAATATTATATTACATTGAAACAAATCCACAGCTTCCAAGAAAACAGTGAAAAGATTACATTTTATTTAATTACAAAAACATGTAGCGGTTTTCAGACAACCACTTCAAACAGAATAAAAAAATAACTCTGGTAATTCCCAAGAACTATGTTAAAAATAACTGCAAGAAAACAGGGTTGACTTTTTTTACAAGCATTCTGGAATTGTAGCATCACTTTTTTATAACAAAATTACATTTCACACCGTATTTTCATCTGGGTAATTAATCATTTATGCAGTGTCCAAAGGCCGTAACTATAACTTTAGGGGCCATTTGCACGAAGAAATTTTAGAATGAAAAAATTAAATACCATCGAGGCGTCAACCAAAACTAGCAATCACGAATGCAATATAATATTAAATTATCAAGCAAGCTTTGGAAAAAAGAATGGTTGATGTTTAATAGTTTTATATTTATTAATATAATTTGTCAGGGTGTATTTGTTGGAGTGCTATTGATCGGGGCACTTTTGTCAGTGTATGGCAATCTTTATACATATGACGTAAATATGTAATAGATTTACTAAATTCTTAATATAATAATAGGATAGTAAAGGCTCTATAAATATTTTTATATAAATGATGCATATCAAATATATTTTCTAAAAAGACTATAATTATCAAATGATTTTTTTTTTATGAGTGCATATATGTGATATGTTATATAGTGGGCCCAATGGTTAATCCGGGACTATAGTACCTGAAATATTTAATTCATGAGCCTTTCTTGCCCCGAAATCCTGTCAACTTAATGATCTGCAATATGAAGTGATTAAAAAAATCTAAAAATCTTCTAAAAAATGCGTGCAATTTTTATTATTTGACAAAAATTTAATGTTTAAGTAAAATATTACTACATTATTGAGTACAAACAAAGTCTATTTATATTTGGTTAAATGCATGATTTAATTTTAATTCATTTGTAAACATTTTAAGTAAATTATTCAACAGATATTTTTTATTGAATTTAAAGAAAATAAACATTTGTAAAATATGCAGTGTTTAAAGATGCAACGAAAATATTGATATTGAATTCTTTACATGAGATCAAAACTCTACATATCTGAGTTTGTTCACCTTTGGGCTGCGGAAACTCCCCTTGATCAGGAATTTGTGTACTGTTTTATACCCTTTCGATGTTATTTAAGGCCATACTTGGATATTTTTATTTTAAAACATATTTTTCATCTATTGTTGTAATCTTTTCTTGAATACATTTCAATAAAGTTTTATAATTTGTATAATAATATTTAAGAAAATGAGACTAGATTTAATGAAGTATCGTCTCATCTCGAATTTAAAATAAACAGTTTCGTCTCTGTTCCATCTTGTAAAATTTTTTTTTTTTTTTTTAATAAAATAAGATTAAAATGAACTTTTTTGCAAAGAGGGTGGGGGATTGACAAAGTTCTAGCCTGAAGGCCCGGCGCAGTGAATAAACAAGCTTTTTCTTGGTCGAACAGTGAAGAAAAAGGTAATTTAAAATAACTGGTATTTTTTATATTCTATTCCTCTTCTCCCAAAGAAATTCTGGTTACGCCATTGGCAGGAGAGGGTCCGCGTTAAGATGTGAGAGTCATGTAATTTATCAAAATAAGTTTTTGAGAAAATATTTTGACTGAAAATTGTGCATAATAATATATTTAATATTTAATTCTTCTCTCGAGCGCAGGTGCGTCAATTTTTCTACTTTGAAATACGTATTTTTCATTTTCATTTAATATTGTTTTAATAATTTAATTAAAAAAAATTAACTGATTTCATATATATTATATACCAGGCTTATCCAACCCGCGGCCCGCGGGTCGCATGCGGCCTCCGAGCATTCTTTATAAGATTTAAAAAAAATGAAATATGAAATTTTTATTTGTCATATAAAGTACAAATATATTATGGATACAGAGATATAAATAATTAAATAAATTAATTAAGTCAACAACGAAAAAAAAAAAGGTATTCAAATTTTTGTGCGGCCCTTAACAAATTTTTTCGCTATTTTTTGCGCTGTGCGGTCCACAAAGCTCAAAAGGTTGGACACCTATGTTATATACAATAAGGAAAGTAATGAACGGTATAGAGTATAACGTATGATTTGATAAACATTAAATAAAATAAAGACGTGCATATAAATGATCGCTAATATTAGCTTGCTTTAATTTCGCTACTGTATAATTTGACATGTTTTGAAGATCTACACATTTCTCGGAAGCAAATGTACAAAAACCTGCCCAGTTATGATAATAGTTAAACGTTTAACACGTCATGTTATTTCCAATCTAAATTCTTATGTCTTGTATTAATTAAATACGTAAATTATTGTGTTAAAGAAATTTTGAACTGATTTTTTGTTTGCTTTGACGTAGCCATCAAAATATGACTGGATAATATATATAATATCTGCGGTGACTGGAATGTAACCAACAAAATATTAGTGGTTTTAAAACATAGGTCATTGTTTAAATAAGAGACTCGTGTGTCAGTGTATCAAATGTAATACAACTAAATTATTGTTAATTTGTAAATACTTCCTTAGCGCTCATATGTATGACATATATAAAGTAAATAAATTTTGATACACCCATTTGAATCCTGAATGTCCAAATGGACTTTGTCTGAATTTTTTGAATTTTTTTAAATGGTGCCAATTAGAGAATAATGTTTTAGGTAAAAATTGTGAAGAATATTTTTATCTATTATTTATATTCTATTTATTATTTTCAAAAAGACATTTTTTAAAGAAATAATTTGTATTTCAAAAAAAAATAATTAAAAAGCTGTAATGGATGTCTTGTGGCTTTCTTATATTCATTGTCAGTACTGAGTATATAGGTACGTGCTGTAAAAACATAGAAAACATTTTTCAGGGACAATTATATTTTGAATGGTTCATAACAAAAAAAAAATTTATAATAAAAGTCGTAGAGAACATTATTTTCTATTTTATTCATTTTTTCTATTTTTTGTCAGTTATTATAAAGATTTATTTTATATAATTCGACTCATATCATATACAATATATATATACACAGTAAACTCAGAACTTCGTATAAGAAAGTCCCGGGATTTAAAAAAATAATAATTCTAATAATTCTAAAGGCCGGTCTACACGTAGACACTTAGTGTCAACATTTTTGTCTAGATAAATGTCGTTACTGTCCACATGTAGACATTTTTCAACTCTAGATCAATCTAGGACACTTGACTAGAGCGAGTGTTGCTAGATCAGTGTCTCATGTGTCTACACGTGGTATTAGTAATATTTGACACTCGCAATTTGATTATGTCGAAATAAACGAACGCGTACAAGTGGCCGTAATAATTGTAATGTTTTTTATCTTTTTACTGGAAAATATACTATTTTATAGGCATTTTTACGATCAATGAAACATGCTAGAAGGTCGAAAATTCATGAATACGTAACATATATTAGTTTTTAAAACGTTGCATGCTTAAAATTTGTTCATCCTTTTTTACTAAGTTATTACTTATTCAAAATCAGTGGTGCATTATTCAGTAATCACTTTAGGCACTACCCCAGGGCCTCATGTTGAAGAGGGGGATCGATAAAAAAAAGTGATAACCTTTTTTAGGTTTTTAAATAATTTTGATGATGAAGACCTTTTTTAAATGATTGAGCAAAAAAGATCTTCACATATTTATTAAATAACGATAATTTTTTAAATTATATTTAAAAAAAATAAAAGGGGGGGGGGGTAAAACATATTTTTCCTGGAATCCCTTTCATCTCCTGCAATACTATCTCTAGACCCATTTATCAACTAATGTAAGTACTTATGGCTAATAAGGTCCAGGATGTAGTAAAGCCCATGCAAAAAAAAAACACATTTACAATACTATCGGTCTGTACCAATTTTCGTTGATTAAGAAATTTGTTTTTATTTTGCTTTTTTGTTAATATTTAGAAATTATTTAACTAATTAGACACTCGATGAAATTTATTAATCAGCGATCGACAAACAATTAACGATGGTATTAGATAATTTTATGTGACACTTGCAATATATTTTCAAACGTCTGAAACTTTTTTTTAATATATCCACACGGTAACTAAGGCGACACTGACTCTAGTTGCAGACACCGCAAATTTAATCTAGCTACACTATTCTAGGTGATGTCCACACGATGACACTCAGTGTATACTAGTGTATAGACTTAGTCTAGACATTAAAATGTCGCCGTGTAGACCAGCCTTAATGCAACTAAAAACTGTAAATATCAAAATTTTTGAGGGTTATGAATCCTTAATCCATCGATATATGGATCAACTATGGTATTATTTTGTACGATGAGTGTCGATAAGTTATATAATACATATATGCGTGATATAATTTAGTTTCACATTCTTTATCCTCAGGACAAGTGTACGATCGCAAATTAATCTAAATTTAAAGGTGTGGTAAATATTTTCATTGTACAACCTAACACAATGTGTTTAATATTCGATGTAATTTTATTTTATAAAGAACAATGAGTTATTGAATTTATGTGATCGTGACATCCAAAAACAATATCAATATATCAAAGAGGGGGGAGGAGTAAAGTGATCGCTTTAATCCTACAAAGATAAAGTATGCTGGTTAAAATCTAAAATATAATAAATGATTCTTATATCGATCAAAGCTGTCACATTTTTTTCAGTCAGGAAGTAAATTACGCAGATTTTCGAAAATTTCCCCCTCCTTTCTTTTGTAAAGGTCCGTAAGTATAAGGTGATTCCCCGTATATTCTTACATAAGTTTTTTTTATTTAAGTAAATTGATGAACAAATTTTGATTGACAACACATTTTAACATAAATTAAAAAAAATACCTTACGTAAGTTACGCTTTTGACCCCAAGGATGTGTAATGTATTATACCCCTCAATCTTCCCCAAGCCTGACTGTTTTATCATTTTTAAATTGATAGTTTTGGTACTTTTTTTTCCGAACATTTTTATGTTTTTTGTTTTATTTTTTAAACCATTACATTTTAATGAAGTTTTGATGTAAAATGACTCATATGATAATAAAATGCTATTTTAATACATACCCCACCGCAGGCTTATTAAGTTTTTATGGAAATCTCACCAAAACATGTTCAATAAAAACAACCGTAACGAAAGTTTTAAGTGTAAATGAGAACAATTTAGCTTAAAAATTACTGAAATATTTCCTCTCAAGCAAATTGTCGTCAATATTATGCACATTTTTTGTTATAAATCATTACATCATGTAAAATATATTTTAACTATCTATATACACCACCTGTCGATGACCAGATTTATTTTTTGCTTATCATGGCTTTATTCTTTATAGGGTCGTGACCCGAAAAATTTTGAAAATTGAATTTTTACTTGAAATAGATTTATTAAAACTTATTAATTTAATTTGCTTGTATATAAATGTACCTTCAAAAACTAATATTTTTAACCTTATGAATAATATTCAAATTGTTTTTGTAAGCACAATTTGACAGTTATATAAATAGTTTTATCGTCTTCTATATAACTTGTTTTTCAACGATAGTTATAAGATTTCATATATTTTTAACATATCATGCGTCGTTTTATTCTAAATTGGAATAATCCCCTTTCCACGATTTTGATGAATTTATATGTGACCATCTACTAGCCAGACCAAACTAACGAACCAAGTTTGATTAAAATCTGTTAAGTGGTTATGTTATGAGCATGGAAATAGTTTAGGAGACGGACACACAGACGGAATGAAAATTGTTTGTTTTGATAGTTTTATACATGTTTGAAAAGTAATAAAAAAATGAAATATAATTGTATCTGTGACCAGTAAAGTAAAAAATAATAACAATGCTTTACAATACATCTATTAATAAAATACTTATTTTGTTATAATTATCGTGCAACGATATGTTAGAAATAATTACAAATAAAACTCAGCTTACACTTAAAGGTCAAAAAAACATGCGCAATTAATATTTATATCCTTAACAGGTCAAAATATCCATAACAAGATTAAAGTAGTGGTCCTATGAAATATCTAATAAATTTATCAAAATACTTATCGCCTTTAGCATAATCAAATCAATAACAAATGTATATTCATGATGAAATCCAACCATGCAATTATTGCAGAATGAATTAGCGAAATAGCGTACCGAATGATGTTAATAAAAACATCACCCACATCGAACCCCGGACTGTGTGACTGGCGGCTACTCCACAGCACATACACACCCACCAGGGCGTGTGGGCGACGCCGCCGCGCCAGGGCCACTGACCAATACAAGATGGATGACCACTGTATTGGATGTACGTATGTTTTTTATAATGTGTATCCAGTGACGCTTGGTGTAAGGAAAAATGTGTAAATGTATCATTGGAATTAATGATGCTATAATGGATATAATACTTCACTTAAACTAAAAAATATACACCTTAACCACAATAAAACAATGTCATTCAATGCACGTGTGTTTCAACTTTACAAGAAGTTTTCATCAGGAGCCTAACAGTTCCAATCTGTGAAGTCGAAACACGTGACATTTTTTATTGTGGTTAAGGTGTATATTTTTAAGTGACTAAAAAAACACAGTTTGCTCGTTCTTCTAATTTATTTTTCTAGAAAAAATAATTCCAGTGTTTTTTACATACTTTTTTAACTCCCGAAAAAATAAAGTGGTTATGGGTTTGACATATACATTTATTTGTATTTTTGTACACTGACTATTATATCAACTGCTATCGGTGCGATTTTCTTTTAATAAAATGTTTCTCCTCGATTTAGTTATTAGATAATATATTTGATTTGGAAGTTTGTCTGCCATCTTTGATCCGTCATATTAAATAACTCTAATAAGCAATCAAATGTGCATACAGTTTTGATAACCGAAAATGGAGATGTCGTTCTAACCATGTAGCTTCAAACTGCGTTACGGACCGATATTGTGCTAAAAAAAACCTTTATATCTATATCTATAAAAGAGTTTGTCCTTAACCACTCACTCATTCACTCACTCACTCACTCACTCATATATCAACGTACAGCGCAAACCCCTGCACCTAGAAACGTGAAATTTCGTAGGTGCCTTCCTTTTATGATGTAAGCACCCACTAAGAAAGGATTTTTCGAAATTCAAACCCTACGGGGTTAAAACAGGGTGTCAAAGTTTATATAAAAAAATATTTTTTTTGTTCACATTTAATTGAATTTTATCGAACGTACGCTACAATATAAATAATGAAACAATTATTTCAGTATTTCCCAAAATTTAACCCTTAAGGTTTTAGGGGGGTGGAAAAAATTTATAAAATATTTTTTTTGTATTCAACGAATGTAACGTGGCAAATGTAGGTACTCTACAAGACAAATAGTAGTTACGAAATTCAACCCCTATGGGAATGGTGCGGGGGGGGGGGTAAAATTTTGATATATTTATCTTCATAATTATTCATGATATTAATATAAATTTGGACAAATTAATATTCAGTTAAAAATGAATGTTTTATATTCAAGCCCTAATAGCATGGGACGGGGACGAAAATGGATTTAGATATGTTTATCTGCATACTTGCTTTACTTATAAAGTTAAATACTTATAAATAGTCAGCTGTGGTACGCGATCACTACAAAGGTAAATACTATTACTATAAAAAATGTAATATGTCATCCCCTATCACGTATGGAGGTTTCTAATTAGTTTCGAAGTTTACGTGAGCGAAGCCGCGGGATGCCGCTAGTGTATGTATAAAACTTTAAAATAAGCATATTTAAATAAATTTCCAAGTGACGCCACTGTTTGTGTGGTTTTATAAAATTCAGCTACGTCATCATAGAAATTATAAATTCATTTAACACCCGCTAATTTCGATCCATTTTATGCCTGCTGGTATAAATCCAATATAAATAAAGTAAATAAAACATATACCTAGGTATTTTTGTTTTGAAAATATGGTAATGTCTTTACTCCCAGTTTATAATGTCAATAAATAATTAAAGTTCAGTACATTTTATATAATGAGTAAATAACAAACTAAAATAATAGGAAACCATTTCAATTAATTGTAAATGATCACGAATAAAAATAATATAATTAGAAATAATTTGATTTAATTTTGATGTCTAATACAATTATTTAAAAAAAATCTTACTTCTTATCTTGTGGGGGAGGGGGGAGTATACAATTTTCTTATTTTTTTTACAAAGGAGGGAATGAGTTTAAAATCAACGGAATAATACTTTAACGCTCTTATTGTTAGTTGATTAGCGATTCAAAATTCGAATTTATTAAAAAACATCAGTTATTTGATAGATAGTTACCGAATTTATTAAAAATCAGTACCTATACTTACAGTGTAAACAAAAAAGGAGTAATAAATATACATTTATTTATTATATATCTTTAATAAGGTTTTTTGATATCATGGGGTGATTTGTTACCATTAATAAAATGTTATATAAATTGATATTAGTTTTAAATAAAATTATTAAAATCTATCTCTACGATTAAAATTAATGAATATATTAAGTACTATATTCTTATTATGGATTTTCAGTTTTTAATAAATGCATAAAATTTGCATATCTTGTACATTAATAAAGAAGACGAATAAAACAATCTTTTTGAATTAATACTGTATATTATAATTTTTATTAGTGTAGGTTTTAATGATATTCCATATGCAACCCACTATTTAAGTTCAAAATGACGTACTAGTAGAATAGGTACAACTTGATATACATACCTACATAACATGCAGATCAATACAGCTGTTCATTTTATTATTATAACAAACTCCTCAAGGTTCAACAAAGAACATTTTTAATACGATGTTTATAGTACTTATCATGTTGCGATATCTAAGTATATTATTTAAGTCATTTATTGTAAAAACTACGGAGTTGTTTTTAGATAAGAAGGGCTAAATCTCCACAATAACATAATTTAATGGCAAAAATTGAAATAATTAAAATATGGGAATCAATTATTTGTAGACCCCATAGAACATGATTGTATAATCATGTAATTAATATGTTTATTTTCGCTATTTTGTTTAAATAAACAAAATTCTTATAATTAATTAAATACATTTTCTTTATAGAGTTTAAAAAAAAATTCTGGTATCATGATTGTGAACCAGCTTGAAGAATAATTTTTTAACATAAAAAACCTTAAGAACTAAATACTACAAGCTTCGAGTTGCTTTTTGAATTATGGTTCTATGACTTTTTTAGTTTTAACATTTGATAATATGAATTTTTCCTATTTTTTTTATAAAAAAATATTTTTATTTTCTTGGCGAGTGTATACCAAGTAATAACAAAATAATAAGAAAAAAATCAATCAGCTAATATTCCATCGAACATTGTAGTGGACAACAATGGGTTTTACAACTATATACGCCTAGCATCACAAGATAACAATTATTGAATTAGAATTACATGTAATTGAATATATTTTTTTACACACCCTGTACACATAAGTCAATAAAAATAACTTAATAAAAAATACTGTCAATATGAATATCAGCAAAAAGATAGTGTTGAAGAGTTTTTAATGAATGTCATTGTGTAATAATTACGGCCGCACAGTTGGCAACGGGTTTCAATGAAGTGGACTCATTAATACGGGGAAGTTTAATTAAAATGGCGATACAAAATGTCGGATTACATTAACGTTGTTTTGTTGTTTATTTGTATGTAGGTATTTTATTCAAATATTGATCTGAATATAATTCCAAAAGAATCTATTAAGTTACTAATGTAAATATTGTTACACGAACATACATGTTATACAGGGTGTAAAATTTAACTTCGGTGCATTTATTTCAAACAATTGCAAATATTTTTTCTTTTTTGTTTTTATTAGAACAGAAATTCCCAACGCTCAGTCGATTGGATGCTCTTAAAACGTAGACAAAATCAGTGATAGATTAAGGAAGATTGGGGCCTGGGGAGGAATGTTAGTTATACCCCCTTCCCAAAAAAGGTTTTATTTTTAACTTTTTGAGAGCCAAAAAAACTAGGTAATACTTTTAAAGATTTAAAAAAATCCTCATTTTACATTTTTTTTAAATTTACCTTTACCTTAACGCACAAGTCTCTTTGGCAGCCGTAGCCAGGGGCGCTTCATTCCTTGATCATTACTGGACGAAATACTAAAAAATGGATTGTTTTGTCTATAAAACAATCCATCGATTCAAAATATTTCTGATGGATTAAATTTACATTTTGTAGATTTGATAATATATTTTGAGAAATTGGAAATATTGTTTATAGTTTCATATATTTGGTAATATTTGAACTGAATACATTTTATATCTATTTGTTATTTTCTCATATTAGTTTATTAATAGTCATATACAAAAAAGGTATCTAAAATTTTTAAATTTCTTCGACCCTGATTAAAGAATGCTAATTTTCAACAATAAAAATCGATCACTGGGTGTATTTCAAGCAAAACAAAAAGAATGAGTAATTACTAAACCGCCAAATCGAAAATAAACAGACGTAAGAAAACCACGTAATAAATCGTTGTACCAATTAACTTCTTCAATAATAACAGTCGAACCTGGTTCCGCACAGAGTTGGTTCATTTTTATCTGACACCGATGGAGCCTAAAAGCATTCTGCAGTCCGGATTTATCGGACGATCGAAATAATTCTCATAACTTCATCAATTGTCTACACTTCTACAGTTTAGTTTATTTCTTCAGCTCATATAAAATTAAGTTATTCGAAGATTGTTAATGAACGTGCTACGGAAAATAATTAATTCTTAAAGTATTTAAAATACAGTTTTACCGCTATCTTAATAAATATTGGCTTGTATTAAAATGTACTTTTTCCGTTTTCACTTATAAAATTTTTCAATACACTACACGAAAAATTAATTATTCAATATTAAACAAATAAATTGAATTTAAAACAAATTTTATCACCATAAAGAAATAGTTTTCACTAAAAATAAATACTCTACACGAAAAAAATAATAATTTGCACTTGATCTAAATTTGGTACTATCAAATTTAAAAATTACATATTTTTGATGTATTTATTCTGATTTTCTATATTTTAACATAACCTAAAAACTAACCTTCCTCCTTTCATACTAATAGATTTGATATTTTTAATGTATTTTTTGTGATTTTCTATATTTTAAATGCATTAAAAAATAAATTAAAAAAGATTAGAGGAGTGGCTTAAGACATATTCCTATAGATTCAACATTGGTTAATGCCACTTTTGTTTATAAATCCATTCGTAACGAGCAAAAATGTATCATTTTCGTTTTGATTAATTAAACCAGATATTGTTTTTTTTCCACTAAAAACCAATTTTTTTATATTAACTATGTATTTTTTTGTTTAAAGAATAATACCAAAAAAATATGAACATTTTTTTACCAATTCAATTCAAAACGTTCACATAAATAAATTATCTTTCAAGAAATTCTTATTGTATACAGGATTTATTCATATATGAAACATAATCTTGATTACTATCCACAACAACTAGCGACCCTCGATCAAAAATGATAAAACACAAGAGCAACAAAACGATTACAAATAAGTATCCATACAGCAGCGTGACTGTATAATATAACATAATAGTCCTTTTAAGTGAACGGTGTGGGTTCTATTCCTGTGTAGGTGCTGAATAACTCGTCCTTTATTAATGTCTGGCGCTCTACTTGCAAAAATATATCTGAACTTGAAGAGGTGGCCATCGATTTGTTTTAATCTTGCATCTTTTATAAATCATACTTATTTCAGATTGGATCATTTGTAAAGGTGTTCAAATAAAACGAATGCATCTTTAAAGATATTACAAATGATTGCTGATGAATCTTCATAATGTAGGTACTAAGTTCATTATGTATTGTATAATAAAACTATTATACATTGAAAAAATCACTGTATGTATTTAAAATATCTCCCTAAACGGCATGATGATTTTTTTAGTAAAAAAATGTAAAATCAAATCATTAAGATAGCGTGAATCGATTTCTGGTTGATTGTAGTAGCCAAGTTTTACTCACAGCCGTATTTTTGGGTTTTATTAATCAATTTAATTAAATATATTTCATATGTTTGCTCAATTTTAATGATATTTTTTTATATTATAATAAATTGAGTTACCGCCGTTTGGCTAAAAATAGCGACGCTAACTCCTATCGCGGTACTGAAACAAACACTATAAAATTAAATAATTTCTATTTATCAAGAATAATATAAATTATATTGGTAGTATGAATAATAAATACACGGAGATATATTCCTGTATAAAATAAACTAATTAAATTAATTTGGTTTAGTATATAACATAAATATAACGATCCACATTTTATTGCATGTTATAAATATAAAGCAATAACATTAACATGCTTTTGGCATATCCTTGCGAAGTGCATTTGTCGTAATAATAATTCGTTTTTATTAATTGCACACCTCAAGCAAGCTTTTCTTGGTTATGTATTCTACACTCATGTCCGGTATTATAAAGGACCGAGCAAATTTGTTAGCTAGCAAGCACTTTCAAATGAGATATCAAATTTATATGACAGTTCTCAGTAAGTTGGTTTTTACCGTTTTTTACGCAAGGTTAGTAAATACACTTTAGTAAATATACTTTACATACCTTTTTTTTACTTCCTATGTATGAAACTATCTATCTAAAACTTCAAGAGAACTGTCATATAAGTTTGATACCCCATTTGAGAGTGCTTGCTAGCTTGCAAATTTACTAGGTCGTTTATAATACCGGACATCAATCTATTTTTCATATTATGTATGTTGATAAAATGAGCATTATTTTTTTAATTACTACAAGTCACTCAAATACTTACATTTTCTTAAAGTTCATAATTAGTTTCAATTAGTTTTATATCGATTGGTTATAATTTTTTATTATAAGAATATACAAACAACCATCATTATGTCGAATTTAGCAGTTTTTAAACTCGTGAAACACATCTACAGTTCACAAAACGTAATAAATTAAATGCGATATATTATTTGAATTCAATTGATCTGTTATCAGAATCGGATCATATTTAAACTTTTAAACTCAGTTAGTCAAATTGAAAATAGAAAATTTACAGTTTATATTTTCTTAAATCCATCGATTTTGTTAACTACCTATCTATATATAATACCTTTATAAATATTGACTTAATTTCCAAAATTTCCGATGAATGCAGCGCCAAGTTACATTTGTTGTATTATTTTCAATGATTAAAATATTTCATTATGGATAGTGTCAACACTATCGGGTTCGGCTGTCAGGAGAATGGTGCGGGTGAGCGTTTGTGGAAAAGCATTGGGTGAAGACAAGGTGTATTTCTCTTTGGAGCATGCGAAATCACATAAATGCGTCTCTCTATATATTTTTTTCACACACTTATCATAAAAAAACGTGGTTCCTAATCTTTCTGAAACATTACAGATATCTTTCTAAATGAATAAACAATGTATGCTCAAATTTTCATCAAATTCTCTCTGTTGCATCACTGTAAAAAGTCCTATCATATCTCGAAATGATGCAATTCTCATAAGAATGGTAGTTAATTTATTTACTTAATATCTCTTAATTATTCTCTGAATGACCATAAAATTTGGCAAAGGATTTTTAAAATAAAATGTCTTGTTATTTTCAAAGTTTCATCGAAATCTCTCTGTAATTTTTCTTTAAAGTTACGTCTTTAATCAAGATATATTTTTTTTTTTAACATAAAACTACAATAAAATAATGTAATATCTAACCTAATTTTAAGTTCACTTATTTCATGAGTAACTCTTGTAAAATAGTTGACAATATACAACTATAATTTCTTTTTTTAAATTAAAGGGGTGTGCATTGTATGGCCAAGCCATGTTATTTATTTATATTAAGACCGTATCATACTTTTCTCGTGCACTCAGCCTGTCCTGGAATCAATAATTATGGTAATGTTGATCTGCAGCTACCCCGTCATTATCAAAAAGCCCGCAGAATTTTATTTTTATACGTGATTCATTGTCCTAAAAATCCGTACATACTTTATCTGAATACTCACTAAACAACCATGTTAAAACGTTGACGTGTTTTTTGTTAAAGACATGATTTATTTATAGTACCTATCATGAAACAGAAAAATGTGCAACTTGTAAATTAAATGACTTTGCGGTTAGGTTATACATATTTAAAAGTGTTATCTCTATGATATAGATTAATAAGAAGATGTGGTTAATAGAGGAAAAGTTGAGGATAAAATGTATTAATTAAAGTTTTTATATACAATAAAATATGCCTTTTTTTGTTCAAACTGCAGAATGAAAAATGTATTATCGATGATGACTATACTTAATATATAATTTGTTATAAAAATATTTAAAGCAGCTAAGAGTTAATATTTTTTTAATTGAAAGATTCCATCAGTTTTATTTTTAAATCAATTTTTTATTTTGGGTTTCATGTCGAGACGAGACCGTTTTAAATTCGACAAGACTAGACCGAGACAATATCAAATACATCTCAGTGGTTATTTTAACGAAATTTTACAGATGCACGATTTGAACCAAATAAATTATATAAGGATTAGATACGATGACAAAAAAAGGATCAGAAAAAAAAAATTCTTTATATTTGAATAAAAATCACAATTTTTTTTAATCCTTCGCAGTGGTATTTCCCCTTAAACGTCAAGACTGACCTATATTTTTACGAGATGGTTATAAAATTAGAAACCAAGACGAGACTTACTTAAATTTACTCTCGTGTGAAGCCCCAATTTTTATATTAATCAAATGTACAGTAGCTCTTCTTAAAGCTTCATAAAAATTAATCTCGTTTTTTTACGTGCGTAATGACATAAATAAAAAAAATGTTATTTTATATAACAGTTGTAAAATCTGTAACAGAACTTTTACAGTTAGTATATCAACCTTAAATTCCTTCAACAAATAATTCGGTCACATCGTGGGACGACATGCAAACCCACAGTTTCAAATCGTAGTTTGTAATTGTGGGTTATTAAATACATATGTAGAAATGCCAATAACAACAATTAAAAATCAAGGAAATATTGAACACGCAAAATAGAGATGTTTTACAAACATCCAAAAATTATTCGTAAAATTTTTGTTATATTTTCATTATGAATTCCAACTGTAAACGTTAGTTAGTACCTCTTAACTTTATATTTAAAATTGTAGGCATACGTCAAAATATTAATGCATAAATAATATATTTTAAATTATTGACCTCCTACTTTGAAAACAAAGAATATTTTTTCTAAAGTATTTGAGAAGAGTTATGTTGGTTTTTAATTAAATAAGAGGGACATCGTATCCCCCCGCTCTCCCTATTCGACTAATGCTGACAAATCATTGTAAACCTACTATTATATTACTGACAAATACGTAGGCAAATCAATAATAATAATAAATGTTTTATACATGTACATATTTACACATTTTTATATTGATTCATACTTCTAGTATGTTATTATTTGCATTATAGGTACTTCAAATTTGAACAATGATCTTAAGGTGTAACGTTACTTATAGAAATTTTTGCTGAGTTGTAACATCAAGTGCATTCATATTAAAGTTTATAAATAACTATTCAATTGCATTTTTTAAAGTGTCTGTACGTACATGCAAAAAACAGTTATGGAAAATGATTCATAATTTCTTGGTTATCTTTAGGAAAAAGCAGAAAATACATATTACAAAAAAATAAGAAGTGTGCATAAAAAAGTGAACTAAAGAAATAATTTAAGTTATACCTACATGAAAAAGTGAGTTTTCTGTTTAATTTCAATTTTATTATCATATCATTGATTGGCGTGTGAATCAGAAGCGTATGTCCAGAATTTTCTGGATGGGGGACGTTGAGAGATGAAGCGATTCTATTCCCATTTTGTTTAATTAATTAATTTAATTATTATAGCTATAAACAAGACAAAATTCTTGTCATTGATTTATCCTTCTTGTATGACGTAAGCATTTACTAAGATGGGATTTCCCGAAATACAACCCCTTCCTTATGAGAAGAAAAAGGGGAGTAAACATTATAAAATTATGATTCGTTAATTTGCATAATTGTTTATATTATAATATAAGGAAGAATATCAGGCAAAATACTCTTCTATTATAAATAAGACGTACATATATCACAACCTTTAAAAATTAAACCCTATAATAAGGGTAAAAAAACTGTTTCAAAGAGTTTGTCGTCATCTGTTCAGTGACATATTTACTTTCTAAGAAGAAAATTTATGAAATTCCATCCATAAAAGAGGAGAAGAGTGATAATTTTTTATTTATTTTAATAATCAAAATAAAAATGCATGTATATCTAGTATTTTAATATTTAAAAATTTTACCTTAACAGGGGTAAAATATTCTTCCTGACTAATAGTACAAATGGTATAAACCTATTAGAGTTTATAAATTACATAAATGTTCATAAAAACGAATACAACGCTTGTGAAGCCGCGGGCGTGCCGCTAGTTTTGCTATAAATATACAATAATTGGTTTCTGATTATCGCGTTTTATTTTCTGTCTTTTTCATATAGTTAATTAAATAATTTGATATAAATTTTCTAAAAAAATTAATAATTACTATTCAGCGTCCGTTGTATTAAGAAATTAACTTCCTTTATTGGATGTAATTTTAAATGCTATAGATCACTCAGTATGGTGCGGAAACATTGTCCTCTTAAAGAATTTTTAAATTGCGGTCAACATCCGCTTTTATTTTTGAATACAATTATTAGTCCAAGTAAAAATTATAATCGAATTTGCGCATTTACTTTGCGTCACAAAAAACTAGTTCGTTGATCTGTGACTATTAACGATTTGGTGAATAACAATATGTAAATATTTTAAAAATAAATCTCGGTTGCAAGAAGGTGGTCTATAATTATAAAACTGGGGAATTTCCTAGGCGCCATTATTAACTTAATTAGTTTCATTCTTTCTCACGCTAATGTAGTGTATAGTTTAGTTAAGAACTACTTAACTATATATTGTCTTTTAGATAAGTATTTTAAAGACAATATAGTGTATTTAAAAACGAATTTTAGAAATAAATTTTTTTTTTATATTTTCAATTAAATATTTCAAAGTTTTTTCCGAATCAATATATCGATAGTTAATTTGTATACTATATATTTTTAAATACAAAATATATTTACTAATTAAGGCTTCACACGCGATCAAGTTTAGGTTATTTAATCCGAGAGCAAAATTTTTCTGTCATTTTTTGTGTATAAAGAAATATTTTTTTTAAATTAATCGTTTGTTGAAAAAGTATTTAAATACCGTCGCGTAAAAAATTTGTGGTCTCGTTTTGTCAAAATTTAAACTGGTTTAGTCTCGGTCTCGTAAAAGAGACGAGGTCGACGTAAGTTTCGTCTTATAACATGAAATAATAATTCATATTAATACATATTAATAATAATAATTTTTAATAAATTTTGTTGTAATTTATAATTTTGTAGAGGAAGGTTTCATGTATAACTGTACAATTTTTCATGTTTTCATCATAAAGTGCAAGTTTGAATTGAAATATCTTTCATATTGTTCGGATTAATATGAATCGAAGAAGCTTGGTACAAAAACGCCTGTTAAATATTTATCAGGCAACCAGACTTTCATCAATGTATTAAAATAACATACTGAAAGCATTCTTCCAAAGTTAAAAAGTATGTCATTGTATTCATAAAATTATTTATCATATACTTATTTATTATATTTTTACTCTAAAATTCTATTGTTTTATTATTTTTTACCTGACTTTTACTAATAAAATTTACTCATTTATATTGTAAATTATAATAACTACAATAAAACATAAATGCAAAAAATCTACGATGTAAATTTCTAAAATTTCACTATTGTAATAATACATGTGTGTATTTATTTACGCAAAAGACAGGAAATATATTTCATTCAAATTACAATAACTAAAATACTTAATTTGTTGATAAGTACAAGGTTTTGTACGTTATTATCAGTATGCATAATTTATCGTTTCTGAATCAATAATTATTTAAATTATAAGATTATTCTTAGACCCCTTACACACTAACGACTTTTAACAGCGTGACAGTTGCACTGCTAAAAGTCGCTAATGTGTAAGGGGTTTAATATTAGCTTGTTAGTACATATTATGTTACAATTTTTATATGATTTTTAATTCTAGTTAGTCTGACCTAAAAAATAAAATTAAGTATATTATTTTTCTCTTTACAATATTTCACATCTACAATGGTTTACGCATATTCCTTTAAAAATTTAAATAAATCGATTTTCTTTTCTTACTTACATAATACATAAAATATTATTATTTTACAAAAATTAAGTTCAATTTGAAACATTAACAAAAGTAATAACTGAGCGCCTCGATTCTACTGTCCTTAAAATGCAAAAATCTATCCACTTAATTAAAATAATTAATTTGGCACTGAAAGCAGGAAGTTCGTTATATGCTCTATTTAATAAAGAGTGTCAAATATATTTCTTTTTATCAATAAAGTGTTCCTTGATTCGCTTAAAAATATTATACCTAAGCGATATCTTAAATAAAAAATAGGCAGGGGTTATTTTAAGGAAAATTAAAAACTGCACAATTTGAGGTAAGACAAATAAATAAATTTCTCAGATTAGCTTATCTTTTTTGATTCTAATAACCATTTTATTTGTGCAAAGGCCAATAAAGGGTTAAAGTTTTTTATCATTTCAATAATATTTCTTTCGCTTTTTGCATTTAATAAAAAAAAATACAAAGTATTATTCTTCAATAAAATATTAAATGAAACACATCTCCAATAAAATATTTCAAATTTCCATTTTTGACTTCCGCATAGAAATAGTTAAGGGAAACCCGCTACATGTACAGATCCATAGACAATGATTTTCTACACACAATCTGACACTGTAGTCAATGTAGTAATTTGCCTAATTCACAAAATTAATTGTCTGCAAAAACAATGGCGCGACGGCCCAGTGTCGTAAGGGCATAGGAGGAGTCCGACCACTTTCACAACATTGTTCTGTTCAGAAACGTTTCCTGTGAATAGTTTTACATATTCATATAGATTAACAAACGAAGTACTTGAGATGAATTTATTAATTGTAAGTTTATTGACTTTTTTGCATACAGGAAATTCTTTGAAATTTCACTTTATTGTTCACTAACTGATAGGACCCAGTGTAACTTAAGATAGAAAAAAATATCAATTATTCACTCGTAGCTATCGTAATGTATTTATTAAGTCAAAACGATTTATTTTTCATTTTGTAACTATAAACTGCCTAGCACCCTGAATACGTTTTTCAGTGGTCCATTTCTGTAAAGATAATTAGGAAAATACCATTTTTTTTTAAAAAACCTAATTCAAATCGGTTCAGTGTTTTTCTTCAATTTTTACAAATAAATCTAATTTTCTTAGGCTTAACATACATAGATCAAGACGTAATTGTAGTAAGAAAAGCAAGGCATAGGTTTAAGCCCAAAATTTTGCCCTCATCCATAAGACAAAAAACATATATAACTTCTAGAAGAGTAAAAAAATGTTATTTATCCAAAATAAATAAACCTAAATATTAAAACAGTTTTCTATCAACATATAGAATGTCCTAACTTCGGAGGGCCAGACATTTTTTTAAAAACTGACTTAACTTATTTGTATGTGTGTAAAGTGTTAAGATCGGGTGCACGACCTCGTGGCTCGTGCGTGTTCATAGCGCAGCAGGAGTCACTGAAAACAAAGACGTGGTTGTTGCGAAAGTGCTGGCAAAAACAAAAAAAAATACGGTCGTCGTGAGAACTAGGCCAAACGCCGTATATTGTTTAGATTAATTTAAAACTTACTCTAACAAAGATATTTTTTATTATTATAGTTGTTTACATTGCATCTTAACTTACAGCATTCAAAATGAAGAAGGTTGCTTACAAGTTATTAAATAAACTTAAACTATCTTGTTAGCATTTTTTAAAGAAGATTTAACTGTCGTAATCTGTAACTAATAAAAGCTTTTTAGTTGGTTATTATTGTAATTGTATTAAAAATGAATATTGTTGATATTTTCATTATATTGACTTTATTAAACAATTAGGAGATACGAAGTTTGAATAGTATGCAAGACTTACTGGCTCACGAATTTGAGAAGTCTTCTCAAGGCTTCCTGCAATGATTTTTTTTAAATTAATAACCTTGTATTTTGAATTTGATTAGCCTACTCTTAAATTTAGTTGACAATGATTTAAAAAAGGTATTATTTTATGGAAATTTACTTTCAAAAGGATCAAACTATTTTTAGATGGAGAAATACCTCTCCGTAATCTCGGGAGCATGGATGTGACGAAAATATGACACATTTTGAAAGCTATCTCCGGAAGTAACAATCGTAGAAGATTTCAAATTCCAATATACTATAGCTTATACAGGGTGGTTCGGTTTGGGATACAGATATTTTAGGAGCTGATTCCCTGACTCATTGTGAGTAAGAAATTTTGCGGGAAGTGGAGGTCTATCTTTAATACCCTCTGAGTTACAGGGTGTTTAAAAAATTTCCTTCAGAGTAGTTCTTCCAACAAAGATTATCTCATAACTTCTAAAGTAACGTATCTAGAGCAATCAAAATGAGTCAGTTTCATAGGTAATTAACTAACATATTTTTCAGTATTACGGTTATTGCTATCCGTATTTCTATTTCCGAGTTATAGCTCATCAAAGTCAAAAAATATCTTTTTTTGTTGAAATTTTTTATGAAAATGACATTTTTCTTCAAAAGTACCCCTGACATGTTGTATTTTTTATCATTATTTTGGTACATCATAATGTTACCTACAAATTCACTATACAAAGTTTGGACGTGAGTCTTACAGTTTCCCGGAAAATAATTATTTTTGTGGTAAATAATAATAAATAATAAAATTATTTAGTTATAAACAAATAAATTTATTGACTGTTTCATTTAATAGGGCAGGTAGCAAAATAGTAACTTTGGAGATTAATTAATAACTGGAAAACTATAAGACACACGTCCAAATTTTGTATAATGAATTTGTAGGTAATATTATGATGTACCAAAATAATGATAAAAAATAAAACATGTTAGGGGTACTTTTGGAGAAAAATGTCATTTTCATAAAAAATTAAAAAAAAAAAATATTTTTCGACTTTAATGAGCTATAACTCGGAAATAGAAATTCGGATAGCAATAAACGAATACTGAAAAATGTGTTAGTTAATTACCTATGAAACTGACTTATTTTGATTGCTCCAGATACGTTACTTTAGAAGTTATGAGATAATCTTTGTTGTAAGAACTACTCTGAAGAATTTTTTTTAAACACCCTGTAACTCAGAGGGTGTTAAAGATAGACCCCCACTTCCCGCACAATTTCTTACTCACAATGAGTCAGGGAATCAGCTCCTAAAATATCTGTATCCCAAACCGGACCACCCTGTATAATCTATTTTATAATAAAATCCTCAATTCCTCAACCCAACATAAAATTTTAACTCTTTTGTAAATTATAGCTGATTTTTAATGTTTCACCTCCTGTCATAGACGAAGGGTTGATCTCATTTGATACCATAAGAAAAATCCTATGGAAGTGTAGGTATTTTAGGGGATAAAAAGCTATGTCAGACAGAACCCGAGATATGTATGATTTTGAACAATGAATAAATAACGAAAAAGTGACGTAGTCTTATACGTTATTAGTTACGACACAAATGCTACTGTGTCCCTAATTTTTAATTGCTTTCTATATTCCTCAGAATGTGGAAGGATTTTCAGATTATTTTTGCATATACCTAAGCTAAAAAACTTTTGATTTTGAAATGGATGTCGCGTTTTCTTGACAGTTCTACATATGTTTGGATGATGTTGCATCAATTTCTCTCGAACGATTAAGAGAACTAAAGCAAAATTATGTCAATAAATATATATTTATACTAATTGTAAGTAACTAATAATCAAATAGAAAACTATTTGGAATTCTTGCAATAAAAGTTGAAATTTAATTTATTGTTTTAGCCAGGAAGGAATATTTGTAACTTACTCGTAAGTATATATTTGACATCCTGTATTTACTTGTAAGATTATCTATTGAAATGATTTGCCCTCGATTTTAAGTAGATTACATATGTATGTATCCATCTATAGTTTTGTATTGCACTAGAAATTTTAAGCATTATTATTTTTAATGATTGTACTTAACGTAAGAGATTGTCGATTTAGTGCGTTCATTGTTGAACTTTCTTATGAAATCTATGACAATGAATGAAAGTATATACTGAAAGTATTTTATTAATAGTTTTCGGATGATACTATCGATTAATTTTTGTAGATGTACTTAAAATAGAAATTTAATCTACAAAAAAATTAATTGTTCTCGAAAATGGAATAATCACTGCATTTGTATACCTACCTATTTATTTAACTGTACTAAATGAAATCTTTTTTTTACAATTTCTCGGTCTCGTTGCAGATATTATAACCGGCAGCCTTACCTTTTAATATTTTAAACTTGTCTCGTCTTATAGAATATTAAACTGATATCAACATATATAATAATTTAAGCCGGTTACGTCTACAAAGAATATAACCTGGTCTCGTTTATTAAAAGCTTAATCTTTAATTCCAAGACTAGTCAGAAAGAACCCCTTAATCTGGATATTCAACACCAGTTTATTCAAAATTGGTTTTTGGTAACAACAATGTACCAACTGAACCAATCACAATCTATTATTTGCTATTTAACAGATGTGTACTAAGATGCCCACACAAACAAACAGATAACATAGATAGAAGAAATCGAGCATATAAGATGAAATGATTGTGACAAAAAGTTGGTCAATAAAAATAGTAGGGGGTGCTAAAGTGAAGATTAGAGGATGGTTAATTTGAAATGACAACGAAAAAAGTTCTTTAATTACAACAAGATGAAAATAAAAATAAATTTTAAACAAAGTTTGTTAATTAACAATTATAATCAATCAAATGCGAGAGTTAAGAATTTTTTTCTGTTCCAGTTATTAAGTTGTATTAATTACAAAAACTAAATTAGTGTAATGATGTGATGTTACCCCCTCTTTTTTCATACATTTCATGAATCGCTGTAAGCGTTGCACATATAAATTGGATCATCAAAAATCAGTTATATAAAAAATTAATGAAATATTTGTGATATTAAATCTTCCCAGATCTACTTTCATTGAACTTTTAAATTAAATATATTATTACAGAGAATTTATGTGTAAACATGTTCTTAATATCTGTACTAATTTTGTTAAGATATTAATGTGTTTATTTTGTGAAAGTATTCTGATTAAGTTTTAATAACAAGACAAATTCTACTCTACGAATATGTATATTGCCCAAGTTTTTGAATTTATGTAACGATGTGTTACTAATATGGAGTATCAAACATGAAATCATTAGGCTAGTGGAATAGTATAAAATAAAATAAAATTTAAAATTTAAATGTATTTTCACATTACAGTTACATTAATTTCTATATTGTTTTAATGTAGTGTTGATGAATGATCCAATAAAATAAGGTCTGTTCTGGATACTTTGACAGCTGCCATTTTATATAAATTTTGTTTCGATGACGTATTAAATCGACAAGAAATTTATGTGTGTTGTGCTTCAAATAATTGATCGATAAAATCAAAGAAAAAAAAATTAAAAATTAAATATTATGTAAACAGTATTGGTCGTTCATTTATTACGTTAGTCACGAATTTCTTGGTTATGACGTCACAGTATAGAACAAATAAACTGTCGAGCAGATCTTGTATTATTGAGTCATGGTCACGTCATGGTGTTGATGTATTTAAAATTAAAACATTTGCCATGGATGCCATGACAATTTCATAAATGTTATAGGCACTGAAAAAAAAGAAGAAATAGTTTTTGTATTATACTTTAGTAACATAAAAACTTTTTAATTAACAAATATTTTTAAAAATGAATGGAATAAAAATTATAAAAAGATATTTTTATATCTCATTATTTGGTTAGAAAAAAGTGAATAAAATATAAATTAAAATGAATAATGTACCCTATAGCTGTAATATCAAACATTTTTCATATACGCATCGCTTGAAGAATAATTATACATTGATCAAGATTAAACATCCATTTCCGATTGTTAGATATCTATCAAAATAGAACGTTTTATTCCAAGGTTTATACAGATCCTAAATATAAACTTTTGTCGTTTTTGAGTTACAACATTTACAAGCACACAAACATCATAGTTAAAAAAGTCAAAATCTCGATTTTGAAAATTACTATATTTTCATAGATCGTACTATACTTTCGTATACATTTACTTATGTATATTGACGTATAAACATGTGCCATTTGAAATTATTTGTAATTTTTGTTATTTTCATAAAATCATACTATTTCAAAAAACTTAACCTTTATAAAGCTTGTATCTATAAAAATATTGTAACCCGTTTTTTAAACAAGAAGTAACTACATATTATACAGAATACAGTTAATAGAATCATTGAAAATGAAAGTGCTTTTAGTTGTTCTTCAGCATTTAACCTAACCTTGAAATATAAAGAAGTTAGAAGAATACACTCATTACATCAACACATGCGGTAATTAACAAACAGAAACAGTAAATGACAAACATTATTCACTTTAGATCCAACAAAATCGAAAGTGTTCAAAACCGCATCTCTCTCTTGAGTCAACAACTAAAATAAACACATCATTAGTATGCTAGATACGGATCTGTTTAGAAACACAATGGGTGGAATTTGTGTTTCCCTGAAGAGATCGTGAACCTTCCGAGGAGTTCTCTTCGGTTACGAATCGACTCGATTTAGAAACGAGTATCTAATTGTAAATGGAACCATTCAGAAATGAAAAACGTTTACTATCGCGACGTGAACGTATAGGTAATTTCGTAGCAATATTTGTTGTAAAATGAAAAATAATAATGCAAATATTGTTCTAAAATTTTTAGTATTGTTAAATAAGTTTATTTAAAATAATAATGCAAATTTTCATCAATATTCAATAAATTCAAAATATTAATTTATATATTTTTAATGTCAACGATAATTTATTAAACAAAAATATTTGAATAATTGAAAAGAAACATTTTTCAACTGTTTTTTTTTCATTTACTCAAATATTATTTATTATACTAAAGTCTTTAAAAATCGTAGAAAAAAATGTTTTTGTTTTATGTGATTATTTGAACAATAAAAATATTTTTTAAGAGCGATAGCTAGAATGTTCATAATTGTAAATCTATATCTATAAAACAGTTTGTCCTTAACCACTCACTCATTCACTCACTCACTCATATATCAACGTACAGCCCAAACCCCTGGACCTAGAAATGTGAAATTTTGTAGGTGCCTTTCTTTATTGATGTAAGCACCCACTAAGAAAGGATTTTTCGAAATTCAACCCCTACGGGGTCAAAGTTTATATAAAAATTTTTTTTTTGTTCACATTTAATTAAAACTTATCGAACATAATCTACAATATAAATAATGAAACAATTATTTCAGCATTTCCCAAAATTTAACCCCTAAGGTGAAAGGGGGGTGGAAAAATTTGTAAAATATTTTTGTTTGTAAAATCACCGAATGAAACATGGTACATATAGGTACTCTACAAGACAAATATCATTTACGAAAATTCAATCCCTATGGGAATGGGGGGTAAAATTTTGATATATTTATCTTCAAAATTGTTCAAGATATTAAAGTAAATTCAGACAAATTAATATTCAATTAAAAATGAAAGTTCGATATTTAAGCTGTAATAGCATGGTACGGGGAAGAGGATGAATTTAGATATGTTTATCAGCATACCTGCTTCATTTATAAAGGTAAGATCCGAGATATTTACGTTTTTTTATAGGTGATGAATAAAAATCAATATAAAAAAATGTAATATGTCATCACCTATCACCTATGGAGGGTTCTAATTAGTTTCGAAGTTTACGCGAGCGAAGCCGCGGGATTCCGCTAGTAGTATGATATAACAAACATTTTTCTTTTTCATCAAAATCAGCTCTGTTTTTGAGGGTACCGAAATAAAAACTTTCATTGACTTGATTTTGATATTATATCTATACTTTTTTAAAATTAAACAATACATTTCTGTTCTTATGAAACTTCATTTTGTAATTAGTGGTGAGAGTTCGGTAGAAGCTTCCCAATCTTCCACTTCTCCACGAAATTCAGTCCTGCGTGTAACCCTCTAGTAAAATTAAATATACATATGTATATACGATTTAATATATACAATATACATAGATTATAAATACAATAATACTACTTGCATTCAAATATTCAAAGTATGTCACTAATGCGCTTGAGATTACAATCATTAAAGTTCCTGTTGTCTCGAGGCGGTGGCGCGGGCGTCATCTTGGACCTTGTCACTGCAGATAACAATCTACGTGTGTATTTGAATATTTATTATCATTTGTTATCCACACGCTTCTCTGTTCTCGAATTCGGTTTTCTCGTAAACTATGCCGGAATATTCGTGTATAGGTATGCACATTGTTGTATAGTTTTCTCATAATACATAAATGTATCTAACACTTTTTACTGAATAATTGTTTTAATGTTTAATTTGATACGTAATTAATTTAAAAAAATAAATTTACATTTTGTTGTTAATGACATATTATAATACACATTTTTTGACGCTTTAAACAAACAACGATTATGCACAGAAATATATACATAGGTAGTTATACTTTAATATAATGTAATGTAATGTAATACATGTAATTCTTTTAATTTTTAGAATTTACATATCAGTTAACAGACAATGCATTTCATTTTTCTTACAACCTTTTATCAATCTGTTTATTTATTTGTTTCAAATAACCTAAAAAAACACTGAACTGATTTTAATGGGATTTTCATGGTTATGAAGCCTAATGCAGTGTTTACATTGAAAAAAACAGCAACACGGTGTTTTAAAATACTTCGTAATTAGAAATGTATGGGGTTTATTGCATTTTTGTAAAAAAGACACGATGTTGCTGTTTTGTTTCTTCGGTGTAAACACAACATATTACCTTATAGAATTAGTATAGGATATCATCACGTTATTCTAACTAGGGGTAATTCATTGACATAAAATATGCATGGAGAATAAGTTAATTGAATTTTTATTGCTATACAATGTCTATAGGATTGAAAATACAAAAGTTATCTAACCTCAAACTTTTTCATCCTCTATTTTTTCATATTTTTTTGCTCATAACAAAATTATTTATTGTTATTATTCATAACAAAAAGTTACGAATAACAGTTATAGAATGTTTGACTATAACTACAAAATTGTTAATTACATTTTTTTTGTCAGACTCTCAATTACGGAGATAAATAAAAAATAAACTAATTGCACCCTTATTTTCAAGATATCAGCCAAACGATTACGTCCCCAATCTTGAAAACTCAGTTTTAGATTTACGGATGATCTCCATAAAAAATTGTTGCATACCCAAAATGCACATTTTTACGCCAGATTGACTGTACTCAAACATGACGAGGAAGATATTGGATATAGTACCCACACATTTGAAAATACAAACGGGCGAATCAGCGGGGGAAAACTAGTACAATATAAACTTGTTATAGCCGTTTTAAAGACTACTAGTTTTGATAATGTTTTAATAAAATATCACATACATCAGTTTAAATTTTATCCTTTTAAATTTTCCTGTTTATTGATACCCAAAACGTTTCACACGATTATTTAGCTCAATAAACAGTGGTTTAACCTTGGCGTGCAGCGCATGATGGAATTAGATGAAAACAATCACATTTAGAATTGTGTTTATTTGCATTTCAAGCACGATTATTGTATTGGTCTTGTTTTACGTAATCGAGTCCATATTCTATAGATAGGAACTTGATTTTATGTTCTTGGAGAGAAATCGAAGAAGAATTGTATGCCATATCTTATAGCATTCGTTCGTGGTCAATAGTTACTCTTATATGGATTGTATTATAATTGTTATATAAAGCAAATTTCGACGTACGACAAAAGGATAAGATTAAAATGGGGTTGCGTCTAAAATGTTAGTAATGTTAGTTCCGGCTTTAATAGGCATGATAACTAAAAAAAATATTCTATGATAATCTTTCGTGTCTCCTATTTCCAAAAAATACTTATTTCTGCAAAAGTTTAATCGCAAAACTAATTTTGAATTTGACGCCAAAACGCTCGCAGGCGACATTTCAGAGTTGTGACGTCACACTCCTTGTCTACAATAATCAAACATTCAGAGTTAGATAATAATTTAATTATTTTGTGTGTTAAAAATGAATTCTAAAGTACGTATATAAGTTCTTAAATATGGTATGTACCTAACAATCTTGTAAGAGGAATTGATATTTGCCTAAAATAAAAGTCAATCACTTTTGACGTTTACTGATGCGTGATGTCATTCGCTCTGATTGGTGTTCCATTTAACATGGCGGATTGCTGTATATTGCATTTTTATTTTAACAAAAATTATATTAATCTCGCTTTTAATATGAAAATAAATACATTTTTTAGAATCTTTTTAACCTATTTCATTATTTAAAATCATACCTATTAAAGCGTAGGTGTACAGTTATACGAATAAAACCTAAAAAAAAGTTATTAGTTGAACATTTTTTGGAACAAATAGTTGCTCTTATGAAAATCTAAAGATTAACTAACGGTCAATGAATTTTTAAATGACATTAATTTCAAACTGGGGCTTCCATGGTAATTTTGAGATATATGTTACTACGTAACTAAAACATTATTTTTATATTTAACATGTAAAAAAGTCTCATTAAAATAACATATGCTAATTTATAGAAAATAAGACCTAATCTAAAGAATAAACACTCATTTTAATTGCGAAAATATAACATGAAAGAAATAACCTGAGTTACCAAATAAAAACTAAAACAAATGCATTCTTTCAAAATAAGACTAAATAAGAAACTAAAAACATCATCAATGGAGACATTTATTTTCAAGAAATTTGCTTAATTCAAATGACAAATGAACATAACAATGCTCACTTATTCAGTGTTTGATGGTAACATGATTGCGCGATATTTTCGCAGATTTACATTCTGCATGTGTGTAGGATAACTAACACGTACATTCACTATTGTGAGCCATGACATTGGTGTGCAAAAATTAATAAACATTTCACACAGCGGTGATAGCCGTTACATGGACGGCTCGAAAATAGCTGTGAAAAATTAATAGTTCAATTTTATAAAAGTTATGAGCTTTAATTAATCAGATTCGAATTTTATAAAGATTGGAGCTTAATACAAGATGAAATGAGACTAGCTTTAAGTAAATCTCGTTAAAATTTATGTCGGTTTGTCTCGTCACGTTAAAATATAAGCTTATCTCGATCTCACAGACAAGACCAAAAAAACCTTGTCTCGGTATAAAACCCTAATTAAGATCGATAACACTTTGTAGTTTCATGGAATCCTGTAGATGTTCAATGAATGTTAATAGAAAACATTTCAAAACGATGTCCTCTGCAAGTTATATTAGAAATACAGTAGGGCCTGTTAATCCGGAGAGGCAAAAACAAGACCCTTTCAGTATACACACAAGTATTACATATATTACATAAGTATATTACATAAGTATATTACATAAGTATAGTATATGTATTATTGCCCAGTTTCAATAATAGTAGTTATCTATAGTTTATCAGAAACTGTTTAGTAAAAAATGATTAAACCAATTAGATTCCTTAACGACTCTAACAAAAAATAACTAGAACAATCAATTTAATCAATCTGTTTGATTAAATAAATATACACATATGAAATAAACTATAGATAACTATTATTATTGACACCGACATATGAATGCTAGAAACAAGTAAAACAACAACAAAACCAAAAAGTTCTTCTTTTTTTTTGTTAATCCATTTATGCATATTTTTATCTTTAAGTATTTTTAAATTTCGTTATAAATGTTTTTATTTTATTGACTATCTATTTTTTTCTAGGATTTATGGATTCAAGTTCATCGTAACTTTTTGTACACACTAATTAAAATAAGATTTAGAGTTTATTGGTATTTTTATTCATATAAGTACTTTTTGATGTAAGCCATATCTTTATGATATATGTCCACAAAATAAAATTACGGTATTAAAATTTACATTAAATATTTTTTGTACTCTTTCGACTATAAATTGCACAAAATTAATCTATTGTTTATTTATTACTCCTTTATTTTATTTTATTTTAATCTACATTTGTAAGATATACACATAAAAATACTTATTAAAAACTAACAAAACAACCTTTTAGTAACTTAATTTAAATGCATATCTTAAAAGTCTAGTATGATACGACCAGAAAATTACGAAGTAGATCCTCCATAACTCAAAAACCTTTAACAGTAAAAAATCTCTGCACATCTGTTGAGTCAATTTCATACGGCTTCGGTGAGAAAAACCTATGTTTAGAATTTAATTTTAATTGTTACCTCGAAAACCTCCTTATTTCATAACACGAACAGTTTAACTGAACTTCTACTGTAAACTTAAATACAGAAATGTTTTCCTGTACTTTTATTTACTTATTTTAATTTGTATAATTTTGAAGGAATACATTATTATGTATTTGCTACATTACGACGCTTATGTACTTACACACGCACGCACACACACGTAAACATGCAAGCACGACATCGAAGTTAGCCGCTACTACCCTTTCTCCACACGACGCGCACACGTAAAAACAACAGGTTCTAGAGATCTATGGACAGTCTATTCCGGAACCGGTACAAGTGCACATCCGGTCTATAAACAATCATACGCCCAACGGTAATAATATGTGGACTAGTGCTAACTGTGCGGTACTGCTGATCGCCGTCGCATTTTTGGCGGCAGGTAAGCTACATTTTGAAAATTATTTTTAATTTAGTATTTATTTTAAGGGTGTCAGCTAAGATATGTAATATCTGAATTTTTTATTAATATTAATATTTCAATATTTGGTTTATTGTTTTTAACATTAAAAAAATTATAAAATTTTTGTAAACAAATCAGGGTTGTTACACAGGTGTCCCGTAAATCAGGACCTATAAGGACAAATTAAAATTACAATAATAGATTACAACATTTATTCAAAGTGCTCGCTGTTGTACATGCAAAATAACAAATGGAAAAATAAAACCTTATGGATTTTAACTTACGGGACATCCTGTAGATATATTGGATAATAATAATGCCTTAATGTTAAATTACGATATTGGAATATTGATATTGAAGGATTGTATAAAAAAATAGGGTTTGTATTATTTGATTTTCATTTACGAAGATTAAATAATTAATAAGTAAAAAATATTGTTGTTAATTTTATATTAATGCTTCATTAATACTTCAAAACACTTTAGTTCAATTAACAGAAATTCAAGTAGGTATTATTAAAAAAATATATTGCATACTTTTTTGCAAAAAACCAATAACACATACATTGAAACACACCTAAAACTTTCATATTATTTTGAAAGATGATTAAAAAAAACATGAAATCTTTGAACTTTAACACAAACCTACATTTGGTATTTATTCTATAAATAGAAATGTAGAAAAGTTGTGTAATATTAACATTTAATAAATTATAAAGCATGATCTCTATACATTCATTAAACTCTCCATCATTACCATGCATTGAAATCACCATACCTTATATTGATGTTATTACGATCCGTTGTATGTTATTTGCATTCAGTTCATTTACTAGTTAAAGAATTTACTGTTATAATTAAATGTATGTGATTACAGCTGTTTGGAAACTGCTCTATTAGAATTAATTAATATTGTTATTTATTAAATACCATGCCATAATTATATGTGGGATCGTTTTCTCAAAGATAGTGAAAATCACCGGCTCAATTGTTTATTTTTTATTCGATGTTTGATTTAAAGTTAATTGAGATATTATGTTAATTGGTACTCATATTTTAATTAAATGCCAATGCTTATGAGTAAATATTCCGCGAACTTTGCTTATGAAACAAAACAAGGCGCGCCTAATTTTTGTTATGCCATTTTATGATGAAACCGGGGCTAATAATCGATCAGGAGCGTAGCTATATAAAATATATGAATACCTATTTATTTGAATTATAATATTACAAAGTATAAAAGTTTTTTTTTTTATTAAATTTGTAAAAAAAATCTGTAACGTCTATGAAATTTATACATGTTATTACATGACATTATTCTGTAAGGGGATGCACAAACTTTGACCTGCCACATCTTCTGAAACGTGGTATAAGGAACTGGTAGATAATTAAGTTTAAGGATATCTTCCTTTTGTGATATCATCACCCACAAATTAAAAGATTTTTCGAACGGGTGATCAACTGTTTTTATTATAAAGGTGAATTTCAGACAAAATATTCTTTTATTAAAATTATAAAAACATTTGTATTGTAATATTTCAAAATTCAATTCTAAGAGAGGTAAGAATTTTAGCTAGTTAACAAATTAACTTTAGTGTAATTAATCAGAATGTTTCATGGCCTTCTATTACCTGCTAAACGTGAACATATAAACAATATATCTATATACATAATTATCATTTAACGGTTCTGTATGACTGTATAAAAATCACTAGTTCCATTTCATTAATCTCTTCAATAAAAATAGTTCTCAAGGAAGCTTCCAAAGAAATCAAAAAACACATTCTTCATTAGGTACTGTACGATTTGTACCGTTTTTGTAAAGGAAGTTATAAGAACAATAAGTTGAGTTAATCAATCAGCAGAACCCGATTCCCATGTTATATAAACCATTGATCGTAGTGTGCTCAGTAACTTATAAACTTTCATTTCTAAATCTCAGTGATTCACTCATAGCGATACATAAATGTCACGGTCGTTTACACGTTTTTTCACACTTCGCAGAATGTTCAATTGAATCTTGATTAATTTTTGGCACACTTATGAACATGCAGTTTTTTACAAATTCATCTATTTTTATTTTACATTAGTTGTAACTGCAACGTAAAGATAAGTGTAATATGACAAAGAAAAGGATCCAAGATAAACGAGATAATCCCAGATAACAATTATGAAGGATTTTCACAATAGGAAATTATATTTTTTTAATGAATCACATTATTATTTAAAACATTTCTTCAAAATTAATAAATGTAATTATGTGGACGCAAAGGTTTGATCTAAGCCCATATTTTTGTTGTGTTAACTCTTTAAAGAAAGCACGATGTATCGATTCATAAATGTGCAACTTCTTAAAAATATCAACTTTCGAAATCAACATTCTTTATTTTGTATCCAAAGGCCAAAAAATAAATATTTCATGATTTATTTCACGTACTTTAAAAATAAATAATAGATTCATTAAGATTTTAAGTAGTTGTATACATATATTATATAAGTATGTATATATGTGTGAATTTGTGTATATGCATCAGCTAATAATAATCTTAATTTAATTGCTTCTTTAGAGTCATTATATTTCAATGATTTTTTAAACAAAAATTATTTAGCTACAATTACCTATCAATATGTTGGTTAGAAGACAAAGCGTCTAATGTATTTCTTACTTTTGACTAGCATTCTATATACTTTATTAATTGATACTTAAACTTTTCAGAAAGCAGAAAAAAATGATCAGTTTGCGATTTTTCCTTTTTTTTGTTCTTTTGCTCAAATATGTTGTCAAAGTTTCAATGGCGTTCACTTGAATCTACAATAATGGTTGTATTAAACAATAAATTTTTTTTCTTAAATTTCTCAACTTCCAAACTAATTTGAAAACTTATACGTTATTTTCTGGAAAATTAGTAAAATATTCTTATGAGCTTAATTAAATTTATAATCAGTCGTGAAATTTTTTAAATAACTTGTTAAGTAGTTTATGGTCATTGTGCAAGAGTCGATCTATTAACATATTTATTGTCGTCAATTTGAATTAATTAAATAAATAAAACGTTTACTAATAATATAATCAGTTATTAAATTATAATTATATTATGTATATCTTTTGTTTTGCTTTTCTTCAAGATTGCAAATTTATTGAATGAATAATTTAGAATACATTATTTTTTGTTTTGAAAGTAAGGACTTTTCTTTTTTGTATATTTAGAATGCAACAATGCAATTTATGCAAATATTGCTAGTTAAAAAAAGTAGGTATTGGAAATTTTACAAAGAAACATGTTTTTTTCTGTTTTTTTTTTAAGACAAATTAATATAAATATGTACCTATATAGTTATTAAATCTATCTTAATAGGGAACACTGATTTAAATACACCAATGATAAATATTTTGTGTTTTTATATTTTGTGCCCATTTATCTATACAATAAATATGTTTTCTGATTAAAGAGAAATTCTGCAGAATATAGTAAACCCTTGGTGATAATAATAAGGATATCATATTTATTTATTTTTATTATCAATTTTATAGCACAAGAGAAAATGTTTACATAAAGCGAAAGTAGTTATTATCAGTGATAGAAAAAAATCAATAATTGTACAATTTCAATTATGTTGACATTTGTCAGAAATCTTTGACGTGTAAGTAAGATTTTCTCACAATCAGTAAAACCAACCCAATAATTTTACATAGCAATCTATTGTTTACACCCGAACAGTTTCTAAAAAAAATGAATCATTTTTTGTATCTATTGAATATGATAGGTACTCAATTTAAAATTGATTTTTAAACTTTTCAGTCGTTATCGACTACGATTAGAAAGAAAATACAACTTTGAATGATAAATAAACATATCGATAGTTACAATTTTAATTGATATAAGGGACCAAAATACAAAAATTAATTTTTGATTGCAGTTTTAGTCAGTTTTTCTGTCTATCGATTGATATACAATTTTAAATTTTGGTATCTTAAAACTCAGATTTAATATCATGAAATTTTTTGGAGGTCTTAATAATTTTTATTTTGTTATACCAACCAGATAAATACATAACAAAAATGTTATATTTTTTTAATCGACTTAAATTACTTTTTGTTCGTATGTACTTTAAGTTGTGTTTTGTCTCTTATTTCAATAGAAATCCCAACCAACGATATATTCACTTTTTGTTACTTTTCAGAGTTACTGATAATAAAGAATGTAGGACCAAGTTTATTGGGCTTATTTAAGTTATAAAATAGTCGGAATTAACATATTTTTTAGTAGCTAAATAAAAGGCAGATTTGCTGAAAAATAGCAAATTGAATTCTTTGTTAAATGTTTCATTCGATATTTATAATTTTAAACATTTTGCTTCCCCCATCAGATATATTCTCTAAATCCGCTCCTGTTCAACTCCATATCAACATTTAGATATCTAAAAGTAAAAGTGATTGCATAAGGTCGAGCACATGTAAAATTTTATTTTACAACGTCGTTTTCGAGTAACGAATTTTTAGATGTTCTTATTGTTCAGTTCCGTACTTAAGACTTTTTATGATAGATTTCAGATATATACATACTTTCAAAACCAGTTCGAAACTGTAGATACATCTACGCTTTTATATATATAAAAAAGCAGTATTAATTAACTATTAATCTGACATTCACCTTTAACTACTATTATTAATTATGACTTTCCAATATATCTGCATTGTAGCATAATATTTATATAAAAAAGTAAAAAAATGCATATAAAATATATTTGATTAAATAAAAATTTAATAGTTAAGGTAGAAACGAGCACACAAGAAACCTCTGTATTATTAATAGTATCAAACTATGATTGGTATGTAGTATACTATGCTATAATTACTGACTATTATCATAGGTTTCTATATGAAATGTTTATTTACTTGAAACAGGAAAAAATTCAATAAATGAAAATACATACATTACCAACATTAAGATACTTTCAATAAATGAGAATCTAAGTAAATATTTAAACCATTGACTAATCTAGTTGAATAAGTAAAAAAAAGGAAAAGTGTACGCGTGATATTTAAAAAAATTGGGGACATGTACTACTTGAATTTTCAATGTTATATGTAAATTATTTAACAGAAATAACATACTTTGAATACTTTTTGCTAAAAAATGAATTTGTTATAATCAATAATATGTTGTTATCGATAGTCCGGTGCTGGAATTAAATCGTGGGGCTTGTAGATAGAGAGAGAAAGAACCGTGAGCCCTCCAGGGTACGAACCACTTTCTCTCCTACACACACATATATTTTGTAGATGCTTGTCGATGTTCATATGTACGGTACGTGCAACGTACCGACTACTTTCTATTGGAAGCGAATGTTTGTATGTGACATTTAAATGCTTCAAATTATATGGACCGTGTTTTACCGATGGTGCAGTAAATTTTAAGGTTATTAACTTTTTGTTATTGAAGAAACTACCGGCGTTTTTTTCAGTCTGGTAATTTTAATATACTAGTAAACAATTAGGCTAAACTTAAACGATACAATGAAATTAAGATATTTTGCCATTTTGGAATACTTTTAAAGAAGATGCAAAAGTTGAAATTCGAAACATCTGTAGGTACCTATCCGATATTGTTATAGTGAGGTCCTAAATTAATCTAGGAAGCTAGTCGTAAAAATTTAAGATCATAGAGCATGGACTGCGTATAGAGATATAGAGCATATTAGAGGTATATGCTTGTTTTTATTGAAACATGAGGGTAAAAAAGATAGACTATTGTTTGGGTTATGTTAATAAAACGTAGTCAATGTTTCTATGTCTATAGAATTATTTTCCCTTTAATTTGACAGCCCTTACAATCATGGAAATTGGTGTTACTGTATCTTTAGCTTAATAAGAAAACAAGTTCTGATCAAAATATAAATTGGGTAATACTTAAAAGAAAGGCTTTCTTTGAAGATAACAAGATACAAAATGACTTTACTTATTATTTATTGTAATGAACTTAATTTACACATACATTATATCATATTATATAAAAAATATTGACAATTTTACGTTATCTGAATATATCAATAAAATTAATAAAATAATATAAATTAATATAAATGTCAACAACCTTTTCATATACTATCAATACGTCATATTTCATTTATAAATATTACAATAGCGGATTTTATTATTTGTATTTTGAATGGTCAGCAAAAATACTGTTGTATATACGGTAGTTTATGTCATCCATTGCTTATAACGGATTGTCTTTATTTGCTGCAAAAATAAATATTAAGTTATAATTGGAAATACTATTAATGAAAGATTTAATTTGGAATTTAGTTTTTGAGGTTGGGAAATTTCACAAAATTATCAAAAAAATTAAAATTTTACAAAAAAAGGTGAAATATTATTCCAATTATATTATTCTTACGAATCTAGAAATTTTCTATTTAATTGTACAATTTATTTCTATGGGGCTATTTATTTTAAGAATGCATTATATTTATAAAATGTACATATGTATTTCAAAACCTTTCTTGTAGTTAGTACATATATTATCTAGATATGTACATCTTGCATTCTTGAATCTCAAAAAACAATTTATATTATTTCTCAATACAGTACAATAGCCCATATCTTACCTTAGAGAACATTTTCATTGAATTAACAAAGCCTAGAAAAATGAATATATACTGTATTCTAATTCACGCATTAACAAAAGAAAATGAAAGCAGTGAGAAAAAGATGCTTATCTTTTATTATGTTATAATTTTCAGAAAAAAGAAATACGTATATGTTATAGATATTAGAAATTATATATTTAAATAATCTTTGTAAAGCAATAATAATATGATTTACTTATAAAAAAATATGTTGATTGTAAAAAACCATTAAAAATCCCTCTCCCATAAAAAAGTAACCATTATACAAATTCAGGATTTTTATCTTACTATAAACTAAAGATTATCTTGTATTATTAATATTTCTATAATTTTTCAATGCTTAATAACTATTAAATCAATGAGGTCCAATATGTGTGCTAAGATCGTTTTAAAATAATATTTATAAAATACTTTTATTTATTATTATTTCAGTATCAGCTCAACAATTAAAACAAGATCAAGAAGATCCTTGCAAGACGAAATCACGAGTCGTACCGGACGTTACATACTGCGACAGATACTGGGAATGTGTGAACGGACAACCAGAGTTATACGACTGTCCTAACGGGTTGGTGTTCGCAGGAAAACATAGAGGTGTCACAGAGGGCTGCGACTACCCGTGGAGGTCTGAATACTGTGAGGGAAAAACGCAAGCGAGTATGTTAAAAATTATTATTATTTTATTTATATTAGATGTAGGTACATATCTTTTTAATTTTGTAGCATTTTTTAATAATTGCTATATTACCAAATTAGTAAAAAATCGTTCAACATTTTTTAGCTTCATTAGTATATTGAAAAAACATTTTTGAATCCTCTTATTTAATTTTCTGTAAAGTGCGTTTATAAAATATCGATTTATTAATAGGTGTTGAAGTTATGTATAGTACATAAGGAATTCGATGCTATTTTAGATATAGATAAACATTTCCTCTCCTGATAATAATATTTAGTTTTTCTTGCTAATTTAAAGTTTGGGTAATAATAATATAACGAGTTTTTCATAAACACCAATTGAAGTTCTTATGAATAATTAATACATAACAGAAAACAGAATTCCATTTGCATTAAAAGCATGCTGTTTTCAATAGTTTATTCATTGTTTTCAAAATTTTCTTTTGCTTTTTATGGCCAAATCCAAGGAAGATCAAAAAAATGTATGAACAAGTTGTCACAATAATAATAGACATTCAATTACCTATGTACCATAGTTAATTTCTACAACCTCTATGTGGTCATATAGACAATATTATTGAGCACAAAAAATATAATTTCAAATTTTTAATTAAAAAAAAAGAAAACTATAATATAATAATTATAATAATCATTTTATTTGGTAAGTATTACTAAATTTTTCACACTTATTTTCTAAAACTTAAATTATTTTAACTACATAAATAAAAATATTTTGAAATATAGAAACACTTAACACGAAAATCAAAATCACTGAAGAAATTTAAATTTATTCATACACTATAACTTTACAAATAAACAATTGTCACTACTAGAAGAAAGTACTGTTAATTGTTGTAGTAAATATTTATTAAAAAATAATTACTATTGTATAACATTTTTGTGCGTGGAATCCATAATTAAAAGTTAGTAATTGTGTAAATGGGAAACATTTAGCTCAAGTCATTATAATGAATGTTATAATAATATAAATAATACATTGGGATTCTATAAATCTACTTCCGTAAAATAATTACTAACATTACGCAACTAATTTCTCTAAATTAACGCACATTTAATAAATCATAATTCTTAACACATTGACATGCAATTATATAAAAAACTGTAGGGAGGTTTCACGGCTAGAAAGTTTATTATAATGGAAATGTATTTAATTGTTATACGTATTTAATAAGTGCGTTGTTTTTTTAAAGTAAATTTTAATTATTTTAAAGTAACATTTTTCAACTAAAAGTCGTAACAGTTCTTCTTCTTCTTCTACATGGGTTTAATGTGAAATGGATATTGTCGTAAGAGTTATTGTGACATCTTTTGAACTATTTTCAACATTTTTGATTGGTTCTAGAAAATTAATTAAACCTATTTCTAATGACAGATATCTAATATAAATCGATTTTATTATTATTTTGTATAAATATATAAAATAAAAAAATTAGTTCCTGGAATTATATGCTAAATAATATAAACACATTATTTTTTTTTATTTTTAACCTTCCATCACAATATACTAGGTATATTAAAAAGAAGGTAGTCCTGAGTCCTAAATGACTCATTCAGAGTTAGAAGGGTAGGGTGTTAATTAATTTTTCATTTGGTACGATTATCTACATAGCTGCTTACGCATTTAATAAAAGTTAATTCCAGGCAAAATACTCTTTTATTAACTTTTTATCTGTCATTATTCAATTTTTATTAGGTATGAGTATTTAAATATTTAAGATTTTAACTCCATTCAACCCTAAAAATACCAAAAAGTATTAAACATTTTTTAAGTTTGGCTGATAATGGATTAAAATGAAAAGTATAAATTTAGCTAATAGTACAGATAGTATAATGTCCGGTATTATAAAGGTATTAGAAAATTTGCAAGCTAGCTAGCACTCATAAATGAGGTTATTAATTTTGTTATAGTATCTATGGATTAGCTATGGAATTTAGAGCAGTGATACTTCAACGTATTGTAACACAGTTGGAGACTCTGACCGTATAAAATAATTTTCATAATATCACCACTGTTTTAACACCGTTCGTGTTTACATACAATGCTTGCGCGAAAGTTGTCAAAGTCATCACAAGAGAACTGTCATATAAGTTTGATATCTCATTTGAGAGTGCTAGCAAGCTTGCTAGCCCCTTTATAATACCGGACATAAGATTTTATAAAATATTCATACAAATTAAATTAAAGGGGGTGCTAGTTGCGTACATACTTTAACGATTTGGTTTTACATGTTTCAGACCCACCAATCGGCGTTGAACACTGCGACTGGTTGTATGGTATCTTCGGGCACGAAACGAGCTGCACGAGGTACTGGACCTGCTGGAACGGAACTGCCACAGAACAGCTCTGTATCGGTGGTCTGCTCTACAACGAGCGCGCACACTCTTGTGACTGGCCAGAGAATGTTGATGGCTGCCAAAAACATCGTAAGTATATTATAAAATAAAGTATTTATCATTTAAATTAAGTAACTATTTTATCAGATAGCAATCATAGAAACAGAATATTATTGGAGTAATAACTACAATAGGAAAAGACGAACTGATATACATATGTGTACCGCAATAATCATACTATTTTCCAACCGAAGAATGTTTCAGTTGTTTCCATGGTTACCCATCACATCGTACGAATCCAATGTTTTTAGTACAGAGAGTTATGTACTGTCGGTTAACGCCGTCAGCCAAGAAAGCTTTTTAATATAAAGTTACACTCTGATAGTAATATTGTATAGGTATTGTATATCTACGGTAGCAACTAACAACAGATATTTTTTAAATAATATTCAACGGAAAAGCAGATTAATTGAGGTTTTGGATCACTATATGAGTTTAATCTTCGTACAAGAAAGAGACATTATTTTATTCCAAAAAAAAACACCAGAGCGATAAAACGTACCTACTGATTAAAAAGCCATTTGCATAACTTCTACATCGCAAAGTAGACAAATACTGGATTGAAAAAAGAACAATAAGTATTGTTATCATAAAAAATAAATTCCCAAAGAGCTTTAAAATATTCTTTGTAATTTTTGTTTCATATTTATACCCAAAAATACGTTTTATTCTTCTATTTTAAATTAAATATTTAATTTTCAGTTTTAGCTATGATATTTCTTATTGATTTCCATTTTCATAATATGTTTATTTATAAATACAATAAATTATTTTTTTATTAGCACTCTGCAATGATGACGCCAACGGTAATGTTCCTCTTGGAAAGTCTTGCAACCGTTACTGGCAATGCCAAGGAGGATACCCTCGTCTCCAGAGGTGCCCCGCCATGTTGGTATTCGACAGACAGTCTCTGAGATGTGTCGTCCCTCCAACAGAAGACTGCGATGTACCCAGCCCACCTCCACCACAAGAAACGTCAGAAAATGAAGACGATGGTGAACAGAATGTTCCACAACAGAGTAGATCAAATGACAGGCCTGAGTTCGTGAACCTTCCCCAAGGAGCACTACCTCTTCCAGCAAGGTTTAATGCTAAGCCCAGAAATTAATTTACCCAAAGTTGTTTTGTTTCTTGAATGTTTTATTTTGTTTTTGTTTTATTTTTCTACTTTTTTTTCGTGTTTATCATTTTTATTATTTTTCATTTAATCATTCCTCTTCATAAATTCATTTCAACCCTTTTACTCATTTTTTTCCAATCTATAATGCTTTAACGAATAGTATTTAGATGTAATAAATGTACTTTTCACATATTTTAACAAGTCATTAAAAAGTAAATTTCATCTTTAATCATTACATTAATTAAAGCATCTAATATCATTTACCATTATTAATATGTCATTATTTTTGTTCCGTCTTAAATTATCTTCTTTTTCTTCTTCTTGGTTTTTGTGCTAAACATTTAACCACCTCAATACACTATAGTAATTTTTATTTAGTTATACTTATTTTATTTTTATTTTTTGATAAGACTGAACGTTGCATAAAAACTTTAGTAACGAATACTGGTATACATTTTTTAAAGCACATTATGATAATAATTCTATATATTTTTTATTTATTATTTTAATGAAAATTAAAGATTACAAAATTCGTGGTTTATTATAACCTACATTTTAAATAATTATTCTTTTGATCAAAGTACTTATCAAATTTCATTCTTTTTTAATATTATTTATTCTTAATCTTATTGTCTTATCATTTGTCTATTATATATTTCCTATTTTTTTTTACATTTTCTTTTTTCCAATTAATTCTTATCATAATTCAATCATTTCTTGTTTATTCTTTTTCATATCATTTTCATTTTATTTTATCCTATCTTCGTTATAATTATGTTATTATTTGTCTTATCTTATCTTATTTATTTTGTTAACATATGTCTTACTTTTATCTAATTTATGATTTAATACTGATTTACATCGGTAAATTATTCCTAGTTCAAAAATAAATTTAGAATAGAAATTTATTGTAAATAGATTGTATTTTGAGATGTATGTAAAATAAACATATATTTTTCTTATAAACCATATTTTTTCAATGTATACTTTTAAAGAATCATCATGAAAGAGAATAATACCTTTCAACAAACCTTGTAAGTATGTTACTAAATAATTTGTAAATAAAATAAAAATTATTAAAAGCCAAAAATGTGTTTATTAAAAATCTGACGAGTATACAGAGTTATTTATTTACAATTATATTACAGATGTCATCAAGATAAAATTATACAAACATAATATTGATTTATAATAAACTTTGCAATAATTACACATTTACAGGAACAATAATTATTTTATTGTTAAAACACTCGACATTATCTGACCAAATTGTTACATTTTACAATAGTTACAAGTTACTAGATCATCATCAGACTTAAATTTTAACTTCAAAGCATCGTCAATGTTATTTTATCTATTGATATTGAAGAAATTAAATATTAAATCGATATCTATTTTGTTAAAAAGAAAATTATATCACTATTTATATGTTATCTCTGACAATTTGATTGTCTTTTATATAGGAGGTATAATGAGCACCAAAAATCATTGTAATATAAACAACAATTTAAACAAAATATTTAATAGATATATTTATTTACAGATTATAAAAATAAAATCAGTATGAAAATATTCAACAATTATCAATAAAATAATTACATATTACTAATAATAAATTGATATAAATATTAGGAAAATATGATAAGATTAAAGTAAATAAAATTTAAGATGAAGGAATGTTGATGAAAGTAATATTAAATTTTAAATAGGCAACAGAAAAAATAACATCAAAGGTATTGATCAGAAACGAATATCAATTATTGACAATTGTTAATTTAGAAATGTCCACCACAAGCTACGTTTTGTGGCTCATCGCAAGCGAGTGTTGATGCGTCGAAGTGTTTGTCTTCACCGCAGCCGATCAACCTTGGGTGTCCTTCAACGCAGGTAATGTACTTGGAGCAGTCACCGGGGACGGCGAATCTTGGGAATGGCCAGAATCTAGCTGCGGGTGTTCCGTGTGGGACGGATGTTGGGCATTTGAATCCGACAACGGCTGAAATTGATATTATTTATATAAGTAGGTATTAAAAACATCACGAGTAAGCCCAAATTTTGTCCAAAAAATATTATAAAAAGCTCTATTAAAAACCCTGTAATGTTCCATCATATTGAGCAAAGGGGTTGAATGGATTTTTTTATATATTTTTTAAGTTATTTACACGTGATTGTTTATCTTTTTCTAAGGCGGCTATTACAATATCAAATAAATATTATATTTCTTTGATCAAAGAAATGTGACAGTGTAATAAGTCATCTCTTATAATATTCATAATATTTCTCTGATCATAGATAATGACAGGCTCTTATATTTGATCAAATCTTTGTCAAAGATCTTTGACATATTTATTTGATCGTGTAATAGCCGCCTAACATATAAGTAGAAGATTTTGTTGCTCTTCCGAAAACCTTTATATTACATATTTTCTATGATAAAAACTTTACAATAGACGTAGTTTTACGTTATTAGTTTCGGTACAGTTGATACTGTTTTATATCCCCAAATAAAAAAAACTGTTTTAGTTCACCAAGTAATTATGAATACACCATCTTAAAATTATCTTAAATTCTTTGAACATAAATAAGTTTGTTATGTTAAAAATATTTACCTTCTGGATTACATTTCTCCAATAAGAGATCAGGCCAATTGCAACCATGGGTTCTTTCGTCATAGACTAAACCTGGCTCACAAGCTTCAGGGATTGGTTCTCCATAAGCACACTTGATGTAGTTGGTGGAGCAAACAGCGCCAACACCATCTACTGGGTAGATACCGAACTGATATTCGCATCCAGGAGTGCTAAGTGGTGTATCTGAAATAAATGAATTATATTTTTTTTTACCAATGTTAATTCTTGTAGTTCGTTAGGAAACTATACATTTTAGTAGGTATTAGTGATTTCCAATGAGTTATTTATATAGAAATTTGATCTTTACATCAGATTGATCCATTCTATTATCTATTATAACAGCGATTTCCAAACTGGGAGGCGCAGACTAGTGCAAGGGGAGGTGCGAAAAGTTTAACAGAAGTGTAATTTTCATAACATAAAATTAAGATATATAAATTGTGATATCTTGGATAAATTAAAAAAATATTAAAAAATATATTTTCTTATAAATAAACGTAATATTTTTCTTAAATTTATTATCTATTCCTGAAAGGTACGTTACTATTTTGTTTTAGACTGACAGTTATTAAAAACGAAACTGATAGAAATACTTAGTTTGCGATGCTTCGAACAAAAAGTCCATGAACCCTTAGTTCAGTTTTGGTTGAATCTAAGTGAAGATTATAATACATTTTTATTTTTTGTATTACAACATTTTATACCGTTTAAAAATGTGTATATTATTTTTTGAAATAAAAGGAGGGGGGGGGGGCAAGATTACATTTTTTTAAGGGAGGCGCAGTTACATAAAGTTTGGAAACCACTGTATTATAATATACCGATAATATTAGGTCGTTATAAAATAATTGCAAAAATGAGATTTACCTATAGGGCGATTTTAAAAATTGTAAGTGTTAGTGCCTGTTTAGTTTAGATATCAATAAATAACCTATCAATTTTTAACGTATTTTTCGATACAATAAATAGACCAAAAAAATAGAAAGTGTTCATTTTAAACTAGCCAAACTGTTAGTTATTATGTTATAATCAAGGTCCTCGATATGTACCTAAATATACTCGTAATAAAAATATTATTATTGTAGCAAATCAAATTACATTGATATTAAATAGTATTACCCCTTAGAAGTTGATTTTCGGAAAAAAAATTATTTATGTCCAATAAGAAATACAATAATAAACTGCCACGTTTTTAGGTCCTGTAGTTGATGGGCAGTCATTAGAACTTCTGTCTAATATCATTACTTTAATGTATTAGGCTAATTCATAATGGATTTAGCTCTTAGAAGATGCATTTTTAAAACTACAAGCGGAAATGTAAGATATTATAGAAATATTTTTTTATAAATAATATAACTTTTTCATTTCAATATACTTGAATATACTATTGAAGAAAGTGACTTAAAATTTAATTTGATGAAGTTAATGATCGATGAAAAATCAAGCCACATAAAAATAATAAATAGAAAAGTTATATTGGTTATTTTTAGACACAAATACGGAAACGACAAAATTTGATTTGGCAACTTTCGATAGCAAAATGATTATATTTCCTTTAAAATTAAAATTTTGATCAAATTTCAGGAAATAAGAAATACAAGTTTTTTAGAAGTGTAAATAAATTTCAAAACATTGCTAACAATAGATACTAATGTCATTTTATAATCATTTCACTAACCGTAGGTTTTTTTTCAATTATATTAAAGATTTTCTCTTTGGTTAAATATGCAATAAATGCACACATGACACATAGCAATTAGAAACTATCAGTAAATAATTATTATTTACATTAAATGTCTAATGACATTTTGAATATGAAATAATAATGTCTGTTGATTTTTCTTCCTGTTATAAAAATAGCCCATGGCATTTTTAATGATTTCTAGAGTACTGGGTATATTTACAAAAATAAACTATATAAACAAGCATCTTGCTTAGTTTTCATATTAAAATAAAAACAATCTTTCTTGAAAAAAGGGAAATGGATGATAAAATCGATAGAAGTAAATAATACCTTCATGAAATTATGTTATCTTGATACCTATGTATATCCAAAGAATTCTTTGAAAGGACTAATTAATTATAACTACTTTTATTGTTTTGTATCCTTTAATAAAGAAAATATATAAAACTAGCATTTAATGAAGTTCAAGGTTACATAATTCATGAGATCTAATAGTCCGGTATTATTCGTATTATGAAGAATTTGCTCTCGACAAAAGCTAAACTAATGCTATCTAAGGAGCATTAAATTATATAGATGACAGCCCATTGATAGTTTAAAGAATGGTATGCATTGCGTTAAGTAAAAATTAGCGATTTAAAAGCAGTGATGATAAGTGTACGTTATAAAAACTATAACATTTATATTATAATATATTTATTACCACTGCTCTAAGATCCTGAGTAACTTCATAATGATATAACCCTACTAAACTATATAACTGTATTGAGACATTATGGTTTCCTGTTAGTGTTACCATCTTTCAAAAAGGTTTAATGAAAAATTAATTTGATCTATTTAAATGAAAAAATCTAATCTCTTTTTTAACATTATTAATTAACCTACATTCATTAGATATACTTATTATGTAAACAGAGCTGCCACAAGTACTCATAACCAGCCAAAGTACTTGAATTGAAATACAATATTAATTTTTACTTGAAAAACGGAGAAACTGTGGTTTCTTAGTCACTTAAACTAAAAATACACCTTAACCACAAAATTTATGTCACTCGACACGTGTTTCGACTTCACAAGAAGTCCTCATCAGGAGTTAGGCTCCTGATGAGGACTTCTTGTGAAGTCGAAACACGTGTCGAATGACATAAATTTTGTGGTTAAGGTGTATTTTTAGTTTAAGTGACAATATTAATTGAAAATAGGTGTTTGAAGTATCAAGTAGTTTTTACTATTTTCAAGGTGTTGAAGTTCTTTACTTATTACCAAGTATTAAATTCAAATACTATATAAAAGTGTTTCAAATATCACCATGTACTAAGTTATTTTTAAATATTAAGTACTTTACTTGTTAAAATCACGTAAAAAGTAGTTTAAGTATCATGTATCTTTTACTATTTTTAAATTACTTTTACAAGTATTATTACTTGAAGTATTGTATTGTATTGACAGGTCTGTATGTGTATGTTTCAGAAAACATAGGTACACAATAAATATTTAACTCACAGTCGACTTTTCTAGTTCCGCACTCGACAGCCCAGTTATAATTGCAGTGGTTATGTACAGCGCCTTTTCCGTCGAAGAGGAGACCGTTCTCACAGGTTTCTATGGTCAGTGAGCCGTTGGTGCACTTGAAGAATGTGTCACAGAGATCTGGGTGTGCGTACGCCTGTTCTCCGAATGGTTCCGGACATGTCGGCACTGGTCCTAAATGGTAATCCTCTGGGAGAACTCCGGCAGACACTGGAATATTAATTAGTTGATTATTTGAAAGTCTATTAAATAAGTTAGTGTTTAACGTTATGGCAAAATATTGATCTTATTCTTTTAATTATATTGATTTGGTTCAACAAGTTTCTTAAACAGAATTATTGATAAAAGTAGTGTATCCGTTTTTTAAAGGATATAATAATTAAAATGAACCTTGATTAATATTTAATGTCTGGTACTATAAAGAATTTCGAGTAGTTTGTAGTATGTTATCTATAGATATTAATAATTATATTACTACTACCATGTTTCTTTATAAACCAAATCCATAGACAACATATGTAACTCAATTCAGTGTACCCTTTTTGGGCTAGGTTTTGGTCAAGACCTATTTATTTATTATATCATTTTTCAAAGTCTCCTTTTTGAGTTATAGACTGGAATTAAAGGGTAAATTATAATCGTTGTAATTTACGTATTTATCAGATTTAACTACAACATAAATATATTCATTTGCTTCAAAACAATTGAAAATGTAATAATAATGTAACAAATATGTATGTTTATCAAATATTATACAATATATTAGTAAAATCTAATAAAAAATAAATACTCAATTAACTAGACCAATGTTGAGTACAGTGACAGTTATTTTGTGGAGAGGGTAAACATAAACTTGTTCCTTTGTAGAAAGGACATTAAATATATAACATATAACAAACATTCTATTTAACTTTTATAATATTATTGTTTTCATTTACATAAACATTACAATATACGTTAAGAAATAAGTGAAATCGATGAAATTTCTTAACAATAAAAGTGTAATAAATAAGTTAAATAAAAAGCGTATTTGATTCTTGTACTATACATAAGTACAGTATAAAATTCTGCGTAAGTTAAATGTGGTAAAAGTATTTTATAAATAGACCATTTTCCACACTTAAAATTGTTCATCTTCTTTATAACATCTTCTTTTTAGTACAAATATTCGACCAAAATAATTTGATATATATTTTACCTTTTGCTATATAACATGTACACTTAATGCTATGTTTTTTGATGACAAATTAAATCATTTTTATTTATTTCAAATGAAGAATTTTATATATAGCTGTACATAAAGAGAAAACCTTATTAATGCATATTTGCCTTAATCTACATTGTTACAAGAAGACGAATAAATATAAAAATCTACATTATTTTATAATACAAATAACTGTTTCTGTACTATAAACAATTCAATTTGACTAATACCTCAGATAACATGTAGATTTAGCCCATATCTTTGTCTTATAACATCTAAAATATGTTACAGCCTTCGCTTTCTGCGTATTTAAAAAATATTCAAATAAAAAAAATAGAGTTGTTAGTTCTGAAATCGAAAACCCTCTAACTCCTACTACTTTAATAACCCCTTAGTGACATAATTTCAGTGTTACAGTATCATACCGTTACAAAGAAAAACAATACCATATGTTACACAATATCTCACCTGTTGCCAAAGCAAGTACGACACAACAAAAAACTTTGCGGTACATATTTCGCGCGTTAAGTTACTATCCTTGGCAGTCACTACAGCACAACTGTCGGCGGCAACGATCTTTCACCTCCTGTGAGCGAACGCGGCTGGCTAGATTCTTACGGGGATCGGTAAAAACATATTAAAGGCGGCTGTGGTAGCGGCGATTGTTGACGCTCGTTTACACGCTTTCTATGTGTGTAGTGGTCTCTGTACAGGGCTGATAAATTAACTCAGAATTGAGAAGCTAATGCATACTATAGTACCAACTCTAAATAACAAACCGACACGAAAACAGAATAGCTTTTGGTATCGATATTAGAAAATTGGTCAAACTAGTTGGCATATCGTCCCTTAGCTAACAACACCGCACAAGTCAAAAATTAGAAGTTTTTACATTTTAATGCCATTGGATAGAGCTACTCATTGCGCGTCGATCTACCAATCACATTCTAGACGTTTCGGACAATAAGAGACCAGAATTAAAAAAAATAGTGACAGCGCGCATGCCGGTAGCCTATCTAAAACATACACGGTTTTTTCACTTTCCTGTAAAGTTGGTCAAAACGACTTGAGCGGTGTTGTAAGCTAAGGGACAATATGTTTTTTTTTCTTAACGGCTCAGTTGTTTAAGAGTTTACAAAAAAATGGGAAAAAGCCACCACAGAGCTTTTGAACTGTTTTTAGTATCTCTCAAAATAAACTCTCTTATATTTTTTTTAAAATATTTTGAGTACTATACTTAATTTTTAAACTATGATAAAACTAAAAGATGGTCATTTATATGTTTCCCAAAAAAGTAAATGTGAATTAAATGTTTCTTAAAATTAAAAAAAAGGGTTTTCTTTCATTCTTGGCATACTTATGGTTGTAAAAATTCGTCTTCTTCATCCATTTTTGTTCACTGAATCAGGTCCTTTATAGACATGAGTTCTTCCTGTTGGTAGAATTGTAATATAAAACCGGGTCACAACCATGACGTTGCTTCTGTGCCGATCAGGATAGGAATAAGTTGGATGTGGATTGATATAGATTAACATTGATAATTTTTATTGAACAAATATAGAAATATCCATTGTGTATACCTTTATTATAATTATGCCGGCCCTGTTTAATATGTACCCTTCACTTCGGATCTAGTTGCTGTGTTACAGTAGTACAAAAGATTTCCGTGTTTTATCGCTCATGGAAATTGGGCGAGTATGTCTGTATTTGTGTGTAAGTAGATGCATTCTCTTTTAAACGACCTTATTGGCATTTATTGCACTGGAACAGTAACACTAAACTGTTTTTTATATTAAATAACAATTGTTTAAATCCCTCAAACAATTAATAGATAGTGAATGAAATTAAAAGATGTATTTATGTTAAGATTCTCAGTATTTTCGTCTAACATTTCGATAGAAAAAGTTAGCACATTAATACTATAAAATGCTTACAAATGTTATTTAAAGGCGTAAAAGCATGAAATTTCTACACGACCTGTAACGTTAATATCGCTTCATTAAAATAATAATTCATTGTACCAAAATCCATCATAATTACCTTAAAAATGAATACATATGTAGTGAAATTACTGATTATCCAGTTTACAAAATTTGATTGATTGTATGTGTAGTATAAAAACTGAATCATAATTAATGGTATACAGTGGAATTTCGTGAGCACATTTTTGAAGGGACTTGGGGTGAAACACGTGACTTAAGACAAATACGTATACTAATAAGAAAAACTTAATAACAAAAATATTTTTAACAAAGAGTCTTTTGGAAGAACGCTGGGACCTAAAAAACGTATAGGTACAAAAGCAAAACGTTTAATAAAAGTTTCACTCTATTTAAAAGTCAATTGATCTATAAACATATTTATGGGTATAATTTACTTAATTACCTATTTTACAAAATAATTCTCTAATAAATACACATGTACTCGTTTAACTACTTGCTATTCAAGTTTATTTGTCAACTAACAAGACTTGTTACTTTAAGTAGATATGTAGGATACATATAATTTTTGTAGACTTCATTAAAATAAATGATTAAAAAGTATGTTGAAATTTCAATCATTGTGTTATGTCTTATGTAGGTATAGAGACTTCGGAAATGATAGAATTAATACGAAAGGTTAACTATACAAAATATCTACTAGAGTTATAAATTACTGATTGCAAAAAATAAATGGCAAATTCTCAAACAAAGATACATTTTATTAACATCAATTAATATAAATTCTGGATTAACATTTAAAAAACTATATATGTAGGTACAGTAAGAGTAGAAATTTTAAGACAGACATATCTATGCCTTTAGCGCTAAATGATATATGAAGTCCTATTATTTTATCTTTAACAATTTGTTATTGGTTGACAGCATTGTACTTTGATACACATCTGTTAAATAGTAAATGTTGGGTTCTGATTGATCCACTTATGTCCGGTAGCATAAAGGAACTAGCATAATTTGCTAGCTAGCAAGCATTCTCAAGTGAGGTATTAGTTTTGTGATATTATCTATGGATTTGCTATGGAATTTAGAGCAGTGATAACTGATACTTTAACGTATTGTAATACAGTTGGCGACTCTGGCCGTACAAAATAATGTTCATAATATAATATCACCACTGTTTTAATATCGTTAGTGTTTACATACAACGCGTGCGCAAAACTTGTCAAAGTCTTCATGAAATTCCAAAGAACTGTCATATAAGTTTGATACCTCATGTTAGAGTACTTGCAATTAGCTTTGCTAGAGCATCAGAGATTTACATGACTGGTATCAATAACAAGATTTGATGGTGTATTACCAACGTGTTTTAAATTTCATATTTATTGTTATATATAACGTATGCATAAAATGCAAGACTCTGATAGAGGAATGACCGTAATATGCGTTTTAAAATTACTTCCAAAATGTCAGCTTTAAAAGTGATTGATTTTATCTACCAAAAGTAATAATTCGCATAAAACTTTTCATCAATACTGTACACAATATTCATCCACCAAACATAAAAACTAAATTATAATTTAGAATTAATTGCTTTGACTAAATCTATAAATACGTGTGATATAGATTACCGAATCGAGCCTTGATCAAATTAAATCTGGTGTCGATAGATAGTTTCCAAGGTGATCTAGTTTTGAATAAGTAACAGTAGGGAATGTCAGACGGCTTAGCCACAGGGAAATGTCACCGTGCTTATTGAGTACAAGTCACTCATGAATAATTACATATAACATGAGAAAATCAACGTCGGCCGTCTGTATACCCTCTGGTTAAAATATATTGTCACTATGCTACATACAGGGTGTGTTACTTACTTATAGGTTGTTCTCAAGCCAAAACGACAATCGCGAATAAAACATAGGTAAACTGTTCTTTTAAATAATATCAGATAAAAATAATAAATCTATACGTTTTCTCGATTTTTTCAAAAATTCAACAACAGTGTACCACGAAAATATATTGAAGTAATTATTCTTGTAAAAAGTTATGTACTATATCAGCCACTCAACTACATGTAAAGTATGTTTATTGAATGGACTTAGTCGTTTTGGATTCTGAATGACTTCAACAAAATATTTGTACTTGACAATTTCTGATATTTTTTTTAATTACGTGATTAAAACAATTGACTATGGTTTAAATTTTATGAAGCAAAAGGAAATATACATCTTTGTAAAGGGACATTTTTCGAAAGAAAATTTAAAGAAAGTAAATTAAAAAAAAAGAATAAAATCTAAAAAATAATAGAATGTATGTTATATGTCGTTTTGGGATATTTGGAGAAAATTTTTTTTTTTGGAATACCGTCTCCTTCTCTCCCATCCCTTCTACATGATTTTAAAGATTTTTTTATAGAATTATGTAGTAATCCAAGTTTCATTAATATCGGTTCAGTGGTTTATGAATTATGCGTGTAACAGATACGGATTGAAAAGTGTTTGCTTTGACCTGAAACGGAAAGATATTGTAAAAAAAATTGAAATTGGAGAACGAATTTTTTCTGCTTTCAGAAGTTATCACATAGTTTTCCCTATGTTTTGAATATAGCGAGGAAACAAAAATAAGTGATCGATTTTCCACATAAAAATCATTTATGTATTTTTTGAAAAAATTGATTTTTAAGTACCTATTTAGTTTATCAAATTCCAATTATTAAACTTGGAAATGAAAATCTTTTTTTTTGCATATCAACCATAAAAATACTAAATATTCGTTAACTCATAATTCTATCCCTAATATAAGCCCAGTTCATATTTTTAATTAAATTCTCGACAAATAAATATTATACAATATCAAATCAAATCAACACAGGGCAAAAAAATATAAGATATTTTAAACATGTAATGTATTATCGATAGACATTATTTAATAAACTTTCGGGCGGGGCACGAATTTAATACACTTATGACACAAATACAAACATCCAGACAAATACTTGATACAGCTTAACTAATAACCATTAATGGTTAGGTTTGATCGGCTGTTATATTTGCAAATTATACACATATAAGTGAAAGTCCAGTACATGTATATACAGAGTATGAACGAATGTAAAGTTCCCAGGACAGTGCATGCCAGCTATGGTCATGCCCTACTAAACCAATGGTATCTGTCATTTTTTATTAAACAAATCGTTCATGTGATATGGAATATATGTATATTATACTGAATCATTCATATGATTACAGTTATTAGTTTATATATAGTGCCGTTAAATTTTAACCAATATTAAAAATTTCATTTTAATTAAATTTTAATATCCATTGTAATTACGAAGTTCTGAAATCAAAATGCTGGATAGATTTAACAACTAAAACTGTCTAGATATCATCACTTAACTTAAAAATTGTCTAATTAAACAATAATAGAAATCAGCAGTCATTAGGTGACTGAAAGAGTGCGTAAATTAATAAAATTAAGGACCTGAAGCCCTCAAAAAGCTCAACTTTAAGCCAAGACTTTTCATATGATAGCCCTTACTTACCTACTTACTATTCAAGTCAAGAAAATTAACGATAACAAAATTTTCCTTATTCTCTTAAAGATAATGATAATATTATACAAAATATAATTACACAATAAGTTTTGTATTTAATATACAATATAAAATAGATTTAGCTATCTTTAAATAGAAACCGTGAGAAACAGAATCAAAGTATACTAAAGCGATAATAATAAATTGTGGGAAGGTGCAGTCAATGTGTAATATATTAATTCATATTATCATAGTTAGTTATATATATAATTCGTTTTTATCAACACAATTGTTAGACTTTAATAATATCTTAAGGGTGTTTTAATTTGAAAGTAGAAATCAATTGATAACATAAACAATTCAAAAATAATTTATAAATGTAGATAATTTTTATATCAATATAAGAAATAAGAAAAAAAATATTTCAAGGCTACTATTTTGAGTGTATAATTTTAACGTTGACATTCTAAAATTTTAATAATTCCTAGCGTTTTATGAAAAACCATGTGTTACTTTTTACTGGTACATATGTGACTACAAATACTTCAATATGTATAGAAGGTATACATATTACCTAAAGAAACATATTGTAGACAAGTAAGTATGCAAATGTGCATTGCAACCGAAAATATATTTTCATCAGAAAATAAAGAAAACACAAATTTTTTTTTTTTACAAGAATTCTAAATAATATATTGTTAATAAAAACTTATATTGAGATAATCTTTAAGGCACTAAAAGAGTAGTTAAAGAAGGATACTAGAGGTAAACCCCCTTATTATATAATGTTAATAATAAAAATATGCTCTTTAACTTTTTTCTATGCAATAATTATTATGTATGCAATCTTAGGACTTTTTATATAAAAAATAATGTTAATAACAAACACATATCTCTTTCAAATACATTATTATATTTGAAACCATATAAAGTGAACATATTTTCACATACATCAAATTAAGCATAACTTAAAAACATTAAATAAATACAATATAGGTGATAGCTGTAATAAATATACATTTTATATATGTATAAATGTATAGTTAATATTCCAAACAAATACCATGTATTCTGTTGATACATTCCCACATTTTCTTCGTGTGACTGTTTGTACGTGTTTAATTTCTGGTTACTTCTAGATCTTTAATATGTTGGATGCGTTTCGTTTCATTGTTCAATTTTTCTTACTGTCTTTGTAATAATCCTCACTGAAAATAAAATAAATATGTTAAAAAAGACAAGGTTTTTAAGACTATTTTTGAATATTCTTTTGACTTTTATGTAAATACATATTATGCAGTATTTGATTATACATATATAAAGTTTCAAATAAAATACTTTCAGAATTGGAAAGTTAATCAATAACTGAAGAAGTGCATATTTATAATAATAATATAGTTATTATTTGTAATTCTGAATGACTGAATAGAAAATTTCATAATAAATTTTACACTGGTAAAAAATTGTAATATTCGAAGTTACGATAATACCAATTTTTCTAGGATAATCAGTTTACGATATTCAAATCGATAAATCTTAGGACAAGGATTATTTTAGCATGCAGTTTTTGCACATATATGTGCAACTCTAAAATTCAAAAATGCAGTTTGAATTGTTATTCTGTACAGTGCCAAAGGGAAAATAATAGGCACTGCATAAATTAACAATTCGAAATGTATATTCAAACTTGAGAGATGCACAAACAAGTTAAATCTTTACACTTAAATAACCTCTATGGTAGGAAAATCCATCAGTGAATGTGTAAGTAAAATGTAAACAAATATCAAACAATTTACAATACCTACTTTAAAAAAAGGAGTTCCTTCATTACTTTACATTAATTTACTTTTTGAAGAATTAGAAGAAAATAGTTATTTGTATAGTCTTATGTCCAAAATGGTATTAAGAAAAATAAGAATTATTTTGATTTTATTGGGAAGTTAAATATTAGTTTAGTTCTTTTTTTCGTGAAATATTGTTGTCTATTATTTTGATACTATAAAATTTAACAAATATTATAAAAATAATATGTTTACCATCCTGGAACATTTTTAGGATCATCACAAATGAATGACACATCATTATAAACTAATCCTTTCTCACAGGCTCCCTTCTGTGCCACTACACCATTGCGACAAATGTAGAAACGACCGCAATCGTCAGGATGAGGATAAGTGGGATGTGGAATACGATTTCCAAGAGTGTCGAACATTTCTCCGTCTGGACATACGAAGCCATCGTCTAAGGCATCTAAAATATAAATAGAAAATGTATGTTTAGTTCTAAAAAAATAATAAAAATAGCACATCAATTTAAATCATTATTTGTAATAAATATCTTCTGGGTTGGAAAAAATCTAGTGCAAAGGTGGGCAAAGAATTTGGCGGAGAGCTTGATTAAATATTTTAACTTCTTTGCAGTTCAGTAATCTTACTAGACATTAAATGTTAGGGAGTTTCTATTTGAAAATTTTTACCGAGCTAATAATTTTACGAAGGTAAAAGTGTATTTTCATAAAATTTATTGATTGTTTTCACGATTGAAAAATTGCTTGTTTTCACGATTGAAAAATTGCACCAATTTATGGACGTTTGGAATTTTTTTACGTGAAAAGAGATAAAAAGTAGTAAATCTTTATCATTTATAAAAATCATCAAAAAACATGTTAAATAAAAAATAAATTACTAATTGTTATAAAACTGATACCATTTGATAGTACCATCTAGATTAAAAGATTTTTTAGTTTTAAAATTAATTTTTCATGAAAAATTCATTAAATACTATCTCTGCGGGCCAAACTTATCATATCAATATGAATAAGATGATTTAAATATTATATAAAAACTTTTCAGGAAACATTCAACACTTTTACAAATGCTTAAACAAATATTTATGAATCTCTGATGCATCTTTATGCACATAAAATTTCCAATAACTGTTTAAATATCACATATTCTCAGTTTCTAAAATATACATATGTGTGTTTGTTGTTAAAAAACTGGTTATTGATTATTTTAACTTATTTATGCAATAATTTACAGATAAAAATGAAAGAAATTATGTAAATGCAATAACAACTGATCTTTTGAAAGATGAAAGAAAAAAACAACATAAAATATTTAACATATTGAAAAAGTTAAATGTATGAATTAAACTTTAAAAAAATCAGAAAAAAACTAACACTTCTTTGAAATTGAATCGATAATTAATAAAATTACAATTCATTTCAAATCTGGATAGTTTTAAATTAAGATGGCTTATACATACCTTTTTTGTTGATACCACAATCCTTTCGTTTTGCCTGGTCTGGCCAAGCGCACGTAGATTTAGTGTCTTCAAAGATTAGTCCTGGTGGACAAGGAAGTTCATGTGCTTCTCCAGCTACACAATTGTAAAACTTGTCGCAGGATCGTGGGTCATTATGACGGAAATAACCGTTGGCTCGTGGGCATTTCTCTGTTGGCTGAGGTTCCTCTATAATTCCATCAATAATTATTAGATATGTATTTTATGCGTTAAGTGAAAATGTTCATCAAAGTAAATTGTATGCGTTTTTAACATTAGAAAAGAGAAATGTGTAGTATTATATTATACAGTGTACAATATATCATACAAAAAGAAGATTCAACTTGATATTCAGAGAAACTATCCCATATTTTATATGAAGAAATTATGGAAACATGTTGCTAGCTTTATAAATAAATGTAGTCAAAATATTAAATTCATTTTTTAAAGTTAGTTTAATTGTTAAAATTATGTTAAATGTCCAATAAAAATAGTTATTTACTTTTATTACATTAATTAGTAAAATTATGAGAAAGTCGATAAGTATTAATAAAATACAACAGCGACTAAATGACCCTGATCACTAAAATAAAAAATAATTTATTTTTATTTAATTTCAAAAAATAAATGCACTAATGTATTTTTAATACCATATTAGTTTAATTTAAAATAATGGCCATGTTCTAAATATGGTTTAATTAAAACGTTAGCGAGGATATCTAGTTTCATATATCTAAATATCGACAGTTAGTTAATGGTACAGCATTCGTTAGTTAATAATTATAATGCAATTTTATCAATTATAGATAACTGTATCTATTATTATAATACGATATTAAGAACATAAAAAATTAGTGATAGCACAGGTTTTTAAATAAACAATTTGAATTCTCATTAACAGAAGATTATCTCTTTATATTTAAATATATTTATTTATAATTGTATGTACCTGTAATGGAATATAATATTATATCTAAATACAGTAGAAACCGGTAATAACGACATCGGTTAATACGACGTATCGGTTTTGACGACTCAAAATAAAAGTCCAACTGAAACCCATTTAATTGCATTTTTACCGGTTATTACGACTATCCGCTTTTTACGAGCAATATGACCGGTCCCTTCGATGTCGTTATAACCGGTTTCTACTGTATATCTACATGCCCGGCAATAGGTACCGCCTAGGATGCTGAGGTAAAAAGGGCCTCGAGATCACGGCATAAGTAAAAAGTATGGAGACCTTTTTGTGAGATTTTTTTCGTCATCCCGCTCTTCTTTAGGGATGAGCATTTCATCAAGTGCTTTCTTTAATAATTTACCCAGTTAAAATTTAATTTTTAAACCGTATTTAGGAACTTAAAATATTCAATGGCAAAAAAATGATTTATCGGTTTCAAATTACAATGTACCAAATCTAGCCTTCTGCTAAATTTGGCACTGACTCGACCTAAATTCATACGCCCTAATAAACCAAAAACATATCATTGTTAATCTTACGTAATTCCGTCCTATCTCCACAATCTACATTGGAGGGTATGTCACAACGTTCGTGGTTAGGACTGTAGTCTACAAATACAAGACCATCTGGGCATAATTTGGTCTCATGTATTCCTTTTGAACATTTGTAATATAAATCACACTGGATTGGGTCTGGAAAAAATCCAGTACGATCTGGACATTCATAATCTTGAGTTGATGATAAATCTGAAAAACACAAAATATTTAATATATTTATTATACGAACTATTTGGGACCAAAGGTACTTCGGAAAATCAAATGTACATATATTTCAATCAGATAAAGACTTTCTAAAAAATTTTTGATGAGACATAAAGAAGAAACATAAAAGAACTTATAAGTATTTATATTGTTTTTGATAAAATTCATTTTTTATAAAGATTTTAAATATAATCATATTAAATATTTCTTAAATATGTATTTTTGAATGGGATTTAACCCCTCGAATATTTTTTTAGTAATAGGTAAGTATAGTATTTTTATAACAACGGATGATAAGCATTTTTAAAAGAGGAAATTGTATTTTTGTTAGTAATATTTTTTATAACAATATAATTACGGTTATTTGAAAAAGATTCTTGGTTTATGGGTGTATCATATATTGTAATGAATATTTTAAAGGATTTTTATAGGTAATAATATATTGCCTATTCGCAAAATTTGGGTATACTCAGAATAAAGTTTAAGTTACAATAATTTTCAAATTGTTGAATATATCACATAATTAAAATTTAATATTTTTAAAATAATACATTTATGCACCATGTATATTAATTTAAAAACTTACCTAGCGTTAAACAACTTATCACAAAAATGAATACAGCATTTCTTAACTTAAACATTGTTTTAATTATATATGGCACTAATGATTACTTAACTATCTACCAGATCCACACACAATATGTGGTATATTTAAATATCTTGTATAGGACTAACATAAATGCATTTCCGAACCTACCTTGTTCCGATCTGTGTCTTAAACCAATCAAAAACTTTCATTTTTCAAATGTAACCAATCACGCGTTTTCTTTCATCTCACGAATACGTTCGGTAATAGGTTTACATCACGTACTTGATCGACTTTCGAAAAAGTCCATTTCGATGTTGAATGAGCCAGTGGCGGATTTGCTGACAATTGTTAAAGAATTTTTGGCTGAATATTTTGTAATGACAAATTTTAATAATAGTATCTGTAATTATTAATTTTATATTCCAACAATGTGGATGGGAAAATATATCTAGATATTTTTACGATATAATAATAGAGAGAATATGAAGATTTTCCTGTGGCCTTTTTGGATTATAAGGATTTTTTACATAATTATTATTCGTAGGATAAACTTATGAAAAATGAAAAATATGAAAAACACGCTCTTTCTTTTATGATGACTCTGTTATCGAATCAGATGCTCGATCCATACTTTATGTTTATGCTCACAGTCAGTTCGAGTGCTAGTGATTCAAGTATATATATATATATATTTTTCTATATTTGAGTTTTTATTCCTTAAAATTTTAGGTTTAAATATTGACGCATTCTAAAGATATTGAAAGAAGAAAACAAATTATTATTTAAAATTTTATTTATGGACGATTTTTTTAAAATTAATTAGGAGTATCTAAATAAATATTTTGATAATTGTTTTATGATTTTTCTACAATATTTAGTGTTTATAATTCACAATTTACCTACAGATATGTATATTTCAATAAACTAATAATATACTTTTATTAGGTATATATTATTTAATTTACTTGATCGTAAAATTTATAATTTGAAATATGAACTTTAGAGATGGCCTTTTTCTTCTTTAAAAAAGAATGTTAAAATTTAGAAATGTATAAGTTTTAATAAACATTTATAAATTTTAACACATTTAATACAAACATTTCAAAATAAAATGTTACGAATATTTTTTTCGATCAGTAAGCTGTTTACAAAAAAAAAACTTTTCAAGCAAAATTATTAAGTTTGGAAGGGGCATATCATTACATTTTTATTTTTTTACTTGTGGGTGTTTTTTATTGTTTCTTTTTTTAATGGTAACCTGTATTGTTTTTTTAAGGATCTGTTGCTATGTGGAAAAATAAGAAAGTTTTGTTGAAAATTTGTTTAACAAATGAATGTATCGAACGTGGTATTTTTGTTATTTAAAATAAATTAGCTTAGAGAAAAGGTACAACATTTAACTGTAATAAACATTATTTTGTTAATCCAAAAATTATTAATTTTTCTTAAAAACTGAACAAACGTGAGAATCAGATCCTCAATACAATAATATAAGTTCTTATTAAAAAAACGTTACCATTAATAAAACCATAAGAAACACTGACAAAACAAATCATGATAGTTTTTGCCATCTCCAATCTAAGTAACTTGTATGTGAACAGTTTTTCTTTAAATAGTTTATTGTTCGACGATGATCTGCATATGGATATTGACTTCTGCAGATGTAAGCCACGTTTACTTTTAAAAGAGCTCAGAAGATGTCTACTGTAATGTGTGACAAAACGTAGGCCAATAGCACGACCAAATTGATGCGGCTTACACCCAGAGTCTGGAAATATTTTTACCCCTATTAGAGTTTCTAGGTCCTAACGTTTAGGTGGGCGTTGATGAACCAAGCACTCGACTTCTCACTTTATATAAATAGATTTAATTTACTTCTTACTATCATCTTCGGGAACATTTCGTCATACATTTCAGTGCAAATTTTCAGGTCTCTTCAAAAAAGGTATATTAATTTTACAATGTTAAACCAAGATCACTACAATAATTTTAAATATGTGTATTTCAAGAATTATGAATAAAATTAAAAAAATCAGTTTACCAACCACTTTTTTATATGTTGTTTTTGTTATACAGGATGATTCAGCACTGTCGTGCCAAACTTAAACCGTAGATTAAGAAAAATATTTTTAGCAAAAAACTTTTAATGAATATGTGTCCGGAAATTTTTCGTGAGGGAACTACAGGCTTCCAAAGATTTTACTAAAAATGAGTTTTTATTTAATATCTAGAGAACCCTTTGTAATAAAATAATGAAATTTGATATTCTGTTTAGTAATAATAAGTGTTATCGATTTCTGATATTAACTAGTTAAAATTTAGACTAGGGATGTGTGGGGCCAGTGGGCCCATCGATTTTTATCTAGTATTTTTGTTCTTTAATTTTTCTATAAAGTTGAGCACTGCTTTAAGGTTATATGACACAAAATACACGAAAACATACTTTGCTTATTTGTCATAGTATAAACCGTTTTCGAGAAATATCGATGGAAAAGAAAGCATGCAGAATTTAACTTAATACGGATGCTTCAAATTACAAATAATAAATTTATATTCTTGTTCTATGATAAAAATTAAGACAAAAAGTTAACATAAGTATACCTCAAAAAATGCATCCTTATCATCAAATAGCCATTTTTAGTTTCGTTTTTAAGTCAAATTATTAAAGTACATAATACAGTATTACAACTGGCTATAGATCTTAGAGGATTCATATTAGGAGGTTTCTTTATATGAACTTTTTTTCCTACCTTTAATCATAGAACAAGAATATAAATTTATTTTTTGTAATTTGGAGCATCCGTATTAAGTTAAATTCCGCATGCTTTCTTTTCTATCGATGTTACTCGAAAACGGTTTATCCTGTGATAAATAAGCAAAGTATATTTTTACGTATTTTGTGTCATATAACCTTAAATAAGTACCCAACTTTATAAAAAAAATTAAAGAACAAAAAATACTAGATAAAAATTGATGGGCCCACAGGCCCCATACATCCCCGGTCTAAATTATAATTGTTTAATACGAGAAATCGATAACACTTATTATTACTAAACAGAATACCAAATTTCATAATTTTATCACAAAGGGTTATCTAGATATTAAATAAAAACTCATTTTGATGAAAATCTTTGGTGGGCTGTAGTTCCCTAACCCAAAATTTCCGGACACATGTTTACTGGAAGTTTTTTGCTTAAAATATTTTTCTCAATCTATGGTTTAAGTTTGGCACGACAGTGCTGAATCACCCTGTATTTAATACTATTCTGGTTTGTATTTTTTTTTATAATTCTGAGAATACCTTACACGTATTTTATTGATTGTGCAATAAATTCCTAAAGATACTCGTGCATATATAATTAGGTTATAAAAAATTGCCATTATCAATTTTTAAACCCTAAGGGCCTTTTCACAGTACCTACCAGTACAATGAAAAAAATGATAAAGTAAAAAATCAGATATATTCAATGAAACATTACTTTAAGATCAAATAAACTTGTTTATACTGTACTATCCATTGAAAAAACACCGTAGTAATGCCGAATTGATGACCCTGCAACGTGGCAACAGATACACATTTTGTATTAAAAATTAGTCATACTATAGTTTTTTTGCTGATCAAACTGGACATATTTATCTATATGCTAATATGACGACATAAAATTGATAGTTTGTAAAGACCCTTACTTGTACAAATAAGGAAGTAATACATAGTACAAAATACATATACCAATTTCTTTAATTATATTTATTATAGGTATTATAGTATATTATACTCATTTAAATTTTATTTTAAAATAAATGTCAAGTATAATTTATTATCTAGTATAGTAAATCAAGGTTACTAGTGCATAATATTGTAAAATTATAATGTACTAAATAAGGATTTAAAATATATACTTACTACCAACCTTTCTTATTTAAAAATACGACATATACATATACTACTTACATACATAAATACGTAATATATTTTGTCATTAGAATATTTATCGACTTTAATCTAGAGAATATGAGTATTCACCTCATTAATATAATAAATAATAAATATAATCTTTAAATTATGACTGTGTAATGCGAAAATTAATATATTTATACTTTAGTCCATAAGTGATTGTAAAAAAGAATGAATTATATATTATTCGTGTGGATATTATATTAATCATTTAAAATATATGTATGTAAGTATACTTAATAGACTATTTAATAGTTGCAATAGGTTTTTAATAGAAAAAAATATGTGCAGATAGATTACATGCAACATAAATTATTCTAACGTCTATAAAAATGGAGTGATTTCAATGCTTGCGCAGAACACAAACATGATTTTATAATTTTATACATGTAATAAAATATTTTTTTATCTGAAAAGAAAATGTATATTATGTAACTAAAATAACAACATTGTATAAAAAATACGAACATTTATTTATTTCATCAATTATAAAAAATTATAATTCACTATCACAAAACATAAAACAATAATAATAATATTAAAACATAATAAACAAGTTGATTTTTTCAAGCGCGCCAATTCGAGCTAATAAAGTGAAAGTCAGTAAACAAAAACAAGAGACTGAAAGTAAAAGGGAAGGTGTATGTGGGTGAACAGCAGATGTTATATAACAATCATATAGATATCAGTCTGGAAAATATTTATAGCCAACTTTGAACCCTTGCATCTTCACGATTTGACATTTACAGTGATTAAAAAACTAGTTTAGATTTTATAAACTTTCTAATTTGTACCATCAGTAGCGGATTAAGAAATAAATAAATCAGTAGCGCAAAATTATCTTAATATATTTTTCGAAATTTGACCATGAAATGTATCGTTTCAAAAAAATTATCCAGAGTATGAAAATACGTTCAATAAAAAGGTTGAGATATTAATTTATAAAGTTGGCATGGTTATTTTTATAATCTATATGTACTATAAATAAAAACAAGTCCTGAATGACTGACTTATAAGTGCCTAGTCCAAACACTTGGACCTAGAACGTGAAATTTTATAGGTGTCTTCTTTTTATGGTGTAAAGACCCGCTAAGAATATAATAAGAGTTAAAATTGTTCCAAACTAAACAAACAACACTGATATCTAGAGTTAGTTGTTTATAAGAAAATATGAAATTAGCTAGTAAATAAGAAACAAGATTAAAATAAAGATTAAGTCAAGAGTATTTCAAAATAAGAAAATTGAAAGATAGAAAAGAAAAAAAAGAATATAGAAAATTACAGTAGTAAATGTTAGTTAGAAACAGAAGTAAGAGTTAGAAATATTGATAAAGAGGAAAAATAAAAGAATAAGTTAAGAAAGAAAGAATGAGTTTATAGAAATTAGAAGAAAAAAAAATCAGATATATTTTAAATCTAATAGAAAACTAAAGAAATAGTCTTTATATTAATTAGGAGTAATATTTACATGTAGTTTACAAGCTTATATGTTTTCATTACATTTTTAGTTTATTTTTAATGTCATGTACTATATAACAGTTGTAAAGGACTAGTATTAATATCTAAAATAGAAAAAGATAGAAATGTACGCACATGCATAGTTGAAAGAATAGAAAATATGTAAAGAAAGATAATTATTAAATTAACTTTATCAGTCCCTGTACGTTGAACTATTACTAAAATATTGAAAAAAAAAAACATAAATAAATAAACAATTTAGGAACATAAAATAGTTTAAGATATAAAAGGTAAACAAAAAGATAGATTGAAGACGAAGAATAATTATTAAGAAAAGATATAGAAAAGAAGACAGAAAATAAAAAAAGGAAAATTCTGAAAGTGTAACAATTTTAGTTTTTCTGGCGAAAATTTCAAGATTTAAAAAGTAAGATAAAAAGTTTAGAATAGAAAGAAAAATGTTCAGCTGTTAAAAATATAAAACACGAAGATGTGCTTAGAAAGTAGTTAAGAATAGGTATTTAGAAGTAAGATATTTTTTGATTTAATTATTATTTGTTCTAATAAGAAAGAAAAATTAATATTTAAAGTTCAAATAAACAAGAATAAGAGAAACTCAGATATTAATAGTGAATAAAGTGTAGAAAAAAAATATTTCATGCATCGATAAAACACCTTTCTATATAGTTTTTGCATGATTAGTTCTTTAAATAGTAAAAGTACATTACTTAATAGTTTTTGGCCTCTGAATTCTGCTTTTCTTTTAGTTGATAATGAATTTACACTTATCGGTCAGTAAAAAGTAAAGCAATAAGTTTTAAATGTAGAAATGCTGCAAAAGAATTAAAAAAGCAGTCAAGCTGTTAAGTGTTAAGAAATATTCAGTAAGTATAAGAATCATAACAGTGCAGAACGATATGTTTTTGTCTCTTAATATATGTTTAATTTTGAGTAATAACCAGAAAGCAAGCAGTTAATTTAAAACAAATCTAAGAACAGCAGCGTGTGGTAGAATAAGAATGACATGCATTACAATAACAAAAAACAAAAGTGTGTAGAAACAGCTGAATAGAAATAGCGTGCTGAGAAGTAAATAAGTGGTATAGTAAAAACCTAAATAGAAGAAAGTCAATGCGAAGAAGAGAAGTAAGAAAGGAAGATAGAAATCTGGAATGATAAGAAAAGAGAGAAGACTTTCAAGCATGTTGCTCTTTTTACTGCCTTTTATTAGGTTTGGCAGCAACGTCTGATTCGTCCTTGTACCAGTCTTCGCTGTAAAAACATATTTGATATTAGAAATATTGTTGATTTAGATTAACATACTAGTTCTAGTATTTCATGGTAATAAAATTATAAATTAATTTGTCTAATGATAGAAAATGATTTGCTATTTTATTAAGATTCAATAAAAATCGGAAATCTGACAATTTGTTGCAGAAATTTTAAAATGAAATATATTTAAATTTAAATGTTGTACTTTCAGTAATTTTAATGTATTTTAGTCAATTAGTATTCTTCACGTTAATGCTAAAGACTTGTATACATATTGATTTTAGTAGAACAGTTATCCAAATTGTCAGCACTCCTTAAAATGTTTGAGGTGTGTAACATTTTAATATATTAATATTAATAATGCATGCATGCTTGAATATATATTACACCATATAATTTTTTTCTCAAGCATTAAATATATGAATTCAATTAAATGAAAAAATAATATTTATATGAAAATATGCAGTACCTAATATAACCTATACATAAAGGAGTAATATCGATATATTAACTTACCATCCGGGAACATTATCTGGAGAATCACATCTCTGCGTTTCATCGTTGTAAACTTCTCCAACTGTGCATCCAAGTTCTCTGGGGTCCTTTCCGCTCAAACAAACGTAGAATTTCTGGCAATCAGTAGGGTGGGCGTATTTTGGATGTGCAACAGCTTGGCCGTTAGCGTCGACTTGAGCACCGTCTTTAGGGCATTCGAAACCGTCGGCTAGTTTATCTGAAAGAAAATAAATAAAACGTTAAAGTAAATTATTGCATTTTAAATCCAACTTATTTGACGTCTATTACTTAAAGTTTATTTTTAGAATACAACAAAGACTAAATAATCTATAACTGTCAAACTTTTTTGGCAATCAGAATTTAGGTCACTAGAAACAAAAGAATACGATTTTGTAACATGCGTTTAAAAAATCTATGACATATATTATTAGATATATCTTATTGGTATATTTTATTATGAAAATCGAGTACATTGGTTTGAAAAATATGTAAAATGCATTTACCATTTGGTTTTCCGCAACCAGTTCTTTGGGCTGAATCGGGCCATACGCAGGTACCACTGTACTCGTCGAAATGAAGACCGGCGGTACATTTGATCTCGGTGGCTTCTCCTTCAATGCAGTTGAAGAAGACATCGCATACGGATTCATCAGGATGAGCGAAGAAACCATTACGTCTTGGGCAAAGACGGTTAGGCTTTGGTGGTTCTGTAAACGATTAACATATGTTTTAATAATTTGAGACAATTTCAGATTACTTCCATTAATATTGAATGTTTCTTCCATTCTTAAAATTAACTAAATATATACTTACGTAATTCTAATCTGTCTCCACAATCTACATTGAATGGTTGATCACATTTGTTAATTTTTCTGATCAAAGGGTCGAACACAAGCCCATCAGGACAAAGTTTCTGTTTAGCTATTCCATCTACACATTCATAAAATTTATCGCACTGGATTGGGTCATCATATTGTCCGTCTTTCGCCGGACATTTGAAACTCTGTTGTGCGTCTAAAAATTATAAATTTGACATAATTAATCGTACGTCTGTAGTTGTGACAAAATATTTTCACAAAAATCAAGATTAGTGCCCGACCGAAGATCAATTTTTGGCCGAAGTCGAATGTGCCATTCCTGAATATAGCAGCTGGCAGTTGATTGGTAAAACATACAAGTTACCTTCAACTGTTTCTTATGTTGAATCGATAACTCATTTTGATTTTTTTTTGATTTGTATCATAGACTTTTATTATACTATTTGTAATTGTTATCAATAAAACAATAGAAAATTCGTCACTTTAAAATGTGATAAATTGCAAAAAAATTAAAATATTTATTATTTCAATATAAAATCTTTGATTAATTAATGGTATTAAGAATCTGTTAATTTTTAACATCTAGAATTTTCATATCATGACTAGAAAGATGCAAACTTGATTCTATATACATAGTATCACTAGTAGCTAAGAAATAAATAAAATTCAATACTGTACCCTTATAATCATTATCCAATAACTGTAATATCAATACCATTATTGGCAATATATGGCAAGAGGAGAATTTAGAAAGTAGTTTGTCGGGTTATTGTAAATGCAGCCGCGGTGCTCATGGCTAACATAAGCCGCAACACGCTTCCTGCTTTGCGTGTGACATTATTTATGTAAATGCAAGCTTGCGTTACCGTAATAATGAAAGCGAAATCTTTTTTAACAGATGTATGATTATGATGAAATATTTTAGTCAAATTGGTCGAATTTCGCACTATTTTTTTAATTCATAATTAATTTTATATAACCTAAATAGAATAATTTTTCTATGTGTAATCGGAAAATACTTATCTATTTTTTAATACAATTTAATGTACATATGATAAAAAATAATTTTTGTCCTATATTGCATAAAAAGTAATAATAACTTAAGCATAACCGCGAATGTCTAAAATGATCTAATTAAATGACTTTTACTTGAATTCTTGGTATTATACTTGTTATTTAATTCAGATTATAATATTTCTAGTAGCCTTATGTTTGCTGTTATAAAAGGGCTTACAAAAAGAACTTTTAATCGGGTTATCAATTTTATATGACAGTTCCTTCGAAGTATTGCGAGGTTTTTGACAAGTTTCTCGAACGCGTGGTAAGTAAACATCAGTGATGATATTATGAAAATACTTTCATACGGTCATAATCGTTAACTTTGATATAATAAATTGAAGTATCACTGATTTTAATTCTTTAAAAAATCCATAGATAATAATAAAAAATACCCCTTTGGAATTGCTTGATAACTAACAAATTTTGCTATAGCTCCTTTATTATAATACCGGACTTTATTATTGGTTTTGTATAAATTGCATGCTTTTATTTTTTATATTAATATAGGTGATGTGTTTATATTCTATTATTATTTCAACATCAATGCGATTTTCGACAACAATTCACACATTAATCTAAAAAATAAACATCATATACTCACATGCGATTCCTAAAACAAGGACTAAACTTAACACGTATTTCATTTTAATAATATTTGAAACTTACTAATAACTAAACACAACCAAAAAAACGTACCAGAGGTGCGATGGATACCACCTCTTTTGATAAACTGCCTTCATTTGTTATTTTACCAACATTTATGATGTTACAAGAGAGCGGACCATAGCCAACTTTGGGAAAGTGATTTAGCAGAAATCAATCTCGCGATTCCATTGGTCGTTTGTACAATTTCTTTTTTGATCCCCACCAGATGAAGTTCAATTAACGTTTGTTGTTTTACGATATCATTTATTTATTTTAAATTATTATAATGTTTAAATATGTATATATGAGATTAAGAAAAAGCAAAATCTGTAACATATACCCTTGCTATTTTTCTTTGTTTGTTCTGCTATTATTTTGCCACAAAAATCTGGTTTTATGCGATGTTTTTTTTATATTTTTTTGATGAACTACTGACCGTAGAATATATATTTAGTGCTGTATTAACCTTCACCAAAATTTGGATTCCATGGAGAAGCTTACCGTTTTTATTTTATCGTTATGTGGTATGGTTTATTGTAAAATAGAATGAACATGTTTTTTTCTTCATATATTTATCATTTTAAAGCAAATTCTTTGCTAAATATATTTATGCTAATTACTTTTAATTTTTTTTGAACATCGAACAGTTATGAAAAAAATTGATTGGTATTTTTTATTGTTGCATTACTTCTGAGAATACGACACAATCCAAACAACTTTTAATGTTTTCTGAGAATGGTGTAACTACATATAGCATTTCTTAATCCTATAATTCTGAGAATTGTTTTGTTATGGAATATATTGATTAAATAAACAAAACATTGGTAAAAATATTGAACTAAGAATATTAGTATTGGCTTGTCTTCACTTAAAAAAAGTTTGATAACCACTGGTGGAGATAATTGCAAGGTCAAGGCGGTAATCGTATCATTGGCAAGGACTAATAGAAGACAGTAAACAATTTTTCGTTTTTACTTTCGTTTACAAAGCACACTTATTTTGAAATTGGCCATAATGCTAAAGAATAAGAAAAAAATACTATGGCTAGGCCATAAAATGCATACCCCTTAAACATAAAAAAATGTATTAACTTATAATATCAAATAAATACGGTGAAACTTAAAAGGATGTTTGAAAAAAAGATTGGAGGTAATTAATATTATATAAATATATAATATGAAGTTTATCACTCATTAAGATTTTTTAGAAAATCAACAATGAATCTTGATATCAATCGATTATTACCTTTTTTTATTTAAATTTAGGATGTATTGTAATAAAACAACAATCATTTTAATTTACAATTTTTATATAACATATTTTTTTTGTAAAATGTATAAAGTAAATAAATTAATTAATATCTAATAATAATTAAAAAGATAAATATATCCACATATTGCAGCGATAACAGCTGTGTTCAACTGATGTCTAGCATTTAAAATGAAACAACAATGTAACGTTTATAGGTTATATGACGTATATTATATATTTGTTTTAAAAATGCAAACTTACCAGATTTTATCTTGATTAAAAAGATTGATTGGCTTTGAATAAAAATACAGCACGTATCGATGTACATGTATTTATATATTAATTAACACAATATAATAATTATGGAATTTGAAGTGACATATGAAGAAATAGCGCCTACTACTATTAATAAATTATAAATAGCAACTACTCTATTTGTAAAAAAATTTCTTGTCAAAATATGAATTTTTGTTTAAATAAACTGCAAATTTCGTTACTTCTAGTTATCCAATTTTGTTGAGTTTTAATAGGGTTCTATTCTGATAATAGATGAAGTGAATTCAAAAGGATTGGTGCAAATTTATTTCGAATTGAAGCCTGTAGTTCGGCGTTTCTATCAAAAAAGCGGGTTAAATCGACAAATTGAACTTTATTTATATTTTTATAACAGAAAATTAAAACCGATCGATATTAAACTAAGCAAAAATGGAGACTGTAATGTTTTCTATCAGAAAATGTAAAAATGTAAGTGAGATACTGAAGAAATTTAAGATATAATACTCATTTTATCAATTTATATACGAAAAAATTTTTTAGGACGAGAGTAGAACACACTTCCAAGCAGAGCCTGCTTGGGGTGTGCAATTTGTATATAATATTTAACTTAATTTCGAATAAAATATTGACAACCAAGATTTCTCGACAAATATTTTTATCTGAAGAGGAAATCATTATTTATAATTGATGTATGTAGACAAAAAATGTCAATTAATCAAATGTAACGGAAATATCACCACCTTTGATATGTGGTTTTCAATGAAAATACATACAAAAATCAAAACTGACTAAATTGGAACCTTGAAATACCTATAAAAATTGTATCTATGGGCAATGTCGAAAATGAAAGTTCGAAGCAAAAATGTCTACGTACGTATGTATATATCTTCCAGATCAAGTGCACTTTGGAATTTCTGAATTTCATGGCTATCTAGATATGCCGTGATATGATTATTCATTATCTCCATTCAGTGTTACAACTATTGAATATTAAATAGGGCGTGGAGCTGAGAGATTTTATCATTATTTTATTTACTTACTACTCATTCATTTGAGACAAAACAATTCTGTTTTTATATACTTTCTATTTGGTGACTTTTTCTGCACTTGTTACTTTTCTTTTGTTATTGTCTGTGCCAATCTTAAATGAAATTTCTTTAAGTTACATGAACTTGTGGAGTGGCGAATTGCAAAATATGTTCTTAATAATTTTACTGGTAGTCAATATTTTACACAATAATGTAACTTATAAAAAAAGAATGAAAATTAACTAAAGATAATTGAAATTTTGTTTACTAATATCAGTTTAAACGTTGAATTAATATTATACTATTCTTCAGAAGAACACTATAAGGATAGAACTAAATATACAGCTATGTCTCGAGTTATGTTTTTTCAACTAACATCGCTTCAATTTTGCGTTTTTACCAATCCCCGCAATTGCTTTGAAGTTACGACTATTTATGTTAGCGACTGAATCTGCTGCCTAAACGGTTTATAATGTTAGATTTCACAATTTTCGTCTGGAATCAAACGTGGTGTAACTATGGGGTATGGGTATGACAGTATTACTTTTATTTGGGCCCTACAAGTTTAGAAAATATCCGGAGCTCTATTATTCTTTGGAACAGATTAAGCAAACGAGGGTTCCCACAGCACAAAAGAATGTAATTAGCATAAGAGTCTTATACTTACATATATTTATGAGAACATATTTTAAATAATTTGAAAGGTGGTTAATTTTATTTTTACTTCATTACAAAAAATATTGCAGCAATAAAATATGCAATCTAAATAAATATACATTTTATTATTACATATATACAAATGAATAATGTACAATATGTGTGTACATTATGTAAAATAATACGTTACGAAAAACTATTTAGTTTGCAGGGGTATTATCACGTTATTTTTTATAAGTAAAACTTCTTTAGCGAGACTAGTGAATTGGAATGACCTCGACAGATTTTAATATTCGACGTTTTAAAAATGAAACGCTAAGGAAATGTGGCATATGCGTGCGTATAAGGGAATGATGAATGAATAACTCATGCGTACAAGACATTTTACATCGGTTATGCATGAGGGAGAGAGATGAGTAAATGTATAAGAGAAAGATAGATGAATGCATTCAAGTCGGTTTACGTTGGTGTCAAGTGTCAAGCTACGTGTTTTTGTACCTATACGGTTTTTGTGTTAAAATAATACGTTTGATTATTAATTTAATAGGTAAACGTTTATTTTATTTATTTAATTCGCATGGTTAATCAAAACAAAAGAAATTTCACTTCTCCATGTGCTTATGTGGGTGAGGCATAGACCATTTTTTAATGTTTTTCTTATGTTTTTTATGGTAACTTAAAAAAAAGAACTTACATTTTTGTTTTTATTTGATTCTATAGGTGAAAAAAAACTTTTGTCCAAAACATTTTTTAATTCGAGACGACTTTTTTTTAACATTGAATAAGTATATTATTTTGAAACAACTTAAAAAAAAACTTTTCTCAAGACTTAAAACAACATTCTTTCTGATTGATGTACTTTTCAATATGCCATTTCATAAAATTCAAATTATTAAATTTATTTATTTATGTTCCATTTATTTAAATTATTTTATTGGTAGTACTAAATAAAATAATTAAAATTACCGAAAGTAAATAAATAAAAATTAATAATTCGAATTTTATATTATGACCATATACTGCTTTCACTGTTCTTGTAGTGGAGAAAGAGAGGGTGACTGTTAAATTAATATTTGGTCATCTCTTTTTAGTAGTCTACGGTTAAGTGAAAGTCAGTTTAAGTACACCTATATTAATTTTAGTTTATATATAGAGAATATTTTAAAAGTTTCTATTGCATAACAAATGCAAGCTATTGAGGACAGAATGAAAAGGTCAACTATAAAGTTCAAAATATTTGCAAATGTATATCTATATGCATTTATTTATATATAAATGTTGGATTAACACTTATAATTATATATATTATTTAATAATTTGTTATGAATATTAATAATAAATAATATTAAATAAGCGAGCACAATACAACAAATCTTATTTTAAAATTATGTTTTACTAGCGCAATGGACTCGTTACACGGGAAATAAATTTAATCTGTAATAAACCTATTAAATATTGGTTTTGCTTATCGCAGCGCATGTGAAACGACATATTCTACGATTTTTTCCAACTTTGATTAAATTTATACAAAATATCAACAAATTATACACTTGAACCTTCCTCTTGAAATACTCTATCCATTAGTAAAAACTGAAAAAAAATCTATTGAGTAGTTATTTAGAAATTCATGCACACAGACAGAAGCTGCACGAGCGGGGGACTTTGTTTTATACACTATGTATTGATGTATGTATAATCGACCTATATTACACGAAAAACATGTTTTTCAATAGCCCATGTTTGGTTTTAGTTTTTTGCAATAAAAGTTATTAAGTGGTGCACCCCTTTGTTTAAATACATAAGTCTATTTTTGTAATTTATATATATAAACCTTCATGCTTATATTTTTTTTCAATTTTTGTTACGAACAATCAGTAATTAGGGCGCAGAGGTAGGATTGTTTGAATAAATATATTAGGAAAGTACAGGTACAGTTATAATTTTGGGTATATACCCAAATATGTAGGTGAGGTAGTACATATGCAATAAGTGTACTGTGTATGTATGTAGGTACATTTAATATAATTTGTCAAAAAAATCATGTGTTCATACAAATTAGTTTTGTTTATTTTAGTCATATTTTGTGGATTATTTTGGGATCTTAAAAAATACGTACTTATAAAAGAGGTACATTTATCCTAATTGCTGCAATTTTGGCATGATGATCGTATTAATCATATCGTGCTATCGCTATCATTTAAGTGTAATATAAATGTTATGATTAAAAAAATCACATTGCGATTTAAGACATGCGATTCTCTAAGTACTCTAGAGCAGTGGTTCACTGAACTTTTGTCGGGGGTCCGTGAAACATGTTTGGGATAAATTAGAGTATTTTTACATTTCTATTTATCAGTGATTAATTCGTTATCTAAAAACCTTTGTTTTTTTGTCAAGGGTAGGGGGTCTCTGAAAAATATTTGTTCAAAATGGGATCCCTAGACCATAAAAGTTAAAGAACAGCTGGTCTATAATTTTGTATCAATACCATTGTCCTTAAATGTATTATTTACGTATTATGGGAGTTTAAAAAATATATTATTTATTTTTAAAGGTTAATCGTTTTGTTTATAAGTTCTCTATGGGAATTGTTAGTTATGATTCTTATTCTTATTTTTTTTGTAACTGAGTTGATATTTCTATCCCAAATTTAAGTTTGATGTGTGAAATATTACTCAATAACTTTGAATTTTAGATTTCGTTAAAAGTATGTTTATAATATAGAAAATGACGTGAAAAGTTGAAATTTTCAAACCGCAGGGCTGTATCCATCAACAGTATCGAGATATGACTTTTTAAAGTTTTAGTTTTTTGGAGAAAAATGGCCGTAACTTTTCAACGTGTGGTCGAATTTGATTTTTGTCGACGGATTTGGAATCAGCGTGCCAAAATCTATATAATGATATGTATAATACTTGAAAATTCAGCAATAAAATTTTTATCAAAAATCGTCATTTTTTTAAGGTATACCCCTTGGAAAAATTTCGATTTTCAGCAAAAAAAATTTTTTTCTAATTTTAAAGTATTATACATATCATTATATAGATTTTCACATGCTGATTCCAAATTCGTCAACAAAAATCAAATCCGACCGCATGTTCTAAAGTTACGGCCATTTTTCTCCATAATTAAAAAAAAAAAAACTTTGAAAGGCTATAACTCGAGAATGTTGATAGATACAGACCTGTGGTTTGAAAATTTCGATTTTTCACATCATTTTCTATACAATAAACATACTTTTAACAAAATCGAAAACATAAAAAAATTTAGTTAAATTTCATGGTTCTAATTATAACTTTTCATAGAAATTCAACTCAAACACAATAAAAATAAAAGGAGAACCAAAATTAACCCACCAGAATAATATATATTTCTACTGTATAGTAAAATTTGCATACCAATGATCTATAACAGTGGTTCTTAAACTAAGATCCACAGATCTGCTGAATATGTTTGGCATAAATTTAAGTAAATTTTAAATTTCTATTAACCAATGATTAATTAGTATTTTTAAATACCTTATTTTTCTGTCAGGGGGGTTCCTAAAAAATAATTATTATAAAAGGGGGTCCATAGACAACAAAAGTTTAAGAACTGCTGCTCTAGAGATAGACAAATGAACCCCTTATAGGTACATTACTTTTACTTATGTTAAATCAAGATAACAAGAACAAAGATTAATTACGAGAATATTTAGAAATTATTCATTCTCTTATCCTATTTTATCAATAAACAAAAGGTGTTCATATCTACCCACGAGGTTCTAGAAAGCGTAGAAATCAATAAAGTCAGAATTTACTCCTAAGTAAAGCAAAGCATATACAAACTTTCAACGAGGTATTACCAATATGCAGTTGACAGTTGTTATGTTGTGTGTAGATTTTTGTAATTTACTTTTCGCACATACTAAATTCAATACCCTGTAAAAAGATTTCTCTTTGGTTTAGTTATTATTTAAATTTGAGATTAGTATTATAGCTTATTAGTTCAGGAAACAAAAACACAGCTCCATATAAACTATTGGAATTTGTCCGAACTTTTACACAAGTTTCCTGAACTATATGTATATAATATTTAGTAATAAAAATATAAATGTATATTATATTTAATTTTTATGGTTATATGGGAATAATAAAGGTCAATTAATTTTGGAAACAATTTTTCATAATTTATTTTCAATGATCATAGTATAAAAACATAAAAAAACCTAAAAATACATATATAAAATAAAACATTATTTTCTCAGTCTGTCTTTGGACTCATTAATGTTTTTCTCCTTCCTATTTTTCAACTGGAACATCGTCATCATCATATTCAACCACTACAGGTTGCTTTTTTTGTTTTCTTACAGGATGTTTCCTCCTTTGTTCAGCACGAACTGGTTTTATTTTTGGTTTAGGGTTTTCTAATTCATCAAGTTCTTGATCAGTTAGACGCCCTTTGTACCAGTCTTTGCTGAAATTTAAAAATAAATTATTAATATTGTTGGAAAAATACTTTCTTTTAAAATTACTACAGGTGACCTATACCTAAATATGTTTTTTATTTCATTCTTATTTTGTATTCATATTTGAAAAAAAATTACATAAACTTTTTCAGAAAGTTTAAATAAATTTACTAAAATAACATTAAAAGAGCCCTCATGATAGGGTAGGAAAAATAGGCAAATATCTTAGATGCTGACCGTTGGTGAAGTGAGTTTTTTCAACAATTTTGAATTTTTCTTCTCTGCGTCAAATGCAAGAAGGGACTTTTATTTGTAAGTAATTTTGAAACATAAGGTTTTAGCTTGTACCTATGTAAATATTTTTCGATTCATTTAATCTATATTTTTTCCACTGGGTCACAAATAACCCGATGTCAAAAATTGAAGATCTAATAAAAAAAAATTTAAGTAGAAAATACCCGTTTTCGTACTTTTTAACCCAATATATACTAAAAAAAAGTTTTATTTTTTAATACTATACCGTGATTTTACATATTTTAAAATAAAAATAAAAATTCGATTTACAGAAATAACAAAAAAATGTACATTTCAATCTACAAAACGTTTCTTTTCTATTTATATATCAACGTTTTTATCATAATTAGATACGAGCTTTGAATATTTTCCATTTTTATTTTTTATTTTATGTCCCAATATGTTTGATTCATTCATATTTTTTACGTATTTTCGTATATTACAGATTATATATTTTAGTTCAGGTGTCAACTTTTAAGCTTGTTTAGGATGCCCAAATAGCTCACAATGGATCTATATTTGAACATTAAAATACAAAAATGATAGGTACCAGAAATAGTAGAAATTAAATATTTGGGAAATTAATAGCAGTGTATGAGAAATATTTATCCAATAAAAAGTTTTTTTTAAATTAAAAAGAAAATGTTGAAAATGTGGTTTCAGTAGGTAAAACATTACAAATTATGATACCGGTATTTTATTTTTTTTATTGTTCTGGATTGAATAACAACTAGACGGTTTTTATTACGTGTGTGTGATAATAATTGTATAGCGTGTAATGTTGCAGTAACCAATCTCCGATGACGAAGCTCCTGTAGACCGTATACAAAAAAATTGTACTACATAAAATATATATGTTAAGCCATACTGAATATTAACACTGAACATAATGTATTATGTTAACATTTATGTTAAGAGCCATTAATAATTATTATTCAAAACATAGTACACATAAATATTTGCATTTAGATCATTACATACTTAATAGCAGGGTTAATGACATACATAAAATACAAATATTGACACGATTGCATGTTTTATTAGATATTATTTGTAAACAATATGATTTATTAATTTTAAAATTTCATGGTCGTTATCTGTTATCTTAAGTTCCAGAATACGGTACACCTATGTATAATTATATTTAAAACAGATATTCGATGCTTAACATAAAGGGGTAGAGGAAATATTTTAATATTTAATAGGGCAGGATAATCTTTTTTGATTTTAACGATCTTGTTTTATTTTGGGGTCCAATTATCGTAGATCCCTAATAACCAGAATAAGAGATGTATTAGCTTCTGTAGGTTTTCGTGGTTTATTTTGGTGTACTAACCAATCACAGAGCAGGAAAATAAATGTGATTGGTTAGTGCATCAGGGTATTTTGGCGTCCAAAGAGATGTATTAGCTTGTGTAGGCTTTCGTAGTTTATTCTGGTGTACTAACCAATCACAGAGCAGGAAAATAAAGGTGATTGGTTAGTGCATCAGGGTTTTTTGGCGTCTAAAGAGATGTATTAGCTTCTGTATGCTTTCATGGTTTATTCTGGTGTACTAACCAATCACAGAGCAGGAAAATAAAGGTGATTGGTTAGTGCATCAGGGCCGGTGTAACCCTACTACTATAGTAATAAAAACAATTGAATTACAGTAATACCTCATTGTTACCCACATCAGTGGCGTAGATAGCTTTTTGCGATGGAGGGGGATATAACAGTATTAAATATCATAAAGTTATATTTTTCATTATGAAAATCATCTTTTATGTGGTGCAAAGTATAAAAATTGGTTATATTCTTCAAGATGTATTAATTATTGAAAAAATACTTGTATATCATAATCATCTTATTATTTTTGTAGACTCATGGAGGGGGGTTGATTCCCTTAATCTCCCCATATCTACGCCACTGGCCCACATCCTTATTATCTAAATCTAATAGTTTATTACATTCTCTTGATTTTTTGTCGACCGATCGTAGTAATATTTGCAGTACCCGCGATTGCGCGTTTTACTCTTTATAATGAAGTTATAGTTTGTAATCTGCCTAATTACAAACACTGTGGTTTCATATTTCACAGTATTTGTATACACCCTATGCGCGTGAGGGGAAAAACTTGGAGTGAGAAAAATCATAAACGGTTAATATTGATGGATTTTTGTCCAGACTATTGGAGAGTAATGCATTTCTACTGCATTACTTAAAAATCAGGTTGCTAACAATCAATGGCTCATTATAATATTTTGATATGTAGATCCTTACCATTCTGGAATTTTCCTTGCCCAATCACATCGTCTGGTTGTCTCGTCGAAGGCCTGTCCAAGCTTGCAACCGTTCCTACGAGGTACTTCACCATTGATACAGACGTAGAAATACTGGCAGTCATCGGGGTCAGAATATCGAGGGTGAGTCGCGCCCTCAGACATATTCACTTTTGGACACTCGAATTGAAACACGTCTGATTAAAAATAAATTATTAAGATCAAATAAAATCGAAACTGTTATAATATTTTTACCCTAACTTATGCAAATACTGAACATAAATTGGGGACATATATGTATAATTACATGTAGATAGAAATTTAAAACAGGGCATGACTGATCTAAACTAAATATCAAGCAACCTTCTCTGTAGTTAAATTAATTATGAGCTGCTACTTATTATTGTTTTAACGTAGAATTACTCGATACTAAGGGTTACCTCGAGAGCACGAATGATTGAAAGCTTAAATCTCTGGAACCACATAATAATCGTATGACAATAAATAAATCGTAAATTGATAGCTTATGTATAGTCCTGTTTGAAATTAGTTAAATTTTAACACCCCGTCTATCAACCCTTAAAATACATTGGCATAAAAAAGTAAGAATATATAAAGTTATACGTTATTAGTTGCGGTACAGTTGCTATTGTTTTTTACGTTATAGTTGTAATATACCGTAATATACTGTTTGAAATATATGTATCAATGACCAATACAAATTTTAAATAATAAGAAAACTACTGAAAACCTAAATGCACTAATATATTTAACAACCCACACAAATATCATTTTTGAATTATGAATGCAGTTTTATTCTAAATAAAATTTACAGTAACATAAAAAATAATTCGTGGCTGTTAATTTTTTTACTAACATTATTATTAACAAAAAAAAATACTTAGGTACCACAAAAAACTAGTTCGATTTTATTGAAAAGAAAATGATCATAAAAAATGTTTTCCAGATTTTATCAAAACAAACAAGATGATTCAAATCAAACCAACCAAACGTCAATTATTACATTTTTTTCCATTAAAAAGAAATATATTTATCTTGCATCAAATGAAATGAGCATTGTGTTAATTGATACATTAGTGTAAAACAGTGTCTAAATTCTAAATAATATTATATTCAGTAAAAATGTCAAAGATTTCTGTGAGGAATATGAAAACTATACCATTGTGTTGACTCGCACCTACACCATTTTAGGACAAGTGACAAAAAGCAGTTTTTTAGTTTTATCAATTTATCATAACATAATTTTAAATTGAATTACGAAATAGATATTTTATCCTGAACAAGTTATTTATTTAAATACATATTAAAAAAAAAGTAAACCTTTGGAAGAGCATCCCTTCTTCTTAGCTTCATCAGGCCAAGTACAGATGCCGGTTTTCTCATTGTAAACCAAACCGCTAGGACAAGTGATCATGTTAAACTTCCCATCTACGCAGTAGTAGAACTGGTCGCATATATTTTCATCCTCGTGAGAAAAATAACCATTCTGTCTTCGGCAGTGGAGACTTGGAATCGGTGCTTCTATTAATTTAAATAAATACATATTTATTTAGTAGATATCGAAATCGTTTATAAATCAATAAGCAAACAAATTTATATGTATATACTATTTACATATGTCCTGATATGTTTCATGAGAGAGCTATATAGTTCCAAAAAGTTTTATCTAAAAAACTCGAACAATAAGCTTATTTTGTCTAATTTAAGGCATCTAAAGTAATTATAACTCTGCTGAATTTTTTGCCAAATATGAATATTTTTGTTATGCCATATTTGACTTATTATTAATTATAATTTTTGTTCTTTAATGCCTTATACCATTATAATGTTTAACTATAAAATTTAAGTAAGCCATGTTTAATATACTTACGAAGTTTTGGACGTTTTGAACAGTCGATATTAAAAGGCAAATCACATTTTTCATGTTCTGGACTAAAATCGTTGAAAACCATACCATCAGGACAAAGTTTTTCTGTTATTTCTCCATCACTGCATGCGTAGTATCTTTAAAAAAATATTAGCTAAATCATAAAGGATTAATAAAAAATCCGATAGTAAACATAAAATAAAACAAAACAGTTCAGTGCAGAGACGTACGTAGAGGGGAAAAATAAGGTACTCCCCCTAGAGATTAAGTATTCTATAATTGACAGTGTACTCTCGATTATCCGAGTACGGATTATTCGTGCTTAAACTAAATTTTGACACATGAAATAAAAAATGGTGCGTTCGGATTTTGTAAAAAGTATGAAAATATATTTTTTTTGTAAATATAAATAAATAAAAAATGATAATCTGCAATATAAATAGATTTTAATTACATACATATACTATACATATATGTACATATTTTTAAACTAAATAAAAATTTATAGTTTGGATTAACCGTGTTTTTCAATTATCTGTGCCTGTCTTCCCCAGCATTAGTCCAGATAATTGAGAGTATATTCTACTTACTTGTGAAAATAATGTAATTATTAAATAAATGTTTATTTATGTAACTATTTGTTCACAAACTGAATGCCCCCTTTTTCAGAACTTTTATGTCAAAATTGAGCGTATAATTACTTAGAGATAGTTTGTTTTTTTAAGTTGGTTTTGTCCAAAAGCTCCAACTTTAATTTATTTATTTTCTTTATGAAAACAATATAAAAAAATGTATTAAGACTCCGAATAAGTTGGATTAACAATACTTAATTAAACATGACCTGAAAAATGTTGACTATGAAGCCAAGAAAAAATTTCACTATGAGAAGTATTTATGTTTTTTATATTCCGTATCTCCAGAGGTTCTATACTAACATTACATTTTAATTATTAGTAGAGTTGAGCAGTTTTAAACTTACTTGTCACATTGTTCAGCATCAGCATAGAAACCGTACGGTTCTGGACATTGATCGGTTAATGAATCATCTTCAGATTCTTCTGGTGCTTCGGTTGTTGTCGTTGTCCTTGCTGCTATCGGTTTCCTCCTTATAGTGGTTCGTTGTGGTTCTGGTAATGCTGTTGCGAATTCTAAAAAATAAAAATATAAATACTTATTATAATTACTTCAAATTTCTAGGGTCATCCGATTTACGACCATCGCAACTAGAAAAATGTTTGGTTTAAATTTCAAATCAGAATCATCCCCTGTCACTTAAAAATTATTTTTAAATAAATTGAAAATATTTCATCTAGAAATATGTACTTTCTTCTTGTGCAATATGTTATTAAAATCTTCAAGTAGGTATTAAAAATATTAATTATTTCGTAATAAAAACGTATTTTTGAGTAAATTTAACTTACAAAAAACTGTCTACATATTTTGAAATAGCAATGAAAATATATTTCTTTATCCTCGCAATTTCACAGCGTGATATTTTTTGGTATTTACAATATAATATTTATAAATGTTTGGAATTTGAGATGCTTATTTAAAAAAATAGTCCGGCTTAATTAAATTGATAAAAGACGAACCCAGCTAATTTTTTTACAGAATGAGACTGTTGATTATAATATCCACGACGAGACCAATTAACGGTTCAAAAACGACCATTTTTCTCAATTTTTTTATAAAATTAAAACTAAGAAGCTATTTCGAGAACGATGCGAGATAAAATTCTGCGATTTCAAAATTTAAATTTTTCACGTTTTCTATATTTTTTAATATTCTTTCAACCCTAACGCCAAAACTTGATAATAAAAGACATTCTTTTAACGAGTCTAAAATATTTATCAAATTTCAATTTGTCATAGAAATATCTATGAAAAATAAATCATAAGACGGAAAATCATAACTTAGATACTAAATAAACAAAAAGCCACGTGGATCAGTTCCCCTCCTGGCGCTTGTGGACATAATCATTAATTCAAACTAAATATTAACCCACTGTATACTTTTTGCTCGGGCCGGTGTTCGTTTCCGGCCCTGACTAAAGGGTTATATTAAAATTAAAAATTTTATTAAACACTTTCTCTATCTATAAAAGTAACTAACTTAAATCATGTTTATAATTACTTGTAACTATAAAATAACGAATAAGGCCAGTGCATTAAAAAGTTAAGCGGTATACACATACTAAATTAAGACTGTACAAATTATAAGAAAGCCATAAATCATAGTGTGAAATATAGATATTAACTATAGTAGGCTACTCGAAAAAAAATCCTAAAAGAAACCTTCATTGTGATAGATCGCTTAAATTTATAAGTAAGAAGGTGTAAATGAAATTTAACTATTAACTTAATGTCTTCGACATTGGCAATCAGCGTAGGTACATTACACTGTTTATCCGAAGCGTCCTTTACAATACGAGTATGTACATTAATGTATATATGCATATTTCATTGCCCTGTCGTCAATGTTAGCATGTTTTAGCACAAGTAACCTATACAAGTTGGCCTTTAAAACATTCCAAACATATTGTTACTTTCCACTTTCAATTTTCTGACCAAACATCGACTCAGACTGCGCTGTTTTTACCGAACATACTTCAACTTGGTCTCCCATCCTTGAAGTATTATAAGATTTATTGTACTTATATATTTTGTGTATATTTTTACAGTGCCGGTTTTATAAAAATATTAGCCCAAAAGAAAAAGAAGAACTCGAGATTCTATAGTTTACTCGAGAAATTAATCTTTATTCATTAATTATTAATATTATTATTAATTTTCCGGGAAAAAACTATTTAAAATTACCATTTGGCAATGAGCTCTAATTTTGATAGCTTATTAAAATAACTTAATATTTTATATAAAATTAATAATAAAAACAATTATTATATAGGGTCTTTGACACCCTACAATACCTACTTACTGTTGAATAACATAAGTTAACAAAAAGTGATTCGGCAACGAGCTCTATTTTTGAAAACTTATTCGTTAGTATTTAATATTAATAAAAAAAATTATAGAACCTTTGATACCTTACAAACTGTATCGCATTATTCAGTAGTCAAATTAAGCAATTTCTGTGAACCCCGATCGGTGAGAAGAAGGAAGGGGTTAACAATTGGTTGTCAGATTAAAAATCTTGACAAAGAAAAATTCCAGAGCATTTTTTCCTTTTTTTGGTAAAAGAAATATCCAATCTTAAAGAATCATCAAAGAGATGTTTTTTTTTCTAAATAGGACTCTAAAATTATGTTATGCCTAGCGCCTGCGAATAAGTTTTAAAATTTAATCCAGTCCTTCGTCAAAATTATTTGTTCAACATACATAGGTATTTTGAAAAATATTCTTAAACTTATGAAACCTTTTAGGTATATTTAAAGAAATTAAATTATAAATAATAATATATTTATAAGTATATATAAGTATCTGAAGAAATATTTACCGGTAATCTTTTCCTCATAATTATTTTTAGATCAAGTTTTCTTTTAAATTATTATTTTTTCTGTTACAACTGATCCATACAGTCCTATTTTATTTTTATTTTAGTTTATAACAATCTTTAAATTATATTATGATGGGGTGTCAACTTGATAGACCTAACACTTCTTTGAAACGTGAGTGAATATCGAATATATATTTATTTAAGATTTTACATTTGCATATATTTGTGAGCAGTTATGTCCACAAAAGGTTTTCTTATTTTTAATTACGAAACCTGTTCTTTTAAAAGACTTTTTCAATTTTTAATCCATTAATTGTCTTTTTTAAATTCATAATACATATAATAATATTAATATAGGTAATCTATTGTATTCTTAAATCAATTACCATACTTTACAACTACATAAAAAAATTTGGGTTGTTTTATTAAACTACTCAAATATCTAATTAAAATTCATAAAACAATGAATCGTGGAGTGCATGCTGTATGCATTCAGATAATGTAAGAATTAATAATATTCATGTAACCAAACCTCAGTTAACCGTTTATATAGAGATACCGTATGTTTGATTCTACGAACGCGAATCTAAAAAAAATTGAATTATTTTATTCTGAACATTCGTAGCTTATATAAATTTAATTTTTATTTTTCTATTATTATTTATTTAATTAAATATTAATAATATTTAATTACGGACTTGATTACAATAAATTGAAAACTACCATTTAAAAATTATATTAATAAATTTTCACTTTACACATTTCTAGAACCTGAAGCGCTTTGCTAGGTAAGATTTACTTATTGTCGTTTTATAGTTATTAACATTGATATACCTATTGTTATTGAAATCTTCAGAAAAAAAACATGTACCATAATATTTACTACTAATTCATTGGAATAATAAATATGTTGTATGTGTATTACTGATTGACTGAAATAGTAAATATTATTATGATAAATTTATACAATTTTATTAATAAATAAAAATACACCATGATATTGAATATTAAGAAATGACTTTTTAATTAATTTGTTTATTAGTGTGAATATTAATGTTATAAAAAATTAAATATATACAATTGGTAAATGAATATTTGTACAAATTTAAATAATAAAAGACTTACCAACAATTAAAAGAGTAAATACTAAACACACTATTCGTGACATTGTCAATATAACGTTGTCTGAAGACTAAACACTACACAGGCCTTTCTACACGTCTTATACCATTTAAAACAGTGTTTCTCAACATTAGCAACACTGGAAACCTGTGTATTAACATTTCTGAAGATGTACATATTTTATGAAATACAAGCAAAGGCGTAACTTGACAATAAGAGCGAGCGGCATGATCTTGATCCCTCATTAAAATCTCCACCCTCTCAGCTTCTCTCGCTTGCGATAAAAACTGATATAATATTATACAAGCTTTTAGGTTTCCACGGTGATATTGTAACAGATCTTGGCTTCTAGGTATAACCCGCGTTGGTTTAGTCGTTCAATCGATCAACGTTTCGCTACTCATTGTAGTGGACATCTTCAGGGCTCTATTGAAAGTGAGATGCAATAAAGCACTGCTAAAGATGTCCACTGAAATGTGCAACGAAACGTTGGCCGATAGAATGACCAAATCGAGGCGGCTTAGATTTAAAAGTCAATATTTATATATGATATTTTCAAAAATTGAAAAGGAATTGTTGGTTTAATTAGTATGTCAATATCACAATTGATTAACCTTACCAATATAATTTTATAGGAAAATATAAATTTTAAGTTTTCCTTAGTACGGGCTTGCCTTAATTAGTATTAACTTATATTACATATTACGATTTTTATACTTTTGTTATCTGCGAACCTTCATTTCGTAAAAAAAGTAATTTGTTAAAGACCCCCATTCAATAAACTATAAATATTTTTAATAGGTGTGCAATCACAAGTTATAAAATATAGGTTTTGTTGTAATTTTGTCAAAAAACTCTGTATTAGTGTTCTGTCTTTTTATAATACAACAAAGATGCAAAAAAGTCTTGTTTAGGAATCCTAGGACGCATGGAATCCTTGCGATACAGATACATTTAAAAAATATCGCAACTATTTGGGTAAATAAATTGGTCACCTACTATCAAATATTCAGGGAGCATCCATTAATTGCGTAAAGCTTTGGAGGGATGGAGGATTCATACAATCTTTACGCGCGCCGGGACAAAAGCGTTACTTACGTAAGGTTTACAAGGGAATGGAGGAAATCGAAATTTTCGAAACCAAACAATTTGACAGAACCGGTTTCTTCTGTACTACACATTTTTTAAATATTTAATAATAATAATGTCCTCTTCTAATATTTTTACTAATACTTGTAATTGTTGTAATAGTGTAGGTACTATGTATTATTATTGTAATATATAGGATTTAAATAGTGCTAGGTTAAATTATCTCAATGAAGAAATCAAAGTTAAAAAATACAATTCAATTATTTGAAATTATTTATTTTAAATTAAACAATACATGTAATTATTTAAACAATAATAGTTGAGCTGCTCAGATCAATGTTTTTATATACCTACATTACATACTAAAAAAGTATGATATACATCAGCGTTTCTCAATCTTTTAGTATTTGTGACCCAATTTCCAATCACAATTCTCATCGTGTCCCCCTTCCCCCATCCTTATACAAAAATTTTCACTGAAAAATAAATCTCAGCTAAATATAAAAAAAATGCTTAGAGTGTCAATTTCTAATATTAAACCTTCTTTTGAAAAACTTTGCTCTGCAATTTTTTTTTTTTATTATGTCAAAATGTATTTTATTGCTTTTCTTTCAGTAAATTAAATACATTTTTTAATAATATGTTTTCTCATTTTTTTCTCGTTATGCTCGCGCCTCCCTTTCAGTTTATCATGCTCCCCTAGGGGGGCGCGCTCCACAGGTTGAGAATCGCTGATATACATTTATAAAAAAAACTATTGACCAATCAAATACTCATGTAAGATAATAATACTTTTAGAACAGTTTAATTAGTATTAAAAAAATAAAATAAAAAATATGAACCCAAATAAATATGAAAACATTAAAATTAAATTAATCACTAATAAGTAAAAGTTTGTAAAAAAAACACCTTGTATATCGATTTAATAAAAATGAGTAAATATAAAATAAAAATAATATCCTTAAGTATTTAACAATATCAAAATGACTTAAAATTAAAAATCTATAATAATAATAATCTAATGTTTGTAATCAAAATCTTTTTATGAGGTACTTAACCTGTGTTATTTAATCTATGGTTTATTTAGGCTGGCCATAGGTTACCTGATCCAGTTTAACAATCAGGTTAGCCGGCGCGGGTGCTTGATAGAAGACAGCACACACTCGGTTAAGAACATCCAGTTTTTATGTGACTCCCCAATTGATAAAATAAATAATTCTGTGTCAATGTCGCACATTTTTTTGCAGTATAACATCGGTACTCTTTTGAAAATAACCTGATGTGTGGCGCAGTTCATAGTGAGCACACCTTTAGATTGCTTGATTTAGTTTTTTGTTGGTCCAGACGCCTTACACACTACTCGTGCACACAAACCAGATGTATGGTTTTTAAATTCGACTGGGTGAGTGCAGTTAAATCATATAATCGTATGGAATTTATATCTTCAGGTAGATGGCGGTGAACCTGATTCTTTAACCTGACACGGTAACCTGATATGTGCAACTGACCTTAGAATTAATAAACAAGATAATGCAACTGTCAAATGTACAGGTGATACAACATAATAAAGAGTTTTGATTTGATTTTCCTAGCAAGAAATTTCTTTATAATACCGGGCATAATCCATTATGTGGAAACATCTACCTATATTTATGATACTTCTACAATAATATTAAAATGACTTAAAAGTAAAATCCTATAATAATTTAATGCTTGTAATCAATTCTTTTTGTGAAGTATCAAACAGTGCTATGTTATCTATGAATTTGCATTATACCGCTTTGTAATGGAATTACTCATTTAAAATGCATTATAGACAACAATAAGCAACTGTTAATCGATTTAAAGGTACTTCATAGTAAGAAATTTTTATCTGATTTTCTTATCAAGCAATATCTTTATAATACCGGGCATAGTCCGTTATGTGGAAACATATACCTGTTTTTATAATAATATTAAAATGATTTAAAAGTAAAATTTTAAACCTAAAAATCTAATGCTTGTAATCAAAATCTTTTAATGAAGTATTGGACAGTGCTATGTTATCTATGGATTTGCATTTTACTGGAATAACACATTTAAAATGAATTGCATAGACATTATGCAACTGTCAATCGAATTAAGGATACTTCATAGAAAGAATTTTTGATCCGATTTTCCTAGCAAGCAATTTCTTTATAATACCGGGCATAATCCGTTGTGTGAAAACACATGTCTGTTTTTATGATATTTTTACATTAATATTAAAACAGTGGCGTAACTAGCGGGAGAGGACCAAGGAGACTTGGCCCCCCTGCATTTTTATAAACAGCAAGGGGCCAAATGGTTATACCATATAATATATTTGTAAAATGTATATGTTGTGTCAATTTCCCCATAAAACAATTACCCTACCCCCTCACCCCCCCTAAAAGTTTACACCTCTGTGTTAAAATATCTTAAAATTAAAATTATACAACTTATAATCTAATGAGTGATATCAAAAACTTTTTGTGAAGTACTGAACTGTTATATTGTCTATGGAATTGCTTTGTATACTAATAAATTATTATTCTGCGTTGCATAACATTGTACTGAAACTCAGCGTTTGAAATATCAGATAATTTCACTAATAGGATGAGAAATTATCAAATAAATATTATATCATTTTGAATCCTGCTCAAACTACATAATCATTTAAAATCCATAGACAAGATAATGCAATTCAAATGTTTTGACTATACTTCTTAATAAAAGATGTTGATCTAATTTTAATAGCAAGTAATTTCTTTATAATACCGGGCATAAAATCACAGTAACTATATAAAAATATTAATTCTATTAGTGGGAGAGACTATAGAGAAGTACATCACCTTGGAGCCATAAAAATGAATATATTTTAAATTTGTATAGGTATAGTATATTAGCTTATTAATTTGTACTTACAATTGTGCATATTTTTTATAGAAATTATAGGTTTTATTCACATTATCTCAAGGCTCAAATAATGAAGTTACACCTCCATTGAGTATAAATTTGTATCTTAAAAATTAGTAAATATATTAAATTATAAAATAAAATAATTGTATTTCAATATGAACAAAGGATAAATTTATTAATTATTACTTCCATGTTCCGAAGGAAATGGAAGCACTGGAATATTTTATATACTAATAAGGCCTCTACTATCATTTTTATATAGGCACTAATAAGGCCTCAATTACACATTTGTAAATATAAACTTAGGTATAATAATAAAACTTATAATAATAATAAAACGCAAAATACATTTTTACTTTCTTATACTGTAAGTAAAAGAAAGTTTAGCAATACTGATATTTTAAAAAAAACCATGATGTCTGTGTATCTGTCAGTCAGCAGATGGCGTTTACTTTTGCCAATTTTGTAATTTAATTTAATATATAATATAATGTTTTAAGTACTTTTAAGAAAAAGTTGTAGATAATATTATTATTTATAATTTATTTATGCATACAAAAAAATTTTAAACAAATAATGAATTGAAAAATAATATATATTTGTAACGGTCATGATAAATAAAAATTCCAGAGAATATGTAGTCATGCTAAGTAACTTTTGTCAATAATTTTTCACATTAAAATTTCCAAAACGTCAATTTGAAATTTTATTTTCACTAATCAATACTATTTAATTTAATATCAATATCATTATAGTTTTAATCGTTTTAATGTTAATATCAAATAAGACATTTAAGGTGGGTAAAGATATAAAAGCACTAGTTAGTTATTTTTACCAAAGCTCCATGAACGAGAAATTCGTCAAAACAATATAAAATCAATAAAATAAGACTTGCACTCTCATCAATAGGTACATTTATAAAAACTATAAACTTTTCTGAGAATGTTATCATTTCATTAACATCTACAATTTTTGTAAAAAGAGCACCAGTAAATTTCCTGTTGTGGCCCTGAAAACAGTTTAATTGTAACTGTAGTAAAATCCTTTACACTTGGCACAATTAACTATTTTCGTTTTTTCATTTATTAATTTCAATTTCTTTTCAATATTATTTTTTATTTTGGTAATCCAAGCAAAAAATCGTTTAACTAATGAATCAACATTTTCTTTTATAAATGATATGATTTTTGTTTCTATAGGATTTTCTGAATTGTTTGAGTTTCCTGAATTTGTTATCGTTTTTATGAATTTGAAAAACAATTTTATTTCTTCAGAGTATAAATATTTTAATATAACTATTAACATATCAACACCAGGAAATATTTTTTTTAAGTTTGTAATTATCATGTCCATTACTTCTTCACCAGGAAGAGCATTTTGTAACTTTTCAGAATGATTTTCTATTGTATCTATCATGCGTACTGCTTTATCACAAGAAAAAACTTTTTGTAAATTTTCATAATGTTCTTTGAATTTATCTATCATGTGCACTGCTGTATCTAATAACAATCTTTTGGTATATTCTTCAACTTCTTTGAGTAAAGAATCCACGGTTTCCCAAATATCCAATCTATTATTAATGTATGTTATTGTTGCCGTCAAACACAATTGCATAACCCATTCATTAGCTAAAATAGGATTTTGATTTGTAACGATACTGGCATCTAATTGTTGGTCATTTCCGAACACCGATAAAGCATTATCATTTCTATATATTTTTATTTTTCGAATGAGCTCTGTTTTTTCTGTTTCAGTGTTTGCTGTGTTCTTTGCTTTTTTAAATATTTTCCTAAAAAATAGTACAAATATTTAACCCTTTGATAAAAATGATAATTTTTCATTCCAATAAATAAACAAAAATTATGTTTGGTCATTAATTAGTTCTCTACTTATAATTTATAATCGATTGAGTTTGTTAAAACATATAAATTAATATTTATTTAAAACTTAGTCAAAATAAAAAAAAAAAATCAAAATATACTGTTTTAGTAAATAAAATGTAAACATTTATTACCTTGCACGTTTACTAATTAGAGTTTTTTCAAAATCTTGAATTGCTTCATTTTGACATTCTGATATTAGAGAATTTGCAGTTTGGAATGACATTACAGAATGCCCCAAAAAGACAAGAGATGTAATGAACTCTAATATATCTTTACGTGAACTATCTTTACTAATGACAATTTTATACAAACTATTTGCTGAATAACAACCACTGGCTACAATATTTCCTGTTTTTATTGCATTAAATACACATTTTCCTGCCTGAAAATATTTTTCTAAATCAATATTAAATTTATAATAACAATCAATTTTATTACAATAGTGTTTATATAAATATTAAAATAATTTGAGACTCTATATAAGAGCCAGGGCCTTTAAAAAAAAATGCGGTCCTATTGGGATCCGTCAAATGAACGTACACCACCTGGTGGCAAAACTTGTAACTAGACTGGGGGTACAGTTTCTATGGTAATAGAAATTAATAATGAAAAAATAAATAATCTCAAGCATTTTAACTCAAGGTTACTAAACATACATATATAGTTTAATAACCTTGATTTTAACTGACAGATGAACCTATGGTTTATAGTAAAACTTACGATTAAATCACAATATTATGTTTTAAATGATCCAAAACTAAAATGAATGAAAGGACAGTAAGTACCAAGGTTAGTAAATACACAGGTTGTACCATAACTTTTGGCCAATCAGGTATTCGCGCGGGAATTACGCGGGAAATACGTCACCTACGTCACTATGAGGAACATTTTAAATGTACTAAAGTAATCTCGCTTGCAAATACATATTTATTTAACATTGTTTTCTGTATTATTTAAATTTTTTGGACATTTGTAACTATAAAAAATAAATTTTATCGATCACAGAAGCACAAAGCATTATAAATAATCATGTATTAAACATACTAGTTTATTAGTATCACTAAAATAATAATAGCACTTTGAAACATTTTTTTACTAGAGTATGTACATTTATTTATGTATCTAACTTAAATACAAATAACTCCGTTCCTCAGGGGATACATTCTGGTCATGGTCGCGAAGATTTAAAAAAAAAATCATTTTAAAATTCAAAAAAACTTTATTAATAATATAGAAAAAAATTGTCAATGTTTGGGAATTTTTTTCACAGATATAACTAATTATTTTTGAATCAGGTAAATGACATTTTATTAAGTATATATTCAACTTATTTAATGTCAATTTTTATTGAAAAATATTAAATATTTACAAAGTTATGAGCCTCGATGTGACGACCAAAAAAAATATTTTTCTCTATCTTAAACAAACACTTGCTTAAAACTATAATTTATATGAATAACATAATAAAAACGTAGTTTTAAATTCAGTACACTATCAATATCAAATGAAAATATTTAATAATAGTTTAAAAACAACTTACAATGAATAAACTTACATAATAAGTACTAAAACAATAACTTAATATGGGAAAAATAAATATCTTAAATATACTCTGACAGTTTTAATACTGACAGCCATTTATAACGTTGTAATGTTCCTCATGATGACGCGATCTCCCATCTGTGTTTCCCCTCGGTGTCTCCTCTCATGCCATCCCCTCCACCTCACAAACAGAGTTATGGTACAACCTGTGTATTTACTAACCTTGAGTAAGTACCAAGAAAGAATTTTACAATTTTTCCTATATATAATTGATTTATTATAATATAAATATGTATTTAAAAGATTTGTTTGTTGAAAAATTGTAAACAATCAAAAATAAATAACGTATGTGTATTGCATTTGATGTTATTGCGTCATATTATCTGTAATTATGAGTGAATTTAAAATATGTGTACATTATAATACTTATATTTTAACTATTGACGCTGTCTTGTAATTTTTTTTAAATTAAACCCTTAGCTGCGCCATGTTTTTTTTAGGCTCCTCCCATCTGACGGATCCCAATATTGTTTAAAATCTATATTATAAAGTGAGTCAAAATACCGTGAATTGAATTTTTTGACTTTATAAATAACATATTTGATTTATATAATTTGTGAAATTATTCATCAGTTTTGAAAAATAAAAAAAGCACTGCAAAACGTCAATATTGCTACTAGTAGCACAGCTAGTATCGCAGTGTTGAATGACACCATTGAAGGTTCTAAATTATGTTTTAAAATTATAAACTTGAAATTTAAATTTTTAAAATTCATATACACAGGCAACTCTTAAATTTCGAATTAGATTTGCTACAACGAACGTATATGATACATATCATAATTATAAGAATTAAATATTTAACATTAATAAATAAAACAAACCTGTGGAATTTCAATGCCTTTTTTTACGCACACTGATAGTACTTTAGAAGCTCCTACCGAAGCAATATTTAATATACTTCCAGTAATATTTAGATAGTCACTCCTTGCAACGGGATTCTTAATTGATAAACTCTATAAAATCAATAAAATTAATTATATTTGTAGCTAATAATAATCATAGTAATTTTTATAATATTTTATTTTGGAAGCATTCATTAATTACCCTTTAAGGCAGGGGTCGGCAATCCGGCATCCCTGGTGGGTTTTAAACGCGCCTTTACTGGACTAAAGGTTGAGAGATTATAAAGTACCTAAAGTCATTTACATTACATTTTACATTTGAATCTTTTTTTTAATCTGTAAAATATGCACCCCCGGTGATTTTTAAATTTTGTATTGTACATATATAGACAAAAATGGTTGACGGCCTCTGTATTAAGAGTTTCAGCAATTTTGGCAGTTGAAACTGCTTTTACAAAGATTAAATAAATAAAAAATTGTAAGTCAATGTACTTTACTACTACTACACTCGACAAATTAATTAAGGGGACACCTAAAAAATAGCATGTTTTCAAATGCTTATAACATGGTCAAAAATTAATTTTTTTCTAAACTTTTTTATTATTAAATTGAGCAAATTTACTCTACTTTATGATGGTCTAATTCGTTCCTCAACATCTTTTAATTTTTTAACTTTTTTATGTAATTATATAAATTTAAAAAAAAACTGCATATTTTGACACTTGATGTAGAGTGCATTTATGTAGAAAATGAAATTTTGAAATAACCTTTTTGTAGAGAATTTTAATACCTTCAAATTTATTATGGTGCGAAAAAAATGTGACAAAAATTCGCAAAAGTATTACAGTTTTAGTGAAAATCAGGAAAAAATAATTCAAATGAATATAAGTAGCCGGAGTAATTTTGGTGGTACAGAAAATAAATAAAAATAAAAATGAAGCTCAAAGTATCACCTTTCAGATTATGCAATGTAATGAAAGATTTTTTTATGAATTACAAAAAATATTCAAACTTTAAACATAATAGAAAATATGAGTAATTAGACAGTAAAATTAAAACAAAGAATACATACCATAAACATTACATTTTAGGTGGCCCGAGCTAGAGGTCTCATTAACAATACATGTTCTTTATAATTCATTTTTATTTTTTTAAATAGGACCATATTACGCGAAGATATTCAACTTTGATGTCTCAACATCAGAAAACCCAAAAAAATTACAAATTGGAATTTATTGAAATTTTTCTCGAAATAAAGCAGCTTATGAAAAATTTTAAGAAGTCAAAAAATGCATTATTTTACTGAAATAATAACCCAAAATGATCCATATGGTTTTAAAATTGTACCTAAATATGTGTGCTTACTGTATACATTCATTTGTGCATGTAAAAATAAATATTTAGTAAAAATAAGTATTTTTTGACTTCGTAAACATTCCATGACCTGCTTTATTTTACAAAAAAAATTTAAAATTTTTGCAATTTGTAATTTTTTTGGGTTTTCTGATGTTGAGACATCAAAGTTGAATATCTTCGCGTAATATGGTCCTATTTAAAAAAATAAAAATGAATTATAAAGAACATGTATTGTTAATGAGACCTCTAGCTCGGGCCACCTAAAATGTAATGTTTATGGTATGTATTCTTTGTTTTAATTTTACTGTCTAATTACTCATATTTTCTATTCTCTATTTTTTGTAATTCATAAAAAAATCTTTCATTACATTGCATAATCTGAAAGGTGATACTTTGAGCTTCATTTTTATTTTTATTTATTTTCTGTACCACCAAAATTACTCCGGCTACTTATATTCATTTGAATTATTTTTTCCTGATTTTCACTAAAACTGTAATACTTTTGCGAATTTTTGTCACATTTTTTTCGCACCATAATAAATTTGAAGGTATTAAAATTCTCTACAAAAAGGTTATTTCAAAATTTCATTTTCTACATAAATGCACTCTACATCAAGTGTCAAAATATGCAGTTTTTTTTTTAATTTATATAATTACATAAAAAAGTTAAAAAATTAAAAGATGTTGAGGAACGAATTAGACCATCATAAAGTAGAGTAAATTTGCTCAATTTAATAATAAAAAAGTTTAGAAAAAAGTTAATTTTTGACCAAGTTACAAGCATTTGAAAACTTGCTATTTTTTAGGTGTCCCCTTAATTAATTTGTCGAGTGTATATGACTGTATATAAAAAAACAACCTTATATAAGTGGGGGGACCTATTACTTACAAATTCATAAAAGGAATAGAGGTAGAAAATTTTATAAACTATCAGTGCAATTAATGGACGCTTATTTTTCAAAAAAGCAGTAGAACCAAATAATTCTGCTACAATTTAAAGATAATAATTAATAATTTCTTTACGTACTTCTTTATGTATTCGACGATCATGTATAGAAGCAGATCCAGTAATTATCCCTATTCCTGCTGTAGTAACACATCCAGCGATAATTACTGCAGGAGCCACCGTTATAGCTGGAATAAGTGCAGCAGCACTTGCTATTATTGTGCCAAAAGTAACAACAGTACCAGTTACATCAATTCCATTTAAAATCTTTTTTTTTGTACAACTCGCTGGAGATTTATGTACTGAAACTTTGACTGACTAAAAGTAAAAGTTATATTATTAAAAAATTATATGTGATTTATAAAATGTAATGTAAAATTTTACATCAACAATTACTTTTATACTATAGAAGCCTTTAAGCTTATGTCACACTAATGTATGTAAGCTTTTATGATCATATTTTGTATAAATGTTTTCTAACCTCCAAGTGTTCATCGAAATTATATTCGCCATTGTCAGGTACAACCATTGTACCTTTAGGTAACAAATTGTTATTAAGATAATCATCCCAAGACCGATATACTCGTCCAAAATCATCAACATATACACAGCATGAATTTTTACTTGAAATACATTTCCGTATTTTGATTAAATACTTAGTAAAAATATTTGTTTCATCATAACAACATATTAACAGCAAGCCAATATGAAGTTTCTTTGTCACATAATATGGGGCTAGAAAGAAATATAAATATAAATCAATTCAATTTTAGAAAACAATCATGTTCACTTTAGTTCTAATATCGCTTAGTCAGTTTTTAGAAACGCATCTGGAGTGACCAAAAGCTGTTATAGAGAAATAATTTGATTATATTTTATGAATTAAATGATTCTTAATGTCTAAAAATATAAAATTTGATTAATAGTTTCATAATATTTCGATTTATAATACATTAATAAATTATTTTTTGTCTTGAAATAAAAAAAGTACCTAATAACATAAAAAAGTACTATTTGTTTTAGTGAAGAATTCAATACTCAATTGATGCTAGCGGTGTTTGAGAACAATCTTATAAAACAATAAATTTTGCTTTGCAAGTGCTGAAAACATTTATATTTGCCATGAATTCGATTTGGCAACTGAGCACACTTTTTAACTCGAAAAAATATTGTGTAACGATATCATGTAAAATGATATTATAATATTAATGGTAATTGGTTTGAGTATCTAAAATAGAAAAATATACAAACCTTCCAACAAAATTCTATCATAAATTTCATTTATTTTCTCAGTTTGTTCAGGATTATAATTAACCAAATCCATTGTTCTTTTTGGTAAATCTCCTCCATAAGTAATATAACCAATTTTGTTTTTCAATAAGTAAATATTATCTTCATCATATTCATCCCATACATTTTGATTTGATGAGAAATCACTCGTATCTCCAGAATTAATAAAATTATGAAAATAATAATTGTGGAAATTATAACATTGAACAAGACTTTGATCTGTTATTTTTTCTGATGTTTTTGTATTTTCCGTATTTGATGTTGCCATTATGTCTAAAAAGAAAATTGTATTAAAAATTTCAGCAGAGCCTAATTGAAACTATAAAATTGAGATCTCAAATAAATATACATTACATTATATAAAAAAATAATAAACTATATAGTATGTAACTTGTAAACACATTTTAACATCATGTTGTTATGGCGATGCACAAGGACACACAAAATATATGTACAATGTACACGTACCTACCTATTGAAAAATATTTTCAGGGGTGGATTATTATTATTTCAATAAACAAAATTTGTAAACATTGGAATTACCACAACAAAAAGGAAAAAACTCTTATTATTAATTCAAAACAGAAAATTTGGAGAACAAGTCTAGACATAAGTACCATATGGTAAGTTACAAAAGACATAAGTGATAAAAAATGCTAATCAAAATTTAACCAGTTGACACGCTGTAAAAATTAAAAAAGCTGTTTTATGCCTTTTTGTCGTTGCAACGTTGATGTTAATATTTTATTATCTCAGTATAATAGGCTCATACAGTAACTATATTTATTATATAAGTTTTGTTCTTTATTAATGAATTATATTTTTACAAATTGATTAAACTATATAATATTATATAAGCTATAATATTCGCCATACAAATAAATTACTTTTTGTCATCAGTAAAGCATGCATTAATTATGGCTATACATATATTAATATATGAAACACAAAATATATTATATACGTGGCTACCTACTATTGAATAGCTTTACAATTGATCCGATATTCACGAACTTTCAACAAGGTTACGTCACGTTCACTGTAGCAGATGAATACAATTAATTGTAATGTAGGTATGTATATATATTATTATGTATTCATTTGACAATTGCTCTATGGAATACTCAATTATATTTTATAAAACTAATAAATAGCGAAATTAAAATGAACATAAATCAAAATTTCAATAAACTCAAAAGTAAACTATTCACACCCAAAAACGGGGAAGCCCAGTATACAGTTCCACCAACTTTTAATATATAAATATAGTACACTCAGCACTCTGCTATACGACCATCCACTACACGATCGCTCCGTTACACAATGTGCCGACAGTGTCCTTCCCCCATCTCCACCATAATACCACCGTGACTGCTTTATTTCTGCGCGTTTAAATTCACCAATCAACGTTAAAGTCGGCGCGGTGGTGGGTGCCCCTCTAGCCGTCGTGTAGTGGAATTTTTGAATTACCGATACATAACTCACAATCAGTGGCGTAAATAAAAATTGAAAAAAAAAATAATGGATACTGGATAGCAAGCCGCGGGGTCGGCGGTGTCCCCTGTTAAACATATATTTATATATATAGATAATATGGATCATACTATGATATACTACCCCCCACAAGCACTAAAAATAGATTCTTTTGGGGGATGTTAAGTTGACCTTTTTTACTTTCGCATTCCTTTAGTAAACTATGTACTACATGATGTACATACTTATATTAAAATAATATTCGGTACTTGTTAATTATGGTCCCCATTGTTTGAAAAAACTAAAATCACTAGAAACGAAACAAAATTCGTCTATAGATAGGTAAATGTCATGTATTATATATACACGTATGATGAAATCAGCGCCAATGTGACTAAAGTTTGTACTATTAATTTCAATATTTTTAAATAGGTAATTAAGGAAATTATTATAATTTTGGGGCGAAATCGTGTTGTTTACTTAGGGTAGGTTATTAACCGGTTAGGGGTTAGTAGGGTTATATATATATCTCACTTCCTACCTCAATTATTATTTAAAAATTTAATTGTCGTATTAAAATTAATAGTGCAAACTTTTGTCACATTGGCGCTAATTTCATCATGACATTTGCCTATCTATAGACGAATTCTGGTTCGTTCCTAGTGACTTTTTTTTTCAAACAATGGGGACCATAATTAACAAGTACCTAATATTCTATATTATTTTAAGATCGGGGTTAAAATGGAGTTCACTGATCTAATTATAAGAGATTTACTCGCTTTACACGGTTACACCAGTTGTAAACTGGTGTAAGTCGCTTAAACATTTTCACATATTCATGTAAACATGATTTGTTATAAATTACTATCACCGTTGGTTGGTGGCGCTGTTGTAGTTCGAAATGAATTCTTTCAAATTATGAGGTCAGTGGATTTTATCCAGGAAATTAACGAGGCCCCCTAGTGTTATTTATTAATAATAAATAGTTCTATTGGTGGTTACTAGATGGCAGCGAATTATGAGACTATTTAGGGATTATTTTGATTATTTCAAATAAGTTTTTAAGATAATAAAAAGTTTCGTTGTTAAAATTCAACTTTTGCATAAATTATATAAGCATTGGTATTTATATTATTATAAATTAATATTTTATTCAATAAATCGTTAACATTTGTATTTCGATGGATCTAAATTCTTGAAAATGGCGCTTTTATTCATGATAACTACCATAACTGCCATAACGATTAATGTAAGCTCTTATAACTGCATCCTGCATCATCTTTTATTTATTAATGTCTTTAATGTTTAATTTGAACACCAATTTGGGTTTTATGTATTTACAATTAAAATAATAAATTATAATAAAAATCCAATAAGTGCAGTGTTTTAATTTTTCTATAAGTACCTACCTATACGTAAATATTGAAACTACACATAATATATTTAATAAAATAGTCGTATTTAAAACTTATTGTTTTTAGTAACTGAAAAATATGGGGCGCATATTAAGAAAAATAATATTTATTAGTATAAATTTAATATCATATAACCATATAAGCAACTATATTATCATAATAATTTATAAAATTCGTTAAGTACATAAGTTTCTATTATTTGCTTCAGCATCGGTTTTTTCTTCTATTGAACACTTCGCCATCTTTAGGGCAGTAGACAATTTAAATAACGTTACACATGCGCAACGGCGCCACTGTACAGCGTACCCAAGCCGACCACCATTTTTCTGTTCTAGCGTCTGTTTTTATAAAGTGAGTGTTTGTGATAAAGTTTAATCATGAACGAACGAAAAACTGCATTAAAAGAAATGCGAATATGCAGATTTTGTCTAACAGAAGACGAACCGTTATCAAATATTTATGATAAAAATGTCAAAATAACGGATAATCAAATTCCATTACCATTGCAAATAATGGCATGTGTTTCAATCGAGGTTTGTATTCTTGATAAAAAGTTGTATATTATCATTATACTAGTTGTCCACTATATTTTATACTAGACTTTTATTTATTTTTAAAATATGTATTAACATTTTTTTCACTATTTATTTAATCAAAAGTAGGGTAACTTGGAATAAGACCAAAAGCCATATTTAATGCCATAATGCCACCTATGAGTTAAAAAATGGAATTCTTGTTTCAATTATTTACTTATTTAATTTAGGTCTTTGCAAGTGATGGAATGCCCCAATATATTTGTAATATCTGTCGAGTGCAAACTGATAAATCTTATAAATTCAAAGCCAATTGTAAAAAATCAGATGACGCTTTAAAACTTTATATTGCAACAGGTACATTGAATAAACCATCAAAAACAATTTCCGAAATATTGAAGGTATGTTGTCATATTTTATTAATTCTTATTTTTAAAATACACTACTGACTATTATTAATATTGCTATTAGTGTGAAAAAGAAGATAAAAAAGAAAATATTTCAAACTTAAGTAACGCCCAAGTAATATGTTTATCTGAATCACAAATTACAAATGAAGAAGGGGAAATGATTTTACCGCACGACTCTAGTGATGTTAAAAACATACGGATTATTAATGTCCAACAAACCAATGATAATATTATCATAGAAGAAGTCGACCATGAAGAAACTGAAGAAACAGAAGATTATTTAGACAATTCAGGAGATGAAGAGGGCAATGTTAAAGAAGATCAAATGAGATCAGAAAAAGTTAAAACTAATGTTTTTCCTTGTGAATTTTGTGAACGTACATTTCCTTTAAAACAACTTTTGGATATACACGTAAAAAACCATACACGTGAACGTAAATTCAGTTGTAAACAATGCGACAATAAGTTCTTTTCTAAATACGACTTAGGCAAGCATGAATTGACTCATTCCAACGAAAAACCATATCTCTGTGTCGTTTGCAAAAAAGCATTTGCTCGTCCTACTTTATTGCATCGTCATGAAAAAATACACATTGAGGTACCAAAATATCTATGTATTCACTGTGACAAAACATTCCTTGTCAAAAGCGAGTTGGATAAACATGAAACAATTCATAAGAAAAATCGACCGTTCCCATGTAAAATTTGTAACAAAAGTTTTGCTTTCAAACAAGGTTTAGATCGGCACATTGAAGTACACAAACAAGACAAAGCACACAAGTGCAATTACTGTGAACAGAGCTTTGATACGCCTGCAAAACTTGCTCGTCACATAACTACACACGCTGGTATGCGTCCGTATCCATGTAAATGGTGTTCTAGAACATTCCTCTTGAGCCATCATTTAACAAGACATCTACGTAGTCATTATGGACCCAACAAAGGTGGCGGAAATGCAAACTATAAGTGCAGCGAGTGTACGATGCAGTTCAAACGCAAGGATGGACTTATCGGTCATTCGACAATTCATTGCATGGTTTCTATGAAATGTATTTTCTGTTCAAAACATTTTGATGATTTAAAGAACGTTAAATATCATGTTAAAACCCACATGGAGGGTAAAGTTTATCCTTGCGATAAATGTGATCTGTTGTTTTTAACTCAACATCATTTGGATGATCACGAAACTCAACATGGGCTTAGTGATATTGAAATGGAAGAAATTGAAGTGCCTCTTCCAGATGAGGCTACTGAAAGTAGTAATCAAGAACCAGCTGGCTTGTATGAAGATGATAAAAATGATGAAAATGAGCAACAAACTAAACAATCACAAAGCAAGAACAAACCCACAAATATCAGAAGGTCACAGCGTGCTCAAAAGATCAAAGATTATGCACAGTTTATAAAAGAAGAATTAGGTAAGATACAAAATACTTACTTATTATTTATGTGTCGATTTAGGATTGCTTTCAGTAGATTATAAATATGAAGTTTTGATGAAGAGATTGATGAAAAAATATTATTATTAACTACAAGTACCAATAAAATTGTCTGCAAGCCCAGTACTTAGTACATATAAAAATCTTTATATAATTTTGTTGTATCCCTTATAGTTTGCGCAGCTTATTAAATCATTGCTAAGCTCTTTTTAGTGGTAGTGTGATAATATTAATAAGTATCCTATAGCACTTTTGAGATTTTAAAGAACAAGGTCAGGTTTTATGAAAATCGGTCCTGTAGTTTCTGAGATTACCTCAGACAGACATACTTATAAACTTTCTTTATAATATTAGTATAGATTATGTTTTTTATTAACAGTAACAACGTTTATTACAGGCTTGGAATCAGATGAAGATAGTAATACAGTTGCAGATGAAGATGAAGAAGAGGACAGTGCATTTTATGGGCAAGCACCATCTCCTAAACGAATGAAAAAATCTTCCGAAGATGAAACGATCAAGCCGATCATAAAACCTGATGGTACAAAAACATATGGTAGTAAATCATCATCCAAAAAATCAGCTGCAGTACAACCAAAAATTGTTCAAGTGGAACCGACCACAAGTGCAAATAGCGAGTCTACTCAATCAATAGACTTACCTCCAGTGAAAATAGATATTCCAAATAAATTACAAAAGAAAGGGGAAATTGTTGAAATGAAAATCGGTGAGAAGATTGTTAAAGTACAAAAAGTGTTAATGACAAAAGCGGAGGTTGAAGAAATGGCACGTCAAGGTAAAATAAAAATGAAAGGTGGTGCTATGGTTCTTAAACAAACTTCCAAAAAACAAGAGGACCCTACAAAGTTGCCATTGCCGATAATGGAGCCTGAATTTAAGTCTAAAACACAGAAAGATTCTAAAAGTACAGATAAGAAAGTACCGAAAGATGAACCAAAAAATGTAGAAGGGGAACAGCCAAAGTCAGTAAGAACGTATTTTAAAAAAGCAACGTCGAAAGTAAAAGAAAGTGAAGAAACAGATGTTAAAGTTATTGCGGCTAAGGAAGAAAGTGTTTCAAGTGAACAAGAAACAAAACAAGAAGTCGTCACTGATGAAACATCCCAATAAAATTATTTTTTGTAAAAGATTAATTTATTAGTTTTGATTCTTCAAATATTTTGTACAAATTAATGAATAGCAGTCAAAAAGTATAAAATAGCAGAAATTAGTTTTAAAAAGTTGATTTTAGTGCAAATATTTTTAGAGTGGTTCTAAACTGGTGTTTCTTGTTCTTTCGATTTAACAATACAGCAGTTCAATTATCAGTGATGAATATGAAGAATCCAAGTTTGGTGACAGTAAGAAAGACTCTTGCTTGCTACTACAGATTTTGTGAGTTTAATCTTATTTAAAGCATATTTTAACATTTGTGTTTTAATTAATTTTATTTTTTGATTCTTTGTCTCGCTTTTATTACGAAATAAGTTAGTTTATGATCTAAAAAAAATCCTTGTACAAGGAATAACTATATTAATTTGTAGAGAAGTTTTCATGAGTCAGTAATATAAATTTTAGTACTAAACGTATCATTTTCCCATGTTATTTAAATGTAAACTGGGATCTCCCTTCTTGCAGTACCACTCAAAATTGAGCAAGGTTTTTTTTAAATCATAAACTAACACAGGTAGTTTGTATGGATAGCAAATTATATATTATATTTTATTGTATAAATGCTTTGCTTGATTTTAAAAGAACCGTGTTTTTTTTCTTTTTTTAAATTATAAAACAGAAAAATTATTTGTTTTCATTAATTTTTTCAGCTAATATTACTTATATACAGCACTTTTGAAAAAGTTTCAACATTCTTAACTATAGTTATTTAAACTTACTATTTTATAGAATTTGGTCTAGACTCTAGATTAAAATCAAACCAAATGCTATCTACAGGGTATTAAATTTAAATGACAATTGTATGGTATTTATGAATGATTTAAACATCATCTATTCAAAGGACAATAGTTACATTTTGAATCTAAATGGTTACTGGCTAATAGTGGTTACATTTAATATATTTGTATTTACATACACTATTGATAGATGGCACTGTCTGTTATGTAGCTAGTGAAGTTTTAAACCTTTAGACAAATCAACTTGATACTCTGACTGTCACGTGTTATTGCTATTTTTCTTTCAGTTAAAATTATTTGTTTTGTCCAATGCGAATAATAGAGGTTCAGACAAAGTTTATAAAAAATTGACACCTCATAGATAGTGTTTGCTTTGATTTTTATCACGATTCTTTAAAATATCAGGCACTAATGTTTTTTTATGCTGGATCCATATTGATAAATTGCATGCATACAAATTAAGTGCAAATTAATAAATATAATTTTGTCGCAATCTATTTAATATTAATATAGTACATTTACTCTTACCTTATTAATTGAAACAAAGATTTAATTTTGTGGATAAAAATCAAACATTTGTTTAAATATTACTAGATAGGTGAGTTTATACTAGTGTCCGACCGAACATTCGGCTTCGGCTTCGGCCACCTTCGGCCAAAATTTCACCTTCGGCTGAATAATCGGCTTCGGCCAAATTTGGGCCGAAGGTTTGGCCGAAGCCGAAGGTTGAACTATATAGTATAATATTGTAGAGTAAAGTCTTTTTATATGCGGTAGATACGTTCCACAGAAAACTGTATATAAAAAATTACACAAAAAAGACATAGCGCACATTATAAAGTTAGAGACAGATACATAAATATACTAAAATGCAAAATTAACGGATTAATAAATTTTTCAAATATTTCTAGGTGTTTTTAAATAGCTGGATCTCCGCGAAAAATGGTCGTAGAAAAGTTAAAAAAAAAACTATTTTAAAGCTTGTACGTTCTAGTTTTTGAATCATTTATTGAAAATTTTATTATCCTTCATGATAACCTTCTTTTTAAGATAAAACGCCAAAAAAAATTATTTTTTTTAAATTATATTAATTTTGCGAGGCTCTACAAGACATGCAATTTTTTTTTAGTCATATCAAATAGAGGACTGTTGTAAATCAGACTTTTTTCTTTAATTTAATTAATATCAAAGATATTGGCAAGGACAAAATATTTTTACGATTTTTTAAATTTTTAATGACAAAACGTTTACATATTTGAATTCCTTTAACTGACAGCTTTTATTTGATACCCCACCTGAATTTGGGTAAAATATCGTACCGCATAAAAAGATACGCTTAAAAAGAGACTCGACTGTATACTCGTATTCTTATATAGATATTTATATTTTTAAGAACTGAAAAGTAAAAAAAGATCATTCATTATTCATTTAAAAACAATTTGTGAAAAAAAAAATAATTAAAGACGAAAAAAAAAACCTTCGGCTTCGGCCAAAAAATGACCTTCGGTCGGACACTAGTTTATACTTACAGCATATTTTATAGGTTTACTGGAAAAAAGATGTAATAGAAATTACTATTTATATAGATTTAGATATACAATTAATAATTGTTTTTAAAAAGTTATCAGACCAAACTGAAGACACAAAATTGATTATTTGGCAAGATATAATTTTAAGTATTTTTTTTACAATAGTGATTTAAAAAAATTATTGTTATATTCAATATCGATTCACTTTGTATAATTATATTATTATAATAAAATATTCAATGATGTATTAACCGCTTAACGCATACTTAATTTTGGTGAATTTGGGGTAAAGGGAATACGGAGTAACGAATTATTTTATTATTTCAAGGTACGTATAAGAAATTATATTAAAGACCAATATCGTAATCTTGTATAAAATTTTTACATGTAGGCTCATATGTGATACGAAAACAACACAGTAACATAGAAGCCTTTGGGACGTAGGTATATGCGTTAAATGGTTAACCCTTTCGCTTCCATGATCCTGATTTTCCAGTTAGAATTTTCATGTACAAAATTACATACATTTATTTACTATCTCAAGAGTCGTACAAAAAGTATAACTTTATAAAAAATTCTTCTGAAGCGAAAGGGTTTAAAGAGACAGTATTGAATTAGTATGAAAATGGAATTATTTTATAAAATTTTAATAATTTATAATGAAATTAATATCACTGTTTTAAATCATATATTATATATATAGTTTGTTTAATGAAAATATATACAAATATTTTAATATTATAAATATAAAATTACTGCACAATTTTATATAAATTATTATAAGGTTTTTGTAATAAATACTTGCATATTGAAATATAAAAATTTAATGTAGAAGATAACTATGTATAATAAAAACAAATATACATTTGTATATATAATGAATTATAGTTACATAAAATTAAAAAATATATATTGTAATTAAAATATATTTGTTTTATTTTAAATAACATTATAATTTTCTTTAAATATATTGCATTTGCGGCCCTACAATACATAATTAAGAAAATCATTTAAACATTTGAACACTTTGAAAAATTAGCTTACTTAACCTATTTAACCTTTTACCTTACATTTTATACCAAGTTTATTGGTTAATCAAAACTTTAAGGCACTCGAAATAAAATTTTTTAGAAAATAAAAAATTAACTTTATATGAACAATTTCCGATCTGTTACAAGTATTCGCAAATCAACTTATAAGTAAAATAAATAAATATATGTTTCTTGTTGAGGTAAAGGGTTAATACACATACATAAATACATATATAATATTTATACATACGTATATATACATAAATATTTTAAAATTTGCTGAAAGCTCTATAATGGAAGCTAAAAACAATATACTTAAGCCACAATAATTATTACAATATTTAACATTAAAAAATTAAATCGACGGGTTGAAGATTTTTACGTAATGTTCAGTTCCAAATACAATCAAAGTATAATTAGGAATTTTTAATTAGGGGGTAACATGCACGTATTATATACGAAATTTAAATAAATTTACATTATTTTCAACAAATATTTTGATTTGGTATGAATTCTGTAGTTATACATTTATTCTAAAATAAAAACTATTTGAAACTTAGTAAAATATAAAAATATATCTTACAAATATTAATACAACTGATTTGGCATCTTTGGCTACAAAAATGAGATATCGAAAAAACGATCAATTTATAATGCATACAAAAATGAGTTTGCAAGTGATATAGAATAAGGGAATAGCCCTATAAAATATGTTCTTCTTAAGGTACATCGTGTTTTGTTTCATGGCCGTCAAGTCGTTTCATCTGTAAACATTCAAAAATCATGTTAAAATAAATTAGATTTTCTACATGATTCTAAGGTGCAACTACTTTAAAACTATACGTACAGTGAAGATTAAAAATAATATCTAATTTAAAATTATATACATAACTATTAAAAAAAAAACATGAAACATAATGAAAAGCTGAAATAGATTTACCCGATTTACCAATCGAAAAATGTTTATTATGAAACAGAGGGGGGCAGGTGGGCATGTCCCTCCCACTCCCGGAGTAATGTGAGTAGTATAGGGGCCATGTAAAATACAAAATGGATAAATACTTTCATTTGTAAGTGTCCCCCACCTCTCCAACGAATATTGGCAATATTAAAACATCGGAATATTAAAAAAAATCAGAAGTGAAGAGCAAAAAAGGTGATTGGAAAATAGTCGATATTTTTTTAACTCTCCCCCTACTAAAAATTGTTTGGTTACGCCACTGTTATGGAAGTCAGAAGATGGAACATTTTAAAATGGGGAGTAATCACGGAAGGCATATCAGAATCGTTATTTTTTTGCAATTATTTCGTTTATGAATAAATTAGAGAAGAAATTTTATACATACTACAAAATCCAATTTAAAAAACGCCAATGAATAAATCAAGAGGGTGGTACGATATTTTTCGTTAAATAGGGTGTTGAAGGGTGTGTGTGATGATTTAAATACGAATGTTTCAAATTTTTTAATTATAAATGTAAATTTTGACATTACTTTTTATGTCACCTGTTTCACTGGCAAATGTAATTACGTAAAAACATCAATTTTGCGTTAATAGCTGTGATAACGTTAGATAAAATTTTCATTTCTCAAATTTTATTTTCCACGGTCTATTTTAATTTTTTAAGAATTATCATTATTACGAAATCTAAGATAAGAATTACATTTTAGAATATCCTTGATAGCTTCTTATTATGTTTAACAAATACAGTGACGTCGCTATGTGGGAGAGATGACACCCGGGGCGTAGATTGAGATTCACGCCCCTCCAAAAAATAAAATAATAAATAAATTAGGCGGATCTTATAACAGAAACAAAATGGGTTCTATTTTTTTATATTTTTTTTGCCTATATTACCTCCTGGAAGCTTTAAATTACAAAAAGGAGTGGTTAAATATTTTCGTATCAGTATTAAACTTCGATTGGTAATCAATTTTTACTATCAGTGTCACTTCGTCATTTTTTAAATAATATTTGTAAATATCAGTTGATTGTCAATAAATAAATAATATAATGCGCGCAAAATATTGTGTACATATTTATTGTATTTATTTTTTAAATAAAATTCGTTTCATGCTTTGTTTTCATAAGAGTAAGATATTTAACAAATTACGTACATTAATATCTGTAGAACTAGTCCATATTGTTTTTCGCTGCGTGAAAATTAACGTAAAAATGAACTATTGTTAGAGCACCATTGTTTAAATAATATATGTTATGTAAGACATAAAGTAAGCAAGTAGTATTTAACTGATTTTATTTTATGTCTTCATCTATGAATCTTAATTTATTCTAACATGATTTAAAATTAATTATTAGATAACATTCTCTAGATATGTAGAACCCCAGTTTTAGTTTTTAGATATTCAATGATTTTACAAAAAGTTTTAATTCGCCATCTAAGAATTGGGGCTCTTCTGTATGAGTTATAAGAACTAATTCTTAACTTACCTCCTTATCGTCAGTGTTGACTGCTGTATATTTTTCTTGGGATGACGATACTTCTTCTACAGGAGCAGTGAAGACGAATGTGTAAACTAAAGCAGCCACGATACCTCCCAATATTGGTCCAACCCAGTAAATCTGAAATAAAATCAATGTGTCATAATAACATATAATGAATTAGCAACCTCGTAGCATAATGAAAATAATATAAATAAAAGGTAATTTGAATCCCCCAGAATTAAAATACTGAAAAATAAGTTAGCTTAATTGTGAAAGGTACCTTGACTATGTAAGACCAAAATCATCTTTAGGCTTGGCATCTAACAAAAATGCTGTGACGCATCAACTTCGAAAATTTATTAAATAGATGCAAAGCCTTTAAAATTGACCAAAAAAATAAGTAAAAAATTCATCCGTATCGAAAATTTAGTTCTTTATCTTTTGCTTAAAACATTTACTTTTGACAGCATAACTTTTCAAAAAGACACCAAAAAAATCATACTCAAAGGCCCTGCGCTGCCATAGTATCATTCAACAAAAATAATAGGCAATATGTACAATTTATTCTTACCCAATGGTCCTCCCAGATTCCTCCAATAACAGCAGATCCGAAAGACCTAGCTGGATTCATGCTAGATCCAGTGATGTCCACGGCAGCTAAATGTCCAAGAGTTACGGTCAGACCGATTGCCAGAGGGCCGGTGAACCTGAGTTCGTGTGGTCTGTTCACATCACATACACCGAACACGACAAGCACCAGGATAAAGCCAAGAGCGAACTCCATACCAAAACCTTGAGCGGCATGTACACCCTTGGTTAGGCCGGTCTCACCTAAGTTTGTAATCTCATCCGGTGTCATTACCTGTTGAAATATGTTGGTATTTACTATGGATAATGAAGTAGCGAGTAGCTACCTAATTTTAATTATCATTTACATATTTAAAACGTTGCAATGATGTAACTACAAATAAGTGGGCAATACATTGGAGTACCGCTTTAATTGTCTTCTCAATGAAAAAAAAATAGGACTATGCTGGAGTTTTGGAACTGAAGTCTCGTTTCGGTATTTTATTTTACTTCTTACAGTTTCGTCTCGTGAAAATTGAAGCCATTTCGTCTTGTAAAAAATAAGTTAGTCTCGTTGCGTACACGTGACCGAGACCGAGAGATTAATATTTTGTTGAATATCATTTGAAAGTATCAGATCTAAAATTACCCCAATATTACATCACTTTCAGTTGCAGATGCATGCTATAATTCGAAAATGTTTGCGAATCCACTATAATAAATAAGAATGCTTCGTTTCTTATTTTATGATACATATGTTGAAAACCGATCAGACGATCACATTAAATCGCTAAAGAGGCGTAACTTTGAATCTAGCGCTGCAATTTTGGGGAATGGTTGTAATTGAAAATGTACGTAAATAGAGTCGTAACATATGCACTGACTATTAATCGTTCTTTTTTTTGCTTATGAGAAATAAAATATTTTTAGGTAGACTGTTTTATTACTTGAAAAACGGAGAAACTGTGGTTTCTTAGTCACTTAAACTAAAAATACACCTTAACCACAAAATTTATGTCACTCGACACGTGTTTCGACTTCACAAGAAGTCCTCATCAGGAGCCTAACGATTCCAGACTTCTTGTGAAGTCGAAACACGTGTCGAGTGACATAAATTTTGTGGTTAAGGTGTATTTTTAGTTTAAGAGACTGTTTTAATATTAGATTTCTTTGAGTTAATGTTGATAATAAGGGAGTCAATCGTCTGTAGACCGCATACGACATGATTACCTAAATTTTAAACTAATATTGTTTTGCTTACCTTAAGAAGTGCTGATCCAACGATAGCTCCGACGCATTGAGCAATTATGTAACATATTCCTTTGACCAGACTGATTCTACCTGTGATTAGCATACCGAATGTAACTGCGGGGTTAACATGGCCTCCACTCACGTGCGCTATCGTCTAAAAACAAAAAGAATAGTTACATTAAAAAATATATAGTTAATGTACTTAAACCAATTAATGTACTTAATTCAATTAATTATAACTTAAGATGTATTCTTAATGAAAAATTCTTTAAAAGTTAAGTTATTCGCAATGGATTCTGAACGGGATCATATGAAATTGTTAATTATTACAATCTCGTTATGTCTTATGAATACGTTAATGAAAAATGGCAAGCTCCTACATATATTACTTAACGTCTATTAGCATATTCCAATCACGATCGAATATATGCAATATATTGTTGTATTGTTGACAATATCTAGTATTTTTATACAGTACTTGGTGTGAATAATAAAATCAGTGCATTAGAATACTAGATAAACAATATGATGTTTAAGGACTTGTTAGAAGGAATATGGCAAGGTAAGTTTTTTTTTTAAGTTTTTATAAAGTATAAAATACAATAAGATGTGCTATTCACACTTGGCATTTTGTTGATATCTAATTTTGTTATTTTAACTTGCCAGTTATAGATTTAGGTATGTATTTATGTATGTATTATTATTTTTGCACTTCGGGCCTAAAAATGTCTTAGTGCATCTCTGCAGTCCTATATGTATTTTTGTATGTAAGAATATATGAACATAACTTTTGTATTTTCTCAATTTGGGAAATTTTAAGGCCACCTGAATATAGTTCATTTAAAAATTTAAATTCAGTAAAAAATGTATAAACAGAAAATTATGTCATCGAATTTTTCGTGTTTTCTATGTTTTCTATTGGAAGTATCAGATAACGTTGAAAATAGTTCAACAATAGTTTCACAACCAGTCCTAGAAATAGACACTTTATAGACTGTTCACAAACTATTATAATTTTATGATAGAATTTCTTCAAGGTTTATATTCAGAATTAAAATTTTATCTCCGTTTTAGAAGACATAATATATGTAGATTAAACAGTCTTATTTAATAACAATAACAAATAAAGTTATTTATGGAAAATGACATTAGATAAATATTTAAGTAAATGAAAAAAATAATGAACATTGACTCAAAAATAGGGGGCAGTTTTAACCGCTCTAAACAATGGCGCTATATACAGTAGGCACTTTAGGCAACTTGATAAGGCCCCAAGACAAAGGATGACCCAGAAAAAAAGGTAATCAGATATTGTTTGAATATTTTTATTTCAATGTTGGTATCAATGTTCTAATTTTCTTTTTTTTCACAAAAAATGAGGGTCCCGAATACTTATTCTGCCTGAGGTCCATGACTATTATAACGCGCCACTGGCTCCACCTAAATTTTTATTTATATGTATATGATAATTTGTATCATACACAATGGTAAAGTTATTCTAATGAAACAGTAATTTTATACAAAGATAATAATTAAATTAAATAAAACAAACTTACGTGAACTATAACGAATACAGCTAAACCAAACGTGAGTGCTATTAAAATAAAGTTGGCTTCGGCGGCAGTGTTTTTGACATTGAAAACTGAAGCACATCCGAAGTAGTTGAGGATCACATTACCTAGAAATTCGGCAATGATCGCCCTCCACAAACAATCGCGACCTTTCTTCGACTTCAGGTCCTCTAACCCCACTTGGTACGTCAGTTTGTTTGCCATTTTGTATTTTCTGTAAAAGAACAAAGAATTAATTATAATGTATTATGCAAGGTATTTCTCTGTAGATACTCTTGGGTGAATATTATAAAATTTTGTTCATATTGTGTAAGATCTAATTCTTAAAACTGTATAAAATTATATAAAATTAATGAATCGCAGTTGTTGACTCATGCAGATAGTGAATAATATTTTTTTTTTGAAAAGATAAAAAAAAACTGACAATTGTTACGGTTACGGTTCGAATCTTTAAACAGGGACTCTAGTAGCGCAACTAGGATTTCTTTAAAAAGGGAAGCTAAAAAAGTATACAAAAATTTATTTCGCAAAAATTGATCACTTTTTTGCTCTAAAAAAAGTAAAATTGAAATTTTCAAATTTTAAAATAACCTTTCTTAGGCCCGGTTTCTCAATATGAGTTTAAACTTCAGATTAAATAATCGTCATCCTAGGTTTAAACTGAACATAATGTCCAGTTTAAACCTCACTCTCAATATAAGTTTAAATGGAGGCTTTTTTTATGTCAAACTAAAAATTAACCCCTAATTATTATATTAAATGTGATAAAAACGGGTTAATTTCAATAAAAGAGAACAGGGTACATTACTAGAATTAATAAAAGAATATAGTGCTACTATAGAATGTAAAAGAAGTTGAATAATAAGTTTATATTTAGGCTAGAAAAATAAATTTTTCATCTGTCAGTTAAAAGTTAATCTTAAGATTAATTATAATTTTTAACTGGACATTGAGAAACAAATTTATAGTTTAATCTTAAGTTTAACTGGGACATGTGGTTTAAACTCATATTGAGAAACCAGGCCTAAATGTTCACAAAACGACTAGAGGGTGGGGGAAGATCATTTATATTAAAAAACGTTCATTCATGTATATTTTACATGGCTCCTATCCTACTTACAACACTGCGGAAGGAGAGGGGCAGGCAAAACACTATGTCTTACATATTCGTTAAAATGCAATTTTAATTAATTATTAAATAGGTACTTAATTTTTTTTTAAATTTTATCGAAAACAATCGTGTGCTAATTTCCGAATATTAAATAAACATTTTGTTGTTATTGTTACACTGCAATCAGTTAATACATTTTTGATGATTTTTCGAGATATTTAATTTGCTTTAACTATAACTTAGTTGATAAATAATGTTGATTTTGCATCGCGGCTACCTGCGTTTTTCGGTATGTCCGTGTTGAATATAATTATATTCCTCATTTCAACGAAATCTTTCATAACATAAATAATTGCACGTAAGAAAAAATATATTTTTCTCTAAAAAAATCGATTTTATTAGTTTGTTAAGTACTAAAATTGTTAACTAATTTTTATAATTTTGGATTAGTAAATAAACCTAGTCTCGTCAATTTTCATGAAAAGCCCTAATTATAATAAAACACTATCATTATGTAAAATAATTTTTTTCATCATTGATTTTCTTATAAATATGTAGTATGGAAATTAAAAATATATCGAAGTAATATTTGTGAAAATAAAACGTTAAATCCATAGGTGGGCATTAACTCGTTAATCCGTTAATCGTTAATTAACGAAGTTAACAAACTGGTTAACGAATTAACTTTTAAGTTAACTTAAAAAAATGTTAACGCTTTTGTTAACTTCCGTTAAATTCAACTTCCGTTAACTTTAGTCCGTTACATTGGTTGTTTGATGAAAAGTACATAACAAAGTTGTCGAAATAGCTTAAAAAAATAATCTGCCGTGTGCCACAGGACTTTCTTATACATAATAATGACAATTAATAGTGAAAGTGATTTTTTTATTGAAATATATTACTAACGAACTAATAAAAGATAGAAAAAAATGAATGGGATATAAACTATCGAAATATTATTTTATATATACCTACTGATATCGAACGAATTATGTTTAACGTAATTACTAACAATAAGATGTAAACAGATGTTTACTCTTATCATTTTTGAAATAAGACAAAAATGTTTGAGATAAAAAATGTCGTGTATGTTATTATCTATAATTTATTCCCCATACATTTTTTTCCAACACTTATGATTTAGCCAGAAAGAATTTTTTAAAATAATTATTTAGAATAATCTATACTAGTTGCCGGGTGATTTGACCGTACAGATCACGACTCATACGGTTAAGTGACCCGACAACCACTGCAAACTAAATGAAATAGAGTATACAGTGTTTATTCTCTGTATTACGTATAACGTATTTGAGTTACAGTGTCTACAGACAGACAGACAGACACACAGACATCATGGCGAAAATAGTAAGAATGAATTCAGGGAAGGTCAAAATTGATAATTCCATCAAAATCGAAAAAAATCGCGTTTACTATACTTATACTACACTCGACAAATTAATTAAGGGGACACCTAAAAAATAGCATGTTTTCAAATGCTTGTAACTTGGTCAAAAATTAACTTTTTTCTAAACTTTTTTATTATTAAATTGAGCAAATTTACTCTACTTTATGATGGTCTAATTCGTTCCTCAACATCTTTTAATTTTTTAACTTTTTTATGTAATTATATAAATTAAAAAAAAAACTGCATATTTTGACACTTGATGTAGAGTGCATTTATGTAGAAAATGAAATTTTGAAATAACCTTTTTGTAGAGAATTTTAATACCTTCAAATTTATTATGGTGCGAAAAAAATGTGACAAAAATTCGCAAAAGTATTACAGTTTTAGTGAAAATCAGGAAAAAATAATTCAAATGAATATAGCCGGAGTAATTTTGGTGGTACAGAAAATAAATAAAAATAAAAATGAAGCTCAAAGTATCACCTTTCAGATTATGCAATCTAATGAAAGATTTTTTTATGAATTACAAAAAATATTCAAACTTTAAACATAATAGAAAATATGAGTAATTAGACAGTAAAATTAAAACAAAGAATACATACCCTAAACATTACATTTTAGGTGGCCCGAGCTAGAGGTCTCATTAACAATACATGTTCTTTATAATTCATTTTTATTTTTTTAAATAGGACCATATTACGCGAAGATATTCAACTTTGATGTCTCAACATCAGAAAACCCAAAAAAATTACAAATTGCAAAAATTTTAAATTTTTTTTGTAAAATAAAGCAGCTTATGAAAAATTTTAAGAAGTCAAAAAATTCATTTTTTTACTGAAATAATAACCCAAAATGATCCATATGGTTTTAAAATTGTACCTAAATATGTGTGCTTACTGTATACATGCATTTGTGCATGTAAAAATAAATATTTAGTAAAAATAAGTATTTTTTGACTTCGTAAACATTCCATGACCTGCTTTATTTTACAAAAAAAATTTAAAATTTTTGCAATTTGTAATTTTTTTGGGTTTTCTGATGTTGAGACATCAAAGTTGAATATCTTCGCGTAATATGGTCCTATTTAAAAAAATAAAAATGAATTATAAAGAACATGTATTGTTAATGAGACCTCTAGCTCGGGCCACCTAAAATGTAATGTTTAGGGTATGTATTCTTTGTTTTAATTTTACTGTCTAATTACTCATATTTTCTATTATGTTTAAAGTTTGAATATTTTTTGTAATTCATAAAAAATCTTTCATTAGATTGCATAATCTGAAAGGTGATACTTTGAGCTTCATTTTTATTTTTATTTATTTTCTGTACCACCAAAATTACTCCGGCTATATTCATTTGAATTATTTTTTCCTGATTTTCACTAAAACTGTAATACCTTTGCGAATTTTTGTCACATTTTTTTCGCACCATAATAAATTTGAAGGTATTAAAATTCTCTACAAAAAGGTTATTTCAAAATTTCATTTTCTACATAAATGCACTCTATATCAAGTGTCAAAATATGCAGTTTTTTTTTTAATTTATATAATTACATAAAAAAGTTAAAAAATTAAAAGATGTTGAGGAACGAATTAGACCATCATAAAGTAGAGTAAATTTGCTCAATTTAATAATAAAAAAGTTTAGAAAAAAGTTAATTTTTGACCAAGTTACAAGCATTTGAAAACATGCTATTTTTTAGGTGTCCCCTTAATTAATTTGTCGAGTGTATATGTATATTTCATAAATAAAACAACTAATTGTCTAAACGTCAAAAAATTTAATAGCAAGGAAACGTAGCGAGCTTTCGATTCACAGAATCATCGTCAGGCTAAAATAATAAATAGTAAATAGTAATTAAATACAATAAATATAATATAAAATATTGGTATTTTAAAAATAAAAATTCAGAAATATACCTATTTAAAGGGGAGAATGCGAGAACGGTGTCGTTATCTCAACAATATTTCATTAGCTACGGAATTGTTTGGAAAATATATATACATTAGGGTGGTCCTTATTTTTGAACATTTGAATTTTGAACTCCGTACCCCCCAAATTTGTTCGTTATCATGAGACTTGAATTCCTGTTAAATTTGGTCATGATCAACCAACCCCTTCCCGTGCCGACTTAGGGTTGAAAAAAGTCCAAATAGGGTAGTTTTATTGTTTTTTGCGTTTAATTAAAAAAATAAAGCAATTAGCATAAATATGTATATAATATTTATTGTAGAGCGTAAAATTGTCTATAAAAAATGTTCTCATAGTATACCACGAATATCTATTATTTTCCATGAAAAATAATAAATTTTATTTGAAAAAAGTTATTTGTTTACGGTAACGTAAATATATGATATGAATGGTAGTCCAGTTAAAGAAGCATTTTGACAAGAAATTTTAAGGGACAAGCAATGTTATTGTTGATTATTGTAGATTCTGGTGCGGAGAATTCGAAAAAAATAACCCGGACTAGAAAAAAGTTGTGCAACATCCTTAAAAATAGGGTTGAAGGGTGAAATCCCATTTCTATGTGTATTTTCAATTTATTTCAAAATCTAAAGAGACAATAAGGTATTTTTATGGTTGACATTTGTTGGGGACACTGAGATGAATCGATTGAGACCTTATATACTGAATTTGACCCAAAATTACCCCTTCTAAAATATTTAATATAGGTAAAAATGTTTATTTTTGGTGAAAATAGTTTAAAAATTAATAACTTCCGTTAAAATCATCCAAATGACTTGAAATTGGTCTCAAATTGTTCCTAAAATTCCAAAGAATAATGAGAAACTATAATTTAAAAAAATATTAATAGTTTAAACAATGAAAATTGTTAATATTAGGGTAAGTGACGTAAATTTTTGAAAAAATGTCATTTTACTTAAATTTAATTAAAAACATAATTGTTAAATATTTTCTTTTGTAAAACTAACGTGAATATCTTCGATTTGTATAAACAAACAAAATGAGCCCCTCCCAAAAAATATTTAATCACTTGAACGGATACAATTCCACACAAAAATTCACCGAATTTTTTTGTTTTATTGAAATAATATATTTTTATGCACTTTCGCATACATTATTGTGTACTCATATGAGCCTTTATTAATGCATAAACTTGTAATTTACGTTAAAGCATACATAAAAGTATGTTTTAATCATAATTTACAGTTTTATTTAAAAAAGTGTATTTTATTTAAATTGTATACAACAAATGCGCTGCATTTTAGTGTGGAATTACATCCGTTCAAGTGATTAAATATTTTTTGGGGAGGGGGGGTGTCTCATTTTGTTTGTAATTACAAATCGAAGATACTCACGTTGATTTTACAAAAAAATATTTAACCCTTATGTTTTTAATTAAATTTTAGTAAAATGACAATAATTTAAAAAATTACGTCACTTACCCTTAAATATTAACAATTTTCATTGTTTAAACTATTAAATTTTTTTAAATTATAGTTGATCATTATTCTGTGGAATTTCAGGAACAATTTGAGACCAATTTCGAGTTATTTGGATGAATTTAACAGAAGTTATTAATTTTTAAACTATTATCACCAAAAATAAGCATTTTTACCTATATTAAACATTTTAGAAGGGGTAATTTTGGGTCAAATTCAGTACATGTGGTCTCAATCGATTCATCTTAGTGTCCCCAACAAATGTCAAACATTAAAATACCTTATTGTCTCTTTAGATTTTGAAATAAATTGAAAATACACATAGAAATGGGATTTCACCCTTCAACCCCATTTTTAAGGGTGTTGCACAACTTTTTTCTAGTCCGGGTTATTTTTTTCAAATTCTCTGCACCAGAATCTATAATAATCAACAATAACATTGCTTGTCCCTTAAAATTTCTTGTCAAAATGCTTCTTTAACTGGACTACCATTCATATCATATATTTACGTTACCGTCAACAAATAACTTTTTTCAAATAAAATTTATTATTTTTCATGGGAAATAATAGATATTCGTGATACACTATGAGAACATTTTTTATAGACAATTTTACGCTCTACAATTAATGTTATATACATATTTATGCTAATTGCTTTATTTTTTTAATTAAACGCAAAAAACAATAAAACAACCCTATTTGGACTTTTTTCAACCCCAAGTCGGCACGGGAAGGGGTTGGTTGATCATGACCAAATTTAACAGGAATTCAAGTCTCATGATAACGAACAAATTTGGGGGGTACGGAGTTTAAAATATCCAAACAAATTTCCTTCACCTATAAATAAGGACCACCCTAATATACATATATATATATATATATATATATATATATATATATATATATATATATATATATATATATATATATATATATATATATATATATATATACATTATACATTTGTATAAAAAAGTAAAAAGGTCTACAAACATTTTGGATGGTTAACTTTTTAACGGATTAACTTTAACTTCCGTTACATTTTCAGAATTTTAACGCTTTAATGGTTAACGAAGTTAACTTTTTTATTAACGGATTAACGATTAACGAAGTCAACTTTTTGATTAACTGTGCCCACCTATGGTTAAATCTCATTAAATTATTTTATTAAACGAGAATGTAAAAAGAGACCTAGACCTAGAATATTAACAATAAGATCCGATTACAATCTAATAAACTTAGTTAATTTATTTACATTAAAAACAACATATTGTTGACATTGTTATTTATATTTGCGATGACTTCAATGCCTCATAAAAACATGTGTAAACATCCAACACCATCTATGTACATTACATAAAATAGGATCACTGAACCTACACCAATGCCATCTAGTAATGCACAAACTAGTTGATGACATAACGCACAAAGTGCAAGTCGTGGTGGCACACTAGCTCATCAACAGTAATAGTTTGCCGTGGTCATTTTCTAATTTGTTTACCATCAATTGCTCGTCCGCCTTCGCGACTGTCAATTTCTGTACTCCGGAAGCGTTCCACAGCCAACGCTGCAGTTTCATTTGATTAAATTGAGAAAATTATAATGGCTTGTTCTAGTACATGATCTATTTTGATACTGGTGTCAGTTGATGACACTGTTTTATATGTACATATATTTTATATTTAGCATATCGTTTATTCTGCTATTTTAGTTATAATTCGTATTTTATTAAAGAGGATAGCACAAGCACTTATAAAATATGAAATACAGTATGTTAATAATGAAGAAAATTGTATGGTAAGTAATGTGGTGAGACGTTTAATATATATATAAGATTTAATTAAGTTAGTTTTAACTTTAGTATTAGAACTAAAATAAACCGTTGAAGTTATTACAATATAGGTGAGTTAAGACGTAAAATATGCAATAAATAAATTTTACAATTGCTGCTCGTGAAAATTCATAAATAGCTCTTGTTATACACATATGTATAAATGTATATGTAGCTATATTAGTACATCCAATTTAATTCCCCCTGCTTATTAAATAAATTACATTTCACCGCGTGAAATTAGAGAACAATATATAAACTTGGATGTAAATACAATCTAAATCATCGAACAAAATAGTATACTTAGGTATGTACTTATATATCATTTCGCCTGGAAACATAAAGTTATAAAAGCAGAGACGTATCTGAATAATTAATAAAAAATCATGTATTAAATTGTTAGCAAAGAATGGTAACGAAGTAAAAATTACTATAGCTCTATATTTTGTCCTATTTTTTAAAATTAATCTTGAATATGGTATTTATATGAAGAAAACATCTTGATTTGTATATAAGCTCATTTTCCAGTTGATACTGATCCTCTGTTAAAATATTGCCATTAGAATAGAGGTTCGTTGCGCCACTATAGCAAAGACCTGTATTAGCGTCCTTAATTTTTTATTTTGTATAACTAAGGACCTTTTTGTGGCCATCCGCTACTGTCTACGGCCCATTTTGGATGATTTTTACGCCCCTCTATGCCGATGTCTCTAACCCCTAGGTACACGTCTGTATTAGAAAAAATATAATTAAATTTAAAGGTACAAATGTTTTTTATATGCGCCCCTGTACTACCAAGAAAATTATTAACATCTATTATTGGAAAAAAACACATTTATTATTCATATCTGACTTTTTTTGATTTTAAAGAGATATACATAGAAGTTATATACCTACGACTAACTTATTGTTTATTTTTTTCTTACTAATTGTTAGTGGAGTATTTTTAGAAAAAAAACAAACAAGTTACAGGTAGCTAGGTACCTATGATTTTAATACATATTTAGTTTATATTATTGTATTCAATCCAGGGCCGTTTTACCGCTCAATGGTTTGTTTATAATTAAGATTGAAACCTCAGCCAATCTGTTTTATGAAATAAATTTTGATAAATAACTATAAATAAAAAATCATTGAAAATTTTCAGAATTATAGATGTTCAGTTTCAAGAATAACAAAATAAATTGTTTTTTTTTCTATGCCTGTTATTTTGTCTTATCTAAGATGCGACCCTGTATCTCGTAAGATCTCGTTTTTTAAAACGGTGCCCGCGTTCTTTTATTAAAGATTGTGTAGGATAGGAGTCTAGAATATCTGTCAGAGAAGCTGGATGAAGTCATGGTTGTATCCGATCTGCCCACTGGGCGCAATTAAACCATATATTGCGAAATTCATTCCAATTACGTGGGTGTCAGTGTGTGTATGCATACATATAGAAATCTCTACGCTCTATGTACCAAAATAATAATTATCAAGCGGTTTCAGTTATTATGTCTGATTGATGGTATGTTCAGCGAAGTTTTTCAAATGTAATGATAAAATAAAATTAGATAATGGAAGGTTTATATTAGTTACTCAATTGTTAGCATATGGTATCTACGTTGTTAAAATTATGTAACAATAAAAATATGAATAGTATTATATAGAAAATAATAAACTTATATGTAGTAAAGAATGTCTTTACAGAGTCGGGCTCGCGCGATAAGTGTTCCGTATCGAGTCAGATATAAGCTATAAATTATAATTATATCTATTTATACATGTATTATTTGTAGTGTAAGGTTGGACTAATAGCTTGTACGTTATTATTAGTGACTTATTTAACGTTTATATGGCGTATATATCTGCTAAAAGTGCACTTATATTACCGATAAATCGGATTTAGCATGTCTTTTTAATAACTAAGTACTACAATTATATTCATAATATTAAATTTTTTAAAATAAACTGCGAAAATCCGACAACTCCAGATAGTTTTAATTATACACATTATAAATTATACAAACTTTTAGGCTTCCGCGGTGATCTTGAAATGGATCTTGACTTCTGGGTACAAGTCGCGTCGATTTGATCGTTCTTACGGCCTACGTTTCATCGTACATTCCAGTGGATATTACAAGTACAGAATTTAAAAGTAGCAATTTTAATAGAGCCTTGAAGATGTCCCCTGCAATATTCGTCGAAACGTTTGCTGATAGAACGACCGAATCGATGCGACTTATATCTAGAAGCCAAGATCCACATTATAGATTGATTTCATCGATTCTTTTGAAAGTTTAGTGTGGTAGACATACATTTATATTCAAGTGTTCCATTTGTTCCGATTTAGGTACGGACCACTAACTGTAGAAGTCGTTAAACTAGAGTTAAGTTGTTAATTCTACAATGATGCGAGTGAATCACGAAGCGTATACAAAGGGGTTAATATTAGTTACGGTTTGAATTTGTAATTAGGTCAAATCACTTTAAAACGCATTTACTATTTACCAAGATGTATTTTATATCATGGGAAGGTAAAATAAAACGTAAGATTTTTTGTTATCCAAGACAACCAGCAAGGTCGTATTAGCTACAGTATCTATGACAAAATGGTACCTGACTTTACTCAGGGCTATACTGTAATTGATACTATAGTCAATTGTCGTTAAATCGAATAATTATAAATTATTTCTTTTATTTCAATGTATATACCTATGTACGTGTTTCTGTTGCCATTTTAATGTAAAATGACCCAGTTAAAAGTATAGAAAATAGTCATAAATAATTTCTTCCAGTTTATATTATTTTATGTAGTGAAAAATAAGTACTCATAAATAGCATATGGGTTACAAAAAATAATATTTATTCAATCTAGACGAGTGAGCTAACAAATGAAAGATGATAATTCAAGGAATTTAAATATTTAAACGCTTTGTTATTATAAAAAACGAATTTTCAAAAAAAAAATCATAAAGTATATTTTTGTCCTCTACCGATATCTGCAAAAGTAACAATCTGGAAAAATTAGGGGTGTGGGATGTGCATAATGATGTCGAAATCACAAGAAAATTACCAGCTCGCCGTATTTACGTGTTTTTGCAAAAGGAATTAAAATTATATAAATCATCTGTTTTCTAACAGGCGAACTATTAAATATATACAACCAGTAGTTTTTAACTTTACCAAAATTAAATAAATTTAACACACAACATATAAACCGGATTAGAAATAAAATATTTAAGTTTTATTTTGGTAAAATTGCAAATCCATGAGGCGAATTATAACAAAAGTTCTATTAGATCGCCACCTGCCGCTTCTAAGAAAATTACAAAGTTCATTGTTTGGAAAATCCAGCAACTGTGACTTGGACTGTATCAAAACGCACACGCATAACGGCTAACAATGTTTTTCGTACGTATATAACATCACAATCGACCCGTTTTAATGAATGTCCTAAAACTATATCTACGAAACCAAGGTGAATGTCTTCTATTTTTTCTATGCTCTCTTTTTCATCGTCCAGTTATTGTTTTTCTGCACGGTTTTCCAAGAATAATAGCTCATAAAAGAGAAATTGACATTTGGATGACATTTTGTTTAATGAATTTGGTTTGGCAATTATAATATAGAATGTGTTGTCGTTTTATACCATACTAGCTGATACTCGCGGCTTCGTTCGCGTGGATTTCGAAACTAATTACAACTCCCCATACGTGATAGACGGTGAAATATTAAAATTTTCTTTTGTATTGCTTTTTATTTATTAACAAAATCGCAAATATCTCGATTTCAATGAAATTACTTAATAAACTCTTGTGTAAATCACAAATTACATAGAAAATAGTTAAACTTATTGATTATATAGTAAATTTAGATTTTACTTCTTATTTTTGTGTATCTTGAGTTAATACTTCAATGGTAAATCGAAGATTGATGCATCAAGTATGACTGAAAATTTTTGAATTTTCGATTTCGTTAAAAGTGTATTAATTATATAGAAAATGACGTGAAAAGATTAAATTTTTATACTGCAGGTCTGTATCTCATAACGTTCCCGAGATATAGCCACTCAAAAAATTTTTTTTTAAATATTGGAAAAAATGGTCGTAACTTTTGAACATGTGGTCGGATTTGATTTTTGTCGACAGTTTTGAAATAAGCGTGTTAAAATCTATATAATGGCATGTATAACACATTAAAAATTGACAAAATTTTTTTAAGTTATACCCCTTGAAAAAAATTAAAATTTTAGCAAAAAATGTTTTTTTCGAATTTTTAAATATTATACATGTCTTTATATAGATTCTGATACGCTGATCCTAAATTCGTCAAGAAAAATCAAATCCGATCACTCGCGTTCAAAAGTTATGGCCATTTTTCTCCAAACTTTTGAAAAAACTTTAACTTTGAAAGGCCATATCTTGAGAACGGTTTGAGATACAACTTTTCTTGTCGTTTTCTATAAAATAAACATAATTTTAATCAAATCTAAAATTCAAAAATTTTTTGTTGTATTTCATGCATCAAACTTCAATTTGTCATAGAAATATTAACATAAATACAAAAAATAATAATTACAAAATAAGTAAGTCGAACAAAAAAAAAAATCAAATAGTAAATTTTTGAAAAACTATTGATCGTTATTTAAAACTGAAAACTATCAGCAAAATTTTCGATGAGACATAAATACAATTAATTCGAAACGAGATCGAGAAAAGTCTCGTCTAGATCTACAGTCCTATATCCTTTTATCTGTAAAAATTTCAAAATTTAGATTTTAACTCAAAATTTTCTGTAGAAAGAACGTTCAGAAAGAAGGGATTAAAACATGAGGGAGACATTCTTTCATGTCATTTAATTTCATGGAAATAAGATCAATTATAATTATTTTATTTATATAAATAATATAATAACAAAATATGCATGCACTTGCATTGGTCGTTATTGTAAAATGAAATCATTAGAGCGCAAACAGTTTGTAGTTTTTATACGGAGTCTTTACCTTTGATCGGTAACCGTGAACACTTTTGTTCGTAGAACATATTATTTTTAAGTAAAAACAATAAAAAATGAAATTCAATGACGATAAAAACCCAGTAAATACATATTACAACATTCTTTACCTGCATCATTGTTTAAAAAAAATCTAATTATATCATTGTAAAAGAAAAACAGGGTCGTAATTAAAAAAATTATTTTTGAATTTTACTTTCCATTATTTTTTTGAAATTAATATTTTTATTTTGAATTATGTTATCAATATGTCATATAGATAATAATATTAGTGATCAAAATTAAATTTTAAGACGTGACTAAGGCAAGAATTTTCTTTGAATTAGATTGGGGTGATTCAAACATCCTGCGCACTAATTATAGAAGTTATCATAAAGAATTTTTAAATTCACTTCAAAGTCTAATGTAGTTATTATGTAATTTATAAACTTTTATTGATCTTCTTTTAACCTTTGTATACTATTTTTAAATCATGTGTAATGTGTTTAGTAATAAATAATTTGATAGTCATTAATACATCTGCTTTCAAATATATAATAAAATAACATTGTATAGATTGCATTTGAAAAAGCTTCGAGTGAATTCAATAGAAATAATGTATGTATTAATTTATTAGTTGCTATTAATAAATTGCAAAAATTCTTTAAATTAAAATAATTCAATACGTCAATTTTATCTATCGTTAAAGGTTTCCATTTGACCTATGAAGAGTAGGTAATATATAAACAATCAAACAGACCATAAATATTATATTTATGACTGTGTTAATTAATTCTTGAATTGAAAATACAAAAATAATTTATTATAATACCTACTTATAAATTTTTTTTATCGTTTTATCCCCTGAATTTAAAAAAAAATCAGGGGCTCTAAATTTGTAGCTACGACACTGACCAAATGTCCCGTATTTACAAGATATGTCCCGTTTTTAACAGTTTGCCCCACTCAGTCCCACTGTCCCGATAATTCTTTCGAATAACTTAAATGTGTTGTGTTTTAGTATAGTTATATTTATATTAATGATTTTTCTGTAATACATTGTTGTATTTTATTTATGTGCACTCATGGACCAAAGTGTATTTTCTCTAGTTAAATATGGTGGTCAAACTACTTCTGGGTAACGACACGCAATTATGTAATTACAACACCTTACAATACCATCATTTTTTCAATCCGTATTTCTCGTTATTTTAAATATGCAAATGAATTCTTAAAAAATGTGTAATTTTTCGATAGTTTCCTTCCGTTTGTGGTTTGTTGTATTTTGCAAATAGTAAGTTATATATGTGCGGTAACAATAAATATTCAATAAAAATAAATATCTGTTCTCCGATAACATAAAAAATTAATTTGATTAGAATATCCGGCAATAGAGGAAATTTATATAAATATGCACACATATATACGCATATTTGTGTAGATAATTTGTTATGAATTAGTTTAAATATATATGTATTATTTATTTGCACAATTCTTTGAGAGAAATGACATAACTTGATAGAAAAAATTGTTTACTTTTTTTCTAAACCGAACGAAATTATTTATAAGTAATAAGATTTTTTTAAATTAAAACTTTAGATGTCATGAGCGCTACGTAACACAGAGTGGGCAGTTTTCGTGTTTCTAACATTTATAAAATCTTTTTGGCTAACTAATGAATGAATATAGAAAAGAACGTTCTCTAACGAACATTTTCTTGTTTGAAGAGAAATGATCATACATTTAAAATATAAGATGCATTGTCGTCTACTGACGGATTTATGGAAAGTCAAAATGAATATTTCCATCAAAATTTTTAATTCAAAACAGTTGGCTTAGCAATACTTTCTTATACTTTGTAATATATTTCATATACTATCGTATAAGAAAGTCAAAATATATAATTAATAACAAAAGCAGTGTTAATAATGGTATACCATAAATGTTTTGCCATCTATAAAGATATTTGTTTCGGTGAGAAAATTCATTAAAACAATGAATAATAGCGTATAAATGATGCACATATTATTATTTAATTGATACAAAATACCTTAATTAAAATAATTACATACAAGAACATCACGCACTCTTTTACCCAATGATGATTGACACTTTTTATTAAAATTAAATTTCGATTTCAACATAGAGTTGCAAAATATTTATTTTGTAATTTAATTATTTTTTTTTAAATTCTAACTGAATTTATAAATAAGAATCAGTGATTCTTAAAATTTTTAACGCGACTACCTTCGCTTTTTGATAGAAATAAGAGAAGTAGATTAGAGTTTTTGTATTTTTTATTATTTATTATTCTATTTATAAAAATAGTCAAATTATAATTTTGCAGTAATTATCATTTTGACTTATCTACATCTAATAAGGTGGTTTTACATAAAACAAATAAAAACAGCATCAAACAGTGGGTGCGTTTTGAAAGTCGGGGACTCTAGGCAGAATACATATTTGAGATCAAATATGGAAAATTAAAAAAAATGTAATCACAATGCCTGAAGACCTTTTTTGGCTCACCAAGAAAATGTGTTGGGTGTATCTGTCCAATGAGCAAAAAAGGTATTCAGGTATCGTCATTTCGGAGCCACTTTTATTTGGAGCCCTAGGTAGTTGCTTAAAATGCTTATTGTGTATTGCTCCACTGCCAACAAGGTGTTTTTTTTACAAAATGCCTACAAAACTTATACATTTTTAAAAACGAATTGTTTTAAAAATCGTGTTTTGTCTTTTTGGTATAAAACCAAAATAAGATATATCAATGGTAACATCTCTGAGATTTTTTATTTCTGTATATAACCCATGACTTCTTTTTCGGAGTGTGCCAATTTGTAAAGAAATATTGCAGAGAAAATCGAGTACCATAAATCAAAGATCTTATACCGTGTCGAGTGTAGATCGTAATATTGTCGCAAATAAATATAAAAAAAGTGAAAAAAATCTTTTACATGAAATTTTTTTTAGTAATTCAATATCTATCTGCAAGATGTGAATAAATACATATACTCGTCATGAGTATAAAATTAAAATTCCTGTGTAATATATTTTAAATCCCAGTGCTCTTTATTTCATATCATATTACAATTTCATCAAATAGCCTATCTAATGTAACAAAACCGAACATCCATAATAAATAATTTATTTTAATTAAATTAACCCAATTACTAAATGAAAGTAAACATGACAGAATATCTATATAGACAATACATGTGAAGGAACATTACTATTTATCAAAAGGGTGGTCACGCAAAGGCTACCACGGAAACGAACCCCTTAGGTGTGGCGCGCCATCTATTACCGAACAACAATACTAGACAGCTAATTTAATATTTACACACCATTACTGTCGTCGCGAAATGTTTTTTATCACGTGACTTGTGATAAATTAGAAGGGATGATTTTGTGGAGGATTTATTTTTAAACTTTGCATGGATATAAAACAAACAGGTTTCAATAATTTTCTTGATTTTATTTTAGTAGCGAAAAAGTTAATTGTATAAAAAATCAATTTATTCGATTTTATTGTTTAACAATATAAGACAGTTTGACACCTGGTGACGCCACCTAAATGTAGAAGATAAATTTATTTTATTTATTTTATTTTGTATTCTTGTTACCTAATACTCGCAAGACATAAAACTTGTCAAAATGTGTATACATAATAGTTTGATGTATCATTACAGTTTTAGAATTAAAGCAGTAGTGTTTGAAAACGTGATTAAATAAGATATCTAGTCTTCTAGTTATAAATATATATTTTTTTACGTTATTAGCATTAAAGTGTAGAATATAAAATAATTATTTTTTATTAACCACACCGCTGTAGTATACCATGTTATAGTTATAAACATTATATTTAGTTAAATTAAGTTACATTTAAGTTATGTTTATATATGTACATTAATTTGTGTTAAACTGTGTTTCCCATTATCCCGAGTCTTTCCGATCCTATAGTGCAGTTTACCAGTAAAAAGGACTCCGGCAACATCAAATCGTGAGTACTATTTTTAATATTATAAATTTAAGATACCATTCCCCGCAAAATCTACCTGTCCCCAACAACATCTATAACATTATAATTTTTTTTATTTCGATATTCTTAATTAATTTTGTTATAAATTAGGTCTAGTCTAAAAACGATCGTTATTTTTTTGATAAATTCTCTGAAAATCTTGAGTAAATAAAGTTTTATATATTCCTAAATGTGCAATATCCAACTTTTGTAATAAGGACTAAATGATTTTAAATGTTTTTTTGTGCCAACATATTTCAGAAATAGGTACAACTAAAGGTTGAGTGTAAAAAAGATTGTTTTTTTTTCATTAAATTATTGGAGATAGCAGCTAAAATCATTGTAAAACGGACCATGCAACATCCACTTGGATAACGCTGCCGACGTGGACGATACAACATTCATTTTATGTAGTGTAGTTTCGGTAAAAATCGATCAAACTTTAATTATTTGAAATAATTGAAAAGTGGACATTTGTATCTTTGAAATCTTTTTTTTATTTGTTTTAGCTTGTAGTAACTTCAGTTACTTGGTCGAGAAAAATCGTATTTTTTTAAAGCTGATGGTCTAACTAAGCTTTGTATAGGAAATAAAGAAGATATTCAGTATTAATTTCCTTTTTGAAGAAATTTTTAGTGATAATTTTTTCTCAAATGACAAGTATTTGAATATTGCCCTTTTTAAAAAAAAATCTTATTGACAAATGTATCTTTAATTTAAAAGAAACTAGAGTGCAGCTTCACAGGGGGGGCGATCGCCCCCTCGCCCCCCATAGTCGGCGCCAGTGTACATATGTATTTACATCATTTAAATCAAACTTCAAACTCACCACTATATCCTGTATAAAATATTTTTACATTGATTAATTTTTATTCTAACGAAAATGATTCAAGTAGTATACATAAAAGTCAGATTAACAAATAAGGAAAGTTTTTCAATCATTCATGCGTGAAATTGTATAACAAAACCAAAAAGTTCAAACATTTAATTCCGGTAAAATTAATCAAAAATCAAAATGTTTGCATATTTTTCCTTCATTTATTTAATGTCTAATATACATAGAACTGCCAGAACTACTGAAAAAAATTCCTCAGTAAAAGTATATTAACACATTAAAGGTCAGAGGAAATTAAAGCGTCACTCATTGACATTTATTCGATACTAGAGAAAATATAGAAATGTGTCAAGTTTTCTTTATAAGATTGCAAATATTGTGTTTGATATATTTTAGGGTTTTATCCTGATAAATAAATAATTATATTAACGAAATCATTTTATGCAATAATTACGTCCAATTATCATTTAGTTGTTCCTCTTATATCTATGAATTTGAATGGTAAAATTTAGACGAATAATTTTTTTATTGAACGTAAAAAAAATCTTATCCTAATTTTGTCCACTTGTCTTCAAAATCTTAAATAAATAAATGCGCTTTAAAAAAACATATACATTTTAGTACCAGTATCTGATAATAATAGTCATTTGTACTCTATACTTATTGTATAAGAATCAACAACTTTTTGCTGTTGTATGATTTATTATAATGGATTTTTTATACGAATAAAATATTTTATGCATATGTAAAATCTGAAACTATTATTCTTTAAAGAATGTAAGTGACACATATGAATTAAAGTACCGCGTAAAATATTAAAGCATGGTCTGATTGCAGCTGCTATTGTACACAGAGATTAAACAATAAAATGTTAATCAAGGAATTTGATCTTGATCCATCTTCAAATGCAAGAAGGCTGAAGTAAATAAGACGGCGATAAGAGAACCAATTACGTGAATTGCGGTCTAGAGACAGAAGCTTTTTCAAAGCAAATAACACAATAATTAAGTAATTTTGTTATCTAACACGATTGTTCTAACTTCCGACGAAGGACGAAATAAATTTTGCTTTCATGTGATTTTTTTTAGATTGTTTATAATAATATATTCTACTTTGCTTTTATTAGTTATTTAATTTAATTATAAATCATCATTTTTTAAGTAGATATAATCGATTTGGCTTCTGTTCGACAAATATCTAAGATTTTTTTGATTTTTCATAAATATTGTTTGTAATGAAGTTAGTTGCATATTTATCTGTCAAAAATTTAAGATTTTTTATTAAAATATAATTGTCAGTAATAATACTGCGGTTGGGGTGCGAGGCACCCAGAGGCGTTATCAAAATATTATAAATTAAATACCTATTAAAAACAGGTACCTATATAAATTAATTAAAAACGTAGTTATATACTTTATTTTCACAGACGAATGAACAGGTATAATTAAAAAATATCTTACTTTAACAACCTTTTGCGTGCTGGCAACAGCTACGGTTGCACCCCAGTAGTACCGATAGCTCTATACCCTCCCTATGTTTACATAATAAACAATTTTATTCAATTAGACCATTTCAGTTAATGAAAAAGTATACTTATTTTAAAAATATCATGTATTATTTACTCTCTTCACAACAATATGTACAGATGTACCTACCATGTCCTTATATGGTAAAATACAACCTGTTTTAATTTAAAAAATGCTTTACACGTACAATCATATATTTTTATTGGATTGTAATATGTATGTATACATATTCACACATACGCAAACTTGTCATTACTAAATACATATGCTAATAACGTATCATATATTCTAATTAAATATTACTGTATAGTACCACGTATGGTCGTTAGTATACGCACACATACATTATAGATAAAATCAGCGTAGTCTGGAGTCCCCAACCTTAACACTGTACTTAAAATAATTATGCTTTTATGGATTTTTGAACTTACTTAAGCGTTTAACTTACTTTAAGTGAGGTAGACATAAATAATTGCACTGGACTTTGCAGTAGTGCGATTAGTGTTTAAAATTTTGCAATTTTTTTTATATGTGGCATAGAAACAATAGTTGTAGATAATTAGATCTATAAACGTATGTTTGTTTTTATTTATGACATTGAATTAGACGAAATTGTTTTTGTTTATATGGTACATCATAAAATACATATGTGTTAAATAACGGGCGCCCAAAATATTTTAATCTAACTTTTAAATGATGATTGCATTCAGAAGTTAAGTTAATATCAATGGCGTAACTAAAAATTTTGAGCGTCTGGTCTATTTTCATAGTAGCTCCTCAGCTCTTTAGTTTGTTGAATTTTTTTTGAGATGCCGACAAAAAATTCTAACGTGCCTATTCAGAGAACCAATGCCTCGTGGGAACATTGTCGCGTAATATAGTATGGGAATTGGGCAATTCATTAGGTTCTAAAGGATTAGGGGTGAGGGGGGATCTTGAACTGATATTTTAATAGTTTAAAATTTGAAAATTAAAAAATTAAAAACTGTTTCCAATGGAGCATTATTTTTTTTCGTGCCTCGGGTCTCAGAATGTGTAAGTACGGCCCTATGTCCAATGTTATCAGTTTGTAGGGTTTTGTTATGAACGGAAAGGCTATTGACGATCTGTCTGTTTGTCCGTCCGTTTATACGATATGTATATTTTTAAAATAATGTTTTTCTTCTCCCCCCGCCCACTATTCTATCTCAGTGAATAATGAGGAATTTAAAGTTTTTATGTATGAGAAATTTAATAGTACATCTACTAATTGTTGGCTATCGCGGTGCTCCATGAAGCTGGAGCCTCTGGATTTTACCAATTATGCCATCCTTTAATTACGCCCCTGGTTAATATTATAACTTGCTTCAACTGTTATGTTATTTAAAAATTTGGATGTTAATGTTGTTTGCATTTACTGGAAAATTTATTCGTGAACGTTTGAAATTTATGCTTATATTTAAAACGTAAATGACTTATGCTTGAACGATTTCTTTTATTACCTACTTTGTAATTTACAAAAAGTTAAGTTATAATTTTTATCGTTGATATGGATTTAAAAACAGTTTTTTAAATAAAGTAGGTACTTTGTGAATACCACTATTTTTTTATACACAATTTTTGATAATATCATCCGAAAGTAGAGTAAAAAAAAAACGCTGAAGCTAAATTTGTGCTCTATAGGAAAAACTAAACTTGAAAATAAAAAATTATTAAAACGCATACCTATAGGTACATATTTACTTTTGTAAACACAATCTGGTGGATAACTTTCTAGCAATCAATTTATCTCATTTAATCGAAACAGTATTGTTTATAGTTACTGACTGATATCTTTATGATGAAAATAAAATGTCATCTGATCCAACAAGTATATGTAAAAAAGTTTAAAGGAATGATTTTAATTACAATTCTTTTATTGATATTTTGCAAAATGTAATTATTGAAAGAAATATCTAGAATAATTTATTTATGTATAAAAAATGTATAATACTATTTTTATTTCTTCGACCTTTAGAATTATTTTGAATGTGAAAAACATGTTTTCAAACACATTTTTATTTTGTTTTTTCATGCTGTGAAAAATACATTTTAGATTCTAAATAAAGAAAATATTGTGTAACAATATATGCAGTAATATTATCATTTGAAATAACTTGAATTATTTTTTATATAACTTAATTAAAATTTAACAACAATAAAAAATATAATCATCAAGATAATAAATAAATAAAAATAGTACCAACCTTGAAACAATCGATAAAACCACACCAAACTAAAATCACTGACACAAACTTCCCTTGCGGCAACAATGAACGGCCGATAAAGTAGGGTCAGTACCGTCCGAGAATTGAACCAGAGATACACTGAAGGGTTTTCAACACATTGATATTAATATATGTAGCAAAATTATTTAGGAGGGGACCTAGAGTTTGCGAACACTGCTAGACAGCGACAAAACAACATCAATGGTTATTGTTTATATATCTTATTCTTTCTATTGTGCTCTAAGGAAAATTGTAGACGTGAGTGTAGATTATAAGGCGCGTTAACGTTTAAGTCCATTAGCGTTATGGTATTTCATTTGTACATCCGGTTTAAATTCTTTGAAAAATTTTGTTTCGTGAAATTTTTGCTTAAGACAAATTTTGAAGGCGTTAATTTTAATTGCATGCAATAAAGTAAAAAAAAATTGTACATGTTCCAAGAATTGTTACTATTGAATTTTTTTGTTATTTTGTAACATGTTTTGAGTAACATCAACTAGTAGACATTTTTAGGCATCGATGTTTTAAAAAAATTTAAATAGATTTATTTATTCTCAGTTTTGATCTTGAAACGAAATCGAGACTAATTGTAAGACGAGATTGCTTTAATTTTGGACGAAACGAAACCAAGAAGAGATAATTTGAAATTTTTACGAGACCGAGACGATATCTTCTTTATTTATGTCTCATCGAGAGTTTCGATTTCGAATTCAGGAAAAACTATTTAAAATTAATCAGTCATGAAAAATATATAGGAATTAAACATTTCTTTGTTTGTTACATAAAAATAAATGGGAAAACTATTTTTTTATAAAAAATTCATACGAGACTAAAATTACTCTTATCTGCCTCAACCTCGTGCACGAGACGAGGTGGTTTCAATTTTCACCAGACGAGATCGAGATGATACTGTCAAATATAAAATTCTACACGAGACTTCAATTTCAAAAACTGAAACGAGACGAGATTTATCTGATTTTCGTCTCAAAAAAATCACATATTCAAATAGCAAATCTGCATTTATATACATATACATATACTTTAAAATAGTTATTTAGGTCAAATCTCTAATAATCTGTAAGTTTTTTTCTGTAAAATTTAATTATTTGGGGTTTATTGAGTCTACATGCATATATTTTTATTGCGTAATACTTGGAACAAATTTTATATGCACGGTCTATTAGTGTGGTCTTTTTCTTACAGAAGCATGTAACAGGTAATAAATAGGTATTTGAAATTACATTCCTTTGTATAACTACATAAAATACGTACGTATATGTAGAAATATGTAGTAATAAACGTATTTTCCGTTTGTAATAACACGTTTGAACATAATTCTAAGATCTTTTGAAAGATATACATTATTAACGTTATTTTCGATGAGTTACAATGAATGTGCCAATATTTTTGATGAAATATGATTGTAATAAATTGTGCGTATACTGTGAACGGGGAATTCTTGAACTTTTATTCATTTTACAAAAAGTTAGTTGTAGGTTATAATTAAACAAAAATAAAAATTTGTTACGAAATTAGCACGTGTCTATACCTAATACATGAAAAAATGATTAGGAACATTAATCTTATAAACTAGGAATTTTTAATTAATAGGTAATAGTGCCAAAAATAATTTATGCAAATTAATTTTTAAAAACTTGTTTATTGCTACTAAATTCACATCAATTATATAATTAATATTAAGATATTAGAAATGCAACAATTATGGTGGTCAAATGAAATTAACATTATCATGTGCGTAGGTATACCTATATTTATATTATTTATATATCTGCCTTTTGAATTTTGAATACTCACTATAATCTATGTACGTTCTGCACAAAAAATTAAATTAAATATTTTTTACAAAAATTTGCATACTTCTGGCATAACTTTACTCTATTAGGCATAATACATATTAAGGTATTTATTATACGTCCTATGGAAAAAATGATTAAAAAAAATCAAATTGGAAATTGAAAATAGGTGTTGATATAAATATATTAACTGATATAAATTGATTCTGATTGTGCAAGCTTGATTTACTGAATTGTTTCGAAACCCACAACAAGGATGTCACTTATTTCAAGATACCGGAAAAATTGAATTTGAAATTCAGACGTCTTGAATAAATAAACAATATATTACCTACTTTTTAAGGGAACTAAAACGCTTGGATTATTAATAAGCTTGGATTTAATCTCTGGGAACCCCTGGTTAGTTGAACGTGGGGAGGGTCTAATTTATTAATTGTTGATTGAATACATGTTATTGGTTAGTGAAAATAGTTTGTAAAAAAAAATATTGACAATTATAAAAAAAAGAATGACTCTTTTTATTCTGCATTTATCTAAATATTCGGCACTGACTTCTGACAAGAAATCTAAAACATTTTTATATGAAGACTGTTCTGGGTTCTCAGGATACACTATATTTTGCTACACTAATATCAAAATTCGACTCATGTAACTTTTGCAAAAATATTATCGTCAATGTTTGACAGTTCTATTCATTCGCTATCACTTTTTTTTTATCCAACTTATATTGTACACTAACAAAATAAGCAACGCATTTTAATGAAAATAGAACTGTCAAACATTAAAGATAATTTTTGTCAATGCTTACATGAGTTGCATTTTAATATTAATATAGCAAAGTATAAAATATATCAACTTAATTAATTATTATATTTATTGTAAATATTAAAATAGGGTTGTAGAAAAAATATTGTATACACCTCGTACGCAAAATGTATTTTTCGCATTTGAGTAATTGTTGGTCTCAGCTAGCGCCTCAAAGAAGAAACATTCCCTCTCGTACGAAAAACTATCATTTTGCACCCTAGTTTCAAAAATTACTATTCCATGAATTCTTAAATAATAAATAAATCAGTTTATAAAACAAATATAACGTATTTTATATATTTTATTATAAGAATTTGAATCTAAGTTAATATCATCTCAGTTTCGATCTCGTCTCGAGATCTAGATGGAGAAAAGTATCGTCTAAGCGTGCAGCCCTACCCTGGATAGTTGCCCAATCTGCTCCAATTCCCCGAAAACCGGTACTGAATCGAAAGAAAACGAAATAATTTTTGTATTGTTATTTTTATAAAAATCGGACATACTTAAAAATACGCGTCTAACCTTCAACTTGTGTTGAATATGATACGGTTATAAAAATAGAAACACGCTAATATTAAAGGAGATAAAATTATTTTCAAAATATGTCACATGTAATTTGTTATTACAAATGGGCATGACATTTCGTTATGACTTTTATTTTTTGTTAATGATTTGAAATAATGAGACCATATTAATTAATGCAATCGTTTTAAAAAATAAATCATGGCGTCGTTGTAACATATGTACATACAAGACATTACATCTGAAAGATTTTCAAATAATCTCATTTTCATTAAGTAAAGGGCATTTCATGTCGTTCATAAACCCATTTTTTAAAACGAGAAAATATTTAATTAAGTTTTTATATTTATGTATGGGCATGCCCTGAGAGAGCTTCAACGGGGCCCGGGCCAACCAACATTTTGGTAGGCCCATACCCCATCCAAGCGTAAAGACATTCCAAATAAATTTCGTAAGAGTAAAATTCTTATAACTTTCTGATATTATTTTTGTATTAATAATCAAGTTTTTCTTAAGAAAATTTTCCCCTTTTTGCTTTCTTCTTGTACTTTTTCCAGTATAAATAAAAAAAAATGTAAAATTGTTAAATATAAATAACTTTAAGAGCGCCGGGGCCCCTGAGACATAGAGGGCCCGGGCCATATAGCCCTCCTAGCCCCACCCCCTCTATCTGGGCCTGTGTATGTGTGTGTGTGTGTGTGATCACAATCCAGAAATGAAAATAAAACTCTTTGTAAATGTATAAATCATTTGAGAAAAAAAATCTAAATAATTTCCTGATTTACCATTTGAAGATATAGTACAATAATACGATGTTTCTAGCATTGCATTTTTTCATTACAAAACTACTACATCCCACATCTTTGTTAATGTTATTCTTTAGAATCAGCTGAAATAACAATTGTGTTACTAATAAAATTTATGTTTTCTATATACAAATAGATAAACGTTTAATGCTTGATTATAACTGGAGTTCTTTTTCAAATTACAATAATTATTTACTTTAGCATAATATAATATTTAAACTCATTTCTTAATTACAAAAGATTAAAACTACCTATTTTCTATATATATATATATATTATAAAGGGTTATATATCATTGATTTTATACACTTTGTATAGGTACCCTTACATAAATTTTAATACTTGCACTTTTTAACTCGTTTAAATAAAATAAAAATTAATAAAACCAATATTTAAAAAATTCGAAAATATATTATAAAGAGAATCTTAAGTAATTATGCATAAGACGAATATTTCATTGTTTTGGAGGGGGAGGAGGGTATGTAAGTCCCACTAACTGTCTTTGTAATCTATTTGGGCGAAATGAGGTTGGTTAGTTTTTGTTAGGTCAGATATAAATAAATACATCTAAAATATGTAATAAATATAATCATCTAAAAATCACACGAATTAGGAGTATATAGTTAGTAGTTGCCCACATCACCAAAGTCTTTTAGGTCTAGGACTTTGGACTGGATGTTGATGAGTCTTTCTTTATCTGTAGCCATTTTTTAACTGTGTCAATTTGACTTTTTGTTTTGTCAAGTTAAGAACTTTAATTTCTGAAAATTCCTAGAACAAACCTATTGATTTAGTTATTATTTTTGTTAAATAAATATTAATGGATAGTAATATAATAATTATAATTTGAGCTTACAAAACCATAAGCTCCTTATCCTTTTACAAACAAAATTTTATTTAAAATACATGCCAGTTAAAAATGTCTACTTTCCTCCTTACCCTTCAACATCTATATAAATCTACCACTGATTAAAAGACGCTGGTTATCTCAACTATTAAAATATCCATTTCATTAAATTTTCCACAATTTGTACTGTTTGTTTACTTGGCGACTCTTACCACGCCAAACAAAACATTCACACATCCTTTGTAAACCTAAGAATGTTAAGCAGGATTTAAAAATAAACATATCCTAATAATTACGTAATCAGAGTGTGCGTTGGAGACTGAATTCTGATGGTTGTTAAAGCGGGAACCAAATATCAAAGGTGACGACATATGTACTTTATGTACATATGTGTGTACTTATATACATATACATATATTTGTATGTATGTACGTATGAATGTGTGCCTGTAATGCGGTACAGGTGTAAAAGTCATCGATGCAGTACAAAATATTTTCAGGAAGCGTGACTTGTTTGTTGATTGAAGAATTAATAAAAATTTGTTTGTTAGCAAGCAGATCAAATATCAAGATCTTACTATAGAAATGTATTATACACAGGTGTCCTTATAGTCTGGACACTCAACCCTTTTGAGATATTTGAGTTGATTTTTTGATAAAAAAATATAATGTATAGGGGCACAATGGCCATATTTATTCGATCCTGAAATGATCTTGAAAGACGTCGTCAATTTTTTTTAAATTTTTCAGTGTAAAACTTTATTTTCATTATAGTATCGTAATTTATACGATAAGAAATTGGTAGTTTTTGTCTGAATAATTTTTTTGATTGACTACTTTACACATATTCAGCACAATTAATCAAATAATTGGAGATTTTCGGACACTTTTATTCGAGAAAAAATTACTTATAACAAAAACTGGTTATTTTAATCTAATAAAATTCCTATCTGGTATCTTCTTAAATTTAACAATACCCATGCAAAATATAACTAAAAAACAATTTTAGACAACATTATTTTTTTAGATATGACATTTATGAACATATAGGTTTGGAGCCTCTCTATTTCTGGGGGTTTCAAGCAAATGCCCTTTTTCTCCATAAGATTTCATGTCACTATTGTATGTTTAATTTCGATTTTTCAGCAGTAAAATATAAACAATCAGTTGTAGAAATGCAATGTTTTTTATCTTTATAAAATATCAAAAACAAAAAATAAAAATAAAAGTATTGTTCAAATATAGCGTCATCAAAAATGTTTTATTTTAGTATAACACATAAAAAAAATTCAGTCACGATATGTAAAAAGAAATAATAGGTACATATGATAACCTATAATTATACTTATGAATGCCGTAAGACTTGCTTTTGGGCATTTTACAAAAGTAAAAAAATACAGCGGCGTCTCCCTTGCAGGTAGACTGTTAAGTTTTTTTTATTTAAGACAATAAATTGTTTTAAGTTGAACAAAAAATGAACCAACAGAAAAGTTGATTGACCTTACAAATAAAATAAAATTTATGAATGTAGTTAAAATTTTAAGTGTATAGGTAAGTAGGTACCTACTAATGTAAGTACATAGCTTAATGAAGCAAGTTTTTTTTTAATAATTAAATCTCGAATCTATAGGTAGATATATTTAAATTTAATTTCAGTTTAGTAATGATGTTATTTGTATATACGTAATATAAAAACCTTTTAATGTCCGGTATTATAAATAATTTGCTTTGGAGTAAAAGTTGAACTAATGCTATCTGCAGGGTATTAAATATAAATGACAGCCCACTGACAGTTCTAATTAATGGTTTATTTTATATGAATAACCTGAGGAAATCAGCCTTTATAAGCAGAAGCGACAAGTATACACAATTGCTGTAAAATCCCGAGCAAATTCATAACGATTTGACACCTAGCAGACAGCGAAGTTTAGCATTTACTCTAGAGCAAATTCTTTATAATACGCGACATGAGGGACCTCTTACTCATATGGATTTAAATTAATATTTATTTGATTAAAAATTCTTTAAACTGTTTTTACTGTATTCTATGTATCATATCTTATCCTGAGTATTAAAGGATTTGTCAAAATGATTTGAAGTTTTAACATTTTTTTAGGCATCCTATATGATTTATAGTTCCAAAGTACTTTATCACCAAATTAGAGATTTTGTAAGGTAAATGAAACCAAATTGAGTATTAAAAAAACTTCAACAGGACATAAAGAATTTAAATAAGTTTGATACAAAAAAAAAAAAAAAAACAAGAAATCATGACAAAAAAATATGAGTTCTGAAAACTCATACCTTTTATTAACTAATAAACTTTATTTTGAATAAAACATTTAATAATCGTAAAAAGGTTATATTTTTGTGTTATAACAATATAATACATAATCATATGATTACTACGTTGTTTCTATATATTTTTACATATGACTTATACAAAAATTGACCGACGTTGTATAATAAATTATCAAATCATGAATTGATTTATAAAAAAAATGTGGATATTTACAATCAGAATTTAATATAAGTATAGTATTACAATGAGCTCATCATACCATATTTGACACTTTTTTTTTGAATAAAATGACTTAATGTACATATATCTGTAACATCAGAATCCTTTTTTAGAAATTATATCATTTGCTTATTAACTAAAATTTAAATGATTTAATAATTTTTTTATGTAACCTTGAAGATATTATTTTATTGCGTGATAATGTATACACCGAAAAATAAAAATAATAAAGTATGACATTTATTCGTCATAGATCTGTAAAAAATTACAATGTATTCTTCTGTATAAAATTTATTAAATTTATATTTGTCTAATTCAGCGGTGGATAACCTCCAATCGAATAGCCCGAATCGACTTCTGGTTGATCGTGTAGCCAAGTCTCACCCACAGTATTTTCTGATTTTATCAATCAATATCATTAAATATACTTCATATTATTATATTATCTTAAATTTTAATGCTCGTTAAAAATAATACCTACATAAATGAATTATAGAATAAATCGCGTTGAAAATTAATGAATTTAATTACTATAAAAATACTATATTTAAAGCTTTAAAATTTATATACAAAATATTGTAATTTCAGTCCAGAAAAACTCAATATCTCTTTATTATATATTTTTATTTCCAAGTTTTATCAAAAAGTTTATTGATTTTTCGCAAAGTTTTAAGAAGCGGCAAGAGTAAAAAGATAATTTTTTAATAGTGGTACAAAACTCTGTTCTAAATACAGCGTGAAGACCAAAAAGACAAAACAGCAACACAGTGTTTCAAAAACACTTCGTATTTAAAAATGTATAGAGGCAATATACTTTAAGGTTAACAGTTTCAACTTTGAAATCAATTTTTGGAAGTGAAAAAGTGTACAGAAAACACTCAATTATCTGCACTTCTTTTAAAATTATTTCATTTAACCCACCACGTATAAAAGATTTTCTACTCCTAGTCTACTTTAACAAAAATTCATAAGAACTTACAATAGTTTTGGTTAGAAACTGCGTCACCTTTTCTTAGAATAATTTAGAAACACTCAACTAGTTTAAAAGAATTTTCAAAAAGTTGTAAAAACTGTAAATTCTTGAAATAAAATATAACAGTTTTTTTTTAAATGCAAAAATGAGGTGTTGATTTGTCCTTGACTAGAGATTCCTAGATAGATTTAAAAACACAGGATGTTGTGGATTACCAAAATGTAGTAAAAATCGTAAACAAAATCTAGAAACTCAGGAAATCTCTATATGACATATTACGGATGTTAAGTATGTATAGACCAATCAAATTAGATATTTAGATAGGATAAATATTCGCCAGGATAATTTTAGTGCCGATTGATGGGTAATGATGTCCTTAATAAAATATTGAATTTGCAAGGTTGTGGGCCCCCGGGAAATACACCAAAAAAAATAAAAACAAAAAAACTTGACCTCCGCTTATGTTTAAATCATCGATGCAGCGAAAACGATGTGAGCTAGAGCAAAAATGAACAGGACCCGTTTGATAGAAGATGAAATTTCCAATAAAAAACAACAAAATTCATATTTCTAAAGTTAATATTTTTTGTGTGATGGTCGTCGAAAATCACATGACTTAAATGTAATTTTTGAAATATGTCGCTATATGCCCCGAACAGCTGTAAGACGGAATATTGGTATTTAACGATTAATAAAAAAATTCAAAAAATTCACTGTTTAACTAGATACTATAAGGAAGCTATTTATGGATTCAAAAATGGTTTTCACTTTGAATTGTATTCATAGGGGCAACATCAAGAAATTTTTTTTTGTAAATATTTGCCTTTTTTGGTATTACATATTTTATAAACTATCCAACATAGAATAATACAATGCAATGCGTTTTATATGTGATTTTATTCTAAACAAATTGAATCTCTTGATATGAAGTTGTAAGTATAACCGTTTGCCCACAATATTTAAATAAACACAAAATTATGCATTTTACATGTTTAAAGTAATATGAAAATAAAGATTGCCATGGATTATTTTATTTCACAAGTATATTAACAGATATTTTTACAGTTTTTCACTTGTATCTTTTAAAGTATATGTTAGATTACAAATTTTATTACATCATTGATTTCATATTTTAAAATGGCACAATTTGGGTAGAAAATAGTTATATTTTCTTCTATAGAGCTAAATTTTCGGGCTGTTGTCCATGTTGTTGTGTTATTACACTTGAGTTTCGACTCTCATGTCGGAGTCTTCTTCAAAAGTGATTCTGAAACTCCACAGGAGAGTCGAAACGCCATGTGTAATAATATGACAATGTGGAAAACGGCCCGAAAAGTTAGCTCTAATGGACAACGGCTACGAAAGCTTATAGAAGAAAAGAAAAGATACCCATTTTTTACCCAAGTTGTGCCATTTTAAAATATGAAATCAATGATGTAATAAAATTTGTAATCTAACATATACTTTGAAAGATACAAGTGAAAAACTGTAAAAATATCTGTTAATATACTTGTGAAATAAAATAATCCATGGCAATCTTTATTTTCATATTACTTTAAACATGTAAAATGCATAATTTTGTGTTTATTTAAATATTGTGGGCAAACGGTTATACTTACAACTTCATATCAAGAGATTCAATTTGTTTAGAATAAAATCACATATAAAACGCATTGCATTGTATTATTCTATGTTGGATAGTTTATAAAATATGTAATACCAAAAAAAGGCAAATATTTACAAAAAAAAATTTCTTGATGTTGCCCCTATGAATACAATTCAAAGTGAAAACCATTTTTGAATCCATAAATAGCTTCCTTATAGTATCTAGTTAAACAGTGAATTTTTTGAATTTTTTTATTAATCGTTAAATACCAATATTCCGTCTTACAGCTGTTCGGGGCATATAGCGACATATTTCAAAAATTACATTTAAGTCATGTGATTTTCGACGACCATCACACAAAAAATATTAACTTTAGAAATATGAATTTTGTTGTTTTTTATTGGAAATTTCATCTTCTATCAAACGGGTCCTGTTCATTTTTGCTCTAGCTCACATCGTTTTCGCTGCATCGATGATTTAAACATAAGCGGAGGTCAAGTTTTTTTGTTTTTATTTTTTTTTGGTGTATTTCCCGGGGGCCCACAACCTTGCAAATTCAATATTTTATTAAGGACATCATTACCCATCGATCGGCACTAAAATTATCCTGGCGAATATTTATCCTATTTGTCATATATACAAAATTTTTAACTTGACTGGACTAGTAGGGTAGACTCATATATAAGGTAAATAATATTTCTTAAGAAATCATTAAAGGTATTTTGTACCTACTACATGCAAACAAAAAATTTAAAGTGCATTTTTGAATAACCTTGAATGTAACAACCTTATAATAATGGTCATAAACAAAAATGGTTGAAAATAAGAAAAAAATGCTAGTTTTTATTTTTTTTTCTAATAGTATAGGTACCTAATTAATTTTATTTTTAATATTTTTTTGTAATTTATAATGTTGTATATGATATCGTTAAATGTATATAAGTACATATCGTCGCTTATTTAACAACACCGCTCAAGTCGAAAATTAGCGGTTTTTATATTTTAATGTGACTGGATAGAGCTACTCATAGCGCGTGGATCTACCAATCACATTCTAGACGTTTTGGACAATAAGAGACCAGAATTCAAAAAATAGTGACAGCGCGCAAGCCGGTAGCCTATATAAAACATACACGGTTTTTTCGTTCTCCTGTAAAGTTGGTCAAAATGACTTGAGCGGTGTTGTTAGATAAGCGACGATATATATGATAGTAAAACCTTGTGCTTTTCTTCGAAAATAAGTTTATTTAATGTTTTATTAAAGATGGAATCCAAATCTAACAAAATTATAGTATAAACTACATAGCTTACAATTAGTTATAACCCCTCTGCTCCTCTCGCATTAAATATTTTTGGAATATTGAAAAAAATGATTCATATATATTTTTCTAAAAAAATATTTATTATAGTACGCCCCTCACCCACACTTTTGTTCTATAATTATGCTACTCTCTATAACGTTGTCCAGGCGTGGGTAAAAATCGGCCCAACTGAGTAATTAGTCTGGTCCGTGACGATATTTAAATTATCATGAATTTTCCATGCAAAATCAATTTAAAATTCACAATATCTCTTTATAAATATATACTAAACTTAGTGCAAAATGGCATAAGTTAACTATGAGTCCTTTGACAATTAATTTTGAGAGCTTTTTATTAGGAAATTTTTTAAATAAAATTCACCCTATAAACATCTAATTTGTCGGATGATTGATAGTATTTAATCCGCCCTTCTGTCAAAATTATCCGTCCATCCTTTGTGTAAACTCTAAATACATTAACATTTTAAGAAGAAAAGTGTTTGTATAAAAATTAAACATTTTTCCCCATTTTATTTGTTGTCACCTATTTTATAAATATCGAATATTTAAAATTCCGATTTTATGATAAGATATTAGTACAAGATTTCTTATATTCATTTATTACATCAAGATTTGTGTCAATTTTAAACAACAACACACGATTATTTATCAATGTATTCTTACTGGCAGTTGTGAACTACAATACATATATAAAAACACACACACATACATAATTATTTGTAAATAAATCACACAATGACGTTACAATTCCGGAAACAGTTTGAATGTTAATTTAAATTATATTTACATGGTTCGCTCACGACTATATACTACTCTATGATTTAATAGTTCACGTATGCAGGTATCTTGTTATCTACATACAGGTAATATAAATGATCTCAACAATACATAGGTTTTGATGGAATTGCCTCGAGATCTAGAAACTGAGAAGTGGGTTTGCGTGATGTATTGTGATATAATAATCGATCGATTAAATCAATGAGTAAGGTTTTTAGTGGAAATATAAGTTTCCATGTGTTGTTGTGAAACAATCTAGCGTTGCATGGAAATATAATTTATTATTATTTTGTTTACTTTGAAAAATTATTACTTCATATTTGTATTATTTTTTTCTCGGTAAGAATTATGTCCACTCGTTAAAGAATTTCATGTTGTGGTGGCGCTAGTAACAATGTAGAAATAGGCAGGCCCAGATAGAGAGGGGGCTAGGAGGGCCATATGGCCCGGGCCCCCTGCGTCTCAGGGGCCCCGGCGCCTTGAAAATTATTTGTATTTTACATATTTTTTGATACTTATACTATTTTTAACATAGGTTATTTAAAAAAACATAAATATACTGCAAAAAAGATACACCTTGTGGTAAAAGTTTAAGTAGAAAGCAAAATTTTCTTTAAAAAACCCCTGATTTTTAAAACTAAAATAATATCAGAAAATGATTAGAATGTTACCAGTACGAAATTTATTTGGAATGTCCTTATGCTCGGTGGGGGGGGGGTATGGGGCCTCCAAAATGTGGGTTGGCTCGGGCCCCGTTGAAGCTCTCACAGGGCCTGGAAATAGGTATACATTTTTGTTCTACAAATTGGTATATTTTGATGTAAAGAACACGGTGATATCCCCCTTTTTCAAATTGAGGTGGGGTGTATAACTTTATAGAGGTCTACAAAGCTAACTAGAATAAGTTATTTGAAAAATACACAAATCTTAAAGCTGATAAAATTTTAAACAAACCGGTGTTTAAAAATTATGTATACCTACCATTAATACTTATTGAAATACATAGGTGAAAAATTAATATATAAATCAATGATTTTTAGGCCAAGTCAACGTTTCTACCAGTGTAGAGCGTGCAAAAAATTAAATTACCTAGCGACGTCGAATTTTGAAAACATGCCGTTCAACCGCTGTATTTTATATGTCTATCATTAAATTTCAAATAGAAAAGATTTTGAGCAATAAGCATTTGAATTTAAAAAAAAAGTTTCAGTTTAAATTACTCATATTTTTAGACATCTCTTGAGAAAACCTTTTATATCAATTAGAACAAAATCTGGTTAGGAATTTACATATTTTAAGATTTTATAATAAACAGTTTATCCTATACATATGACATTTTCTGAGTTTTTTTTCCCGAATATCTGAAATAAGACAGCTTTGAAAGCCTCTGTAAAGTTATCACCGTGTTCTATACATCAAAATCTACTAATTTAATAAAAATTTGCATTTTTTTAGCAAAATTTTCTGACGACTGGATTATTAAAGAATATGCTTAAGCATAGCTTTAAATCTTAAAACCCAAAGGAATGTAACTAATTAATGTTTATAAGTATTTTTATATATACTATGTATTAATCCATAAAATTAATGTCATCACAGGAAACATTTTATATTATAAATAATAAATAAAGATAGATATATAGCGTGGAATATTGTAAAGAAAGGATAAGAATAGAATAATCTGAAATGATGAAAACGTACTATTTTAAAGTAGGTTAATTATAAAGATTCATTAGTCAACGATCATTAACTAAAGCTAAGAGGACTTTAGAGTTTCTAAATCGAATCGGTATGAAAAATCACAGCGTTGACATATTTAAATATAGTTGTTTTGCATAGTACAAAAGATATGCGCGATTTTATTCAATATTTTATAAAAAAACTTCTTTGTGTATTAATGTGTATTATGTAAACTATTATTTTTTTCAAAATGTTTAAAAATAAATTAAAATACCCATCCATTTTCTACCCCAATCTTAACCCTAAACCTTTAGATACACACCTACACAAGACACAGTTAGCTAATAAGCACTTTCAACAGGGTATTAATTCTGTGATTGTATCTATTGATTTGTTGTGGAATTTAGATCAATGGTATTTTAACTTATTATAACAAAGATCATACTTTAATATCATTGTTGTATACTTATCGCGCATAAGGGAAACTTATCAAACACTTCATGAAACTTCAAGGGAACTGTCATATATGCTTGATACCCCATTTGAAGTTGCGTGTTAGCTAAAAAAATTGTTAATTTCTTTATAATATCGGACATAATACGAAATATTTTTACTTTTTCATTAATTAATTTTATTTTGTTTTTTAAATTTATTTTTTATATAGTAGGTATGTATCATATTATAATAATGTATATAATTATATTTATATATTATCATTATAATGTCAATCATGAAATCAAACATTCAATGATAAATCCATTTTAAAAACTATAACGAAACACTTTCGTTCATTTATTTATTTTTGTTGTTTTAAGAATAACATGATTAGATCAATTTGATTTAAATTTACCAACAACTGTATAAAATTACTAACAGACATCTTTGAAATAGATTTCTGTTTATTGTTTTGCGGATAGGAATGACGTTTTGGATATGAGCCAAGAACGTATGATAATTAATGAAGTAACTTTTTCATTATTATCTAAACTAAAACTGAGTCGATTCGAAGAAAGTATATTTTTTCTCAAATTCAGTAAAAATTGATTCTTTCATCAATACTGTATCAAACATAACAGTTGACATTTTAAAGAGTTCAATATATTATTTTTTTGTATGTACTATCAATAGTATGCAATATTTTAAAGCAGGTTTGGTTAATTAGTGAGTTTTTTTTTAATGATATTTTGATTATCATTAAATTCCTCCCAAATAAAATATAAATATGCAAAATGGCATTGTATAATACATAAATGGTATACAAAGGTCATCAATGAATCAAAGCAAATTTGGTTTGTATATCTTATAGCAGTGGCGTAGTTACGTGGGACGATTAAGGGGATCACCCCCCCCCCCCACAAATAATGAATACCTATATCTAAGTGAAGAATACAACCAATTTTTGTACTTTACACCACATAAAAGATGATTTTCATATTGAAAACTATAACTTTATGAGATTTAATACTACCATACCCCCCCCCCTCCATCGCAAAAAACTATCTACGCCACTATCTTATAGTATTATACTATTTACAGTATTCCGTCCATTTACGCGGTTAATTGGTTCCATGAAAACAGTGCGTAAAAAACGCGTAAATGGAGTAATAGAAATTGCTCCATTAAGTTGTGTTTTTTAACCTTTCTTCAAATTATTTCAACCGCGTAAAAGTGATTCCCCGTAAATGGAGGGATAACTGTAAAGGTACTTGAAGGGCCGGCGATAAGGGAAGACAAGGGGTCACGGATTTTAATATAGAGAATAAGATAAATAAAACCATATATAATCTAGTTTAGTTATAGTAACGCTTCATTGAAAAGTCAATGAAAGTAACGAGTCACAACATATTTTTCGGTGAGTCTGGTTAATAGTTAGATTACAATTTTAATTCGAATCATCAGATTATTTTCATTTATTTTCTTTTTCATTGTGGACAATCATTAACAGGGCAGAATGTAAACAAACAGTTTACCACGAATGTTGTGTGTATTGACAACAGTTGTGTTGAAATTAAACTCGCTATGTGCGCCATCTCATGATGTTGAAAAATAATAATGAATAAAGGTAAAATACATTTTTTGGTTTATATCTACGGTGGAAATATGTAGTTGCCGTCTATTTTCAGTGAAAAATAATAATGAATCTCTATAAATAGTATTAATAAGATCATATAGGGGCGCGTTATAAAAATTGGAGACTGTAGGTAGAATAAATATTCGGGACCCAGATTTAAAAAAAATATGGAAAAAGCAGTTTTGGGGTGTTGTATAATTGTTAAGAGAGAAAATAAAGGTGTTCATTAAAATTGTTTGGATAGAAAAAAATGCTTGAATAACAAAATACGTTTTCCCATATTTTTGTTACTTTATTTGTATACATTTTTTTAGAAATCGGTCAATATCTTCAGATCGCGTATTAAACCCAAAACTACAATATTTTGATTGAAAAAATATCTAAAAAAAATGCAAAAAAATTCCTGCCAGATTATGAGGAAAATGGGTCGTAAACAAACTTTAATGATAATATAATTAATCAAAAATATATTCAGCAGGAGCGCCGTATATCTTTTAATTGGCAGGGAAAAGGGGTCCATTTTGGACAAAAAATATATTTTAGAATGTCAAGGAATTTTTTCAATGTTGAGATCGGATAAGTGTTTTCTTTATTAGGTTTGAAACCTTGTCAGAGCAGATTGAAGCCATGATAGGTATAGTTACTAATTAAAATAAAGATTTATTTCCTCCAGCCCCTTCCAAAAAAAATTATATAAACTAAATATACATTCCTACATATTAGGGTGTGCCAAAAAAAGGCGATATTTTTTTTTCTTCGCTCTCAGCCCAAAATATCTCAGGAAATGCCCAAACAAAGCTCCTGTTAAAAGCGGAGCTCAAAATTCCAATTTTAAGAGGTCCTCCACGGAAGTTGAAGTTTTCCCATCTAAATAACATGGGAAACGGAGTTTTTTAACAGTTTTTTGTCCTGCAAACTGTGAAAAACTTACTTTTGAAAAAAATGAATGAATGGATCTTTTTGAGTATTAAATTTAGTACAAAAAGTCCCGTTGAGTCAAATTTCTATATTCAATATTTGATTTTTGACAGAGCTTTGAAGTTCAAATTTTCGCATTTTTTCGCGTTTTTTGCATTTTTCAGCTAAACTATCCGAGTTAGGGCAAAATGTTAACTAGCAAAATTGTAGTACGGTTGACATTCTATAAAAAAGTCTCCATCGACTTTTTTGTATTATGAATAACAACAAAGTTATATAAATTATTGGAACCAGCCTAAAAGGGATACAGGCTACGACATTGTGCTTTTTATATTTTAATAAAATGTCATGTTTATTGTTAATATATTTCATAATTTTGTGGAAAAATCATAAAAATATGATTAAATAAGTCTGTAACTTTTAACTACTGATAATACAAAAAATCTTATCCAATTTTGTTCCAAATTTGATGTACTAACAAATTTGCATAAAATTCTTTGTTCAATTATCGATATTTTAATTCATAAAAGCGAAAATTTAAAAAAATAAATGTTTATGGGTCTATAACTTTGTTGTTATTCATAATACAAAAAAGATGGAGACTTTTTTATAGAATGTCAACCGTACTACAATTTTGCTAGTTAACTTTTTGCCCTAACTCGGATAGTTTAGCTGAAAAATGCAAAAAACGCGAAAAAATGCGAAAATTTGAATTTCAAAGCTCTGTCAAAAATCAAATATTGAATATAGAAATTTGACTCAACGGGACTTTTTGTACTAAATTTAATACTCAAAAAGATCCATTCATTCATTTTTTTCAAAAATAAGTTTTTCACAGTTTGCAGGACAAAAAACTGTTAAAAAACCCCGTTTCCCATGTTATTTAGATGGGAAAACTTCAACTTCCGTGGAGGACCTCTTAAAATTGGAATTTTGAGCTCCGATTTTAACAGGAGCTTTGTTTGGGCATTTCCTGAGATATTTTGGGCTGAGAGCGAAGAAAAAAAAATATCGCCTTTTTTTGGCACACCCTAGTGCACATACTAGGTATACTAAAAATAATAAATATAAAAATTCCACTCGGTTATTTTCTATTGTTTACTTTACAAAAAAAGCCAATTTTCCACATTGTTTACAGTCAATGAGATCATAGTACATATATTACCTAACTAAGAAATAAAATAAACTATTTTTTCAATATCTATTTATTATAATACACTAAATAGTTTTAGAATACTTTAAAACAAAGAAAACATACACAGTACACAAAGAATAACAACATATTTAGGTACACCGCCAACCACTAATTTTATTTACTAAAACTGACGCTGAATTGTCAGTGACAAAACGGCCAGCGCTGAATCGGTGGCGCTGAAATATCCTAGATCCTTATTTGATACTAATACTATTACTTTATTATTAACTTTGGATGTAAAGTGTTGTTTATCAATAGTTGTTAAAATATTATTAATAATAGAGACAGAATTATGCGTTATTTTTGTATGCGACTAAATAATGTTTGGCATAAGTTATACTTAAGTACTTTACATATTTATTAATAGTTTTCTCTTTTCTAACAATATTAGAATCTAGATTAACATTAAAAACGCCAGTTAAACTGATATATTGATAGAACATAGAAACTAGATTAGATATAGATTTTGTGAAATACTCAATTCCACATAATTCTATATCTTTGTCACGTATCTAGGTTAAATGGTTTAGTACCTTTTTTTTTAGTAAATACATACATAAAAACTTTGCAGTACCTATATAGTCTTAAATGAAAATTATGTTTATTTTTTCTTCATTCCGCCCAATGTTCATTAATTGCTAACACATGTGATAAAAACGTTTGTAACTCCATCTTCAGTTGAGACATATTTTTATTGATAGCCCTTGTAATGTCAGTTGCTTCACTTATTTATGCCTCTAGGATCTAGTACTACACATGATGTTCCTATTTTATCAATTATCCATTGTGATGCAAATGAAGGAAAACGTTTTATGCTAAAGTTTAATAAACGCATATTGAATGGAATTATAAGCATGTGTTTTTCTTCTTTTATAGCGTTCACGATATTATTTGCAGCAGTTTCCATATCGAGAGCTGCAACTTGTGCAATGCTGAAAATATAATATCCTGTGTAGATATAATAGTAAACGTGACACTTTAGCCAGCGTTAATACGAAACACTGCACTGGTCAAAGTGCTTTATTAATTAATTTACACGGTTTGAATTATCAAGGTGGATTTGTCTTAAAAGTGCACTACAATATTTAAATCAATTAATTAATAGTATTGCTGAGCTATAAGCATGTTTTGATATTGCTTTGGTTTTTGTTTACAGCAAATTATATACCAGAATTTTACAAAAATAATATAAATATTTTAACTGAGAATTTTTTAATACAGAGGTAACTCTGTTTAATATAAAACAAATGTAAACTAGGGTATAAGCAAACTAGCTGTTACTGAATTATAATGTAGTTCCTAGCTTGAAAGTTTAAAATAATTGGAAACTAACAGTACAAATGGTATAAGATTTTATTAGTTGTCCTTAAAACAAATACAACGTAGGAGAAGCCACGAATAATCACTAGTATTGTAGTATTAATAGGTAAATAGACAATAAACATACGGATTATCGGATTGTCTTGTCAGGTACATGCCCCCATTCATAGTACCAGGATGCACTGATAGAGTTTTTATATTTTTGTTTCGTATTCGATATTCATTCCTGAATGCGGACATTAACCCTGAAAACAAAACAAAACCTGATTTATTTAAGGTAACTTACTTTCCTTGTTTATAGTAATAGTTCACCCTTCCTCGTGAAACCTCTTGTATGAAAGTATAATAAAATTCTATTTTAATTTTACTGGTGATACTCAGGAAACACAACCCGAATACTTATGTATATATAAGTAAAATAGTAATCTGCCATACTTTTTCTTACATAATTAAGATATCTACCATCTCAAAAACTAAATTATAACAACTGCAAAGGTGTTCTAACAATAGCTTCATATATATCCCATATTATAAATTATTAGTATCTCATTTGATATTTAAATCTCACCTGTAAGTGCGAATTTCGACGTAGAGTAAGGTATTAAACCTCTCAATCCCATGATTCCAGCAAAAGAGGATATACTTACAATGAATCCTTTATTTCTCTGCAGCATCAATGGAAGAAATTGTCTTATTGTCTGTTAAAAAAATAAAATTGATTATGAAATTTTATTTCCATATTCCGATGATAGGGTCAAAAATTCATATCTGAAATAAGGGTAGATTCTGATTGTACTATCTTCAATCTTCATTGACGGTAAATAGACATATTTGACATATATATCGCAAATATCAAATACAAGCTTTTACGCGTACGCGATGATCTTGATATGGATTTTGATTTCTGAGTATAAGCTACGTTGATTTGGTAATTTCATCGGGTAGCGTTTTTGTCGCATTTTGCAGTGGACATCATTACTGCAATGTGAGAAGAAACGTTGGCCGGTAAAACCATAGACATAGAGATATAGACAGCGCATTCGTATTTTACATAATGGTGTAACATGGGTGTAACATTTGTTCTGTAAGTGAGAGAGAGATGCAATTCGTTTGGAAAATAACATATATGATTTCCAAACATCTTCTGTCTCTCTCATTTGACACGGCTCTTTTTACGAGTCAGATGCGCTGTCCATTTCTTTATGTCTATGGGTAAAACTACAAAATTGACGCGGTTTATATCCAGAAGCCAAAATCCACATTTATTCAATACTCATCGTCAGTTTATTTTAAATTTATAACAAACAATTTCAATATTTTTTTTTTACTTTTGGTGAAGTCGATTTTATCACAAGGCTGTTTTTGAGATTATTCAGTTAGTTTGTCAAACTGCCGACATTTTTTAAAATATGTTTAAATATCTTAAAATGTACAAATTTACCAGAACTGAGCAAAATAACTTTTCGACCAAAACTATTTTTCTTAATACTGACGTGATGAAAACTGGCATAACATACAAAATAAAATAAACTTTTTTTACGCTGCTGCGGGAGGTACGGAGCACTGCCTCGGTGGTAGTTACGGTCCTGACTCCCCTTTTATACTGATGATGTTGATGTTTTTTGTATGTGACCATCAATTAAGTTTCATTAAAATCGGTTTAGCTGTTCATGAGTTGTGAAATTGATTAGTATTCCGGAAACGGAATGTCCATGAGAAAATTCTGAATTTTTCAAAAATGATGACATAGCTTTCTCCTATCCTAAAAAAATACAATTTTTCACTTACCCAAAAATGTGAAAGAACATTAACATCCATGATCTTCTTTAGAAATTCTTCACTAAAATCTTCAAAATTTCTCACTTGTATTATACCAGCGTTATTAACTAGTATATCAACATGATTAAAATCGCTGTGAACATTTTTAGCTAGTTGTTTCACTTCTTCTGGTTTTGATACATCGCATGTGTATGCTTTGACGAGGATTCTGTTTTCAGTAATTTTCAATATCTTTGCCACAGTTTCTTCATTGCCAGAGCTGTTTATATCCACACAGGCAATATTACATTTATTTTTAGCTAATTCTAAACAAATATATCTTCCTAAACCACCCCCAGCGCCAGTTACCTGTTAACAATTACAATGAAATGAGTGAAAAAGTCGATATTTTCAAAACAATACCGATACAGTTGAGCTTCTGTAAGTCGAAGTTCAAGAGGTTAACTATGTTTATAAACATATCTTATATTTTTTAAACTAAATAGATCAGGCAATCAAAATAATTCGTTTTTCAAAAATTTCAAATTAATTTTATACTATAATCGATAAAATTTTATACTACATATATTCGATAAAAATATTTCACATATTTATTTTTTACTCGTGCAAATATGTCTTTAAAATATCATTAAAAACTCACGGAGCAAATTTCATATGCTTACTCATCTACGATTGGCATTTTTATAAAAAATGATACAGCTAGATTTAATATAAAAAATAAATTCACCCGATTTTTGAGTTTAATAATTTTTTATAATAATTTAAAAAGTAAACTTTTTGTTTATTACCATATTTTTGTAGACATGCAAATTTTTACATTTTCACTATAGGTATAGTTGATACAATTGCTTCACATATATCAATTTTTTATTAAAATTATTAATGTACTTACAACAGCAACTTGGTCTTTAAAATTCCGTCTTCTTTTTAAGAAAATATTAATCCAATTAATCACAAAATCTATAATAATTACAAAAACAATTACACCACACGTTGTATATAAATAATCCATTGTTGTGTTGATATTTAATACTATTCAGTATTCACAAATCACATATTGCATAAATATTCGCGAATTACAATTATTGTTGTAACAAACGGACAATCAAGTGAGGATTATTTCTTCCTATGTGAAAGAAGTAGGAATGATAAACTTCCACTTGTTAATGTCTTATTTTATATATCTTGCTTGCAGACAATCATTGTTCTACAAGGTGATTCGTTCTAGGCAGTGGTGTAACGAGGGGTCGCCGCACCACCGAAAAAAAATCTGACAATAACGATGTGATTGATGATCTTTTTTCGTGATTGATTTTGCGCTCTCTTTCAATTTATGAATACCTTTTTTTTATTATTCATGTCGCTTTTTTTACCCATTTTGCCACCACCCTAGGCTTGGCGCTCCGGCGTGTGCTGGTTGTGCTAACCCTTAGCTTTAGGGCCATGAATAGAAAAAAATTAATTTAAAAAAATCGCATTCATGTAATATATTAGTTTCCACGGTGCTCTCAGAAATGTTTTGGATACTCAAAATAAAACGTTATGAGTTTTTATTTCGCTTACAGAAAATAAATTTAGAAAAAAAGTTATGGTACCAAGTTCAATATAAACTTGTTTTTTTTTTGTAAAAAATATGTAATTTAAATAGAGAATAATACCTACGTACAATATCTCTATCCCATGACGAAATTTTAATTACATTTGTACACGTGTTAATTTTTAAGAGAATTTGAACATTTTGAAATTTTGTCATCTCGAAAGATTATATGTTTAATTTTTATATTATACCTATAAGTGACATAAATGCGGTAACGTGGGGGAGTTTATTTAAAATTTAATATTACTACGCTGCGAAAATAATGATATACATAGTTTAATTCGGTCGAGCGTCAAAAATATTTATATTTGAAAATATAATTTACCGTTTCAGGATAAGTTACGGTATCTTTATGACTCTATTGATGATAGTATTGCTATTGAAACACGTGTAAGTCTAAAGTCTTACAGTTTTTATGGTAAAGAGATTTGCATTTAATAAGTCATAACCATAGGTTTTGTGTGTTGTTTGTTATGTAATTGTATAGATTCAACAATAAACCCATTTTGAAGGTGAAAGTAAGAAGTAAAAAAAGTTACATAATATTAAGCATTGTTTTAGAATAAATTATTTATTTTATGAATAATTGCAATTGTTTTCCGAAATTAATTAAGTACAAAATAATGTATGGCGCTGTAAGTATAAGATCATATAGGGGAAACGGTGTAATTATTGGCCACTTAACAAAAAAACTCGAATGAAACAAACGTTATTCCTTTAATATAAGTGATAAATATAAATACAATAATAGGTTCATTATTTATTCCTTTATTATTGGTATATGTATTACTATTATAAGTATAAGGAAAATCAAAAACCTACATAAAATAGAAAATATCTCAAAAAAGTATAATGATTGGCCATTTTTTTTAATGATTGGCATAGTATTTTTTACAATTATTGGCCATAGTGATAAATGGTAAATTTTATAAAAATTCTCCAAAGGTAATAATTAGTCAGCAAATTTTGCATTTATTTAATATAACTATATAATACACAATTATAATTATTATTTATACTATAACTATCAATCATACAATATTTAAATAGCTAAATACATAATCTTAACACATTGGCTATCTCTTATCTTAATCAAACGATACATCTAGTACTGTCAGTTAAATTAAAATCCAGTTTAATAAGTTACATAAGTACTTAATTGTATTCTATTTTAATTAATTAATTCTCGGTATTATTAACTAATTTAACGCTTCTTGAACGCTAAATGCTTCTATGAAGTTGATTTCGTGTTTTACCAACATGATTATAATTTAAATGTCATATTTAAAATCACATTTATTGCTAGTTAAATGCTAAGCTCCCACAAAAAAATATTATATTTATACTAGGCGTAAGAGGATGGAGCGTATTCGAACCGAAATTCGGTTTCAGAACGTTTTTTTTGTCTAACCGGATCTGTACATTGACCGATATTAGTAGTTATACTTTAAACCTGAACCGGAACCGAATGGATAAACTTTTTACCGATTGAGCAATGACAAAGGTTACAAAAATAATATTTTATTAGAATTTTCACAACTTAATTGTTAGATAAAATTTTATGTCAAAAATAATAAAATAAACAGCACTAAATATACGCATATTCATTTTTCTCATCATTTTTTACCCCATCCCACACTCTATTTAAATTAACAGTTTCGAGGACTATGAACCGGTTACCAAAATAAAATAGTAAAAGTAATGTCGAATTTTCAATAATTTAGAAATTATTTTTTGAAACAATTTTTGACACATTGATTTTTAGCACTGGGTAGCGTTTCTTTAATATTTAATTTAATTTTACTGTCCTGCGAAACAAACATACATTTTAATTCAGTTCACCTCTAAAAATATATACCCACAATTGGTATTAATATGTTGAATATATGTAATTTTGTGCACAAATTAATAGATTTAATGTTGATATTGTAACGCCAAAATTTACTTGAGCGTCACAAATGTTAAGTTTTCAGTGGCTCATTGTCAGCGTATATGGTGTAGATCTTAATGAATTTTTCAGATTTTAATAACTATGCAAATTTTAAAAATTTAAAAATTGTATAAGTAATTATGTAATTAATAAAAGTTATTACAATTCACATGTTTTCATATGTCATCCAGTTAACAATATCAAAACCATTATTTTCAACAATATTTAATATTTTTTTTTTCAAAATATTTATTTATTTTAACTCTGAAAATTCCCACTGTACTTTACTTTTAAATGTCCAAAACTAGAAAAAAAAGTTTTTATTTCAACCTATTTTCTTAACTATAAATTACTAGCTAAATTATATCAATCGACAGCACAGTATAAAAAAGGAAATATTTTATTTGTTAGTTAAAATATCATAAACTATCGATTAAAATTTGTTTTAACCACGAGAACTTCGGTTAGTCAGTAAACCCTGAAAAATAGTTGTTCTAAAGAAATTATTAAACCCCTTTAAACAAAACCGCTGGTCAAGACCCAATTAAATTAAATCATCTTTCTTGGAATGAGTCAATACGGAAAACCGAATTCTCGCCTTCTAATCAATGATTGATGTGATTGATGTACACCACACTTACATGTTAATTGCGCACACACTTGAACTACCAAACACAAGCGTAGCTGTACTTGTACTTCAACCAGACGGATACACTCGTGTAGCAACAAAATGATATCAACACCTGCTTAGTTTGTTTAATGGAATTTTATAATGAAGATGTTTTGTAGTTATACATTACTCATAAATCCCCCTTAATAAAACGGAAGTTTATCTTCTTCCTTTTCTTCTAATTGTAATGTAACTGGTTTTATTATACATTTTTTTCTTTTAAGAAATTTTACTCACAGTGGCTACTTTTTAATCAGTGGCGTATTGTGATGATTTGGGGCTGTAGGAAGATAATAGATAATTTAGATAATCGTTATGATTACTATCATAAAAGTTATTTTCCTGTAATTTTCACATAAATATCGGGTTAGTTTCCTCATTTCTTTATTTCAAAGATACAAGTGCATTCAAGAGGTAATATAGACTTTTACGAATAAAAAGCTTTTCTAAAATGGAAGCATTCTCCTTTAGCTCGGAACCTATTTTACCACGAGGCTCTAGGCAGTAGACTTAATGTGTCTACTGTGTAGCGCACTACTACGTGGTGTTTTTTTGTTAAATTATTATTGTTAAATTGATGTTTTACGTTCATGGTATAAATATACAACTATATACTACACTGTAAGTAAAGTTGCATATCTATACTATGGATATTTAAAATTTAAAATAATAAATACATAATATAAACAACGATTCTGTGTAGAATGTCGACGAAATCCATTAGTGTTAAATTATCATGGAAGGTTTAGAGTAGGTGTGAATCCATATACATACCTAAAAAATTACAACTATTGCATAATGTGTGAATAATAATATGTTCATTTGTTATTAATAAATAAAGATGTTATTTTTTACTCAGGAAAATAATATAACAATTGATATTTGAGTGATACTGTAATTTTGAACTCAATTGTATATTACTGAAATCGCAGAATGATTTTTAATATATCAATATTTAAAAACAAGACTATAATTGCTGTTATGAAATATTGTTTATTTATACATATCACTAAAATATGAAATAGACAGATAAACATATTATTCACCTAATAACCTTTTCTGTTTCAATAAAAATAATCTTAAACCAATTATTTTACTACTTGAAATCGACTTTTTTCAGTTGAAATAATTTCAACAAACTAACAATTAAACACATTTATTTCCCTCACTATACTTGAAAATACGATGAAAGAAATGTTGCATATATGTTTTATTATGTGTACCTTCAACGATAGAAATTTGTAATGATGTATTATATATATGTGCATCAAAAAACAGTAAACTATAAAGAGAGCAGTTATTTATGCATATATATATTAATTATAAACATTAATAACTAAGCATCTAATTGGTAAAGAACACAAAAATAGGTATATTGTACATTGTACCTATATCATTAAAACATAGAAGTAGAGAATACTATAGTGTCTGTTGAATCAAGTTGATGAAAACATTAATAATAACACAACTACCAGTTGATATTGAATGAAAACGACTATCTACTGAACGATCCCTCCATGCGACGACTGTCCAACAGTTCTCTCCAACGACCTTCCCCCATCCCACCATATTACTACTATGACTGCTATATTTTTGCGCGAAATTAAAATTCACTAATTAACGTTAAAGTCGGCACGGTGGTGGGTACCTAGTACCTACCCCTCTAGCCGTCGATCGTTAGAACGATTGAATTACCGATGCCGTCGCTATGTAGAGTAATGAGTGTATTTGAGTACTAATTGTAATATAGCGTTGATGTTATTAAATGATCTAATTTATAGATGTTAATATGCGAAATAATATAGCATTGCAACATTATTACCAAAATGTATTTGCAAGTAAATTAATTTAAAAAATTAAATATCATTTCTTGGATTTTTAATATAGTTTACAAAAACTTTTAGAAAAAAGTAATCATTAATTATACCTAATTATGTAAATTATTTTGATTCTATTTGTAATAAGCACCTATCAGTGAATAAATAAATATTATTATTGTATTAATTACATTAAAAACACATTATGTTTATGTATAAAAGTATGTTATTTTACAGTCAATTAAGATGCCTAAATGTTTTCCGTAAGGTATTGCAAAAATATTCAGTTTTTATCTGTTTTTTGCATCCTTTATATGCTGTAAAATTACATTTTTGTTAAATATACATATCTATTTGTAACTTATTGTATGTAAGTCTTCAGGATCTAGTATCACACATTTTCTTCCTATTTTATCAATTATCCATTGCCATGTAAATGCTGGAAAATGTTGTGTACAAAAGTGCATAAAACTCATATTAAATGGTATTATAATCATGTGTTTTTCTTCTTTTATTGCATTCACGATATTATTGGCAGCAGTTTCCATATTTAGAAGGGTAGCTTTTGCCATACTGAAAATATAATTTGTAGAGTGTGAATTCAAAGCTTATTGAAACACGAATTCAATAATATGTAAGATACTGGCAGCAGTTTGGACAACGCCTCAGTATTGAACATTTTTAACTTTATATTTATTATATTTGATTACTGCCATTACTGAATATTAATCTATATAGTATATACATTTAACTTCATGTCTTATAGCGCGATTTGATGATAATTGCTCATTTTGTTTAAAAACAGTGCACTAATACTTATCGCGGTTCGGCACACTATCAAGAAAAGTGTATTTTCTTATGTAAATATAGAACATTTTTGCGCTTAGGCTTAATCCATATAAGGCTGGTGCCAGTATCTTATGCTGTATTTCTTAGGCATTAAAAACGGGTAAAACACTTAAAAAATATTCTACTCTTATCACTAAAAGGATTGCTCAGAAAAATCTGAAAAAATCACGAACATTGAGAATTTGGTATTGATTGAAGAAATAAATCCGGATTCAAAAATGATGAAACGTTCAATTGTTACAAACAATTTAATTGATTATTTCCGCATAACTGTTGAACCATTTATTAAAAAAAAATTTCTCGATGTAAGAAATAACTTTTGTCCTTACACATTTTTCAATATTTTCAATAATTTATGTGGGGGGAGATTTATGGCACGGAAAACCTATTGTGCAAGTATAGAACTTGACCAATTTTTTATTACATATGTGAACTTTTTTTTAGGTAACTAATCTAAATAAGGGTATGTAGTATGGTATAAGTGGTGACTTGCTTATAAAAAGTAATTCGGTGTCAAAGGATAAAAATACACAAATGGGTCGATAGATTAATATATAAGGTTATAAAAAAACTTACAGATTATCGGATTGTCTTGTTAGATACATGCCCCCATTCATAGTACCAGGATGCACTGATAGAGTTTTTATATTTTTATTTCGTATTCGGTATTCATTCCTGAAAGCGGACATTAATCCTGAAAACAAAACCAATTTAAATAAGACTCGCCTTGGGTTGCATAAAGCAAAATTAACCATGCTTAGTTAATCAGTTGTTTTCTATCCATGATTAATGTTAACCTCAATTTGTAAATGAACAATTCACTAAAATGATAATTTTTTTACCTTATAAAATGTATCATAACCGTGGTTAACAACTGATTAATGAATCGTGATTAATTTTGCTTTGTACAACCCAAGGTCGATCTTAAACAGTCAGATTATTAATTTATTTAAGATAAATTATTTCAACAAAATCTTCATATCTCAGATTATAAATTATATTTTAATAATATCTTATTTGACAATTCTAATCTTACCTGTAAGTGCAAATTTTGACGTAGAATAAGCTATTAAACCTCTCAATCCCATAAGTCCAGCAACAGAGGATATACATACAATGAAGCCTTTGTTTCTCTGCAGCATCGATGGAAGAAATTGTCTTATTGTCTGTAAAAAGAATATGTTGATTATAAGATTTTGCCAACATATTCCGATGTCTATTTTCAATTTTCAGAAATACATAATCACATTGCTTCCACCTACTCTAAAATAAAACAGTTTTTCACTTACCCAAAAATGCGAAAGAACATTAACATCCATGATCTTCTTTAGAAATTCTTCACTAAAGTCTTCAAAATGTTTCACTTGTATAATACCAGCATTATTTATTAATATATCAACATGTTTAAAATTGCTGTGAACATTTTTAGCTAATTGTTTCACTTCTTCTGGTTTTGATACATCGCATGTGTATGCTTTAGCGAGGACTTTATTGTCAGCCAGTTTTAATATCTTAGCCACAGTTTCTTCATTTTCAGAGCTGTTTATGTCCACACAGGCAATATTACATTTATTTTTAGCTAATTCTAAACAGATACATCTTCCTAAGCCACCCCCAGCACCAGTAACCTGTTAACAATTACAATGAAATGAGTACAAATTAATCCTTTATAAACCTATATGGGTAATATACCTTATAAAGGAAATATATAAAATAATATGAATAAGTTCAAGTCGGTTTTCACACGATTAGTTTTCAATACCGTCCCATACAAAATATCATTATTTGTTTTTAATATTTTTTGCCGGTTCTTCTTTTCTGTCAACCACAGTTCTAAAACCTTTCCGTCTACCATATAGGTCTGGCTGGACGTTCATATATTTTGTATGAGAATGAAATAAAATAAATGGAAAAAATTAATAAAACTTTTTTTATAGATTAATTTGAATATAAAATATATATTTTCTCTTATTTTAATACATTTTGAATTTTATTAAATTTTTTTTTTGTATTTTTATTTATCTTCTAGATTTACACATTCGTGACATTTTAAATATCGCCGGCTATGTTGCAAACATACCGGGTCTGCGCAAGCATTGCACGTGAATCTTGTTTTTCTTTGAAATTTATCATTTATTCGGCAAATCTTGCAGGATATCTTCTGTTTTGCTACTGTTTGGCTAGTGGTCGGTTGTGGAATTTTAAGTTGTAACGGTGCCCCATTTTAAAGGCAATTATAAGGTAGACAAGAGGTATACAAATAGAAATATCATTTTTTTCGCACTCCCACACACCCTATTATTATTTTTTTGCACTGAATCATAGAAAACAGGTAGATTAAGGAATTCAAGGAATTTGATAAAGATAGATAAAATATTTCTATCAAAAAAACTTATGGAAAGATCAAAAAGGTCTGGCCAGACCTATTGGTTGACAGAAGGGTTAAGTGAGCGTAAGCTGGATTTCTCAAGATTATAAGGTACTTGAGTCAAATAAAGCCCATAGTGTAAAAAAAACCTTTACAATAGTTGGATTGGTCTGGGTTTTTATGTATACATAGAAGATACTTATACAAAACTAACTACTGCGCTAACTTTCCGGTACCTCTACATTTGTTGCGAGAGATAAAGACGAAAACTCAATTTTATAAAAACAAGCAACAAAAGTTTTGTTTAAAAAATGAAAGTATTTTCTGTTTTTTATTTGTTCAGATAATAGTTCGATCCATAAAGTTTATGGTACAAGTTGATTTCTATTGTTTTATAAGTTTTGTTTAATATACACATTTTTTTTACCGTAGTACTTTAGGGATAATAAAGACCACCAAATTTAAGATTGGGTTTTTTAATAATTATTACTATTTATGATAATATATTTTGTTCTAGACTGGCATGTTGTTTTTATTTACTAATAGTTTTATAAAATTACTTGATTCTTTTTCAAAAATATTGTACCACTGTATCGACCTTCTTAACAGGAATTAAAAATCATTCCATTAAAAAAATTCTACACGTGTTTTTTTAAATTTTTTTATTTATTTGTATTTCATTCATTTTAAAATTATTAAAGTACCTAAGGTAAATACAGCTAGTAAAAAAAATATTTTCCTATTTTTATGTTTATTGATTTCGCCCAATTAATAAAATAGCTCTGCATATATATACTTTTCAAAACGATAATACTTACAATTGCAACTTTGTCTTTGAAATTCCGACTTCTTTTGAACAAAATATTAATCCAACTAATCACAAAATATATAATAATTATAAGAACAATTACTCCACACGTTGTATACAAATGATTCATTGTTGTGTTCGTATTTAGTATTTACTAATAATAATCGTCTAGAAAGATTCGCGAATGGCAGTTATTGTTGTAAGAAGCGGACAATCAAATATGGATTATTTATTCCAATGTATAGAGAAGGTAGGGGTGATTACTTCCACTCGTTTAATTCATATTATCTGCATAATATTGTTGTATTCTCATTAATACCAGTTTCCTAATAATCGGAATTCTACAAGGTGATATATTTAAGATTCATCAGTAGAGCAAATAATTTTGATTTTTGCATTGACGTACGTAACAATATTGGTTTTAACGGTGCATCTAGAATTTTTTTCGGTGTTTAAAAATATAAGCTATAATAAGAATCAAAATTCACTCTTAAGGGGGAGGAGGTAATATAATGTTAGTTTTTCTATTTTATTAAGAACCATTATTTTTATTTTAAGGATTTTATTATGAAAATATAAACAATTACAAAAAATGCTCAAAATACAGTGATTTAAAACAAAACTCTTACAATTGTATCTTTTCTTTAATTAATTTATTTTAAATTACAAAACTCGGATGGATCTTTACAATGCGGTGTTTACACCGAAAAAACAAAACAGAAACATCGTGTCTTTAAAATACTTCGTATTTAAAAATGTATAGGGTTTATTGCTTTTTGGTCATGAAAACACCGTGTTTCTGTTTTGTTTTCTCGGTGTAAACGCCGCATGATAATATAATAAAGTTTTTGATATACAGTAATCTCTCCATTTATGCGAATTCATGTTTACGCGGTTGAAAAAGTTTGGAAAAAGGGGTATAAACACTACTTAATAGAGCACTATTTATTGCTTCATTTACGTGTTTTTTTACGCGCTGGTTTTATGGAACCAATCAACCGCATAAATGGAGGAACTATTATATAATTATACATTAAAATAGAAAATAAATTCAATACTTTTCAACTGGTTAAATAAAATTCGCTATATTTTCCCCATTTTGAGTGTATTAAAGCGAGTGTTAATAAACCATCAGATACACATTGAGATAATGGTCGAACTTGATTCAGATATCGTAAAAACGTCTTTAATATACAGTACATTTAATTTTTGAATAAAATACTATACCGAGTTTATACTAAATGCCAAAACAACACGATGTTTTTAAAATACTTCGTATTTAAAAATGAATAGAGTCTGTTACCATTTTGTCAAAAAAAAACAGCGTGTTCTGTTTTGTCTTTTTGATATGGTATTATTATTATATAGGCTAAATATTTTTCCTGGAATGTTAACAAGTCAGTTTGAAGACATTCTATAGTAGGCTTAATCGAAGAAAATCTGTTTGGTCATTTTGATTGACAATACCACATAAAATAATAATCTTTGAAAAATAAATATGGTTACTATTAAGTTGTATTTACTTATTAAATGTAATACTATCCCTTATATTATATTTTTATTTACATGTTTTACCCACAGTTTTATCAAAATCTGTTAATGATACCAGCCATGTAAATGCCCAAATAGACCAATCAGAACGCAGCATTTGCTATTTAACAGATGTGTACCAAGCTGTCAACGCAAATAAACTGGTAACATATATAAAATAAATCGGGTATTACTTATATTAATCTATTGGTTTAGAGTTGAATTGGGAAACAAAGTATATTTTTCTGATTAATAACTAGAGGTATATTTAATATTTTTGTAAAATTTGATTAATATTTTCTCATTTATAAAGATAAGTGTTTTTTTAAACGATTAAAAAAACGTTAATTTGATATGACAACGTTCATTTCTGTATATTATATGGTAATTTTTTAGACTGGGGTTGTCAGGTGTCTGTATTGTTGTTGCACACTAATAGTGTACAGAATAAAAAAATTATAGCAATTATTTTGAGTTTTTACATATAAATAAGGGGGTTCACAGTCTACTAAAGTTTAAGAATCGCTGTTTTATTGAATCTAAAATACTCTGTACATTTTCAGTGAAGGTTACTATACAAATTATCAATATTATTGTAATAGAAAATTAATTCTAATAAAATCATCACGGACCGGCTTTAGACTTTTAGAATATCTTTACTTAAAAATATCGTATGTAATATAAAAGATAGTAAAATGTAAAGAAACATATGTACCAAAAACATTATTATTAATATTTGTGTTAATAGAAAGAGACAAGGAAAATAATATATAATAAGTCAAAGTTTTAATTTAACAATCATGAAAATTACCAGCACTCATAAGATATATGTTTTTACAGCTATCTGTTTTCAAATAGTGATTTTTAATTTTTCTAGAATTAAATTTAATTAAGATTATTAGTAGTAAATAGAGTTTTCAATAATTTAATAAATAGTTGTGTTTTTTATAAGTTTTGAGTACAACCGATTTTTTTCAGCCGTGAGCACCATTTCAATATATGGAACAAACAATATATGTAATTCATCAACAAAAATATTAGCCCAATCCTGGTGATTATATTTTTAATATAATTGTATATTGCACAGGAAAAATATTGATGGAAAATTATCAAATATCTACATAAATATTGCATTAGAATAAAATAATTTATTTCGAAAATAATTGCACAAACTCAATTAATTTTAAATAATTGACTTGTTTGCCGAAACTAATTGAAAGTATAGAAACAATAAAGAAGATCATACGTGTGGTAATTTTAATTTATATTATGACCGTCATACAATATTCAAATAATTATAGGTAAAAAGTAAATAAATTCATAACGAATTGAATATGCCTGATTTAACAATAAATACAGATGACACGTATATTTAAAAGGATTTACATCTTCTCTTCATTAACTACTGTCATAGCCCAGGCAATAGACTCAAAAAAACGGTCAAACTAAGAAAAAATTCCGACCAAGCTGGATTTTGGTGGAGACTTTTATTTTGATGTCCTAAACATACCCTAAAAAGTCCACTTAATTTGGATGGCGGGTTTTTATTTTTTAGGGGGTAAAGGGGGGCTGATTCTAGTTTTTTGCAAAAATCTCAAAAGTTATTAATTTTTCGAGAAAAATTGTTTCAAGAAAATTGTAGCTTATAAAATTCTACACAAAAAAGGTATTTATACTTTTTTCGTATAATCAAAACTTTTTAAGTAAACTGTTAACCCAGTCAAGGGTGCAGTGAAGAGTGCCAAAATCCGAACTTTTAGGGGCAAGCAATTTTATGGTTGATTATTATAGATTTTGGGGCGTAGAATTCGAAAAAAATAACCCGAACTAGCGAAAAGTAGTGTAACACCCTTAAAAAAGGGGTTGAAGGGTGAAAACCCCGTTTTCAATATTTTTTTCAATTTTTCTCAAAATTTAAATCGATGACGGGGTGTTTTTATGGTTAATATTTATTGGGGACACTTAGACGAATCGATCGGGACCAAAAACATTGAATTTGACAGAAAAATACTCTTTCTAGAGGGTTTAAAAAACGTAAAAATGTTTATTTCGAGGAAAAAATTTTAAAATTAATAATTTTTGTTCAAATCAAAATTGGTCTCAAATTGTTCCTGAAGTTCTAAAGAATACTGATCAACCATTATTTTTAAAAATATTAATATTTTAATCAATGAAAATTGTTAAAAAAAAATTACGTTACCTACCCATAAACATAAGCGATTTTCATTGGTTAAAATATTAATATTTTTAAAAATTATGGTTGATCAGTATTCCTTAGAACTTCAGGAACAATTTGAGACCAATTTTGATTTGAACAAAAATTATTAATTTTAAAATTTTTTCCTCGAAATAAACATTTTTACGTTTTTTTAAACCCTCTAGAAAGAGTATTTTTCTGTCAAATTCAATATTTTTGGTCCCGATCGATTCGTCTAAGTGTCCCCAATAAATATTAACCATAAAAACACCCCGTCATCGATTTAAATTTTGAGAAAAATTGAAAAAAATATTGAAAACGGGGTTTTCACCCTTCAACCCCTTTTTTAAGGGTGTTACACTACTTTTCGCTAGTTCGGGTGATTTTTTTCGAATTCTACGCCCCAAAATCTATAATAATCAACCATAAAATTGCTTGCCCCTAAAAGTTCGGATTTTGGTACTCTTCACTGCACCCTTGACTGGGTTAACAGTTTACTTAAAAAGTTTTGATTATACGAAAAAAGTATAAATACCTTTTTTGTGTAGAATTTTATAAGCTACAATTTTCTTGAAACAATTTTTCTCGAAAAATTAATAACTTTTGAGATATTTGCAAAAAACTAGAATTAGCCCCCCTTTACCCCCTAAAAAATAAAAACCCGCCATCCAAATTAAGGGGACTTTTTAGGGTATGTTTAGGACATCAAAATAAAAGTCTCCACCAAAATCCAGCTTGGTCGGAATTTTTTCTTAGTAAAAACCTTTATTTCCTAGGCTATCATATCAATATCCATTTAAAGAAGTTGTATACATAAATATTGTGGTAAAATTTAATGAAAATATATATTTATTTAAACATTCATGAAAAGTTTCCTGACATGTCGGTGAAAAGTTTAGATTGAATGCTGACTGAGTTAAATTACAATGTAAGTAATACACGATTTATTTATTTACTAACAATTTTATTAATTTTTTTTTTTTTTATATTAATTTTGTCTGTTGAACCCGTTGTTGGTTCATTTAGACAGCATTTGTATATGTTGTTTATTTTTACTTTATTTGTTGATTTTAATTTGTTTTGTTTTATTGTTGATTAAATTATACGGCAGACTTTTCCTTCTGCTTTGTTTTTGTTAGGTTGTTTTGCATTTTAATATTTTATTTTTTTACTTTTAATTCTTCTGTTGATTATTTTTGTTTATCTTCTTTTAGTTTTTGAATTATTTAATGAATTTGGGTTGTTTGTCCATTCAAAACTTGTAATCAATTTTTCATCCCCTTCCCGATATCCGATTGCCTTGAAATTTTATATATACTTATACATTCTCGATAACAATATACGAAATCATTTATATATGTATTTAATATATGCAGTCAACAAAAATTAAATTTATTTATAAACAATTAATATTTTTTTATAAAAAATTTCGATATTTATACTTCCAAAAGCATATTCCTAGAATGTAGGTAAGTTTATGAATTAAAAAATTGACGTAAAAATCATCAAAAATCTTTACAGCTAAAAAAACGATTCTAGATGTTTAATAGCCAACTTTAAACCTAAATCCAAAATTTAAGCTCAAATAAATAAAACTGGATTTGACTATGCTCGACCAATAAAATACTACAATGCTATACCGGGTGTCCCAGATAACTTTTCCAGCATGGGGATCTCAGTATCTATAAGAGATACAGGTTTGGTTAAATGAGATGAATTATTTGTATGAAAGGGGTGAGTATTATTGCATAAAAAATGATTCATAATTATAAGTGGTTTAGACGGTATACCCAAAAAACTGTAAATTCGGAATTTCTTTAAATGGCTATAACTTTTTTGTTAAAGTAGATAGGTACTTTTTGTTTGCGGTTTCTTTAAGCACTTTTTTTGTGTAGAATTGATTTGTGTATTTAGATTTTTTATATTACTTTTAGTTTCCGAGATACAAGCCCTAACTTCAGTTTTTCTTATGGGCCGCTAAGTTGGCTATGGCATATTTGAACGTGTTTTTTACTCTACTTTACAACGATGTGTCACTTGCCATATTTATTATCGAAAAAAAGTCGAAATACTAAATATCAGTGATATTTATGAAGTATTTTATTTCTAACTTTTAAGTGAGCCATGAAAACAAAAATTGTAAACAAAAATCAGAATAACAACAATCAAAATAACAAATGAATATTTGAAACAATGAACTATTTGAAAAAAATATATTATAATTTTTTTTTTCGACAATAAATATGGCAAGTGACACATCGTTGTAAAGTAGAGTAAAAAACACGTTCAAATATGCCATAGCCAACTTAGCAGCCCATAAGAAAAACTGAAGTTAGGGCTTGTATCTCGGAAACTAAAAGTGATATAAAAAATCTAAATACACCAATCAATTTTACACAAAAAAGTGCTTAAATAAACCGCAAACAAAAAGTACCTATCTACTTTAACAAAAAAGTTATAGCCATTTAAAGAAATTCCGAATTTTTAGTTTTTTGGGTATACCGCCTAAACCATATAGAATTATGAATATTTTTTGGTGTGATAATACTCACCCCTTTCATACATATAATTCATCTCATTTAACCAAACCTGTATCTCTTATAGATACTGAGATCCCCATGCTGGAAAAGTTATCTGGGACACCCGGTATATGTCGCTTTTTTAGTACCACACACTTTTTTATGTGTGGCTGTATAATTAATATATTATTGCCTTTTAAAATTTTGCGTATTGTTTTTATTATTTTAGTTAAAGTAAGTGATACCATCCAAAAAAACCCATGAACAAAACTTTTCAAAATATTTTGCAAAAATAAACGTTTTTTGACACATTCACCTCTGAGCCCTAGGTAGTAGGTAGTATTTATTATTATTATCATTATTATATAGTATTATTAAATTTAACTGCCTCGTAAACAAATCATACACTTTGAAAATTTTAGCTTCCCGTATTCTTATATACAGGGTGGCCCAAGTAAAACGAAACGGGTGCGGTTTTGGTCATTTAAAATAAGATTTTGAGAAAAAGCTTGAACACGTCGATTTTGCTTTCAAGGGGGACATCTTTTGCTATAAAACTTTTGCAAGAATCTTTTCAACCCTCAGCGCTATGAGCGCCACCCTTAAAATTTTAAATAGCATGATAGGGCAAGTGATATCTTATTTGAAAGGTTTTTTCATTCTGAATACGGTGCTTTTTGATTTTTCCAAATCTGTTTAGTTTTAGTCAAGTTATTGACATTTTGAATTCCATAAATGCAATGATTTTCTGATCAAAAAACAAATATTTACAACTAAAATTCAGAACAAAGTAGGTTTATTTTCTTATCAAATAATTCAAAAACATCCAATTTGGATATTTATTGAATTAATTAAAAAAACATCCAAAACTTTAATTAATTCAATAAATGTCCAAATTGGATGTTGTTGAATTATTTGATAATAAAATAAACCTACTTTGTTTTGAATTTTAGTTGTAAATATTATTTTTTGATCAGAAAATCATTGGATTTATGGAATTCAAAATGTAAATAACTTTACTAAAACTAAACAGAGTTGAAAAAATCAAAAAGCACCGTATTCAGAATGAAAAAACCTTTCAAATGAGGTATCACTTGCCCTATCATGCTATTTAAAATTTTAAGGGTTGCGCTCATAGCGCTGAGGGTTGAAAAGATTCTTGCAAAAGTTTTATAGCAAAAGATGTCCCACTTGAAAGCAAAATCGACGTGTTCGAGCTTTTTCTCAAAATCTTATTTTAAATGACCAAAACCGCGCCCGTTTCGTTTTACTTGGGCCAACCTGTATGTAGCTATTAGAGGAAGCAATTACGTTACAATGATAATAGTTAAAAATTTCCTTAGGTAAATGTTGTTCTATAACAAAGTTATTTATTTCGAGAATAATTGCACAAATAATGAAAATTCGATATTACAAAAAAACAGTGAATTTTATTAGTAAAATTCAGGAGAAAAACTAAACTTTATTTATAATATCTTCGCTTTATATCTCAGGCCTCGGAATATTTTACATCCTCCCTGTTAAAACGGAGCTATTTCTTCTCCTTTTTGGAAATTTTATACTTTCAACACAGCCTGTTTTATTTTATTTATTTAATTTTTTAATACGTGTAATAATATTACAATAATTATTAAATTTATTATAGAATGATTGCTCTGTACTGTTTTAATTTAATCAATTTTAAAAATGTCAATTATGTTTTGTTCGAATTCTTGTCATTGTTCAGTAGTGATTTTCATTAATATTTAATATTAAGATTATGATGATGATTACTCCTTCTCCAACAACTCAAATAGCGTTAGCCAAGTTATAGCCTTTGCTCGAGAACAAAAATTCTTTACAATACTGGACATAAAGCGCAAACAACAAGAATTTAAATGATAGATCAATCTTCAGCTCGAAAATAAATAATAAGTTAAAATATTATCAATTCTTTGTTTTCACAAAATTATTACTTTCATTTATAAATTATTATATGTAATTAACACACATTATGTAAAAGCTTTTAACACGTTATAAAAAATTTTATTTGTTTAATGAAATCAATAATCTATTGTTATTTAAACATAAACATCCGTAGTGTGTCAAGTCAATAAGTACTAGGAAGCAATAGATATTTTTATAACATATTGTAAATAGGTTTTGTATAATATGTACCGACTGTGTATCGAATAATATTATAAATGAAAGTTGTAATTAATAGTATTTATTTTACGATCATTTATATTTAATATCTTGCAGACAGTTTTTGCTCTCAAGCAAAATTCTTTATAATACCTACCTGTTAGGTATATATTATACCTTTATTTTGTTTATTATAATATGCAATATCCTTAAAATTATTTTTGTTAGTTTGTCGTGCATTATTTAATAACCGAAATAAATAATCTCATTTGGTTAACTAGTTAACTGACAACAATTAAAATTATATATTTATTCCCCACTATTTGAAAACACGATGAAAGATGCAGATATGTATGTTTCATTGCAATTTAGTGCCCTGGCAATATTTCTGTGCATATTCAACGGGATAAATTTATAGTGATGCATATGAGCATGAAAATGCAGTAAAGGATTAATTAAACATTCAAATATTTTATGCATATATTTTTATTTATAACTAAATAATCACATTTCAATTACATATATTTATTTTTAATTCTAGTTTAAAATTAATTTTTAACGTTATTTACTAAATATAAATTAGTTAAGACGTCAAATAACATAAAAATAGGCACATTGTACGATGCTAAAACGTAGAAGTTGAGACTGATGTCGATTGAAACATTGACAATAACACAACTACCTGTTGGTATTAAATAAATATTTTATATTATAGTTGTATTGATTGCAAATAGCGTTAGTGTTGTAAACTGACCTAATTGACAGAAGTTGTTACATATTCGAAATAACATCATTTGGGTTTCATGCCAAAATGTATCAGCAAGTAAATTATTATTTCCTGAAACATTTTCTTATGTAGTGAAAGCATTATTCACCGACAGTGTTGGTACTCATCAGTACAATACAAGAATTAAAATAATTATATACAAATTTCTATTGATATTCAAAACAATTAATAAAGGCCGGCGCGATTAAATAATCAAAATATTCAATAAATTACTATCTCCTATTACAATAGACATGATGATTAATTTAAAAAAAACTATTCTATGATGATAAAAAAAATACTTATTTCTGCAGAAACTAAAGATTTAATCGCAAAAATTAACTCTTTTAAAACTAGTTTTGAATTTGACGCCAAAACGCTCGCTGGTGACAATTCAGAGTTGTGACGTCACACTCCTTGTCAACAATAATCAAACATTCAGAGTTAGACAATAATTTAATTATTTTGTGTGTTAAAATTTCTATTACATTTTTTGTTGCATTTTAGGAGACCTTTCTAACGACACCCCACTCAATGGTGTAGGTGATTTTTTTTTTTTAAAACACTTTTCATTTCATGAAAGGGGGGTCTAAAAAATTGTATTTTCAAAAATCTTATCATTTCTGTTTTTGGGTCATCAATCTACGGCCGTATACCAAATTTCATCTTATTATCTCAAAATTTTTGAAGACGGACGGACGGACATGGAGAAACTATAAGGGTTCCTAGTTTTCTACGGAACCCTAAAAATCACTCTTGTTAGATAAATATAATTGTAGTTTACAATAATTTTTTAAAGAAACTAATCCTTAATTATACCTTATTATGTTTAATTTTTACTTTCTTATACTCATGTATATGAAATATACATATAGTATAAGTAAGTATTGTAATCGCGATTTTTTTCGAAATCCGGATTTTGATGGAATTATCAATTTTGACCTTCCCTGAATCCATTCTGACTATTTTCGCCATGATGTCTGTGTGTCTGTCGGTCTGTCGGTCTGTCTGTCTGTAGACGCTGTAACTCAAATACGACAAATCGTAGAAAGGTGGAATTTTATACTTAAGATTGATTTTTGCCTGGGAAGAAAACCTCCTATTTTTGAAAACGATCATTCAACCGGAAACGGATGTTTACCTACATCGATTTTTGAATTTTTCGAATTACACTGAAACAGTGCGAATTAGAGAAAAATGGCCAAGTTAAAAATTGTAGGTAATATTATTATCTATAATTTATGTTCTATTCATTTTTTCGAAAAAACAAATTTAATTTTTTTTTTACCAAGTATTCGTTTTTAAGTACATTTCAAATGGTTCATAACAGAGAAGAAATATCTGCCATGAGTGTCATGGGACTTTCTTATACGTATCACAGAGACTGTACGTGTTTGCCATAGGTATCAGGGGTCTTTCTTATACGTAAAATTGAGAATAAACACTGTACAACTGTACACTCTATTTTATTTAGTTTGCAGTGGTCGTCGGTTGTCTTGACGGTATGAGTCGTGATCCGTACGGTCAAATCACCCGACAACCAGTATAACCATGTATAAAATAATATTTCTATAGTTTATTTCTCATTCATTTTACTCTATCTTTTATTAGTTTGTCAGAAATATCCTTCAATAAAATAAAAATCACGTACACTGTTCACTGTCATTATTTCGTATAAGAAAGTCCTGTGGCACACGGCAGATTATTTAAATTAGTAATAAGTACCTGTCAGTGAATAAATAAATAATAAATATTATTAGATTAATTGTGTTGAACATTATTAATGCAAGAATGTTCAGTTTTTGTATACGTTTTTTATACTGAAAACTATATTTTTGTAAAAATATACATACCTAACTACATGAAACTGTTTGTATTTCTTCAGGATCTAGTCTCACAAATTTTTTTCCTACTAGATCATGTATCCATTGCCATGTAAATGCTGGAAAATATTGTGTGGAAAAGTGTATAAATCTCATACTGAATGGCATTATAAGTATGTGTTTTTCTTCTTTTATTGCATTCACGATATTATTGGCAGCAATTTCCATATCAAGAGCTAGACCGTGTGCAATGCTGAAAATATAATATCCTTTGTATAATATTTACTTTTTTATTATGAAGCCACAAATTTAATAATTTATTGCAATGTGTAAAGAGTATAAATCTATGGGTCTACGACAAAATGCAGACATAGAACGGCCGACAAGGACAAAAGGCAGAATCTCGAAAGGCAGACATGGACAAAAGGCAGAATCCCAATAGACAGACATTTGATGGGTGAGGGGTTTGTAAAATACCCCCAACCTACTCAAAAAATTATATCGTCAAAGTAAATTAAATAATACAATCTTATTTTTAGGAAGGGCATATTTCATAATATATTATTAATTTATATAAATCTTTCGTCTGCCTTTTGTCCCGGTCCCTAAATCTATATGAATTTTAATTTACATTTGATTATTTTCGTGAAAACATTTTTAAGGTTTTTCTCGATGTGCAAACAAACTTGTGAAGTTTCTCGTAGAAAAAACTCGAGAAATCTCAAATGTTGAAAATAACTAAACAAATATTATAAGAAGCTCCATTTAAAATTCTGAAATTGTTCACCACTTTTGAGCATAGATATTTTCAAAATAAAAACAATAAATTTAACATTGCGAGTATAGGGATTACGCTCGTATAAAGTTAATATTTATTGATTTTATTTTGACGATATCCTTACTCACATATGGAGAACCATTTCAGAATTTTGAATGAAGCTTCTTATAATCTTTTTTTAGTTATTGACAAAATTTGGACATACACTTGATATTATTAAATACCTACTCGTATATATTTTTGTAATAATCAGTGTCATAAGCAGTTTGACTATTTTCTTTAATAAAATATATTTTACTGAATAACATTAACAAGTTAAAAGGGCAAGTGTCGGCATTTTTATTGTTGATAATTTTGGCTATATACCGGGTGTTTTTGTTAAGACTTTCCAGAGGATTATTTCCAAAATAACGAATTTTCAGAGAACATTTTTCAGACAAAAGATTCATGGCTTTGAAGGGGCTAAATATTGACATTAAGGATTTACCTTGAAATGGAGCAAAACATACAGTAATTTCTGGCTTTTCAATAACTTTTTTACTCGAAAACAATTTTTTTTAATAATCGCAAAAGGTAAAAAGTGCTTATATTTTAACAATAATTATCGGAGAATTTTTATTTATTTGTAATTTCGTTTTTTTTAATTAAAAAAAATTTCTTTAAAAACATTTTTTTAAATTAATGATAAATTTAAAAAAAAATCTATAAGAATCTAAGCACTTCTTTCCTCTTGTAATTTTTCTAATAAATTGGTAGTTTCTGAGCAAAAAATAATTAGATATCCTGAAATTTGTTTTTGTTTTGCACCATATCATAAAAAATGGGCATTTTCTGAAAAAATAATCCAGGTAAAAGTTGCCTAGTTTTCCTAATAAATTACGAATCTGTAACAAAAAATATGGGTTTAGATTGAAAAAGAAAAGTTGAACCTGAAAACAACATGGGTTGACATTTTCAAGGTCAACCCATGTTGTCAATATTTAGCCGCTTCAAATCCATGAAACTTTTGTCTGGAACATTTTCTCTGAAAATTCATTATTTTGGATATATTCTACTGGAAAGTCCTTAGAAAAACTCACGCAGTAGATAAAATATTTTTTAGCGAGCCGTATGTTTAAATTTTCATATTCCCATGTACATACATTCTAACAATTAATCTCACAAATTGTAAATAAACTAAAAAAAATCATTTAAAACTTTCTATAATATCTGTTTCATTAAAAACGTTTCAGTAGTGAGATTTTACGGAACGCAGATAAAAAACAAATAGAATGCCAATCACGTAACCCTTTCTTTTGCTTCGCTGTAATCGGATAAAAATAGTTTATAACAATTAAATAACTGTCAGAATTAAAAAAAAATTTGTCAGCCGTAGAAAGGAGATCGAGTTTGTATTTTCATCAAAGAGGGGGGCACTACATAAAGAGTTTAAGCATCCCCGCTATAGATAAATATGCGTAATTAAATAGTAATCAAATGAAGTGGTACTTAATAAACGCGTTTATTTATTCTCTTGGATTTTTTTATAAAATTAACACAGGTTTTCTAGCTTGTTAGCACTTTGTACGAGGTATCAAATATTCATGTTATTTTTTTTGTAGGCTTTCGTGGTTGTTGTCCATAAGAGCTAAATTTTCAGGCTGTTATTCACGTTGTCGTATTATGTTTCTTGACGTTTCGGCTCTCATGTCGAAGTCTTTTTCAGAAGTGTTGCTGAAATTCCTGGAACACTTCTGAAGAAGAATTCATGAGAGTCGAAACGTCACAAATACATACAAGACTGGCAAAGCTACGATGTAGATAAAGCAAAAATATACTAACGGATTATCGGGTTGTCTTGTCAAATACATGCCCCCATTCATAGTACCAGGATGCACTGATAGAGTTTTTATATTTTTGTTACGTATTCGGTATTCGTTCCTGAATGCGCTCATTAATCCTGAAATAAATGTATTTTATATCTTTATATATTTATTTTATATCTTAAATAGTCTAGTCAGATTACTAATTTATTTAATAAAACTTATTTTACTTATATATGTATAGTAATATTTCACAGCAATTATAAATTATATTTCATGAGTATCTTATTTAATGTTTCTAATCTTACCTGTAAGTGCATATTTCGACGCGCAATAAGGTATTAAACCTCTCAGTCCCAAGAGTCCAGCAAAAGAGGATATACTTACAATGTAGCCTTTGTTTCTCTGTAGCATCGACGGAAGAAATTGCCTTATTGTCTATAAATAAAAAAAAATGTTGATTATAAAATTTTATTTCCATATTTTGACGATTTTAAATAAAATAAAAAATATTAACATTGATGTATTATAAATATATTACTGCCAAAAAAATGTTTTCAGCAGGGGTCGAAGACGGATAAATACTACATTGGGATCTTAAAACGTTGACCAAAACCAATTTTTTAACATTGATGCATACGTTATGAATTGTAAAAACTGACAATATTTATATAAAAAAAAAACAATGCAAAAGGAGATATTTCTTGTTCTGACTTTTTTCATAGTATGTTTAATGCTATACAAAAGCTATACTATAAAAATGTAATACAACTTGCGTCGTTCTTAATATAAGAAGTTTAAATAGAGATACATTTTAGACTACTTTTCCTTATTCATCTACATAATATTGATTATTTTATATGGTACCATACTAGACCCAACAAACAAACCAACTTTCGTCAAAATCGGTTTAGTGGTTTATGAGTTATGCGAGTGAATTTCGAAAACGGAATGATAAAAAAAATTATGTTTTCAGAAATGATAACATACGAGTAGCTTTCCCCTATCCTTAAAAAAATACAGTTTTTCACTTACCCAAAAATGCGCAAGAACATTAACATCCATGATCTTCTTTATAAATTCTTCACTAAAGTCTTCAAAATGCCTCACTTGTACTATACCAGCATTATTTATAAGTATATCCACTTGTTTAAAATCATTGAGGACATTTTTACCTAATTGTTTTACTTCTTCTGGATTTGATACATCACACGTGTATGCTTTGACGAAGATTTTGTTGTCAGTCAATTTTAATACCTTAGCCACAGTTTCTTCATTTTCAAAACTGTTTATGTCCACACAGGCAATATTACATTTATTTTTAGCTAATTCTAAACAGATACATCTTCCTAAACCACCCCCAGCACCAGTAACCTGTTAACAATTACAATAATATGTCTATAAAAGGTCTATTTTTGCTGAACAAAACTAATTTACGATATGTACAATATTTTGGCAACGTTTTATAGTTAAAAAATGTATTATATCATATCTAATAAATAATTTATAAAAAGGAACAAAATAATGCTGATTACACTTGCAATTTACAATTCCGCTCTCTCCAAATTGAATTAATTTTATCATAAAAGTTTTTTTCTAATCAGCTTACTTTTTGAAATACATTTTTTAGAATTTTAATTTATTTCAAGTCATTTATTTTATTATTTATCTATTGTAAATATTTTTTTAAATTTATTTCGGAATTTCCCTTAAACATTTCTCAATTTTGCCTAAAAGATGAAATAGCTCTGCTCTGCGTATATATCTAATTTTTTAATTTATTAAAGTACTTACAACAGCAACTTTGTCTTTGAAATTCCGACTTCTTTTTACCAAAATATTAATCCAATTGATCACAAAAATTATAACAATTATAATAACAATCACACCACACGTTGTATAATAATAAAAATAATCCATTGTTGGGTTCGAATTCACTAATCACAAACTTTCTAGAAAGATTCACGAATGGCAGTTATTGTTGTAACAAGTGGACAATCAGTTATGGAATATTTATTCCCATGTAAAGGAGGTAGGGGTGATTACTTCCACTCGTTTATGTTTTTATTTTTTATACATCTGCATGATATTATTGTCTCCTTATAAATACCCGTTTGCGAATAATCGAAGGTCTACAAGGTGATATGTTTAAGGGTCATCGTTCAGTAGAACAAATAATTTTGAAATTTGGATCCACGTCATAAAATCGTTTCTGCGGTGGTGCACACAGAACTTATTCGGGTTTTTAAAATAAAACATTTTTATTTTGAAAAATAAGCTGTTTACATACAAACATTGCAAAACTCAGTTTGGAGGTGCAACATCGTGATATTTTTTATTTGTGGTATTTCTTTAAATGGTAAACTAGTTTTTGAATGAAAACTATTTTTTTTTGTTTTTAATGGATATGATCTGTTATATACGAGTACAATATAAATAATAATGTACTAGTAGTGACGTAAAATATAAAAAATAATAATAACTTAATTGTCTAATCAAAGATTTTAGAAAAAAATAATAATCTCAAGCTTTCAGTTCACATAATTATCGTCAGGTTTTTAGAAAGAATATTCATGTGGCAAAGAAATTGGTTTCTTATTTTTTCCAGATAAGTTATCCATGTTGAACTTAATTAGTTATCTTGCAAACAACAAGGAGAACACTGTTGAGAAGGTGACATCTTTCTCAAATTTCTAAAAGCCTGAAGATGATTCTGTGAATCGAAAGCTTGCAATTATTTTTTTCTTATTAAACTTTGACGTTTAAACAGTCAAGCTATTATTTAATATAAATAATAAATAATAGCATATATACTTATATAAAAACAATATCTATTTAAGGACGTACTTATACAAGAGAATGGATGGATCGAGGGGGGGAGTTTGGAGCAAAATAATATATTTTGCAGCAATGTGACTATAACGGAATATTGTTTGTCACTGAAAAAAGCCGACATTGAAATATATTTTCGTACGTTTTTATTTAAATTTTTTTGAGATTTTAATAGATGAAATAATAATTGACCAATCTATAATTTTAACTAAATATACAAAAAGTGTATTCACTGCATTGTATGAAAAAGAACTGTTTTTGCAGCACATCCCCTTTTAAACGTTGCAACATTACGTAAATAAGTATTTTTTTAGATATAATTAGATACCAGCAAAAAGTTTTGTTTTATTTTTCTTAATAATCTGTAAATGAGCAGTTTTTGTTTTTAAATATAGTTTTTTTTTACATTTAGCGATAAAAGCAATATTAATCTTAAACTGTCTATTATCTGTATATAAAAAATATATAATGTCTTATATATTCGAGTGAATCTGACAGAGACAAGCATACCGTAATTTAACCAACTGAAAGAGTGATAACGTTATATGTATGTATTTGCAAAGACATTTTTTTTCTCCGTCGTTAAGCTCCCTGAGTTTACCCGAAGATTTTCGAAACGTTACATTCGAACACCATGACACGTAAATACTTTTAAACTATCAGCAAAAATGTGTAGCAGTGCGCTTAAAGAAGTATAACTTCAAAAATAAAATGTCCGATATTATAAAGAATTTGCTGTAGAGCAAAATCAAAGCTATCGCTATCTGTCCCGTTCTCGTCGTTTTTGACTTGAATTTTAAATTAACATACCTACACTTACATTTATAAACGAGTCTGATATGATACTGTTGTAATTTTGACGTGACGATATCAATTTTATTTATGTTTTGTCTACAGACTCACATGTTTATTAAATAAAAAAATAATATATGTTTTTTTATCTTATACGATATTGAAACTTTCTTGTCTTAATCTCGCTTCGACCTCGGTTACATGTATGTATGTACATATGTACCTTAAGAGATCAAGGCAAAATGGCTTCATTATTCACGAGACGAGTTTTTATTTACTACAACTGAGAGAAGAGGAGACTTACCTACCCTATTCTGGTATCGTGTGTCTTTAGTACTCTAGTTCAGTCAAGAATTGTATTGGAATTTTCAGCACGGGCCGTATTAAATATTATTCAAAATTTTCACAAATGATTATTTATGAGTTACTTGTTTATTGTAAAATGCTTAAAGAACAGTCATAAGGGAGGTTTTAAAAATAGTGCTTAAAAAAGTACTTAGACCTGTGGGTAATTTGGTGGTAGGTAACTAAAAACGTTTAAAGTGTAAATGTTTTAAAATGAAAAGTAACATTTTATTATTATTACTTAAAAAATAAGTTTATACTCTTTATACATTAAAAGAATATATTTTTGTGAACATAAAAATTACCATTCAATTTCCCATAAAAAGCCGGGGGGGGGGGGTATAAATAGCCAAAATTTGCATATGCAATATATTGTTATAAAATAAAATTACTTATTTCGCGGATAGTTACACCTAATCAATTAATTCTGCAATAATTGACTTATTTACCGAAACTAATTCTTAGTATCTACCTATAGTAAATGTAATGTAATATAATTATAATTATTATTATACATGATGATTATTTTACCTATATTATGCATTTATAATAATTATTTATGTTCTAGCCATCAACCATACAATATTTAAATAATTACATATTCATATCATATATCATATAAAGGATATCCTTTATCTAAATTAGACAAGACATCCTAAAGAATACATATCTTCTGCTGTCAGTTAAATCAAAATCCAATCAAGAACTTTCTTAAGTACCAATATTTATTATTTAATTTAGATTAATAATTGTTAACTGTCATCAATGGTGACTAGAATGGCAAAGAGCTAAGGGTCCTGCAACGCGACGTATCCATTAATCTTTTAGTTTGGTAACCTTATCCCCTGAATTTCTATTTTTTAGAGCTCCTTTAACTGACATGATAACAGTACCGTTGAGTTTTATATATCACAGGCACTCAAAATGGTTTATGTTTTTCGAGGTTATTTTTCAAAATTAATTAGATATGGTGCTATTTTTCCTCAAAGGATTCAGCAAAAAACATTGAAATACAATGGTTTCCGAAAAAGTTCAAAACATGTTAGTGTGTGGTTGTGTATAGTAACTGATAATATAGTTTTGTTTTTGATGTTGCAACTAGAACATAACAGCGCAGTCGTTTGGTAAATTATTTCGATTGATTTTTTTGTTTTTATCTCATTGTGGAGGTTAACCTGATTATAAAAGTGCAAGGTGCTGCTCGGTCGGAATCTTGGTAGGATATTGCTTAAACCGCGAAAAGGTTCTACAAAATGAAAAAAAAATTTTGATATCAATTTTTTTTATATCATCTTTAGGTCTTTTCGCATAAAAAAAGTCTTTACACTCATATATGTAACTCTACTCCTTTATTTGTTATAAATTTTTAAAAGTTGATGAAACCTTGAATTTTCAATTATGAAAATGCTGACTTTTAAACTAATGTTATCATACTTCATAATTAAAAAAGAAATCTTTAAATGAATGTAAATAATATGGTATAAATTTCAATTTCAAGATTCTTACCAGCAACCACCTTTATTTTACTTAAGAACAAAGCGCGTTTCTCTACTCTGCGCGTTCATATTGCTCTCTCACTCACACTCTTATGCAGGCCCCTCTTTCCCACTGGGCACTCTGGGCACGTGCCCAGGGCCCCGCGAATGATAGGGGCCCCATATCACCAAACAATAACCTATATTTATTACCGAAAAACATACGATATTTATTTTGAAAAAAATCAAACGATAATGACATTAATGACTGACTACAATACCTACTTGCTTATTAGCTTTTGCATGCGCGAAGCCCCTCTACTCTCGCCCGAAAATCAGACTTTCCAATTTGAAATCTTTTTTTTCTGGAATGATGGAAATTTACTCTACTTTATGATGGTGCATTTCGTACGTCATCATCTTATTCATTTTTAACGTTTTTAGTTAATAAAAAAATGCATATCTTAACATGTCACGGAGTGCATTTATGTAGAAAATTTAATTTTGAAATAATCATTTTGTAGAGAATTTTGATATCTCAAAATCAGTATTTTGGCAAAAAATTGCAACAAAATTCGCAATGGTATTAAAGTTCGTTTTTAAAGTTCCGTAAACTTTAATATATCGTGTAAAATATGCTTAAAATTTTTTTTAAATAGAAAACGGAAAAACGTAAAAATTCACCTGGAAAACCGGGAAAAGTCAGGGAAATTTGTTCCAGAGAAATACTGGCCACCCTGAATTTAATGGTGTACTAATTACTTACACTGTTTTAAAAAATTCATCAGTGAACTAGTTTTTCATATTCTTAATTTTTGAAGTGAAAACCTTTAGCTCTGTCAAAGTCATAGGGGCCCCATTGTCCTAATGTGCCCAGGGCCTCCAATAGGTTAAAGACGGCCCTGCTCTTATGTCTCATATGGGTAAAAACAATTATATTATACACTCATCGTTTGATTTACCGACGTTGTTAGTAATTCAACCGCTTGATTTACCGACGTCGAGAGGGGCCCCCACCACCGTACCGACCTTAACGTTAATTCGTGAATTTAAATTTCGCGCAGAAATATAACAACTAATATAACATTCGGTGATATTATGGTGGGGATAGGAGAAGGTCGGTCAATCACGCGTTTGGCCCGTCGGTAAATCAAAGGTCGGTAAATCGCGAGATGAGTGTATATAAAATTAAAGATAGTTAAATTCTCTACCAAAAAAATTCTATACATATTTTTTGTCAGATTTGTATTTTAATGAGTAATTGAGCGTCACAATTCTCAGTTTAGCCGTGACTTAGCGGAGACCATTGGGGTTTTATAATGATTTTTATGTTGGTACAAAGACAATTATACTGATTTGTTTGCTCAGGTACTTATAATAAAAATATCTGCCAAAATATTTAAGAAAATACATATTATATTATGTATACAAATCAGCTACCTGAAACTGAACCCCGAAAAAAACGTATTTTTCATTAACCTGAATCAAAACCGAACCGCTATAGTTCAAAGTCAACGAACCTGAATCTGAATTCAAACCGTTTCATGGATAACCAGTACCTAATCATATTATATTTTTTAAAAATATTTTCTACTAATGATCTTTAAAACAGATTATAAAATGTACACACTGAAAATCTGTTTGATTTTATGGTATAAAAATCAAAAATAAGAAAAAAAAAAACAATATAAAACTGGCTCCCCCCTCCTTATTTCTCTTGGAGGTCTGGAAATTTTTATAAATAATTAATTAAACAAGATTATCCCACTATCACTATGGAAAATAAAGGTCTGTTTCGGACCAAAAATCAATAACTTTTTTGTTACTAAAGATAGGATGTTGAAATATTGCATAAATATAAAGTAATATATGACGCTTCTAATGAAATAGTTTTTATAAGAATTTTTCGTAATACAAATAAAAAATAAAATCAAAAACGTCGATATTAGCATTTGCATTCGCGAATTTTCGCGCATTTTTAAACATTTTTATTCACGTTCACATTCGCAGGAAAAGTTGCGATTATATACAGTTTTTAGACTACCGTAGAAAACTAGAAACCCTTATAGTTTTTCCATGTCCGTCCGTCCGTCCGTCTAGTAGAAATTTTGACATAATACGATGAAATTTGCTATACGGTCGTAAATTGATGCCCCAAAACCAGAAATGATAAGATTTTTGAAAAAAACAAATTTTTAGCCCCACCCTCCCTTTCATAAAATGAAGTGTCTTCAAAAAAATTTCATCTACCCCATTGAGTGGGGTGTCGTTAGAAAGGTCTCCTAAAATTCAACAAAATTTGTATCAGAACCTTTTGATTTTAACCCTTCAATCACGATTTATTTAATCTTTAAAGTCATTATGAAAGCGCCCCCCTCTATTTTCTAAACTATCAATTAAAAAAATCTTAAAAAATTCCAGGATGTAGCTTTTAATTAGTACTTTCACTGAAATTATAACGAATATTGTTAAAAATATTTTGGACCCCCTTTCATAGACTGAAAACTGAACTCATACTTTTTTTCACACTTACCCCATTGAGTGGGATGTCATTTGATAGGTCTCCTAAAATGCAATAAAAAATGTTAAATAACTTTTTGATTTTAACCCTTTAGTCACGAAAATTTTAAAATAACTCTTTTTTTATAAATCGTAGTAAGAAGGGCCACAGAAGGGGTAGTGTTCATTAATTGCCGATAACATTTTCACTGCAAAATGAGTGCAGAAATACTATAAGGCCGTGGTATCAATAAAAAATTGATAATAAATAAAAAAACATACACCAAACTAATGTTATAAACAGATAAAATTTGAACCCGCGGGAAATAGCGGTTTTCTGTTTTCTGACTTTTATCACTTTTTTTCGATAACTTCGGAAACTGCACGTTTCTGCACCTGATTTTGTATACATGTTTTTAATAAACACCTAGGCTACAAATCTATATTGAATATAAAGCGTGGGGAAACGTGGGTGACTGCCAAAAGTTTCGGTGAACTTGAAGAATTTTTTTTTGTTCTCTTATTTTATTGTTTAATTAATTACTCGTAAACTAAACCGTATAATTAAAAATGTAAAATTGTTCTAAAATTTCCATAAGATGAGCTTTTCAAAAAAGTATAATACATTATACTTATTCCTACAAAGTTTTATAGAAAATTAACTTTTAAAGTGATGAAGCGAACAGGTTTGAATTGAACATCCACAAAAATAATTAACAATAGGGCTTCAAAAATAGTATTTTTACATAAAATTATGTGAAATTCCTGCATTATAGTAAATATTGACTATTAAACTATTAAATAAAATTAAAATATAATGTCAGTAGCGACATTAGTAAAAAACATTTTTGATATGCTGTTGTTAATAAATTTTCCATAGTGCGTTGCCAGACATCTCATTTCGATTAAAGAATAAATATCATTAAAAAAATAATAAATTCAGCCCTTAGTAACTGATTATCGAAAAAGTCACTAAATGAAGAAAATATAAGATAGTACACATTTAAACGCTGAAATAAAGAAGAATATTAATAAATAAACAATGATTTTATGAATGTTTTTTATTTATTTATAACTATACATAATCACATTTCAACTATTTAAGAATAGGTACTATATTTGAACTTTACTATTCTTAAAAATTTCACCCGAATTAAATATCTAGTTGGCTAACAACAAAAAATACTCTGCCTTGTAAATGCACGGTGCTTCCTCGTGCTAAATTCATGAAAGGTAGTTAATTATTGAACAATTTAAATAAAAACCGATAAAGTATTCAGATGAACTGCCTGTCATTGGTTAACCATTTAATTTTCATAAGATTTTAATAAAAAAATTTAATTTTACATTTTTCTTAATACGCGCCTGGTTATTATGTCGTATATTTTGAATTTTTTGACAATTTCAATCAAAATCATTATTTTTCTGCTATACGAATGTCAAAATGACATTTAAAATGTTAAAGTGACATTTAATATGTCAAAGTAAATAGCAGTTTTAAAAAAAACAAATGACGATTTTCTTAAGTCCAATTGAGATAGATCTTTGTAAGGGAATATTTTACAACAAAAGTAGGTAATCTATATTATAGAGAATTGAATGCTCTACAAAAAAGGTTCTATAAAATTTTCACGTAACATGTGTCTTTCTTGAGATATCTTCAAAAAATAAATCTTTTTGGATGTCACCCCTCCCCCTTACACACAATTTTAATTATTTTGAAATGGGACCGTCCTCAAGCCAGACCAAACCAACCAACCAAGTTTCATCAATATCGGTTCAGTGGTTCATGAGTTAAGCGTGTGACAAGGATTGGGGGACAGACACACAGACACACACACACACACACAGACAGACAGACAGACACGGAACAAAAAGTGTTTGTCTTGACCTGAAACGGATAAATAAAGTAAAATTTTTGAAATCGGAGAACAATTTTTTTTTCTCGTTTTAAAACGATAACGAAGCTTCTCGTATCTTCGATATTGCGAGGAAGCAATAAGATAAACTGTACAAACAATATTAAAATGTAAATGTAGTATGGGGCACTAATAGATAGCGTCGGTGTTGTAAACTGACATTGATAGTAGGACTGCCACACAAGTCGCGATTTAAAGAAGTGTCCTCTCATCTCGGTTTTTAGAACTAAAGTCTCGTCTAAAAAATAAATTGTTCTCGTCACCTGACCGATATTGAGACGAGATCGAGATCGAGAAAATTTTTTTCATTTATTTTTAAATAATTAATTTTAGACAATTTGCTCTTATTAATAGTAAATTTTTACTCTCGACGATGTGTCGTTAAAATTTCAGACGATCTCGTTTGAATCAATATCATCTCAGTCTCGTCTCGTCCTTTATAGCACTCTCGTCTCATTCTTTATCTCATTTCAAGACCGGTAGCGAAATATGTGTTATCTTGGCGAACAACTCTAATTGTTGGTTTATTGCAGAAACGTAGGGTATCTACAAATAAAATGTTATTTTCCGAAATAACATTTTCTTGTAGAGTGAAAAATATTAATCGTGTTGAAAAATTCAATTTAATTAAAAATAAATTATTTTACAGTCAATAATGTATAACACTTGCGATTAAATTAGTATATTTATGTATTTACATAAATTAAATAATTTTTAATCGAAATGATATTTGTTAAATCAAAAAATACAAAATTTTAAAAATACTATCAATGTCATTTATATTTTTTATAGTAATTATAACAACAAAAATCACCTGGAACCCAAAAAACTGCTTGCATCTGAATCTGTTGTAAACAGTTCAGCCACAAAAAGGAACAAAAATTTTGTTTATTTCAACAGACGCCAAACTCCCATACAGAAATATCATGCGTCATTTTGATTATATTATTTTAAAAAAATACAAATTTAATATATACAAGTACATCATTAAAAACTACTTATTCTAAATAGTAATTAATTTATGCTAATGGTTATGATTAAAAACTTTGATCCACGACATAATGCATTTTTGGAGTAACATAAGTACAAAATACATAGTACATAGTACATAGTACAGGGCCACACAGTTGATTTTATAAAAAAAAAACTGTCACTTTACAAACATGTCTCCGAAATCAAATATGTAAATATTGTAACATTTACATTCAGACTTGGTTATATGATCCTCAAAGTCAAGTTTAAAGTGTTTAAAACGACGAAATTAACACATTGAATACCAGCAGGTTTTTAGCAAAATGTTTCTTTGTTTTAAAGTTTTATTTAATACCTAACATAACCTAACCTATCTATGGTTACTTTAAAGGAATATTCTGGGATCAAGTTTCAGTAACATACAGAATGACCACATCAGTCTACGACTACGCTGAATAACAACTTTAAGGTATATATATAGGTGAGCATTAACTCGTTAACCCGTTAATCGTTAATTAACGAAGTTAACAAAATGGTTAACGGATTAACTTTTAAGTTAACTCAAAAAAATGTTAACGCTTTTGTTAACTTCCGTTAACTTTAGTCCGTTACATTGGTTGTTTGATGAAAAGTACATTTAGTTAACTTTTTAACGGATTAACTTTAACTTTCGTTAAATTTTCGAATTTTCGCTTAACTTTAACTTCCGTTACTTTTTCGGAATTTTAACGCTTTAACGGTTAACGAATAGGCTATTGATTATAGGTTTTTGAAAGGAACAATTGCGTTAAAGGGTTTTTATTGTTTAATATGTTTGTTTGACACCTACAGATGATAAAAACACAAAGTGCTACTAAATTCACCCTTGCGTTTTTTAGGGAGGGGTTAAACTAGTCACTTTTCAATGTTTTAAGTATAACTCGAAAACTAAGCAGAATTTAACAATTTTACAAGGATAATTTTTTAATAGAGAATTAAATTTTCCATCAAAATAAATGATTTAAAAAATAAAAAAATTTAAAATATTTCTTGCATAAATTTTTTTTTTAATTTTTTAAATCATCTACTTTGATGCGAAATTCTATTCTCTATAAAAAATTAATTATCCTTGTAAAATTTTCAAAATCCGCTTAGTTTTCGAGTTATACTTAAAATATTGAAAAGTGATTAGTTGAACCCCCCTAAAAAACGCAAAGGTAAATTCGGTAGCACTTTGTAATTTTATCATCTGTAGGTGTCAAACAAACATATAAAACAATAAAAACCGTTTAACGTAATTGTTCCTTTCAAAAACCTCTAATCAATTGCCATTAAGTTACGATTTGAGAAAAAATGACAAAAAATGGTAAACTTTGAATTACTATAGCTCAGCCAATTTTCATAAAAAAAAAACTTTTCGACTCAACATTTTAACGGGCGTGACCTCTACTTTTTTTTCTCCAAAGCATGTCCTATACCTATCTTTACTTAGAAAAAATTTAAGAGCAATTTAGTAAAAAATTGAAAAAATTGTGATTTTTTGATATTTTTTCGATTTGTTTTTTAAATATTTCTTGCATAAATTTTTTATTTTTATTTTTTAAATCATCTATTTTTATGGGAAATTTAATTTTCTATAAAAAATCATTCTTGTAAAATTGTCAAATTCTGCTTAGTTTTCGAGTTATACTTAAAACATTGAAAAGTGACTAGTTTAACCCCTCCCTAAAAAACGCAAGGGTGAATTTAGTAGCACTTTGTGTTTGTATCATCTGTAGGTGTCAAAAAAACATATTAAACAATAAAAACCCTTTAACGCAATTGTTCCTTTCTACCTATTATTTTCCGGTATAATCAATAGCCTAGAAGTTAACTTTTTTGTTAACGGATTAACGATTAACGAAGTTAACTTTTCGATTAACTGTGCCCACCTATGGGTATATAGTAGGTAGATATTCCTTGTCAGTCAATGTGTTAATTAAAATTAAATTTCACAATATTTGTATCTTATTAGTATTGAAAAAAATGACGATGTGACAATTGAGCCATTCAAAACTTAATGTCCAGTATTATAAACACAATAACAAAATTAAGCTCGTTGCATACTTTATCACATGTCGCGTTTGTCAATTTTATTTTTTTTATGTTTCACGACGTGTTTACAGATAAATTTTTTTTTGGAAATGATTGATTCTTGTATTGTCATCGAGAATACATAAGTGTACAAAATTTCAAGACAATCGGAAATCATAAAGCGGATTTGTTTCATGTTTTGATCAAAATGGATAATCAAGCCAAGTTAATAAAATTGTAAAAAAATAAATAAATGATATATATTATATTATTATTTAACTCAGCATTACAATCTGAACTTTTCACCGACTTGAAACTTTTCAATAATGTTTTAAAAAATACATTTTTTCGTGAAATTATACATCACTATTTGGTAATAAAACAGTGGTGATACATATGAAAAATATATTGTACGGTCAGAGTATAGATTCCAAAATGAATCCATAAATAAAATCTCATAATTATTGTTTCGTTGAAAGAAATATTTGTTAGCTCTTTTATAAAAACGACAATCTTTAAAGCAGAGCTCCCACAACAATAGTTATTGTCTTATCCTTTAACCATAATTCACAGTTTACACATGGTCATTATTGCCCTGAATATTGTCGTCCTGTGAACTCTGCTTAAAGGTGCCTTTTCATGTGACGCTCTACGCTGTGTCAAATCTAGTCGCGTGGCCGATTTTGAATTTTGTAATTTTAGCTGTCAACTACTGTTTAAGTGTGAGCAACCAATAAATTACGTTCAGTTATTAAAAATTGATTTACATTTCATTATACTATTCGTAAAGACGTAAACTCACAAAACAAACAAGAATACACAAAATATCAAAACTACTGTCATTAGGTGTCACGTGATTTCTAGCGTCAAGCAGTAAGTATGAGCTCAACTATGTTGAGCTTTTTTCACTTGTCGCTGACCAATAGCAAGCATTCAAAATTCAAAATCAGTCACGTGACTAGATTTGACGCAGCGTCGAGCGTCAGATGAAACGACACCTTAAGGCTTTTGTATTGTTTTTTATGCAATTGAATCATTGACTTTTGAATGCCTCAAATCAAGATCATTTTTTCAACTAAAACTGGAATGATAACTTTAAATTCTTTTTCACTTTGTAAAGAACTTTAAAACAAAATAAAAAGTTCGTAGTAAACAATTATTGCAAGAACTATCAGTTTTTATCTCTTTTTGTTTGTGTTCTTTTTATACTGTAACTACATTTTTGTAAATTTATATACTTGTAACTTCACTTATGTCTTCATCGTCGAATACCACACACCTTCTCCCCATTGTATCAAGTACCCATTGCCATGTAATTGCTGGAAAATGTTGTATGCAGTAGTACAGAAGATCCATATTGAATGGCATTACAAGTATGTGTTTTCCTTCTTTTATTGCATTCACAATATTCTTTGCAGCAGTTTCCACGTTGAGAATGGAAGCTTTTGCAATACTGAAAATAGAATACTATTTATATTATATGTATTTTTCATTATTAGAATAAAAGCTACAAAATTAAATAATTTTGCGGGTAAACAATAGGGCATAAGCAATTTGTTGAGTTATGAATATCCTAAGATGTATAATATTTTCTGCATATGCGCGAATAAAGATATGTGCAAATGTGCATATATCTTATAGATTCATCAATAGAATTTGGTTTTATCTCAACTCGAAGGTTGTCAAAACTTAATGTTATATCTTTCTTAATTTTCAAGTTTTTGTAATTTTACTGATACCAACGTAAAGAGAATTTAATTTAGATACGAAAAATATAAATATCCTTTAAAATTGATGGATCAGTGCAATAGCAGCGCGAATTATAAACGGGAACCCAGACAAAAATCGAGTTATCACGCTTCGCACATAAACAGATCAGATTGTAACGGCCGTATCTCGGTCAATTTTTATTGTATTGGAATAAAATAAAAAGCAAATTAAAGGTCTAATACAGCGCTACAAAAAACATCTGAAATATTTTTCAATAAAATAACCCATCTTGATGTTATTTATAAAAAAACAACAATTTCACCCCTTTCAACCCCTACCAAACTACCTCTGCACCCCTTAGTCGACTACGCTCAACGGTTTCTTAAAGTTTTTGGTATAAAACTACGTAAGTACCAATTTTAATTGATGAAGAAATTTTTGTGTTCAAAAAATCTATTTTTACTGTAGTTGGCAGTAATACAAATATCAACAAATATTTCTAATTCAGTACAATTATTAAACAAGAATCCAACACTGGAATAAGGTCCAAGACTGGTGTTAGTAACTTACCATAATATGTACTTGAACAAATAATAATAGTAAAAGCTTATTAATAATAATGTATAATAATAAAAACATATGGCATATGATATTTAATAAAAAAAGAGAACAGTTTATAGTAATGAATAAAAATAAGTGGATTTTTAATTATGTACGTAAAATTGTTCTCATGAAATGTAATTGTTAACTTGATTCAAGCCTTTGAAATATATAATTATTTGTAAAGGTATCCTATTGATCAGGGACGCAAAAACTAGTCGCATTAAAGATTTTCGATCAAGTAAGTATGCGGAAAACAAGGTAAAGTACTCTCATCAGCTTCTTCAGCGATCAGCGTTGGCGTGGGACTTGACGTCATCACGAAGAGATATTCAAATGTTGTAAATGTATAATAAAATATCAATTATATAAACATTTCCTTTATTTATTATTGTTTTCGTATTTTTTGATATTTTAACAACACATAACATCACAGAAGTACAAATTCGATATTGTAATATAATCATAAAAAAGCTGTCACAGACAATTTGGTCTATTTGGGAAGCATCATTTTTACTATTTTTATGTTGGCAATACGTTCTATGGTTCTTACAGTTTTTTTTATAATTTTCCAATGTCGAGTTTGTACTTTTGTGGTTGTGTGTGTCTTTAAAATATCAAAAATACGAAAACAGAAATAAATATATAATTTGAATATCTCTTCTTGATGACGTCCAGTCAATGAAGAAATTCCAAAATACACTTACGGATTATCGGATTGTCTTTGCAGATACATCCCTCCACTCATAATACCAGGATGAACTGACAGAGTTTTTATATTTTTGTTTCGTAATCGGTATTCATTCCTGAATGCACTCATTAATCCTGCAAACAAAAACAATTTAAATAAGGATCGATCTTCAATTACTGATTTATTTAAAATATCTTATTTTACTTGTTTTATATGTATAAGTTATATATTACTCCCTCGCAGCAAATTCAATTATATATTTGTAATATCTTATAGGGTCAACTGGGGTAAAAGTGAAACAAAATACAAATCTTTCATTTTTTTTGGCAGTTAACGATACAAATTCATATTTTAATTTTTTCTACTAGATGTGCCTATGAATAACCCTTTCAAATACCTACGTCATTTGAACTGTACCATACAACACAGATTTAAAAAATGAAAAATGTGTGTTTCATTTTTAACCTCTAGTTTGGGAAAAAGTGAAACAGGTAAGGGTAAAAATGAAACAGGCTTCTAACTTTCATATAATGCGTTATATTTATATTTGCTGGGTAAAAATGAAATAAGTGGGAAAAACTGCATAGGAAACATGTGTCGCACCTTGCTAGGTTATAAATGTCTAACCAGCAGGTAATGAAATATATTTAAAGGTTATGGAAATTATAATAAAACTTAGAATATACTTGCGAATAATGTATTTTTTTAAAAAGAATATTCGTTCTTGCTAATATATCACATACAATGTGTACTCTTAATATCATCCTAAATACATCTGCAAAGTTTGAAAAATATCAGATAAATATTTAAACCGAAAATGAATTTTTTAAAAATAATGGGGTAAAAGTGAAACATTTTTTTGTGCTCTTTTAACTGTTTTTAAACTCTTGCATTGCATAAAAAACATCGATTTTCAAAACACAAATTGTTCCATAGACCCCTGATGTACTATTGACTATTGACCCCTTTCAAACTTCCATAGGACCGGAATTCCGGTACAGCCTTATTTAGGACCTTTTTAACGTAAATTCGTGGCATTTTGAAGACTGCAACCAAAATGATGCGTCCACTCTGAAATCTGCACTCAAACTGACTTTAACTGTAACATGTGTGACTTGTCCAGACTTGCAATAACTGGTTCAGATTATCCCCGGCTGTGTTTCATATTTTCCCATATTTCTGTTTCATTTTTTCCCGAATTTTTAAATCTTAATTAGATGGAAAATACTTATCGAAAAATTAAAAGAAAAACTACAAAGGCAACTTTGATTTATTTTCTTTGTGACATATCAATGTGAAATTTGTAACTTTAATTTATACCTGAGTTATGCAGAAAGTTATGTGCAAAGAATTAAAATTTAATTCACACGTTTTGCCATCGTCTAACAGAAAAGTCTGTAGGGGGGACATATCACTTACTAGGCGATTTATATTTTCAGATCGCTTTAACAAATCTTTAAAGATCATGTCAGTTTTTATAATTCTTCTGTAAAGAAATTAGTTTTTTAGTTAGAAGCTTGTTTCACTTTTACCCCTTTTTTTTCGTGTTTCATATTTACCCCAGTTGACCCTACTAGCGAAATATTATGTGTTTTAATAATTATCAAAAATAATATTATAAAAAAAAACATATACTCTTATGTCCGGTATTATAAACGACCTAGCAAATTTGCTAGGTAGCAAGCACTCTCAAATGAGATATCAAACTTATATGACAGTTCTCAGTAAGTTGGTTTTTACCGTTTTTTACGCAAGGTTAGTAAATACACTAGTAAATATACTTTACATACCTTTTTTTACTTCCTATGTATGAAACTATCTATCTAAAACGGTAAAAACCAACTTACTGAGAACTGTCATATAAATTTGATACCCCATTTGAGAGTGCTTGCTAGCTTGCAAATTTGCTAGGTCGTTTATAATACCGGACATTATTTGTATTTTAAACTAATTGAAATTAAAAAAAGTAAATAACTGTTACATTGGTATACTCTTTTAAATTAATTTATTTCATAAATATTTCTATAAATCAAGGTTGAATATTAACTAGATACATATTTGGTTAAACTTTTTATTTATTTTATTTTATGTTTGATTAAAACTAATTGAATGACGAAAAATACGTCATTTGATAGGCTTGATTGAAAAAAAGTTGTTATTAATTGGGTGTTTGTTTATTACTTATAAATATTTACTTCATGCGGAAACTTGAATATGTAAATCGCTCTTATATTTATAAAATAAAAACGTTAAAATGTGTTAAGTAAAAAAACTTTTTTTAAACGCTAATTTATTACATAATTTTTTTAATGCAAATCAAATGCATTTTTGTGCTCTTGTATCTAGGTGAACGAGTTACTTTAATTAATTGAGAAACATTAAAATAATTCGTATTTTGAAATATATTTACAGACATATTATTACTAACAAACGTATAAAAAACATGCATAATACATGAATGAACAAAAAATTATTTTTTGTCGCTCATATTCCAGATAGAACTGCCACGTAACGTGTGTTTGATAAATCTCTCGTCACATGTGAATTTTTTTTTCGTTTGTAGTAATCAAACTTATATTTAAATTATTTCTTTTACATTCATTTAAAAATAAAAAAATAATAAATAGCACATTTTTTCTAATTACTGATAATTTTTTTAAACTGAGACTGTCAACAAGATTATAAATAATATATACCTAAAATAAGAAAAATGAATAGATTCGATATTGCGTCGGTCTTATCTCGTTGAAATTTTAAGCAGTCTCATCTCATTAAAATTCAAGTGATATCGTTGCCTCGTCCGAATTAAGGGACCATATACCAGTGTGAAATTTTCAAAAAATCAATTTATTTGCCTTTTTGGAGAGTTTATAGTTTCAAAAATATTATGTGAAAATTTCAAGGCCGTATCTCTAATACTCTTCAAACAGCAGCCTTCTAAAGAGCGACCGCTCACAGATATGCAATCGATAGTTAAATCTTTAAATGCGTATTTCTCGAAATGAGATTTTTCAAATTTGCTGACATTGTAATTCAAAGAGCAATTATCCGATTTACTTGAAATTTGAACTGAGTACTCTTGAATATATTTACTCTACGATGATATTTTTGATTGGATGAAAATTGACGATTTGACATTAAAAATACGATCATTTTATAGGTAATAAAACAGACTTTTTTTCATAACCACGCCATTTTGTTAGATTTTGATTTTTTTTAAAAATCTTAGGTCATCGTACAGAAAATACCTTCCAGTTTATCGACATTTTTTTTTCAATTTCAACTACTCCATCGTCCGGAATCATGGCCACAGTGGAGGAGATTTTTTTTGGCGTCTCCGAAGACGCTTAGATATCGATTTTTTTACGTAAAAAAATTATGGAATACACCTCTAATATAGCTAAATATATTCTCAATTTTCCAGAATATTTCATTGAGTATTTTTCTTCCAAAAAATTTCCGAAAATCACCCAAATTTCCAGCGTTCACACTGGTATAGTCCCTTAAAACCAATTTTGTATTTGTTTCGATCTCATTTAAAGACAGAAAGAAATATCGTCTTCGCATGTAGCCCTTATCATAGATAATAAATTATAAGTATCTAATCTAATCTTACCAGTAAGTGCGTATTTTGAAGTACAATAAGGTACTAAACCTCTCAGTCCCATGAGTCCAGCAGAAGAAGATATACTAACGATGTGGCCTTTATTTCTCTTAAGCATCGACGGAAGAAAATTTCTAATTGTCTGTAAAATTAAAAAAATATGTTGTTTTAAGATTTTCCCTCCTATTCCAAAAGAAATTAAAGTATATAAGATCGAAAATTCGTGTACGAGATTCTGATTGTACTACCTTCATAATGTAAAGAAAAGTGAATTTCCACATGGCGGAAGAAATTTTGTCTGTAGAAATTATAACTTCTATATAAAAATACAACGATTTTTTATTTTTATTTTTTATTTTGTCACTAGTTATTAATTTGAGGTAATAATAATCAAAACTTTTGTACATAAATCTTATTAACTTGTTCTGTTTTATGTAATTTTGTATGTACATATATGATTAAATAACGATCAGGGCCATGTTTTGAAACATTTTTTTTATAACTCTGCTATGTTATAATATTTCATAAAATGATTGAATATTTTGAAAACAAGATTATAAATATTAATACAGTTACTTTCCTATTGCATTTGTAAGGTCATATATCAATACCAAAAAGTATAGAAATACTTGAATTTATTACTTTCAGGAAATAAACTGAAATATTTTGATAAATTGAATAAGTACTTTGGTATAAAATTATGTATAATTAATTCCATGGCAATACGCACTTTGTATATTTGAAAATTAATATTTAAGGAAAAATTTATGATATTTTCTGAGATGCGATAAAATAATTTATTATAAATATTCAATACAAAAAATATATGACAATGAAGATGTTATTAGTAATCCTAATTTACATCAAACTGCAAAACAGGTAGGTATACTGTTTTTAAAACAAAAATAGTATTTAAATCTGTAAAGGTCATGGGAAGTTAGAAAAGTTACTTTCATTTTATATTCAGAATGATTAAATTTAAACGGGTAAATTCGATGTAGGTACCTTTCTAGATCATTTTTAATCATTTTCAGAAATTCTAATATCTTACTATTTCGTTAATCACTTGCTTACTAACTGTTATTTTTGTCGAGGTTCAAAAATTATAAATTATTATAAAAAAAATAAATAAGTACGGTGAGTTCTGATAATTTTGTTGTGATTTTAGCATCACTATATGTACATATTCTCATTTTTTCAGATTTTTCTCATTATTAAGATTTTTTTGAAAATTTATTTAAAACGAATATTTTAAGAATAACAAAACGTTTACATATTTAATTTCCTTGAATTTTCAGCTTTCCTTTGCTACCCCACACGGTGGAACTGAATAACAAAAATTTGTGGTAACTCATTGTCCATCTTAAAACGCCAACTTAGAATTTTATTTTCGTAATTCAGGTCTAGTGTTGGGCCACTATAATTATTGATTTTTTGGGTTAAACGATTTAGTAAATAGAATGCTGTGACAGATAGAGATATAGACATACATTCAGTGTTAATTATATAAGTATTCTATTTTCCTGTTTGGTACACTATAAATCTCTTCATCTCTAAAGTTTGACGTCACGTAAAATGATGAAAATTATATAATTATAATTGTAGCAAATAATTATAATACTTAAATACATTTGACGTTGATATGCAAAGTTACTATACGAATAAATCCTGTTTTGTAACATCATAATCTTAATACCGAGCAGGAAAACTTGAGAAACAGAAAACTGATTTATGTTTTATGTTTTATAATTTTCTTAATAAATCATTTATAGTACTAATGCAAAGACTTTTAACGAGATATTTGAGGCCTTACACACTCAAACACGTATACAATTATTTTAATTAATCAAAAATATCTGTTGTGATGCTTTGTCAAGGTAAATTCTGTAAATAAGATATACTAAATATTATATTTGTAAATTTTTATCACAAAAATTGTAATGAATATTTTTGAAGAACATTTTTTGCTCTACAAAAAAGATTCTATTTAATTTCCATAGAACATGTGTCGTTCTTGAGATGTTTAAAAAATAATAAAAATTTTGAGGTAATATCGTTAGTTCCACCCGATTTGAACTAGACAAACCAACGCCCAGTATTATCAACTTTAACTATATGCTCCTTTAACTAACTGTCGTATTATCAACAGATCTAAGCATAATACGTTTAATTAAATAGATTTTAAATTTTCAGCAGTATTTCTTTACAACGTATATTATGTAAATTTTCATTGAGAGCTTAAATATTGATTTAAACCATATTTGTAATACACCAAATTTACTTTAAAGGAGCATTTAGCGCTAAAGGAGCTTTAATTTGGTTGATAATACCAGGTATCAGTGTTTTAAATGTAAATTAAATGTCGTTCAACGGTTTTTGAGTTTTATATGTGACAATAAATTAAGGGGAAGGCAAACGTACATATAAAAGTACACAAACATACAGAAATGAAAAGTGATTACGTAGCTCCCTTCGATTCTAAAATAATACAAATGTTTCACTTACCCAAAAATGTGAAAGAACATTAACATCAATGATTTTCTTTAAAAATTCTTCACTAAAGTCTTCAAAATGCTTCACTTGTATAATACCAGCATTATTAACTAGTATATCCACATGTTTAAATTCGCTGAGAATATTTTTAGCTAATTCTCTCACTTCTTCTGGTTTTGATACATCACATGTGTATGCCTTGGCAAGGACTCTGTTATCAGTCAGTTTCAAAATCTTAGCAACAGTTTCTTCATTACCAGCGCTGTTTAGGTCCACACAAACAATGTTACATTTACTTCTGGCAAGCTCTAAACAGATACATCTTCCTAAGCCGCTTCCAGCGCCAGTAACCTGTTAACAATTAAAATAATATGAGTGAAAAATGATCCATTTTGAAGTTGAGCTATATTATATGTGAAATACAAAAAAGATAAAATATTTTGATACAGTTCAAAGGTAAAAACGTGTGACTGTTTAATGAAATTAGTGTTTTACAGACCAATACAGAATATCATCAATATGTTATTGTTTGTATGCCGGCCGGGGAGAGAAGGTATTCTACCAAGCGTAACATATAAGTATGTCTCGGATCTCGCGTAATTATAGTGTAGTATGACGAAAAATAAACATTAAAAACAAATTAATCTATAAGATATATTTAAAAAGATTAATATACTAAAATAATTCCACTGTTTGCAATTAAAATTAATATTCAGTGTGCTTCATGATAAACATTATGTTTATAATTTCACATCGAATTAGAAATTAATCATTTTCGAATTTTTCCTTGTGCTATGACATCTTCCTTCGTACCAAATTTCAAAATTTTAGATCAATGGGAAGTACTCGTACTCTATAATTTTTGATGATCAGTCAGTGAGTGAGTCTTGTATCAAAGTACATCATATCTTTTTATTGCATTGAGCTGAGAAAATAAGTTTTGATGATCAGACAGACAGACGGACAAAGTGATTCTACAAGGGTTCCGTTTTTTTCATTTTGAGGTATGGAACCTTAAAAACGGCAAAAATACAATAATTTTTGATACTTCGAAACGCCATAATTAATATAGTAATTGCTATAAAAACGTATATCTAGTCAACAGCTAGATAATTATGGATATTAGGAATGTATTTTCTGTATTATTAGAATAGACTAAGGACGAACTGGGCAAAAACAAGTTTCGCAAGTTTTTGGGCCGCTTGGAATACTTAATGTATAAAATGTAATTGTACATACGTGCAAACTTTAAAAGGTTGTGGTATAGCTGTCATATCATTTCCGTAGAATGCTTTTTTAATTTTCGTATTAATGTACTGAGATTTCAGTAAAAAATTCCGATTTTTATAAAATTTAGGATAGTAACTTGTATAATTATTACTCGATATTCATTTTTAAACATAAAACACAATATTAATACGCATTAACTGATATTATTTATTAATTTAAATACTTTTGTCCAATTAGAATTAATTATGAGACCTTAAAGTTCATTGGCACGATTGTATTATCATTTTATATACAATTTTTTAAATTCATGGCGGCGATATTTTCGGAAATATGAACGAAGGGGTAAATTGTGTGGTAGTTTTTGGGAAATTTTGTTAAAGTATTTAAGGCCCTCTTTCAGTTGATACCCTACATACATGTTGAAGTTGGAATTAGACAAATAAAATGAGATAAAAAAAATACTCAACAATCAAAACAAATGAATATCCTTCAAAACGCGCAGTTGTAGATGCAAAATAAAAATTTTAATGTTCCATTGAATCAAAAAAGTTGCGCACCACTGTACCTAACTATCAAAATACTTGTTTGACTTGTTAATCTGTTTTCTGGATTCTAGTTGCAAAACCAGAAAAGCATCTTTACTATATTATTTAAATTTAGAATATTTCCTTAGAAACAGTGTTCTGAAATATTTATGAGAAAAATGAGTTTCATATGCGTCATATGTTTTCTTCGTAGCTGTTTTTAAATAACGATAATCCGTTTATCGTAAAACCAAACAAGTACGAAAGAGCTATCAGAAAAGTGAAGTATGGACATTTACAAAAAAGAAGAAATCGAGATGGGTAACATGGGTAAGATATGTAACCAGAATGCCTTGAAATCGTATACCACTAAAGAAGGACATTGCAAGGTAAAGTCGAAGGAAAAGACAAATGGGAACTGCTCCTGGATTAATAACTGGCAACGTGATACTTAAAATAAGATTGACTGGGGGCATTGAATTCAGAAGGCTAAAGTTCGTGTCGATATGTAGTGGCTTCGGATGAATGTTTCAAATACCTAATACAATTTATGGAAGTTTAAGCAATAATATTTCAACAAACGAAATTACGTAACCACTTTAAGTTTCCTTAGGCCTTCGAAAAAAACCCTACAGATTCTGTTCTAAAAGATAATTAAAATATAGTAATTATAATAAATAATTTGCTTTATTAGTTACCATATCATACATATTAACATCGTTGTTAACTATTATTTCGAAATCGGACATCCAACAAAAAATATTTATTAATGCATTAAATTACACAATAAATACAATTTAAATGTAAACATACTAGATTCATGAGCCGCCTTTTATGTTAAATAGATAAATTGTAAATTAATTTTTGATCACTACATACATACAAGAAAACCTTCAGATTTGATAATGACCTTCAAAAAATCAATTTTTATTATATCATACAAAAATAGAAACAGGTTATCTGGTCTTCAATAAAGTGACTTAAGTATATATTTGCTTTCATTTTAGTTATAGTATTTTAATAATAACAGTTCAGATTGTAAAATATTGATTTATTTTAAAAATGCACAAATATGCATAATGCATATACGTATTGTTATTCTTCAATGAAAAGTCAGGTTATTTTTCTACCTAAATTTTTTGTCTGTTAACTTTTTCATAGTTTTTTTGCTATACTTATTTACTGCATGTATATTAGGGAGTTGAAGTACAAGGTGGAATAGGAAGTTGCTTATGGGCTAATCATCGCAGATGGTTATAAATAGGGTAACCGGGATTTATGTTTATGGTGTTTTAAATATCTTCTTTAAGTATTGTTTTTTCGTTAATGTTTTGGAAACATTTAAACATAATATGTTCCGTTTCTTCATTGAGTGAAACCATAATTTTTTTGGAAGCAGGAGTTGAATATTCTTATACAATTTTTATTTCCTGTAATTCATTTCCGGTCTTCTTTGGTGATATAGATTATAACATTATAACTTCGTTCGCTAAATGATCTGCTAACCACTAATTATAAGCATATTTGTGTTAAATAAATATTTCGGTTTTTGTATCACGTTATGGAAGAGATTCAAAATAATCTTTCACTGCATTAAAAAAAATATAAAACTATAATTTTAAAAGTTGAATAAAACTTGTAATTTTAATGATAAAATGCATTTTTGCGATATTTAATTTTAAGTAACTTTTCATTAAACAATGATGATATGTAAGTAAAAATATATTTTGCATACATATTTTATGAAATTAATTGAATTCTAAAACAGCTTTACCGAAACAAGATTGAATATTTCGAGGTAGACCTGTTTTTAAATATTATTAAAAATTAAAAAACGTATATGTACAAAAATGTTTATTGATTCGCGTTTAGACAAACCGGTTGTACGCATATTTACAAAACTATTGTATCCATATCTTATATTATGTTTTTTTTTTTATATTCTTTAAACCGCGTTTTAATTTAATAATACCTATTTAGTGAAAAAATAAACATATATATATATATATATATATATATATATATATATATATATATATATATATATATATATATATATATATATATATTTCGCTTGAGTTTCTTAACATTTTACGCAATATGTACATTGTAGATATGAAGATATATCTATGTAGGGGATATTTGTGTACAATTTTAGTATTTAATTTGTACAATAAAAAAATCCGCGTTTTTATAAAACTTTCGAAGATATTTAAAAAAATGGATCATAAGGCTCATATTTAAGGGATTAGATTTAATATGCACGTTTAATACTACTTAATTTTAGAAATTCGCTTAGGTTGATTTTATTGTTTAATTATAACTCTGCTAATTGGACTATACCGAATATTGATCTAGTAAATTATCTAAAGTCTATTAATTATCTAGATAGTTATTAAAGGGATGTAACTATATAGTAACATATATAAAATTCATCAAAATAATTAGACATATAACTATGTGAGAATTTTAAGACTACTGTTCTGAAGATTTTTTATTTATTAACTCAGTATACAAGATGGTTTAGGACTGGTGTGCCAAACTTGGACAGTAAATTGAGAAAAATATTATAAACAAAAAAATGAACATGCGTCTGGAAATTTTTCATGAGGGAGCTACTTTACAGCCCTCCATTGATTTGCCTAAAATTAGTTTTTATTTAATATCTTGAGAACCAATTGTGATACTGTGATGAAGTCTGAAAATCGGTTTAGTTTAATAAGTGCTGTCGATTGCCAGTATTAAGTATCTTAATCAGAGGTGTATGTGGCCAGTGGTATACCGTTTTTTTATCTAGTTTTTGTTTCTTTTTTTTCACAACGACAATATTCTGTTCATATGTCATAAACTCAACCGATAACGAGAAAAATCGATACTTAATATGGATGTTTCAAATGACACGAAATAGACATTTATGCTTGTTATATGATTAAAAATAAAAATAAAGTTAATGTAAATATACCTCTAAAAATACAGCCTTATCATCAAAAAGTACGTGTAACAGTAATATATGGTCTAAGAAGATACGCATTAAAAGAAATATTTCGTTAAACTGTTATATTTTTCGTTAGAATCTGCAATGCTTTATTTTGTATCGATATTTCACGTAAACGGTTGATCCTGTGACAAATCAGAAAAGTATATTTTTATGAAAGGTTATTGTTTAAAATATTTTTTTCAATCTGCTGTTAAAGTTTGGCACGCTAATCCTGATTCATCCTGTATAAATATGTTAAATTAATTATAGTGCGAATGGTGAATATACGTTTAGTCAACAATTATCATAACTATGAGATTAATGCTGATAATTTTAATTTTTTAAATGTAAATTATAATCAGATTCTAGTTTGCGCTCAGGTTAGTGACTTTAAGGTCATGCAAATTAATCAATTTGCATTTTTTTATTATAGGTGTATGCCACGAAAACAAGACATCTTTGAACGATAAGCGCTAAGAAACTTTTTTTGGATTTAATAATCTTACGAGCAGATTAATTCAAATCATACAATAGGGCTTTTAACCCCGGGTCCGAATTGACACATGACTATACATTAGGGTGGTCCTTATTTATAGGTGAAGGAAATTTTTTTGAATATTTTAAACTCCGTACCCCCCAAATTTGTTCGTTATCATCAGACTTGAATTCCTGTTAAATTTGGTCATAATCAACCAACCCCTTCCCGTGCCGACTTGGGGTTGAAAAAAGTCCAAATAGGGTTGATTTATTGTTTTTTGCTTTTAATTAAAAAAATAAAGCAATTAGCATAAATATGTATATAACATTTATTGTAGAGCGTAAAATTGTCTATAAAAAATGTTCTTATAGTATACCACGAATATCTATTATTTTCCATGAAAAATAATAAATTTTATTTGAAAAATGTTATTTGTTGATGGTAACGTAAATATATGATATGAATGGTAGTCCAGTTAAAGAAGCATTTTGACAAGAAATTTTAAGGGACAAGCAGTGTTATTGTTGATTATTATAGATTCTGATGCGGAGAATTTGAAAAAAATAACACGGACTAGAAAAAAGTAGTGCAACACCCTTAAAAATGGGGTTGAAGGGTGAAATCCCATTTCCACGTGTATTTTCAAATTATTTCAAAATCTAAAGCAACAATAGTGTATTTTTATGGTTGACATTTGTTGGGGACACTGAGATGAATCGATTGAGACCACATGTACTGAATTTGACCCAAAATTACCCCTTCTAAAATGTTTAATATAGGTAAAAATGCTTATTTTTGGTGAAAATAGTTTAAAAATTAATAACTTCTGTTAAATTCATTCAAATAACTCGATATTGGCCTCAAATTGTTCCTGAAATTCCAAAGAATAGTGATCAACTATAATTTAAAAAATATTAATAGTTTAAACAATGAAAATTGTTAATATTTAAGGGTAAGTAACGTAAATTTTTGGATTATTGTCATTTTACTAAAATTTAATTAAAAACATAAGGGTTAAATATTTTTTTGTAAAATCAACGTGAATATCTTCGATTTGTAATTACAAACAAAATGAGACACCCCCACCCCCCCCAAAAAAAAATTAATCACTTGAACGGATGTTATTCCACACTAAAGTGCACCGCATTTTTGTTGTATACAATTTAAATAAAATACATTTTTTAAAATAAAACTGTAAATTATGATTAAAACATACTTTTATGTATGCTTTAACGTAAATTACAAGTTTATGCATTAATAAAAGCTCATATGAGTGCACAATAATGTATGCGAAAGTGCATAAAAATATATTATTTCAATAAAACAAAAAAATTCGGTGAATTTTTGTGTGGAATTGTATCCGTTCAAGTGATTAAATATTTTTTGGGAGGGGCTCATTTTGTTTGTAATTACAAATCGAAGATATTCACGTTGATTTTACAAAAAAATATTTAACCCTTATGTTTTTAATTAAATTTTAGTAAAATGACAATAATCCAAAAATTTACGTTACTTACCCTTAAATATTAACAATTTTCATTGTTTAAACTATTAATATTTTTTTAAATTATAGTTGATCATTATTCTTTGGAATTTCAGGAACAATTTGAGGCCAATATCGAGTTATTTGAATGAATTTAACAGAAGTTATTAATGTTAAACTATTTTCACCAAAAATAAGCATTTTTACCTATATTAAACATTTTAGAAGGGGTAATTTTGGGTCAAATTCAGTACATGTGGTCTCAATCGATTCATCTCAGTGTCCCCAACAAATGTCAACCATAAAAATACACTATTGTTGCTTTAGATTTTGAAATAATTTGAAAATACACGAGGAAATGGGATTTCACCCTTCAACCCCATTTTTAAGGGTGTTGCACTACTTTTTTCTAGTCCGTGTTATTTTTTTCAAATTCTCCGCATCAGAATCTATAATAATCAACAATAACACTGCTTGTCCCTTAAAATTTCTTGTCAAAATGCTTCTTTAACTGGACTACCATTCATATCATATATTTACGTTACCATCAACAAATAACATTTTTCAAATAAAATTTATTATTTTTCATGGAAAATAATAGATATTCGTGGTATACTATAAGAACATTTTTTATAGACAATTTTACGCTCTACAATAAATGTTATATACATATTTATGCTAATTGCTTTATTTTTTTAATTAAAAGCAAAAAACAATAAAACAACCCTATTTGGACTTTTTTCAACCCCAAGTCGGCACGGGAAGGGGTTGGTTGATCATGACTAAATTTAACAGGAATTCAAGTCTCATGATAACGAACAAATTTGGGGGGTACGGAGTTCAAAATTCAAAAGTTCCAAAATAAGGACCACCCTACTATACATATCTAATATAAATGTATTTGTTTTCCTAATCAATTTACCAATTGATTTCTAGAATTTGAATATTATTTGAATTGAGAATTTTACTCCGAATAAAACGAACAAGCCGATCATTTTGATTAATGTTCGGTGAACATTCCGAACAAAATGTCGCATGAGACGAAAAGTATTTTATTTCCAATTCTGGCTGAAAAACTGACCTTCAATTCTAGTTGAAAAATTACCTACATTACTGAAAATCATCATTATAAATTACAGTGAGGGAAAGTAAGTTTGTATATTTGGGTTAATTTACGTTTTTTTTTCAAATTAAAAGGAAGGAAGGAGCAATTTCTATTACTATCTTGTTCTTGCTATCAGGGAATTACGGACATTTTCTACATTATTTAAACTTCAGAAAATATTTTTTTTATTAAAAAAAAAACATAATTTTGAGTATAATAAATTTTATAATCACTACACTATTAAGCAAAAATTTTGAAAATACGTGAATGGACCAGAGTTATCACTACAATTTCAAAGATAAAAATCTGATCATGAGATTAGATAAATTTTTCATCCAGAACATAATGTATGATGTTTTTCGTTTCACAAGGTGAAAATGTCATAGATACCTAAATGTACGTACTTATTAATTATGTATACATGATAATTGATACTGACAAATATAATATAGGTATTATTTTGTTATTATATCCGGTTACAAAAGAAGAAGAATAATTATATGAAATATTTAATAGTTGACTTATGATAAAAAGTTCATTCATAAGATAAAATATTTTTTGTTTGTTGGTAAACAAGTGGCCAGACATAATTTATTCATCCGAATAGCGTATCACGTTCAAAATGTTCATTTAAATTAAATTTATTAGTTTCAATTGTTTGATACTCTTCTTCTATTATCAATTATAAAATAGGTAGATAGATAAAAATGTTAAATGAGTTTTTTTACTTGAAAAACGGAGAAACTGGTTTCTTAGTCACTTAAACTAAAAATACACCTAAAAATACAGTCTGGAATCGTTAGGCTCCTGATGAGGACTTCTTGTGAAGTCGAAACACGTGTCGAGTGACATAAATTTTGTGGTTAAGGTGTATTTTTAGTTTAAGTGACTTAAATGAGTAACAAACAAATCAATTACAATACAAAAGAATACGATGGTTAATATATTAGATATAAAAAAAATATATTTCGATTTTGTCTTTTTTATCCCAGCTTAACACAAAAACTACTGATTCGATTTACATGAGATTTTTACTGTTGAAAAGCCTAAGCTATAAGAATAAGTTTAGGTTGTATTTTAATTGAATTACATCAGTTTACAATTTATATTATGCAATAAAGTAAATTGTATATAAAAATAATATAAAAAGTTCATCTTTTTCTATTAACCATTCGTGTACCTATCTCCAATAATAATATTTATTTATTTAATTATAAAAATTACTTTAAATTTATATGTTCATTTATTTTTATAGTTTATTGATTTAATTGATAAAATCATTCTACATACGAGGTATATCTAATATGTAAAATTAATAATGTACTTACAATAGCAACTTGGTCTTTGAAATTTCGTCTTCTTTTTAACAAAATATTAATCCAATTAATCACAATAGCTATAATAATTATAAGAACAATTACACCACACGTTGTATATATATGATCCATTTTTGTGTTGGTATTCACTATAATCACATACTACATACGGATTAACGAACGATCGTTATTGTTGTAACACGCGGATATTAAACTTTTGATTATTTATTCTCAAATAAAAGAGGAGGGAGTGATTTCTTCCTCTCGTTTAATTAATATCTTACGTTTTATATATACCTATATGATATTAGTGTATCTTTATTAATACCAGTTTGTATATATTCAAAATTTTACAAGGTGATACGTTCTTATAGTCGTCAGTAGGTATAGCACATAATTCTGCATTTGCGTAGTTTCTTCCTTTTAGTGGCACACCCATATTTTTAAGAGGTAAGGGGGAGGTAATTATTTTTGTAATTATACGTGTAAAAAATTTGGAGGTACAAATGTTACATATAATATCTTATTTTGTGCTTTTTTTAATGGTATTTTATTATTTTTTTCTAAACGAGAACCTACCTATATTTTTGTTTTAAAGATATGATTCTAGGTGAAAAAATGGAAACTTTTAATTCTAATAACTAGCGATGTTTCTCAAAAAATGTAAAATGGTATTTTATAATATTGAATACGTTATAATATTAATAAAATTTTTAATTGCTATAAGCGAACGTAGGTCTATGCACTTCTAGGACGAAAATTAAAATAACATCGAAAATATTATAATTTTATGAGTCCCCCGCCACGTCTGTCTATCTGTCTGTTCACGATTTTCTCAGTAATTACTGAACGGATTTTAAATTGGTTTTCACTAATGGATAGATTATTTCAAGAAGAAGGTTCAGGTGTGTAAGTTTTGGGATATTTTGTCGTTTTGTGTAAATTTAGTTAGTGATAAGTGAAAACAATGTTTTATTGGTTTATTCAGATTAAATTTATATACCCGGGTAACATTGGAGCCAATGCATTAGTGTAATAAATAACATTATCAATTAATTTTGAATAATTGGTTTGTTTGCCGAAACTAATTGTACGTATAGAAAAAATATATGACGCAGTAAAAATGCAATTAAAAGGACCATCCTTGTGATTTTTGCTTATAACATGACGGTTATTTACAGAATATTTAAATAATTATATAGTGAGAACGATATTTTGATACACCCCAACAAAGAAGAACATTGTACCTACATTAATGGTAAAAGTCGCCCCTTCTTTGCTAAAAAATGTTCAAGATTTTCTATAGAATAACTACTTGTTTTTAGCGCAACACACCAAAGGTGGTAGCGCTTATATCTCCGTTTGTCTTCCACCATGAGAATTCGGCCCGCTGGCCACCTAGAGACTTCGGGTTTTCGCTAAATAGTATATGTTCTAGTTTAACCCATTTTAGGAATTTTTCCGGTCATGACCCTCCATCCGGCCACGGACAGGCATAATGTCCATTTTTCATACAAAATTTTTCATATATGGCTTCATGTACCTCGTTGGACTCGGGATTGATTCACGAATCGATTGGCATGAGTATTTTTTGAGTTGTGTCCATCAAGTGGGTCGCGCGGCAATACCCACGAGTGGGTTTTGATAAATTTATATTGAAATATTATATTTTTTCATATTAAGACCTGAATTTATTTATGGATCAATTTTAATATATAATTTCAGTTTAGGTGAACGACATGCAAAATTTTTGAGTTCAAGATCCAGATTTTTTTGGTTTGATTTCGAATATAAAAAATATAGTGTGATTGCGTTTTATTTTTATTTTTTATTGTTACTTAAAATACTTCAAGATACCCAGAATACTACTTCAAGAGAATGACATATTTTATCCCAAAAAAAGTTATAAAAATGGCTTCATAGATGATGAAATGATATTTTGTTTTCGTAAAAAATGCAGTAAAATGAGACTAGATACTTAATATTTTTCTGGCTGCATATTTTATAATTAAAAAAAAATATATTTGTCATTCAAAAAATGTAATCTGTATTACCTGATAAAGAGGAAATGAATATTCACCAATCTTTTAATTAATATAGATTTAAAATTAAAATATAGCAAGTTTTATCTTATCCGCAATCCGTTTTAATATAATGTCAATGCTTCTAAAAAGTATAAATATTTACTACATAATAAATATATGAATATTAATGTTACCTGTAATTATTTATAAAATGAATATAACCTCACGGTATTAAATTGTATACTGTGTATTTTAAGTTGATTAAGCCATAGGAATTCTAACATTAGGTAAATTAGAAGTGTTGTAAAATGCTACTTCGAAACAAACTGATACATTTTAAATTAGTCATTACAACATTCATGATGAAATTATAATAATATTACAAAAATGTAAACGAGAAGCTATGTGATCAATTTTTAAATAGAAAAAAGTTGTTCTCCAATTTTAAAATTTTACTACATCTTTTCGTTTTAGGTTAAGTTAATTTTAATCGAATTTTTTTTGTAAAGCGTTTTAATTTTCCATAAAAAGTTTACTACAACTTTTGAAGTAAACTATTTCCTTACAAAGATTTATCTTCATTTGTCTAAAAAATCGTCATTTGTATTTTCATTCATTTTGAAGTTTTCAATGTTATTTTGATGTTTGCATAGCGGAAAAGTTTAGATTTAGATTGAAATTAATATTTTTTTTTATAAAATCGTATAAAAATTAAATGGTTAACCAATAACTGTTCATCGGAATACATTATCGGTAATTTAGCACGAGGAAGCACTGAGTATTCGCTTGGCAGATGTTTTTTTGAAGGATATTGTAGTTGTAAACAAAACACTATTGAATAATTTAAAATTGATCAGTTTGTTTGGAGGCGGCATTTCAAAATACACAAATCACACGTTCTTTCATTTGTACAAATACTATTACAACAATCATTGTGAATTTATTCAGAATTTAAAGCAGTGGTAATAATTGCATATATAATAATAGTAATTATATATATAATGATACACAGTTATCACCATTGCTTTTAGATTGCTGATTTCTACTGAACGCGCATGCATCAAGGTCATTCATATAAACCATACCATGCATTCGAACTAACCGGACGTCAAGCGCATGCAACATGAATCCTGAGTTAAAACGATTGATTATTTTGCAATTCGAAAATAAAAGATCAATACAAAAATATAAACTCTTTGTTTTCACAATATTATTACTTTCATTTATATGTTATTATAAGTCGCTAACACGCATTATGTATAGGCTTTTAACAGATTATAAAAATGATTACTTATTTGCTTAGCGAAATAAATTGTTAATTAAACATAAAGATGCAGTATGTCAATAATAATGAAATACTCGTAAGTACTACTATAATAGAAAGCAATAAATATTTTTATAAGTTATTGTAAATACATAGGTTTTGAATAATATGTAAGACTATTGTAGGTATTACACTCAGCGTTCTGCTACACGACCATCCACTACATGACTGATCCGTTATACAATGTGCCGACAGTTCTAACGAACGTCCTTCCCCCTTCCCCACCATAATACCAACGTGACTGCTATAATTTCTGTGCGTTTAAATTCACCAATCAACGCTGAAGCGGTGGTGGGTGCCCCTCTAGCCGTCGTGTAGTGGAATTTTTGAATTACCGATGCCGTCGTATAACAGAATGTTGAGTGTATAATGCATCGAAATCATAAGATACCAATACGTGTATTTTCATCTCATAGGTAGATCTATTTTTATATATTGAAATATAATTGAATTATTTGGTAAATTAAAACTTTTTTCTTTTATGATAGTGTTACTACATGGATAAATAAATTAATTATTCATATGTCACAGAGATATTAAAATTTATAGTTACAGAAAAATTACGTTAGAAGAATATTTTTTTTAGTATGAAATCAACGTCTCCATCTAGTGTTGTGTTGGTGAATTAATAAGAAGCATAGTTTCAAACCATTTTTTTACATGAATAAATGTGCGGTATTATCATTAAAGATTTTATTTGCTTTTAAATTGCTTTAAAGCCCTCTGGTCAAATTACACTAGGTTACACATTCTGATGAACCACATGCCTTTGTGTAAAAAAATATTTTTGGTCTAGCTTTAGCTCCATAGCCCCCCCCCCCAAATTGTTTTCAAAAAAAATCTACATATTTTACTAGAGGGCGTCATTTTACATGTTCAGTAAAGATTTCAAGGTTCTAGATCAAGGAATACGCTCATATTTTTTCAAAAGTTCTCGCCTTGTAAACCACGTTTATATAATATAATTGTTTATAATACCTAAATAAATAAAATTGTTTATAACAATAAAATAAATACGCCATTAAAATTACATTCAAGAGCTTCAAAATGATTTTTTGTTGAAATCTGTAGGATGAATAGAACCGGAGATACAAGCAGTTAAAGGGGAGTTTGTTTTCGATTAAATTATCAAGGACATTAATGAAACCTAAATAAAAGTAGAGTAAAGTCGAAATATATGGAACACCATTCATGTTTTAGGTAATAAAACCCCGATTTATTATTTAAAATCACCTCTTATCATTTCATTGGACAGATAATTTAATCTTTTAACAAGATCGAACAGGAAAAAATAAAATTTTTAAATGAAAACAAAATAAACAAAAAAATCGAAAACAATCGAAAATCAGCCTCTTAATATATGTGCGTATAAATAAGTATAATATGGACCAGAGTAGTCAATATTTAACGATTGTTACCAAAATACACGATTATCTATATTTGGTGGTTAAACCATTTGTTTTCTATATTTATACATGCTGAAAACAATTTATTTTATTTTAGTTACTGTTTTCATCTATAATTTTTCATAAATTATTATTAGTGAAATAAAACATTATTAATTTTAGATATAATTTAATCCTCTACAAATTCATCAAATTGATATTACCTAAGTCGTAATGACATATTTGGTACAATTATAATCATATCGCCCAGTATTACCTATCAAGTTTAACTAAATGCTCCTTTAACTAACTGTCGTATTATCAACTGATCCAAGCATAATACATTTAATTAAATAGATTTTAAATTTTCTGCAGTATTTCTTTACAACGTATATTACATAAATTTTTCATTAAGAGCTTAAATATTGATTGAAATCACGTTTGTAATACATCAAATTTACTTTAAAGAAGCATTTAGTGCTAAAGAAGCTTTCAATTGGTTGTTAATACTGGGCATATGTATTATTATATTTAAAGAAAGATTGCTCTGGAGTAAATAGAGAAAATACATATAATAATTAAACTTATATTGTCCTACAAAAATCAAAACATTTTTTATAATATAATATGGAACCAATAATCAGTACGAAAAAAGTAATACAATATTAAATTAAAAAAATATGGAATTAAACACATTACAGGAAGTAAATAATAAATGTACAGAAGGGAAGTTTGCCATTTAAATACCAACCAGAGAATAGCTGCAAGCATATTCTCTAACGAATGCAGAACTATAGTGTATATATGATTTCTTGTACTACCTACATCTTCAGCATTCCAAACAACTTTTAACGTACAAATAAGTAAAGTATAATATTGTTCAAATATATCGTTCGTTGGAACTCTGAACATTAAAAAACTAATCATTCTGGATATTATAATGAACAAAATGGTAACATGTAGAGACAAGCTGCATAGTATTGCTTGAGCAAGTATCCTTGACCCTGTGGAAGAAAACAATAATGTGATTACGATTACCATATAAAAAATATATCTCTTCAGAGTAGAAAAGCGGTATATAAATATTAGGAATTTTTAAATACACCTGCCTTATACGATTTAGCGTTAATATAGATTTTATTATCTACCTAAATCAATGACTAATTTTACATGAGAATTGTTTTTAACGAAAGATTTATTGTTAACATTTTAAAATTTAAATACATTACCTATAATTGGAAACATTGCTAAACAAAGTAGAATAGATTTTAATAATCCTGGTTGCTCTCCGTCTACGTAACTGTTTACATCACGAATCCCCCAGGAAATCACAGCAATGGATGATACTATTGAAAATATTTGTGGAAAGTATTCTAAAATATAATTTAAAAATATATACAGAATGTCCAAGATAAGTGTGAAATGCATGGGGATATACTAAACGGTAAGAGATACAGATGTGGCTAAATGAGATGAATTATTTGTAAGAAAGGGGTGAGTATTACAACATCAAAAAATATGAATAATTTTATTTGGTTTAGGCGGTATACCCAAAAAACCGAAAATTCGGAATTTCTTTAAATGGCTATAACTTTTTTTGGCAAAGTAAATAGGTACTTTTTGTTTGTGGTTTCTTAAACCATTTTTTTGAGTAGAATTGATTAATGTATTTAGATTTTTTATATCACTTTTAGTTTCCGAGTTACAAGCTCTAACTTTAGTTTTTCTTATGGGCCGACAAGTTGGCTCTATCATATTTGAACGTGTTTTTTACTCTACTTTACAATGATATGTCACATGTCATACTTATTTAAAAAAAAAAGTAAAAACCTTTTTTTTTTGTAATAGTTTATTGTTTTTAAATATGCATTGTTATTTTCATTGTTGTTATTGCGATTTTTGTTTAACAATTTTTGTTTTTCATGGCTTACTTAAATGTTTGTAATAAAATTATTTATAAATATCACCAGTATTTAGTACTTCGACTTATTTTCTATAATAAGTATGTCATGTGACATATTGTTGTAAAGTAGACTAAAAAACACGTTCAAATATGCTATAGCTAACTTAGCGGCCTATAAGAAAAACTAAAGTTAGGGCTTGTAACTCGGAAACTAAAAGTGATATAAAAATTCTAAATACACCAATCAATTCTACTCAAAAAGTGCTTTAAGAAACCGCAAACAAAAAGTACCTATCTACTTTGCCAAAAAAGTTATAGCCATTTAAAGAAATTCCGAATTTTCAGTTTTTTGGGTATACCGCCTGAACCACATAAAATTATTAATATTTTTTGATATTGTAATACTAGCCCCTTTCTTACAAATAATTCATCTCATTTAACCACATCTGTATCTCTTACCGTTTATGATATCCCCATGCATTTCACGCTTATCTTGGACATCCTGTATGTATATACATCAGTGTCCTTATTTGATTATTATTAATTGGTTCAAAAGTGTTAAAGTTAAAAGTGTGATTTTTACTTTGATTACAAATAATGCCTCTTATTTTAGTTCAAGGTGCAATAAGTAATTTAAATACGCAGATTACAACAATTTATGTTATAAATCTGTGAGTTTACCTGAAGTAAAGTCACTTGATCCCTTCCACAATTCTTCATTATTTAACAAAACGCTTAACTGTAACATCAATTGAGGAGTTGCTTCTAAATAACGTTCGTTAGATTCACTGATAATAAAAGAGTCTTCCAATACGTAATCGATTTTGTGTTTATATTTATTAACTAAGAGGAAAACGCCTAGAATTATCAATGGAACATGAGTAATGAATAATAACATCATCAATAAACATGTTTTCCATGTTTGCATTCTAAATATTTCGTGCCTGAAAATATTTTTAATTTACTATTATTCAGTACTAAATTAAAATGTTTTTCCACTTACCAACAATATAGCTCACGCATATTTATAAAAGTTGATGAGAATACAAAAAATAATGTTAAAAATGCAAGTAGGCTTTGGCATTTTAAGAAATAAGTATACCCAAGATATAAATCAGTACCAATATCCAAAATAGCTAAAATAATAGAAATTATCGACTTTGCCATTCCAAATATCCATTTTACTTTGGAATTATTTTCTTCTTCGTCATTTGAATCCGTATCACTCTTTTTTAAATCATCCCCTAAAATATTAATACTAATTATATTTGAAATAAATATCATACCAATAGAAAAATTATTATTTTTTGGTAATTCAATTTTAAATACAAATAAAACATATTTCTAAAATTATATTGAATGCCTTTGTGTTAATAAAATTGACTTTTTGACGTACTTTGGATATTTAAATACATAGTTATAATAGAATCCACCAAATACTTATTTTTTTTTTAAATTAACATCTGAGTTTTTCATTATGCTATAATAGAAATAAAAAGGATTAAGTACTACCTGGTTCTATTTGGTGAAAACACCGTATTGGAATCTGTGTAATATTAAATCGTTTATTGCTTTCTTCGTCCATAAATATTAAAGAGTTTAAAGAATATCCTAATCTTCTAAAAGCTCTAAATATACCATGTTCTTCAGCTTCAACATCAATTATACTTTCAGCATTTTTTATAAACCCATTTTCAACAAAATTATAGTGATTCATTGTTATCAAACGTGAATTGTTCACGGGCCTTTTTGAATTGTTCCACCCCCTATTAAAAAGGAATATAACCAAAAATTATCTACGTAAGTACATACGTGTATAAAAATACATGCTCATTGTCCAAAAAATCCAATGGGGGCGGATAGTAAAGATTATAGACAAATTACACAATTAATTTATCATTATTCCTTGCAAATACATATTATGTACACGCGCCCAGTTTTGAAACTATAGAGGTAACCCCTTAACCGGAAGAATTGGCCAGACCCGAGCTGTGTTGGGGCATGGTTTTTGCGTGAAAATTACGTATACTAAACTCGGGCATGAAAATAATTTAAAAATAACAATAATTTTTAGAGAAAATTTATTATAACTTCTTATTTCATCGTAATTTATTTTTAGTTAAATAAAGAATTTAGATTGATTGTGGTATTAAAAAATATTTTTTTACCACTTTAGAGTAAGTATAGTAAGAGTAATCGTAACATTTGCTCTCGTAGGGGAAGGCAGTCAATATAAGTAGCACTTAAATTATATTAATATTACAACTATAGGAAAAGATTCTTATTAAAATAATATGTATAATATAATGCATACCAGTATGTAGTAGCTATACCTATATATTATAATATATAAATTACTTACCATCACTTTGTATAATATTCTTTAGATAGCTATAAGTGTGTAAAGTAATGAATGTAACTTGCTATTGTCCATTTGAATATCAATTCAAACATTATCCATTCATATACGAACGAATAAAATTATAATAATAACACACTCTTGACATTTTTTAAAGATGAACTGTATCTCAAATACTACTGTTGAATGCTCTACGAAAAAAATCAAATGTAGAGGGGATAGAATAAAAATAGATTCTTATTTGCTTTAAATGTTTTCAAGGTTTTTAAATCATTGCCATTCTGTGGTATAGCAATCGACTTGTCTAAATCTAACAAGGAAACAAACCTTAGTATTACAAAGTAAAATTATTTTTTAATCTATTGTTACTATAAATGTCAAAAAAGGGACCATTATTACACTCCAAACAGACGAAACAAAAAATATGTGTTTTATTTTGACCAACAAATTGATATAAATGTAATACCACTTTAAATATTATATAAAATAATTGCATTTATTTTTTTCAAATAATGTAGTTTTTATAAGCAATTTGAAATTAATTTATGCATTTACATCATATTATACAAATTAAATGCATTTAATTATACTACATATTAAAATAATTTTAATAAATGTATGTAGTGGTGCACCCACAATTTTTTTTGCGAAATAACTTTGCGAAAAGAATAACATTTTGATGAAAATTGGAGAAAATGTTTTTCTTATGATGTCAAATAAAATCACCAAGTTTCATTAAAAAATATTTTAAAACATCACCAAAAATTTTAATTGACGCTTTGGTCAAAGTATCGTAGATACATTAAAATACATAAATACATTTTCCCCAATTTTCTTAAAAATCTTATTATTATTTGCAAAGTCTGTTATAAGCGCAGTCCATATTTTTTTGAGGGTTATAAATTAAAACAGAGTATTCCGAACCTCAAAGATCTATATAGGGGACCCTTACGAGTAACCACATTTTTTTTTTGTTGAAATAGATCAAGTAGAAGCGAAAACTAAAGCGAAAAGAGGAAAAACTGATGATTTTCCGGAAAAGTCATGAAAAAAGTAACACGCGAAAAATAGGATTAATCCACAAATTCAGTTATTAACTTGTCTTGATCCCAATAACATTTTAAAATCAAAAATCGCTGTAAGGGGATTATTTTATTCAACAAAAAATTCCGGTTACATATTATAATGTTGTTTTGATGAAGGGAAATATAATGGTGTTTTTTAATTACAATTTAAATGCCGTACCGTGTATAAGACTATTAAATAATATTATTGTATTCAATTAATAGATAAGAAGGTAGAAAATAGATGTATATAAACCCCATCGATATTTACAATTGTTTCGTGCTTAGATTTAACACATATTCGAATGCATAAGTTTGCATAAAATTAATTTCAATATAAAAATACCCGTATATATTTTACCTAAAAATCGGTTAATTTGTTAATTTGAATAAATACAAAACAAATTCGAAAATGCGCTTACAATTATTTTGCATTGTGTGTTTACTTATTGCCATATTTGGAACCAAAACAACTGCACAAAAATGCACTAACGGTTTTAGATATGATGCAGATAAAAACAGTTGTATTTATGTATGTGGAATAAATGAAGAATACAGTCCGGTAGACAGAGTTTGTATAAAATTTGTAGGAAAAGGAGAACCAGTAACGAGAATTCCAGATTTCGGGGATGAGGAAACTGAAACAGGAGAATAATTTACATATCTGGTTCGAATTAGAATTGATTATGTGCGAAGATTTGAATCTTGCGCAGATTATGAATGTAATTTATTATCAAGTCATTATTTGAAATAAAATATTTAAAAAAATGTGTTGTTAATCTATTTATCTATATCTATAAAAGAGTTTGTCCTTAACCACTCACTCACTCATTCACTCACTCACTCACTCATATATCAACGTACAGCCCAAACCCCTAGACTTAGAATCGTGAAATTTCGTAGGTGTCTTTTTTTTTATTATGTAAGCACCCACTAAGAAAGGATTTTTCGAAATTCAACCCCTATGGGGTTAAAACAGGGTGTCAAAGTTTATATAAAAAAATATTTTTTTTGTTCGCATTTAATTGAAACATATCGAACATACTCTACAATATAAATAATGAAACATTAATTTCAGCATTTCCCAAAATTCAACCCCTAAGGTGTTAGGGGGGGGGGGGGACATTTTGTAAAATATTTTTTTTTGTATTCACCGAATGAAACATGGCACAGTAGGTACTAGAGATCAGATCGGGCCTTAAAAAAACGGCCCGACCCGGTCCGAAGATATTTTTTTTTTAATTTGCCGACCCGATTCGGTTCCGAAACTTTTTTTTTCGACCCGGTCCAATCCGGTTCGATTTATACTAAGGTCCGACCCAACCCGGTCCAAACGTTACAAAAAAAAATCAAGCCCAGTCCGGTCCGATCTGAAATTCGGGTCGGGCTAAATTCGGACCGGATCGTGCTGGCCCGGCCCGAATTGATCTATAACGTTTTCTTATATGTTTTCTTGGTTTGAGAATTCTTTCTACCCGTGTATAAATTATAATTTTGTTAATAACTGTTAATTGTTATTAATTTAACATTAAGCAATTAAACTATTAAAAGTAAAAGTTTTGTTTTGAAAAAATAATATTTTTATTTATTCGTAAGGTCCGTCTAGCTCGGTCCGATTTATGCTAAGGTAAGATCCGACCCAGTCCGGTCCGATGTAAACCAATCCCGGACCGGTCCGAATTGACCCGGTTCAAACGTAACAAACAAGAATTAAGTCCGGTCCGAAGTTCGGGCCGGGATAAACCCGGGCCGGGCCGGGCCGGCCCGGCCCGATCTGATCTCTAGTAGGTACTATACAAACAAATATCTTATGGGAATTGGGGGGGGGGTAAAATTTTGATATATTTATCTTCATAACTTTTGATGATATTAAAGTAAATTCGGACAAATTAATATTCAATTAAAATTGAATGTTCCATATTCAAGCCCTAATAGCATGGGACGGGGACGAGGATGGATTTAGATGTTTGTCTGTATACCTGCTTTACTTATAAAGGTAAATTTGAGCAAAATAGCCATATAGAAAATAAAAATTTCGACAATCAACCCCTAATGGCGGGGGTAGATAGGGTCAGTGTTTTTGATATGTTTATCTGTATAGCTGCTTACGTTATAGTGGTGGATTCAGGCAAAATAATCTGCAATAAAAAAATTCGATATTCAACCCCTAATGGCGGGGGTTAGTTCTTACAATTTTTAACTAAAATCCGAGATATTTACGTTTTTTATAGGTAATGGATAAAAATCAATATAAAAAATATGTCATCCCCTATCACGTATGGAGGGTTCTAATTAGTTTCGAAGTTTACGCGAGCGAAGCCGCGGGATCCCGCTAGTATTTAATAATAACTTTTGTTATCACTTACATAATATATTATTAATATATTATATTATTAATATATTATGCAAGTATAATGCCTGTTACTTTTATACAACTAATAATTAGGAATTAGGGGACTTTAAACATAAACTTTTTTTGCCTTTGCACTTTTCCTCTAAAGTTGACAATTTTTAAGCTGCTTTTTTCATAAAATAAGATACAGCAATAATATTGTTTTTGAAATACAAACCGTCAAACATTGTTTAAAATCACTCACCGGTACTGCTGTCATACAGCTAGGCCTGAGAACCACCGCGTCTCCTTTAGTTCCATAGGTTTGCATTAGAAAAAAAATGTTAACCTTATTTGACCTTAAAGACGTCAATCAAATCTTAATGTTAATGATTTTCTGTTAATATTGAGACAAACTTGAAAAATTTTTTTTTTTTAATTTTGTATTTTTGTTTTGTCATGAGCACTAGAAGATGTCTTACAAATGATTAGGAGATTGCAGAAAATAGGATGCTATATGGAGTTTTTGATAACTTTTTTAATTTCAGCTTGATATTTCTTACTAGTACGTAGGTACTTAACAATCAAAGATTTAACTTTTATGTACACAAAAATATAAAAATGAAGTATAATGTCTTCATTGCTAAACAAAACCTCGTGTATTCGACATGTTTTGGGCATGCACGCTCGAAAACAAAGCAGTTACGAGAAAAGTCGCAAAGGAAAACTGTGGTAGAATCGCCAAAAGGAAGTCACCCAGAAATTTTCAAATATATGTATTAATCAGAAAAGGGTTCCGTATTGGTACCTATATGTTTTTATTTAATAATCCATAATGATAATCTATTTATTAAAAATAAAAAATAGATTGTGCTGTCATCTTTCAATAATATTAAGGGTCGATCCACACTATCGAGCCGGTCTTGAGCCAGTCTCGCTCCAGTTAGTATAGTAATACTCTATAGGAGCGAGATTAGATCGAGACCTGAGTGATACCTATAGTGTGAATGATTTAATTGTTTACTTTTTATTTATATTTGATGAGAGCGAGACCGCACCCAGACCGACTTGATAGTCTGGATCGACCCTTAAACTGCTGCTAATTTGTTTTTTAATTGATTATTATCTTTGATAGAGATGAAGAGTTTTAAATTTGTCAAGTTTGCAATGTCTAGTATCATTTCAAGTATTCTCAAGTGTACCTTATTCAAAATAAAATTATTAAATTGCAAAACTATACGGTATGAGACTTATAAGCGAGGCTCGACTGGTTTTTGACGTTATGTTGAATATCCTTATTTTATTAAATTGATTTTTTGATACAAATAATTGTAAAGTACATTAATACAAAACTTCTTGAATTTGAATGATAAAACAAATGCAACCATCAATATACATTTGATGTTTAATGGTTTTTTCATCATAAAAAATAATAGAAAAATTAAACGTTTATATTTTATTTTTTCTTATCATAAAATTCAATTCATTATATCTTTAATTAACTGTAAAATTAATGTACATACAGAATATAAAACATGCAATTAAACATTTTTTAGTAAATATAAAAAATATACATGTACTAATATTTTAATCCTGCGTTGTTTTTATTTTAAATTTGTGGAATTAAAAAATAATAAATACATTTAAAAGAAGTCAGTAATTTAACTGTTAAAAATGTGTTTTCGACTATTTTTTATGGTGGTTCTATTTATTGGCATAAATGGAATAATTTTAGAAGAAGATGAATGGATTTCAATTACACACACACCTGGAAAATTCCTTGATAGAACAATACAGCCATCTTATAAAATTATTCAAAATGCTCGACAAAAATTAATAGAAAATTCCCAAAAAATAGCCAATCAAGATAATACTAGATACGACAGTCAATTAGACTTAAAATCTTCATATATTAGTCCAGATACTTCTAGTATTGAACTCAATAATAAATATGGTGAGAACATCCAACCAAGTGGAAACAGAATTTGCTATCCGCCATATTACTATGATACAAATAAAAGGAAATGTGTGAAATTTCCAAAAAAGTAAAATATCTCACCACCCAAAAAGAAAATAAACTCTATAATAGAATGCACATATTTAGGTAGCAAGTAATTAGGTACATATATGTTTATTTGTATTTAAGCAATAGTTCAATGCAACAAATAAATAAACAGATTATAGTAATATATATCTTTTATTATTTTCATGATTAGTTTCAATAAAATTTCTTAATTGGATTTATGAGGAATGATTTATTTTTTTATTATTTATTTTTTTAACCGACTACAAAAAAAGAAGGATATTCTCAATTAATTCAATATGTATATATATTTTTTATGTATATGTATAATTGTATATATGTCTGTTCGGGCAAAACGACAAATATGCACCTACTTATTCGGTTGATTAGAAGGAGTATACACCCGAGGTGATTCCATATAAATTTCATCAGAATCTGACTATGCATTTCAAAGATACATACAGTACCTACTCAAAAGGGAAAATAACAACCTTAAAAAAGTAAAAATAAATCCGACTGCAAAATGGAATTTAAAAATACTGAACTGTATATAATACCTAATTAAATTTAACCGTTAATAAGTCGGTACCAAGAAAATAAAAAAAAATTGATGAAAATAATAAAAGCGACTTCAAAAACTTAAATTAAATTATTTAAAAGGCTCGACTCGCACATATCCGTATTTCGTATCATTATAAAATGGTTTTAAATGATTATTATTCTTCCAATATTGAATATATATATATACCTCTGTACGAGCTGCACATGCGCGTCTACGTATTTCCGTCTGATAAGGCAACTCAAAATTAATTTTGTGTGCATAACGTAAGATCTGTCTGAACTCTTGACCAAGGTTAGGTGTCAATTCCTGTTGAAAAAGATATAGTATACTCGTGTCGGTAAATGTTCGATTGTTGTCTCTTACAAAGATATACGTGAACATTGGACCCTGATAGAAGTGTATACATCATAGTTATATGTGTAGAGTTTATATTTTATTTGAGAATCGTTTATGTGAATGTTATATAGTTTTAATATATATCGAATAGTGTATTTAGTTTTCCGTTATTTTTGTGAGGTTACTGATTTATTTTAAGTGTTGCAAGTGCTTATTGTACTGCATATAAAAGTTATTTCGATCAAAGGAACGTGCTTAGAAGTCGCATGGATAGCTGTTTGAATTATTACAATTGATATCCTTTTTACCATCCAATCCTGATAATTGTATTTGGGAAGAGCAGAGCCGTACTTGGGTACAACAAAAGAGGTAAGCCGTTTCTTTGTACTAATATATGCAGTTGTATGAATCAACAATGTTATATTTCGTTTAACCTATTTCGTACAGTCCACTTAAAATCTATTTTACGGTGTTTAAAAGAAACATTCTGGTATTTCGATACCGAATGAAACATTTTGGTCCTTCGAGCCGGATAATGAACCAGTTTTTTAGTTCATTTTCGTATTAATTTTGATAAAATATTCAAAATTTTGTCATATTTGTTTGTTGATTCATGCACATGGTTCTTGCAGAAACACGTTTCAGTTGGTTAAGTCAGTGACCTTCAAACGGTTTATAACATTCGAACGATTTTCAAATGATTATGTGTATATGCTGTTTAACTTTGATAATTTTGGGGAAGTTTTGATTTGGTTCGGGATGCCATCAGTGGCACACAAAATTTGTCAAGTTATTGTTTTTATGGAAATTTCAGTGGGGTTTTTTGCGACGTTTTTGTTTTGTGATGTTAATTAAATTTAACACACCCACTGAAAAGCAGGAGTTCACAGATCTCACATGGGATATCTAGGTTGCGACGTTATTATTTTGAGATGTTTTTTATGATAAAAAACACACTAGATTATTCTTATTTTTCGGCATTATCAGTTTAGGGTTTAAGTACATATTATTTCGAGATGCCCCTTTTTAAAGGCACACTAAACTGATAGTGAGGTATTTTTGAAATATACCATTTTGTTAAAATTCGTTGTAAGAACATTTTGAGATGCATTTGCAAAATTTATTGTTTTCTTGAAATTTCTTGCAAAACTATTACGTATATAATTATTTGATTGAACACGAAAAAGTCTATACGCTATAACATTGCATTTGTAGGGATTTTTGTGTGTTAATGTTAATCACCACGTGGTGATTTTGTATAGTGCGATTAGAGCGCCAGACGGCGTAACGGCCACTGTAGCGTTCTCAGGTGATAGACGGCTGCCATGTTGATTACTAGCTGTCATTTTGACATTTCGATGAAATTGTTTTGTTTATAGATCAGCTGTTTTGGCAACAATTAGTTTCGTATTCAAAAGTGTAATATATTTTAATTAATTAACATTAATTATATTTTGGTTTGATAAATGTATTACACTATAATTATATATATAAATTAGACATTTATTTAAACTCGTGTGTATGCAATAACATTTGTTGTTGTTTAGGTATTTATTTGGTTGGATACACGAGTGCAATGAACGTTTGACGTTTATAAAATATTTTTGTCGATGATTTTAAATATTTTTGCTACGATTTATTTTGTTGTTTGTTTAGAAAATTAAGTATAATTATTTATACTATATATTTTAGTATATTTCAGGTATTTCAGCTGTTATATATTTATATTTTGTTTGTTTTGTGTATTATTTGGATCTTTTGAAAAATTTAGCTGTGTGTATTGTTTAAGTAAATAGTTATTTTTCGTTTGGTTAGATTAATAGGGGTATTACATAAGTTTAGTCATAGATCGTGTATTATTAGCTACGATTAGTTATTTGTAGTTGTTTATTTCGTTTTGGTAGATTTGATTGAGGCTTTACAATGGCAGATATCGAAGCTCGGGAACGTTTACTAAAAATGCGACTAGCGCGACAGCAAACGTTGTTTCAGAGGATACAAAGGGTTCATGATATGATTAAGGATCTGGAAAAAAAGGCCGTCGTGAAGGCTTTTAAAGGCCAGCTTGCTACGCTCGATAAAACTGAATTCGAATATGTGGCAGTGACTGATGAAGTCAACTCGCTACAACTACAATTAAATGCGGCATTTGAACCTAATTATCAAACCCTCGAATCCTTTAATGATTTGTTAGGTCATATTAGGGTCGCAGAAAAGGATCCTCGAGTCAATCCGCCGCCTGAAGTTAAGCCTGTGGAAAATAAGGCGACGACCCCCCCTCCACAGCCTTCCATACCCAAGCTCCCACGGATCAACCTACCCGTCTTCGCAGGACAATTGAAGGATTGGCCGGTCTTTTATGAGGTTTTTAAGAATCTTATTCATGATAACGCCACGTTAAGTGACATGGATAAAATTCATTATTTAGTCGGCCAATTAACCGGGCCCGCCGCTAAGGTCTGTTCGGGATTGCCCCCAGTCGGCGGGAATTATTCGATCATGTGGAACGCGTTATTGAAACAATATCAAAATCCGCGGTCATTAGCAACGAGTTATTTGGATCAAATAATAAATTTCAAGCCAATTACCGCCGCTAATGCGCAAACGCTAGGCAGTATATTAGATAAATGCGCTTCAGCGCATCGAGCTTTAACGAATTTAAAATTAGACGATCTCTCTGATTTTACTTATGCATATTTGCTTTGGAGCAAACTAGATAAGGATACGCGTATGCTTTTCGAGAATTCTAGGCGCGATAGAGCGATATTTACTGTCAATGACATAGTAACGTTTCTCCAGGAGCAAATGCAAATATATACCGTTTCTTCACAACATAGTAAGATAAGTTCGTCCGCGACTGCTTCGAAACCAAAAACACATTCATTTTTTGTGAAGCAACAGGACTCAGAATTACACTGTGACATATGTTCGAGCAATCACACGATTTTTAAATGTAAAAAATTTAATGATAAGTCTCCGCTTGAGCGTTACAAACTGATTAAAAGTAAGAATTTATGTCTGAATTGTTTAATGCGGCACCACGTTAGAAAGTGTCCCAAGCGACCCGCGTGTACAAAGTGTCACTTTAGACACCATACTTTATTACACTATTTTACTGAAAATAATATTTCCTCGGAAAATAATGATAATAGAATACAACCGACGACGTCGCGTTCGACTGATAGTCAGGATACGCCGAGTATAGCACCAAGGCCTGCGGCCTTTTGTAGTACCACGGTTAAACCGAGACGGGGCGCGACAGTTTTATTATCAACAGCAGTAGTGTATATTTTTGATAAAAGGGGTAAGAGACACAATGTACGATTCTTATTGGACTCGGGATCACAGGCTCATTTTTTGACTGTAGAGTGCGCACAGCGTCTTCAATTAGATATAGTTTCTTGCGACTATGCCGTTCGTGGTATTGGAGTTCGCGATAGTGCTGTTGCGGGACAAGCCAGTGTTGAGATTGTCTCGAGATATAATAGCCATAATAGTTTTGAAATGGAGGTCCTTGTAGTCGATCAGATCTCGGACAATTTACCTGATTTTACTATATCTAATGAGCACTTTACTCATTTAGAGTATTTACAACTGGCTGATACTAAATTTAATCAACCAAGTTGTATCGACGGTATAATAGGCGCGCAATTATTTCCAATTTTATTAGGGCCGGGTAAAATGACTGGCGCGGTGAACGCACCCATAGCCTTAGAAACAAAGCTAGGATTTGTTGTTATGGGTTCGGTACCCAGTTATACGCCCTCTAATAAGCATATTAAATCTTATCATACTGAGATAGAACCATCGTTAGAGTCATTATTGACTAAGTTTTGGGAAGAAGAGGACCTGCCGATTCAAGGGTTTGCACACCCCGATGATATCGCGTGTGAGAATATTTTTAAATCCACGATAAAGCGGGAACCCTCAGGTCAATATTCAGTAACTCTACCGTTCAAATTTGATGCATCACGATTGGGAAATTCTTATAACACCGCGCTAAAGTGTCTTCACTCATTAGAGAATAAATTTAAAAGGGCACCGCTCCTGAGGGAACAATATAACTCTATTATGAAAGAGCATTTAGATTTAAATTATATGTCATTGATAACTGAGAATTGTTTAAACGATTATCATTATTTTATACCTCATCACGGTGTAGTAAAACAAGACAGCACATCCACGCCGTTACGTTGTGTGTATAACGCGTCTTGTAAAACAACCACGTCTGTTTCATTGAACGATTTATTATATACAGGGCCTAAATTGCAAACCGATGTCGTTAGTATTTTCATTAATTTCAGGATATTTCCAGTCGCCTTTACAGCCGACATTCGGCAAATGTATTTGCGTATTGGCGTACAAGAACACCACCGGCGCTTTCAACAGCTGTTGTGGCGTTTTTCAGAAGCAGAACCGGTACAAATGTATCGCTTAAATACGGTTACGTTCGGTATTAGATCTTCGCCGTTTTTAGCTCTCCGCACATTACAGCAGCTAGCCGTGGATGAAGCTGAAAATTATCCTGGAGCCGCAGAAATCGTGCGACGCGATTTTTATATCGATGATTTAGTTTGCAGTTTACCTGATATCGAGACCGCACGCGACGCACATATTCAACTAATTAAATTATTTGGACGCGGTCATTTTTCATTGACAAAGTGGGCCGTTAATTCGGAGGATATATTAAATGATATTCCAGAAAAGGATCGCTCTCCTAAAGTAGTTAGTTTTAACACTGATGGGTTAAAAATTTTAGGTTTGCAATGGTACCCACATTCTGATATATTTACTTTTAACATAAACACAGAATTTAAAGCATGTACGAAGCGTAATGTTTTGTCCACAGTCGCGCGGTTATTCGATCCGTGCGGGTTTTTAAGTCCAGTTACTTTAATAATTAAATTAATTATACGAAAATTATGGACCCTACGCTTAGATTGGGATGAACACTCCCCCCCTGATATTGAACAGGAATGGGGAGAGCTACAAAAAGAATTAATTCTTTTAACGAATTTTAAAATTACACGACATTTGGGAGTTACCCTCGATTCGCGGGTCGTACTCATCGGATTTTGTGATGCGTGTATGAATTCATACGGCGCCGTCGTGTATATTAAAACTGTAAATAAATGTGGTGATGTAGGTATCAATTTAGTTTGTGCGAAAACGAAAGTGGCGCCCCTGAAGATACAAACAATACCGCGCTTAGAATTAGCAGCTGCTGCGTTATTAGCTAAGTTATTAAATTTTGTACGTGATACATTGAGTACACGAATTCATATCGACGAGATAATCGCGCTGTCGGATTCGACAGTCGCTCTAGCTTGGCTAACAACCCCGCCGTATCAGTGGCACACCTACGTTGCGAATCGTGTAGCGCAAATACAGGCCTTAATAGCACCTTCATGTTGGTATCATATTAACGGTACAGACAATATTAGTGATTGTCTTTCGCGCGGACTTAAGCCGTCCCAGTTCATTGCTATGTCAACCTGGATAACAGGCCCGGACTGGCTACAATTTGATAGGGACTCATGGCCTATTCGTCCGGTTTCGGCCATTAATAAACACGATATTCCGGAAGCAAAACCTGTAGCGCTAACAGTAATCACACCAACACCGCATCCCTTATATGAATTAATTTTACGCTGTTCATCATGGACAAAAGTTATTAGAACTACAGTTTATGTACTGCGTTTTTTATATATTTTAAAGTCAAAAGGAATTATTACACTATCGGACCTTGAGACGGCCGAATTAGTTTTAATTAAATTAGTGCAGGAAAAACATTTTCATGCGGATATTATTTTGTTAAAAAATAACAAATTAGTGTCAAATTCGATTCGATCATTAGATCCATTTTTACACAACGGCGTTATACGCGTTGGTGGGCGTCTCACCCACGCAAATTTAAATTTCGAACGGAAACATCCGTTACTTTTACCACGACATGATCATTTTGTCGATTTATTAATCGATAAATGTCATAAGGAAAATTTACATACCGGCCCCGCTTTGGTGTCGTCGATTTTACGGCAGCATTATTGGATCATAGGGTCACGTAATGCGGTCCGGTATAGGTTACAAAAATGTAACCATTGTTTTCGCACACGCCCCAGGAATGATTTCCCAAAAATGGCACCGCTGCCAGCGGTACGGGTGACCGAAGCGAAACCGTTTTTACATTGTGCGACGGATTTCGCAGGTCCATTTAAAATTACTCTGGGACGGCGGAGAGGCGTAATAAGTCAAAAGGCTTATTTATGCCTATTTATTTGTTTGTCGACTAAGGCGCTCCACTTGGAGTTAGTCTCCGATTTATCGACCGCGTTGTTTCTAGCCGCTTTTAAGCGATTTTTAGCTCGAAGAGGCGCGGTGTCGGTGATTTATAGCGACAATGGTACTAATTATATTGGTGCTCGCAACGAATTGGACGATTTATATAAATTTTTAAATTCTAAAGCTTACCGCGACGATATCCATCAGGAATTAGTTTCTCGGAAAATTTCGTGGGTTTTTCAACCTCCCTTAAGCCCACATTTTTCAGGGGTTTGGGAATCCCAGGTTAAAGCCGTGAAGTCACACATGTGCCGGGTTATAGGGCATCAAATTTTGACATTTGAAGAACTATCGACAGTTCTCACTCAAATCGAGGCGTTATTGAACTCACGCCCCCTATCTTGGCTGAGTACAGACCCCTCGGACCCTCTCCCTTTAACCCCCGCACATTTTCTCACTCTTACTCCCTTAACCTCTATTCCCGCTCTACCCTTGCCTGATGTGTCCGTGACTTTACTCGACCGCAAACGTTTGTTGGATCAACTGGTCCAGTCGTTCTGGCGTCGCTGGCGTTTGGACTATATATCTCAGCTCCAGCGGCGACAGAAGTGGCACGGCGGTAGTCCCGAAGTCAAGGTGGGAACACTTGTTATCATCATATTCGATAACACACCCCCTTTAAGGTGGCCTTTGGGCGTTATTATAAAAACGTTCCAGGGGCCGATGGTATCGTCCGGGTAGTTAACGTCCGGACCGGGTCCGGAGTCTATAAACGTCCAGTGGTGCGATTATGCCCACTACCGACCCAATGATTTATATACAATATAAATTATTTTGTTTTAGTATATTTCGTTTTGTTTAATATTTCGTTCGTATCTTAGTTAAGATAATTTTAGTGTGTTGCGGAATTTATTTTGATTTTTTTGATGGGTTAATGAAATAGTCTTTCATGTCGAGGGGTATGTACGAGCTGCACATGCGCGTCTACGTATTTCCGTCTGATAAGGCAACTCAAAATTAATTTTGTGTGCATAACGTAAGATCTGTCTGAACTCTTGACCAAGGTTAGGTGTCAATTCCTGTTGAAAAAGATATAGTATACTCGTGTCGGTAAATGTTCGATTGTTGTCTCTTACAAAGATATACGTGAACATTGGACCCTGATAGAAGTGTATACATCATAGTTATATGTGTAGAGTTTATATTTTATTTGAGAATCGTTTATGTGAATGTTATATAGTTTTAATATATATCGAATAGTGTATTTAGTTTTCCGTTATTTTTGTGAGGTTACTGATTTATTTTAAGTGTTGCAAGTGCTTATTGTACTGCATATAAAAGTTATTTCGATCAAAGGAACGTGCTTAGAAGTCGCATGGATAGCTGTTTGAATTATTACAATTGATATCCTTTTTACCATCCAATCCTGATAATTGTATTTGGGAAGAGCAGAGCCGTACTTGGGTACAACAAAAGAGGTAAGCCGTTTCTTTGTACTAATATATGCAGTTGTATGAATCAACAATGTTATATTTCGTTTAACCTATTTCGTACAGTCCACTTAAAATCTATTTTACGGTGTTTAAAAGAAACATTCTGGTATTTCGATACCGAATGAAACAACCTCTTTAATCAAATTTTGATGTGAAAAATATTTTTTTATGCATTAAAATATTAATTATATAAAAACTATATAATAAATCGTTTTTTTGTATCAACGGTAAGAGATATAATACTAATAGTTCTTTTTAATTATACACCAGTATATTGAATATTTAAGATAATTTTAAATGTAATTATACTTAATGTATTATAATGGCCGTTTCAAATAATTAAGGAAAAATAAGTATACTACATTTACAAAATTAATAATTTTTTAATTGTTGTTATTAAAAAAAATAGAAAATGTTTCTTTTATTATCCATGTCGTTTTTCATAATATGGAAGTAAATCACATGAATTTTGATTTAATGTTAAAAATGTCCAGTCAGATAAGTTAACAGTACAGTCAAAAAAACGTTGTCATCGTAAGCGCTTACTTTTCATTTTACCCATACGGGCGAGATTTTCATAACCAATGTTGAATCCAGGACGGTACCATTGAAAGAGGGGTGAGGGGGGTATTTATCTAAAAAATGGTGCAATATTCAACTGAATGTAACTTGATCACAATAAAATAAAATTACATCTTAAAAACTCACAAGCCAATACAGTGCCATTTTATTTATTAGGTACAACTTTGGCAAGGATAACTGAAGTTTGAAGTTTTCAGTGAAAATTATCGTACAAACGATCATGTAATCTACAGTTATATAAATACCGCTTAGGTATACCCGGTACATAGCAGTGACTCAGAGTGAATAAAATACGCAGAAAAAATGACCCCGCACTCAATCAATGGAATTTGGTCCTCAGTTAAATATACTGAAAGGGTAGTATGTTATTCATTATCAAGGTTAGTAAATAAACAGGTTGTACCATAACTTTTGACCAATCAGCGGCCGCGCGAAACGCGTCATCCTGAGGACCCTTTATACAGGGTGTCCAAGATAAGCGTGCAATGTATGGAGATATCCTAAACGGTAAGTGATACAGATGTGGTTAAATGAGATGAATTATTTGTAAGAAAGGGGTGAGTATTACAATATCAAAAAATATTAATAATTTTATGTGGTTCAGGCGGTATACCTAAAAAACCGAAAATTCAGAATTTCTTTAAATGACTATAACTTTTTTGGCAAAGTAGATAGGTACTTTTTGTTTGCGGTTTCTTAAAGCACTTTTTTGAGTAGAATTGTTTGGTGTATTTAGAATTTTTATATCACTTTTAGTTTCCGAGTTACAAGCCCTAACTTTAGTTTTTCTTATGGGCCACCAAGTTGGCTATATCATATTCGAACATGTTTTTTACTCTACTGTACAATGATATGTCACATGTCACACTTATTATTAAAAAAAGTAAAAACCTTTTTTTGTAATAGTTTATTGTTTTTAAATATGCATTTGTTATTTTCATTGTTGTTATTGCGATTTTTGTTTAATAATTTTTGTTTTTCAGGGCTTACTCAAATGTTTGTAATAAAATACTTTATAAATATCACCAATATTTAGTACTTCGACTTATTTTCTACAATAAGTATGTCATGTGATATATAATAAACACGTTCGAATATGATATAGCCAACTTGGCGGCCCATAAGAAAAACTAAAGTTAGGGCTTGTAACTCGGAAACTAAAGGTGATATAAAAATTATAAATACACCAAACAATTCTACTCAAAAAAGTGCTTTAAGAAACCGCAAACAAAAAGTACCTATCTACTTTACCAAAAAAGTTATAGTCATTTAAAGAAATTCTGAATTTTCGGTTTTTTGGGTATACCGCCTGAATCACATAAAATTATTAATATTTTTTGATATTGTAATACTCACCCCTTTCTTACAAATAATTCATCTCATTTAACCACATCTGTATCTCTTACCATTTAGTATATCCCCATGCATTGCACGCTTATCTTGGACACCCTGTATAGTAAAAAAAGTTTGACAACTATTTTTAACGTTAGAGGGGTTCTCATGATGACGCGGTCTCCCCTCTCATGCCACACCCCACCAGAGCTATGGTACAACCTGTGTATTTACTAACCTTGATTCATTATGACCTCCTGACCAAAAATCTCAATGGACACAAATTAAGCTGCGGTTTAAAAAATTATTCGTATGTGAAAACGTTAAAAACAATTTAAATAAAATAAACTCTTCATTTATCATACTGTAACATCAATAAAACAAATTAAATAATTTTTTGTGCACCATTTTAGTGCAAATTTAAATATTGCACAATTTTTTCGACAAATAAAAATAAACTATTTTTATTGACGAACGTCTTGTTTTGTTTAATTTATTAATCAATGTGTCAAATAAAGTAATTTATTATATTTTTTCTTTTTGCTATGTGGAGAGATGGATATTACAAAAACCAACACATTTGCGTAATTAATTAATTAATTAATTTATTTATTACAAATAAACCAGCATTCCATAATGCAATACAATAACAAATTAAAAAAATATGGAAACGTACACAAAATAGGAACCACATAATAAACAGCTGACAGTACCTGTGGATCTTTGTACATAAACCAAAGTACAGCCGCTGTAATATTTTCTAAAGAATGTACAAATATATTAAACACAAAATTATACTTACTGACTGCAGAATCTACAGTTAAAACTAAATTCAAAATGCAATTTAATAAATATTTTAAATAATCAATTACATTCTTTAATGCCTCTATATTCCATATGAAGTTTATAAAAGCAATTGACATAATAGCTACAGAAGTCCATAGCGTACTCATGCTGAATAATATAGATATAGAGAGGACTCGAGCACCTGAAAAAGTATTCAAACTTAAGATATTTCTCGGAAAAGAAGAATATAAATATTGCATGATGCGTGAAATTTTTTGGAAAATAAAAATAAAGAATAAACCAAAATTTTGTAATAACTATAAAAAGATTATAAGAAAGCTCTATTAAGAATCCTTAAATTATTCACCACAAAGATACATACATACGTCAAAATAATATCAATAATTTTAAATCTTTCTTTAGTTATTTACTTTTAAGATTATTCTTAATTATAGAAAAAAATATTTTAATTAGAGTGGCACCAAGTCTCACAAAGCCAACACATTTCCTTTTTTTGATAATTTAATGGCAGAAGGTGCTATATACTTGTTCTTCTCAGTAGCTATATATTTATTTTATTGCGATATTAATTTTCTGTTACTTTTAGTATTTATAAATATATTACTGAAATATTCATATAACAAAAACAATTTTTTTGCAACAATTTTTTTGAATCTGATAAAAACTGTTTTTTTTAGTATATCATATTAAGATAAAATACTTATTTCATTCATGTAAAAATAGACGTTAATCGCTTTGTAACTTGGTTAACCAACAATTATTTTTTAACCAGTCTCTGAAGTTTTTAATCTTGCAGACTTGACGCCACTATTAATGTTATGAGATAGGGAGTCACTATTTACATTATTACATTACCTATGACTATGAATTCAGCAATAAATAAAATAACTTCAAATAAATAAAACAAAATGGAAGAAAAATACTGAACAATGAAATCCAAGTAGTCTGTGTAATAGTATTTAAATCGTATAGCCCAAACTATAACTGCTAACGATGATATTGAAGACAATAACTGGGGAACGTAACCTAAAACAAATACATATTAATTATTTTTGAGGTATAAAATAATGAACTCGAGATTTTACGTATAATTTTTATTATTAATAAAATTCAGTTTTTTTTTAAATATTAATTCTTACCAATAATTGGAAAATTCGGATCCATTAATAGATCTACTTCAATCAACAAAATACTGAGTTGTAGTACCAATTGTGGTGTTGCTTCGAAATAACTTTCTTGATATCGAGCGGTGATTATTTTCTGATCTAGCTTGAAATCTCGTTTTTGTTTATATTTATTGACACAATCTATAATACCTAACACAATAGTAGGACTTTGTGTTATAAATATAATCAGCAGTAATATATATTTCCTCCAAGACTTTTCTCTGAATATTCCATGACTACAAAAAAATGCATAGGTAAGATAAACCCATATACTTATTTCTATTAATGGACTGAGCATTACCTATTCAACTGTTAATTAAATACTGACAAAAAGGTGTGACAGAGACAAAGCGATAAAGTAGCCAATACATGTCTCTTTCTATAATTCCAATTGGCCACGTCACAGGTTTGCAGTCATTACAGACCTACAGAAAAGAGGCAGATATTGGCTACATATTCACTTTGTCTCTTTAAAGAGAGTGATCAATTTTGTGAGGCTATTGCTCAGTCCTTTCTATAATTCTATGGATAAACCAAGGCAATTAAGATCTTAGTGCGAATCGGTCTCAAAAAGTTTTCAGTTTTAAATGGTTTTTTGCGATCTTTCTTTATATCGAAAACAAAAGTCGTCAGAGCTACGATTATATTGTACAATATTTAATGCTGGCAGAGCTATGCATGTACTGAAGTATCATTTTGAATAATAGTATTTATTATACTTAACAATAAGTACTTTTTTAAAAACGTACTTTATATTTGTACAATTAATAGGTGAATCGGATTAATTCCCGCATCTGTCGATTATTTCGTTGCAGAATAAGAAATTTTATCATTGCATATTCTTTTATTTTTATTGATACTAAAACTGGTATTGATTATTTTCTGTTATTGAAGATATATTGAATCAACTAAATCTAATAAGTTTCTGATAGTGGATTTTTATCATAAGTCTTTAGTTTTAAAGATATTTCATATTTGCATCTTGTACTGAATTGAATATTATTTTTAGATTTGATCATATATTAAACATACTAAATATATGATTTGATGTAAAATTCTTATGTCAACTATTATATTGAGATATAATATTTTTAACGCTGATTTTCATAAGTTAATCGAATAAAAATCAAAACATGACGTTTTCCTAGAACTTACTTATTTCATATAATGATAAAAATTAAAAATAGGCATAGGTGGGCACAGTTAATCGAAAAGTTAACTTTGTTAATCGTTAACTCGTTAATAAAAAAGAACTTCGTTAATCGTTAAAGCGTTAAAACTCCGAAAATTAACGAAAGTTAAAATTAACCGTTAAAAGTTAACCATCCAAAATGTTTGAAGACCTTTTTTTTGCTATTTCGACAATTTTCTTATGTAATGTACGTTATCATTTGCAAATCCCCCCGTAAATTGTGTTATTCAAACAAATAATGACAACTTGTCATCAAACAACCAATGTAACGGACTAAAGTTAACGTAAGTAAAATTTAACGGAAGTTAACAAGAGCGTTAACATTTTTTTAGTTAACTTAAAAGTTAATCCGTTATTTTGTTAACTTCGTTAATTAACGATTAACGGATTAACGAGTTAATTCCCACCTATGAAAATAGGTAGGCACTTGAATTAAACATTTTAGTAAAAAAATACCAAATGCATCACTTACCAATGTTGTAAGATAAAAATATTATTAATCGTTGCAAGTAAAACAAATAGCAATGTTAAACATCCATAAATGTAAAGACCTCTTGAAAAGTATCTGTATGCGAGAAAGGAATCAGTGCAGACATCGGCAAATGATAAAAATATAGTAACAATAGACCAAAGTAATTTTAACCAATTACGGTTCGTTTCTGCACCTATAAAACATAAACAATTTCATTCAAAAATAATTTTAACATTTTAAATAAATACTCACTACTTTGTTGGATAATGTGTTCATATTTTTTCATTATACAGTCATTTATATCATATATTTCTGTATTAATTTTTTTCTTTGCAGTATCCGAGATAAAAATATCAGCACCTAAAAGATCAATAATGTAAATATTGAAAATAATTTATTTATTATTATTTTAATATTTTACCTATTCTCATTTCAATTTCTTTAATCCTTCTTAACTTCCTCCTTATATCTTCACGAATTTCTAAATGAATATAGAAAGATAAATATTCAGGTAATTCTTGAAAGACCAAAATGCTTAGTTTCAGAAATACAGGTATTCATGTAATAAGTTTTCAAATTATTATATTTTCAATACATTAGAGCTTTCTCTGTTTAGTTAAAAATCAAAATTAAATTAACCTAATACCTACTAAATTGTTAGTTTAATATAATAGTAGATATATAAAACCAAGACATTTTTTCATAATAATAACACACTTACGTCGTATTTCAAAATATTTTCTGCATGTTTTTATCACTCCTTTTGGGGTTTGAGAAGAAATAAACCCTAAAAAATATCGATTTAAAAATAATAATTTATGTAATAAAAATCTATAAAATACCAATTCTGTTTCCAAGTTCTTCCAATCTTTTTAATTTATTTCTTATATCATTGCAAATATCTGTAAAATTAATTGCTCAAATCAAAAATAATATACGTAATGTCCTAAGTACGTACATATGACAATCGTATTTATATGCATTGTTATATTTGTTAAGGCTTGTATTTAAACGCACTTTTTTTTAAATTTGATTGCATGCACTTAATACACTCGAACATAAATTTTAAAATAATTATAATTAATTTCCAATTAATTTTTAATACAAATAATTATTTGTATTAAAAATTAATACTTTGCACTGAATGATTCCACTGTTTTGATATTTTTAATGTATTTTTTTATGATTATTTATTAGATATCTTTGACATATTTATTGTGATTTTGTATATGTTAAGCTAAAACTAACCAACCTCCCTTCGCCCTAATAGATTGCCTTAGCCAATGATATGATATTTGACAATTAAAACGTTATACCGGCATATTCTTCAACACGAGATAAAAATGTAGCGCAAAATATTACAATTTACGTTCGACTGTACAAAATGCATATTATCAAATTAGTCCAATTACATACATATTACATATATATAACCCTTATGTTAATAATATACACGTAGCTATTTAAAATAATTTTGTATAAAAATAAATACTTACTACAAGTTTCAGTGCTATATTTTTCATGGATTTCATTATTCAATTCATATTTTTCGTTAAGTACTTCTAGAGATTCTTTTTCTATAAAATATAGAAAGATTTACATATTTATTAATTTCAATTTTAATCTAATAAAGATGAAAAATTAAAATAATATTGTCTCACCTGATATTTCAGTTTCATTCGACGTTTCGTTAATTTCTACAATTATCTTTTTATCAGGTTTTTCTGATTGTAAGGTACATTCATCTGCTGAATAATAAAAAAGAAACAATAAATAAACCTATATATAAGTACAGCCAGTGGCGCACCCAGAATTTATTTTCGAAAGGAGGGGTAATTTTTTTTTAATTTATACCTATATAATGTTCATTTATTTATTTATCTTCATTAAAAAAACTAAATTATGTATATTGATAAAGCTTTAAGAGGGGGGGGGGGTCTGATCTATACTCCTCCCAATTAGTGTGCCATTGTATAGAGCTATAAATATTTAAATTCAATCTTAATAATAAAGAAATGCATAGTTTTTCTACTCTAATATACATATAATGTAATTTATTTTGCTCCCCTATAGAATATTTGTTGGCGCCCATATTTACTATTACGTCCATTTGAATAAATTTTTTATAAAAAATAAATAATTTAACACATTAAAAAATAAAAATAAAACTTACTTGATACATTTAATTCATCATCAATTAAAGGGATTCCTTCAATGGTTAATAAAGTGTACCCATTCAAGCCATCTTCAATTTCATTTAAATTAAGTTCCATTTTTCTAGCCTGATTCATGTGGCCTTTACTCTGATAATAATGTATGTACCAAAATCAATAATATCGTAGTATTGTCTAACGTTTATTAAATTCTTTTATTTACATATTACTAATGATGTTAAGCAGATCTCAACCATTGATTGAAATTATGCAGTTTCTGTAAAAATATAGAAAAATAATAATTTTATGTTTAATGGGACTTAAATTATTTTCTGCCTAAGGCCTATTTCACACATATACGGTTTCATTCGGTTCGGTTCGTTTTCGGTTCGTTTTCGGTCGCTGCCGACAAGTGTGAAACGATGATTCAGTTTGTTTTCGGTACCTAATAGAAACCGTACAGAACTGAATACTCCCTCCACACGGACAGATTTCATCAGGTTTCAATTCGTGTCCAGGGAACACAAAGCAATGAACGCGTTCACACATACTCGGTTTAGTTTCGGTTTTAACCTGATAGCGAGTGTTATTTTTTTTAAGTTTTGTCGCGGATTTTCTAATAAAATGAGCGGTTTTCTAGATGTTGATGTGGATCGTCTTCATGCTATTTAGCTTCGGGAAAATAGTGTAGAATGCTCCAAATTCCTGCTGTAAAGTGATGAGAGGGTGCTCGCAATGAATTCTAGTATTCCTCCTTCATTTTTTAATTTTTTTATGGAGAAACAACATGGCAACAACTTGCTTTCTCTCCATGATAAATACTGAGTTTACCTAATATGAACCGTATGAGAACCGTGTATGTGTGAAAGGGTTTGATTCGTTTTCGGCTGAAACCGAAAACGAACCGAACCGAATGGAACCGCGTATGTGTGAAACAAGGCTAAAGCTCCTAACCGTCATAACGTCTAATTGACACCATATTATAACATTTATGTTATGATATTAGTTAAAAATAAAACACAGTTGGATTTAAAAATCTTAATAAATAGTTAATTGCGCAGGTCATGGTTCAATCATATTTTTTATTATAGATAAAGTAGTAATCATTGCCAAACATGAACATGTTAAAATAGAGCAAGTGAGTGAGATATACATATAAACATATAATATATGTAGAAATATTTTTTACATCATGTGTTTACAAAAGCAATTGAATTTTTAGTTTTTTATTTGTTTATTTTGTTACCAAGATACTTCATCATGATCATTGTATTGATCATAAACATATTGTTTCCTTTGAAAATTTAAAAATATTATTGAACTAATTTCAAAAAAAAATTAGCAGCACATAGGCACATTGACTTCACATTCTGTATTACTGTAATGTATAAAATTTGGTTAACATAAATAAAGATATAGAGTATAACCCAACCCATACTTATTTTATTACTTTTTCTAAAAAAGAATATTCTTATATTAGAAAAAAATTATTTGTAAATAGAATAAAATATTTCATAATGTGCTGCCTCCTTTTTTTGTTACTTTCAAACGTCCGCGTTAATATGTTATAATAATATACTATAATATGCATAAGTTATAATGTTGTAAATTAATAATATCAACTAAATATTTTTAAAATGGCATAATATAAAAAAAAGATAATAAAATGATAAATAAAAAATAAAACTTAACTCACAGCATTTATAAATACATACATACATTTAAAAGTAGCGGGAAAATTCAAATTTTTAAACAGTTATTAACAAGTAAATGCTGCTAATTTTAAAATGAATTCCATGCACTATTCATTTATCATAAACAAACTTATATTTTTATGTTAAAAGTAAATTAAATAATTTCATAGATATTTATTTACCATACTTACAATATATTTCTAATTTCACACAATTTTGTAACTTCGCCCATAGTCTTATAAATTCACTTTGTAAAGATATAATATATCACGTATCAATCGAGCTAAATGATAAAACTGAATACAATTATTTTAAGTGTTATCACTCAATTCACGTCTTTATCTAAATCGGATGTGTTAAACTTCACCAATCACATTGTAGAAAATCATGCAACAAAAATAGAATGAATTATTTGTTTAAAAGTTTATTTTTTTTCAATTTTAAAATATAGATTTTATGTAGTATTTTTTAAAGACAATAGTTTTAGAAGATACATGTTATATGAAAAAAATGTACGAATGAGAGATAGTTATTTTTTTAAAGTGGGCGAAGAATAAGTAAATAATTTTATAGATTCTCGGTAAAGGAATGACGTAACAAAATCACACCACGAATCACACCACATTTGAATTTTTTAACAGAGACATCTTGTTGTCCATCTTGTACTGTAAATGAAAGTCGAATACCAAGAAGAGATCGTTCTTATCGGTGTTTAATTTAGATATCTTGTCAACAGATGGTGCTGTATATTAAAAAATCTTGAGGTGCATAGTTAAACAATTAACTAAAAATTCAAACAGTGCCCAATACAGTGTCGGATTAAGATTTATTCGGTTCCCAATATAAATTATTTGTATATTTTTGTAAATAATACTTTACTTTACCTACGTTATTCAGGTAAATAATAAGGATACAAATGTGTTGCAATTCTGCACAAGGGCCCCCACCGCCCCCACTGTACTTACCTACCAACTCTGATGAAGCAATAAAGAAGTAGCACGATAAAAAAAGTCAATAAATTAATATCAACATATTTTTTAATAAATATTACAGTTGAATATTTTTTATAAATGCTTAAAATTAACATTGAAATTATTTATAATAATATCTTATTGAAAATTACAAAACAATCTTAATATATATAAATTACGTGTCACATGTTCCTCCGCTATGGACTCCTAAACTACTTAACCGATTTTAATCAAATTTGTACACCGTGTGCAGTTTGATCCAACTTGAAACATAGGAGGCCTGCTATGGGAAATGGGGGGGGGTTGCCCCCCCCCCGCCTCTTTTTTTAAAGAGAGTTCCCATTTATTTACGGTAGTGGTGGTGGGGGGCTGTAAAGTTCCTATGAGAAAAGGGGGGGGGTGCCCCCCCTTTTTTTTCGCCCCCCCTTTTAAAATAGAGTTCCCACTTTTTTACGGTGATAGTGGTGGGGGACTGTAAAGCCTCCTTTGGGAAATGGGGGGAGGGCGAACCCCCCCCCTCCTTTTTTAGAGAGAGTTCCCACTTTTTTACGGGGAGGTGGTGGGGGGCTGTAAAGCCTCCTATGGCTAGAGTAAATTTTCGTATGCATCTAGGCTTCTGGGTATAATTTTAAAAGCTTCCGCGGTGATTTTCATATGCATTCTTGGATTTTGGGTATAATTATAGGCAACTATACTGTAGTGTTTGTCTTATTTTGTGGTGTTTAATTTATATTACAAATAATTTCTGTTTTGGTTGTGAGTAAATTTTCTGTCTATTTCCTCTGTGACAGTTTTTGCATTCCGTAATAAAAAAAAAAGTTTCACTTCTAACGCTTATAGTTTTCGACTGACGCTTTCATTTTTTTTTTGTAGTAAACGAATTCAATATTCATAGTTAAGACAGGACAACGTCTGTCGGGTCAGCTAGTCTTAATATATATAAATTACGTGTCACATGTTCCTCCGCTATGGACTCCTAAACTACTTAACCGATTTTAACCAAATTTGTACACCGTGTGCAGTTTGATCCAACTTGAAACATAGGAGGCCTCCTATGGGAAATGGGGGGGGTTTGCCCCCCCCCCTCCCGCCCCTTTTTAAAGAGAGTTCCCATTTTTTACGGTGGTGGTGGTGGGGGGCTGTAAAGCTTCCTATGGGAAAAGGGGGGGTGCTTCCCCCCCTTTTCGCCCCCCCTTTTTTAAAATAGAGTTCCCACTTTTTTACGGTGATAGTGGTGGGGGACTGTAAAGCCTCCTTTGGGAAATGGGGGGGTGACCCCCCCCTTTTCAAAGAGAGTTCCCACTTTTTTACGGGGAGGTGGTGGGGGGCTGTAAAGCCTCCTATGGCTAGAGTAAATTTTCGTATGCATCTAGGCTTCCGGATATAATTTTAAAGCTTCCGCGGTGATTTTCATATGCATTTTTAGATTTTGGGTATAATTACAGGCAACTATACTGTAGTGTTGGTCTTATTTTGTGGTGTTTAATTTATATTACAAATAATTTCTGTTTTGGTTGTGAGTAAATTTTCTGTCTATTTCCTCTTTGACAGTTTTTGCATTCCGTAATAAAAAAAAAGTTTCACTTCTAACGCTTATAGTTTTCGACTGACGCTTTCATTTTTTTTTTGTAGTAAATGAATTCAATATTCATAGTTAAGACAGGACAACGTCTGTCGGGTCAGCTAGTACTTTATAAAATGTACTAACTCACTATTAAAATATCTGCCATGGGAGCCACAGGACATTCTCATACGTAATACTATCAGATGAAAAGTGTACGAGATTCTTATTTTTTTTAAATATAGCAAGGCTTGTATTTAAATACACTTTTTTTTTTAATAATAAACACTTTTCATTTAATAGTTTTCACTTATAGCAAATATTCTGTACGAAAAATTAATTATTCAACATTAAATAAATATATTGAACTTAAAACAAATTATATTACTTTAAATAAATATTTTCTACTAAAAAATAAATACTTATGCACTTGACCTAAATTTGGACCTGCCGAATTTAAAAACTACATATTTTTGATGCATTTGTTGTGATTTTCTATATTTTAATCTAATCAACCTAATAATCTCGTTCCTTTGGCCCAAATAGATTTGATATTTTTAATAAAGTATTAAAATGTATGTTCGATGTACAAAGTGAATACAATCTTATATATTAATTATTTAAATAAATGTTTATTAAATAAATATTAATTAAATATAAGCCTAAAATATATTTCTAACAAACTAATAAAAGATAGAATAAAAAGTAAATACTAAATGATATGTTTGTTTGTTTATCACAAAAAGATATGTAGACATAAACATTAACTGAATCTAAAAATTGGTTCATAAAAGTGAAGGTAGAGATAGGTATAGTCCAACTAATTTATCTTTTTAACACAATTTTTAAATACAGACAAACGTAGACCCATAATACGCTCTTTTTTTAGTAAAGACTCGATTTTCGAATCATATGCACAGTCCATTCTCTATATCTACATAAAAATTTCTATTAGTATCTTTACAAGCAAACATACATTTCTTTATACAATAAAATATCAAAGTTAATACATATGGAATAAAACATAAAATAGGAATCACATAATAGGCTAAAAATAGCTGTGATGAATCTTGGTACTTAAGCCAAAATACAACCGCGATGATAGTTCTTAAAAAATGTATAAATTCATTGAATTCGTATTTGTACTTGACGTTTTTCGAGTCTTCAGTTTCAACAAAATTTAAAAGACTTTTGAAAAAATCTAACACATTTATCTCCTCATTCAGATTCCATACGAAGTTTATAAAAGCAACAAAAAAAATTGCTAGAGATGTCCACAGTCTACTTATGCTGAATAATATAGATACAGAAAGAACTCGAGCACCTAAAAATGCAATTTATTGTTAAAATAATATCTATTAAATAATATAATACAATTTCTAAAAAAATACCTATTTTGAAGAAGTCTGGAATGCATGAAACAGCCTCAAATAAATAAAATAAAGGACAAGATAAATCTTCAACAATAAAGTCCAAGACATCTGTATAACGATTCTTCATTCTAATATTCCATACTATATTTGCCAACGATAAAATTGAAATCACTCGGATAATACCACCTAAAACAAATTAATATTTAATTAAAATAGCGACATAGAACCCCCTAATCCTATCACGGGTCCCCGTACCGGAAGTTGTTGGCGGGCCCCCTAAGAAATAATTTTTTTTCAGTAAGTTTCAATGACCTTTTTTTAAGTCATTCAATACGACAAAAATGAAGTGTATGAATGTCATAGACCTTTTTTAGATCTCAATTATTTTTTTTAATTTTAATAATGCTTTTTTTGTTCGCAACACTAAGTCTCCATTTAGCCCCGGGCTCCAGGACTGTAGTCATGTCAGTCCCCCTCTTGCGGGGGCCCTGTAGCAATATCTAACTTAATATTTTTAATCGTTGTATTTACGTATATTATTAATATGTGTTGATAAGTAGCGATTGATATGATATTTCTAAAATAATCATTTTATGCTACATTAATATCTACTATTGAAAATAGTTCGAAAGTACTTATAGTAAATCACCAAGATTTTCAGTTTCTAATTTGTAAATATTTATTCTTACCAGATTTGTGGTGATACAGAATTATCGTACATTTCAATACTGAGTTGTAACACCAATTGAGGTATTGCTTCAAAATAGCTTTCTTGATAACGAGCGGTAATAATTTTTTGATCTAATTCAAAATCTCGTTTCTTCATGCATTTATTAATAAAACCAAAAATACAAATCACAATTGTAGGAGTTTGAGTTATAAATATTAGAATAACTAATATATTTACTACCCATGATACTTGTATGAAGGCTTCCAGGCTAAAAATAAACAAAATATATTCAAAAAATATTACATAGATTAGTAATTAAGTAATTACTAAAACGGATATTTCCTCTTGTCAATTTTTAAATTTTCAAATTAATTTTGAAATTAAAAAAAAATGTTTTAGATGAAAATGTCGAGTACGTTTAATGTAACTATCAATAATTTATTCCTAATACATTTTTTTTACTTATGTAAAACAAGAATTTGCTATAAAAATATAGAGTTCCCATTTAAAAAATAGAGTTGACCTTGAAACCGTCACCTAAAGAAAAAATAACCACATTACTTCTGTGACCCTCTCTAAAACGTGTAACTTTCGTCTGGAATGTTTTTCGATAGAACCCTGCCATAAAAAGTTAACAGGGATGGGATGGATATGTTACCGGCAATGTATGAAATCCGGCATTCTATAGAATTCCTAGGTATTCACAGAATGCCTAAAATCACCAGGCAATGTATGAAATGAATTGAATTATATACATTTCCTAGGCATTCTATAGAATACCTAACTGATAGCCGGCAATGTATGAAATGTAAACATAAATGGGGTGAAGCAATCAATTTTGGTCCAGGCACAGATGTTGCTTTACTTTATGTTATAAAAATACTTCCGATGCAAATATACAGGGTGATTCAGCACTGTCGTGCCAAACTTGAACAGTAGATTGAGAAAAATATTTTAAGCAAAAAACTTCCAATAAACATGTGTCCGGAAATGTTTCCTTAGGGGGAACTACAGGCTTCCAAAAATTTTACTAAAAATAGTTTTAATTTAATATCTAGAGAACCCTTTGTGATAGAATTATGAAATTTAGTATTTGGTTTAGTAATAATATGTGTTATCGATTTCTAATATTAACCAATTATATTTTAGGCCAGGGCTGTATGGGGCCAGTGGGCCCATCGATTTTGATCTTGTAATTGTTTGTTCCTTAATTTTTTTCCTGAGTTGGTACTTTTATAAGATTATATGACATAAAATACACAAAAACATACTTTGCTTGTTTATCATAGGATAAACCGTTTTCGAGAAATATCGATGGAAAAGAAAGCATGCAGAATTTAACTTAATACGGATGTTTGAAATTACAAAAAATAAATTTATATTCTTTTTCAATGATTAGAGGTAAGAATAAAGTTCATTTAAATAAACCTCCTAATATGCAGGCCCGACAAGAGGGCGATGCAGGCGATGCAAAAAATCGGGGCCCGGAGCTGATTGAAATTGAAGAAAAAAAAAAAAAAAAAAAAAAAAAAAAAAAAAAAGGTATTAAGTATTAAGGTTTTTCAGTCTGTCCGGGGCCCCCAAGATCCATTTTACATCGGGGCCCGGTTCGGCTCTCGGCGGCCCTGCTAATATGAATCCTGTAAGATCTATAGCCAGTTCTGTTACATGAACTTTATTAACATGACTAAAAAACAAACTGAAAATGGCTATTTGTTGATATGGATGCATTTTCTGAGGTATATTTATATTAACTTTTTGTCTTATTTGTTATCATGAAAGAAGAATATAAATTTATTTTTTATAATTTCCGACACATGTTTATCGGAAGTTTTTTGTTTAAAATATTTTTCTCAATCTACTGTTCAAGTTTGGCACGACAGTGCTGAATCATCCTGTATAATAAAAAATTTTGATTCATTCTCGATAGCTAGGTTTCTAGATTACAATTCGGTATTGTCAGTTCAATACTGAATTATTGATTAAAATAAACTTTTTTATATTTACGCGTATAATTGAAAAATGTATGTCTGTCCAGTAAAGTGATCTAAACTAGTGTTTAAGAATTTGTTTCTGATAATATGTTATTTTGAATGTTCAGGGCCAAAATCTCACTTAATACGTACTCGGACAAATTTTTGACTGAGTTGATTATATAATATTTAAGGTTCCAATATTGTTTTTGTGAATTTGTTATTTTCACAGTGAGGGGCTTAAATCTTACTTAATACACGTCTGGACTAATATGTTATTAAATGTTTAAATAATATCATACCTTATACGCAATCGAAACTAATATTTTATTTTATTTATTATAATATAAAATGTTATAGGTATTATTGTTCATGTATTTTATTATTTTAACAATAAAGAACCAAATTATTACTTATATGAATTTTGACTTTTTAAAATTAAGTAAATTAACTAAATAATATTTATCTGCTTTAATAATATTATTTTGTCTTTTATTTCATACATTGCCTAATACTATCTTGGCATTCTATAGAATTCCTAGGTATTCTATAGAATGCCTAGGCAAAGTATATAATAAATATCTTTTTAACAAATATCTCATACTTTGTCTGAAATCGTTAGGCATTCTATAGAATTCCTAGGAATTCTATAGAATGCCTGTATTTCATACTTTGCCGGTAACAGATACATAAAATCATTCTGTATATACATAAGTATATTCATATCATACTCACCAATGTACCGTTAAAGAAATATTAAAAATTGTTGCAAATAATACGGGTAGCAATGTTAAACACCCATAAATGTTTAGACCATGGATGTATGCGCGTGATATATCAGTGTCGATATCGTAAGCAAATATTACTATAGTCAGGATAGAAAAAAATAATTTAATTAAATATGCCATTCTTTCTACAAAAAAAAATACAATAGGTAAATAGGATAATATATTATACGTACACACAATTGGTAAAAAACAACACTTACTACTTTGCTGGAAAACGTATTCGTGATTCTTTTTTTGATTTCCATTGATATCAGATATTTCTAGCTTTATTTTTTTCTTCGCAGTGTCCGTCATTACATCTGAATAAAAATAATTTAAATGAAGTGTCATTTATTTTATAATTCTATGAATCATCACTGTTAATTTACCTAATTTCATTCCTTTCTCTTTCATCTTTCTTCTAATATAGCCAGGCATTTCTAAAAAAAAAAACGAAAATATTATTATTTACTTTCGAAAAACGGATCAAAATACAAGAGGGTCTCAAATTTCGATATTCATACTAAATTTAACTTTTAACGGGTTAAAGAAATTTCTTAAAGGGTCAGTGATATTTACAGAAGACTAACCTTGGGTTACACAAAGCAAAATTAATCACGATTAGTAAATTAATTGTTTTAAAAGCATCATCTAAAAAACAATCTCGGTTATGACATATTTTATAAGGTAAACAATTTGTTCATTTACAAATTGAGATTAAGTTTAGAATTAACATTAATCATTAATTGAAAACAACTAATTAACTAATCGTCGTTAATTTTGCTTTATGCAACCCAAGGTAAGAGTAAGGCAACATACTGATCAAATATTTTCATATATGGAACGTTCCACGACAACATAATTATGTAGCTATATACCCATAACTTCGATTTCGCAGCTTTAGAATAATTTATCAAAATTTTATGTCCCAGTTTAAAGTTTTTAGATTAAAGTAAATAAAATATTTAATATATACAGGGTGGCCCAAGTAAAACGAAACGGGCGCGCTTTAGGTCATTTAAAATAAGATTTTGAAAAAAAGCTCGAACTCATCGATTTTGCTTTCAAGAGGGACATAAAATTTTTGCAAGAATCTTTTCAACCCTCAACGCTATGAGTACAACCCCTAAAATTCTAAATAGCATGATAGGGCAAGTAATATCTCATTTGAAAGTTTTTTTTTCATTCTAAATACGGTGCTTTTTTTAAATCTATTTAGTAGTCAAGTTTAAATTCCATAAATGCAATGATTTTCTGATCAAAAAACAATTATCTACAAATAAAATTCAAAACAAAGCAGGCTTATTTTCTTATCAAATATTAACAAAAAATTACCAACATCCAAAACTTTAATTAATTCAATAAATATCCAAATTGGATGTTTTTGAATTATTTGATAAGAAAATAAGCTTACTTTGTTTTAAATTTTAGTTGTAAATAATTGTTTTTTGATCAGAAAATCATTGCATTTATGGAATTCAAAATGTAAATAACTTGACTAAAACTAAACAGATTTGAAAAAAAAACAACAAAAAGCACCGTATTTAGAATTAAAAAAAAAACTTTCAAATGAGGTATCACTTGCCCTATCATGCTATTAAAATTTTAGCGTTGAGGGTTCAAAAGATTCTTGCAAAAATTTTATAGCAAAAGATGTCCCTCTTGAAAGCAAAATCGACGTGTTCGAGCTTTTTTCAAAATCTTATTTTAAATAACCAAAAGCGCGTCCGTTTCGTTTTACCACCTGTATAGGTATATAAAAGTGTGTTATTTAATCAGTCTAGTTATTTAATAGACACACATCGTATTATTTTAGTTTTCTCATTTAAAAACTTCTAAACTAATATTGTACGCAGAAAATAGCAACACAAATATTTTATACGTATACAAATAAGTATCGCCTCACAATTAGCTAGCTTTTATTTAGAATTAAGGATTTCAGAAAAAAATAGTTCAGACTAATCAGTATCAATTTGTTTTGTGGATCAAAATTATTATAAGATGTTAGTGTCCTTGTTGTCACTATTAATTAGTTTAAAAAATCTCACTTACGACGTAATTCCCAATATTGATTTTTAATTTTGGATGCATCTTTAAGATTTCGAATTGATGTAAGAGCTTAAAAGAAAAGCAAGTATAAAAATACATTTAATTTTTGCTCAAATGAAAATATACCTATATTTTTTCCATCCTCTACCATTTTTTTCAAACAGCCAGTAATATCTAAAAAAAGAAATCGATCATATAATTATTATACTTAATGTACATATAATATAATGCTTATATTATATTCATATAAATTCTTGAGAATTTATATGATAGTTTAGTTTAAATGTATGACTTTACACACCCAATTTAGTTTGGTCTGACATTTCGTTCATTTCTACACTTGCCGTTTCTTCAGGTGTATCTGTTGAATAATGAAAATATTATTGCACAAATGTCAATAGTTTAATTTTCTTAAATATTTAAAAAAGCACTTAAGAATCAAATATAAATTATATATATACAACTTACTACCTAAAAGATTATTTTGTTCCGACATTTGGTTTGTTTCCACAGTTGCCATTTGCTCAGGTATTTCTGTTGAATAATAAAAATAAATGTGCTAACATCGAGACATTGGTTCTTAATCATAATTATGGCTTTACACAGAGGAGATCAGACTGGATTAAATTTTCAGTAGACAAGATCGCTTAATTTCAATTTTATTCAAAAGTCTCGATGTATTAGAGTCTTACTAAGAGTTTCAGTTTTAAGAGAATATCAATAATTCACATAATTCTAGGTTCATTGATACTGTAAGATACGATGAATAAATAATATTAATCATATTTTGTTATAATTAAAATAAATAATGGTTTATGTAAAATGAAAAAAAAAATCATACAAGATCGAAATGTAACCGGGTTAAATATTCATTTTGTTTTATTAAAATTCAAAAGTTAAATAAGTCATATATTATATCTTATATATTTAACAAAATAGACGATAAAGGTGATTTATAAAAAAAAATTCAACCCAGAAAAAAAATATTATTATCATAATGGTTACACTAAGATATCATTGTGTTTTGAAATTTCAGTTTCTATTTATATTATTAGTTACGTTGTATCTGAACTGATTCAGTACCTAATTAAAGTAATAAACTTTAGCAAAAAATACAAAACAAAAAAATCTTACCTTCGATAGAATCTAATGTGTGTGCACAGCAAGCTGCCATTTTTCTAATTTTTCTAGTTCGTCTTTCTTTATGCTGAAAATGAATTTAATTTTAGATACATACATATAATATATAATATTGAATATTGAATAAACACACATGCTACTGTTAGAAAATAATTGTCAGTTCTATTTCTATATTAGACGATTAACTAAAGTTTTTCATTTATCGAAATCATTTTAAATTTGAATACATACTACAAAAATATTATGTTTAAAAATAATACATTTATCTCTTAATTTTTATATGAAATTAATTGAGTCTAAATACTATACATTTTATGACTTTTAGACATGTTTATCCTTTTGCCAGTCAAGGTCGATATGGAAAACCCTATATTAATATATTGCTTAGGAGCATTTTTCACCAATTTACACCGAAAAACGGGTGATTTTTCCAAAGCGCAGAAATTATTCGCATAAAATGAGTACCTAATTAAATAGGGGTGATCCATAAAATACTCTGCATCATATTTTTTAACCCCCTACCTAAAAATACGTCAAAAAACCTGTACCCCTCAAAATAACGAAGAAAATAGTCAAAATTTGTTATTAAAAACGACGTCTTTTATATAGCGACAAAAATAAAATCTACAGTTTAAAAAAATAGGATTAAAATGTATGTATCAAATGCCGCGTCACGTTTGTTCGGGCCCCGTCTTTATTTTATGGACGAACCCTATAACTTCTGGACTATTGCTTATTTTTGAATAAAACATAAAGTTTCTTACCTTATATTGAATACTCTATTAAGAACACAATTTTTTATAAGCAATTACAATATCCAAAGTTAAATTCAAAATGCTTTTGTCGGTTCATATAATCTCTAGTGATAACTAGTGATATAGTACTATGCGAAACACGTGTTAAATCGTTTCCCGTAGAATCCCGGAAACCATGTATTACGACATATTATTTTAAATATATTACAAATCTGAATTAAGTACTTACAGATTTTAAATATATACAATCATATAAATATAAATATATAATATGTAAATAAACATGATGAAATTAAATCGAGCGTTGAGTGTATATACCTATATTATATTCATCTTACAAATAGAATTAGAGCAAATTGCTGGGATTTAAAATTTTACAAATTTAGCCAAAAAACTGGTTTAAAAAAACGATTAACCTTAATTCTGAATCTTCTATGATTTGTAATTCTAGCGAATATTATGCCACTAAACTTAATCCACGTGCTGGTTTATTATTTAAATTCATTTAAATCTTGAAACCAATTTAGTAAAATAGCTTTTCCACAAATGAAACAGAGCATTTTGAATATTATGTATAGGTACTTACTTATAATATTATATTTTTTCACTTTATATCACAAAATACCACATATGTTTGCCAAATCACCAGATTATAAAGAATGATGCAATAATATAAAATAAATAATGCAAAATGTAACTACCACAATTTAAAAAATAAAAATAAATAAATGTTTTTAATTTATTCAAATTATTAATTATATATGTAGATAGAATATTAAGAAATCATAAGTACAAGTTAGCGTTTATAAGACGAGAAATTAACTAAAATATATTTTTAGAGTTCCCAGAAATCAAATGAGTCACATCGAGATATTGAAAATATTATAGTGTCTCTATCATAGAGATAATGTCTCTATTGAATAAAAGCGACATCTTATATAATAAATTGAAAGATTAATAGAGAGCTCATTTTTATCGATGTATAATTTAGTCAGTTGCCAATAGATGGTGTTGTATGTTCGATTAAATTTTTTTATAAGGATTAACGTCATTAATGTATTCATTCGGAGATAGAAAATATCACAAATGTTTCTTAATAAATATTTTCCTTGGGAAATATTTTGATAGCGACTGTGATAACACGATAAACTAATATATTGAGGAAAATAAATTGTATAGCCGACAGCCGTACAAAATTATTTAACATTCAAGAAAGAAATTTGAAAAATTACTGTAAAAGCCCAGTCATCAGAAGATTTAACTATAAAATATATAGTTTAATTTTTCGAGAAATTGTTGGATATTGATATGTAGAACTTGGCGATAACTTTTTCCTGAGGTGCAAAAACTTATTTATTTATTACAATGTTTTTTTATTTTTAATAGTTTATCTAATTTTATTTTTAAATTAATAGTTATTTGAAATAGATAAGCAAAAAAATCACCTAGCGACGTCGAGGTTTGAAATCCGCGACCAAAATCTATAGAGTTCTGCTCAACCGTTGTGTTTAATATGTCTTTTATTGAATTTAAAATTGAAATTTTGGTTGATCCACGCCTATCACACGTAACCATTTTTTTGAGATGAGGGGGGGGGGAGCAAAAGTTACAATTTTCCTAATAATAATTTTTAAGTGTGAAACACAAGACTTTTTAGGGTTCAAGAGAAACCTTATTAACATCATTTTATAAACTATACAAGCTATATAGACGAGACGGTCAGTTATAAAATTTAAGATCTAGACAAGACTTAGCGGACTCTTATCTCTTGCGCTGCCCTCAAAATATAATAGCATGAAATATAAATTATAAATGTAAACAAATGCATACATTTTCAAATAACATAGCATAAATATTGCTATTTTTATCGATTCCCTTTTATTTCCGCAGTTTAGTTTTTTTCTGTCATCCCAGTCAAACAATTTGCAATGTACTGTCCACTTTGATCGATTTACCAATTTTAATATTTATTAGTACCTACCTAAGTACCTGCCTACACTTGATTAATGACGTTACTTGTTAAATTGCATCTCACATTTAACAGCAATGCAAGCATCAATGTATGTATCCATATGTAAAACAACGTTGTTCCTGTTTATTTGAATAGTGGCTTTAGTCGTTTTGGCATTTGTCTCGTATAATGCTTACATAAGTATAAACGTCAGCATCAGTTAACTACAAATATGTAAATATTTTTATTACAACAATTTCAACTTCTTTGTAATAAAATTAAAATTCCTCAAGTAATTACTCAAAGCTATGTCTTGAATGAATTTTAATTAATTTTAAGTTCCGTGTCTAATAGTAATGTCATGGTACTTGGAACTATTTAAATATTTAAATATTTAAAAATTAGAGAAGAAACTGATTTCTTTGAAAAATAAAATAAAATAAAAAACCAGTTTTTAGTAAATAGTAAATAATACAATATATTTTTATTATTATTTACAATTATAGAAATACCTATATTTTACATAGTTTGTGTTTATAAAATTTATCGAATACATTAAAACATAATCAAATATTATAATTTTTCTACCCAAATCAAATCACTTATCGTTCTCTATTCTATTTTGCAAGCTTTAATCTTTCCTCAAACTTTGAAAAATTTCAGTTCTCTTAAATATATTTAAGATTAAAGAGTGTTTATCCGTTAGATCAAGTATTACTTGATAATGCCTTCTAAAATCATTTAAATCCTCCCAAATAAAAATATAATAAAATATTATCCAAAAATATTTTATTAAACCTTTTTTGTTCTAATTAAAAATCGCGTAAATGAAGTCCGCGTAAACCGAGAACTGGGTGTATATGTAATATTTTTGACGACAAATCAAATTGTCTGGCTACAAATACTGGTCAAGGTTATCGAGTCATTTTCGCTCAGGGAAAAATCAAGACTCGTTATTTCTCACTACTGTATTTAATACGTTTTTATTTCACCGATACATTTGTACAAGACGTTTTTTCTTCTTTCGAGGAAGGAAATCTTTCTCAGAAATTACACTTGCTCTATGAGTCAATAACCAAAAAACTAAAGTTCTTTCAACTTTATTTTCCTTGTCCAAATGTATGTATTCTAGTATTTTTAATAATTATTTTCCTTCTTCAGCTATTTTTTTATTTGTCTCAGGATGATTAGGCACAGATTTAATCGTCATAAAAATAATTATAATATACTTACGCCCGGTATTACCAAGTTTACTTAAATTCTCCTGTCGTGCTACATATAGATCGAGTTTTAATTTTCTACCCTTTTTTTATTACGCATATTATGTATATTTTTCATTGAAAACCTAAATATTGATTTAAATCACGTTAGTAATACCCAAATCTACTTCAAAGGAGCATTTTGGTTCTAAGGAAGCATTAAATTGGCATTATTGATATAAAAGTAAAATGTATTCGTATAGAACCTTCAAAATTTATATATGTAGGTACATAGAATGAAAACAATATTGTCTTATAATAAGAAATATACTATTATTTTTTATTATAATTTAACTATATTATTGTTTTGTCCAACAATACCTAGTATATTTTTATCTACCAGTGCACAGCATTTATAATCTAAAAATTTCAATGCAAACAAATGTTTAGGTAGGAGCAATTTGAATTACTTAAACATTGAGAAAGAATAGACAATTTTGGCAATATAATATATAAAATAATAAATTGTTTTTTAAGGGTTTACAATAAACTGATTTTTATTTCAGAAAGTAAAACCACTTGCAATGCGGCCACAGGTGACATGGTCGTTATAATAGTACACATAACATACAATAAATATATTCAGTGGTGAATTTCGTAACTCGGTCTTTCTCGAGTCATCACGACTCTTTTGTCTCTGGCGATGGGATAGGCTGCATTGTTACATACGCACACTGCAAATTATCAACATTTCTCTCTGTCTTTCTCGTCTTGATCTAGATCAGTGTTTCCAAATAATACCAAATAACAGGTCCGTCATTATCTCATATCATTATAGATTCTGTATGTATCTATAATATATTCGCAGAAACAAAAGTAACATATTACGTTTAGATGAGTTTTTTAATTCGAGTATTATCTGCTATGAGATTAGCTAAAATATTTAATAGACGAAACTATCGCTCATTAAATTCGACTCATCTAAGATAAGAAATTAAATTAAAATGGAAAAAAATAAGTCGATCTCGTCTTATAAGCATTTGAGAAAATATCGTTTCAGTATCATATTAAACCCTATATAGCTTAGATCGGTGTTCTAAGTGCTGCACTCTGGATCAGACTTTTCTCGGTCTTGTCTGGATCTCGAAATGAAAATCGAGACCGAAACTGAGACGATATTAACATTATTTTTAAACCTAGTAGAAAGTGTCAGTTTTAAAAGATTATAATCAGATAATAATTTTCAAATTAATATTTTAAATAAAATAAGTAATTATGTTTCCTAAAATGTCTTTGTTTATTAGATAGATACTTCACCTGCCCTGAATATCCCAGGGCAAATTCTCTTCCTTTATGTCATCCACATCGGGAGAATTTATTTTAAATTAATATTTTAAATAAAATAAGTAATTATGTTTCCTAAAATGTCTTTGTTTATTAGATAGATACTTCACCTGCCCTGAATATCCCAGGGCAAATTCTCTTCCTTTATGTCATCCACATCGGGAGAAGGTTGTATTCGTTCGGTTATAACTGGCTGCGTCTAGATTTAGGAAAGCCATATCAAATGGAAAAAAAGATAGATACTAGCTGTGCCCGCGGCTTCGCTCGCATGGACTACGGAATTATTGTTCAAGATTTTTGAAAAATATAGATATTTTATTCTACACAATTCTTTACTACATTAAAGTATTCAATATTTAACGGTATAGGCAGCATATTGCAAAAGAGCGCACTGGCGACAAATTATTTTTCTACTTGATTTGCTATTATCGTGACTGATTATTCCTTATGTTACCTAACGTAACAAAATATCTACTAAAACCTGGGTAAAGAATATATTTAAGAATTAACAAAAAAACACGCAAATCGGATAAGTGGTTTTTGAGTTATAAGTGCACTAATGGACATACAGACATAGAGACGTTGCGTTTTATAATGTGTAAGGAAGAATATATAATTTTTTTTACAACTATCAAAATATTTCTCATCTCGGTCACGTGTACGAGATAAAACCCAGACGAGTCTCGTCTCGTATGCAGCCCTAATTTTGTTACATGGGAACTTTTTGGCTAACGTTTTGGGCGCTTTCCAATTAGGTAAAACAATGTGACACGGTGTCATATGGAAAGGTTCTTGTTGGAAGACATTTTAATTCCTTAAAATAAACACCAAAGTTCGTTCGCATCGCTTATTTGCATTCTTAATTAGATATAAATAGCCTAACTGACATACATATTCAAATTGTTATTTCCCTAAGTGGTCCATATGATTTTTTTCTTGATAATTTATGATTAATTATTTACTTTCAATACGAATAAACAAACATATTTTCGTAATGAAAAATATATTTTTAGAGAGTGCTACACGCATAGAACATACAATATTTTCTATATTCTTTGTAGCTCTAAAATACTGATACCCTCAAAACTCAAACTTAACTTCTGGCTCTGTCACTCTTATACCCTGCTCAGACCAAATAGATAAAATAGCAACACTTTTTTTATAACATAATAGTAATAAATCCTATATGCTTTTTAACTGTTGATTGTGTTTTAAAAAATGTTGCTGTTTTGATTTTTTTTGGTCTAAACACGACGTTAAAAATGTAGGTTGATAGTAAAACTTTAATATTTGGTGTTTTAATATATTATTTACTAAAATTAACTAAATACATCTCTGTACAGTTCTCGGAATATGTAATAAAAGCCAGTCCTGTACATGGTTTCTTTTGTCAACATTTTCATAGTTTGTTTTTTGGTTACGTAACAAGTTGGCCTAATTTTTTTACGAGTGTCATCTTAAAATATGCGAAATGTCTTTTTATCTCATCAAATAAATTACTTACTATATATGTATGTATGTTTAGAATACTTTTGAGAATTTTGATATATTCCGATTTTAAGAAAAACTTAATGGCAATGATTTCTTAGAATTTGTTTCGTAATTCTTATGATTATTTTTTAGCAATCAAGGATATACAACCCATTGTTGATGTATATCAATATAAAGGGGTGGGGGGAGGGCAAAAACCACATGTATTAAAATTATTATAATTAATAAAATATTATATTAATTTTTATTTAAAATATATTTTTTTATATACTGCAGCAATGTTTCAATTCATTTTTGTAAATGAAACGCAAATAGTTCTTCATAAGAAAAACTGTAGAAGTAAATTGAAGGTCGAGGGTACTTAAATGTTTTATTTTTCCTTATTTAATGCATTTTGTATTTAACTTACAAGTCATCTTGCTCGATTTACTGGGAATTCTGATAAATAATAACATGAAATTTAAAAAATGCAACCGTTAAAAGGTAATTATTTCATCATTATTTTTTTTTACATCCGCATTTAAATGTATTAGTATTATAATACAATTATATGTAGAAGAAACATATAGCTACGTAATAATATGATGATATTACCAGAAAGTAAAAATTTAGTATGTGATTGTTTTAATACTTTTTTTTAAGTATTTGGAAATCTGATTTTGGGAATGAATGATATTTTTGTTTCTTATAATAAACCTTCTTTTATATATATATATACTAATCTTTTTTGTTTGGTATCTAATTTTGAATATTCAATTAAATTTATTATAAATACCTCTTCGTTTCATATATTACATAAAAATGTAAGTATAAATATATATTTTATTCATTTAATTTTAGATTTAATTTATCATATAGTTGACTGACCCGGAATTCCATAATTAAAAGGATAACGAACTAATTACATTAAAACTTCGGTAAACGAATGTTATAGGAGTAATATTTAGTAGAGAATTTGATGGCTAAAATGACGCAGGCTTGTAATATATTCATAGCGAAAACCAATCTGTATATCTCAGCACAATGTTTTATAATTATAATTCCAGGCTACTCATAAGAGATATGGAACCATTATAATTAAAATTGCACCTTGCAATTTTAACCAAGGTCTAGCCAGGATCATCTCTGATGAGAATAAAGATTATTATAGCACAGAATGCAAATGAGATTGTGCTCCTGAATTGTCGTCAGAGGTCAATATCGCAGTGACCTATGAAAGTCATTGCGATTTTTTATTTATTTATAATGGGATATCTGTTGTCTTTTGTTTGTATTCAAAGCCAGTTTGATATACATTAAATATGCATGGAAGCAATACAATGAAAAAAGCTTCTCGTATCTTTGATATGGCGAGGAAGCAATAACCGTGTTAGTCCAGTCAACGAAGCAGTAAAAAAAAAACAGACTTTTAAATATTTATAGAAAAAATAATTTATACTGGCGAAAAATGTTACAACACCTTAAAAATGGGGTGAATGGTGAAAACCCTGTTTTCAAATAATTTAATTTATCTTGGGCTCAAATTGTTCGTGAAATTCCAAAGAATCAACCATAATTAAAAATATATATAGTTTTACCATAAAAATTGCTAATATGTAAGAGTAAGTGACGTAAATTTTTGAAACTACCTTTGACTAAATTTTTAATAAAATAATATGAGTTGAAGATTTTTTAATTAAACCAACGTGAATATCTTTTATTTTTACATACAAATAAATCCCCCCCCCCCCCCCAAAAAAAATATTAAATCACTAGAACAAGTGCACCGAATTTATGTTGTATAAAATTTATATAAAAACTACATTTTTCCAAATAATAATAATAGATTATTACAACAAATATCAACCATAAAAATTGTCCATCGTTGCTTTAGATTTTTATATAAATTGAACAAATATTTCAAAACGCGGTTATCACCTTCTAGCCCCATTTTTAAGAGTGTTGCACTACTGTTGTATGCCCCAAAATCTATAAGAATTTGTTTGTCTTTAAAAGTTCGTGCCAAATACTTCCTTTACTGGACTATGTAGCAATTCTTAAGTGAAAACTTTAAAGGTGTTGAAAATGTGATTTGGAATCTTTTACACTGGTCTAAAAATTCATAATGCCTAATATATCCGTATTTTTTTATAAATAAGGTAAATATTGAATTTCAGTGATAAAAATTAATTTGGATACTTTTGATTGTAAAACATATTTACATCTAAAACATACTTCTCTGAATTTTATAGGCACATAAAATTTAATTTTTTCTAAGAAATATCTATTCAAACATAAAAAGAAAAATTTATCATTAAAACTTAAAATTTACATTTTATTTTTTATTATTTGTCATAAATTCTTTCTAACGAATCCATTAGCACGATGCAAAGATAAAGCATTATAATCTTCAAATATTTCATACTTACATCTATTATATACAAAAACACTAACAGCATATAAAAATGCTCCTCCATAACGTGATATTGATAATGAACAAATAAGAAACTTCTCACATGGAACAATTTTGCGGTTTCGATGACATCAGGGGCAATTCCTATTTTCTTATTCGATCGTGAACATTTTGCAAATTCTGTGAACGATCAAGAAACCTTGGCATCTAATTTTTGATTTTGACAGTTGGAAGCATGCGATATATACCTACAGATGAATGAATATGATATAATATTTCTAATATTGACCTCTCACACGGATATGTTAATATACTTAAAGAGTTCTGACCGGAAGTTCGTTGAATTCTTAAGTTTTTTATATAAGAACGTATCCAACCGATGGAATATCCTAGTATCTATACATTTTAGATGGATTTTCCTCTATAAAAAACTATGATATATTATATGTTAGATTTTTTAAATGAAACCACAAAAATGATAAATATGCAAGAGTTATTTCAGTTAACAGAAAGAACGCAATAGATCTTTAATATAATTTGCACTTGCCAATTTTATCACAAATATAGGTAGTACAGGGTAATTTACAACGAATGTAAAAAAGTCAACAGTAGAGCGAAGATGTTTTTTTTACGTAAAAAAACTTTATATGAACATGTGTTCGGAAATGATTCGTTAAGAAGCTAAAGCCTTCCAAAGGTGATTAGTTTTTATTTAATATCTGGAGAACCCAAGTTATAATATTTGATAATCGGTTTAATATTAATAAGTCTTATTGATTTTCAGTGACGACTATTAAATATTTAGCCCAGGTGTAAATGCAAAACATAAAATACAATATAAAGATTTTCTGACAAAATTAAAATGATTTAATTTTTTTTTATTGAAAAATAGTAAAGTATAGAGTATGTATACTATAACATCCATTCTGGTTACACACGGGAATTAATATTTCACCCCCTGTCACGTATGTAGGTTTGTAAAAATAATTTGTTTAAAATTCAGGCCATAAACACATATTTTCGTAAATATATCGACTTTAGCGCCACCTACCGGGCCCAAAAAAGATAAACCTAACAGAGCATCAAACGAACATATGGTGTAAATATGGTTTAGATACGTCCAGTAGTTTAGGCCTGATGAGAACACATATATACGCACCAACGTTTTTATAAAACATATTTATACCTATAAAACAAATGATCATTACTGACGTTAGCAGCAAAAAGGAAATATTTTACATAGATATTTAATATTATAAAATAAGTAAAGTAATGAAAATTTCGCGTGATATGTTGTATCAATTTAAATACTTATTTTACACTTTTGTACACACATAAATAAAGTAAATCACGAAAGATATGAATACATAATTGTGTTTTTATAAGGAATGATACAAAAAATAATTAAAATGCATGGACAGAAGTAGGCCTTGAAAATTATTATGCATTTTTATAAGAGAACATCATCATATATGTAGACATACATACACATATTTGTATGTAGAAAAGAACAATGAATTTCCGTAAGATAAGAAAAGAATTATAATGTGTTAAATGATTATGTACGAATATTTTGCTTAAAGAATCCCTAAACCAGTTAATTAAATTTGTATTTGCTTGATGAAAAGAAAAGTAATAAAAATGTTGAGTGAAGTATTAATCTTTAAAAATATGATGGTATTTATACAATATACTTTTTGTATACATTTAAGATTCATCTATATGTTTGTTTTAATATTAATTACTATAATTATTCTACTCTAATAAAGTAATTTGTATAAATTAGTATTATTTCAAAAGTCTGGTACTTGTACTAAAGGAAAAGGGATGGTATATTTTAAAAACAGTATTTGCAACAATTTTTTATTGTTATTTATTTATTGTTTTCTGAAACACACAAGTCTCCTTTAGACAGATCATTCATTTTTAAACACGAAAAAAAATATTATACGACTAAAAAGTTCTTCTAAATCAGAAAAAATAGTAGGTACCTAATTATTATGAAATCAAAGCAACTATTTTTGTACAAACAAATTCTAGATAAGAATAGAAAAATTTATAATTACTGTACAAATCAAAATAAATTTATATGTTAGGTATAAAAATTAGAACATCAACAAAAAGAAGTTTGTCTGTTTAGTTTGTATGAAACTATTAAATTTTAATAAAGCTGGCTATTAATATATTAATAGCAATAAATAAATATGTATGTAGATATTTAAAATAATAATAAAAATAATCATCATCATTAGCTGACCAGAGGTAAAACATTGTAAAATAATTAAGATAATAATAAAAAAATTACAATCTTTATTACATATTATACAGATGTGTATATTTACATATATACATATGTACATATCTGCTTTTCTTTATTTTTATGTCGTGACTTTGTTTACATAACTATTATACACACATATCTACATATAAATATGATATAATATTAATTAATAATAAAAGTAAACATGCAGATCCAAATAATATATAATGTTATTGTTTTACGATGTTGATTTAATAAATCTATTAATATTCGTATTTATTGCTAATAAAATAAATAAATAAAATACTTATGCCCGGTATTATCAACTAATTTAAAGCTCCTTTAGCGCTAAATGCTCCTTTAAAGTAAATTAATTACAGATTTGAAATAAGCATATCAAAATCTATATAATGACATGTATAACATTTTAAAATTATAAAAAATTTTTTTGCTGAAAATTGAAATTTTTCCAAGGGGTATACCTTAAAAAAATGCTGATTTTTGACCAAATTTTTTTGTCGAATTTTTAAGTGTTGTATATGTCATTTTATAGATTTTGACACGCTGATTCCAAATCCGTCGACAAAAAGCAAATCCGACTACACGATCAAAAGTTACGACCATTTTTTTCAACATTTTTGACTAAAGCTAAAATTTTGAACGGCCATATCTTGAGAACGATTTGAGATACAGACCTGCGGTTTGAATATTTCAACTTTTCACGTCATTTTCTATAAAATAAACATACTTTTAATCAAATCTAAAATTCAAAAAAATTGTGTTGTATTTCATTCATCAAACTCCAATTTGTTATAGAAATATTAACACAAATACAAAAAAAAAATTAAAAAAAAAGTCGAGGAAATCTATTTCAATTTAAAAAATTGCATACAAATAGGTTGACACTTCCATTTCCATATAGTATATGTATAATGTATATAGATTATGAATTTTATGTTGAGCTTAAAATATTCTTAGGTACACCAGTAATAAAAATAATTTCTTTTTAAACACCATCAATAAGCTTCGTGATTTACGTTCTTAAGTATATTAATAATTAATAAATATACTCATGTTCTTAACAGAATTATGTAACAGTTAAACACACCTTTGAGAAATATAAAAATGTACATAAATAAATAACTATAATACTGAGCTCATTTGGTTCAACATCTGTCAAGGTTAGTTAATATAAATGTAATGTTTAGAAATTGATTTCTTTTATTTTAAATGTATGTATATTATTCATTTTTTATGATTGGTTTTTGTAGTTATATAAATTACTGATATACTAATTAATTTACATAACAATGTACATGTGTACAGGATTGATAAAAAATATTGAGTTTTCTTCACATTATTGTAATAACTTCTTAGAAACAACTTATATTTTTCTCTTCTTAATATATGAATATAAAGTACCTATTGTGGTAATATTATAAGAATTCCGCAAATTATTTAGCGCAGTAATTACATACCACAAGGAGATATAAAATATTTGTAGCATTGAAGTAAATACAAATATAAATGTACGATTTTTATATTTTCAACATAAGGGAACGTCCACAAATTTTAACGAGGGAGGGGAGGAAGAGCTCTATTGTCTACGTTAAATGGAAGATGGGGGGGGGGTCATACAAACAAAAACTAACACTGTTGGATAATTATAACCTATATTTTTCTAAAGTTTACATGGCACTGAAATAATTTAAAAAAAATCATATTATACGTAACATTGGGTGGTGTGAAGGGTCAAAGACTATTGTCTACACCAGTGGTTCCCAAAGTGGTCCCTACGGACCCCAAGGGGTCCCTGGCATCGTTCAGGGGGTCCGTGGGAAATTAAAATCGATTTGGGGGTCCCTGAACAACGTCAGGAGGTCCGCGCACATTTTTATTAATATGGAAGTTAAAATAAATAACAATTAATAAATTATTAGCGATTTTTACGTCCTAAGTAAAATATAAATATAGACAGGTGCATAAAATATTAGTAATAACAGACATCGCGGTGAGTCGAGTTTGAGATTTAAAAAAAGTCATTTTTTTTTGTATTTTAAAACAAAAGTTATAATTTCAATAAATACTTCTTCAGCAAAATGTTTTATTTATATTTTATTTTTACGTCAACATTTACCATTCAAGACATCAAAGTTAAATTTTTAATTTTTCTATTATTCATTTATGTAGTTTTTCACCCAGGGTCCGTGGGAAAGTTTTGACTATGAAAGGGGGTCCGTGGGCAAGTTTTTACTATGAAAAGGGGTCCATGGGCCAAAAGAGTTTGGGAACCACTGGTCTACACAGTGCTACATTACAACTTAAATAAATAACAACACAAAAAATCGGAATTATAATTTTAATATAAATAAGTGCAATGTTATATACAGTTTCCATTTTATCTCATACTTAAACTCACTTACTTGTTACAGGTTACAGAGTTACAGGTAATGAAAACCATTGAAGTGGAATAATAAATTCGATTATATTTAATACCGTGAATTCGTGATACTTGGATCAAGTGAACCATGGAAAGGTGTTAGTTATCGCATCTGTTGTGACTCACTGTATAGTATACCTTCTCGTAAATCAGTAACAGGTTGCTGTTGAGAAAACACACTGTTAAACACACATCGCTGTTGTAAGAATAAGAAGAATAGAAGTTATTTACATTGTAGATACTAAAATAGAAAAATAGAATTTTAATATCTAAAAAATTATTTATTTTTAACTTGATAGAAAACATTTACGAGTATGAATGTATGTAAAAATGAAAAAATGAGAATATGCGTTAAAATTATCTAACCTAACATTCCCTCACATATTAGAAAATACATTTAATTACTTTAATAATTTATTTAATTAAACCTTTAGTTATCCCATATGATGATTACTACATAAATTAAATTATTAAAAAATAAATAAACTATATAAATACTAGCGAAAAATAAAAATATTGAATACAGTTTTATATCTGACTGAGGAGTTACACGTTACGCCCTATAGCCAATAACTAATAACCTAAATAAATAAAACATATTCTTCTTCTTAATAATTTTCTACCGGCTGATTTCATTTTCAGACAGCTCCTTAATATTGCTTATTTTCTTGCTGGGAGACACAAGGCCACATAAAGGAGAGGGATGTTAGGGTTAGTTAATTGGATTTAAAAACTTTAAATGTTACAACCACATTAACTCAATTTCAATAAGCATTTACCTAAATATTTGGCTACACAGCTTATACATTGTCTTTTTTTTTTTACTTATAAGAACGCCCCAGGTGGCCGCCATTCCCCGCCTTCACTAAAGCCGGTACTGGGGAAAACCAACCATAATCTACTTAAACGTACTTATATTGAATCATAGATTTTGATGTAAGAGGGAATAAAAAGTGGTCAAAAATGATAATATCGTAATTTTGACCCCCTATAACATCAATACTATATAGACGTTATAAATATGTATATTTGAATATTAGATATGGAATGGTTGGGTCTGACATCCACTATAAGAACTTTTATTTTATTTTTGTGATCCTGTGTATAATAAATAATAGTTTTAGACTTTTTTAGCATGCAAATTCGGCAGTCCACTTTTATTTAGGTTGATAATGAGCTATTTCTTAATAATTTTAAATGGATATTAGGGAACGTCCTTTTTTCCTAGAATTTTGGAGCCCATATGAACAAAAGAAAATAAATATTTTTTTTGTATTATCAATAAATTATTTTCTTTTTATTAACCTATTTAATGAATGTTAAATTTTCATCCTTTTTGAGGCTAGGGAGCGTTCAAGTATTACGTAACGCAATTTTTGGAGATTTTTGACCCCCCCCCTCCCCCCATGTAACGCGCCGTAACGTTTTTCTGTACCCCCCCACCCCCTAGTTTTTACCTAAAAACTGTTACGTAACGCGTAGTTCTAAATTCGTTACGTAATACTTGAACGCTCCCCTAGGAATGAAATGCGACCTGACCAAATCATACCAACTCCGGTTTCTGATTCAGCGACCCCAAAAACGTATTTTTTTTGTCTGGTGGACAAGATCTTTTTTTCGTATAACTGTGTTATTTGTTCCTTTAATAAAAGTTTTCAAAACGTAACATATTTTTGTTGTATTCGTGATCTTGGGTTACTCTCTGGTACTGCCGAAGAAACCGTTGGGTCTGTGATACTTGCAGCTAATAAAGTTTTAAAAAATCCCGGCTACCATCCTAAATTTAACCATGAATATACCGGTAAAAATATTCATGTATACTTTCAACCCTTTCAATAATACCTATATAATTAATATATACTTATTATAAATGAAGGAAAAATAAGTAAGAATATTAGGTACAATTAGGTGTATTATGACGTGTATTATAGGAACTCACAATTACAATTAATTGTTAAAAATAAACCAGATATCCGTTGCGATGCTATCATTTATAAAATTATACGTTAACAAATATTTTTCTTGTGAACACAAAAATATCCATAAAGAATTTGTACATGCGCAATTATTTCTGTTATAAATACAGAGTGTAAGTATTTGTCTAGATAAAAAAAACAATACAGATGTAAATATGTATATACATTAAATAAACATCCTGTTATTCATCCTTTGGAATATGTTTGTTATTAAGCAATGAAGATAGTTAATAAAGTAATTGCAGTTAAAAGATACATAGGTATGTATTACATTGTAATACAATCTGATTTCAAAGTTTAAAAAAAGTGTAGGATTTATTTTTAATGAGATTCGTTTATTTTTTAAACATGGATGTTGTAAAAATAATAATATAATTTAAGTATACAAATGTTTCAGTTTTTATTATTTTTCAGTAATTTCTATAATAATTCACTGGAAAAACAGAAATGAATTAATTTATTAAATATGTGTAACTTCTCCCGACAATTAATTTGTTTAATTAAGATTGGTATTAAATCAATTATAAAATAACATAAATTGTGTCCAAATTTTAAGTAAATAGGGGGGAGGAACGCTCTGATAATCACTTTGAAAAAATATATATTTGATGTATTTTAGGAGACTTATCTAAAGGCACCCGACTCAATGCGGTAAGTGAAAAAATGAGTATACGTTTCAGTCTATGGGAGAGAGGTCAAAAAATTTTTTTTTTAAATCTCATTATTTTTGAGGTCATCAATCTATACTCTATTTCAGCGGTTCTTAAACTTATGTGATCTAAAGACCCCTATTTGATTTTGGGTCATCAATCTATACACTATTTCCTATTTCATTTAAGTTTTCAGTGGTTGCTGGTAGATTTGACTGTACGAGTCGTGATCCCTACGGTCAAATCACCCGCCAACCACTGCAAACTTTAATGAAATAGAGATTCGTATACCAAATTTCACTTTAATTGAAATATAAAATATATAGACATGCAGACGGACGGACAAAACAAAACTATAAGGGTTACGAATTTTATACGGAACCCTAACAAAGATATAATCAATATGGCCAACCAACTCTTCTATAGATATAAGTGATTTTCAATTCATAGTCAAGTTAACCCTCGGAGTACACACCTATTTTTTCAACCTACTAGTACACTCTGGGTCAATTTGACCCTGCTTACTTTTTGATCGCCTATAATTCCGCAACTACGAAACCTTTTGACTTACCAAAATTCAAAGGTATACTTTGACTCATGGTAAATGAATTTATAAGTGTTACACATACCTTTGAAGTATTCAACATACTTAAAAAAAATCGCGAAAAATTTAAAATCACGATCAAAGTCGGTGTATGGGTCTAATTGACCCACAAGAGGTTCCGAGGGTTAAACGAGTTATCATAGCCTGAAAGGCGTTGCGAACCTATGCTTGTTTAGGATTTTACTCATTTTAAATATCTCTAAATCCTCTTAAAATTTCCGACCTTGTTTTAAGGATTAATTGGAAAATATTATATTTACTTAACAACATTTTCATCCCAACTACAATTTAATACAAAATAACGAAATAAAAAACAAAGTGATTCTGTTTGATGCACTATCCTGGAAAAATAAAAATAATTATGCCATACATAATAATTATACAAATTTTCAGTAATAATCATAATAATTTATAAATTACCTACAAAACTTTCTACAAAGACGACAACAACAAAAAATACCAAGTAAAAATATAAACATTAAATTACCTCAAACTAATCATGTTCTCCAACACAAAACAAGCTATGGAAACAATTACCAAAATCATACAACACACACACACGCACACACCTATATGATCTACATTCATATGCATAGAAACAATTACACATATACGCATACAAATGGTCCACATTTCGTAAACCTGTATCTAATATCCGTTTTGAACGATCGCATCTAAATTGCAAAACACACAATTTGTGCGATATGTACACGTGCGTGTATGGCATATATGTGTATGTGCATGCGTGTGTGTTTATGTGTGTGTGTGTCATTTGCACGAAAACTCGCAGATTGTATATCTGAGACAGTTTAATTGGATACCGGCGCGACATTGTGTCAAGGTACCTAGATCTCTGACTCTTACAAGTGACGAGATGGTGGTAGGCCGTGCATTGCGAAACCTCATAGCTGTCTTAGATCTCTCGCAGATCTTGTTATGTTAAGATATTTTTAGCTACTGTCGATTTAATTGTCATTCTTAAAAAATGTGTTGGTATATTGGGTACATGCGAAAATATCTCGATGTTCAAAAGCCAGTATGATTAGTATGATTCTTTATCGTTTTTCTTATAATTATGATGTCTGATTAACTGATTAGTCAAGTACTTTTTGGTAAAGATAGAATATAGAATGTAATGTAAGTGTCTATTACATACCTAAAAACTAATACTTGTATATAGCCCAGGCAATAGACTCAAAAAAACGGTCAAACTAAAAAAATATTTCGACCAAACTGAATTTTGGTGGAAACTTTTATTTTGATGTCCTAAGCATACCCTAAAAAGTCCCCTTAATTTGGATGGCAGGGTTTTATTTTTTAGGGGGTAAAGGGGGGCTGATTCTAGTAGTGCAACACCCTTCAACCCCTTTTTTAAAGGTGTTGCACTACTTTTCGCTAGTTTGGGTTATTTTTTTCGAATTCTACGCCCCAAAATCTATAATAATCAACCATAAAATTGCTTGCCCTTAAAAGTTCGGATTTTGGCACTCTTCACTGCACCCTTGACTGGGTTAACAGTTTACTTAAAAAGTTTTGATTATACGAAAAAAGTATAAATACCTTTTTTGTGTTGAATTTTATAAGCTACAATTTTATTCATAACAATTTTTTTCGAAAAATTAATAACTTTTGAGATATTTGCAAAAAACTAGAATCAGCCCCCCTTTACCCCCTAAAAATAAAAACCCGCCATCCAAATTAAGGGGACTTTTTAGGGTATGCTTAGGACATCAAAATAAAAGTCTCCACCAAAATCCAGCATGGTCGGAATTTTTTCTTAGTAAAAAACCTTTATTTCCTGGGCTAATATTAATTTTCTCTCTTTCTTTTATCCTTTAATTGTTATAATATACACAGGTAGAAAGGTTTACTTGAGCCAAGTAAACCTTGTTTTGTATATAACGAAAACAATATTTTCTTAAGATAAGAAATATATTCTTAAACCAACTAAGTATAGTATTCTTGGACGAAGAAATAATGTAGTTGGATTATGAGTACTTTTCATATATTAAGAAAATATTGTTTTCGTTATATACTAAACAAGTTTTTCTTGGTTCAATACAGTTTTTTTTTGTGTACCTACCTCTATGTCAAATGTTATTTATATATTTTTTTAGTCTTTTCGACATTTTATATAGGCAGTATAATAGGTATAATCCATTTTGATTTTAATGGGACTTTCATTGCTAGAAATAGCCATAGTTCAAAGAATTAGTAAATAATGTATAATAATTGAAATTAAGTTTTAGGGCATGATTGTATTGGGGAAGAATTTACAATTTATTTTTTCAAATAAATTTGTTAAATTGGAATGTTGTATAAAATGGTAGTTTTGATATTGATGTAATAAAACCAAGAATTTATATAGATATTAAAAAAATTATTTTATTCAAATGTCAAATAGTTAAATGCAAAAAAGAAAAAGTTACAACCTTTTTTTGTCAATTAATAGGGCTGCACACTGATACGAGACTTTTCTCAACTTAGGTCTTGAAATGGGAAAGAGGTTAGGACGAGAGTGCTTAACATTTGGACGAGAAGAGACTGAAACGAGATTGATTTTAATTCTCGTCGAGAGTCTCGGATTTAAAAGATTATGAGTAATAAGTAAATATTAATTTTAAATGAATTATTAAAATAAAATATTTAAAAAATTCGTTATATCTGAAAATTTATTTGTTTATTACACAAGAATAATTTTTTTTATAAAAAAAATCACACATAATCTTGTTCACGTGCACGAGATGATAACGAACGATACCGGCTTAATATTTTACGAGACAAGATCAAGGCGACATGGCTTCATTTTACACGATACGAGATCATGACGAGACTGTCACTTATAAAATAAAATTCGAGACCGATATATACATAGTTAAAGTTAAGCATGTCGGTAGCTGAATAATTCAGCTCCATGTCTCTGGCATCCCCTTTTGAAATTCGAATTTTATTATATGCAGTTCGTTTGTGCTTCATTTGTGCACGTTTGTGCAGGAAATCCTTTCGTTTGTGCTTTAACCCCTTAGGAGATATTCAAAAAAATCAAATGGGGGGCCGTAGACATGGGAGCCCCCCCTTTTTCGAAATTCGTAATTTATTATATATGTAGTTCGTCTGTGCTTCGTTTGTGCACGTTTGTGCAGGAAATCCTTTCGTTTGTGCTTTAACCCCTTAGGAGATACTTAAAAAATTCAAATGGGGTGCTGTAGACATGCGAGCCCCCCCTTTCTTGAAATTTAAAATTTATTATATGCAATTCGTTTGTGCTTCGTTTGTGCATGTTTGTGCAGAAATTTTCATCGTTTGTGCTTTAACCCTTTACATGTTATTTATGTTTAAAAAAGCACTTATGTCTATAAAAGCACTATGGTGACACCTAAAGGGGTAAAGCGTTAACAGAGCATCTATTTAAATTAAAACACAAGACGTATATTTTTTTTCGAAAACTAATATTCAGATGTAATCATGTTTATAACGCATTAACAGTTTTTTTACGAATAGCTCCTAAAGGGTTAAAGCATAAACGAATATAAATTCAGCACAAACGTGCACAAACAAAGTAGAAACGAACTGCACATTCAAAAATTTTAATTTCAAAAAAGGGGGTGCCAGAGACATGTTTTCAGTATTTTTAAACATAAATAACAGGTAAAGGGTTAAAGCACAAACGATGAAAATTTCTGCACAATCGTGCACAAACGAAGCACAAACGAACTGTATATAATAAAGTTCGAATTTCGAAAAAGGGGGGCTCGCATGTCTACAGCACCCCCTTTGATTTTTGTGAATACCATCTAAAGGGTTATAGCACAAACGACGGGATTTCCTGCACAAACGTGCACAAACGAAGCACAAACGAACTGTATATAATAAAGTTCGAATTTCGAAAAAGGGGGTGCCAGAGACATGGAGCCGAATAATTCATAATAGATGCAGGTACGTATGTATGTAAGTAAAGATACATAGTTTAAATATTTATGTATGTATTTTAACAAATGATTTGATCTATAATATCCACTTGATCTCTACATGTTTTATAAATTTAGTTACATAATAACTGTACCAATCGATGCTATACGATAAATGATTTATATCTTTAATAAATTATGTATTCAAGGCAGCGGTTGAAATTGCAAAGAATACACGTTATAATTTCGCGTATTATATTTTTGTTTTATGCATTTTTTGTATAATTTATCAAAATGACATTTACGTTAAAAACTTCATACTTGACCTCAATCGATTGATTTTGTTCGAACATCCTGTTTATTTGGATCAAAATATAAATAATGTATTTCCATAGTTGTAGAAACTTGTTTTGTTATTATACTCGTAGTTATGTACATCTTCAACAGGTCGAATCAGATAAAATATAGACAATTCTTTTTAAACTTGGTCTTCACAGTTTGTACTTACTTTGATCGTTTAAAGTTCAAGAAAGTAAAGAATCTTTCACAATCATTACGGAAGCATTAATTTATTGTATAGATACTGATTTATATAAATTATATTGTTTAATATTTTTAATACTTGATTTTAATATTAGAAAATTCAGTGAATGCAGAACATTCGCGTTGTGATGCGCCAACATCTATTATTCTATTCCGCATTTGTCAACAGTACAGTAACTTAATTATTAAATTAGATGTAGAACTTTTATGCGTCGAACTAACTGAACTCTACAAAAATACATAAATTATTTTGATATATGTATCTCTTATAGTTTAGGGTTGAGTACGGTTGAAATGGTCAAAGCACTTATTTTTTACTTGCATAGCTAATTTATTAACTACTCAGATCTGTTAACTAGCAACTTATTTTCAAGAAACACGTTGATGCAGGTTTCATAAAAGTCGGTACAGTAGTTTTTAAGTTAATAATAATTTTATATATTAGTATTCACTGAAGCCAACAATTTTGCTCTACCGCATATAATAATATGTTTATATGCACACGCACTCTGAAGCCGTTTTAAATGGGTCTTAAAAAAGTGCCATAAGATTCATAATAGTGGTTTTACACCAAAAAAATACAAAACACAAACATGGTGCTTTTAATACAATTGAGTAACAATTCATATTTTAAAATGTATAGCTTTTGTTGCCATTTTGTTAAAAAGTAACAATGATGAACAATAATAAGAACAATAAGTTATTCAACAATATGTACTTTAAACTATTTATTATTACATATTCATCAAAGCAAATAATGATTTTTTTAAATGACACATAATTGTCATGATGGTGAAAAAGATTGACGTTTTTTTTTTGTTTATAGTACTTTACTTACTTTTATTTTAATAAAGAAAAGTAGAGAAATTTATAATGCATAAATTATCATAAAAATGTGTGAAAACAATTATGTTAAGTGAAAAATCAATAAATCAAATGCATCGAAAATACTGAAAATACTTTAGCATCCTCAGATTTTTTTTGCGGGGTTATCTTAAAGGTCGCGTGTATGTCGGCAAACCACAGGCACTAAATAACTAGAAGAACTGAAAATCAACAGTTCCGAAAAAATTCTGCAATTAATCAAACAAAAGTTTGCAAAAACATCAATGGGGACGTTTATAAAATATTCTTTTCAAACTTAATATAAAACATGTAATGTAATTTAAAATTTTTTACAAAAAGTGATTATTTAACTGAAGTTAGGGAGCGTTTATTACGTAATGATTTGGGGGTAGGAGAGGAGAGGGGGATAAGCTTTACGTAAGATTTTGTCTAGTTAATTATCTTAAAATTCTTTAAATTAAACCAATTTTTGCTGTTAAAATTGCTTTTCCATACATACTTCTATTTCTGCACATACCTACATGCAGTCTATGATATTTATGAATCCTTTCAAGAGTAAAGAGGAGGGGGTAGAAATTTTAGAAAATCATCCCTACGTAATAAATGGGTGTAAAAATTAAAGCAAAAGTGAATTGTAATCTTTTTAAGACATGAAATATAATGCGGTGTTTACATCGAAAAAAACAAAACAGAAACATCATGTCTTTAAAATACTTCGTATTTAAAAATGTATAGGGTTTATTGCTTTTTGGTCATAAAAACACCGTGTTTCTGTTTTGTTTTATCGGTGTAAACGACGCATAAAATAATTCCTGAATCGCTTTATATCAGCGTTTCTTAACCTGTTACTATTTGCGACCCAATTTTTAATAACAATTCTCATCGCCCTCCACCCTCATACAATAATTTTCACTGAAAAATAGATCTCAGCTAAATATAAAAAAAATAGTATCAATTTCTAATATTAAACCTTCTTTCGAAAAACTTTGCTCTGCAAGACAGGCCTAAGGGAGTCATTAATAATTATTAATCTTGTTTTTAATTTAATATTGATAATATAATTATATCATTAAATCCTATTTATAAGTATATTAGATCAGTATAAATATAAACGTGTATTTTAGTGTTTATTTTTTATTGTTAGAATGTAAGTATTTTATCGTTTTTCTTTCAGTAAATTAAACAAATTTTTTAATAATATTTTTCTGATTTTTTTTCGATATGCTCGCGCCCCCCATTCAGATTTGTCACGCCGCCCTAGGGGGGCGCGCCCCACAGGTTGAGAATCGCTGCTTTATATTGTTAATGCTTGAAATAAAATGATTATAATAAAAATAGTAGGTATTTGATAAAAATAAGACATTTCTTTTAGCCAGACCACCCAGCCCGTTTTTTTTAAATAAAACTTATTAATGCAGCTTGGTGTAGTGGTGACATATCATTACCCAAGTCTATTTGTGCACAACTATTATTTGCAAATGACAATGACATTTCAACGGTGGAAAAAACGTAAATAAAAACATCTCTAAATACCGCCAATGAAAACAAATGCACTTACCATGTGTGTGTGTGAATTTCATTTCACTTTATTATACTTTCTCATTAATAATAGACATCGAACAACAGAAGATAACCTAGTATCATAGCGAAATCAAGAGCATTTTTGTAAAAGTATGTTCTGTTCACCTTGATTATATACTCTTATTATAGTTTTTATTTGTTTCACTAAACAGATGTGTTGGACGTTGGTGATATTTGGATCAAACTTTTTTTGAATCTACATTTACTTTTAAAAGATATTTGATTTCTAAAGCATCTTTAAAATCATTGAAACTTAATCGCCTAAGTTGAATAAATTATTATATATATTTAATAATTTAAATAAATATTTTTTCTTCAGATAAATTGCCAGTAACATTCGTCAAAGTTCAAAATTAAAAAATAGTATGCTGTCTACTTCAAATAATGATAACAATATAAATTGTCTTATTAAATTAGTTACAAGAGGTTTTGGTAAAACAAAAAAAATCCAAAAAGAAAATTTTTGAAATTTTTAGTGAATTTAAGTAGGTAATAATATTTCTAAATACAATCAATCATTCAAAATAATTTTTTTCATACGATATTTTTAACACTATTATACATCAAGTTTAATGTTAATTGACATAACAAAAAGTACAGTATTCTTTTGTCTTTATGGACTGTATATAAATTTGATTATTAATTAATCAAAACTGCATTCTTCGCAATAATAAAACCAATAATAGCTTTATAAATATGTATTTTTTTTAAATCAATTATTTTAATTGTGTTCAATTGGCATCATTTAATCTTTTACGGTGACCCTTAGACTCAGAATACATACAATTTTAATATTTTTTCAAAGATGCCACTGATATGTATGATGAAAAATCGACCAATAAAATTAAGATTAAAAGTGAAGACAAATCGTGAGAAAAAATATACTGTTTTGCATACGGATATTAATGTAAAATATCACATGTGGGCTAAAAATGAACGTTCTCAGCAGTAAATAAATAAAATTTAAGAAAAAATAAAACCGACATAAAAAAATAAAAACATTGAAAAGTACGAGAATAGAGAAATTAAATTTAACAGTTTTCGAAGTCGGTTTTCTTTTAGTTTCCTTTTCTTATAAAGGTTTTTTTGGCTAAAATTTAATTTTTTCAGTTTTTTATGTCGGTTTTATTTGTTTTGCTTATATTTTTTTATTTATTTTTACCTTTTTAAATGTGTATGTTTAATGTTAACAATCAGAATCTGATAAAATTTATACAGGCTGTCCCATTTTAATGTATCACCCCCCTAATTATTTTTTTATCTATTAATTAAATCAAAAAATGTTTCGAATAAAAGTTGTTTGGTTTTGAGAGGGACACAATATGGCGTTATTAATTTTTTATTTTTTGGACGTCTTCATGGTCAAATAGGGACAACATTTTTTTTTCAAATGGAAACCTATATTTTTCATTACGGTATCTTATTGTTTGGAAAAAAGAAGCAGCATTTGTTTTTAATAATTTTTTGTATGACTTCATTTTTTCTTAATATTTAACAAAATAATTTTAGATTTCAGATTTTCACTAATTTTTTACTCGAAACCCATTAACTTTAGAGGAAAAGTGTAAAAAACAAAAAAGGTTTATTTTAATCAGATATAATTAGAAAAATGATTTCAGATTTTTTTCAATTTAATTTTTTTTTTACTTTATTAATTTGAAGAATAAAAGTTAAAAAAAAAACCTGATATAATTTTTCTAGTTGTATCAGATTAAATTAAATATAGGACCACTTCGAGAGTATATTAAAAAAATCCAAATAGGTGTATATTTGAAAAGTTATGATCAAATGTACATATTTAAACCTCCCTCCTTTTTTGAAATCTCTTTTGAGATTCTGATGAAATTTATATGAGACTACCTCGATAATATACCCTTTCAAACAAACTACATATTTTTCGGAGTTATGCTCGAATATACGTAAAAAATATATACTGACGCATAAAGATCCTCCTCCTTTTTTGAGTTAGAGGTTAAAAATAAAAGAAGACATATTCATAGTACCTTAAAAACAACAATTGAATAATGCAGTATTTTAAAAAATACTTCATATTTATTTTCATTTCTTTTTGCAATTATATATTTTCATTTGAACATGAGATCCTTTATTGGATACGACAAGGAAATACGAAAATAAATTATTTTTTTATAAATTGCGTGATTTGTTAATAAGCAAAACCAATCCATAACTTTAATACTTACCTAGGGTAAAGGAAAACTCTCTCAAAAATATAAACAACACAGATTCACACAAATACATAAACATGTACGACCACCAGCTGATTCTACTAGTGAGTATAACCTACCACATTCACACTCGCGTGTATGTGCGTGTGTGAATGTATGTATGTATAAATATATTTTGCGTTTACTCCGCTTACCACTCAATCACCGGCGATAGTAGAACAACGAGCAAGCGGAAAAAATATATATACACGCGACAAGGTGTAGTAGCTGTATAAAGATTTTCGATAAATTGTATCATTTTATTGATATTACTTCGCTGTGCTTTTTATTGTTTATAAGACTCTTCGTGTGCGTGAATTTTATCTTTTCTCCCTTATTTTGTTTTAAGGGTGTTTCATAAGTCGGTGTTGTTTGTGTGATTTTTGACTGTTGGTTTATTATATTTTGTATATTTAATTTGTGTAAATGGTCACCATGAGTAAAGATAGCGGTAAGTTTATTTTTTTTTTTATTTTTTTTTTATTATTTTTATTTAAAATTGTGAAACGTATTATTAAACATTTTTAAAATATAAGTTCATATATTGAGAAAAACATCAATATTGATATTAAAAAAATAATTACAAAAACTTAAAATAGAAATTAATAAAATAAAAAATTACGATCATAGATTATTATTTTTACGATACATATTTATTAAATTAATAATGAAGATATTGCAGAAACTATCGAAAAATATTTATAGGTATATATGTACCTACATAGATATTGCCGGCGAAAATAGAGAGATTAAAATATAATAGTCAAATAAAAAAACTATAGTAGGTACTTGATGAAATAGTACTTACCTAACAACTTTATAATCAGTTGTTATTTATCGTAATAGACCTTAGATTTTCTATTATTTAGCTTTGATTTATCTATTATAAGTGTTCTCAATAAGAAATATTTTTTTAGTTTTATCAAAAACTTTTGATTTAAAAAAATATATCTTATTTTAGTATTACTAAATATGATAAAATTACACGATTGGCAACAAATTTTTATCTCGGCAACAAATACCAATTAAGATAAAAAAATGGATAACTACTTGATTTATTACTTAATATATCTATTATAAAAATGACATATATAAGTATTTGTGATTTTTAGGCTTATGTCTCGATTTTGATTTTATTTAAAAATAAAAGCTAGTATCAACTATTTTACATTCCTAAGTAGGTATACTAATATATATGCATAGATATGTCTTAAACTTACAGCTTTGTGTACCTTCTCACCCTGTGTACCAACTTTATATTATATTTTCTTATACATACTAATTTTAAAAATTTAAAGGCGACTAGCGACATTTAACCTCGTGGTGAACAAAAAATAAAAAATGTTTTATAGCAGCCCTTATTAAGTGAGAAGTTAAATTCAACATAATAAAAATTAATATAGGAATGGAATTATATTGCATTTATATAAAAAAGATAATTTATATAACTTTAAAAATTCATAAAGTTGTGTTCCATATTTGTGATCTACAATGATTTTTGCGCCTTTCCAAAGATTGTCATGTTTAACATTATCTATAAACATTTATTTAATTTCTCTCTGCTTTCTGGGCCAAACTCACTATGAAGACCTGCCAGTCTCGTTTATAACTATTTGATACAACAAAAATAAAAAAGTAAAAACAGAAAGAAATTCCCGTTCACAAAATCCTAAGCAGTGGAATCTAATTAATTTCAAAAACCACAGTGTAAGTATGTGGTATGCTTGTTTAACACTATGTAGACAAAACAGTAACACGATATTGTAATTATCTGTTTTGGCGGTTTGGTATAAAACGGGATTTAATTTGGTCACACATCATTTACATGCATGTACTTTTTCTATAAAACTTAACCTCTGAAAACATTCAAATTTGCAATACACTGGCTAAAGTATGATTAAGAAAACATATATTTTTAATTTCTATAAGTGATCGAGTATATACCTACAGTGATGGTCTAAGAAAGGCTGTGGCCCACTTGGGACCCAGGGCACCCCCTCCCCTTTAGTCTACTACTGAATATATACCTACATATGTAAAAAAAAATGATAAATCTCAATATTATCGTATAGATACATAAAAATGCCGCTGCTTACGAACATTTATTATCAAAATACAACATTAATTATGATTATTATTTATAATAAACAGAAGTGTTTTCACTCTCATTGAGACAATCTTATCATCGCTCTTAATCAAGTGAAAATATATTAGGTTAATATTCCAACGTTATCATCGCATTTCAAGGTAAAGTTCAATAAACGCCCTATAGGTTTTATTATCGCGGATAAAGAAAAACTTATTTAAGTTGTTTTTCATGTAAATATTTTATTGGGTTCATTATTGATGGTGGCACACATACATACATACATGCATGTATGTATACAATAATCATTTATGTGTATATGTGTGTGAGCTTACATAAAACATATACATTGTATACATAACGTTAATAAATGATAAAAATTTAATTATTGTAAGTTTAGCAAAATTTTATGATACAATATTGTATTTTTTGTAAAAATACAAATATTACGATACTTATTTATTAGATTACCTACAGATTTTTTTGATTTTTTCATTTATTAATTACTTCCAATCCGTATATAGCAAGTAATAAACATTCATGTTTTTATTTAGTTATACATGTAATATTAATGTTTCTAAAATGGTAAAAATGTTTGCTACTTGTAAGCATGCAGTAAATCAGTGGTGTCCATATTTAATAAGCATAGGAGATACTTTTGAGATGTAATATACATATATATATCTTGAGCTACACATTTCATGAATTGACTTGTATTATAAAAAATAGAACACTAGATTTCCAGTAGGAATATTTCTCACACGAACTACCAAAAATGCCATCGTGAGACATTGGTAGTTCGCAATCGACAGTTTGGTGGCCACTGATTTTAAGTACAAACAAAATTAATAAGATAATGTTAATAAAACAATTGACGAATATTCTTAATTTATAATAACCTTAAACTTCTAGAACACCAATAAGTTTTTATTGTAAAAAATACGAATATTTATTACTGGTAAAAAAATATAATTTTTCACTTTTAATCAAATCGCTGTACAAGTCAAAACATCATCAATAAAAAATATATTTACATATCTTCTCCAATACATATTTTATCGTCTGATTGTAATTTATATTCAGAATTAGATGTACTAACATAAAAGTAAATAATAGTTTTGAGGGTATAGTTTATTGTTAATAAAATCACTTATATAGAGATAATGATTTTAATATAAATAATTTATTAGAACCATTTATAAAACACATATATATCTTTTATTTTGAAAATAAATACCTATACGTGTTTTCTAGTAAAATAATAATTCTAAGAATTTATTTATAGAATTTTTATCATTCATAAAACATCTTTTTACCAATTTGTGTACCTATACATACATTTCTTAAAGCATAGTTATATCAATTTTTTTAATATTTATTTTAATTATTTATCATTATTTTTATTTGTTGTGCTTGTAAAAAATATTTTATTAAAATTAGCGCGTAAAAATAGATTGATAAGAAATTAATATTATAAAAGTGATTATATCTATAATAAAATAGTTTTTTAATAACTTATTTGCATACATGTATTTCTATAAATAATATCTATTCATGAATGATCAATAAATAATATATGCATTTTCATTGCGAATATTATTTAAAATAAAAACTTCAATAAAAAATTGTGATTATTGATTGAATTCCATAGACTGGAATAGCAACATATTTAATATATGAAAAATAGTTTATTCTTCTGCTTCTTCTGTGCATTATTTTATATATCTAATATTAAACATTTTTATTATGTTTTTAATTAACTTTTTTATTGCGGATAGAAATAAAACTATAATATATGTTCATATTTTCTAAGATAAAAAAAACAATTACCATGCATATAAAATGTCATACTACGTAAGAGTATTTAAATATGAACAAAGTTTCCTTATCAAAACAGGGAAACATCCGCGGAAATAAAATAAAAAATGGTCGTAATTTTGGTCAAATTTTACCTAGATAAACAAATACATATCTTTTTATAAACACAGATTTTCCTCTAAATAATACCATGCCTGTGAGAGCTTTTATCGTATTTGGTATTGTTTTCCTCATGACACTGACTCAATTTTATACCCATTTACATGATGAGGAAATGTTTAAGATTTTTATGCAGGTTTCTGACCGCGTGATTTTATACCAATTAAGTTTTTTTCATGTTCTCTGGTGTTTGATCTCATGATGTATTCTAATTATATAATACCTGCTTTTATGAATTTTATGATTCACTGTATTTATTTACATATGTTTTTAGTTTGTAATGAAAACTTTAAATTATAGGTTTACATTGTGGATATTCGGATTCTAAATTCTATAAAATTTTATTCTTGGTAAACAAATATTACTGTTAAAATGTAAGCACTCATTTTTTTTAATACAACTCCGCTATTACGGGATTTCCCCAACCGGCTACGTTTGAGAAATTGTGTGAAATCACTTTGTTTTGATTATGACAATTCAATAATAATAATCAGGTCACTTAAATCTTTTTTATTATTATTAAGTAATAAAAAGGTAAAGATATAAAATAAGTTTTATTATACATATATAGCAAAGAAGAAAATTAAGTAATTACTTACTTTCATAAATCACACTGTAAACAAGTGGCATATGCCAAATTATACCCATGTTCTAAAGAAATTTTAATTACCTACATTTGGTAACGAAGCCATATTAAACCCAAAATACATACTACCCTTATGATAGTTTATTATTTTTTACTTTATATTAATTATACTGTCTTTTTATTACTTATTTTATTAATTGGATACATACCTTATAAAGCCAACAAAAAACTTAGTACTACAGTTATTTTCACGTATACAAATAAATACATCATGCATAAGAGAGGAAAAAGGTAAAACAATAATTTTTAATTATCTTGTTTAATAAAATATTTAATGGTGTTTATTTTTGTATCACTGATTTTTAATAGTAATAAAATGAGTCCATTTCATATATAACAACTATTTTAAATTGCAGTTTTTTTATTACAAATATGTTCTTTAATCTATGTAGGTACATGTACATGTAGGTACATAAATGTAAAAAATTAAAAAGATTATGATAATTATTTTGTAAATTTTTTGAAAATTATCGAAGAATAATTGCGAAACTTTCAAATTTTGTTTTCTACTTTTACTGCTAAGACGAAAGGTTTGAAACCACCATATAGTTAAATTTAAAATTCATCTCAATAACTTCGATGGTCTTAAATCATAACATGAATACTCAAAAATATTATTTCTCAACAGACCAAATCTTAGATAATATTATTTATTTTCGAAATATGTATATAAAAACCATCACAATGATATCCCCATGTTTTGATGACTCATCTAAAAAAATACCACATGCATATGCCCTAAAATCTTATATTTATATTGCATTTAAACTAGTGAATCGACACAAAACAATTAACTACACATATGATTTAAAATGTAACAACAACATTTCATCTCGGGGTCAAGTGGTATGCACTGATAGTGACCTAAAGGCGCTGTCCGGTGCTCCTCGGAGCCCTGCCGGCTAACGGGTTCTATACACAGCGTCTCATTGGCTATCGTTGCTCACTAGATCATTATGATTACGATGATGCGCTGGGAACGCCATGAACTTGGACACATAAAATTGTGAAGTGTGTCATAACGATAGGTTGCTGTTGTAGTTAAGATTTATAATGTCCGGTAGTATTATAAAGAAATTACTCGCAAGAAAAATCAAATGGTGTCACTACTGCAATTAGTATAGTTGTAATATCTTGTTGAGAAAATAGATCGACCCCATAACATATATATGTATAATTCGATACCTCGTCAAAAGATTTTGATTTGAATTCAAAGGGCAGTAGATTCATCATCTAAAAGAGACGTAAATACAAAACAAGTGCCGTAACTTTGGGTTTAGTGCTGTATTATTAAGTACGAAAATTCGAAGCAACACATTTTTAGGGTCTGTCACGAGATTAAGATAATACTTTTTATATTGTTAAGAAAACAAGATCAGCTTAAATATTTATAAGATGTTATCAATGATCTACAAAATTAAAACTATTAAAGAAATATGTCAAAGATCTGTTAAAAATCTATGATCAAAAATAAAAGACTCGTTATCTATGATTATAGAAACAAAATCAAGAAAAATATTTGAAAATTGACTAATTACACTGTATTATTTCATTGATAATGTTATAAGCGCCTAATTCTCGAAAAAAATTTAATTAAATACTATAATATCTTCATTAAATAATTAAGCCGGTCTCATTGTAAACATATTATAAGAAAAACTCGTTTGAAATTTTACACACAATTTTAAATGCAAGTAATCTAATATTTTAACTAAATTTAAAGAATTTTATATTGTCAATGAATGAAAAAACATCGATAAAAAGTTCACATAAAGGAAGAATATACGATAGTAAATGCTAATATTTTATTTTGTATTATCAACACCTGTAAATTTTGAGAACCACTGTTTTATTATAATTTAATGTAATTTTAAAAATTATAATTAAGTTTTTTTTGTTAATTTAAGGTTATTTTTATTTAGAATTAAATTATCAACCAAGCTATGACTGTGATATATTATTAGTTGTACCTATTTTTCAAATAGCATGATAATTGATAATTAGTTGTGTGGACATACTGACATACAATACGTATATTTTTTATATATACGAAAAAATATTCACGTAAAATTTAACCTAATTCAACACAAATGGATAAAAAAATAATTAATTGGCAGCATGACTAGTAAAAAAATAATTATGATTTAAATTAACGAAAAAATTATTTGCATGCATATTTATACACATTAATTCAGTTATACTCGGTTAAAATTTATACCTATGCACAGTAATATGTTAAAACAATTGATTAAAATGTTTTAATTCAATCCAATCAATTTTTATTATTGGATATAATCACTTATAAAATAACTTTAATTAACAAAACTGCTGTAATTATGTCTGATATCACAGTTGGCCATATACTCACATACTTATGTACGTATATGTAGAGTTGTTATGTTTTTTATACAAACGTCCTCGTTCTATTTTCTTTTGTAATTAAATGTTTTGAGGCAAATTTATTTTTTTATAATTCAGTGGGTACTTAATGGCTAAAAAATTACTTAAGTATCATCTTCTTAAATTGTAATAACAATACTCATCATATTATTAGACAAAAATAGGTAAATGCGCACATAGTACGTAATTTTATAGTATATAGTTGGTAAAAACTATTTCATTTTTACTAAATATTAATTTTTTAAACCTTCGGACAATAAAATCTTAAATTCGATAACTATTATTAGTCATGCATGTATAAATTACAGAAATATTTTTAATGATATATTTTTTTAATAAAATAAAGATTAATGGAGCTTTAAATGGTATTATTATGATCAAATAAAAATTAAATTAAATTGCATATTATTAATTTATCAAGGAATAATAATCTGACCTTAATTTGTACTAAAATCAAAACATTACTTAAAAAGAAAGGAACTTTTTAAATGATCCTAATTAATCACTTTATCGGATGTTATCTAATTCTAACAATTATTTTGTATAGGATTAAAAAGTCAACGAGATGTCTAAATCAATTAAAAATGATTGATGCATTTGTATCTATGTACATAAAACAGAGAATAATATGTTTTAATGAAGAATAATATTGCACTTATATTTTGAAACAGTTGATTCTTTCAAACTGAAAATTATTCATATATTACCTAGGTAGGTACCTACTTAAGATTAAAATTTTTCGGTCATTTTTTAATAAAATAACTAGGTACTTTTTGTCAATCTTATTGTTAGTTATCACTAAAAATAAAAATGATAGCTAATTATTTTATATTTATATTTTATATTGATTTAAAAAATATATATTTTATTTATACTTTATATTGATTTAAAAAAATGTTTCACAAATTTTACAAATGATCTAAAACTGTTAGAGCAATCTGCATTTTTTGAAATATTTTTCAGTTCATCTAGTGTCAGTGGTTAGTAAAGATAACCCAATAGAAAATATATATGGGTGTGATAGTAATAGAACGCTAAAATGCCATTTTAAATATTTTCACAGCATTTTATACAAAAATATATAAATGTTTAACTATAATTAAAACCATCATGTTGATCCATTTTGTAGATAAGTAAACTGAAATTTTACATTTAATTTCTTGTAAAGTTTCAGTCGATGTTTCCATGTCAAATAAATATACACTGGCTATAAGTTACCATTATCGAATCCCCGGTCTCAACATAATAAAAAAGAACCCTGTAAAAAACTTGACATAGACCATGAAAAACCTTAAACACGATAAAACTAAAACAAACTATCAATTTCGCAATATCTTTCTCGCATGATCTACCAAGCATATACAATATACATATAGATGAATAAAAACAAACCAGAACTAACCCGCTACCATTGATGTGGGTTTTCCACGCGCAAGGGTGGTATTTGAATAAAACGATCACGCCAGAGTCCGGTTTAAAGATGGCCAGTGCATTTTCTCCCCCGTTGAGTTAATTCTCAAGGACGATGTTGGTATTCGTGGGGTTCATCTGATATATTCACAACGTTAACATAAATCTATTAGATTTGTATCGGACAGATTTTACATTTAACCCTTTTATACTCATTTTGATATTAGTTATTTTATATGTTTAATTCATGTGCAGAAAATAAAATGGAATTTAAAGATGAATAATTAATATTAATACAAACAAATAAGATTCACATTATTTTTATATAAATTGAATCACAACACTTTTCCAGAGGTTCATACATTAATTATTATATTTCGATAAATTCTTAACTGAAAAAAATATACACACGAAACAAATTACAAAAAGATCATAGAAGTTTAACTACAGTATATAGGAAATTCAATGTTATTTCAGATACATACAAATATTTTGTGCGATTTCATATTACAACAAACTCAAAATCAGCTTAAAATTTCGTCCGCGAGTTTAGAGCGTTCAGACATAAAATCACCAAAGGAAAATAAATTTAAAATTTAAGGCATGTTATTTTAAATTATTTGTTAATTTTTTTACTGTTTATGACCATTCCCGAGAAAAGGGGTGAATTTAAATCAAGTTTGGAATTTTCAAGAAAATTTGTATTTATATGTTTACCGCAATTTTAAATTATATACACTGTAGCGCAGTGTTTCCCAACCTTTTTTGTGCTATGTCCACCTAAGCCTTTCTAAAGTTCTTACCCCCCCCCCCCCAATATATACATAAATTTTAATATTAAAAAATTGAAATGTTCACTAAAGAAACTTGCATTATAGGTTTTAGGAAGAAATCACTAGGAAATTATTAAGCATACACAGTAAGTAAATTTTCGAATTGCCTTCCTGTGGGGCGTGGGCCCCACGTTGGGAAACACTGCTGTAGAGTGTAGATATAAAAAATAAAGTTGTGTTTATATATTTTTATCAGCAATGATAAAAAATATCAAATATAATAAACTTATTTCTTCCTCTATAATTAAATCATATATATTTGCAAATATTTACAAGAAAATTTAATCTGCGCAGACTAAAACAACTTCTGCGTTATTTCAAATGTAAATTTACTCTATTTACGACATATTATAGTGTCTTGTTTGAGTTAAAATAATCGCTTCTGTCTCTGGTTAGTAAATAGACCAATTACATGTACATATATCATAATGTACATATGTAATGTACATTTACTATTTGCTTGGACGTTACTTTATAGAACACTATAAATTTGTTACGGTAGAATTTGCATAATGATAAGAGATCAAGGCGGCCATATTTTGTTAAGTTTTTCTACTGTTTTAATAACCTACATTTCACAACAATCCATTGACAATGATTCTAAAGATCTCAATATACAAGTATTAATCTTTTTAAATATTTACTTTTTCTCTTGATATTTACATAAGTGGTTGCATTTTTTTCAGTGTTTTATTAGTTTTTGAATTTACATAAAACATTCACATTTAATACCAAAATAGAAATCCTTCACAATAATGTTAATATTTCAAAATATAATTTTGATATTAAATTAATGATTGTAATATAAACTAGGAACTTTGCCCAGGTTACTTTGCTCTCCAACCCTAATAACTACCACACTATTTCTAAAATCATTAGAATAATTGAACAGTTTATGCTTTTACTATACATCACATAATGAAAACTATATATTATTATGAGGTTTAATTATATAATTTCAATTTTTTTACGAAATTTTCAATATTTTTTAAAGGTTTTTAATCAACTTTGTTTTTATCTGTGCACTTGGTTTCATGCGTTATTATATGCGAAAGACGTACACAAACAAAGGCTATTATTTATATATTATATTTTATCTTTACAGGAGCTAAAGCTATTCTTGGAGTTCCTGACATAACAGAAAACAGAAACATTTGGAGACAGCTATGCGCTGAACTCCTTGGAACCTTCATCCTAGTCCTTGTAGGATGTGGATCCATCACCAACTTTGCCAAAGAAGGAGAGGCTTCGACAACCTCTATAGTTCAAATAGCTTTCACTTTTGGTCTAGTCGTCGCTACAATGGCACAGGTTAGTTTCTGAATTTATTTAATTAGTAGCTAACTATTATCGATTTGTTTATTTTAAAATCAGAGAAATTTTTGGTAAATCTAAACAAAAATAAACCAATATTTATTTACATAATAAATAATAATAATAAATATATATATATATACATTCTCGTTGGTACGAAGTAGGGTAGGGCTAGCATGCGCTTAGATAGGAGATAAAAATTGAGAACTTAATGTGGAGAGCCCCTACTAAATAACGTATGGTTATCTGGGTTTCGTATGCTGCTATCAAATGCTATCTCTCGTCGCCCTAGACCTAGAGCATATCCTAATCCCGCCGCATAACATAAGTTAAATGTTAAAGCCAAAATGGTTTATAACGAACCGAGTGAATTGTACACTGGTATTCGAAATTATAGAAAATTTGCAATAGTCTGAAAATATTTGTTAAATAAGCACATTTTACGTTTCAATATTTCAAATCATTTAAAAGTTTGGCCTTTATATAAAGTATGGGTACCTACCAATATCAAAAACATATGTAGGTATCCAAATACTAAGCGAATTTTTGAATTCATAAAATCAGAAAAGTAGCTTCCAATCATTAATAAATTAAATACTTCAGTGCATACAAAAAATAACTAACACATTTTTGCCAAATACTAGGGTAGACATAACGAATTTAAGATGTTTTATTTTAAGGTCATCTACCTGAATTAAAACTGAAATAAAGGGTAGTGTCCTATAGCTAGGGTCATTGGCGCCCAGAGCAAGATTCTGATTTCTTAAAATAACATTAAAATTCTTTACTCAATACCAAGAAATGCTTCGCTGATTGCATCTTTCTGGATTTGACCCCCTATCGCGTACCCCTGTTGCCATGCTCCAGCTAAGTTTCTGACAAAATGTTTATGTTTGCAATGATAGAATAATTAAATGATCTTTTGTATGTATATAAATAAAAATAACTTTTAAGAAAATTGCAATAAAATAAAAAGTGTTTTGTTGAAAAATTATCCATACTAATATTATAAATACGAAAGTGTGTCTGTCTGTTTATTTGTTACCTTTTCACGGCTAAACCGCTAAATCGATAGATAGCTCATGAGAAAGGACAGATGCTACTTTATACAGTGAAAATTTGGATGTAAATGATATTTGTCATAGTACAATCATATTTTTTAAACGTTACAACCAGGATAAATTCTTCAAACATTTTTATGAAAATCGAGTTACCAAAAGATTGCAAAGATGATACCTTCTATAATTATAAATATCCGTACACAGCATATAAGTATGTCGAAAGAAGAACTCGACGTACTGGTATGTATGTAAATAGCCATAATATAGTTGTTGTGCATGCAACAAGTGCACGCGGAAGCTGTGTGTGAGGACACTGCAGCTGGCATTGGTGTTCACCGGAGCGTTACCGTTTGGGCTGAGACGTTGCTCGCTGCAGCAAGTTCATTATCGATGGAGTGAAAACGCTCACAGGCTACTACGATCGCTGAACCGTAACCGAGTAAACACACGATCTGTGTCTCTGTGTTGTTTTGCAGTCATCAGGTGGCGCGTCATTGGTGACGTGGGGAAATTTCATAAAATTGTAATTATCTTGAATGATTCGTAAAAAATGCAAAAAATAAACGTGAGAAGCATTACAATCAAGATCAAATTCAGGATCTGAAATTTTTTACTTGATTTATCATTTCTGGTGAATAGGTCTTAAAAAGCTATGGAAATTTGAATCTGTAACATAAAAAATACGTACATACCTAAATACTTACTTTTTTTATTCCTAAAATATAAAGTATAAATATAAAAAAAATACACTAGTTTATAAAATTTTGCGTTCTAGCACATTAACTAGAATATTTTTGATACCGATAACGAATCTGTTATCAAATTAAAAATATCACGTTTAGTCAGTGGCGGATTAACGAAGGTTTGTACCCGGGGCAAAAAAAAAAAATTTTTTGTAAATATTTTCTTAAATGTTGACTAATTTGGTCCTCAATATTAAAAAAGTAATGTTGAAAATAAATATTTGCATAATCTTCCAACCTATATTGAAACCCTTCACTACTTTAACATCCAGGTTTACCCTCCCCCCCCCCTCAGTTCTAATTTTAGAGAAATAAGTAAATTGAATTTTAGGATAGGTATATATTTTTTTTTCACACCTTTTTGACATTTTTAAATGATAAAATTAAATAAAATAACACGGTATATTTGGAAACAAACAAAGATAGTTAACACTAATATTTTATGCCAAACCGTAGTATTACCAAGTTATTATAAATAAATATTCAACCTGAAGCATTCTTATTAAAATAAAGTCGTTACAAAAAAAGAGACAGAACATGCGTTGGGTAATTGGTTAAAAATTAGTGTATAAAAGATAGAGTATGCATTGGGTTAAATGTTTACCTTCACTTCCAACCAAATTTTATACATTACGGTAATAGGTACCATGTCTTTATGTCTATGACCTATAAGATTTTTTCTGACAGCAGGTTTTAATCCAATTCCTTTAAAAATACGTTAAGAAGATGTGGTTATTTATTGTACTAAAAAGTACAGAAGGAACTATAATCAAATTTCTATGTACATTTATACATATATGTTAGTTACATCATAACCATAAAACAATTTACTTTAATAAATAATAAAACAGTAGTATACTTTACTGAGTAATAACACTTACAATAAATAGCACGTCAAATAAGATAAAATATAGATATCATAATTACAAATTACCGAAAGTAAAACTTCAACATTACAGCAGCTATAAAATATACTCCAGACAGATTACATGTAACAGATTTTCTATATGTTTATGCGATAGTACATAATGTAACAATGATTACTAATATTATGATTTCAACATTAAATTTCAATTAAGCATCTTCCATTTTTATGTCAGAAATATTTAATTGCAATAAATAATAATACCATGTTCAGTAATTTGAAGAAATCGGTTACTAACAACATAAATGAAAAATAGCAAATTATAATTTTCATGTTACATATATATGTATCATGTTTAAGAGAAAAAAACGTTCATTCAGTTAGCGTTGCGTCATCTAACGGTTGGTTTCGTAACTAAACTTCATTAATAACTGTGCGTACTATACCATACATTCTATTTTCTTTACGACTTACGACCATAAGGTTCTGAAACGTTTTTGTCTAGAGTCTTTTATTAAAAAATTAAACATACGAATGATAATTATAATCACATCAATGCAATATGTAAATATTTAAATCCACTTTACTATTAATATACATAGATTTCAATGCATTCTGATTTAGAACTAATCATTTAATACCTACGTATTTTGCAAATGATAAAATTTAACCCCAATATTACATGATAATATTAATGATAAAATAAAGTTTAACTACTTAACGCAAATATTTTTAATTATGTATTTTTTAATTCTAATTAAAGATAAAATGATTTAATTATTATACTAATCATTACGAAAGGGTACATGACTAAGTAACGCACGCTAATATTAGTATAAAATAGACTAATGAATACATGTTTGATATTTTCCTAGTTTTAATTTAATTGATATTAGGTATCTATATTAACAGTCCATTGTGTCTGTGATTTTTTTGCCATACTTATAAACTAATTTTACCTACCAAATATTTTTTATTTAATTAAAAAATAAATAAATTAGCAGAAAATTCAAAAATAGTGAAAACTCGCGTGACTGATTCCTATAAAAACATAGATGTCATTTTGTTTTTGATTTTTGTATATTTTTATTAGAAAACCAAATGTATTAATTATAACTTTGCCTTAATATGGACCTGCCTTAATTCAATTATCAGATAATATTTATTTATTATAGGGACTTAAGGTTTAAAACAGTCAAAGTTCCATCAAAAAGATGTGATCTTTAAAATATAAAAGAGTCTACAGATTTATATAGTAAGTACTACTAGTATTACTAGGGGGGGAGGATAAATAAAAACTCAAAATCTTTATATTTGTGTACCTATAGAACCACTGGTTTAATTCATTCGCGAAAATGCTTCATTCAACATTTTGATAGATGGCATATAATACGTACGTACGATTTGTTTTTTGCGAAACAACTCCAAATTGCTGTTAGGATTAAGGCCACCGCGGTGTGTGTGTATTTGTACAGTTTAATAACGAATTGCCTTTTAAATCAGAGAAGGTTTTGCAATAATTCGAAAAGAGACAGGCGAAGTATATGTATACACCTCTCAGCCCACTATTGCGAATAAAGGTGCGTTCACATTAGAACAAATTTAATCTAAAGGTCTGATTATGAAAATAATTGTCACATTTTAATTTAAAGAATATTCAACATTATTTGAAATATCTATATGTATTTAATTTTACAATAAACTATTTTATTTTTATTGATAAAGTGATAATTTTATCATTTCCAACAGATTTATTTATATACATGCCATATAGAAAATTTTCCAAAGAAACGAAAATTTAATTAAAATTTTTTAAAATCCTCAGGATAGTAGGTCAAGTTATCGTAATAATGTGAGAGCTTTTTTGCGATTCTCTGCATTATCTTAAAGAAGAGCAAGTACCCTGTCTGCCTCTCCCCTTACAAATGCCCATGATGCCAGGTATTAATCTTTTTATTCTTTTAAATCAGGAGTAACCAAATAATTTGCACTTGAATCCGGGCATAGTTAAAAATCTACTTATAGAAATATGTTTATTCATTATAAAATTCGTGTATAAGGCATCACTTGAATTAAATAAAGCAAAATGTTTAATCGAACCAACAGTTATATTGACTACGTAATATGAATAATATAGTCAAAACATACATTAAACAGAAAAATTATTATTACACAATGATATATACATATTTTAATGCAAATACTAGACGTGTACATAGAAACGTAAATATATACAGTCAAAGCTATTCTATATATGTGCAATTAAAATTTATATGCATTTACATATGTAAAATAAAATCCATATAAGGAACAAAATGATATAGGTAGATTTATTTGCATAGCACATAATGCAAATATTTTTTACAGACAATAACAATGTAAACATAGCTTAAGCACATATATGCGAATAGTTTATTTGATATTGATTTTAAAACACACAACGTTAAGCGATATTATGTCAAATATAAGTCGATTACCGTAATATATTACCTAAGGTTTATGCGCTTTTTATTCGCGCTTGCGGCCGCCTCAGATCGTCAAAGATAACGGATTAAATGCTACATACACGTAGTTACATATTGATTTAGAGATTTATAACTATCTAGTTTTAATAGTTAGAGCTCTATGTAATGTGTGTGTGTAAGTTTTTTTGCATTATAGTTATTTATCGATAATCAGTGTGCTGTACTTGTATTGTTTTCAGTTTAATATATTTTTATGTCACTGTCGATATGTAGACTTTAATCTTAAGTAGGTATCATTAGTATATCATATATTTTAATCGTGTTTTCTTATTTGTTGTAATGAAATACATATACGAACATGGTATTAAGTAACTATTCGAGATTTTGATGAAAATATCCATTTTAACCTTACCTGAATCTATTCTGACTGGCTTATGTCCATCTTTTGGCCAATAGATGATGTTATGCTTAAGAGTTAATTTTATTCTTTTACTTTTTCGAATTATTTTTGAAATATTTTTTTTATGTTTGTAAAGAATATTGTTATCTATAACTTATACTAACCTCATTATTATTATGTACACTATACACGCAGTACAGTATATAAGAAAGTTCCGTTGTTCCCCTAGTATTTTTCTTTTTCTACAGTGACTTTTACTTTTTACTTAAAAATATATCTATACATGAAGTTAAAATGTTTAAATTATTTTAATATTAATAGCATATATTGCTGACTAAAATGTGTAAAACAAATTACAATACATGATTCGCAGCTCTGTCTGTAAGTTAAATCAGACATCATAGATACGGGTTTTTTCATTTTTACTGTGATTTATAACCTTTTTTAATTTCCCACAGCTCATATCTCTCATTTTTTAACAATTTGTTTTTAAATATTCTATCAAATATTAATAGTTGGATAAAGGAGAACAATTGCTTATATTTCAGACGTATTATTAACATACAATTGCACATGGGTAGACATATAAAATATTATCTACTTTCGATATGATTATTTATAAGATTTATAAAACTGTTACGAAAAATATTCCTTCTTTGTAAACCACATTTTCCATATATGGTTTCAAATTCAATTAACAATCAAATTTCATTTGATCTTGATCAGTATATTGACTTTTAAAGCAGATATTGCAAACTATTAAGACTATTTCACACGAACTAATTTAATTAAATATTTCATTGCTATGATAGAAAGTTAACATATGAAATTATTTTTATATGAGATGTACGAATAAAAGGCTTTCGTGGTGATCGATGACATATTTAGATCAACAGTTTATAACCTTTGTTAAACCAGGAAATACCAAAATAATCACAGTAGGTACATCATAAACGTGAAACACTGGAGTTCCGCGAAAGACCGGATGGGAGAAATTAATCTAGATTACTAGGTTCTTATTAAATGAAATTACCTGAAGACCATGTATCAACGTGGTTGTGGTAATAAGTATATATTGATCATTCATTGAACAGTTCAGAATAATACTAATTAGGGTTTCTTATTCCCGACATTATAATTTACTAAAACACAATTAGTCTCCCTAATATATTTTTCATATATACCAGGGGTTATTTTAGTGTACAACTCGAGCTTGTTTGAACAGCTCTTAAATTCAAATATGCATTTCTAAAAGTTACTTTGTGCAGGTAGACCTCAACATACGACTGGGTTCACTATTTAATAAATGGGGAGCAACCTCTCAATATAAATTAACTGGTAAATCGTCTTTAATTTTTTGGACTTATTTTTCAATTTTGAGTACCAACTAAAAATATGTTTATTTGGTTGCAATACCTACATATAAGCCTCCTAAAAAAAAAAATACGATTTAATATTTTTCTGTCGTTAATTTTTCTCAATTCAAAAATGTACATAGGTGTACCTATCTAGAATATAAAATAAATGTGCACGTGTGAATAGGCTCCTACAGCATTGACTAACAGAATTGTCGTAGCTAGTTCTAAACAGGATAAAAAAGGAGCGCGAGATAGGCATTTACAAATCGATCTAGTCCACAGACAACAGCCGGTAATGTACCTCGGATATGGCGGTTACGTAACACAGTGTGAGCTGTCACACGCGCAGATGAAAAGTAGTGTAGGCCTACTATGTGTACAGAGCGTTGACTTTTGATCACCTGCAAGCCTCAATGCCAGAACTTACTTCTCTTTTTATCCGACTACGCAAGGAGGACAGTATTATTCATTCATTTGTTTGTATAATATGTTTGTACCCCCGTAACACATAAGCGGCTGGACCAATTTTGATAAATGAGGTATCAAAATACTCACCTCAACCCCTTACCGCGAAGACAACGCTTTTGGATAAAATATTATAGCAGCATACTCGGGATTTTTTTTAATACGAACTTTTTTCCAATTTGTTAAATTTAGTTTCAGAATATATATGACTAGCTGATACCCGCGGCTTCGCTCGCGTGGATTTCGAAACTAATTACAACTCTCTATACGTGACAGGAGGTGAAATATAAAATTATTCTTTTGTATTGCTTTTATTCATTATACAAAATCGCAAACATCTCGTTTCCAATGAAATTAGTTAATTAACTCTGGGTTCAATCGCAAATTACATAAAAAATAGTTAAAATTATTGATTATATAGTACATTTAGATTCTAATTCTTATTTTTATAAGTGCTGAGTCAATATTTCAATGGCAAATCGAAGATTGATACATGGAATATGATTATTATTATTGTGATTTCGATTTCGTTGAAAGTATGTTAATTATATAGAAAATGACGTGAAAAGTTAAAATTTTCAAACCGCAGGTCTCATAGCGTTCTCGAGATATGACCTCTCAAAGTATTAGTTTTTTCAAAATATTTGAGAAAAATGGTTGTAACTTTTGAACGTGTGCTCGGATTTGATTTTTGTCTACGGATTTGGAATCAGCGTCTCAAAATCTATATGAAAACATGTATAGTACTTTAAAATTGGAGGAAAATTTTTTTGCTGAAAATCGAGATTTTTCCAAAAATGTCAATTTTTTAGAAAAAAAATTTTTGCCGAAATTTCCGGTATTATATATGTCATCATATAGATTTTGGCACGCTGATTCCAAATCTGTCGACAAAAATCAAATCCGACATGTTCAAAAGTTACAGCCATTTTTATCCAAAATTAAAAAAAAAAAAAAAAACTAAAACTTTGAGAGGCCATTTTCGAGATCGTTATGAGATACAGACTTGCGGTTTGAAAATTTCAACTTTTCACGTCATTTTCTATATAATTAACGTATTTTTAAGGAAATCAAAAATTCAAAAAATTTCAGTCATATTTCATGCATCAAATTACAACTTAAAAAAATAAGAATTAAAAAATTACTAATTCGAGGAAATCTGCTTTGATATTTTACAAAATGCATAGAAGTCGATTGATTTAAAACATTCCTAAACTTACATTATATATTTATTTGAGTTCGTTGATCTAATTTTGCAATAAGCCTATCGCAAATCACATATTAACAATTCAAAACGGGAAAAAAATATTTAAAATGGTAGATATGATAGGAGACTTACGAGTACAGCTCTGGTTATTGAAAATTCAACCACTAAGGAGTTGCAAAGGGGGTGTAACTCCTTTGGGTTTGAATTTTGGGAAATGCTGAAATACATATTTCATTATTTGTTCTGTAGAGTATTAAGTAAATCAAATTAAAAAGTATTCTTCCCATACAAATTTTAATTTTAATTTAAATAATTTAATTTCATTAACTGACTTCTGAACATTTTGTTTCAAAAAATAGCATAAGCAAGATTTTTAATAATGTTATAAAAATTTAAAGAAAATATTTTGCATCACCTATTATTAATTAAGTACACATTGGCGTTACATATTTTAGGATAGGAGAGGCATTTACAAATAAAGGTATCATTATATGTACAGATATATATTATATGGTATAACCATCGATCCCCCATTTGTTACGCCACTGAACTTAAACTGTTCAAATTATTTTAATCCGTATACATTTATATCCTATTTTTTATAGATACTTACCTACAGTTTCTGCTCCGATTTCTCTAAAAGCTTCCCACAAACTACCAATAAAAAAAATGAAGCGGATGTCAACCTACTATTAAATCAATTTTATAAAACTACAGAATATGTATAATTCACTAAAATTTTGTAATTGACCTCTGCTTATTCTATGTCATATTTAATTTACCTATTTATATATATATATATTTTTAATTTATCATCAACCTCAAATACAGTCATTTAAAAATTAAGTTTGCAAATCATTTTACCTTAATAGTAGGTATATTTTAACTGTAAAAATTTCTGTAAAATTATTATTAATTTTAAATTCACCTTTGGTTTAAGGTTAAACTATACACTATAAACAAACATATCCATCAAAAACATTACCTACTTCTGGTTGAAACTGGTGGTCATTACACTTCTATGGATAAGCAGATTTTTGTGTTTTTGTTTTTAGAAAGCAAAATAAATGTTTTGTTCAATTTTAGTACATTATCTTTACTTTCTTATCGAGTGAAATAAATTAATCTATATAAATAATTTTGACCTACATATTTTTGTTAGTATTTCTTACTATCCCTGACCCCCCCCCCCTAACTACTATATATAAAATTCAAACTCGATACGATTTTACCACTTCACAATGTACATTTTAACTCCATTCAGAACACTACTAAATTAATGCTTTACTTTCATCTGAATAATTATTTTAAATATAATGTTACCACAAAAATAATATATGTAGTATATACAAAAATACACAATGCTTTAGGCATTTTGTGTACCTATTGTAATTGTACTAAAATTATGGCCAATTTTAACAATTCAGCATTATTATCTAATTTTCTAATCTATATTTTTTACAATAAAATTAAGAAACGTAAACAGTGCCGTAGCCATAAATCTTTTTGGTTGTCGCGTTTTCTATAGAATTTTTAATCATGTAGTAATTTAATTAATGGCAATTTTTGAGGTTGCCCCTTTCGATCCTCAGATTTAAGAATAAACTTTAATCCGAATCATCGGAATATTCTGTTAGTAATAATTAATCTTTAAAATAATAAATGAAAGGAAGATGTAATCATAAAAAAAATATTAGAAACTAAATATCCTCTTTTTAATTCACAATTACAAATTAACATTTTATTATTTCGTAACATTGTTTTTGTATCACATACACTCTAAGATATATCAAATTGTTTTAGGAAATGATGCATCATTATAATAATTAAAATAAACATTGCCCAACACTAAATAAATTAAGATTATTTCACATCGATTTTTTCAATAGTCACTACTTTGACATTTAATATTTTTACAACCTACGGCGATTCAAGTTCATTCAGTATCTGAATCAATCGGCCTAACTTTCTGGATAATAACAATATCTGTTTGGTAGCTGTTTATCATTATTATTCATTACTAATATTTATTTCAAAAAATAACTTGTACACGAAAAAAAAACATTTACAATACACGTCCACATATATCAGTTGCGTAAATACAGGGTGCAATGGTTGGACAGGGGCTCCGGTCTTTCGGGGGCCCCAACAGGTATCCAGTAAAATTTATCACGAGCTAAATTTATAGGAACGCATGTGATATCAAAATAATATTCTTTCATTTGCTTCTTTCTCTAAACAAATAATTAATAGGCAAAATTGATGTAATAATCTCACTTAAATATTCATATGTTGCTATTAAATTATTATTAATAAAAATATGCACAAATTATTAGAGAAATTGATTTGTAATTAATTGATAGGAGAAATAATTTCTTTCCATTGCCCTTCACTATAGTTAAAAAAAATACATTCAATAAAGAAAGCTGTATCAATTTTTAATAGCCTTAACATATGTTGCGATTAATTTATAAAAACTACAACTAACGGTATCAATAAAGCCAGATTGTAATTTTATTCTTTTTATATTATTTCGAAGGTGTATGCAAGTACGCCAATTTAAAAATAACTGTATTTTATACTTTTTACATACTTTTTGTGGTAACTTATTTGGTTTTTATGTTGTATTGCAATTTACCAAATATTTGTAATGTTGTAAATAATAATTATTCCAAAAAATTATTGATTAAAGTATTCATCATTTTCTATCTTTCTAATACTAATTTTATTTTTGTTATTTATTGAAATATTTTTGTACATTCTTCAATACCGGTCTGTATTAAAATTAAAAAAAAATATTAAAAATCAAATACATATTATTTTTATTAATTTCTTACCGGTTATTCTATAACAATTTCGTGCTTTAGTGATAATAAACAATCTTTTTTAAAACCAAATACCGATCACTCATGTTACAACGGTTTTCATAACTCAATCGTTTTGTGAAAATCGTACAATTAGTAAAAATATAAAATACAGTAAGTATATTGACAAGAAATTAGATATTTTCTGCAAATTAAAAATTGATATTTGAAATTAGAATGTATCGACAACTTTCCTTATCAATTTAACACGATAACTTTTGTAAAATGACTTTGCATTTATTGACAGCTTTTAACTCGTTACTTCGCACACAAAAAAACATGTGTTACTTTTCAAACAAAAAACCGCCTAACTGTCCAGTGTATTTTTTCTCAATTTCCCTAGATTGATGTATGCTCCAATAAAAGTTCATTGTCTGCTCTGTAGAGATAATGACAGGAGAGTCGCAGCCTCCAGCGGGTTTGGTTAAAGTGGAACAAATGTAGATCAGTCTCACTGACTTTTATTGCTTTGATATCGACTTATTGTCTCACACACCGCACATATGATTTGTTAAAGTGGAAATGTTACATTGTTCTTGCATAAAATTGATAAAATTTATTTTCTTTGCAAACTGTATTTCAATCAAATATCATATGGTGAATGAAAGATACGTTGTAATGAATTTGAGAAAATATGTTTAAAAATCGATGAATAATATTAATAGATAATAAACATTAATCTCAGCTATCAGGGACGTCCGCAATTTTTTTTCAAGGGAGGGGGTAGTTTTTAAAACAATAATCGAGAAAAGATGATTCTCATAACGACAAATTAGTTTACCAGATTTTTTTGCTATTTACTTCATATTTCTCACGTTATACAGTGACAAAAAACTTCAAAAAAAAGTCTTAAGTGTCAAAAAAATTTGAACTAAATATTGTTTGATTAAAATCCAGGGAAGGGGAGCAACCTATTAAAAAAATCACGTCTATAATAAATAACTGATAAGTGCCTTATATTGTTTATGAAATTAATTAATTTCTATACAGAACAAATTCATAGACAACATAAAAAAATCGGTACCTTGTAAAAATATTTTTGTTTGGATTTGATTTTGAGCAATTGTTTCATAAAATTGGGCATATATATCTTCAAATACAAATAAGTAACGCTATATTATTGTTATTTTTATTATTATTGCATAATATGACAATTAATTTTATAAATAATATTCATATAATTTTCATGCGTACTAAAATCAACAATTATCTTTAGATTATTGCAAAAGTCTTCCGGTTCGTTATTATTAACAAAACTTTCTTTCTTTGAATTAACTACCGTGTATATAAAGAAGAAACAAACAATTAAAAAACATTTAATAAAAAAATTTAATTTAATTTGTCAGCCGAAAGTCTTCAATCAAAATCATTAAAATAAAAAAATAATTAATTTATACTCCAAATATCCCGATTTAAATGTATCTACTATAAAAGATACCAGAAACCATTTTTTTATTCCCCCCACCCGGTTCCTGGAATTTTCAAATCCCACTCGGATAATTTAATATTGTATTATACATAATATATTGTCAATCGAAACCTTTAGTGAAAATAGAAACACAATCATACTATTATTAAGTAATAACTTAATTCAAAAATCAATTACACTGTTAGACAGGTACATGTTTATTATTGTATTATTGTGTATGTAATATTATTTAAATCAGCTCATTTAAATGATCTTGTAAATACACAAACGCATATGTTTTATATTGGAATAAAAATCCGGTAAGTATAAATTATAGTGTAAATCTTAGAAATTGCTTCATCGCTAACTATAAATTAAATAGACTGATGTATTTAAAGTAAATATACTGATTATTTACCATTTAATGCATCTAATTGCAAAACAAGTTCGTTTATAAATGTAACTATACAGGTTTTGTTTTATTTCCTGCGGGAATTAATTTTTTATCAATTATTTTTTAATATTCAAGAATTATAAAATGAGAGAAAATATAAGTATATTAAAAAAAAACTATAAATCTAGAAGTTAGTTCAAAATTTTAGGATCAGTGATAATTCATTTTACTACATTATAATATACACATATAAAATAATACATAAGTTACAAATTTACAAGTAAACCCACAGTTTTAGATATATAATAGGTATTTTTGAATTTTACTTTTTCAAAATTGTTTTACACATTTATCGAACATGAATGTCGCTTGCCTTAGTCGCACCAAAGTACAATCCTCATTCATATGTTAACCATGTCTGATAGAGGTGTGTTGTTTTAACTAGTTAAATTTTATATCAATGAGGTCAAAATTAAATTAAATAAAAAAGAATCAAAAACTATCCTCTTTACTACGATTATTTGATTTTATATATTTATTTTATTTATGTATGTATAAAAGTAAAAAACCACGTTTTAAAATATATATTCTGAATTCTTATTTTAAATACTAACACTTTTACTTTGACATTATTGTATTTATTATTCATACATTTTATTTAACCTTTTTCTGTAATAAATTGGTGACTCCTGTGTTACAGGGTTGCACGCGTACAATATATAAATAAATGAATAGTAGTGTCCATTCATGTCTACGTATTATGTATAATGAAATACTTTTGACATATTCATAAATAAAAAAAATCCCAGTGATTATTTTCGTCACAAAGTATCTGATTTCATTGTCACCGTCAATTAAACAAGCCATAAATCACGCCGATAAAACAGGTCTCAACTATGACAGCAATCAAACACTAGATTTATTATCGAACAAGTTTCGGTGCAACGAATTGGTGTAATTATTTTTAAATAATAACTCTGTTTAGTTAAATTGCTCACTCTCTGTGAATTGTAGTTATTTAATTGAGTGATTAAACTGTTGATAATGTGACGAAATTTGTGCATTTTTTTGTTTATTTAAATTGTATAAAATTATAGATTTTCTATATTTGTACGTAGCTCAAAGTGATTTTTTTTAGTAGACAAAAGTTTATAGTTTAGATATTTCCAAGGTATGTAAAGTATAAGGTAACCTCATGGCTTAGATCGAGAGAGGGAAATACATCATCTGGGGTGCCAAAATGAGGAGAGAGGGAATGATGTGTTCAATCATAACACGTGTAGCCTCGGATGACGTCATTTGGGGTGCCCAAGCTGATTGGTCAAAAGCTCATGAGGCAACCTATGTATTTACTAACCTTGAGATTTTTCATTCATATTTTGTATTACCATTCTATATCTATTAAACATCCAGCAATATTATTTTATTTTTAGACTAATACATATAAAAAGTATAAATCTTGTCAAATATATTTTATAAAATAAAATAAAATAATCTATTTTTTTCAATTATAATAATTACTTTCAAAAAGCCATGAAAATAACCACTTTAGACGAAATGTTAATCATCAAAACCAATACGATGCAATTTGCCAGCACAACATTTTTCATATCATGATTACTATATATAATATATAAAAAATAAATATTCAAAAAACTTGACATATTACCGCTCCTAATGATTCATCTTGGATGATATAAAAACACCTTCTCACGTTACAAACAAATAGATATAAATAACAGTTTGTTACATAGCAACCTTGATCGACAAAAAGTGATTGAACTGACCTATAATGTAGTTCAATAAATGCCATAGCTTTTCTTAAACACGGACAAACTCGTTATGTTCATTCTCCAATAGAATACAGCATTAAGGAGAAGGTTTAAGCTCTAAGCATAAATACTTCAGTAGATGAAAATTTCATATTCAATAGCTGTAGTCTCCAATGCAATTACACCTGATACAAATAATAAATATATAAAAATACTATGGCTAGGCCATAAAATGCACACCCCTTAAACATAAAAAAATGTATTAATTTATAATATCAAATAAATACGATACAATATAATTGGTGAAACTTAAAAGGATATTTAAAAAAATATTGGAGGTAATTAATATTATATAAATATATAAAATGAAGTTTATCACTCATTAAGATTTTTTAGAAAATCAACAATGAATCTTGATATCAATTGATTATTACCTTTTTTATTTAAATTTAGGATGTATTGTGATAAAACAACAATCATTTTAATTTACAATTTTTATATAAAATATTTTTTTTGTAAAATGTATAAAGTAAATTAATTAATTAATAATAATAATTAAAAAGATAAATACATCCACATATTGCAGCGATAACAGCTGTGTTCACCTGATATCTAGCATTTAAAATGAAACATACATTATCTAAAAAAAGTCAAGTTAGGTTATATATTATATATTTTTGTTTTAAAAATGCAAACTTACCAGATTTTATATTGATTAAAAAGATTGATTGGCTTTGAATAAAATAATTAAAATACAGCACGTATCGATGTACATGTATTTATATATTAATTAACACAATATAATAATTATAATACATGTAATTTGCAATGACACATGAAGAAATAGCGACACTAGCGCCTAACGTATGTTTCTTGAACTTCTCCTAGCTATACTCTATTTGTAAAAATAATTCTTGTCAAAATATGAATTTTTGTTTAAATAAACTGTAAATTTCGTTACTTTTAGTTATTCAATTTTGTTGAGTTTTAATAGGGTTCTATTCTGATAATAGATGAAGTGAATTCAAAAGGATTTGTGCAAATTTATTTAGAATTGTAACCTGCAGTTCGGCGTTTTTATCAAAAAAGGGGGTTAAATCAACAAATTGAACTTTATTTATATTTTTATAACAGAAAATTAAAACCAATCGATATTAAACTAAGTATAAATGGGGACTGTAATGTTTTCTATCAGAAAATGTAAAAATGTAAGTGGGATACAGAAGAAATTTAAGATATAATGCTCATTTTATCAATTTATATACGAAAAAAAATTTTAGCACGATAATAGAACACACTTCCAAGCAGGGCCTGCTTGGGTGTGCAATATACAATAAATATAAATTATATAAACTTAATTATTAAAATAAGAATAAATAAAAGAGCCACACAAAAAAAGTAAAAAAACTTTTCCAGATACCATTGTAATGTATTGTACTTATATGTATTTTGAAGCGCTGAATCCGAATTTGAGATAAAAAATAGCACCTTAACCGATTCATTTTGAAAATGTGCTATTTTGACTCAAATACGGATTTAGTGCAAAAAAATACATAAAAGTACGACGGTCTCCGAAAAAGTTCCTTTTCTTTTTTTTGTGTGGATGTGTAAGTAATAACATTTTTAATTTCTATTATTTTCTGCATTTTTCGTTGTAGGTAATGTTGATTATTATTAGATGCAGGGGTTATTTTAAGGAAATTTTTAAAATGTTCAATTTCAGGCAAAACAAATAAAAAAGTCTCAGGTTAGGTTACTACATAACTATAAGACCTTATTTTTTTGCCCTTCATTTTTACGCACTACCTACACAAAATAACTTTTAGAACTGCACATTTGAATTTTAAAGCTGCACACTAAAATAATCCCTGATAAGATGTAGCTACAGTCAAAAACCAGTTACAGCGACATCGGATAATACAACATATCGGTTTTAGGCGGTTAGTACACTATCGAATAAATATGTCAAACATCTTTGACAAAGATTTGATCATATATTAAATTATAAGTAATTTTGTAGCCGAAACCGTCCACGAACACTTTTCAGTCGCCATTTTGATTTATCCGTCAAAAAACTTTGATTAAATATAAGAAACTGTCATTATCGATGATAATAGAAATATATTGAATGTAAATATGACGTAAATATTATAAATGTTGACATATTACACTGTCATATTTCTTTGATCAAAGAAATTTTATCATAGTGTAATAGCCGCCCTAACGACTCATATAATACGACTCTATAATAGATTTCGACTGTATTTACAAAATTCAATTCTTCCACGTTAAACATTTCGTTCTTCTTAGCAGTAGGTGTATTAATTATACCATCTTGTATGCTTGTTGGCAATATAACTGTCATATTTTTATCGGAGAACTCAATAACATATTTATCAATTTATTAATTTGAAAAAATCATGCAATATTTGTCTCCCATTTAACTATATGTATGCTTAAGATTTGGTCGTAATAGCTTCTGAAATAACAAATTTTCTGTCTGTCATTCGAATGTCTTTAGTATGTGATTGTGGCTCGTGTGAAAGAGGTGTTACTCTAATACAAACGCAAGATAAAAGGTTGAGTCATATATTATGTCTTCGAAGCTCCAACATTCTCCATTGATGATTGGTGCACAAAACAATTCATAGGTACTTTTAAATGCCATAGCCTACTGCGGTATACAAGTGTTAAAGGTCAAATAGATCAGACTCATATCAGATTAATTTCTCGGTTAATAAATATGACAGTTGTTACACAAATTTTGAAAGGCTTATCGATATAGAGGCAATATTTCATTATTAATTAGTTGAAATTTGTCTAGAACGTTGTAATGCATATCTAATCTTTCTTTAATTCATTCGTTTTTAATTGAATACAAGTATATGTTAATTTAATTTGTATTTATTTCACTTGTAAATTTAAATGTGTATTTTAAAATGTAAATTGTTTCATTATATTTTTATGTAACGCACATATTATATCAAATGATCAATTTAAAAATACTACCATCGCTTTGTATATACATATTTCCTCATAGCTTTCATTTGTTCATTAATTTATAATTTGTCATTGTAAAATTTGAATATTAATGATTTGAAATAAACATTTAATTTATAGATATCAGCCATTTGATGCTTTATTGCCAAATATATACTTTTAAAATTCAATGCAACACATTATGCATACAATGTACTTATGAAAAATATATATTTTTTTAATCTTCATTGTTTTTTCACAATTTGATTAATAATATGCACACTAGACACAATATAAAGACTATAGTTTTACAATTTTTATAATGGCATATCATAAACACGAATAGCAATTGTAAAATATTTAATATGTGCATTATTAATAATGTATCGTTTTCCAATACATGTAAAATTATTATGGATGTAGGTCATTTATTTCTGAATTTGCAGTTTACATTTCAGATTTGATGTTAGTAATTAAATGGCATTAAAATATTATACATTTAACACTATTGCAAATTTATCTATCCAAAAGTCATAAAAAGGAGAATTTTAATTACATACTTATAAGACGAAATAAATATATTATTTTTATACATAAATATAAAAATTTTAATGTTTAATTTTTACTTAATTTGAAAGAAATAGTTAAGTAGTTTTTATATTCTTAAAATGCATTTATATTTTTCCTTAACCCTGCACTGCAATTAAAAATATAACAATGCATCGTTTATAAATAATCAACAATCTTCTAATAACGCATGCACATTTGATAACCATGAATTAGTGATAATTATGGTATCTAACCATATTAATTGATTAATTCTGTGAGTGCATATAATTATTAATAGAATACATTAATTTGTATTCACGTTTTTGCAATACATACCGGTCTGATGTTCTGTTCATATTCTGTGAATATGCATTATCTTATTATTTATAGGTACTACATACATTTAAAGTTATAGAGGCAACGCCAGGTCCGGATTGAGAAATTTGCCGCCCCTAGGCAGTTGCGAAAATTTCCGCCCCCATAAAAACTTTAATGGTAGAATACGTTTGGTACGAAAAGTTTTTCAATCAAAATTTTTTTTGATATTGGTGACCTTTTTTTAGTTTTTTTATCTTAAATTTATTTAAATAAAGTGCGAAGACTTTTTTTTTAAGTTCCGTCAAAATATGCCGCCCTTTAATTTTTGTCACTATAGGCACGTGCCTACTCTGCCTGCTTGATAAATCCGGGCCTGGGCAACACAAATATATAGTCACAACGTAAGTCAATTTGATTAAAACAGTTTTCAATTTGAGTATTAATTTGTTGTATTTGATTCGAAAATTATAAAAATATGTTATGTACTTATTTTCGAATTCGAAATTTTGATAAAAATATTCATTTTGATATTTGTGATTATTTTTGTCATGATATGTGTCTGTCTGTCTGTCAGTATGTAGATGCAGTAACTCAAAAATGACAGAACATATCTTTAAAAATAATTTTTACTATATCGTTGATTTTTAATTTAAAATATTCTAATGAATTAATTGATGTAAACAAGACAATAAAAAATTACTAATTTATTTAAATAATCATTTTACAAAAACCTTCAAATTATATAAATTAAGTATGTATAAACTACATATTATAAATTAGGTTAAAACGTACAGACCTTCTTTTTATGAAGTACAACTAACCATATTTAATAATCACAATGACAGAATAATTATACGAAAAATATGATATTAATAAACAAAAATGTAAATAATCACATTAAGTAAAAGAAAATTTAATAATGCCAACTTAACCTTTAACATGGTTTAACGCATGTTAATTAATAATGATTAAATATTAAAATTGCGCAATACAGACAAAATATATCATTTAGAGTGTGCAATACCAAATAAAAATGCCAAATAAAATTTAAAAAATCTACAAACTCTCGTAGACCTTACTATAATACATATAAATTATAAATGAGTAAGTATTAAATACATTATTTCATTCTTTTACAGTGGTTTTCAAACAGTTTAATTTCAAACATTAACTAAAACTTCTAATTAAATTATCCAATTTAGATCTGATACTGTACATGCGCCCGGCCAAGCCAGAAGGGGCGACGGACGGTTACACAGAAAAAAACTTGAATAAAATTTGAAAAAAATACAAGAATTATAATATTATGAACAGTTTTCTTATTCTCTTAAAAAATTAAATAAAATGATATACCAATAAATAAAATTTTATGTATATAATTTTTATATTTTTGAAAACCACTGTTTTATTGCCTTTCTAATACGCGCTATAAAATCAAAATAAACAAACAATTAACCGAGATCTTCTTTCTGTATATTGTTTCAGAATTACATACTTCTATAAAGAATTTACTGTGTCCATGAAATCTTTAGAGATCTAAACGCTTTTGCGAATTACATACAGAACACACCTAGTTTATATAACGTAATTATATGGTGTGTGAAATGCATAGGCGCCGACAAATATACAATTATGGTGCGGTTACTCAATGACATTAAAGTTAAAGGCTTTGTTTAAATATCAACATATTTAAAAACAAACCAAATAAAATAATATATATATGTCAAAAATATAAAAGAATAATTTTATTTCGTCGACCTTACTTTGAAATTTACTAATATTTTTTTCAAAATTTCTTTTTTATATTAATTACACAAATGTATACAAAACAAATACATTTTTCAAAAACTTTAGGACATTATTTTAATCAGCAAAATCAAGACATCAATATATTACATATGAAATATTTATATGTTTAACACGGCAATTGTTCATTACATTAACACTTAGGAACTCGCTACTGGGTCTAACGGACCCAGTCCTTCGTATTTTGGTTAAAATCTTTTAAAGTTTGAAGTGTGCGACATTACCGCTTTCAGTATCTTTCAACGATAGAAAAGCACGGCAGATGACGGTCATAGTCGTCAGTTTGTTCAAATTGTCATAGATAATTTTTTTTATACAGAAAGCGACTGAGATGTGATTTTATCCCAAAGACATATTTTTTTTAATTTTCAAAGTTTTTTTTTATAATAATTGATTTTATAATATAAATATTAATTCATATAAGTACATTATAGTGTAAGAAAATATAGAGGATTTTGTTTAAAATAAGTAATTACAGAAATTTCAACAATTACTCTAAATCTTGTCATAAAAGTATGGAAAAATTCCTTTTATTTTTGTAATGACTGTTTGATTAAGTAAAAACAATAAATATTAGTATATGATTGAATATTATCTTTCTTTATTGACAAATTATCCTTATAAGAAAGTAAATGTGCACTTCTATTCAGCAGTTTTGGAATAAACATTTGATATTAAACTGGGTCCAGCGCACCCGGTAGCGAGTATTTATGTTACAAATCAAGGCGCGAGTCCCTAAGTGTTAACTCAAGAAACAGAAACATCAAATTAAAAAAAATAATAATAATACCGACAGACTCACAGTCGACCTACATAAATTTAGTAGGTTTGTAATTGGGGCCGGGCGGTTCATACTAGCAAAATAGTATCGGTTTATACTTAAAAATAAAAATGTGGTCTATTTCCGGTGAAACCGGAAGTTGGATTAAAGTGACATATACGTATATGGCTTTTTTCGATATCGTTTAGTTATAAAGCGTATTTTTCGGATTGTGACGGTCTTAAAACGTATAATTTAATCAAAATTGAGTATGGTCACTTTTCAATAAAAACCAATACTTTTCTTAATAATCAATGACATTATGAAAAATCTAAATTTATATAGACAGATAGAATATTTAAAGCTTTCAAAGTAATCTTGAAATTGTTCTATACAAAAAAACACAGTACAACCACTGCCATATATGACAACAGTTAGAAAATTTGATGACCAAAGCTATAGAAATATTAACCATTTATAATTATTATCAATTAATAATATTTCAAGGTGATAATTTTATTATAAATTATTAAATTCTTTCTTTTGATCTTTATTATTATGTAGGTACTATTATTACAGTTGAACTTTTAACTTTATCACAAGATACGCCAATGTTAGTTATCATATTAAACAAAATTAGAAATGTGCATTTTGAGTCACAGATATTGTCTCATCACCAATGTCCCCAATAACGTTAATAATTATAGTCATTAAATATAAACTTTTGTTTACTTTCAACACAGTGTAATTTAATCAAGAATACATAGATACTATTGTTTATAGGCCCATACATAAATCTAGATATACATTCTTATAAAAAATTATGTAATGATATTGCTCTATGCAAATTTACTTTTGGCATAAATGTTAACTGATATATTATATGTGTTTATAAAATTGATATTTGTTCTGATTCAAAGTTTGATTACGTCATTACGTCATTGTAAAATTTAAAGCTACTGTGGTAGTTAAATAATATGTCGTGATTTTTTGGGCTAAGTAAGCATTAGAATAAATTTTTGAAAATTTTAGGTCTTATATAAGAACTGAAAGTTTTATTTTATAACTTTATTAATGGTAGTTTTTTTTAGTAATATTTTATATTAGTTTTGGAAATTGACGATTTTGGGAAGTATTACTTTTTCAATTTTGCTTTGGCCAATGATAGAGTGTAAATTCATTATTAAATTAATAAAATTGAATGTAAAAAAAAAACAGTATTTTTTATAAAAAAAATAAATGAAAGCTGCACGATACTGAAACGAGACAGACTTATTTTTTTACATCGCATAACTATAAGTTACAAATCCAAGAATAAATGATACTCGTGTGTAGCCCAAAAATTAGCTTATTGTTAATATTTTACACTACTCTAGTTATTTTTGTAGAAATGTAGATTATAATCTAACTTATTCTTTACTTTTATGTATTAATAAGTATATGGAATAAAATAAGACTTTTAACTAATTATGTAGGTGTCGAATTTAGTAAATAATTTTCTAGTTGTAATTTACAGAAACTATTAAAAACGAACAATTAAAAATGAACTGTAGAAAAAAATTAATAATTAATTTTACAAGATTTGGAAATTTTCGAAGTCACTATAATTTTGCAAGTTTTGATCTTGAATTAAATATTGCAGACTTATGTTTTTTAACTCCAATCGCTTACTTAATCGATATTTGTTGACGAACTAAAGGGTAGAATAAATAGTCGTTAAAAGTACAAAATGGATCTACAGATAACTTATCGAAAATGACGTTTAACCTGTATATGACTTATTACGATTAAGAATACACGTCTGAAATGGATATAGTATGTAAAGTTCAAATCCAATTATCGATATTGTGGATATTTAATGTACACACAGTTACAGATAATAAATCATTGGTAACGTGCTATTATGTATGCAGAATTATTTGAAAATCGTGTCGTTTAAAAGTGCGCTCAATTTGCAAACAATCTCAACAATAATATTATTGTTTTTTCGTGATAGATTCTCGAGGGCAGCAATTGTAAATAAACGGATCATTGCACAAATGTCAAACTATATAACTATTTACATGTATTGCAATGTGTTAAATTTTTCACAAAAATATTGTGTCTTCTATAGAAGTTTCTAAGGTAATGCTAATTTGATTGTGATGTATCATTAAACTAAAAGATGTAACCACATTTGATCTAAATCAGTTAAATTCTAATTTTATCTAAGAAGATGCATATTATGCCATCACTCTTGTAGCATTAATAATCAGTTGCATGTACATATCTAGGTATAATAAAAAAGGACATAAAGTAAACTTATTAGAGATTTCAGTTGCTTACCTTAAAACTAAGACCATCAAATGTTTTGGTTTAAATTATTTCCTCTAAAAAATATACATTATTATTCTGAAGTCCTTTAGTTTTACTAGAAAATGAAACTAACATATTGATGCATGTATTCGTTATTTTACTCAATCAATTGAGCTTGTAAGCCCATAAAGATAACACGATAAAAAATGTTCGTTTTGAAAATTTCAAAAGATTATGAAATGACAAAAAAATTTCTAAAATATTCAAAACAAAATTTTAATATTTTTAATGATACCACTCATTTAATCGTTCTTCTCAAAATAATTTGGTATGCACATGATCCTTCTTACATATTTTGAAGCCCAGGACGCAAAAAATTGGGACCCCATTGAAAAGATTTTTTTTTAATTATATAACACTTGTTAGGTTACAATTTGCTTGGTACCCTAGGTAATTGTCCGATTGAACTACTATACGACGCGACATCATCCTTCACTAAAACTTTAGTGAATGCCTCATGCGCTTGTTTATAAGTAGAGATATAGTACCCTTTTATATCTAAAATAATCCCCAGCTTCGCCACCAGAGATAGTTTTCCGCAATATGACATATGTATTTATAAAAAAAAAACAATAGACCGTATACAATAAGAATATTAAACTTCCAAGAATGCAGTACAAAACATGGTTATAATAATTATCACGGGTCGGTTTTTGTGCATGCCTGAACAAGACACGACTTATATTCATAAACCATGCAATACCAAACAAACCGCAAATGTACCACTATGCTTTCGGATCCGTATGAGAGAAATTACCATAACACATGTCAAAAACAAGAGAGTGGGGTACGGGGCAACGTTTCGCATCTATTTCAAGGTCCCGCTAGTGTGAATAAGATATCTACTATTACTCGGTGCCTCCCCCACCCCTCTTCTTTCAAGATGACGTAGAAAGCCCACACGCTGCCGCAGACAGCTTGGTGCTTGGTCCGGTACCGCGGTACCTTTGATGCTGTAACATGAATTGGGACATGCGCCTAAGGTCACCAGCGCAACCTATGTGTGTTTTTGTAATTTATTCATTTGGAAATGTTAATTTGTAATTTATGGATTTATGAGATCACTGGATTTTGAGTATGTGTGTGTATGTATAGTTAAATCGGTAGCGGTGATATAGATTTGCAATTGTGGTTATTTTATATTGGTGGAAAATCTGGTAATCTATGCAATAATATCTAATTTAGGAAACTAAAATACACACCATATGTTCAAAGCGGGGGATATATAGACAAATTATGACCCGCGGGCCAATCAATACTTTAAACAATTATATCGGGTATAAAAAGCACTTTGGTGTTAAAAAACTTCGTCATTTTTAATTTTCACATAAAACTTATAATATCTAGAAACACTCAAGTATACTTTAAATTAAAATCTTAATCTATTTGCAATTAATATAACGAACAATAAAACAGGGGCACGCAAAAGAAAGGTGCGTTGAGTTCATTGAACCTTTTACTCCGTTTTCGGGGTAGAAGGGAACGTAAAAATTTGCAAACGAAATTACAGATATTAAATACTTATTTCCATAAGCACAGTGGCGTGATTAAAATACCCTTGTGAGACGCTTTTTTATTAATATGAGTGGTAATAAGGGCCTATAACGGGCCCCGATGACCTTTAATTTCAAAATATGCGATATCAGTTTCATTTAAGTTTTGAAGAAATATATTTTTTTATTTTATTTCAACCATTCTTAAGAAAATTATTCCATAACTTGGATCGATGTTTTTTTTAAACTGCATTTTTCATAGAACACCTCAAAGATTTTTACATATAGTTAAATAATGCCTTCTTTCTTATGTAAAATACGTAAAATGAAAATTACTTCCGAAAATTCTTATTTCCCAATGAAAATGCACTGAATTTCGTAACTAGTATACACGCCCCCTCATGGGATACATACGCTTCTACGCGCCCTCAACAGGTACGTATAGCAAACAAATACACACACCTCGCATACAGTACACACCCGCAACAGGCATGAACTGAAAAATTATATAATCCTAAATCCTGTATAAGTTTGCTATGCGTGCTTATTGTGGCGTAGCTACGAAATTCAGTACATTTTTACTCTGGATGAACTGATAACACCCATTCAAAGGGTCAACCACATTTCATTGGATCGATTTTCACATAACAAAACGATACTAATAGCCCGGAATTTTACACACACCGGAATTTATGAATCGGATAACACCTTATATTATTACTTGGACGTTGACCTAGGAACAATAAATTTGCATAAACATAACATTAGTTATGCACGCAGCGCAGTGTGCGTGTGACAGGTGAAGCCAGGACAATCAAAGAGCCCTTTGGAAGGAACAGTGACACGACCTCGCCTTCATCGACCCGATATGATATCAATAAGCATATTGGTTTGTTACATAACCATTCATATGACAGCCTGTGACGTAAATATATTTAACCTCTTATATAATATATTATACAATATACAATCATATTGCTTTTTAACGCGAAGAAAGGGGCTGCATCTTTCATAATATGTTATTGGGAGATGGGGCATCCTTCTACTAATTTAATTAAATAACAAGTTAAATAAAACCAAAATTGTTTAATTAATACATATTAGAGGCACAATTTCAACGTTTTAAAATAATAGCAAAAACAAATCATGAGGAATCCTTGATTTTTTTTGTGAAATTTCGCAAAACCCACATTGGAAAACGTTGCTCTACATGAATTAACATATGTAGAGCATATTGCATATAGATAGATTATTATTATTACATACTTAATTTATTAAAAACACATATAACGTATTTTATTGTCTTTCATATTTTTATTGCCAGCAATTAAATTCTATGCATATATAATAAACACATTTTATGCATCAATCAATTTATATTTCACATTTATTTTGTTTACAACGCGTTTTATTGTACTATAAATTTTGAGAGCAATAAAACAGAAGTAAATTATGATTGTTTTATGCAATATTTATAACAGTTGACAAAAGAGATACATGAATTTCTTTTTATATTATTAATTGATTTAAAAAATATACTTGTTTATACTAATTTTATATCCAGGCGGATTTTTTTTAGAAAATAAAAATATATTGAAGAAAATAATTAATGTTGAAAAATTTTATAAAATGTCAAAATATTTTTAAATATCAAAGTAATTACACTAACGCCCAGTATTATCAAGTTTAACTAAATGCTCCTTTAACTAACTGTCATATTATCAACAGATCCAAGCATTACACATTTAATTAAATATATTTTAAATTATCTGCAGTATTTCTTTACAACGTATATTATGTCTATTTTTCATTGAGAGCTTAAATATTGATTTAAATCACGTTTGTAATACACAAAATTTACTTTAAAGGAGCATTTAGCGCTAAAGGAGCTTTAAATTGGTTGATAATACCGGGCATAAGTCTACTTATGTTGATTTAATTAACTAAATGTTTTTCGTAACAAAAAAAAATGTTTTTTTTATCAAAAACTAAACTTTCTAGTGCTATTCAAATTACCTATATTCTTTCCATTATATCGTAAAAAATTGGAATAATTCAAAAATATCTTACAAGGGAACCTTTTCAAGTCGAAAATTTGTATCAAGTTTAAACTTTGTATATAATTAGAGGAGGTCAAGATAAGTTAGAAAAAAAATTATCTTAGCTGCGGTAAAACGGTTTAAGGGGGTGAAACACCCCTATGAAAAATAATAATATTTTTTCAAATAACTCTGAAACTAATGAAAATTTAAAAAAATCTACAATACAAAATTTTCATGATTTTTTATGCTCTTTTGAATGGCGATAGTCAAATTTCGAAAAAAATAAACCGTTAACCGCCACCCACCCACATTCCATAGGTTTAATTTTTTTCGAGTTTTGACTATCGTCATTCGAAAGAGCATAAAAAACCATGAAAATTTTGTATAGTAGATTTTTTTTTAATTTTTATTAGTTTCAGAGTTATTTGAAAAAATATGATTATTTATTATTTTGCACATTTTCATAGGAGTGTTTCACCCCCTTAAACCGTTTTACCGCAGCTGTGATAATTTTTTTCTAACTTACCTTGACCTCCTCTAACTATATACAAAGTTTAAACTCGATACGAATTTTCGACTTGAAAAGGTTCCCTTGTTATTAAAAAAATATTTTTTTTAATAAGAAATTATTATTAATATGATTTGAATTAAATTTAATTTTATATACTACACAATAATATACTCATTGTTCAATAATTAAAATATATCAGCAACATTAATCGAGATATCTATTTTAAACTGTATTATACACCAGCGGCGATTCAAATGTTAATTACCAAATTAATTCGTGTAGAGGCTGAGAGATGCCATTACGTAACAGTGCAATACATCGTGAATGTAACACTAATTAATTTTGAGTTCAGTGCAATGAAGAGGACCTTGGATCAGCACACCTGGGACTTACACACATATACGCATGTGTGTGTATGTGTGTGTGTGTAATAGATGTATATTATCATATTATGGAAATATAATTATTAAACATATGCTTAATATTGAGATTTTTTTATTAGTTCCTTGATTTGTTGAAATTCGGATGATGTATGTTATATATTTATTTTTATGATGATTTACAACAATATTAACTATTTTTCAAGGTGTTTGTTTATTAATTCAGTTTTTTTTATTTAAATATTCCCATTAACCGTGGGACTTAGCTTTATAATGATATCTAATATTCCGAAATAATATACTTTAATTAATTTTTGCATTATCGATACGTGAATTTTATTAGTAAATATATGAATTATAAATTTTTCACGTCGAAATTTTTATTATAAAATGTCATTTATAAAAATTTATGAATACCGACCTGTTTTAATTCAGTTACCATATAATCTAAACTAATTTTGGAGTTAAATTTCGAACAGTGAAAGTTTCATCTAAATCGGTACAGTAGTTTTTGCGTTGTGGAAAAACAAACAAACATACAAACAATTTTAATAGATAGATAGATTTAGTACCTATATATTAACCAATTTTATTATTTATTTAAATATTAAAAATAAATGGTCATGAATTCAACAGATATTATTGATAGAAAATATCAAATCAATTCGCATATTACATCCAATTCATAAATTATTAAACCATAGTTAAGTATAATGGATAACGACATATGCATTTTTCATTGTTTTCCAATCATAAGCGCATTTTTCAAACGTACAACATGAACTAGGTTGATAAAACAGATAACTAGCTCGCAGAACAAATAAAACACATGCATATTTAGTTCCCGTTCCGTGCGGTTACAGTTTTGCGTGAGCGCAATTCATTGTTAATGTATTATAATATAGATTTCTGACGTGGACACTGTTATGATAATTATGATCTCTAACGCATAGCTTACATTGTTGTTGTTATTTATTATCATATATTATCATTCTATTAATTGCTTAATGTTTTAAAAGCAGTTAATTTTATTCAAGTGTAAGGGATAGAGTATCTTGAAGCTTTTTGTAAGATACATAGTATGAAAATATACATTTGTATACAGGCCCGGATTTACCATGCAGGCAGTGTAAGCACGTGCCTATAGCGGCAAAAATTTAGGGGCGGCAGATTTAAGCGTGAACAAAAGTTTTGGTAAAATTTTTATCTGTCTAAAAAAAATTTTACGAAAAAAAAAAAGGTCATCGATATGAAAGTATATGAAAAATATTAACTTTTTTTATTTTTATTAAATGAAAATGGCGGCAATTTTCGCAACTGCCTAGGGGCGGCGAATTTGTAAATCCGACCCTGTTTGTATACATAATGAGTTGACCCGTTGTATGGGTTATGTAAATTTTATTTAAAAATATAATATTTTTTATCTTACATTTTTTTTTAAATTGGGACGTCGAAATTTTATCCTGTCTAAAGCCCCCAATTAGTATTTAATATTTTAACATACGGATTGAAAAATAATCTGATGGTGAATTCCCCACCTCTGGTAAAGATTCGATGCATGATTTTTGATAAAATGATAAATGTCCAAGAAAGTAATATCGAATAAATCAAATAAGAACTAAAACTCGAATTAATATATTGCAAAAAATAAAGTTTAAACTCTCTAAAAATGATTACCATTCAAAAAACAAAAACAAAAGACCATCGAGTATAGACTCGTACCTACGCGACCCACCGAAACAACCTAAATAAAATAAAATTGTACTTTCGTTGGACTCCTCTAATGGGCGGCCTATTCGCATACGTCTAATGTTTATTTTGCAAACCTACGTTTACTTTTTGCAACAATCTCCGTCCCAAATTCGAGCGCCGCCAGCGGCTCGTACCGACAGGTGTACACTGCAATCTCAAGGTATTATAGGTACGTTATCTTAAACGGTGCAATTTTTGTCTGTGTGTGGGCCGTGTTTCACACGAAACCACATACTGAAATGTACTGGTTCGTAACTTTACTATTACGTGTTGTAGCACCTAGCGGAGTTTGTGTGAACAAAAACTTATGGCGAATATACCTATGAAGACTGTACAATTGTACATAAAAACCATTTTGTTTTCGAATATGTACATATTGTTTTAATTAATTATTTATATTCAAATTAACTTTCCATTTATATAAATTATATTCCAATTTGTATTGAAAACTGTATGCTCTGGTTTTATTAGTTATGATCCTGCCATCTAGCGAGACTCCAATGAAGTATTTATTAAAATAAATTTTCTTTTGATTGATTATTAATTAAATAATAAATCAAAATCAATTATTAACATGAATTATTTATTCAATAATAATGTGGAAGTAAAATATTTGTATTTCAATATAATGAATAATTTTAAAAACAAGTATTTTACGTGTTAGTTATTATTGTATTATTTCGTCAACAGATGGCAGAAATGTCTTTATTTTTAAACTTTTTCTATTTAAATAGATTTTTAATGACTGTTACCATTGTTACGATTGTTAGTTCTTTAGAATTAGTTTTTTCGAAAACGTTTAATTATACCATTTACCATATATTAAACTACTTAATATATATTTATACATTGCAAATTGTAACATACAATTCTTTTAATTCAATTGACACAAGACGAAAATAAATAAATGTATATTATTATTTCTCCGATCAATTAAAAAAATATATTAAGTCACATAACTCGTTTTTAAAATAAGTCATATTTTCAATTATAAATAAACGTTAACAAGGCAATGAAAAGTATTTATATTTACGCAATGACCGCTTTTTAAAATCGCATTATTTTTTACCGGCTTAATGTCTTCAACAGTATTAAAAACTCATGATTAATTAAGTAAATAAATAAGAGAAAATCTCTTACCATTGACTTTTCTATCCATCTTACCGAAAATTGTAATACATGTTTGGCATCCAGCGATACGTGACGAGACTGGAGTAAGGTAAGTCTCGTCTCGGTTTCAGATTATTCAACTGAAAGTCTCGTATTATAAAAATAAAGGTAGTAATGTAAGCAGAAGTGAAATATTTCGATCTCGTGCGAATTCTTATTTTTTTTACTATATTAATGTTTAATATTATTCATTTAATTTAAAGATATGATAAATATTATTTACATTGTACCTTGCCAGTGGCGCGCAGTGGCGGCGTAGGGTAGATTGGCACCCAGGGCGGATTTTTGCACCCCCTTCAAAAAAAAGTGTTGACTTTTTTTTCGTTCTCAAATCAATATAAATGACCATTTGTTTGTTTTTCATAATGACCATTTGTTTTTCATAACACATGTACGAGTGAGTTGTCATTGTCATTGTCAACCCTTGGCACTTGGTACCCGGGGCGGGCCGCCCCCTCCGCCCCCCCTTTACGCCGCCACTGGTGGCGCGCTATAGCCATTAGGGATAATATGCTAACTATATTTATTATAGGAACCTACTTGTCAAAATCGAAAAAAAACACTTTCAAAATGTTTCGACTGGTAAAGAGTTTATAACATTACACATACATTAATGCGTGAATTGAGCGAATTTTGGGCGGAACAATGTTATTTATAACAAAAAAAAAAAACTTAAAACTACAATAAATATTTGAATCATTAATACAAAAGTCAGTGTTAATGTCCCGCTTTCCACGCGAAATTTGCGCCATTATGAGAAGAGCTTCAACCCAATACAAGCTTTATTTAGTAAAAAAAATAGTTAAGTACATGCATGTATAAGTATTTAATTGCATTTCTAAGTAAAAGTACTTATGTTTGGTAAAGTACCTACATATACCTAAACACAAATGCAATTACTTTCATTTGAAATATAATTAAGTACAAGTACAACTACTTAAAAAAGTACCTACTTAAGTACGTGCACAGCTCTGCTTTCAATACATTTATAATGTTTATCATATAATTTAATGCATGCAAATATGTAAACGTTTTATAAAAAATAACGCTGTAAATTAAGATCGTCTGCTCTAAATGGCAATAAATTAGATTTAAAGAGAGAAAAAAGTATAGGTATCTATTTATTATTATGAATATAAGTACATATATGTATTTGTTTATAATATAATAAATTAAATAAACTATAACAATTTATTTATCTAGATAAACAGTGTACAGGATGTGATGCAACAGCATGTACAAGTAGAAACATGTATATTTTTTAAATAACTATTAATAAAATAACAAGTATAAAATGTGAATAACCGGCATATCTAGGCCACGTGTATTATTACATTTAAATATATTTTAATTGATCTTAACCAAGATCGCCTGCTATTTTGTTTACGCTTTATTGTATAACACTTACCGCAACTTGCAATTATTATTGTATCAAATTATGGTATAAATTCGACGTGTTTCATAATTGAATATGATATGAACTTTTGACCTAAGAGTTAATTGAAATGCATTGCAACATTATTCTTAATTTTTAACGTATATTTTAAGTTGTTTTAATATTGATAATAATTTGAGTAATATTAAAAAAAAAACGATTTAATAGTAATGTTTTTGGTTTTATTCTTCATGGTTAAGAGTTAAGGTTACCTATGTATATGCAGATGCACTAGAAGACAATGGTGTAGTTAGGGGGGGATTAAGGGGATCAATCCCCTGTCATGAGTCTACGAAAATTATAAGATGATATTAATATAAGAGCATTTTTTTCAATAAAGAATACATCTAAGTGAAGAATATAACCAATTTTTGTACTTTGCACCACATAAAAGATGATTTTCATATCGAAAAATATAACTTTATGAAATTTAATACTGTCATATTCCCCTGCAACGCAAAAACCTATCTACGCCACTGTTAGAAGATGCAAAATTGTATAATGGTTAATAACATTTTACTAACGTCTAAAATTATTTTTATAAATATTTTAATGAGAGGGTTAGTATTTTATACTGAAAAAAGTCTGCATTTTAAATTTTTATTATAATTAATGTTTTATGTTTCAAAATGTATATGGGAATTCTTAATTGTATACTGTCGGCTTATTTTGTTGATCTATGTTCACTCTGTAACTGAAATTAGCTCATTTAATTTTATACTTTTTTTGTTTCATATATTATTATATTTATTCAATGAAATAATGACACAATAATTCATTGTTTATTGTTTATTAATTCTAATTCTGCTGGTAGCACCCCTTCCCCGACAAAAAACTAGAACCCTGTCAGTCCCCCTTTGTGGGGACCATGGTCATTATGTTGTAGGGTCATTTTTGACATCAGTAAGATATTTTAAGTCTACTTAAGTTATTATTATTTATATTTCATCCATATTTAACAATGTTGTTATTATTTTTTTAGGCACTAGGTCACGTGAGTGGATGCCACATCAACCCGGCCGTAACTTGTGGTCTGTTGGTTAGCGGTGACATCAGCATACTAAAGGCCGTGTTCTACGTCGTTGCACAATGCATTGGGTCCATCGCTGGTGCGGCTCTTCTGAAGGTTTGTATATTAATATTCAAATAACCTTAAAACTGTAACATTCAGTGGCACAAAAAATATCATTAAAAATCACATTCAACAAAAAAAATAGAAATTGAGTAGATTATTAAAATGCAAGCCACAAAGAAATAATAAAAATAAAAATTACAAACAAAACTTTTTATTAAAAAAACAGAAACTCTGCTACACTTCGTGTTGGTAAATTTAGTAATTTTTAAAAATGTATTGCTGTTTTGTTTTTGTTTTTTTAAACAAATCTATGTTGCTTCAATGAAAACCTGCCTTTATGGTATATTATATTTATACATTTTTCAATTTTTATGAATAAAATTTTTAAATAATATTCACAGGTGGCGACACCAGTAGCTGCGGTTGGTAACCTCGGTATGACGAATCTCAACGAAGGAGTAACTCCACTACAAGGATTCCTCCTGGAAGCCATCATCACATTTGTCTTGGTGTTGGTTGTGGAAGCCGTATGCGACAACAGGAGGAGCGACGTCAAGGGCTCCGTGCCTCTTGCTATCGGTCTTTCCATCACAGCTTGCCATCTTAGCGCGGTTAGTGTTTTTTGAAAATTGTCGAAATTTTTTGTCCTTCACTTTTAATTTTTTTAAAAATATTACTAATTTTCGAAAAAAATTATTTCTACACGACAAAAGAGGGTCAATTTCATACAAAACTGTTAATTCCTATATATTTCTTTTGCATTTTTACATAACTCCAGAATTACTCCTTAACTCGAGAGTATAATATAATGTACTTTCGGCTTTATTAAACATTTTTCCTAAATCAGTGCAATAAATCGAAGTTTTACTACATTTTTCATATGAGGGCACTTTTATTCTTATTATAAATATATTTTTTTACAGATAAACTATACTGGATCCAGTATGAACCCAGCAAGATCCTTAGGTCCAGCTTTAGTTATGGGCATATGGACAAATCAATGGGTAAGTTTACATTACACATTCATATAACAATAGAATACTGTTTATAAAATGCATTTATTATTTAACATTAAAACCACAATGAAACGCCAAGAACGTCATTAAAATTAAATTGTAAACAAATTAATTAGTTGAATTTTTATGAGTAATCTAGACCTTCAAAAAACCACCGTATTATTTGTAGTTAAATCAGCTTTCATTGACCTTATATGAATCATATTATTTATATTATGATAATGTTATTACCAAATAAAATCTATTTAGTATGTAGTAATAACACACGAACATATGTGTGCAAAATATATAGGGTGGTTGAAATTTTACTTGTAATTGAAAAAAAATTATTTAACTAATATTGGGTTTATTTTGGTGCTAATTTTAGCACAATATGGATCGATTTTTAGAATATATATGCAGAGTCGTTGTGATATTGATATTATGGTAGTTGTGTACATAGGCAACCGGCAACGCGTCTTTATTTATATTATTTTAGTAAATTGCACTAATTGTGTACATAGAGAATTAATATTTGTTACTCATGACTTCAACAAACGAACTATATACAGTAGAAAGGGTATCAAATTCAACGTATTGAAATGTAGATTTCATAAAAATTATATTTCGTATTTTTTCAATTAAAATTATTTTTGAAAAGAGAGCGAAAGTTTATTAGTTTAAAATATTTTTAGAAAACTATACATTTTTTTATAATAAAATAAGTATATCAAATAATAACTGACATTTATTTTTTCAGGTTTATTGGGTTGGTCCATTAACTGGAGGAGTTTTAGCTGGCGCCATCTACCGACTTTTATTCAAGGTTAGAAAAGGAGACGATGAAGCAAATTCATATGATTTCTAGAAATAAAAAATCAATCGTTTAATTATTTGCTAATTTTTATAACTTTTGTATATTTCAAACAATTATGATTTACCAATTTAAAGTATTATTGAAAAAAAAAAAAAGTGGACACAAATATACTAAAGTGCAGTTAAATAAATTATCGAAATTATTTGATAAAAACCAATCATTATGAGAATTTAATTTATGTAGATAATGATTAAACAAAATTAAACTATACATATTAATCTACATTTTAATTGGCAACTTAATTTGTTAATGCGTTTTTAAAAGACTATATCAAGGACGAATCTGGGAGTCAAGGGGGTTTTACGACCCCCTTGTGGCAAAGATAATTAATTTATACGTATAAAAAATTAATCAATACGTGTCGGTACTTTTTTGATAGAAAACCCTGCTAACAAAATCATATGTATTTCCACCACTGTTCTGCTAACAAAATCATATGTATTTCCACCACTGTTCATTCATATACGCACAATGTACAATATTTCTTTTAACTCTAAACACAACTTTTCAGTGGTGTAGTTAGGTGGGGGGGATTAAGTGAATCAATCCCCCCATGACCATGAGTCAACGAAAATTCTAAGACGATTATAATATACGAGCATTTTTTCAATTATGAATACATCTAAGTGAAGAATATAACCAATTTTTGTACTTTACACTACATAAAAGATGATTTTCATAATGGAAAATATAACTTTATGAGATCTAATACTGTCATACCCCCCCTCCCCCTCATCGCAAAAAATTATCTACGCCACTGCAACTTCTTGCTTGTATTTTATACTATTCAACTTTAATTCGGTTTTTTTTTATAAGCAATGGCAGTAATAATCTATGTTTTATAAGTAAAACATGTTTTCAACCCCTTAGATATGTACTATAAACCATATCTTTAATGTTTTTATTACTAAATAATCTTTCAATTAATATTTTACAGCCACTAATTATGAAATTAACAATAGATTGGACAGAATTTTGATATTTTATTCATTTTATCTAAACCTTTATTTTTATCTATTTCCGTTGTAATAATGATAAGTTTATTTGCGTTATTCATTATTATTAACTATCAAAATAACATATATATTTTTTTTATTTCATATAATTTAATTATTATAAATTTTGACATTGTAACAAATTAAATATAATAATGCATATTTCATCGACAAATATAACTTCTGCCTCCTCTCTTAAAAGCAATAAGGTTCAAATTTTACAAGTAGAAATGCACATTATAAATGTACAGTGTGGTATCAAAAAATGACGTATTTTTTAAACTGAAAGACAAAAATGATGTTCTATTAAAATAATTTAATTTTGTAGCTTAGAATTTTTAAAAGTTTACATTTTTTAATGTAGATCTTGTACTCGTAAGCAGTAATCAAATTGTACACGAATTTTATGTGTTGCATTTACATAGTGCTATATGAATCCTCCAAAACGCAAGAATAAATCTTCAAAATTAAGCTCAAAATGATTTTTCAAAATAATATCCAGAAACGTCAAATAAAAAAATAAAATTTTCAGTAACCCCTTTTATTAATTTCACCTCCTAATATTTGGTTTTAAATAATTTTGTTCTTTCTATTGTAAAATAACTCCTAATAATTGTTGTCAAGCTAATACTGTATTATTGCTTTACTTCATATTTAACCTCACTTGTGTATATTTCTATATTAACATAACATTTTTTAATTTCATTATTTTCTAACTAACACATACTAACTACTTATTTTCCAGGTACGCAGACATGTTATTATGGATACTCCTTCGCCTAGAGAACTTCGTTACTAACATTCATCTAACGAACTAACACTTCATCTTAAAGGAGTAATTGTGATAAGAATACAATTGAACTTATACAGATAGTACAAAATCAGAATTATGGACAATGAGACATCATTAACATCTGTTAAATATTAGATATGTTTTAAAATAAAAATAATTGTTCTCACTAGCATCAGAATCTGCAATAATTTAATAACATAAAAGAACATGAAACGAAAAGTAAATTAAATTCACGAACTATCTAACATAGCCAGTACAGTAAGCGTGTATACAAGAGGGGGGTCAAGGGGTCATACCCCCCCCCCCAAGAACTAAAGAAATACACTAGATATTATGATGAAATCTGAAAGTTATTTAAAGTAGTGTGTTTTTTGATTTACAGATTATTAATCAGCGAATTTTTCTGAATAAGTAAAATCCTATTCTGGAACAACATCTACATTATTTTTTTTAGTTTTCTATATAACCCCCTTCGAAAAGATAGACTGTATACGCGCCTGAGTACAGTAACATATACTAATAAATTGAAATGAGTTTATTTAAATATTTTCATTATTAACACCTGATATTAACAAATGAAAGTCATAACAAAACTGTGTTTATTTTGACTTCAATTGTAACATCAAATAACAATACTAATTAATTAAGTTTGTCTAGACGAATTAATTAAATTAAATTACATTTTCATCTTCAATATGTACTTCTGCCGTTTGCAAATAGTGTTCACCATTCCGAGAAAAATACTTTTTGTATAATAATTAGCAATTTAATTATAATTGTAATGTAAATTTTCCAAATGATAAATGTAAATAGTTAATTGTGAGAAAAATATAGTTAGATAATATGATTTTTTATAAGGTATTTTAAAGTAGATGAGTTATGGGAATTCTAGCCTGTAGTGTTATTTAAATATCAATCTACAGTAAGGCGCAAAAATCTAATTTTAAAATAAGTTAATTTTTGTTTTTATATCGATTATATATAATTAATTTTACTGTAATATGATATTTTCAATGAAATAACAAAAAACATATTTTTGTATTCTAGAATTCGCATAATCTATTCACCTGTATGAGCAATATAATTGTAGACCAGTGTTTTTCTTTTAATTATAAGAACTTTATTTATGTCCAATATCATGAAGGAACTAGCAAATTTTCTAGCTTGCAAGCACTCTCAAATTCTCTTGGAGTTTCATGAAGACTTTGACAAGTTTCGCGCACGCATTGTATGTAAACACCAACGATATTAAAACAGTGGTGGTCGTGGTGGTATTATAAAAATTATTTGTACGGTCAGAGTTGCCAACTGTGTTAAAATATGTTGAAGTATCACTGCTTTAATGTCTATAGCAAATCAATGGATACTATCCTAAAATTAATACCTCATTTGTGAGTGCTTGCTTGTTAGCAAATTTTGCCAGCCCCTTTATTATACCGGACATTAAAGAATAGAAAAAAGCTCATAGTAAATAAAAATGTCCATTCTAAATTGTGCAAAATAATTTTCTTTTAAGGTAATTCGATCAGTGCCATAGAATATACTACGCTAATGGAAAATACAACTCTTTTTTATGCAACATATAGAAAATATATGAATATCTAAAAATGTCTTTTTTATTTACTCGTATCATAAGATTATTCGTCATTTGATTTTTAAACAATTATACTATTAAATATTTAAAAAGTTTATTATTTGACTCTACTTGTTTTCAACTCAAAATAAATCTGGCAACATTGTACCGTTTTAAAAACAATAAAGAATCGCTGTCAGTTTAAATCATAGACATACAATAGTGCGTCCGGCATTCCTAGCGCACTTCCCGTAAGAGATAGAAAAAAAAGTTTGGTACATAATATTATTGGTTTGAAAAGATCAACGTCGTAAAATTATTTTCAATAATACAGGATGTTCCATTTTTGCGCTGTAACAAAAACAAACATTTTTTTAAATGGAACCCCCTATAACTTTTTCAGTATTCCGATGTCATATTTTAATCTCCACATTATCATCTATTCATTTTTTGATTTATTGACAGTGTTGCCAAGTTATAATTTTTTTTCCGAAAAATAGTCCATAAACAGGGTCAACTTTAAAAAATCGTAGCGACCTCGTTTTTTTTGAAGCGATTGATTTTTTTAACAATAATATTAGTCATGATAAAGAGTAACATTTTGATAATAACCAATTTGAATTTAATTATACAGGGTGTCCATAAAAAAATGTCAAAATTTTCGAACTTAAAAATGATAAAACTCATTTTTTTCAAATGTGACTACCCTTTTTTTATTTCGCTATTCGATGGTGGGCTTCCTCCTTTTCAATTTGTATAGGGGATGTCCTATGTGTAAACCCCATAGTTTCTCAGATATTCAATACTTTTAATAAAATTAACCTTTTTATTACACTTTTATGCACTGAAGTAGGCCGTGCTGATGAAAAACAAATGACAAAATGTAGTACTTAAGTATCAATGTAATATTTGATTAAAATTAATAGTTAAAACGGATAATACTTATGTAATAAAATTATTTCTTTTATTTAAAAAAATTATGAAAAGTTACAAAATCGAAAAAACATGATAGATAAAAGTTCAAAATAAATGTTCTAAATGTCTTCTATTTTCATCCAGGCTCAAATCATGGCTCAAATCAATTTGCCGGCATGTGTTTTCATCAGCACGGCCTACTTCGGTGTATTAAAGTGTAATAAAAAGGTTAATTTTATTAAAAGTATTGAATATCTGAGAAACTATGGGGTTTACACATAGGACATTCCCTATACAAATTGAAAAGGAGGAAGCCCACCATCGAATAGCGAAATAAAAAAAGGGTAGTCACATTTGAAAAAAATGAGTTTTATCATTTGTAAGTTTGAAAATTTTGACATTTTTTTATGGACACCCTGTATAATTAAATTCATATTGGTTATTATCAAAATGTTACTCTTTATCATGACTAATATTATTGTTAAAAAATCAATCGCTTCAAAAAAAACGAGGTCGCTACGATTTTTTAAAGTTGACCCTGTTTATGGATTATTTTTCGGACAAAAATTTATAATTTGGCAACACTGTCACTAAATCAAAAAATAAATAGATGGTAATGTGGAGGTTAAAAAATGGCATCGGAATACTGAAAAAGTTATAGGGGGTTCCATTTAAAAAAATGTTTGTTTTTGTTACAGCGCAAAAATGGGACACCCTGTATTATTGAAAATAATTTTACGACGTTGATCTTTTCAAACCAATAATATTATGTACCTAACTTTTTTTTCTATCTACTACAGGAAGTGCGTTAGGAATGCCGGACGCACTATTGGAGGACCCTGTATAGTACTGGACAGCGTGATCCACATTTACAAATGTACGATACAGATCGCGCTGTCTAGTACTATATGTCTATGGTTTACATAGAATTATGAGCATTATATTTAATAAACATACATAAGTACATGAAAAATGTACTTTTTTCGGTTTTCAATAATAAAAATACGTTATAAATTAAAAATATGTAATATTATTTCATTTTATTATATAGCATTTTAAATATGCGAACATAGAATATGTAAATCATTTCGTAAGTGTTGTTATTTGTCTTTTCTTTATCTACGGTTTTGAATGCAATGTTGTCAGATTGTGATGTTAATTAAAATCAAATATGAATGATAATGACATATACAATTTGTCTGAAATTTAAATCAATATTTATCACGAACTAAACGGTAAAAGTACTTTTTTTTATTTTTGACATAATCTGTTATATTCAATAAATCTATTATTTAGTTTTTTAAACTGTTGTCTAATTTATTTAATCCGATATATGCAAATACATGCAGTTGCCGGTATGATTCGCCATATCTCCCATGTTAAAATTACTAACTTTGATAATTAATTTCTTTTAAACTGTACGGTAGATCTTTTTCAAATTGCAAATATCAACGCATTGAATGTTGTTTTATGACATATATTAAATTCACATTTATATCTAATAACTCGTCTAGTGATCGAATGACCTTAAAGTTATTTTTATTTGACTTTAAAGAAATTAATCGAATTAATAATTGGCGTTTTAGTATTTTTAAATAAAAAAAAATCAACACAATTTGAGAATATCTAATCTGGACAGTTCAATCAAAAAACTTTCGAATATACATCAAATGAGATAATGAATAAACTAAATAAAAGAAAAACATGTAAGGAAAAAACAGAAATCGCTAATATATACACAGAACATTCTGCTATACGACGGCATCGGTAATTCAAAAATTCCAGTATACGACGACTAGAGGGTCACCCACCACGTTGATAGTGAATTTAAACGCGCAGAAATATAGCAGTCACGGTGGTATTATGGTGGGGTTGGGAGAAGGACGTTGGTTACAACTGTCGACACATTGTATAACGGAGTGGTCGTGTAGTGGATGGTCATATAGCAGAGTGTAGAGTGTATCTACATATGTATGTCATGATTTAATTGTTAAAATTACTTTTAATATATTTCATACAGAAATATATTTAAAAAATATATAAACCGAGAATCGTAAAAACGCAGCAAGAAATTTATCTTCTGTACTTTTTATTTATTTAAATTATATATGTAAAAAAAATATTATTAAACTTGCTGCTTTTTATCTAGATATTTTCAGAATAAGTAAAATAGTTTTAATTAATATTTAAGTGACTTAATAGTTGAAATATTATATTAATATTTATTAATACATGTACAGATGGAATTTCTTATTATTACAGTATTAAATTATGTAGTAATAAATATGAAATAAATAATTTTAATAATATGCTTGTTTTTATTATTTTTTCTCATTGCCATTGTATCATTCCTTAACGCTGATTGGTTCACTAAGCGTATCCTCATTCTTATTGTTAGTGTTCTATTATTAAATAGCTCTCTGTGGATACTTAAATTCATTGTAATGAATAACAGGGTCATACAATTTATGTTCTAATGCGAAAAAACAAAACAGAAACTTCGTGTCTTTAAAAACTTCGTATTTAAAAATGTATTTTTTTTGTCAAAAAAAATACCGTCTTTCTGTTTTTTTTTTCGGTGTAAACTCATAAGAGTCAAAAGTCTGTTTCTCTTTAAGGTATTTTTAAAGGAGGTACTGAATCTGTACCTATCTTATAATAACTGAGATCTGCGCGAAACTTTTCATGTCAAAGTTTTCATGAAACTCCAAGATAACTGTCATATAAGTTTGATCTCATTTGAGAGTGCTTGCTAGCTAGCAAATTTGCTAATTACTTTATGATACCGAACATAAAACTATATGTCTAGTGACTTATTTTATACATTTTAAGCAAATTCTTAAGGAACTTAAAAACATATTTCTTCCAATTAACAAGTGTTTATAATTATCGATAATAATAAAAGCTCAGTCATCGATTGATTTCAACATGTAAGGAAGTATCTGCCAAACGTTTTTATCTTACGGCACACTGTGCAAAATTTAAATATATTTTACTATCAACTAAATAAAATTTATAATATTAAAAGCTCAGTTAACGATTGATTTCAACAGGTAAGAAAGTGTCTGCGAAACTTTTTTAGCTTACGACACACTGTGCAAAATTTAAATATATTTTACTACGAACAAAAATATATAAATTCTTATTATAATAAAATTAGATTTAAAAACAAAACCTATCTTTTAAAATCTTGCGCAGCATACTTGGAATTTTTCGCAGCGCTCTACTATGCCACGGCACACAGTTTGGCAGTCACTGATGTAAGGTAATAAAAGTTATAATAGCTATATATTATTTAATTTGTTGATTGTAGATCCCTGAAAGTTTAAACTCTGTACTCCATTAACATTTTTTTCTACATAAAGTCAATACTTATTTTCATAAGCATTCGCAAATTAATATATATCATATCACAAATTAATATATATATTCTATTCATATTTAATACTTAATTATTTTACATTCTACCTAATGACTCTGTATAAAAAAAATTATATTGCACGTATAAAATGTATAAATATCTATACATATTAACAAAAGTAATTAGGAAAATAAAATAACAAAATTTACATACTCATATGTATGATACTATATATTTTTTATTTTTCCATTAAATGCTTTACTTACAATTACATATTAATGAATTACCTGCAATTATTTTTAATGGACTTTTCTAAGAATAATGTTTGCATAGTCCATTTATGTAATTTTTAAAGGGTGATACCGATACTATGCCACCTCAAATAATAAATACAAAATATCGACCTAACAGAAACTATCACCCTTCATAAGTTGATATTTTTTCATACATCTACCTTCATATGGGGGCTGATAAGCTATTTTTATCAACTTGTATATTTATTTTTGTATTATGTTGCTATACTTACATACATATAAGTACAATAAACACAATTTATAAATTGTGTGGGTTAGTTAAATGCAGTTTATTTAATGAACCCATGCCCACTAATTTTGTCAACACTGCCATTCTGTCTGACTACACCTTACTATGATTGGTCCATTAGCATCCTTCTCATCTCTTTTTGTGGTCCTGTAAACCCAACCCAATGCGAAAAAGGCCTATATGTATGTTTTATAGATAGAAAAATAGGTAGGTATATAATCAGGTGTCAAGTTGTATGATGTCTACCAGAAGTTGAGGTTTGTATTATCAATTACCTATCTAAAATAACATTTAGCTTTACCACCCGCGCAGACTTATTGCCGCAATAGGACATTAGTAGATTAATATAGAATAATACAAGTATACCTATACCTATATAAACAACTGTATACCGCAGACCGCATAAAAATAGACTTAATCAAAAAGGGGCCATATAATTTCTGGGAAGGCTAATAGAATTTATACCTATGTCTGAAATAAATATTCTTTTTTTTGACGCCCCAAAAATTTTGATATCCTTGCAGTGTTCAATGTTTGTTTACTCTGCCTAATGCCTTATGTCTTAAGCTTTCCTAGAAAAATATACCTACCTATATTATTGTATACCTAGTAGATATATTTTAAAATATAAGTTTTCTACCTATGGTTCTACTAACAATTATATCTATTAAAATTTAAAATATTACTAGTTTGAAACACATATATAAAATAATGTATATCCACAATTAAAAAAGAAAAATAGCAATTAAAATTATTTCATATCTATATAATTACACCGTCAAAAATACAGCTTAAAATTAATATTAACGCACTAATAATTAATTTACATGTACAGACGCGCGCTCCATTAAAACAAAAACATTAACAAAGTTGATATAAATATCACAGATAAGACCACAACAATTATTACGATCTTTAGTTTTAATTTTCCTTCATGTATTTTTCAATGCCCATGATAGAATAATTGCACCCCACCCCACTTGAAACACAAATAACAATCCCACTAGACATGAAATGTTTCGTTGTTCTATTTAGTGCATTTATTGATGTCACAAAGTCAGCATATATTTGGTTTTTACAGTTTGAAGTTTAACAAAGTTTTTAGCATTGAAGTCAACGTTGTAGATTTCGATTTCTGTGTTTTGTTATGTGATAAGAATATTAATTAATTTATAGTGTTACTATTTTTAAACTTTTACTATTTAAGAACCATGTGGATTTGTGTCAGAAATAGAAAAGTGAGTAAAATAGCAGCTCTACTGGTCAGTTTTAGTTTTATTGATATAATCAGTGCATACGATATCACGATTAAGTGATTATTTGGTTTAATTAACACAATATGAATATTATGTTTCTTTGTTAGGTGTAAATTAAGTGCCAATTATAAAAATGCAATAATATTGTGTATGTTATATATAAACTTCACGCGATAGACGCGATACTAATTACTTGAGGCAGGTTTGTACTAAGTAGGTATTTAAGACACTCTGATATTTTTTGAATAATATTTTAAACCATGATAAAATTATATTTCCATTCAAGTATAGAAAACAATGCAATATATTTTGTATGTATTTGTATATATTAAATACGATATACCTGAAACCGCTGCCTTTACTAATATTTAATATTCATAATTTTTAAGATGTTTTCATTCAAATTAGTACTATATAAACACCAAAAAATTAATTAAATTAAAATTTTGTTCTTTATACTTAATTTAATTTAATTAATTTCAAAAATTGATGATTCGCAGGTATAAAGGTATATCTACAAAGTGCAATAATCATTTAAAGAATATTATTAACAAGAATGTAAGCTGATATAAAAATTAAAACAAGTATTTATTGTTAGCTTTTATTTAAACTGATAAGATAATACTTTTTAATTGATAAAAGTAATTAACTTTATATCGTTAAATTCTTATTTGATAATCTTTATAGATTCAATAAAATAATGTAATTTATTGAATTTAAAAAATGTATTTCTATTATATATTTATGTATATTATAACGAACGCCTCGCCGTTTTATGCACGTAGTGAGAATTGAAATTTTGATGGGCTAGAAAAATAATCAAGGTAGGGAAATATTTATTTTATTTGCTTTACATACGTTCTTAAAAACCTCAATACCTACTAGGTCTTCGTCATATTCTCAATGTTGTCTCGGTAGAAACGAGACAGGCTTAAATTTTCACAAGATGAAACATGAAACGAAACATTGCATAGAGGTTTCGTTTCACCTTGTCTTGTACGAAGCCCTAGTTACAAAATTATATTGATTTAATTTGAAATTGTGAAGAATCAATTATTTAAACATGGGTAGTAATGCCATGCTTCTAATAGTCATACGTGACTCTCAGGGCCTCTATTCTCGAGTTCGTTCGACTTTTTCTCATTCGAGATTACTAAACTAAAAATAAAAGTCATTAGGTTATTTACTAGAATCTCGATTGTGTAAATAATACCGTATTCTCGAATCTCGATGCGACTTTTTTTCTATAGAAATGTCGACTGATCCTAGGCATGCGAGATTTAAAATCTCGAACGAAAAACTCGAATCGACATATTCTCGAGTGAGCTCGAGAATAGGAGCCCAGGTCGTACATTTTGTAAAAAGATATTATTTTCGATAGGAAAAAATATGAACTAGGGGAACTTTAATTCAATGTAGGGATATTTTGAAAATATTTGTCTATAAATATTCACATTACAATTACATATTTTTTCAAGTTTTTTAAGTGCATTTAAGAATGTGAAGCATGACCAATAATATTTTAGTTGACCTATATTTACTTTTATATAACTTTGGTCGCGTAACTAAACATGAGATATATTAATTTCAATTTATTTTTAAATATGATATAAAATTCTAATTTTGTCGAATATTAAATAGACGCGTTGGCATAATCAATGCGGTAACGATTCCAAAAAAAGTTATCGGCTGAATACATCACTGATTATTATAGAGAATTTAAAAAAACACATTGGTGGATTAGGGGGGGGGGTCAACCAAAGGTGCATGGGTAGGCAAAGGTACCAAAGCAGCTGTAGCTGCTAAGAAAAATCTATTAATCCTTTATTACTTAGGACCTTTTTTGTTCATAAATAAATATCTACTAAAAAATATCTTGGGTTATTATAACAAGAAATATAAATATTTATATTATTAAAAAATGGACATAACAATATTTTGCCCTGATTGAGAACCAACTTTTAAATATTTTTGATAGAATCTTTGAAATCCATATTTTTCATACGACTCTGTAAAAATTATTCAACCTTGCAAACTTCTTTTTTTATGACTCATAATTATTTAAAGCTAATATCATCTATGCTCGATTTTTCATTCATTTAATAACAATAATAATGAATCAAGAATTTTCATTTATTTATTGTAGATAAGGGAAATGCATGAAAATTACTCATTGCGAGCGGAAAATGTAGAAATATTTTCCGCGAAGTTATTAATTATGACTTATCATTCCATTGTTGACATATCTACTTTGTGTATGTATTACTGAAAAATATTCGCGAAACGATTTGTTTTGTCCAAACATCCATTGTCTATAATCTGCAACGTAATTAAAATTTCTCAAAAGTACGAATATATTATAAGTATGCTTACATATATTATACTTTATATTTTTTAGTCAACTTTAGTGTTTTAATAATAATAATAATATTTTTTCTAATGTTTGATAAATAAATAGGTAATAAGTATTTAAACTTGTTATTAACCGATACTTTTCCGAATTTTATCACTTCAAAACAAATTTAAATATATGTATGTAGGTGGGTATGTAAATTTTTCTAAAAGAAAATTAATTATTATAATTTTGGGGGCTTTCTCCTTAAAAATTTTAGATTAAATCCAACCTAACTCAGTTGATCCTTGTACCCCCCCCCCCCCCACACTTCACTGTGAGAGTTTTAGGGGCTCTATTGACTACACATTAAGTTGAAACTAATATTTATAAGAATTTTTTTATTAACATTTTTAAACAATGTGTTTATTCTTTATAACAGGGGTGAGTAAATATTTTTGAAAAAGTTTGGATAATAAATGTTAATTTTCAACACTTACTTTTGAACTTTTAAAGATAAAACATATTAAAGTGTATTTTGACAAAAATTGACTACTTTCACGACCAAAAATCGCACCAATTTATGAAAACACAGGCCAGACCAATTACTTGCGACCCTACCACTCCCATATTTATTTACCTCATAATAGACAAATCCCAGACACTAGGTTACCATATATTAATTTTCGACAGTTATTATAATAATAAATGTCAAGGACAGAACAAAAATGACATTTAATATTGTAGACTGTCCCCCTAGTCATACAAAATTATCCACCCTTATTATAATTGGTTCAAAAACAACTCAATTATCAAATGGTTTTGAAGAAAAAACTTTGCTTTCAATGACAATATTTATAAGTAAATATTTGTGTAATAACAGGATAGGATTTGATCGTTATCATTATACAGGATGATTTATATCAAGTGGAACAAACATAAAAAGTTGATTCAGAAAAATATGTCAAGTAAAAAAGTTCATATGAACACAGGATGGCCAGTTTCTGTAAAACCGGGAAAAATCAGGGAATTTGGTTGGAAGTCAGGGAATTTTTTATAAAAATGCAAAAACCACACAAATTCTTGAAAATTTTTCTATTAAAATCGAAAATAAAACATGCGACCTTTTTAAGGTTTTTTATCTAAATTTTACATAAAAAACACAGGGAAGTAAGTAAAAATTATCCGGGAAAAGTCAGGGAAAGTTCCAGAGAAATACTGGCCACCCTGGCAACATGTCTTTGATTGGAAACCCTTCATGTAGGAGCTACAGACTACAGACCCACAAAGATGTTGCCTAAAATTAGTTTTTTTTAATATCTAGAGACCCCATTGTGATACAGTTATGAAATTTGATATCTGGTTTAGTATTAATACGTGTTATCGATTTCCAGTATCAACCAATGATTACTTATTGTTAGACCAGGGATGTATGAGGATTGGGGATAGTTAATACTAAATCGGGTATCTTTCGTATCTATATATCTCAAAGGGGTCTCCAGATATTAAATAAAAACTAATTTCAAACTAAATCTTTGGGGGTATGTACTTATGTAGCTCCCTCACGTAGAGTTTCATATGAACATTTTTGCTTTAAATATTTTTCTCGATCAACTGTTCAAGTTTGTTCCACCTGTATATTTAACCCTGTATATTTATCGATTGTATAGTATAGATTTATGTAACTTTTTGTTAGATTTTAGGTTCGAGTATGTACGTTTAAAAAAGTAATGCATTCAAAGTTTAATTTATTCAATGTTAATAGTTACAATGTTTACTACTGACTAAAGATCCATAGCAAGAAGAGATTATATGTTTTACGAAATGATTAAATATATTGAGTTACAAATGTACCTATATATGATAATAATATATGTGGAACGGTGACAAGGCGTTTCCCAGTGATTGATTCTGGATGCACGTGTATATAACTTATATAGTATATAGATATGTATATGTATATTTTTGTGTACCTACGTTAAATAAAACAGTACTATTGCGACCTAGTTGTATAAAGCACAATGAAAACCGTGACAGGGGAACATATGTATAATATGTATATAGGCGGCACATTCTTCTATTGTTAGAATGTATCCTTTGGGTAAATATTAACAAATTAAATAAATTGTTTATTACAAATATTTTCTTAAATTATTATTTATTGTACTAATAATGGGTAACGACAATAATTTTATAGTTGTTCTCACTTTTCACAATATTCTGGAAGCAACATTACTGATATATGAAAAAACATAAATTGCAGGTTTTGTTTCATTTTTTAAAGGGGAGGTGGATATATTTTTCTATAGAGGTAAATTATTATTTTATTATGGTGCAAAAAACGCAAAAATAAAAGTAGCAAAGTTATACATATACTTGAGTATCATACTTCTTTGCATAACGTAGCTCAGTAAAATTTTAACAGTGTATTTGTACTTAAAAGTACATTTTTTGGCAATTGTAATTGTATATTTGCATAGCCTTAGGCCTATTTCACACATATACGGTTTCATTCGGTTCGGTTCGTTTTCGGTCGCTGCCGACAAGTGTGAAACGATGATTCAGTTTGTATTCGGTACCTAATAGAAACCGTACAGAACTGAATACTCCCTCAACACGGACAGATTTCATCAGGTTTCAATTCGTGTCCAGGGAACACAAAGCAATGAACGCGTTCACACATACTCGGTTTAGTTTCGGTTTTAACCTGATAGCGAGTGTTATTTTTTTTAAGTTTTGTCGCGGATTTTCTAATAAAATGAGCGGTTTTCTAGATGTTGATGTGGATCGTCTTCATGCTCTTTAGCTTCGGGAAAATAGTGTAGAATGCTCCAAATTCCTGCTGTAAAGTGATGAGAGGGTGCTCGCAATGAATTCTAGTATTCCTCCTTCATTTTTTATTTTTTTTATAGAGAAACAACATGGCAACAACTTGCTTTCTCTCCATGATAACTACTGAGTTTACGGAAAAAAATAAAACCTAATATGAACCGTATGAGAACCGTGTATGTGTGAAAGAGTTTGATTCGTTTTCGGCTGAAACCGAAAGCGAACCGAACCGAATGGAACCGCGTATGTGTGAAACAAGGCTTAGTCTTAGTGAAGTGTAGATTGTGTTACTATAATTATTGCGATAACTAATTTCACCAGTGTTGAACATTTTTAACTTAAATGTACTGAATTAGAAATTTTTATTGATATTTGATTACTGCCATTACTGGATATTAATCTATGTACATTTAACTGTCTTACAGCGGGATTTGATGATAATTGATTATTTTGTTTAAAAAAAGTGGACAAATAATTATCGCGGTTCGACACACTATCAAGAAAAGTGTATTTTCTTATACATACGTATATGTAAATGCTTTACTGTGTTTTAAATTTTATGACTCTTTATTTTATAACGTTTGTGTAGTAGTACTAATCGTTTTATAATCATTAGTAAGGCCTGGTTTCTCAATATGAGTTTAAACCACATGTCCCAGTTAAACTTAAGATTAAACTATAAATTTGTTTCTCAATGTCCAGTTAAAAATTATAATTAATCTTAAGATTAACTTTTAACTGACAGATGAAAAAAAATTATGTTTGTAGCCTAAAAATTAACTTATTATTCAACTTCTTTTACATTCTATATAGTAGCACTATATTCTTTTATTAATTCTAGTAATGTACCATGTTCTCTTTTATTGAAATTAACCCGTTTTTATCACATTTAATATAATAATTAGAGGTTAATTTTTAGTTTGACATAAAAAAAGCCTCCATTTAAACTTATATTGAGAAACAGAGTGAGGTTTAAACTGGACATAATCTCCAGTTTAAACCTAGGATGAAGATTATTTTATCTGAAGTTTAAACTCATATTGAGAAACCGGGCCTTAGTGTTCATTACTGATTTTACTTTGTCAATCACTGGAGAAAAAACATATACAAAATAAAAGACTATAATTTAAAAAATTAACTATATTTGTGGATTTTGGTAATTAAATTGATTTAATAAAGATATAGTTGTTTTATTAGTAACATAAGTTCACGAGAATTATAAAAAAGTAGCCGTTCAAGACTGGTGCCAGTACCTTATTTGTATTATAATAGGTCAGATTTTATGCTTTTTTTCGTCCTACTTTGAAAATCAAAATCGATATTCATAATATACCTACTTAATTTATGTTTTGCTAAGATTAGAAAACCTTTTATATCTTTTTATATAAAAGTCGTGTTTTTTATTTTGTTGTCAGTTTTGGAAAAAAATATAATATAAAAAATATTAATACGTATACGGTATACGAGTATGTGTATATGTATTAAGTGAATAAAATTTTCTGCACGCCGCTGAAATAGTTCGATACTTTATTTTCATTGATAAGATTAGAGAATTTACTGAGCGATCGATTATTTCAGTATTGTGAAATTTTTTTTGTAGTGATTACATATGTAGACAATACTGAAAGTAAATAATTATTAGTTATAGTATTTAGTGATATAAAATGATGTGCTTAAGGATATAGTTAATAATTTATGTTTATATTTTTACAGAAGAGGTAAAAAATATGGCACGAGATAGAGACGATGCAGGTATGTTTTTTTTTATATTTTTCTTCAATCATAAATCATTTATTTTTTAATCTTATCTAGACATTTTTTTACACGTACGTATATTTCATACTTACTTTTTCATTTTAAATATAAATACTAGGAAAAGTATTTGTGTTAGATCTATTTATTAATATTAGTAAAGATCTTACAATTAGGTTTAGGTTGAATATGTAATTCAACGGAATAAAACGTCGTTGTGCGTGCAATATCTGCTATGCCACGGACGTAATTTTTTTCTGGACACAATTTAAAAATTTAATAATATTACTTCTTACATTTTACTTTCAATTATCAGATTTTGCATTTATACTGTCAGTAGTCTATCTATGGGAAGCATTAGCACATTTTAGTTATTATCAACTGTTATACACGTTTTTTTAACGTTTAGCATCATAATAAAAGCAAGTAAATTGAAATACCGGGTGTCCCAGATAACTTTTCCAGCATGGGGATCTTAGTATCTATAAGAGATACAGGTTTGGTTAAATGAGATGAATTATTTGTAAGAAAGGGGTGAGTATTATTACACAAAAAAATATTCATAATTCTATGTGGTTTAGGCGGTATACCCAAAAAACTGAAAATTCGGAATTTCTTTAAATGGCTATAACTTTTTTGTTAAAGTAGATAGGTACTTTTTGTTTGCGGTTTCTTAAAGCACTTTTTTGTATGACCATGAACTTAGCGAAGCACCTATTGCAAATCAAAACGAAATTAGGTGGATTATTTGTTGCTAATTAGTTGCTAATTAGTTACGCTGATTTTGATTTTGTTGCTCAATTTTTTCTTTATTTTTTGGGTGCTTCGCTAACTTCATATGAACTTAGCGAAGCACCCCCACTGAAATTAGTTAAAAACGAATCAGACAGGGCTGAGAATTTGTTGCTAATTTGTTGCTAATTATTTACGCTGATTTTGATTTTATTGCTCAATTTTTTCTTTATATTTTGGGTGCTTTGCTAAGTTCATATGAACATAGCGAAGCACCCCCACTGAAATTAGCTTCAAACGAATCAGATCACGGCTGAAAATTTGTTGCTAATTTGTTGCTAATTAGTTACGCAGATTTTGATTTTGTTGCTCATTTTTTTCATTATATTTTTGGGTACATATGAACTTAGCGAAGCACCCCCATTGAAATTAGCTTCAAACGAATCAGAACACGACTGAAAATGTGTTGCTTATTTGTTGCTAGTTTGTTGCTAATTAGTTACACTGATTTTAATTTTGTTGCTCATTTTTTTCTTTATTTTTTGGGTTCATATGAATTTAGCGAAGCACCCCCACTGAACTTAGTTTCAAACGAATCAGAACACGGCAGAGAATTTGTTGCTAATTAGTTACGCTGATTTTGATTTTGTTGCTCATTTTTTTCCTTATTTTTTTGGGTTCATATGAACTTAACGAAGCACCCCCACTGAAATTAGCTTCGAACGAATCAGAACACGGCTGAGAATTTGTTGCTAATTAGTTACGCTGATTTTGATTTTGTTGCTCAGTTTTTTCTTTTTTTTTTTTGGGTGCTTTGCTAAGTTCATATGAACTAAGCGAAGCACCCAAAAACAATAAAGAAAAAATTGAGCAACAAAATCAAAATGTTACGCTGATTTTGATTTTTTTGCTCAATTTTTTGTTTATTTTTTTTGGGTACTTTGCTAAGTTCATATGAACTAAGTTCATACCCCCACTGAAATTAGCTTCAAACGAATCAGAACACGGCTCATAATTTGTTGCTAATTAGTTACGCTGATTTTGATTTTGTTGCTCAATTTTTTCTTTATTTTTTTGGCTGGCTGCTACAAATTATAAACTGGTTTGAATATTAATATGTATGTAATATGATTATACTGATTATTATGTTAACTTTTTATATAAAATGACGGAGCAACAAAATGTTTTAGGGCTCAGATACATAAAATAATAATACATTATGTTAAATACGATTTTTTGGGGAAGGGGGGCTGCGTGATGCAACGAATTAGAATTTGATTTGAATATTAATTTTTGATTTATTATGAATCAAACAAAAACTTTGGGGGGGGGGGTAAAAATTTTATTGGTATCCGGAAGTACTTAACTCGCAACAAAACATCCTGCAAAGATTTTATATCTAGCTTTATTAATTACGGAGTAATTGAGCGGACTGCTAGAGAGAACTGACGCTACCCCCCCTTCCCCCCCATTTTTCTCCAGAACGGAGCAAAATCGGGCTTGTTGGCACAAAATAGTATCAAAACTTATGCAATAGGTTTTTTGCGGGGTGTTATAGTGGAAAGGCCAGCGGAATATATTCACCGTAAATACTTAGTTTTAAATCCATTATTGTCTTTTGAATTTATTTTTGTTTTAATTGTTGGATCAAAGTTATTTTAAAATTGGGCAACAAAATCAAAATCAGCATAACTAAATAGCAACAAATTATGAGCCGTGTTCTGATTCGTTTAAAGCTAATTTCAGTGGCGGTATGAACTTAGCAAAGCACCCAAAAAAATTAAGAAAAAATTGAGCAACAAAATCAAAATCTGCGTAACTAATTAGCAACAAATTCTCAGCTGTGTTCTGATTCGTTTGAAGCAGAGTTCAGTGGGGGTTCATATGAACCCAAAAAAATAAAGGAAAAATGAGCAACAAAATTAAAATCAGCGTAACTAATTAGCAATAAATTCTCAGCCGTGTTCTGATTCGTTTAACCCGTTTTTGCCCGAATTAATTAAAAATGAAAAAAAAAACTTTTTATCCATGGTTTTTAGTTGGTATAGTGGTAATACGATTAAAAAATATATAGTTTTTATTTTAGACATTCTATTGTTCCAATAACATGTCTATTGTTCCAATATTGGAACACCGGGAAACGACGGGTTAAAGCTAATATCAGTGGGGGTGCTTCGCTTAGTTCATATGAACCCAAAAAAATGATGAGAAAAATGAGCAATAAAATCAAAATCAGCGTAACTAATTAGAAACAAATTAGCAACAAATTTTCAGCAACAAAATCAAAATCAGCGTAACTAATTAGCAACAAATTCTCTGCTGTGTTCTGATTCGTTTGAAACTAATTTCAGTGGGGGTGCTTCGCTAAGTTTATATGAACCCAAAAAATAAAGAAAACAATGAGCAACAAAATTAAAATCAGCGTAACTAATTAGCAACAAATTAGCAACAAATTCTCAGCCGTGATCTGATTCGTTTGAACATAATTTCAATGGGGGTGCTTCGCTATGTTCATATGAACTTAGCAAAGCACCCAAAAAAATAAAGAAAAAATTGAGCAACAAAATCAAAATCAGCGTAACTAATTAGCAACAAACTAGCAACAAATAAGCAACAAATTTTCAGCCGTGTTCTGATTCGTTTGATGCTAATTTCAATGGGGGTGCTTCGCTAAGTTCATATGATCCCAAAAATATAATGAAAAAAATGAGCAACAAAATCAAAATCTGCGTAACTAATTAGCAACAAATTAGCAACAAATTATCAGCCGTGATCTGATTCGTTTGAAGCTAATTTCAATGGGGGTGCTTCGCTATGTTCATATGAACTTAGCAAAGCACCCAAAAAAATAAAGAAAAAATTGAGCAACAAAATCAAAATCAGCGTAACTAATTAGCAACAAATTAGCAACAAATTCTCAGCCGTGTCTGATTCGTTTTTAACTAATTTCAGTGGGGGTGCTTCGCTAAGTTCATATGAAGTTAGCGAAGCACCCAAAAAATAAAGAAAAAGTTGAGCAACAAAATCAAAATCAGCGTAACTAATTAGCAACAAATAATCCACCTAATTTCGTTTTGATTTGCAATAGGTGCTTCGCTAAGTTCATGGTCATCTTTTTTGTGTAGAATTGATTGGTGTATTTAGATTTTTAATATCACTTTTAGTTTCCGAGATACAAGCCCTAACTTCAGTTTTTCTTATGGGCCGCTAAGTTGGCTATGGCATATTTGAACGTGTGTTTTACTCTACTTTACAACGATATGTCACTTGCCATATTTATTATTGAAAAAAAGTCGAAATACTAAATATCAGTGATATTTATGAAGTATTTTATTACAAACTTTTAAGTGAGCCATGAAAAACAAAAATTGTAAACAAAAATCACAATAACAACAATCAAAATAACAAATGAATATTTGAAACAATGCACTATTTGAAAAAATATATTATAATTTTTTTTCGATAATAAATATGGCAAGTGACACATCGTTGTAAAGTAGAGTAAAAAACACGTTCAAATATGCCATAGCCAACTTAGCGGCCCATAAGAAAAACTAAAGTTAGGGCTCGTAACTAGGAAACTAAAATTGATATAAAAAATCTAAATACACCAATCAATTCTACACAAAAAAGTGCTTTAAGAAACCGCAAACAAAAATTACCTATCTACTTTAACAAAAAAGTTATAGCCATTTAAAGAAATTCCGAATTTTCAGTTTTTTGGATATACCACCTAAACCACATAGAATTATGAATATTTTTTTGTGTAATAATACTCACCCCTTTCATACAAATAATTCATCTCATTTAACCAAACCTGTATCTCTTATAGATACTGAGATCCCCATGCTGGAAAAGTTATCTGGGACACCCGGTATACCACATAGCAGGTTTTGCACAACGACGAAAAACTAGTACCAAAAAAATGATACAGGCTACATTACATATGTCTGAAATGTAGACGTTATAATTTTTAATTAATTACTGTTCGGAAAACTGACGCTTTAATCAAATGTATTAAACTTTTAATTATATTTTATTACTTGATACCCTTGATAAAACATATACATACCTACATACAAAGATATTGTATGTATAGTAAAGTCGTACGAACTAAAATTACTAGTAATTAGTAAGTAGTTCTATACTCATTACTACTTACTCCAAAGAAAAAAATTCTGATTTTTCATAATTTTTTAATACAAAACTTTTTTATAAAAATATACCTAAAATCAATAGTAATAGTAAGTACATTAATACATTAATTATTATAAAGAAGTACACATCATTTTTTATAGAATTTTTTTTTTCAAAATTTTATTTATTCTGTAAAAGATAACGTCATTTAGATATGATGTAATAAATAATTAATTAAATAAAGTAAATAATAAAAACCAGTCGTGTAATTAAAACTTAATGTTAGTAGGTAAAAGTCACGCGTCCTCTTATGGGCGCCGCCAGAATATTTTTGAGGGAATTATTTTTTCAACATTTTATAAAAGTAATAAATTGGAGGTCAATATTGAATTAAAATGCAGTATACAGTAAATAAAAACGTACATTTAACAAATAATAGATTAATTACTACTACCACTTAAAATCCAAGAGTGGAAATGACCCGTTTTTATCTTCTGTTAGCGCCCACATATTTAAATATCTATCTATTGTAGAAAATTAGAATATAAAACACATAAATAAACATAATATCTTTTTATAATCAGTGATTCTCAAAATATGCATCAAATGGGCACTGTGGGATTTTAAATCTGATTATTCTTTATGGAATTATCTCATATTTAATTTTTCATCTTTAATTTATTGATCAACAAAACTCGATAAAAGTATCACACCCGGGTAATAGGACCCGCAATTTTCTTTATTTTAGATTAAGGTGTCATTACTCAATAAACTTTGAGGAGCACTATATTAAATAAGCAAAAAAGTTTTTTATGATCTAAAATTAAAAATGTGTGTTTATTGTTTTTATAACTACAGATTACATTCAACTTAATTTTTTGTAAAATTTACAATTATTACTATTACAATTATTACATTTTAATGTATTTAAAATATTCTCCAGGTAAATAAGTACCTAAATATATTGTTTAAATTATGTTGATAAGTTACTATTGTATATAAATAATATTCGATAGATATATTACACGCTTTAAATATATCAAGTTAATTTTTGACATAAAAAAGTTAATATAAAAGTCAAAAGACTTAAAAATCATCTGTAGCAGAATAATCTCTGACTGCTTTTGCTTGTTGATAAACAGTGCAGTAGTGGGGATGTGAACTTGACGGATGTGAAGTTGACAATTCGGACAAAAACAAAACAAAAGAATATAAATTAGTGCATGAGATAATAGTTTAAAAATTCCCAGTTGCTCATTTTACATCTAATTTATAATGCTCACTTAAAAAAAGTATTAAAAAAAGTAAATATGTGTTTTGATACGGTTCCAAAATCAAGAAGTCTTGGTCATAAATACGAAAATTGTGGTTCGTGTTTTCATGATTTTTTATGTTTTATGCTTATAATTTATTGTTAATAATTTTCATTATTATAGGTGAACCACTCAAATATGATCCTACGTTTAATGGACCACTTACAAAAAGATCATGTACAGATGTAATTTGTCTAATTATTTTTATTGTCTTTGTTGGATGCTGGATTGGCGTTGGGATATATGGTAAACATTTTTTTTAAATTTGATTCATTAGAATTATTTATAGAAATGAGCAATTAACACTTCAATATATATACTTATTATTTTTTGATTAATGCAAGAAAGTATTAATCAAATAATTAATAAATAAAAATAATACCTACAGTTTTTTAATTACAATCGAGATTTTCATATTTTAGCCTTTAGTAAAGGGAACACTGATATATTCGATTGTCCTACTGATTCCGATGGAAATAAATGTGGCTTTGACTCATCAGTCAGAGACCAACCTTACTTACTTTACTTTGATTTAGCTAAATGTGCTTTACCTACTGTGCCTTTTACTGGATGTCAAACGAAAAAGGTAATAAATTTGCATACTGTACATAATTCAGACTTTTATTTTATGAATATTACGGATTAACATTTTTATTTTTTTAGGTGTGTGTTAAAGAATGTCCAAAGAACAGTTTTTCATATACTTTTGAACAGCATAAAAGTGTTAATGAGTTAAGGAATTCACTATATTGTACCAATAATGTGGACAAATCTTTACTAACTACAAAAGGCCGAATACAAAGTGAAATCGATCGAGGCAGATGTACATCGTGGTATCTGTTAAGCATTCCTGGTAAGATATTTTTTACGTAACATAAACTAATGGTTTGATAGATGTAAGTATCTAAGTTTTTAAATATAATAATATAACTTACAAATAGTTTTATGGAATAAATTTATTATTATAAAAAACTGGAGTTTTAATGTAAAAATAACTAAAATTGAATTTTATTTCCTTAATCAAAGGCTTCTATACGTCACTCAATTTGACATCCAATCTGCAGGGTCTGCAAGTTGGGGCGATTATCTATATAAAATACTACACTCACCTCTTGATATAAGAGCGGCATCGGTAATTCAACTGCTCGATTAAAGAGCGGCTAGAAGGGCCCCCTCCACCGTGCCATCATAATGGGGATCAGCGGCGAGTAGAGAATGTTCTTATATCGAGCTTTCTGCCCGCTCTTGGATCGAGCGGACCCTATATCGAATGCTCTCATATAGCGTACAGTTCACAATTTACTCCCACTCTACCTCCCTACAAATTGGCCTTACAAATTGGGTGGTGTATAGAGACCTTTAGACTAGAAAATAAAATTATATTTAGAAACTTAGAGAAACATTATTTTTATAACATGTTCAGTATGTATGCGTTGCTATTTTAAATTTGTTTTAATTGAGTAGTTAATAATTTTTATGAATTACAAAATATTAATAAACTACATTTATTAATTATTTTTTAAATAAAACAAAACTGAATTTAATAGGTATAGAAAATCATTAGAACTGGCATTTTCGCCATTTTCTGATAAACATTAATTTATTTTTGTGTTCTTTTATTGAGTCTATTCATGGTACTGAATATTTCATTTGAGAAATACATACAAATAAACAGTAATTTCTGAACAACAGGTACACTTCAAACTTTCAAATCGCACTCACATTTTTACAGTTATCATAAAACTATCAAGAACCAGAACTCCAAAACTGCACCGTGATGCATTTGAATAAATAACTATTTAATAAATTGTTAGATTACTTCTAAATTCCTAGGGCACCGTGTATATTTAGATACCTCAAATATATTCAATATTTTTGAAGTTATACTTCTTTAGGGACGTTGAGGGTAAAAATTGAGTAATGTAATGGAAATGAAATCAGTAATGTAACGGAAATGAAATTAGTATTGTAACGAAAATGTAACGAAATTGTAACGAAATTTTATGCGGTGAAATATCTAGCCCGGGACTGAAAATACAGAATAAATAACACAACTGTAAAGAATATTGCCTATATCAAAAAAATGATAGCGTAATCATAGATATAGACTAGAGATGCCACGAATAGTGATTTGGCCGAATACCGAATACCGAATATTCGGCTAGGCTCTCGGCCGAAGCGCCGAATATTCGGTGACACTTAGTGCATTTCGTGGGCATATTTGTTTCATTTGCGAGTAGGTCGTGTCACAACACGCATTATTTATTTGTTGATTGTTACAACAAAAGTGTGTAGGTATATTGATTGTTTTTTTTAAGATATAATTATGGTGACTAGAATTATAAAAATAAAAAAAGAGGACAAAATAGGAGTACCTACCCTCCCTACCGTTCAGAAAACTCCTCGGAAAAAGGTCACATTATTTTTGGACCTTGAACATTTTATAAAAATTTAAAATTTAATTGATAGGATAACATTTTTATTATACCAAATAACAAAAAAAGAGGACAAAAGTTTCAAAAAATAAAAAAAGGGGACAGATGGTCACCTTGATATAATACACTGTATATCTTAAAAAAATATTATTGTTTGTTCGTGAAAAGCTTTAAGAAATGGCACCATTTAATAAAAAATCACCTATTAGGGAATATAACGAAATTTTTAGTGAAGACAATAAACTGGCAGTTTGTTTGCTGTGTAACAGCAAGATCTGTGTAACAACAAATGCTAAAAAAAAATTTCATTCATCATAACTTACCACTAATAGATTTTAAGTATTAAATATGCTGATTTTTTGTAAAAAAAATTTTGGGAGTAATATTTATTATGTGCTTTTTTCACGATTTGATATTCCGTATTCGGCCGAATATTGAGAACTATTCGGCCGAATACCGAATAGTTAAAAAAGTAGCCGAATAGGCCGAATACCGAATAGTAGCCGAATATTCGTGGCATCTCTAATATAGACAATAAAAAATTTTACTTAAATAACACAACAGTAAAGAGTATTGCCTATATTAATTAAATATTATAATTAAATTAAATTTTTAATTATATTTAAAGCAAACGGCAGATTATTGTTATTAAGATTATCCGTAGTTATTTTTCAATCATCCCAAAGAAGTATAACTTCTAACGTGTGTACATAAGTACACACTCATTGTTTTTTAACATTATAATCAAGATAACTTAATAAGCGCAGTATTATTTACAGTAAATTCACGACATTAATCACAAAATTTTTATACATGTCGTGTTAATATTATAATGCATTACTGTAATTTAATTTTTAGACTGTTTTTTTAAATAAAATGAATATAATTTTTTAATAATTAGATGATTTTTTTATGTAGTATTTAATCGGTGTATATATAATGTACTACCGAGCAGTGAAACTTTCTCTCCTATGAAGCCAAGTGAATTGATACCAATAGTTGAACGTATCAAATCCGTACTGTCATGGATAGTATTAATAGCGCAAAATACAGTTAATTATTTTTTTGATGACCCTAATTTAGAACAGGTATTGATTCCATACATATATTTTTTTATAAAATAAATTGATGGTAAACGGTATACTAATGTAATGTAGTGAATTAATGGTCTGAAATAAAAAAATTTATTTTAAAATCATATTATTAATTAAGTAATTCTTAATGATATTTAATGAATTTGGTATATATTATTTTTCTTTGCCTGGATAAATGGCTTACCATTGTCAGTGGAATTTTGACCTAGATATGTATTGGATATTTAATTTTAAATTTTTGCAGTAGGTACTGTCATATATATTTTTTTTCTTTGTATTTTCTTCAAGATCTTATATTTTTTTATGTAGACCATTATTAATTTATATATATATATGTATAATGACAAACTCGGTGTTTGATAATAATCATTGCATGAATTGAGTAACGAATAAGTGAATGCTAAAAAACTAACATGTATATTTACAGGCTTGATCTATGCTACATTGGCATGTAACTAATGGTATATGTTATTATTGTAAATTGTATATGGATAATAGAAAGAATTTGCAATAAGTCAAAAGCAGCTAAACATAATACTTCATTTTGTATCTGATTATAAATTTAGGCTTATTGACTTATTCATTTCAAAATTATTATGATAAATGTTTAAATTGTCGATTACATAGTTTTATTACTGTTATTTAGTTTTTTTATATAAATGTACTCTATTAAATATAGTTTATCTGTATTGGTAGACTTCTAGGAAAAAATCTTGATGGAGTTTAGTTCATATTCTTTGATTCATGTATATACACATACACACACACAGGTACATGTACATTTTGTACACGTATAATTTTTAAATATATTATATGCTAAATTGGTGATTTTTTGTTTCATAAAACTATATCTTTTTGATTGTTATATTTTGTCCAACATTTAGTTGTAAATTACAGTGAGAACTAAAAATTAACTAAATAAAATATGTATCACTGTATCAAAACAGAATCATTTGTACAAAGGGAAATACAAAATTTTATTAAAACATGACATTTTAATCAGTGATGTAGTTGGGCCGAAGTGCACTAGGTCGGTGTGCTCCAGCATTTTTTATTTGAGATGGAGCACGCTCTGGAATTAATCACCTTAAAATATTTTAAAATTATACATACAGAAAGTATCAAAATAACATTTATTGTATACTAGGTGACCCGACAGACGTTGTCCTGTCTTAACTATATTATATATATAATATTATATGGTGGTTAAGTATTCTTAAATTTTCTAATTTTCCGCGCAATTTTTTAAATTTTTTCTTTCATAAGAACCTTCTCCTGATAATAACAAACACAACAAAAATGATGTGCGTGATGGCGTGACCAAAGGAAATAGGGATTCATTTTTATATATATAGATTTATAAATATTTTATACATATATTAATATTATTCCTAAAAGGATGGGAATTGATAGGGCTTCGGCACTTTTTTATTTAGTACTACACCACTGATTTTAGTACAATAAAATGTTTTATTTATTCTATAGGTGTGTAATGTTACACAGGAAATGCAGCATTTTACTAGTGCAATAAATAAATATATTAACATTTATTTTATATTTTTGAACTATTCACAGTACACGCAATTTGCTTACCTACAATAATAGACACTAAAGGCGAGGATTTCTTAACAAGTATAGGCATATCTCAGGCATACGTGAAAAACGCGACAGAAAATATTAAAATAATAGCTGAATTCGAACAGGTATTTTTTATTCTGAAATTATCAGTGTAGTTGTTTTTGGATTCTTTGTTTTGTGTTAATAACATTTGTACTGCGTTTTTGAGTTAACAATTAATTATGGGGTTTTGTGCTTTTGTTTTTTCATTTTGGCGACAATAATTGTCAATACTTGGGTTTTGCTGAATTTTTGCGTATCATAAATATATGGATAATATTCTATTTTTATGACACAAATTAATTATTTAAATTATTATTTGGTAGTAGCTTTATTATTTATGTAATTTTAAAAATAATTTACAAAATGTTGTTAATATTATGATTAATATTGTTTTTCTATGGTTTTAGAGTTACACGCGAATATTTATGAATTCTCAGGTATCTTTAAATGTGCTTTTAAATTTTACATTATGTATGTATAGTCCATGCAAAATGGTATTTTCAACAATGTTATATTATATTTTTTATCACAAACACAAAATTCATTTTTTTTAAATTTAAATTAATACTGTATTTTACAAAATCACTGATCCACCTTTATTTCGGAATGTTTTTAAACATAAGTAAGAGTAAGTATATGCTTTCACACAAACTCATAATAATTTGGGAAACACTAACTTAGTGTACTTTATATTTGATATTAGTGCTTCTGCTTTTAATATATGTATTGCATTTTTTCAAGCTTCCGTTATATGTATTTGTGAATACCTGTGAGTGTTTTATTATCAGTTAATGTTTCTAACACTGGTTTGTTTTATGGTCATAAGAATTTATGTATATTTCTTCTCTATAATTTTAATTTATACTTTTATAATCAAATTATTTGTTTATTTTTATGAACTTTTATAAATAAAATATAGTAATGCTAATAAAAATAAATATAATTATTAGATTTTATTTTTATTCATAATAATCATTTTTATTAATTTTACTTATTTTATTTATGCCCGGTATTATATTTTTGTATTGAGTGAATCCTTTATATCTTTCTCTTAATAAATCGCAAATTTGCTTGCACGCAATTTCTTTATAATACCAGGCATTAGAAGTACTTAATTTTAATTTTAATTCTTCTATTTGTACTTTTAAAGTTATTTAGTTATAATTTTCTTTTAAACTTTTTTAATTCTTTTAGATATGTATGTACCTATTAGTTTATATTTTACTATTATTTTTTATTTACTATTTATAATACTAATTATTTTTTAACAATATTGTAGACTGCTAATACCATAGTGGAAGATTTGGCCAAATCGATAGTTCAAATTGTTATTGGACTGATATTAGCATTTGTATTTTGCTTGCTCTTTATTATATTAATGCGATGGATTTCTGGAGTTATGGTCTGGGTGTCTATAGTTGGAGTCATTGGAGCTTTATCATATTGTAAGTATGGCAAAAATTATGTCTTTTTCAATTCAAAAAGGTCAATTTATTTGACAACATTATTTTTTAGGTATATATTTAACAGCATCACGATATGCATATCTTAAAAATCATGATCCACCACCAGAAAATGAAGGTTCCTTCAAACAATATCTAGCAGTAAAAGAAACATGGTTAACGTTATTGATTATCTGCTCCATCTTACTATCAATAATCGTGCTTGCTATAATATTTTTAAGAAAACGTATTGTAATAGCTATTGCTCTTATTGAAGAAGCAAGCAAGTATGTAATATTTTAAAGTGTTCACTAAACACAAAAATAATCATTATATTAATTTACAAAAATTATATTTTCAGAGCAGTAGGTAGTGTGAAATCTACATTGTTCTTTCCAATTTTCCCATGGGCAGCTCAAGTTGGTGTTATTGTCTACGCTGTTTTTACAATTATTTATCTAACTAGTATTGGAGAGAAGGAATACAGAATTAATGGAGCAGTTGATGGAAGTATCTGCAGATGTCCTCTAATATTAAATTATAATGTAATATATACTATTAATCCATTTTCTTCCTGATTACTTGTATTTTTAAGTTATTTTAACCTTGAACTATGGACGTGTGGATTTTCACTGATTTGTGAGATTTCATCTTTCCTGACCCTTGCCGCAGCTGAAAACAAATTTACTACGGTTTTGAACGTGTCTTAGGTAATGAAAAACCTCCAAAGGAAGGTTTGTCTCAGGAAGACTTATAACTTGTACCCAACTAAACTGAAAATAAAATCATCTTATGCCTGTATGAACTGCAAAAAAACAGTCTTCATTGAATGTTGCAAACAGTTATGTAAAGACTGCCATTGATATTTAAAAAAAAAACTTTTTTGGGTATTTCTTATTCAAAGTTTATATTTTTTTACTCTGAATACCATCAATTGTTAAAATTTTATCTTACTAAAAACAATCTCATTTCAAATTAGACTGAAAAATACTTACTGGTGTTATAATTTTTCATATAACTAATAAATAATAATAAAAGTTGATTACGTATCATTTTTTTTTTAATTTATTCAAATGACCATATAGATATTATAATAAATTTTGACATTACACATCAATATATAGGTTTAGTGCTAGTACAAAAAATGCATGTCCATAGTTAAAAGTTTCATAATAAATAATAAAGTACATTTTGTTAATACATATGTATTAGGGTGGGTCAATTATTTTCACTCCATGGGCAACTCGCGATACTGGTACTATGGGCCATAACAAGTATTTTTGCCAATGGAACCATACCTCTAAAATCATTTTCAAGCTTGCCGAAATTTGTCTGAAGATATTTTCCAAAATACTCAAAAATCGATCTATTTAGTGCATTTCGAAGGTACAAAAAAATTATTGAAAATAACCCAAAAAACCCCTGTATACACATTTTCAATAATTTTTTTGTACATTCGAAATGCACTAAATAGATCGATTTTTGAGTATTTTGGAAAATATCTTCAGACAAATTTCGGCAAGCTCGAAAATGATTTTAGAGGTATGGTTCCATTGGCAAAAATACTTGTTATGGCCCATAGTACCAGAATCGCGAGTTGCCCATACAGATTTTTTCGGCCCCATACAATTCGACCCACCCTAATATGTATATATAAATAAATTATAATTTCAGAATGGAACAGTTTGTGATCCTGATATATTCAAAAATCAATGTTCTGGTTGTGGTACAGCAACACAATGTGCTTACGAAGCAATAGTAACACCTACCTATATCAAAATATTTCATGGTTAGTAATATCTAAAGCAGCGGTTCTTAAACAAATGGTCTCGGGACCCCCTTTTGAACAATTATTTTTCAAGAACCCATTCTAATGGAAAAACAAAGAAGGTCATTAGATACTAATTAATAACTGGTAAATGAAATGTAAAAGTACTTTAATTTATGTCAAACATGTTTCACGGACCCCTGCCAAAAGTTCAACGGACCTCGAGGGATCCACGGACCCTATTTTAAGAACCGCTGATCTAAAGGATCAGGGCTGGTACACTGCATCCAGTCCAGTATACACATATTTTTATATAAAAAAATTTTATAGAACATGTCAAATAGTTTATTTTGTAACTTATTTTATGTAGTTTTATGTAATTTTTCCAGAAAAAATCATTTTGTGCTTATAATAAAATGTTCACTACTCTTTCTAATTAATATTGTACAAATTTTCAGCTATTAATATAATTGGATTATTCTGGGGTACATTTTTTATATCTGCTCTTGGTGAGATGATTTTAGCAGCAACATTCGCAACCTGGTATTGGACATACAGAAAAAGAGATGTGCCTTTCTTTACTTTAACTATTAGCATAGGTCGAACATTTAGGTATTTATTAAATTTACTTTATATATTTTTTTAAATTAGCACAAAATTTAGTGAGGCTTAAAATACAATTTTTTTATAGATATCATCTGGGAACTCTTGCATTTGGATCCTTAATCATAACCATCTGTCGTTTAATCAGAGTAGCAATAGAGTATTTAGAATATCAACTGTCTGATGCTCAGAATGCTTTTACTAAAGCTTTGTTCTGTCTTTTTAAATGTTTCTTCTGGATGCTGGAGAACTTTTTACGTTTTATTAACAGAAACGCATACGTTATGTGTGCAGTTCATGGCAAAAACTTTTGCACCAGTGCTAAAGATGCATTTAATTTACTTATGAGAAATGTCATCAGAGTTGTGGTTCTTGATAAGGTTAGAATTTAAAAATAATAATTTTTTCAGTAATATAAATAAGATTTCTTTTTCAGATTACAGACTTTTTGTTCTTCCTTAGTAAACTTTTGATAACTGCAGCCGTAGGTGTTATATCATATTTTATATTTACAAGTTACAAAAAGGAGCTGTATATGGAAGATGTGCAATATGATTTAACACCGATTATAATTATTACTGTTGGAGCTTATTTAATATCGACGGTATTCTTTGGAGTGTATGCAATGGCTGTCGATACATTGTTCTTATGTTTCTGTAAGTATATTTTAGTTTTGAATACATGTTTTCATAAATATTGTATTATATATTTTATATTGAAATATGTACCTAAAAGATAGTAAAATACATTTCTTTTATAGTGGAAGATTGCGAAAGAAATGATGGTTCAAGAGAGAAACCATACTTTATGTCAAAACAGTTGATGAAAATTTTGGAAAAGAAAAATCGTTAATTATAATATTAATCCGTCCTTTATTATTAGTATTTCAGACAATACATACTGTAGAATAAGTTTTGATCAGTTATAAATGCTTTAAAGTAAATTACTAGCAAAATAGTGGAAAATTGATATTATATGTAAATATCAGCATCTTAATTTAAATTACTTGCCATAATTTTTTAATTTACAATTAAGATTCTGAAATTTATTTGCAACAGATTTTCTGCTTTTTCTAATTACAAAATTATTTATATATTTTTTAAATATTTATAATTGTAGGGTAAATTATTCTACTGGGCCAAAATAAATAAATTGAGGTTTAAATGTGGTTGTAACATACTATGGTGTCAAATTTTATATCAAGTTTTGTGAGAATTTGTCAAAATATTTATAGTACGTTGAATGTCTATATTATTGCTCAATTTTATTTTAAATCCTACAATTATACACAAACAATTTTAATTAATAGAGCAGTAACATTTATCAATTCTTCCAAAATGCATAAGCGTTTTTATTTAATTTTTAAACGTATGCAAGTGATACTAGATTTATACACGTACCTACTTTATCTCTTGCTAATTGAAAACTATATAGCTGTTGCTATTTTTATAAATTTAATAAACTAATATTACAGCTAATTTTCTACAGTAATATAAACTGTTATTTATTTATTATATTGTATAGTATTAAATAAAAGAACAAGAATCAACTAATTAATATGGGAATTTTGTATATTTTATGTTATATTTTGACAAATGTGTTTTTAACTGTTCAAAAAGTTACTATTTTATAAAGATTTAAACATATATACTAGTGCTTATTAAGCTTTAAAAATCATGAAAGGCTGATTTGTTAGAACACTAGACACTTTAAGATTTACAAAATATATTGTGCCACTGTGATTATTTGAATGTTTTAAAATGCGTGATAACATTTTTCATATTTGTAATATAGTTTTCATTAATTATAAATTATGAACTATTATATATTAAGTTTACCTAATATATAATAAATATAACTAAAAAAAATATTTCAGTGCATATTACATTATAGATTTTTTTTAAATTCTATATGCCTAGTATAAAGAATTGTTCCAGTTCCAAGTAAAAGTCAACTCGTTATTAAAAGCTACTTAATGTTTGTTTGAATTTAGACAACATAATTTTAAAGCTCATTTGGTACATCATAGATATAGTTTGTAACATGAAAGATATGACCGGTTCGATAATGCTAATGTAATTTCAATGCTTGGCCCGGTCATTTTCATGTTACAGACTATAGATGTTTACTTTTAGATAGTTAAGAGTAATTCTTTATATTACGTGACATAAGGTTTCATTAATTTAAAATATAGGATACCGACACAATATTTTTTCTATTAAGTCAATACAATGTACAAATATCTATAGATATATAAATTGAAATAAATGTTATCAAATATTTACTTATGTTAACTGTTTTCATTTAGTTTTGATACTTTAGAATTAAAAAAATACATATTTTATTAATTGTTGTATAATCAATCATTTATTTTTAGTAATTATTATAATTTTGCGTTTAATATTCTTATATGTGTATACAAATAATTATTATATTTACTATTTTTATTTATAAATAATATTGTTATTGATTTGAATATTTGTTTCATTTTTAATTTAATACAATTTCAGGGCTAATAAAATAAGAACCAGCTCGTGCTGAAACATAGAAAGTAGAAGTAGAAATTCTCCTACTCTTGTGAATTTTTAGCTACAACGTTATAACAAAATATAAAAAAATCCTTCCTAAAGGCTGAGGGCCCATTTGAGTTTTTTTTTTTTTTTTTGGGCTCAAACACACTAAATACAATCCTGTTTTGTGATATACATAACCACAGAATAATAAATGATATAACGGGTATAACATATGTACGTATTGTCTTATGATTTTTAATTTAAAAAACGTAAATCTAGCACAGTAATTAACGTAATTAAATTAAATGTTATTTAGATAATTTGTATCTATTTTACATACATACATATTATGTAGAAGAAAAGACAAAGTTTGCGCATGCGCAAAATTTTTAATAGCGTGGAACTTCGTGAGTGGTGACGTTTGTGCCGGCATGTATTAATGAGTTTTAATTGTGGTTTTTTAGATATTAATAACGTAAAATATATAAATTTTCGATAATAAACAATCATGAAGATACAACTTGTGTTGTTCATTACATTTGTAGGGATATATTCCAGTACAAATGCATCATTAGTTATTGAAAATGCAGATCGTGTAATAGATTTAACATCACAATTAGCAAAGATATCTCTGAAATTAACCATCAAAAATAATTTCAATAATGCAGTAAAACATTTTCTACATCCAGAAAATCCATTGGAGAAAGGAATCACAGCTTACGTTACTGCAAAAGGTACATCAAAAGGAAATTTAGTAATAAAAGATCATGAAGAAGAAGGAAAAACTTTTTATAAAATTAATCTAAGTCAAGCGCTTCAACCTGGTAAAACGGTTGTTGTTACTATAGATTACGTAAAAATGAAATCCCTCATACCTCATCCCGCAAGCATTACACAACGTGATCGGCAACTTATCAGATTCTATACTACGCAAAATTATTATTCTGGATATACAATCAAACAAGATAAAACAACATTCAAACTTGGCTCATCTACGATTGAGTCATATACAAAAGTAAAGTCTGCTGTACAGTCTGATTCAACATTAACTTATGGTCCGTTTGAGGAAGTAAATCCATATTCAAACAATGAAATAGTAATACATTTTGAAAATAATTCGCCATTCCTAACTATTACAAAACTGACTCGTACAATTGAAGTTTCACATTGGGGCAACGTTGCTGTTGAAGAAGATATTGATATGCTACATACAGGTGCATTACTGAAAGGTTCATTCTCTAGGTATGAATATCAACGTGATGGAAACAGTGGATTATCAAGTATCAAATCATTTAAAACTATTTTGCCAGCTTCGGCGAGTGGTGTATACTATCGTGACAATAATGGAAATATATCTACATCACAAATGAGAGTTAAAAAAGATGCTGTTGAATTAGATTTAAGACCGAGATATCCATTGTTTGGTGGTTGGAAGACTCGATACACTCTTGGATACAATGTTCCAAGTTATGAATATCTGTACCATTCAGGAAACGATTATTTACTTAAAATGCGACTTATTGATCATATTTTCGATGACATGGTGGTTGAAGATTTAACCGTCAATGTTATTCTCCCAGAAGGCACTTCAAACATCAATTTAAATACACCATATTCTGTTGAACGGGGGTTAGATTCTTCACATTCCACTTACTTAGACTTAGAGGGAAGACCTGTGATTACTTTCTCCAGGAAAAATCTAGTCGAGAATCATATTCAAGATTTTGAATTGTCATATAACTTCCCAAGAATATTTATGTTAAGGGAACCGATACTTGTATTTATAGCATTTTATGTTCTGTTCCTTGCTGTTATTGTGTATGTTAGATTAGATTTTTCTATTTATAAACGTAAACAAGAATGAGGTGATTTTGTATGATAATTAGTTAAATAAATATCTTTTACTATGTTGTAATTTTATATTTATTAATTTTCTCAAAAAATATTTCTACATGATAATTCATAGCATACCATAAATAAATATCAACCCTTAATTGACTGTCCCATAGATATAAAGCATGAACTGCGCATTCTGTATTAACCCATTAACGCCAGAATTTTAAATGTTGATCATTCAATTTACATAAAATCATCTTTATCTAAGAAGTAATTGATCAAAGGCAACTTTTGGGGACACGTGTTAAGTATGTTCATATGAACACGCACGGCCTTAATGGGTTAACATAATTGTGTAACATTTCTCCAAAACAGAGATGCTGTAGCTTTAGGATATATCTCTTTTTCTAAAAAGAATGAAATAAGACACTCCTGTTTAAATAAGGACTAGTAAGTCCCAAACCATTTTCTATCTCTTTCTGTTGGAAATTTTCAAAATGCTATAAGCGCAAAAATTTTATTTGTATACCCTTAAAACATCTACCAAAGGAATTTATAATTGGATATCATCCTGAGGTTCCTAAATGCCTATCATTATTACAAAAAACATACATTTTTGGATATTATACCTTTAAAATGATATACAACAAACATTTATTACAGTTAATTGTTTAATGCCCTCTTTAATTTAAACTACTCCGCATTTAAATATTATTCCCCGTTACCAAGATATAATGTTTCAAATTGTATGTTTTTTTTAATAAAAATAATGATTTAGGAACTCAGGATGATATCCAATTACAAATTCCTTTGGTATAAATGAAACTTTTGCGCATATAGCATTCGAGGATTCGAAAAAAAAATGTTTGGTTTTAAATAAAAAATTACAAATCAACAAATTTTTTAACAAAAACAATACTTTGTAAGAAAACTATTTTAGTATTTTTTTATAAAGTTTATATATATATCATATGAAAATAATCACCTACCATTAATCACTACGTTACACACGTGCTATTTAAACTTACCCCAGTGAACCCGCGTACATCTACACTGAGGCAAGGGAGCACACCAAAAAAAACATGAATGAATACCAAAATGTATGTGCTATAAATTGATAACACAAAAACCTCAGAAACTTTTTGAACACTTCCTATATCTGGTCTCACGAAAAGATAAGTCTGTAATCATTTGTTAAGAAAAAAATATAATGATAAAAAAATGTTAAAATTCAATATATTTTATTTTAACATAAAAGAATATTTTACATCAATTTTTATAAAATTAACAAGAAAAATAAATCATAGTGACACTGATTTTAAAATAAAATTATTGAAAGAAAAAGTGATCTAGAAATAATAATGTTATTGAATACCACCATTTATTATATATAATATGTATATTTTTATTAACATAACAAGCTAAAATTATGTATATTTATATATAAACTTTTTATTAATTATATTTTCATTATATACACAATTCAAAAATTCATATCTATATTTTTCATTTTCTCACACAACTAATATAAAAATCGAAAAAAAAAAACATCAAGGGAGAGAATTGCTTATTGGCACCACGTATCGGCATAGTAAACTCTGATTCTTTATTTTAAATAGATGTACTAACGTTATCTTGAATTTCAAATAAAGATACCATGCTAAATTTATAAATTTTCTTATGAATAGGAGAAAATTGTTTAGGGAGCTGTCTTATTCTGAAGATTAAAATCTTTAACTCCAAACACATAGAACTTAAAAAATTTAAAATACTTCGTTTAAAATTATACCTTCATGTAATTTTTTGATACAAATTTAATTAAAAACTTCCAGTTAACAATCTTCTGTCATATATAATTTGTAAGTAGTCAAATATATTATTATTAAAATAAACATTTATGGAAATTATCTAAATTGTTATTTGATATTTTTAAACACAATTAAAAATAATCACATTTTATAAAAAAATAAATTCAAGAAAAACTGTAGTTTTTACTTATAAAATAAAATCTATAAATTATATAATTATCACCATTTAAATATTCTTTTAGAAGACAATAAAACTGTCACAATATGATTTTTAACTTCTGCGTGCAAGTTGCATCTTAAAGACTATAAGCCAAGCCTTTGAAGACGCTACTACAAGAAACATTGATCATGAGAACCCAGAAATCCAAGATCATCAAAAAATTACTTATGTAAATAAATTTAAAATATTTGAATAAACTAAAGAACATAAGACACCAATGAATTTGAATAATTTTTAATCTTATCTTGTGTTCTTTAATTGTACTATATCTTAAATATTCCTCGATAATATTTGAATTTATAATTGATTTAAACTTAAATTTAATATCTTAATAATTCACTATAATCAATTACAATAACAAATAACATAACAAAAATAAAACCAGTACAAAAATGTGTTACTGTAGTATTTTGTTTAACGTGCTTAATACAAGTTATGTTTTCTTACTTCCATACCCTGATACTTCGTATTTGCCAGTTTTAACAAAAATAATAATTAACCTAAACTCCAGCAAATCCATATGTATATTTACAGTCACTATTCTACAATATAAATTCATTCCTATAAAGTAATTGCAATATTTTAAAATCACAAAGTTATGACTTTATAATAAACAAACCTCAGTTTTTTTATATTAGTATTTTATCAATCCAACAAGAATGGAGACATTTTTAAAGGAAACTGTATAGTATCTAGTAGAATAACTATGTAATAAATATTTAAGGGTGAAATTGATATTTTTTGTTATAATTTTATCTTTTAAAAATATATCAATTGATGAAAAAACAAAACGAGAATTAAAATTAAATATAATAAAAAAAAATTGTATATAATTTTATTTGTATTTTTGTAAATCTCCAAACAATCATTTATATATTTATTTCTTATTACAAAACGGTTTGCATACAATAACTATTGTTTTTTTTTATATAATCCTGTATCTAAACACATGAAAATAAAATTTATTGACTGTTTGATATTTAAAAAAATAAAATCAATCATCTAAACTTATATTCTAAAAAGTGTACCCACATCATTAACTTTACAAAATAAATGTAAAATTGAAATATAATTTTATTAAATCTATAATATTAAATCTTACAATTATTGTTAAATTATGACATTTATGATTTTTTTCAGATATCACCCAAACAAAATAATATTAAAAATCAATAATATTATTTACATTTGCTTACATGGAAGGCAAGCGTTTATACTAAAAGTTAACATTAATTCTGAGGATACCTGCCTCGACTTGCTGTCGATGTAGGTTGATGATGTGAAAACTGATTTGGATTGTACATCAAAGGGACACCGCCATCCTAAAAGAAAGTATCAATAGTAACTTAAATATTCTCATTGCTTAGGCTATCAATAAGTTTTAGATATAATATTAATTAAGTTTTCTACATCTAGTTAAAAATTCATCTAAGAAGATAGAACAGTGGGTGCTGGAGCTGTCTCGTGTGAGCTGGTTGTTAAGATTTTTGAAAATCGGCAAGCCGGTTGTTAAATTATTCCATGAATAAAAGTTTAGACCATTTTTATGTTTTTATTTTCACCCGGTATCTGTTGGCTTCAGTGGTACTGATGAATACAATTAATTTAAATTTTAAAACTTTTTTCGGTATTTGTGTATTACATCCCCGGCTATTGCAGATGTGCAAGTCTCATGTTTCATATGATTTGATCAGCGGTAATGTGAGGAAAGTGCGTTTTTTTTTTTAGCGAACCAGTTGTTAAATGTTTGGTAGCACACTTCTGGATAGATCTGATACTGAACACTAAAAATATTCACTACAAATGATAATTATAAAATATAGGAAATGAATTAAATCGTAAAAGTAGATAGAGTAGAACAATAGGTTACTTTAACATTATTTTACTATACATATGTATTACAATAAAATAATAGGTAATTGATAAGTATTCAGAGAAAAGTAGATAATGAGAACTCCTAATACTGCCTACATAAGTACTGAAAAGATGTAAACATAGTATATAAATTAATTATATATTAGTATTATTACAGTAAATTGATGGTAGGTTGCATAAAACAAAAATAATCAAATCATAATTAAAGTGAATCCTAAACGTAATCAAGATTAGTAAAAGGACGATTCACAAACTGTCATTTTTTATTTTATAAAATTAATTAGAACCATGATTAACATTTAGAATTAACATAATTATGGTTTAAAAACAGATTTTAATGCGACCCAAGATGAGAGTTTTAAAATTTACGCAGAGAAAAAATTGTATAAATATGTAAAACATGAACATGAATGTTCGTATAGTTTAAAAAAAGTAATATCTAATTTTTATTTAAAATAATATAAGATAAGCAAAAAAGCAATGCTCAAAGCAATAATAAATGAAATAAATTTTCATAAATTCAAACGATGTACTTTTTTTGATTAAAAGTGATATTAATATTATATTATTTGGAAATTCTCTATAATCATCACTACCAAGGTAAGTAAAGTATTTACAAACCTTGCACCACTATAATAATAATTTTTAATATAACTTTTAATTTCAACTCTGTTTGATTCAAAATATTTTGCATTATTCAAAATTAAATAAATAAAGCATATTTGAATTACAAAATTTTGAATTTAATAAAACATTTTATTATATAAATTATTAGTTAACAATTAAATTAATGCAACAATAAATTTTTATTTTGAATTAATCAGAGTTCGCTGTATAAGATAGTTTACCTTCAATTGACGTTGGACAGGTTTATCTAAATAGCTCTGGACTTCACGCGACAATGAACTGGCTGAACTCCATCTAGACATCTACCCACCACAACAACAACAACAATCAAACTAAATGCATAATGCCACAACCAAATATTCTGATTTTTTTTTTGATAGTATAACCTTTTAATTGGACCTTTCATCCAGCAAGACAAAAATGTTTTCATGCATTGTTTGCTTAATTAGTAAATTCTGTAAATCTGGTCTTTATAATTGCATATTTTATAAATTTAAAATTATTTTGTTAATAATTAATTACTGCTTTGTAATTAAGAACCAAGTTACAATATTTACTAATTAAACTTAAAATAAACTGTTTTATGAAAAACCAGATAAATGATAATACACCTGTATCTTAATTTATTGATTCAACATAATACTTATAAAAAGAGGTGAAAAATAAAATTAATATTTTTATTAAATAATTGATAACCATATAAAAGTTGTATATAGTGAAAATTTTCAACTGATTAATATTATAGAGTATAATAAAAATATCAATTGTGCTGTAAAAAGTATTGTATAAAATATAAAAGTTAACAATAAGTTTTTTTTTTTGTAAATCAAAGATTGTTAAAAAATTAGTTATTTTTTATTGAATTATCATTTATTCTTATTCTTATCTTTGATTCCTCTAATTTTTGGCAGAAGCGAATTTCAAGCAATTATAATATAATAATGACAAATCATATTTTATATAGCATTATTTTGCCGTAATTTATAACATCAGTAGAGAAAAAAATATTTCTGAAGAAAACAATGATATATTTAGCAATTTGATTGAAAGAATGAAAAATTGTGCAACATCTAAGCAAAAAAAACGTGTTTTAAAAGCAAACCGTGCAGAAACAAAGACATTGAAAGTTATAATATCTTACATTTTATGAAGACTTCCCTTTACTGGCCGTGTCATGAAGATAAAAATATATAGTTAGTATGAAGCAAATTAAATAAAAATATAATAAATAATATTGAATAATATATTAACAAATAATAATTTTAATTACTGATATCGAAGTTAAAATCTGATTTTATAAATTTTTTGACAATAGAACTATTTTTTTAATTAGGATAAAGAATTTTTAAAAACTTTCTTTTTGTGGAAAAATAGTGGTAATTTCCTCTACAATCTATTTTATACCTATGTATTGTATTTTCTTTATTTTTATAGTCGCTAGATTAAAATGACATTAAAAAGAAAAAAAATTCCACAACCAAATAAAATAAGAAAGTTAAAGGAATGAAATTAAAATTGTTAAATTCAATAAAATTTGTAATGCAAAATAAGTCAATAAATTTTTACTTCTGGGTAAACATCTTCTCGGTTTTAGTGTTTAGATCTGCATGAAGAAAAAACTTATACCCAGAGACTGAGAACCTTATAAAATATATTTCTATTGAATATCACAATAAAACAAGAGATATTTACATATTTATACAAATTCATAAAATAATCTTATATAAAATACTAACCTGACTGTTTCCAGCATCAGTAGAGACATCTTGTTTGTTGTTCGCTGGTGTAAGGAATTCTGTCGGTGCAGATGTGTTTGTAACAGTCTGCGGTACAAAAATATTCATTTGCGCTCCACCTGCTGGCATCGCATTTGCTCCGAATATGTCAGGCTTAGGAAGAGGATTCGATTTAATAGCACCATTATTAAATACATCAACATAAGCTTTCTTCACTCCTGTCAAGGATTAAACGTTTATTTAAATATTAATTATATTGAGACTAATTATTATATAAAGTAGTGAAGTATATCATTGTTAAAATTACCTTTACTTCTCTGCATTTTAAACATATTATTTTGCATGGTCGGTTTCAACATTCCATTTTCATCACTATGATTCATTCCTGAATCATTCATATCAGGTTTCATTGTATTATTATTATGTATAGCTGAATTATTTTGATATAAATTACTAGGGTTCTGTACAGGCATCGGAGGAACTGTCAATGAACCAGCATTAACAGACGATTTTGGGAACATGTCAGACATTTTTGGTGGAGGTTTCAGTTCTAAATTTGGATCTTCTCCATCTGCATCTAAATTTACCCATTTATTTTCTTTCGGGTCCCATACAATCTGAAAATATATTATATTATATTATACAAAGAAATATTAAATTATAAATAGTATGTCGGTCATAACTTACCGTTGGATTTTTATCATCAGGTAAAATCATTTGGTTTTTTGGCTTCAACGATAACTTATTCCATAAACCGCCAAACCATCCTGTATTATTATTCTGTTTTTCTACTTTTTTCGCCGCTTGTGTATTTTTCTTTGGTGATATAGATGAAGATGTTTTAGATGTAAGCGTCTTGTCATCAAGGTCATCCCCTGGATATCCAAAGTTCGTTGGTCCGGAGCCGGGCATCGTGATTTGTGGCCGAGGCTCCTAGTATTAAACAAACAGCAGACAACAGAAGTGTTACTTAACGGAAACAGCCAGTAATTTGCAAAAATTTTAATTGGTTGTATTTTACAAAATAAATATTTCATTATCATTCTGTAACATGCCAGTTAATAATAAATTATTTTAATGCAGAATAGAAAATTTTAAGCTTTTGTAATTATTTTTCATCGTAATATGTGCTACAATCATTAAATATCAAGATATCTCTTCAAAGAATCATATAGTTTAGTTCTATTTCTTCTTATAATGATGAATATTAATTCAGTAACTATAACTGCTGGTTATTATTTATTTTTTAATTAAGAATTATAAAATACAACCATGTCTTTTAATGCACAAACATATTTTTTATTCCACAATGCAAGCTTTGCTTAAAATTACAATTCTTCTAGGAGAATCTTATTACAAAGATGCAAGCTTTTTAATTTATACTCTGCAAACTTCTTAAACCTTAAAAAACTGTTGTACATTAAAAAATATAAAAAATCATTAATATTTGGTAATACTTTTTAATAAATATAAAAAATAAGTGATAATAATATTTTTATTTTTTATGATATATACCATTTGTACAATAGCGGATCTATAGAGGGGTCAGAAGGGTTATACAACCCTTTCTGATGGCAAATTTGGTTTAATGTGATATTCTTTTGGGCATAGAAAACTCTGCTGATACAATATCCTAGATCCACTATGTACTATATTTGTACTACAGTTCATTAAGTTGCAATTAAAACAAACAATTGGCAATATTAAAAAATTATGAGTTATCTAAAGAAAAATATATAAAATCTTTTTTTTACATGCTACATATTGTTAAAATTTTTAATAAAATTAGTTAGTATAAAAGCGATAAATAAAACAAACAAAGAATGATAGTGTGTATATATAATTTGTAAAAGATACTGTCATATTTTCAACAAATTTATTATTAAAACATATACATAATTATATCATAACAAATATATGTGTATATTAATATATTGCATGATAAAAAAACTAACAATCAGCATCAAAAATACAATCAAAAGAATATAACAATTATGTTTACAACAATGCAATTTCTACAATTCTTTCACATAGCGATTTAAAATCTGCCGATAGATAATCATTGAGAAATTTATATTGAAATGCTTATTTTTAAAATACTATATGCGTAAATAATAAAACTGATGCATTGTAATAAAATAAACTTTAGTAGTTTGTATTAAAATTTTTAGACAGTTATACCTTGCTTAATGAATAAAATTAAAAAATATATTTTTATGACTTTCTATTACAATATGGTCCCAAATACAAACAAAGAGTGTAATATATGGTAATATGTATATGCAAAATTCTAACAGTTATATGTACGATATATTCTTATGTTCTTTTATATTAAAAATATTAATTATTTAGTTTTTATTAACAAACAAATGTTCTGTGGCGTGTCTACATCATTAACTGAGGTATAACCGTTTTATAAATTATAACATATGATATTCCATTAAAACAAATATGTAATTATTACTATAGTTAGAATTATATATTTGGATCATACGGTGCATCAATATCAAAAGTTTTAACAGGCGAGTTACATCTAATTCTGGCATCGCTACTTTTGACTACATCCGTATCACCGTACAACACTAGATCATTACCAGACTTATATAAACTCATCGGAGCATCTATCGGGTAAGTCCCACCAAAAACAATCGGTTTAGATGTACTCTTTCTTTGTTTAGGACCAAAAATACTATTCTTTATATTTGAAAACATATTCTTAGATTTTTGATTTTTACTCCACTCATCAATAGCATTACAAGAAACGTTAAATTTTTGCATAGGTCTATTCCTTTCATATTTTGACAACCTGAATTGAGCATCATCATCAGAATTAGATGTATTTAATTCGCGTTTAATATCGGCAGATTTTTTGGCCGCTCGTTTAAGCCTATTCATTATAATCTGAGATTCGAACTGTACTTCTTCCCGTAAATAACCAACATTACGTTTATTCTCACTACAACTTTCCGGACTCGAGACGGCTGAACAACATCCGCAAAACGAATGACTTTTAAAGCTTTTTTTATTTATATCGGCACAGTTACTATTTTTATAATTATCATAACAGCTATTGTCACAGTGCATGTTACTGCATTGACATTTGCACACGTAATCTTCAATGGCAGGATTTTTTACGGACGTTTTTTCTACATACGGTGGGTTGATTAAACGTCTACGCAAACCGACTTGAGAAGCAGTGTAGCTATGAAGTATTGTTGTACTTACATCGTCTTTAAGTTTTTCCTCTACAGTAGGTTCAGGCTGCATCCATCAAATTGTGCATGAGACAAATTATCGTTAGTTAATTATTATTCTTAGCTTTTCGTTTAATAAATTAAATTGTTTTCTTTAATTTATGTATTAAAAATGATTATGAAATAAATTATTTGATATCATATCCAAATATATTAAATATAAAATAATTTTAATCAATATAATAAATAGGAGTATGTAAGTATATACATAGAAAATATATGAACAAAATGAATATATTATATTTTTTATTAATTGTTTATTGATATTATGAAATCAATAGAATAATTAATTCATGCACGACAAAATGAACTTCACAAATTAAAATATATAAAAACATATCCAAAAACAAATAAACATTTGAACTTGATATAAAAAAGTTTTCTTACTTAAATTTTAAACTATCATTAATAACCAATTATAGTAAGAAATTTTTTCTCTGAAAGTAATAATTATATAAAACTATCTTTTTGTATAAGTAGTATCAATATTGATAAAAAATAAATATTTTTATTAGCCATTATACATAAACTAAACATTTATGTAACATTTAAATAATTATTCCAACGTAGCAATGAATATAGTAAAACGATTTCAAAAATTTTAATAATATAAATATACCATAAAAGCTTTACAGTATCAAAAACAATGTAACCCTTATTTTACATGCAGATATGAAAACAATAATGTATATCCTTGGTATCACTGCATAAAAAATACTTTAATTAGTTTAATACTATCAAAATTTTAATTAGCAAATTATTTGGCTAATGAAAAAACAATTCATGGATTCTTTAGCTATAATATTATTACTTATATTTATTGATATAAGGTGGTTACATATGCTATTCATTTTTATAGAATTTCTTTCATCGCTCTCAAAGCCAAAACAACCATTATAAAGTTAAAAAAAAATTTTGGTGTGCTAAAAGTATCTTTAAACCTTATATTTATTTGATATAACTTATAAACGAAATGTAATAAATAAAAAATTTGGAAATACGAGTTTATTAATTGATTTTTTTACACTATATGTAAAAAAATTGATTAGGTAAATGTGAGCCATATCAAAAGTAGTCTTAAAGGGACTTTTGCCACATCCGTTATATATTAAATAAATCACAAAAAAATTCAACTAACCTCTGCCTGATTTTGTCCACTCCAATAATCATTCTGTTGATAACTTTGTTCAGGTTGAGGATCACCAGATTGCTGCAAGTTTCCGTAATACTCAATATTACTCTGCTGCGCTAACTGTTGCTCATGTAACCACTGTTGTTGATGCTCGGGTTGCGAATACGGTACAGAATTCTGATATGATTCTTCAGTCTTTTCATAACCACCACCACTTCTCTGTCTATTTAGTTCATGCTGTTGGTCAGCAGTTCCCCACTGAGGCTGTTGGGGAGGTATCTGTTGCTGTATAGGCTGGTGCTGATCGGGTTGGTAATACTGTTGCTGATCGTGAGGTTGTAACTGTTCCCAAGATTGCTGGGTTTGACTTAAATTTGGATCGTTGGGAGGTGTTTGACTGGTTTGGGTTATGTCCAGTTCTGATGAAGCTAAGTTACTTAAAGAGCGTGTTTCAGGACAAATTAAGCCCATCTACAATGTAAGAAATAAAATTAGATATAATATATGCATGTATATTACAAAACAAAAAAAAATACTTACATTATAATCAGACAAAACTGCTCTGAGATCTGTCATCCAATTTGCCTCAGTCAAATTTTCACCTTCAAATTCATTATCTAATTGTATATCGGCCAATGCTGCTGGATCCCTAGCTTTCAGTCGTTCAGCAAGACTGAGCACCTTATCAGCGAGAACCGGACTATAGCTTGACGGATGTGAGGCTATTATGGTACCTATTTTTTCTGTATATAGTAAAGCGCGTTCTAGAAATCCTCGTTCTGCCAACCGGCAAGCCAATAAGTATTTATAACTCTACAAAAATAATGATAATTTTAAGCATGATAACAAATTAATAAATATGAAAATCAAACCAACCTGAAATTCTGGAATAACATAACTTCCATCATTTAAACTACAAGCATATTCGTATATTTCAGTCATGGTTATAGCATCGTTTGTAGCAAACTCTGCAAATGATTTTTGATGTGACGAGCCTAAAAGTACTAAACGTGCAGAACTCGACCCGTATTTTCCAAATCCAACCTGTAAAAAAATATTAATGAAAAATACGACTTAAGCTAGAATTATTAAATATATTTTACCTGAGCCATTAAATAACAAAAATGAGCAGCGTACAACGATCCCCTAGCAAAGAGTGTGTCACCTAATGTTGTAATTGCTTTACGATCCAATTCAGGTTTTTGTGACATGTTTGATAAAATCATAGCTAAATGTGGTCTCCAGGGCCCCCACTTCTTATCAGCAACAGACTAAAAGTGCATAATTTTCAATAGTTATATTACAAAATACACAAGCAAAACTATTTACCGTAACTGCAGCAGGTTGACGTCCAGACAGTAACTGATATAATGTTTGTAACGGATCATTTATCGGTAGACCGTTTGCAAAACGTATCATGACATTAGTGTAGGTCCGTTTATCTAATTTACTAGCAAGGAATAGTGCATGTCCCCACAAACTATGTTTCATTGCCCATTCTGTTAAAGAAAAAACACAAATTCAGTCAAATACATACAAAAATCCAATCTGATGTGTAACAGAAGATTGATTTTTAATATAATAATAGAAGAAAACAAAAATTTTGTCTCAAATTTATTTATATATTGAAAGTTAATATAATACTTTACCTAAAGCTTCCTTAACAGAACCATAAATTAATAATTTCCTAAATTCATTTGTAACCTCTGCTTCGCGTACATCCGGTGCCAAACTTCTCATATTTTCATCTTCTCTAGTCAGTTGGTTTTCTTGAATACTTTCTACAGATGATTTTATTGAAACTACACCACTATTTGCCGAATTGTGATTTTTCATAAGTAATTCAGCTATGTCTGTTCCGACAACAACCTATAAAAAGTCATTTAAAAAATTATAATACAAGAAATATTATTAATGTTTCAAAAGAGGTGCAAAATTTTATACAAATTAAAGTTATATAAAATATAAAAACTTACTCCATTCTGCCTCAATAAAAGAATCAAAAGCTCCCACATCAAAATATAAGAATCAATATCATGTAAGCCAGGGATCGACGGCGCTTCTTTTATTTTATATTCGCAATAATCTATTATTGTTTTCTTATGTGTAACACCTTTAATTAACGGTCCTGGATATTCAGACAATTCTCTCTGTTCTGGGTCATCAGCTAAGACACTTTGAAGATCGATAATTTCAACTATTGGTAGCTGTCCATCTAAGGGATAGTGTGCAGGGATTTTAATAAGCCGTCCTGATGAAATGCTGCCCTTTATATGAGCTGTTGTAAATTTAGCAGGCGTTAAACGTTGAGACGATACGGCAGACTCTTCGAAATTTAAAGATGAATCAGTATGATCCAAAACCCTATCAAAATTATTTAAATATAAATATAATGTAATATGTAAGTCAGTATTGTCCAACTGGAGGTCCATGAGTGATACATAAATAAAAACAATTGAATTAGAATAATTTTTTCTCACTCGTAGTTCTTTATAGAAGTTGGATAACACTGATGTAGGTAGAAAAATACAATGTAGTTGTGTTGGAACAAATGATTACACATACAGTGTTTTATCGAATTACGCGGATACTATGATTTTATTTTAAAGTAATAATGTTGACAAATATAATTATTTTAAATTGATTCTTTTAAAACAAGAAATTGAATACTACATTAAAGACGAGAATATTCAAAAAAAATCACAACTACATCATATTTATTATATATTATGCACATTTACATTAATATAGCAACATAGCTACCAAAAGAACTAAAACATACTATATTTTGTTAATGTTTTTATATATTGAGAAATGATTATGAAAACCACTACAAAATTTTAATACAGAAAATTATATTCATGTGGATTCCACTAACAATAAGTAAGAAAACATTTATTTATGTAGTTCTTTTGATGGATACAGATTTTTAAATAAAGCCAAACAATAAGTACAGCAAAAATTTTTAATAAAAGTTACTATTTCAATTGGATAAATTGAATACAAATATTATAAAATTGTTTAAGAAAATATAAATATGCTGTAATTTTTTAAATTAAAATTAAATAACTTAGATTTTTTGAAGTAATTACATTGAGACATTTTCAATATTTAACATGCTATAAATTTAGAAATAAATGCACAATTATCACAAATATTTAACTGTCCAAAAGTGAAAGATTGATTAATCTAAAAATAATAAAAGAATGAAACCAAAAATATATAACATAGGTGTAAAAGATACATATATTAAATACTTTAAAATATATTATAAAAAAAACTTGTAGCACTATTGGATGGATACAATAGTTTAATATACCCTGATATAAAATAAATAGCTGTTTAATGGGTTAAAACAAACCATTTATAAGGAGTTCATTTACAAAATAAAGTAAACTAACAAATAGTTTTTGGACAGTTCGAACAATAATAACAAAAAATCTACACTCTATCCACCACCAAAAACTAAAAAACTACTGAATAAAAAAAAATCCAAGTACATCGGGATACCTCACCTAGTATCGTCATGGGAATACATCCCGCTAGGCTGGGCATAATAACCCGCCAGAAATGGGGTACTTGGTTGACTGGGGTAATTGTGCCTTGCGTACCTAAACACGAGTGAAGTACGGAAAAAAATAATGATATAATGTGATGAAAAAAATTTTAATTGAATCTTTTTTTCAACAGAGGTTATTATTGTTTGCTTTTCGATATGTTAAAAATATAATTATAAAAGTAAAATATAATCGTTCATTGTCAATCAAAGAAAACATTTCAAAAAATAATTTTATAATAAACTCTGTACTTTTGGGTACGAACATAAGAAATTCACAATTAAAATTTAAAATAAATTCATTTAGAGTGTTTCCAGACTTCTGAGTATAAGCCATGTTTACCTGATCTTTATAACTAATAAGTGATTTTTCTAAAAGCCCTGAAAATATCCTCTATAAAGTGCAACAAAAAATTAACCATGAAAACCACAAAGGCCCAGCTTGTACTCAGAATCTAACAATTATAATTTTTACATTTACTAAATAAAAAATATTTCTAGAATTTTGATTTTTAAAATTGAATTAAAATGCACATACCCATTCTACATAAAACCAATTCGATAATGATAAAATGGTAATGATAAATTTATTGAAAGTATTTTAATAAATAGATTTATAAATGAATTAATAATGATAAAAAGATTAAATCAGAACACAAAAGCAGAAAATATCAATTAAATTACTTTAATTATAACAAATAATAAAAGTAAATCACAAATGAAATACAATAGAACCGTAATTTTCATGTATTATAATAAATATACATAAAATATGCACTCATTAAAGTTTTTAAATTGACTAGAAGAGTTAAAAAATGAAAACTATTTCAAGTATAAAAATAACAATTAAACTAAGGATCTATTGTATATTAAACTTAAAAATGATCTTATTGGAATATTAAGAATGATTTAAGCTTGCTGAATACACACGCACACACACACGCATCAAAAATGAAAAATCATTTGAATATATATATTTTTACCGTTCTTTGCGAATTTCATCGTTGGCAGAACTGCGACCAGAGTGTACTGATGCCCTGTCATCGTGTCCATATCTCTGTGATCCTGCAGCCGTAGATCCCACATTGATAGATCCGGCATTCTGATAATATTTATGGTACCACTCTGCGTAAGCGGCAGGATTCGTGCGACGTAGATCCTTAAGATATTGGTATTGTTGCTGTTGCAATTGCATGTTGTAATAGGGACTGTATGGAGTGTAGCCTCCGTATCCCTAAAAATTATTTTGTTTAGTAAAATAAAATTTTTAATCATTATTAATATAGTTTTTTTATATACTTACATAATAAGACTGGTAAGGATCACGTAAATCTCTTTGTTTTCTTGTAGGATCTCTGTCTCTATCTCCTAATTCACGATCTCTATAAGAATCTGTTCTACTTGTAGGACGGGATCTGGTAAATAGACATAAAACATTTAATAATACAATTAAAAATTTATAATAAATATTATACATACCCTCGGCTTTCTCTTCCATAATAATCATCTTCATAACGTCCATAATAATAATCATCCCTTCTTCCATCTCTATCATAATCTCTTCTATCTCTGTCGCGCCTTCTGTCAACCACTCCTCTATCTTTATCCTTTCTCAAACTCGAATACCTACGATCATATTCATCTCTTTCTCTACTATCACGTCCTCTTCTCTCTCTTCTTTCTTTATCACTGTAATAATCAGTATCCTCTTCGTAATACCTATCATGCCTTCTTCTATCATGTCTTCGATCAAAATATCTATCAGAAGAGTCTCTATGTCTCCTATCATCACGATCATGGTGTCTCCGATCATCTCTGTACCTTCCTGGCGATGATTTCCTTCGTCTCTCACTTGAATGATCTCGTATATTTTCTTCATCGTCCGAAGAAACGCTTCTTTTACGATTCCTTGAATGTTTTCTTTCTTGATCTGTTGTATTCTCACCATCTGTTTGAATACGCTGAATATTTTCTTGAGGACCTCCATCTGCAGTTCTATTATTTCCAGACCTTTGATCCGGTATAGCAGTTATATTCTCTTCACGTGTATCTGCACCGTCTAAATCTGTTTCTCTTAATTCAGGCTCAATCATGTCACTACCAATTACCACATCTCTATGATCCGAAAACAAATCTCCACTGGATTGGTTTGCAGGAGGTGTATCAGCTCCTATTGTTTCAGATCGTTGTGATTGTTGTGTTAAAGCATTTGTACCTATAGCTCTTAGTTCAGCCTCTGATGCCAAATCATCATCATCATAATTAGGACTTTGGTATCTGAATGCTCTTGTTTCGGGTGAACTAGATTCTCCAGGTATCATTCTTCGAAATCCTACCGGCAAATCATTGTTTGATATTGTTTGAATGTTATTTCCATCGTTATTTTCTGGTTCACCATCGATGACTCGATCGAGACCCGTAGGTACAACACGATCCGAATTTTGTAAAGTCGAACGTATTTCTGGCTCGGTGCGCCCAAGAACCATTCTACTTAAACCCGGTGGAGGTTCTTCGAAATTTATTTCTGCAGATAAATCACTTGTATGATAACTTTCATCTGCTGAATATGTATTGTTTTGTGTAAAATCCAGTAAATCGTTTTCAGATAATTGGCCTGTTTCGAGATATTGATTTCTATCATTCTTCGGTGCAATTTCACAGTTCTCCACAGGAGACCATTGTTGTTGGTTTGATTGATTTAACTGCATGGATGGAATCTCACGTGAGTCATACTGTCTAACAACATCAGTAGGTGACTGATCAGGTTGTTCTGAATTATCAGGAACAGTTTCCAAATTAACACCCATTTCGATATTCTGACGAGATTCATAGTTTTCTTCTAATTTTACTACTTGGTTGAAATTAATAGGATCTGTGTTAACATCAAAACTATTTTGTCGTTGTATATTTTTATTATCAGACATTGATCCAGAAGCCAAGTTAACCGGACTTTTTCTATATTTATTTATACTATTATGAGTTACTAGTGTGGTTCTTTTATATGGGTTACCATTTATATTATTTGAGAGATCAGATAATGGTGGTGTAGACATTTTCGGAGGGGCTAACGGAGGCGTTAATTCTTTAATAGGTCTTACAGTAGTACTTGAATCAGAACTATCAACTATACTTAAATTTTCAGTTCTTTCAATTGGCCCAATAGCACATGCTGAGTTTAATTCAGGTGTAGGAATTTCTTTATTTTCAAAATAAATATTCTCTCTTAGTGATAAATTTTGCACAGCTCCTACCATTGTATTAACTTCATGATTTTGTACCATGTATTCTACATTATGAGACATACTCTTGTATTCCGTATTTTCTCTAGGCTCCTCTTTTATACTTGGTGAAAAAGCATCAAACGCAGTTTCCTGTCCTGAATTCGGCAAACTCGGGGACTGACTTATCGTAGAACTTCTAGATAGCTTATTACTTCTATTATCACTCTCTGATGTTTGCAAAATATCATCGGATGAGTCCTGGGATACTTGTGATTCTATCGACCATTGGGGTGTCAAATTATCATTTTGAGCACGACGCCCTGTCTGATATGACGGCATTTGGTCCAAACCACCATACGACCTATTCAATTCTAATTGTTGTACTAGAGGCTGCTGATCAACCACTTCATTCTTACATACGGCTTTTAAGTCTTGCTGATAATTGTTACCTGCTACATTATAACCGACAAATGACCTGTTTGGTTCCATTTGTTGTGCCATTGGTTGCAATATATTTTCATCAGTATTTTTAACATCATTATTATTGTCGATTTCTGTTTTAGTCATCTTATGTTTGGCAGCGAGCGGTCCCATTTTCTCAAACACCTGTTGCTGATCTACTCCTTCCTTCTTAACAGTTTTTAAATCTTGTACATAATTATTACCCACCGAACCAGGATTTGAATCATCGACAGTCCAATTCCAAGAATCATCAAAAGCAGCACCTACTTGTCTGTTTGCATTCTGCTGATTTGTGACATGCTGTGTCTTAATATTTTCTTCTTTACCACTATTTGACTCTTCAGCCCACCCCCAATTCCATGAATCTTGAGTAACATTACTATCTACAACTTTCTGTGGTGGAGGATTTTGAACTAATGGTTGTGTATTATAATACGAGTTCGGATAAAAATTTTGAGACTGAGTTGGAGGATTACTATTGAACTGTGTATTCTGATAATAACCTCCTTGATTCACAGGTTGACTATACTGGTTATAATTACTTTGTTGTTGGTATTGGGCACTGTTAGTTGATGGTGGTCGCTGGTAAGGGTTGGCATTCTGTTGTATTCCATAGTTCTGTTGCTGTGGATATGTTTGTTGGTGTTGTGGAGTGTTCGGTAGTTGCCAGTAGTTTCCGCTAGCAGGTTGATGGAGCTGAGAAGGCGGGAGTGATTGTTGGTGTTGAAACGATGGTGTTGGTGGTTTTGGAGGCTGAGTGTATAAATTGTTTGAAGGGTATTGAGGATCAGATGAAGGAACCGGTTGAAAAGTTGTCTGCTGCCATTGTTGCTATTGAAAAGTAATAGAAAAAGTGTTAAATATTAAAAAAAAGTATAATATAATTTAGGAATACAATAAAATAATATATCAACTATAATTTCTCTTTGAATTACTTATGTATTTAAAGTATGTTTAAATTTTACAAATAAAATTAATAAATCATTAATTTTCATATCAAATACTGTTAATGATGTACTACAGCAAAGTTATATGGCACATAATTTATTTTCAAAAGGCTAAAAACATTATTACTATTACCAATAGAATATTGATTGAAGTCTTGAGAAGTTGTAATTATACACATATAGAAAAAAAATTATATTGTACGTACAATTATTGTTCATTATAGTTTGTTATCACCATGTCAAATAAAAATAAATCAATTTCATAATTTCTTTATAAATAACTATCAAAAAACTTAATAATAATATCAATTGATGAATTTACTTATAAAAAAAAACAATACTTTCTAACTGTTCATTATTTTATGAAAGTATAAAAAATACATTCAGTTCTAAATATAATTAATGTATAATATAATTCAGAATTGAATGTATGTATTTTGAAATAAGGAAGTAATAATGTTTATTATTGATAACACAGAAATATCATGCTATTTAAGTACATATTAAATTAAATAAACCTCAATATTCAGGTTTGTAAAACAATACAGTAACAGAAAGTATGTTAAATTGGCATAAAATTAGTTATTTACCTACCTGATTAGGATTATACATAGGTACAGCAGATGTTGAAGGAGCTGGAGAAGGCTGCCCTCTTTTTTTCATCCAAGACATTTCACTAAAATAAAATAGGTATAATAGTAAATAACACAATAATTTGTTCTCACAAAAATATGATAATTTTAAATTACAATGTCAAAGCACCAGTCACCTGATAACCTACGTAGATTAATTACTAACAATACGACCAAATCTTTAAACTCATTGTGTTAAAGTAATTAATATAATATGTTTATTAAATTCAGTTAAATAAAATAATGAAAACCGAGCTAAAATTATGAGGAAAACTTATAATAAAATTCACATATGTTAGCTGTCACTTGTATATTTTAAAAACATGGCGCACATGAAAAGAAAGGTAAAATAAATATATCAGGTAATTTATTAAGAAAAGCATACTTACAATTTATTATTAACGCATCGTAAACTATAAACTAATTATGTTTTTATTCACCAGCCATTTATAGAACATTGATCATTACAAAATTTCTATTTTGCTGTGTTGGAAGGTTTTATCAACTGGGTGACTTCAATGGTAATTTAATACAGAGTCACAAGGAGGCGCCACATGTACGTTCGGTTTTAAAATCTATTCTGTTTGTTCTGTTCCTCTTGAATCTTGATCGTCCCGTTTTGTTTGTTCTGGTTCGGTACATAATATATGCAAACTATGTAGGCGTAATGATTTTAATTAATTAATTTAAACCAAGCAACTTGGAGTATAAAACATTATAATACTGTAAAATAAAATCTATAGGATATATGCTAGCTTAATTAAAACTATGTTGACGTTCAAATGATTTTAATAGCATTAAAGTAATTTATTCTTATAGTACCTATTTTATTATGTGTAAACTTATTAAAAATGTAATAATTATTATAACATTAATAGATTAAAATATAATTTATTTTTATAAATAGAAGGTACATTTATTTATAATAACAAAAATATAAATTAAAATGAATTATGTATATGTAAGGTAAGGATAATGTTTACAGAAACAAATTGAAAGACACAAATAGGTAAAAAGGGTAAAAATAAATAAATATATTTGACAAAATATCAAACTAGTGACATCTAGTGTTGAATATTAATTTTTTAATAAAAATTACTGTAATACCGATAATATTTTTTATCAAAATATGTAGAATCAATCGAATCAATCTCGCGTTAAAATGCTTATTATTATTATAAATTAATTCTCCTAATTAAATAATTAAATAATAACAATTTTTACAAGGTCCTAAATTGTATTACGTTATCTTATGATTGCGCACTAATTTTGAAACTACCTTGCTAAAATCAATAAACAATCTCATAAAGAGTAATTGTTCTTCCTTGGGGAAATTCGTTTATATTACAATCATTATAATTAGTAGCGGGTTAAGGGAGTTAGGGCAGGGCGAGAGGGACATGGTAAATATTTTTTTTGCCAGACATAAGTAAAAAAAAATATATGCGAAAACTTTTTTTGTTGAATTAAATATCGCAAATTATTCAGCAAAAAAAATCAAATATTACGTCTTACATTTTTTAAATTAATTTTGGATTTTTTTATTATCGCCATCAGTGAGGTGTAGAGGTTACATTGGGGGGAGGGGGGGATAACTAACATTCGCCTATGATGCAACTTTCCTTAGTCCGCCAGTGATATTAAGTACTTAACAATGGACTTAATAAAACAAAAAATCTAAAAATACAATAAGTGATCATGAAAAATGCTAGTCTAGAGCTAGACATTTACGCCTTAAGGTTAATGGACCAGTTCGGACACGTGAGATGTTCGCGCGGAGGACCGCAGGTGATTGCAGAGTGTCGTTGTAAGGTTTCCCGGCAGCATCCAGCCTTGGTCATCTGCATCGAACTTCGGAGAAACCTGACCATAACCACAACAGTGCAGTGTGAATAATGTCATTAAGTCCGGCACAGTTTGTTTACTAATGTTTTTATGTACGCTCGGGTGGAGCTACATTGTTGTTTAGAAGTAATCTGTCAATATTTGAAACATATATAATATATGTACAAGGAAAAATAGGTGTACCTAGACTCCTAGACGATACAAGTTTTGAATGCTTAAACTTTGGTAATACATATTAGTATTTTTGGGTTTTATACCTATATCCTGCATCGCACTTCTGTTGTACTTGAGGTTTTGACATCTCCAGGAACACCACGTGATTTTGGTCGAATTGTCAAGTGCAACAAAAGTGTGTCGCGAGGTAAAACTCAAAAATACTAATGTCGGGTATTTTAAAGACATAGCTAAAGTCGAGAGCAAAACTTAAGCTAACGCTATTAGCGAGGTGTCAAATCAATATTAATTTGTTCAAGATTTTAGTAGAGAGTGGTATTGAATGTATAGTAATGTAAATGCTAAGCATTTTATGAGGTACAATTATCACTACTGCTTTTAGATTATTGATTTCTATTTAACCCGTATATGTGTATAAAAGGTCATTCATATAAAATAAACCACACCAACTACAGATAGCGTTAGCTTAGCTTTTGCTCGAGAGAATATTCTTTCTAATATTAGGCATAATTTTTGAATAGGGCCGTATTTAGAGACTCTGGGGCCCCGGGGCAGCAAGTGATTGAGGGGCACTGTTGTTTAAATTTCTGATGAACTTTTTTTAGCTCTTAATGAAATTTTAAATTTCAATTTCGATTGTTCGAGGGCTCCCCAACCTCGGGGGTCCCGGTGGTTGTTACGGCCCTGTCATTGAACAATATCAAAAGTTTATGTTTAAAGATTTTTACGAGACGAGATTTCAGTTGTAAAATTCAAGATCGAGACGAGACTTGAGTTATAAAAACCGAAATGAGACGGGAAACCTATATCTCGTCTCGTGTGCATCCCTAATTTTTCCATTCTGTGTGAAGCGGTTAATTTAGATTCTGAACGTAACGAACACTTGATACAAATAAATCGCAAGTCCTTGAGAGCGCGTTTCCGGGCACGTGACCCGCCACGACCGGATGTTCCTGTTAAACCGCTCCAGTGGTTTCTTAACACGGATATGCAGCAGGTAGTACAACTTCCTTTCTCATATTGACGTCATCTCTTGCGTTCGGATGTCCACATCGCTTGCATTTGTGTTGTGGAGAACGGCGAACGGGTGAACTACTTCTGTGATGTTCATAAGCCAATGTGACTAACACCTAATTGATTAGTAAAAGAAAACTTTAAAACTGTAAAAAAATTCGAAATCTTATAAATAAAATACAGAGGTTATCAACCTTTTTGAAAAGAGATTCTCATACAGAATTTTTGAAATGTATAGTGGAAAAAAATGTATTTTTATTTTTGAAACGAGCATATTAGAAAAAAATGTATTTCATAAAAATTGTAAAGAATATGACTATCTATAATTTATGTTCTATTAATTTTATAAAAAAAAATCCTTCGGGAAATACTTAATCGCTTTTTTAACTTGTATAGATGATTCGTAAAAGAAAAGAAGGTCCCACCTTATATCAAGTTGTCGGAAAATTTGTTTTCTATAAGTTAACACTCATACCTACACTGTTTACTCTCAGTACAGCGTATAAGAAAATCCCGTGGTACCCATGGCAAGTTTTTAATTTAAAAATAACAGTTTTCTTAAGTTGACGATAATATCTTTTTCTGTGGTTAAATTTTAAATTACATATGTATACATTAGATCATCTGAAAACGTATTTTTTTAGTTTGACTTTCCATAAAATTGGCATACAATGATACAATGCGATTTTTTGCTCATCTCTGATTAAAACATATGTATTCACCTTTTATCTTGAATATATTCTTTAAAAAAGTTATAAATGCCATGTTCACAGTATGTATTCATTCAGAAATTTCTATAATCAATTTTAATACAAAAAAATTACACGCATTTATATAAAAAACGTAATCCTTTTGTTATCGAGCAACTCTTTTCATACAAATTAATAACATTTATAGATACATATTAATACAATAAATTCCGTGCAAAATTTCATACAACAATGAGACGGATTCGAACCCCGGGTTTATGTCTTCAGGTGGTTAATTGTTCCACATATGGTAGCGCTCTTGATTGGGGAAACGAACAGATGGCCGACATGGGTTAGATCTTGGACCTCAGCCCACTAACAACACTTCTAGATCAAGGTATCCATCGATGTTCGGTAGTCATTATAATAATACGAGTACCTATGTATGTAAGGTTGTATTTATTGTCGTAGGTCAAGTCAGTAGTGGTGGATCATTGACTATTAATGAATATTTATATTATAATAGATTCAACATTAAAATAACAACAGAAATAAGGTACTGGCACCGTCTTGGATAGTCAGGACAACACCCCAGTGTTGAACAATTTTTTCAATTGGTGATTTTGTTTAAAAACAGTAGACAGATAATTATCTTGGTTCAGCATTCAAGAAAAGTGTATTTTCTTATGTAAATGCTTTACATTGTTTTAAATTTGATGACTCTTTATTTTATAACGTTTGTTTAGTATTACTTACCATTTTATAATCATTAGCATGTGTTCATTACTGGTTTTACTATGTCCATTGCTGGAGAACAGACATATAAAATAAAATGCTATATAATTTAAAAAATAAACTATATTTGTGGATTCATCTTGGTTTCTGGGTGTAAGCCGCGTCGATTTGGTCGATCAAATAGACGTGGTTTATACCCATAAACCAAGATCCATATCAAGATCACTGCGGAAGCTTCAAGACTTGTATATTTCTGGATTTTGGTATAAATTGATTTATTAATAAAGAGGTAGTTGTTTTATTAGTAACATAGTTTCATGAAAATTACAAAGAGTAGCCCACCAATAAAAAAACAGATTTTGCGCTTAACTCGTTCTAGACTTGTGTCAGTACCTTAGCTTATAAACGAGAGCGAGCTTGAGATGAGATTATTTGGTATTGATTCGGACGAGACAAAATCGAGATGATAATTCTTCAATTTTAACGAGAGGAGGACGAAATAAGATTGTCTAACTTTTTGACGAGGCAAGAGTCTCGGATTTAACGAATTTTCAGTAATTATGAAAAATTAATATATTTCTTAAAAAAAAAATCACATGAGACCGACACTTTTCGTGGTCTCGGACTCGATCTCGTCTCTGTCTCGGTAACGTTTACGATGAGATCTATTTATTTCTTTACTAGACGAGACCGAGAGATGATTGTTTCAATTTTTACGAGACTGTCAGTTGTAATGTTTGAGACCGAGATGAGATTAGGTCTTCTTTCGTTAAAAACCCTAGTAGTAGACTCCAGAAATGACTACTTCCCTCACTTTCAAACAAACAAAAATAAAAAATAATAACAATGTAAAATAGTTAAACTAAAAATTATACTTCTGGTATAGCTGCTAAAGTAACTATAATGTTATAAATTAGATTTATTTCATATAAAATTTTTTATCAATAGCCTTTTCGGTACTCGGTACCTGCTTGGAAAAACAAAACATATATTAAATCATAATATAAGTATGAGTCACTGAATATAAGTACCCGGGTACTGTTTTTCTTACTGGTACCACTGTACCAGTGCATTCCGATATATATACTATGATCACTCACGAAAAAAATATTGAAACAATAAATTCTTATTTTCTTATGTTCAAACAAATTATCAAATATGAATATCAAAATTGGAAAATTTACAAAAACTGAAGTAAGTCGCTTAAGCTTTTGATAGCAAGTGTTTTTGTTTTTTGTTAAAATTCCTCCACAACTAGAAATTTACATATCACCCTGATGATACTACCACTGTCCATACAATTCCATTTCCTGTCTCCGTCAAACAATATTCGTTACGTCTTTTTCTACTTTGTAATGATTATTTCGTCGATCGCTCGCCATCTGACGTTTTAAATTTTGCGGGACGATTTTGTGTCGGAAATACATAGAAAACAATGGCAGCACGGGTCAAGGGGGTGAGGGAGGCGGTGTGGAAGTGAAAGAAGGTCTTCCGTGGAACGTGCCTCGCACGCGCGCCCTCTACTTCCGGTTATCATTTGAATGTTTTTATTTGTTCATTTGTAGTTGATTTTATGGCACCATCACGGATCAGTAAATTTTATTATATGTTTAGGTAGAATTGGTAAATATTTTCACAGTTGGAAGTAGTAGATAAATAAATAAATTGCTGTTACTGACAGGTTCCAGGGTACCCGTAAATTTTTTTCAGGGGCTTGTTAAGTGTACTGATACTAAATTAATAATAAGTAAAAAAAAATGCCTAAAATAAACCAGAACTTACCCTTGTGTTTTTTCTATATTTCTATATATTTATATTTTTTTGATTCTGAAGTCATAAGTAAAATATCAAAATATTAATAAATTATTAATTAATTAATTACGTACTAGAAATAAAGAAAGTGGGGTTTTTTAGTCACTTAAACTAAAAATACACACCTTAACCACAATATTAATGTCACTCGATACGTGTTTCAACTTCACAATAAGTCCTCATCAGGAGCCTAAAAATTCCAGTCTGTAATCACATATAAGTAGAGCTGTCACAAGCACTCGGTTAAAGTATTTTAAGTCTCAAATATTTTTTGATATTTAAAAAAAACTTTAAAAGTAGGTATGTACTGCAAGTACCTACTTTACTTGGTAAAATCAGGTATTAAATTAAAATATTATGTAAAAATATTAAGGAATTTTTAATTTTTGCTATTTTTAAATGTAGGAACTTGACCGATGAAGGGGGGTCTGGTGGTATATAAATAAAAGTAAAAAGTTGTATGTGAAACCACAAAAATTGTCTTCAGGCATTGTGATGATTATACATTTTTGAATTTTTCTCGTCAAAAATATTTTTTAATGGGGTCCCGAATATTTCTTCTGCTTAGGGCCCCCAACATTCATAATACGTTACTGTATGGTATGTATGTGATAATATATCTTTACAAAAAAGCATTATTTTATTTTATTTATTCTCCCCACGATATACTAAATTTTTTTGTTTTATAAAAATTTGTTAAAACTAATCGAATAAAATATGTATAAATATTACGCATATTAGTGTTATTGTGAATTTATTTGAAGGGTTGCAAAAATGAGACTTTTTACCTGGGTGGTCTTTGTTCAATTTGCAATTAGTATAAAACTGTCCAATCTAACATAAACATAGCATTAGATTCACCACAAAAATATAATTCGTTCCGCCATATAATTTTAGTCCTATCATAAAATATTATAGTGTATTACAATAAAGTACTAAATACATTTTTCTGTATATTCTTAATTTTAATTGCATTCGTTATTGGACTGTTTTGAAAATAAAAAAGAAATATTCTAATTACATATTTAGTGAAAATATTAATACTTTAGTTTTTGTTAATAAATAAGTATTACTAATATACAAGATATTAGTACTCCGGAATTATAAACTACCTACACAACCATCGGGAATGTTTGTTATAAGTCTAATCTTCATTGAATCCATTCATAGTTGCATAAAAAACACCGATGTAATTAATAAATAATTTCAATTTTAAATGAATTTTAGAAAATTGCAGTATATGGTCAAAACCCAATCATCACATTTCGGTTTGACTGATCGATCCTGAAAATTGACCAAGTGTATTGATCAAAACTCGAATCTTTTTTCTGTTAATGTAGAGCGGATTTAGTCGATGGACCTTATTTTTGTGATCTCGAATATCCACCTGATTAAATGTATCTAATTTATCTAATGACTCGATGTCATGTAAAATTTAATCTTGAGTTGCAAGGAATATTAGATATCATAGCTATCATATTTTTATCTACACAATTATACATATGATTAGGTATTATATATAGTAACTAATTTATTTTTAGTTTTAGTAATGGGTTGTGTAAAACAAAAAAAAATACAATTATTTATAAATCAGCTGTTTTCAAAACATGCTTTATCCTACACTTAATCACGATTAGTAAACGAACAATTCACGAATCTGGAATTTTATTTTTTATTTTAAGTAATTTACTATTGCCCAGTATTATCAACCAATTTAAAGCTCCTTTAGCGCTAAATGCTCCTTTGAAGTAAATTTGGTATATTACAAACGTGATTTAAATCAATATTTAAGCTCCCAATGAAAAATTTACATAATATACGTTGTAAAGAAATACTGCAGAAAATTTTAAATCTATTTAATTAAATGTATTATGCTTGGATCTGTTGATAATACGACAGTTAGTTAAAGGAGCATTTAGTTAAACTTGATAATACTGGGCGTATAAGTAATAGTAATATCCTAATATCACGTTTAGTAATTCATTTTGGTTTGTGCAACCGTAGCAAAATTTTTTTTAGCTGAAATCCATGATTAAATTCCATTGTCATTAGTAAGTTCTTCTCAAAAATGTAAAGATTTAATTTTATATTGAATAAAATATTATATTTTCTATCATAACTCAATTATACATATATCGTTTAAGTTCATCATAATTCAAATTACGAAATATCCTAGAGAAGAACAGTAAATCCAGGTATTTTATCGCATCTAAAATAAATTTAATCACGAGCCATTTCACACATCATAAAGTAAACATTTTATCATGGCACCGCAAAAACAAAGAATTTATATGTTCGCCGTTTCGGTGGTCCTGAGAACAGCCCCTTGACGTCAGCCCTGATTTATATTCGGACCCACCCCCGAGCAAAGCGCACCGATCTTCAAACGTTTACAAATTTCGCAAAATAACCGTTACGAATTTTATTGCTTAATTTTAACACTATTTCACCCCTTCGGTGTTCATTTTTAGTGTCTTTAGGCTCTGTAATTAGGTGAATTGATATTGAATGAAAGAGTTATGTTAATTAAATGTGCTCATTTATTAATGTTTTTGGCAAGAAGAGATATTTCTTCATTACTGGATAACTTCTAAAATAAATTTTATATACGTGCCTATTTTTAATTGGTGATCTAGAAATTTATATTTTTACAGTCTTAAATATTTATAGGTAGTATTTAATTATTTATATATGTTTCACTTCTTTAAATTGAAATAAAGTTCAGACTTCAGAAGGGGGGCTCTGTCCCAAAAACGAACTCTTTTTTTAAGTATCCAATCGACTAATTTCAAAACGAAGACCATTTCTAAAAAAATATTATAAATAAAGTAATATGAAAATAAGAATTAATCGACTACACTTTTGAATACGGTAATCATTGCAACGGAGATTAAATCCCCGTTTTAACTAACATTAACTCCGCTATCGGAAATTGAACCCACAATGATTACTTTAACCAAAAACAGTTAATTTATAAATATACTCGTAGATACATTATCATAATTTTGGAGGATAAAATGTATTTTTTTTTACAAAAAATAGTCTTCCTTAATTTTACTATTTGATAGAGATCGTGTTGAGATGGAGTTTCATTTCTGAATAATTACCTGAAGTAATAATAAGCAAAAAACTGATATTACATTCATACCTACATGCCCGGATTTACCATGTAGGCAGCGTAGGCACGTGCCTAGAACGGCAAAAACTAAAGGGCGGCAAATTTTGGCGGAAACATTGGAAAAAGGTCATCGATACCTAAAATTTAATCCGACATATACTTTTTTATTTTTGTTCAAATAAAAAATTTGAGGGGAGGGGCGGCAATTTTCGCAAATGCTTAGGGACGGCAAATTTCTAAATCCGGGCCTGCATACCTATATACTTATATATGCCCAGCAATAGAAATATTATTAAAAAATATACTCATTTTGTCTTGTTCAATTAGTAATGGTCAGTTGCGTACATAAAAAAGATCAAGAGAGTCATGACAGCTTCGATACATGATTAGTTCCGCTGGTCACCGATTAGCGGCAGCACTAACAAATATTGTTTCATTCTATTGTTGTATCCTTAACGGATTATAACGGTCATAATTTTTATTATTAAATATTATTGTTTTTTATCTACATACAATAGAAACAAAGTACCCATTATAGTTTCTGAATTTATTTAATTATTATGTAGAGGCACCTTCTATTAATTAAATATTTTTCCATTAAGTTTCAACACAAATTGTAGGTAAAATGGTGAGTGTATCTACACTATCCTCATTATATGTAAAACATGTACCTAAATACAAGTTTACCATTTACTTTTTATCGTAGAAACCGGTTATAACGACATCGAAGAGATCGGTCATATTGGTCGTAAAAAGCGGATAGTTGTAATAACCGCTAAAAATGCAATTATATGGAATTCAGTTGGACTTTCATTTTGAGTCTTCAAAACCGATACGTCGTATTAACCGATGTCGTTATTACCGGATTCTACTGTATTAATTTTTAACAAAAACATGTAGGTATTTCAAACATTTGTTAGTTAAATTGTTTATTTCTATTCAAGTGTATATACAATACATATTATGTGGATAAAGATAGGTACTACTGCGTATTGTTAACTATATGAATGGTAATACCAAATGTCCTTTAGATACGTTCAAGATGATAACAATTATGCTGTATTAAAATATAACACTTCCACATAAAATAAACATTTTATTAATTATCTTAACAAAAAGTTGACGAAGGTAAAATTGATAAAACACCTGCTCCCACGCATCTTCATATCATATATAAAAATGTAATAGATATGAGAAAAGGACAAGATCAAGTTGTGTAGTCCAAAATGCATTTTCTATCTTTGTTTGAACGATATTTTTTTACTGCTGTGTCCATTGGATGCATAAATAATTCACAAAATACATTGAGACTTTTCAAAAGGTTTTAATGATCTTTATCAATGGTTAACACTTTTTTATAAACCGCGATGATAGAAAAGATATAGGTATAGCCACTTTATTATAGATGTTAGGCTTTCGCGTATTTTGTTTAGACTTTACTTAATTCTTATTTTTAAACGTATAGGTATTTGTAAATATGATATAATCTTACTCTATAGTTTACACTATCGATTCGATAGTGATAATTAATTTCCTCTATAATAGGTATATTAATAATGGAACATTCGAATTAATACACTTTTAAAATATAAATTAATAAGTACTTACATGTACTATATAATATGGCTACCCTATCTTTACAATTTTACGTTAGATCCAAATATTTTAAATTTCGTCCTCATAACATTTGTAAACCAATTCAAAGCATGCTATTTTATAATGTATTAATTACTTTGAATTTTTTTTTTAATTATTTATAAGACCAAATCCGAGGACGAAATTTCAAACTGACAGTAAAATAGGGTAATCAATACTCATACGTAATAAGTAGGTAGGTAGGTATATTTTTATACATTATGCCTTTGTCGCTAAAGCTAATAACTAACAAAAATGGCATTGGTAAACGTTATATCTTTTACTAAACGGACTATAACATAGGTCGACATATCAGCGCACCAGGATCTAAGAATGCGTTGACATGCATTTACACCTTGCTGCCTGTCGTTCGGTCATTAGTCAGTTAAACAGTGCGAGCACAGGTAATACGATCCGCGCGTTTTGTTATGGTAATTGAGCGACAATGACCATTCTCATCATCATGTTATTATTGTTTTATGTTCTGTAACTACTTCCGGATATCTGTGGTGGTCCTCGTGTATAGTTTTTGTCTACTGATAAAAAATATAGGTACCTTGTTTTTTATTTTATTTTTTATGTTTCAGAAAGTATAGATAATATTTATGATGGTCTTCAGTTTTATGTTTATCTGTCAGTATTTTAAATTTCTATATTCAATTTTTTGTCTTTGGAAAAACACTTTATAGCAGAATACGCTCGTTAAATTTGTGATCCAAAAGTGATACGATTTACCATCTCTAGAATTTCTTTTCACATTATAAATACTTAAAGAATATTTTTTTAAATTTGCCACGATTCACTTTTTGGTTATCCCCGATTTAAAGCAATATAAATAGTTTAAAATAATAACTCATCAATATATCCGAAAGAATTAAAGAAGCTATGCGATCATTTTTGTAAAGCTACATGAATATAATGTGTTCTCCGATTTCAAAATTTCTACTTGATCTTTCCATTTCAGGTTAAAAAACTTTTTGTTCCGTGTCTGTGTGTGTGTATGTCTGTCTATACGTGTGTGTGTCTGTCCTATGAATCCTTCATGCATACTCATGAACTAATGAACCGATTTTGATGAAACTTTTCTTTTAGTTGGGTCTGGATTACTCTGGATAGTAGATGATCCCATATAAAAATCATTAAAACCGTGTGTGGATTGGCATTATTTCAAATTTGTTATCTTTTTTATGAATAACGATATATTATGTGAAAATGTATATAGGTAGTCTTGTTCTAAAAATGTTTTTTTTACCAATCTCTGTATTTTACATTTATTTCTAGAAGTCTATGACTATTTATTATAATATTTCATATACATTTGTAATTTTGATTTTTGTAAAACTATATTAATTAATTTTTTAAACTCGATAATAAATATCTCCAATATTAATTTCTATTAATAAAAAAATTAATTTAATTGATATCTGTGCCAGGTATATAATTATTATAAACAAAAATAGTGTATTTCTTTACCACAGTTTTTTTTTTATAAAAAATGATAAATACCAGTGTTCCGGCTTCCAGTAAAGTAGATAATATTTTTCTCACAAAAAAACATCCCTTTCCCACAACCAAGGGTTAAATGCTGCAGGACACGGGTTGGCGTTTATAAATTGGCCGCCGAGAAAGAAATATTAAAACTTAAATTATTTAAAGCGTTATCATATTTTGAATCCGAAGAAGGTAGAAATATTAGTTGTAGAGAACCTTTGCTTTTAGAAATGTACAAGGGTTTATTTTTGTTGTTTTTGTTATTATTTATTGTTTTATGTCGTTATAAAATGTTCTGATATTACGATTGATATTTCAGATATAGAAATTTAATTTAATATCAAAATAATAGTATTTTAAAAACGAAGTTCATCGTAAATTTTTTAAATATTATGACTTGAAAACGCTATAAATAAAATATTGTTATGTGAGAAGAAAAAAAGATTTTTAAGTATTTATTTATTATTTCAAAACATTTTTTTAGTCTCCGTTTAAACGGAAGTCGTATTAACAAAACATTACTGGGATAATTGAGTTGAAATTTATACGTATTTTGTATATTCTAGAAAAATATGAGTAATCTAAAAAAATAATTATTTGCCGAGATTAAAAAAAATGCGCCACAAAAACATTGTATCCAAAATAGGCGTTGTTGAACTGATTGTGAATTCAAAATTTTAGCATTTAGATTCACTACGCAATTTTAGTAGGTGCATTTATACTACTATGCCTTACAAATATAGATTAGTACAATCCATATATTATTTTATAAATACAAAAAAATTGTCTTTGAGATTTGACATGCAGAATTTATTTTATTATACTTATTTATTTTTATTTCAACGCATTATATTTTTCTTGTTAAAATACAAAATGATAGTTTTTTAAAATCAATTAGATTAGTTATATTATTATTCAAACCTTTAACAATAACATCTAACTACAATACATCTAAACAAAACCTAAACGGTTATATATTTCATATTCTCATTAACATCAATCACACCTGAGGTGGAACTAACCTACCCCACTGTGTCAATCAATGCGGTAGGTTCAGACACAGAAATACGTCATTTATAAAACCAAATCGACATGATTAAAGACTGTATATGTACAGTTAAATTGAAATAATCGTGTGTTGTCTATTTTTGTCTCTAGAAGAATAGATGAATTTTAAGACTATTTTTAATGTAACGGTATAACATATTTGGTAACGAAATTGTACTAGAAAATTTATCTAATTGTATAGTTATTTTTACAACATACATAGTGTTAAATCAACTGGAGTATCAGTAGATGAAACTCCCCCCCCCCCCTCCTTTAGGAGAAAATATTTTTTTACGCAGTGGAAATATAAGCGATGTTCATCTTCCGGACTTTTCATCAAAAATCCGTCAACTCCACATACACATGGGACATGGAGTTAATTTTAGATTGAAAACTGATTGCAAATTAGTAGGTAAGTAGGTACATCGTAACATTCGTAACTTAATTAATCTTCTTCGATATGAGTAATGAAAATATATACCTAATTTAAATGAAATAAAACATTTTTTTAGATTTAAGTAAATATAATTACTTCAGTTTATTTGTACCAATAAATAGGTTATAAATTATTATGTAATACTATTTGGAAAGATGTTTTTCTAAAGTATTATCAGAGATATTTGATCAAGAAATCGGCCAAAAAAATATCAAAATAATTTTAATATTACCGACTATTTCTATACCGTTACTTTCAAAGTTACCGAAGGAAGTAAGTAGCTACCAAAGGGTAGTGATTAGACATTATGGGGTGTGATTATATTTGTCGGGGGTGTCAGAGTTTTAATATTTTTAGGAAATTTGCGGTTTTCGGGGCTTCTTTGATGCGTAAATGTTATTGCCATTTATACAACAACAGAAACACAAAGTATGACCGTATAAACAAAATATTATATATAGGTAGTATACAAGTACAAAATTTGCTAAATTATTCTGTGATTGATGTTTAAATAATTTTTTATTTAACTGATGTTCGAATTTGAATAAATATTAAATATTAACTAAAGTAAATTTTATCATATATAGATGTTATGTAAAAAATTGAATCTGCAAAAACTACTCAAACATATATAAAAAAGTTGTAGAACCATCGAAACAGAAAATTAAAAATATATATAAAAAGATATTATTTTTCAAATCGGCAAACTGTAAAAAAGGTACTGACCTATATTGACTTAACAGTTTTGACACCTACGTTTGAGGGTTGTTTTTAGGATTATTTACGCCGAATTTGTAAAATATCTTATTTCAGAGATGTTTTCTTCAGATTACGCAAAAATAACTGTACATACTGATACAGTTTTAGTATTATAAAATAATATATATAACTAACATAAAATACTTTTAAATTTTGAAATTTCCTATGGCTATTTAAACATAAAGTTGGATTTAGATAATGTTGATCTTCTAGGTTGAAAGAAATTTCGAGCCCCGAGTACCTATGTATATATGTCAACTAACTCACTGCCAGTAAAAAAAATGTAGATCAAATGTAAAATTCGTTTTTATCAAAGTTTCAGTGCTGATATACATTCCGCACATTAATTAAAATGACACTTAAAAATAGCCTGTTTTCAAATGCTATGATGATTGATGATGCTGCAATTCGTTCCTCAACATCTTTTCATTTTTTTTATGAAATTTTAAAATTTTTGAAAAAAACTGTAAATTACATAAAATGATAAGTAGAGTTCATTTCCTTCATTTAAAGAAAAAGTTTTGAAAAAAGTTAATTTTTGACCACGTTACAAGGATTTGAAAACAGGCTTTGTGCAGGTGTCTTCTTTTATTAATGTGTCCTTTTTTACGAATAAGTATAAAATAATAAAATAAAAAAATATCAATATACATACATACTACATACATATACAGGGTGATTCAGCACTGTCGTGCCAAACTTGAACACTAGATTGAAAAAAATATTTTAAGCAAAAAACTTCCAATAAATATGTGTCCGGAAATGTTTCCTTAGGGAACTACAGGCTTCCAAAGATTTTACTAAAAATGAGTTTTAATTTAATATCTAGAGAACCCTTTGTGATAGAATTATGAAATTTAGTATTTGGTTTAGTAATAATATGTGTTATCGATTTCTAATATTAACCAATTATATTTTAGGCCAGGGCTGTATGGGGCCAGTGGGCCCATCGATTTTGATCTAGTAATTGTTTGTTCCTTAATTTTTTTCCTGAGTTGGTACTTTTATAAGATTATATGACACAAAATACACAAAAACATACTTTGCTTGTTTATCATAGGATAAACCGTTTTCGAGAAATATCGATGGAAAAGAAAGCATGCAGAATTAACCTTAATACGGATGTTTGAAATTATAAAAAATAAATTTATATTATTTTTCTATGATTAAAGGTAAGAATAAAGTTTATATAAATAAACCTCCTAATATGAATCCTCTAAGATCTATAGCCAGTTCTATTACTGTTACATGTACTTTATTAACATGACTAAAAAACAAACTAAAAATGGCTATTTGTTGATATGGATGTATTTTCGGAAGTATATTTATATTAACTTTTTGTCTTATTTTTTATCATGAAATAAGAATATAAATTTATTTTTTATAATTTCAAGCATCCGTATTAAGGTTAATTCTGCATGCTTTCTTTTCCATCGATATTTCTCGAAAACGGTTCATCCTGTGATAAACAAGCAAAGTATGTTTTTGTGTATTTTGTGTCATATAATCTTATAAAAGTACCAACTCAGGAAAAAAATTAAGGAACAAACAATTACTAGATCAAAATCGATGGGCCCACTGGCCCCATACAGCCCTGGCCTAAAATATAATTGGTTAATATTAGAAATCGATAACACATATTATGACTAAACCAAATACTAAATTTCATAATTCTATCACAAAGGGTTCTCTAGATATTAAATTAAAACTCATTTTTAGTAAAATCTTTGGAAGCCTGTAGTTCCCTAAGGAAACATTTCCGGACACATATTTATTGGAAGTTTTTTGCTTAAAATATTTTTTTCAATCTAGTGTTCAAGTTTGGCACGACAGTGCTGAATCACCCTGTATATTAAAATAGAATCGCAGGCTCCTAGAGATTTTAGCCTCATAACAAATAAATTTTTCTTAATTTGAATAATATTTTATTATTATTGTTTAATTTATTCGGTACTTGTAAATAATAAAATCATTTCCGTGTATAAGCTATATTTTGTTGGTCGATGTTTTCAAATAAAAACCATGTTAAATAAATATAATTTAATAAATCCTAAAACAGAATAAACAAAAGGTAAATATATATTTTTTTATTGGATCCAACCTATAATATTGCTTGTATCTATAATCTGTACATTATAATGAAATAAACAAAGAATATACATAAAAAATTAACAGGTAAATTTTAACAACATCCGGTATAAGGTATATAGTAAAATTTTATTTATAGAAAATATAGCTTTTGTTACTTTTTTCTTCGAAGCTCCTTAACTTTCATTAACGTCAAAGAAATTCGTCCTTTAATTGCATCTGTTTATACACTATGTTTACACGATTCGTATTAATGACGATTGTTTCAAATGTTAGTTATCTACTTGAACAACGTTTTAACTTTTAATAATTTTATTTAAAACAATTAAACTTGCTTTTTTAAATAGAAGTAGTAGCGCGTTATTCAGTTTAGGCACCTTTAACTAAAGGGGGGGGGGGCGAGCAGAGAAAATAAATAATAAAATAGTATGTATTATGTCTGAAGATCTTTTTTTAATCTCACAATTGCTCAAAGAGCAAAAAAGGTCTTTAAGCATTGTGAAATGGAAATTTTCTGAAGGTTATTAATATTTATTCTGCCCTAGATTTTCATAACACATCACTGTAAAGTAGTAATAAGTTTTTCATGATAGATAATATTATGAACTCTTAAAAATAATAGATGTAAAATGAATACATATTTTAACAAAATAGTTTCTTACATGATAAAAGTCAGTCTGAATCCAGCATATAATTAATTGTCTTTACATACTTCTCTTCGTACAATTAGTTACGAAAATAACACATGGTGTCGAATTTTGCTGCAAATATTAATTTTGGTGAATATACTTTGTCAAGATTTATACAATACATTTCAAATAACAATACTTGCATAATATGTAAACACAGTAGATCCAACCATATGTTTATATGGCTCGCGTCATTCACCTAACAACATATGGCCAACTTCGATACATCTGTGATCATCACAAAATCTGTATCACCTCGATTAACGAACATCAGATTTGTTTAGGGGATGAAAATATAGGATCAGACATAATATAAATACAATTTTTCTATACTAGAAAATAATAGACACTATATAGATTTTTAACCACAGTCCTAAGATGATTTTTGATCCCTAAAAAATAAATACACATGTTTTTGGTTTCTGGATATAATCACGTCCTTTCATTAATTGTTTCCTGGATAAATATTTTATTACATCAATATATAAAAGCGTTAAATGTTTTTGAATAGCACAATTTCAAAGATCATATCTATATTTTAGTTTAAATTTTGATTAGTCCTATGATATTAAATATGAAAATTAAAATGATGTATTAAAGTCAAACTTAATCACCCATAAAGTAATAATATATAATTTATAAATAACTATAAATTCCACCAAAATCTAAATTAATAATAAGCATAACAGTGACAAAAAAATCTACAATTCTCAAAACTAAAATAACGGTTACAGTGTATATATATAATGACAAAGCAAATTCAATTAAGATGAAGAAAATGAAATTGGGTTAGGGTTTATATGAATGTTTGAGCTCGTTCTTGCATTAAACTCACATTAGGACGGTTGTTTTTAAATGTATCTTATATGTACCGTTGACATGTATTTAATTTTGAAAATAATTGTATCTTTTGTTATGACTAATTGAATAAAATCACGACATTCTACCGAAAAGTACAGTTATTATATTTAATTTGTTACACAATAAATTGATACTTCAGGATTTGTTTTTATAAAACAGTCTCATAATCTCATAAGATAAATTATGCCTATTTTTTTGTATTTGTATAGTAGTTGAAAAAATATAGTAGTAGAAAAAATACATTCGCAAAAGTATGTTATTCAATTGCCAATAAAACTAATTAAAATTCCACTTTTTGTAGATTTGTTACTTTTAGAACCAAAGTACTTGATTAATTAAGTTCTTTTCAAGAGAATATGTTCATAAGATATAAATTTTGATTAGTCATTTTGACATCTGAAATATTTGACTATCGTTTTAAAATATTGGACTGTACACAGAAAAAAAAACTGTATTGGACCAAGAAAACCTTGTTTTGTATATAACGAAAACAATATTTTCTTAATATAAGAAACATACTCTTAATTCAACTACGTTATTCCTTCGTTCAAGAATACTATAGTTGGTTTAAGAAATTATTGCTTATTTTAAGAAAATATTGTTTTCGTTATATACAAAACAATGTTTACTTGATTTGATAAATCCTTTCTACCAGTGTAGGGTAAAACAAATAACAACCCAAATTTATTTGCAATTTTAGATGAGAGAAAGTGAAATTAAAATAGTTTCATCTTCCAACACCAATTCGAATTTAAACTAATCCAAACCACAAGAATTCTGCAACTCAGACACCATTATCCGACCACAAGTACTATTATTAGTTCTAACGAACACTTCCTGAGTTAAGAAATACATAACATCACTGTCCTAATTGTCGATAATGTCTTACTTTTAACCCTAAATCAATCTAAATTGGATCAACGGCTATTTTCGAAAAACAAACAGCCTAGAAAACGGATAATTATATAATCGCGATGGAAACGATGTATCATCGAACCTTCGGTGATGATTTCCTCACTGTCGAGGCGCCTTGAATCGAACCCAAGCTACTCGATAATGTCTACCTAGAGACAAATAAAAGGTGCCCTATTTTCTATTAAATTGATACCTTTCGTAGAACAAATCGTTTAGCAAATTACTTGTAAATGCTCTGTGTAGAATTCTTCTAGGTATTTTTTATTAGTTTGTGAAATTATGTTAAGATATGGTAACTATATGTAAACAAAAATGTTTATTTATAATACTGTTAATAATTAATAATATTAATGTTATTTTTTTATATTAACAATATAAGTTATTTTAATTTTATTTTTGATCGCATGTAAATATTTCAAACATCGATTTATTTGTATTTTTATTACTTTTAGTAAATAAACAATAATATTACATTGCTATTTATAAGTTTAAATATGTATTAATATTAATTTCAACTAATTATATAGAAATGTGTTTTATTTAATAAAAAAATGTTATAATTTAGTTATACAATTTGTTGACTTTTACATAATGCATGATTCACCAGCAACCCTCTATTATTATTTGATCCTCATGCAGAATTAACCCTTCCCAATATAAATATTTACTTTTGAAATTATACAAAATCATCTCCTTTGTTGTCGCTGATTTGGCCGCTGCAAGTTTTTTTTATTTCACTTATATAGACATTGTGTCTCAACTATTTTTATTGTAAATATTAATATAAAAAATATTAAATTTATATTCTTTAATTTTATTGAAAAACGACAAATTTTTAATAATTATATCAGTTACACTACATTTTTAAGAACCCACTACTTTTTGTATCCATACATAAGTTCTTATTTTCAGTATACTTTTGACTTTTTGATAAGCTACTTAAGTTTTATTATTATTAAGTCTATTTCTTAATATCATAGAGCCAATATATCGCAGTGTATATATAGGTTTATTTGGTCAAGAAATACGTGTAACATTTTATTATATTTATTTTATAATAAAAGTAACGGGTACCTTATTCGTAAATCGACCGCAACATTATTTTATTTTGACATTTCAACAAGAGTTTCTTTCTCTTCAACATAAACATTGACCAGGAGCCCGAGGTGAGGTAGAGATCACATAACTGTCATGGAACAAATGACACAGCATCCGTTTGATTATCTGTGCATCATTTAACAATAAAAATGGTTATTTTTATTTGATTCGGATGTTGCCTTTGAAAATAATTACACGTATTAATTTCATCCCCCAACTTTATACCAAATAGATTTTCTGATGGTGGTAACGGTAAATGTCGTTAGGGTTTATTTTGTGATTATTATTTGTTTATTATTTCATTTCACTACAAAGAAATAAGTCCTGAGTGACTGACTCATCAACGCTCACCCCATACCTCTGGATCCAAAAATGTGAAAATTTAGAAATTTAGATGAACTGCCACTAACAAGGGATTTTCCGAAATGCAACCCCTAAATTACTAAAGAAATTTTCAGACTAAGCCAAATGTTTGCCCCCCCCCCCCTTCCTCTACCACAAATGGCGAAAGTTGTAATTTTTTTTGTCAAATATATAACAAAATAAATAATTAAATTGTCATCACAAGACTTTTTCCAAACCCTACAAATTATATTTTATGTATCGATTGCATTCAGAAATATAATCAAAAAGATAATTATTATTTTATTTTCTGTAATTCGCACATACAAACAAGTTAATATCAATAAATTATAAAAACACATTCTTTTTATAAAATGAATCACCAATTATTATTGAAAACAAATCACTTCATATGTAACCTTTTTTAAAATACCCAACTCTATTTGATCGAATGACACTGTGAATTTTTTAACAATACACTTGATCAAAATTATTGTTTTTGGGTACTGAAATAATCGATAACTGACGGCATCTCGCCGGAAACAAATGGGCGCTGTGTTTACAGACCTGTAATTTGTATTTAACCTGTACCAGTTAGAAAAAAAATAATGAAACATAACTGATTAAAGAAAATTGCTCTATTTAAAAATTGTTCAATTATTTTTAAACAAATGTCAATAGTGATTTCTTTATTATTGTGTTTATTTATTTGATTTTATGGTTGGTTTATAATTTGTAATGTTTTTTTAATCTTCGCATATCTTTGAAATACCAACACTACAGATATTTTTTTTAAACTCATTGTAGAACAGTTACAGTACCGTCCTTAATTATTTGAACGATATATATTTCAACTTTACTTCAAATTAAATTATCAGGTAAAAGATTTATTAGTAAAGAAACAAGAGGACATATTTATTGTCAAAAGTAATTGCACCAGAATTTATTTAGTAGGTATATAAATAATTCAGACGAAATACGTTTGCTTGAAGCCCATAGTGACGTGTAATAAAAGTTGGGGGCCTCCGGTAGAATAAAAATTCACCCTTCTTCTCCCATTTTTGTCGAATAATTTTTTTAATATGTATCTACCAACAATAAAAAAATTATTTTAGAATGCCTGAAAACTTTTTGTGAAAGCAAAAAAATCTTCAAGCATACATAGTACAATTGTTTACGTATTCCCTCAGCTCGTCCCCTTTTTATTTTGAGGCCCTCTGTAGTAGCTCAAAGTGCCTAGTGTGTTAAACATTACTGTTAAAACTTGCCCTGAAGGATTATTTAGAATAAAAATGCGTTTTTTTGCAAATTTAATAAACAAAACGATTAATCTGAAAGATAAATCATCAAAATCTGGCTATTACAGATTGCATAAACTTTGAACCGATACTCCTTTTTAAGGTTCCGTAGAAAACTAGTTTTTGTTAACCAATCGTTCGAAGAATTATGTTAAAATAAAATCAATTTATTTCCCTTTAAATTTCTATTTATTCTTGAAAATTATATCATTCAACGTTACTGAATCCATTAATAATAATCGAATCACTATAATTCTTGTTACTTTAGTTGATGTCTGCATATTCTTTGGAAAATTAATAATTTTTACACAGATGAAAACGTTGTTTTTTTGTTTAAATTTAATAATACATTCCCACATTTACCACTAACAAACTATCTGATCGACAGGATGATACTTTATGACCCAATTTTACAATCCCAACGTAGTTTTAAACGTTTTTACAAAACGATGTTAATCAGAAATGCTCAGTGAACACATCTAATCGATTATCTGATGGGTTTGCCCGTGCTTGCGCCAGGTAATCCCGTCATATGATACTGTGAAAGGACATCTATGGGAAGACATGTACTTACCTACAGTTTAAATTGTGATTAGCAGTAAAATAAACAAATACATACACATAACTTGACAATATAATGAATTAAAGATTTATTAGAACTTTTACTCCCAACCTTAATTATTTTGAGAAAGGTATGGATAATAATTGTTAATAAAAAAATATTTTGTACTTAAATATTATACTAACAATTCTATTTATTTAACTTAAAAAATTAATTCACTCAAAATTCTTACTAGTATACTTGAAAAGTGTGAAAATTATATATTAAATGTATACAGTTTTTATCGTAATTCTGCCACCTATCATATGTTTCTATAAATTTACATATGTATGTACATATGTTAGAAAATATTACATATTTGTAAATTCTATTTTTGCATCTAATATTTTTTGTAAGTCATATGAAGAACAGTGTTGAAACTTTGTAATAGAAACTAGCCCACTTGTTGCAAAAAGGGGTAGTTTTTATTATTATAATCGCACTAAATAAAATACACTACAACTAAAAAGATTATACAGCAAAAAAAGCAAATAAAAATAGATCTTATATATTTTTGCATGGACGAAATACATCCGTAGATAAACTGTAATTATTCTATAGAAATTTGAATTAAATAGATAGTAATAATCCCTCTTACAGTGCATAATTATGTTAATCATAAAGTAAACAGAGATTCCCTTTTATTAAATAGATCTGCAGTACTATTTTTATACAATGAATATTCCTACAAAGGCTATTTTTCTATAGAACAGGTTTTTATTCAATTTTTCTTGCATTACGTCTAAGTCTATTTTTAATAAATGTATATTAGAGTTTAAATTAAAAAAATATTAAAACATTTTTTTACTAATTAATATTTAAAAGTTATCATGCACAACAAATATTGAAAATAAATTATTGAACTAATAAAAATATGTCAGAACTTCAAAATTCATAAAAATTATATAGAAATTAAAAGGATCTTCATCTTTTAGAAACATTTCTATTAAATCTTTTATCATATCCTTCTTTCTATTAATTAATTCTTACATCTATAAATGGATCTTATTAAAACTTTAACATGCCCTATTAATATTAATGAATTTACAAAAATTCAACAGCTACCGTACCTTTTTTTTATTAATCAAAAAATGCAAATTAGTTGCAATATCTCAAAAAAGAATACCGTCTATTTATTCTAATGGGTTATAACGGAGTTCTGGACTACTAGAAAAATTTATACCCAATTAAATAAATCAGTTCTTGAGGGTGGTCTTCAAAAACATTATTTAAAATAAATTGAAATTTTATTCAATACAGTGTGTTTGTATTTTTTTTCAAGTATTGTGTATTGTTTCCAGAAATATAATTAACTAAATTTTGTTCTCAAAACTTTTGTGTTGATAAATATATTTATTTTTTTGACAACCACGAGTGTTCTTGAGATTGTCGAGAGTATTTTGTATTCTTTTTTTAAAGAGCTTCTATTTTTGCCAAAATATATGACTTAACAGTTTTGTAATATAAGAAATACATTGATATATTTTTTCTCAACGTTTTGAATTTAATACAGTTATTAAATTAATTAATTAGTTAAAACAGACTTTTCACTAAAAATCTATACAAATAAATAAATCAACAAACATAAATCTATGAATGGAATTTTTAGAACTAATCCTTTCCCCTTTTTGACTTTTAAGCGATGACAAAAGATGATGCGGTTTTAAATAATAGCACACATCGAGAAGGCCGTGACGGGTGTGTGACAGATCTACAAAAGTATTAAACGCTGAATAAACACTTGGTCTTTTTTACAGTATACTGGATCCGTTGTCGTGTAAGTAATTACTATATGTGTGTATGCATACAAATATTCAGGAAGGTCCAATCGAACATCTGTATAGGTACAAAAAAAATCTTCTCATTGTTGTTTTTTAATTATTAAATGATACACTTGACTTTATTCACAGGTTAAAAATGATATTCTATAATAATAAATAGTTAAATTCACTACTCAATTTTAAAATAGATTTTTTTTATTAATTTGAAGAAAAATCGCATTATATGACTTAAATTAACAGCGACGCGTTATACAGTATAGGCACTGATCTGTGGCCCTAAGAACAAGGGGGGGGGGGGGTTAAGATAGTCAAAAAACGTTTAAACGTATGATATCGTCATGTAAATTATTAGAGTAAAAAGGGTTTCCACATAATGGTAAAAAATAAATAAAAATGTTTTTAAAATTTCGACTGTATTTTCAAAAAATACCAACTATATTTCCTGAAATTGACTTAAATTGACTTAAAAAATAAAGTTTTTTAGTCAATTACGTAATATATTATTTTAACAATCCCTTTCCAAAAAGTATTCTGTATAGGTATTATTAATTTTGATATTTTATCATCCTACATCCGGTTTGTAAAGTATATTTATTCTTTTCGAAATATAATATGAAATGATTTTTAATAATATTGTTATATACTTAGATATTTTAAGACATCTTACTCAAATTAAGTCATCAAACTAAAGATGTAATTAAAGCCTACGATATTTAACACTTTAGTGTCATCCCGATACGGGTAACTTGTAATTAAAAATCTCTGCGCTCTTCAATTAAATCAGACTCCGATTTTAGATGTTTATTTCATATAAAATTATCACTGTTTTTAAACGTTAGTAAATATCAAATTTAGTTTTAAGCTAACTGTAGATAATTGTGAAAGAGAATATCTTTATTATACAAATAATTACAGGTGTATTGGGATAATAGTGTCGCTGATTTTTAATAAACATATGTAAGATGTATATAATCTTAATATATATAAATTACGTGTCACATGTTCCTCCGCTATGGACTCCTAAATTTATTATATAATATATGAGTCAATATTTTAAAAATACTATGTATTTCAATATTAAATTATTTTTTGTCGCATTTTTAAATGGCACCTGTATGCGGCTTTAAATAGTCTATCACGGTACTTACTTATTCAAAAAATCTGATTTTTTTTTGGTAACCATGGCTCTGCCGATACTATCAACGACAAATAATAAAGTTTTTTATTAGAGTCTTTTTATTTTCATAATTTAGCATGTTGGATGTCAAAATGTAGATCTCAATGAGTAGAATTGCACACCCCAAGCAGGCTCTGCTTGGAAGTGTGTTCTACTCTCGTCCTAAAATTTTTTTTCGTATATAAATTGATAAAATGAGTATTATATCTTAAATTTCTTCAGTATCTCACTTACATTTTTACATTTTCTGATAGAAAACATTACAGTCTCCATTTTTGCTTAGTTTAATATCGATCGGTTTTAATTTTCTGTTATAAAAATATAAATAAAGTTCAATTTGTCGATTTAACCCGCTTTTTTGATAGAAACGCCGAACTACAGGCAACAATTCGAAATAAATTTGCACCAATCCTTTTGAATTCACTTCATCTATTATCAGAATAGAACCCTATTAAAACTCAACAAAATTGGATAACTAGAAGTAACGAAATTTGCAGTTTATTTAAACAAAAATTCATATTTTGACAAGACATTTTTTTACAAATAGAGTAGTTGCTATTTATAATTTATTAATAGTAGTAGGCGCTATTTCTTCATATGTCACTTCAAATTCCATAATTATTATATTGTGTTAATTAATATATAAATACATGTACATTTTGTACATCGATACGTGCTGTATTTTAATTATTTTATTCAAAGCCAATCAATCTTTTTAATCAAGATAAAATCTGGTAAGTTTGCATTTTTAAAACAAATATATTATATACGTCATATAACCTATGAACGTTACATTGTTGTTTCATTTTAAATGCTAGACATCAGGTGAACACAGCTGTTATCGCTGCAATATGTGCATGTATTTATCTTTTTAATTATTATTAGATATTAATTAATTTATTTACTTTATACATTTTACAAAAAAAATATGTTATATAAAAATTGTAAATTAAAATGATTGTTGTTTTATTATTATACAATACATCCTATATTTAAATAAAAAAAGGTAATAATCGATTGATATCAAGATTCATTGTTGATTTTCTAAAAAATCTTAATGAGTGATAAACTTCATATTATATATTTATATAATATTAATTACCTCCAATCTTTTTTTCAAAAATCCTTTTAAGTTTCACCAATTATATTGCACTGTATTTATTTGATATTATAAGTTAATACATTTTTTTATGTTTAAGGGGTGTGCATTTTATGGTCTAGCCATAGTATTTGACTCTATTTTTTTTCGAACTAAAAAGAGGCGTATTTATTATAAACGTGATATTTTTGCTCTGAAATAAATATTTATCTTTGAAATAATTTTACAACGATTAGTCGTTTTTGAATTAGTAATTGTAAACGTGCCTGTCTGTAAAACGACAATATTGTTTTATATTTAGCGTTAATTTTCGTCTGGAAAGAATACCTACTAAATTTGAAAACGATCATACAACCGGAAACGGATGTACCTACACTTTTGTCAATTTTTTAATTAGTTTCGAATTCTTTTTATAAATACAAATAAAAATGTGTATGGATGCCATACATTTTCTTTTATATTCAGAAACCAATACACATTCAAAGATTATCGTAAAATTTTTGAATTAAATCAATATTCGACTAAATGAGAGATTTCTAGAGATCATGAAGTAAAAAATTAAATAGGTCACAAAGATATAATTAATTCATAAACTAGAAAACCACAAATCATACACTAGAATAGCACTCAAACCGCATGAATTATTTACCAAAATATTACCTTTCCATGCTACCGGTTTCTGCAACATAAAAAAAATACAAAATAACAGTTAATTTTAATCGGAATTTTAATTTTGCGCTAGTATTTCACACCAAAATTTAGAAATGTATATGCGTCCGAGACATAAAAAGACATTTATTTTTTTTAGTATAAAAAAACTGCAACTCGATAATTGTCAGATCAAATGGCGGCTTGTTTGTTGGGTGGGCCGAGATGTCAGAAGCTAGATCTTGTTACCGGAGAGGCTGTGGTATGGACCACCATATATTTTGGTGAACGACCGACAATTGACCTAACGAACTGGTTATTGGGGTAGGAACAGATAAACATGAAAAAATTGTGTACACTTATGCAATTAGTTACAGTTACCAATGAGACTAAGTCAATTTTGCAATAAAAATACGTTGTTTTACCTGTTGACAACTTACATATTTTCTATCTTCAATAGTGTAACTTAATTTCGTTCCAGAGTACTATGTTTCCAAATAGGAGGCTTTTATTTAATTCTACTAAATAAAAGATAGATATGTTATAGTTTTTATTTTCTTATCTGGCCTTATCTATGAAATGCATAATAGTATAAACAATTAAGTATTGTTAAGTCGAATTTTTATTTTGCTTATTCCTTCGATTAAGTACAAGATTATACATTACTTTAACTAAATCCATTTGGGTTTTTTTATTTTAAAAAATGTAGTCCAGAGATATCGTGGTCACCGCAAGGCGCCTGTAGCAGCTTTCGAAATTATTATTTTTATAAATAAAAAATGTTAAATACAATTAAAAGTTACCATAATATGTGTACAAATTTTTACATTAATAAATTATATGTCTTCTCTTAAAAAATTATTGAAACCCCCTTTTTTGTCCTTCTGACTGTATATAACCCCTTAATTCTTACAATTACTAAAATTACAATTACAATTTTTTTAAACACGTACGCAAATCGTGTGTAGGAATTTTTATGGTTTTGACATGCACATTGTATCTGCAGCAAATATTAGCCACTATCGTGTTGTCAACACAGTGTTATGTGTCTTTGCTTAGAGAGATGCTGGGAGAATTATGCATCTCACGCAAGGCCCGTTCTGTGTGTTGGACCGGAAAAACGATATTTAATATTTCACACGTATTTTGTTTTCTGCATCGAAATATAATCTTATGTATTTTCATATATAATACTTATGAGAAAACAAATACATATTTTTAGATTTAATAGATGTGTCTAGTACATGATTATGTTTTATTTCGTATTTTATTTCTAACAATAAGTATAAATAGTTACATTTATTAACAGTTAAATAAGGAGTGCATTATTTGTCTTATAAAATGATCTTTTGGGGGTAATTATAATCATTACTCATTCGTGATTAATTCCAGAAAATATATTTTTTGCATCAATATATTAATATTACATTGAATATGTCTATTTGATAAGTTTATTAATTAGTTAAATTTTTAACAGAATAATAGCAAAATCTGCTGATTATAAATAAAATGTATTAAGTATTATTAGGTTTTTATTGTCTCCTCTAAAATTAGGATGGGGCTATTTGTACATACCACTAACCTACCCTAACTTAACAACCTAACCTAATTTGGTACATATACAGTGTGTGCAAATAGCCAATTGCATGTACATACGGTATGTGCAAATAGCCAATTTCGAAAAATTATACATTTGTGACATAGCAGATTTTTCACGCGTTACGACGATAATATATGTATATGAAGACCTATGCAAACTCTATTAGAGAAAGATTATAATTAGATATTAGAGTATTAATTCTTTTTTATTATACCTATTTAGTTATATGTATTTATTATGTCTTATAAGTAATATGTAATATATATGTATGCATCAAACATTTGTATGAACTAACGCAAATTATTAAATTATTGATTATTTATCTTAAAAAATATTAGTACAAATCAATACTATTTTATTTATTTTCTAATAATTTAGTAGCACATTTTTTTAATCAGTTTGTTCAAAATTAAAAAAAAAATTATTATAAATGTTCTATTTTCAATTACTAATACGTTTTTTGATAAAGCAACTATGTATTTACCTGTTACTGTTTCCCACATTCCTTCTTTATTGATATCGTGGATTCCAACATAGACGCCATGCCATGCATCGTTTGCTCTAAAATACTTACTAGCGATGTTGATCATCAGATTAGCTTCCTCTCGGGAATTCAAAACAACCAAATGCGCTCCTTCTAGCTCGCAAACATGCTTTGCGTTCAACCAGCTTGCTAACATCAAATGGAACTTGTAAAATCCAAATCCTTCATAGTAGACATAATCTCGGTATTGCGGTTTTATCTTAATCATATCACGAACTCAAAAATTAAGTTTTTTAGGTATATTTTCACTAACTCATAAAGATACAATATATCTATTAAAATCTACAATTTACAACTAAATAAATCATTTTGAGAGAATAGTTTTGCCTTATGAAAAGGACTTTCTTCATAAATTAAGTGTTACTAATAAGATTTAAATATCGAGAATTACATAAGTAAGTTAGTTGCTTCGACTTCTGAACAATATAACTTTTTAAATGCGTGTAGCGAGTACATAATATAATGTTTATAATATTAATGAGATTAAACTTACATCATCAAGGTCCTTAGACTGACATAAAACAAAAAGTGTAAATAAGAAAATTAAATACTTGTAATTCATTTTTGAGTCGATTCAAAAACCACAATAATATGCATACTAATTTGCATAAAAATATACCTTGATATACCTACATATATACAAAACATATAAAAGATAAACGAAAGATAACGGTAAATATAATCATTTAATTGATATCTCATGTATATGTAGTACATATACATGTATATTATACATGTACATACAATAATGTATATTATTGTATGTACATATTATGTACATACAATAATATACATTATACACAGCGACGTAACTACTATGATACTTGGGCAGTCGAGGCAACGCCTCGGGGCCCCCTCAGCAGTGTAAAATTGTCAATGAAAAAAGGTCTTTAGTTTTTATTTTGCGTATAACGGGGAGGCTCTCAAACACACTCTGTTCCGGCCCCGCGAGCTTCTAGTTACGGCCCTGATTGTACATTCATATACCTATATACTATATGAATACTATTGCGTATCTGGAAAGTTGTTCAAAAAGTTTTTGTTCGAAAATAATTTGTATTGTATTAAAAAAATAACAGTTACTGTTTTCTAACAACATTGGTATATAGTTGCGATATATGTATCTACTAGGTATATGTTTATGTTATTAAAATTTTTTAAGGTTCCGTAGAAAACTAGGAACTCTTTAATAGTTTTGTTGTCCGTCCATCTGTTTGTCTATATAATTTTATACCTATTAAGATGAAAATATTTTATCTTTAGAAATATAATATACATGTTTTTATTTCTTTCCTTATCGATTTATTTAATAATAATAATAATATAAATTCCAAAAATATATTTGTGCATCAATACATTAAATGTCAATGTTACAATGTTACAAACTATGTATAGGTATTCAACTCGATACAATTATTCATCGATTGCATTTTTTTAAATTAAATACTTTTTTCACAGATAAAATAGTTCATTGATGCACAATGAGCGTCATCTAAACGATAGTCCTTTTGTAAACGTCCGCAATCTTGATTGTTTTTCCAGTTATCTGGCTGCCCTTTATCCCATCCCATAAATCCAGAATTTTCAAGCAATTCACCTAAAAATAATTATTTTTTTATTTGGTATTAATATATGTATGTACCTATGTATAAAGATTACTTCAAGAGTAAAATATCTTTAAATGTGGTAATAATTTGACTTATTGCATGCTGCGCCCGCCTAATCTTAGGCCATCAGGCTTAGAGCCCTTTCAGCTCTCATGTTACTATTGATTACTATTAAAATAAACTGAATTAACTAAGTAATACTTTATTTTCTAATAAATTAGTATAGCTCGTTATTTACACATTGTACTATTTCAATTATGAATAAGTTATTGAATAAAATCTTAATAGATATCCACTAGGGCTTGCAAACCAGTTTGAACCGAAACCGGTTAACCTGGTTTTTGTTAAAATTTACCAAAACCGAAAAACCGGGTTTTTCATGAAAAACCGAAAGTCAATTATGTATTTTTTTTCTTCAATTGATAAATAAATATTTTATGTTTCTACTGTCATTCATGAAGTACATATATATGTTGTAAAATTATTTAAATTCAAATAAAAAGGAAACAGTGACATCTATGAACGAACGCGCAATGTGTAAATAAAAATATTATAGTGGAGTAAATGGAATTTGAGTTTCATTTGTGAAGTGTATAATAATAATAAAGGAAATCAAAATTGACTTTGTACTAGAGTTCAAATAGAGACTAATCAATTTCAAATTGAGAATTAATTGTAAATTCAAAATTTTAATTTATTTTATTATAGGTAATATAATGTATCATTAACACAAAATACAAATACAGTTTTTCTCGACTAGGTTTCTTTTCGGTCTTTCACTAACTAAAAGTTTATAGGTAAGTTTGAATGACTTTTTTTCGACCATTCAATTAAAAATTCTAATACGTAAATATACCATTCTCTGATTTTTATTTTTACTCGCTGCGCCGAGTCCTCCTTAATCCTAAACCCCAGGTTAGAGCCTTGATTTGAATCTTTGAACATGAGTGACATATCAGTACAATTAGCAACAATGATATTTTCTCGCATTTTTTAGCTATACTGTAATCGAAACTCAGTTTCAGGAATTTTTCTGTCTTCATCACTATACTTCAATCCTAAATCACTTTTAACACTAGCTTTTAAACTTAACCAATTTAAAAATGATAGTTCCCAATTTCGAAATTGATTATTCCTTATTTGCAGTTTGAACTTAAAAAAATATAGATCAATAATTCTTTTTTATTTTTAAACATCAATTTATTGTTTTATTTAAATAAATTAAAAAAAACGACTAAAAATCGGTTAACCGGTTTTCACTTTATGAAAAAACCGAAAACCGGTTTTTTGTAAACCCATTCAAATATTTTCAGGAGACGATCCAGCTGACAATAAACGAATAGAAGAAGAAAAAATATTTACCTGTTACTGTTTCCCATATTCCTTCTTTATTAAGATCGTGGATTCCAACATGGATGCTATGCCATGTATCGTTATTTCTAAAATATTTACTAGCGATGTCGATCATTAAATTAGCTTCTTCTTGAGAATTCAAAACAACCAAGTGTGCTCCTTCTAACTCGCAAACATATTTTGCATTCAGCCAGCTTGCTAACATCAAATGGAACTTGTAAAATCCAAATCCTTGATAGTTTACATAATCTCGGTATTTTATTTGTATCTTAAACAAATTATGGATTCAATAATTATATGTTGAGAAATATATGTAGGTACATTTGATTAAAATTAAGATAGAATGAAGATTACAAATTCATATAAACCTTATTCATTTGAACAATTAAGAAACAATGATAAAAGTTTCAAAAAAAGCATTTTTACGCGAAAATCAGCGACAGCATATATTATATCGGGTGGTCTATTTAAATTGAGACAAGCAAATATCTCGAAAAATAAGGTTTTTCAGGGATAATGTTTGGTACAAATGTTTCAGGGTTCGAAGGGGGAAAACCAATGGAGGTAAAATTTTTGACTTTGAGTGGAGGTTTTATGGTCATTTTGGGGTCAACTTCATTTTTTTAAATGGAAACCTATTTCTTTTTCTACATACTCGTATTTTGCAAAAAAAAGAAACAACTTTTGTCTAAGAAGTTTTTTCAAAATCCTCAAATTCAGGGGCATTTTTTTAATCTATTTTTTTATTTTTTTGTTTATTTTTATTAAAAAAATTCGAAATTATTATTTATAATTATTAACTATACATGTTTAAGTAACAAAAAAATTTAAATTTTTTTTTGTTTAATTTTTGGATTTAAAAAATTTTTTTTTTTATAATTTAAATATTTGTACCAAAAAAAATAGGTTAAAATTTAGGATTTTGAAAAAACTTTTTAGACAAAAGTTGTTTTTTTTTTCTGCAAAATACGAATATGTAAAAAAAGAGATAGGTTTCCATTTAAAATAATGAAGTTGACCCCAAAATGACCTTAAAACCTCCACTCAAAGTCAAAAATTTTACCTCCATTGGTTTTCGAACCCTGAAACTTTTGTACCATACATTATCCCTGAAAAACCTTAATTTTCGAGATATTTGCTTGTCTCAATTTAAATAGACCACCCGGTATATATCTAATTTTTTGATTTAGACGTGAAAGACTCCTATAAGTGCCCACTGTTTTTACTGACCCGAGAAATTTGAAATTTTCACTATTTAATATGTATTTTTTGAAACGTTATTATAATAATACTTACAGACTCAACGTTGTTAGGTTGATATAAAACAAAGAGTGTAAACAAAAAAACTAAATACTTATATTCCATTTTGTGTCAGTTTTAAAACAACACCTAATTCATTGACATTTTAAACATATATTTATATTCCAAATATTATCTTTTAAGTGTCGATTAAACTTTAATCTTCTGATCGCGACCCATTAAATGAGTCGTGTCCACTGTCCGTTACATAACAGATCGTCACAAAATAAAAAAAGTGTCGTGAGCTAGAAACTAGACATCACGTATCCTATGGGTTTTGCCCGCTGATTACGAATCCGAAGGCCGCTTTATCAAATGGGCTCTAGTTTTTACATAAATATATTTTTTTGCACTAATATTCTAAAATCGTAATATTACATAGTTAAATTTTTTAACGTTTTTTTCACAGACAAAATAGCTAATAAATCCACAATCAGCGTCATCTAAATAACTGTTCTTTTGTAAATATCCACAATCTTGAGTGTTGTTGAAGTTATCTGGTTGCCCTTTACCTCATTCCATAAATCCGGAATTTATAAGCAATTCACCTAAAATACATACAATTCAATGAAAGCGTTCGAAAGCATGTTTTTTTCTCTTGAAAATACGTTATTCACTGTCAAAGTAAAAATAAAACTTTTGACTCTAAACTTCTGTATATCCTAAAATAATGATCGCACGATAATCGAATTGATATCAAATAAAACGGGCAAGTGCATGTTGGGCACGCACATGATAGGGTTCCGTAGTGTCACATTCACTACGATTTATAAAAAAAGTAATTTTAAAATTTTCGTGGCCGAAGGGTTAAAATCAAAAAGTCATTTGACTTTTATTATTGTATTTTAGGAGACCTATCAAATGACACCCCACTCAATGCGGTAAATGAAAAAAATGTAAGTTCACTTTTAAATCTATGAAAGGGGGGTCCAAAATATTTTTGACAATGTTCGTTATAATTTTCAGTCAAAGTACTAATTAAAAGCCACATTCTGGAATTTTTTCAGATTTTTTAAATTAATAGTTTAGATAATAGAATAGGGGGGACGCTTTTTTAATGACTTTGGAGAGCAAATACATCGTGATTGAAGGGTTAAAATCAAAAAATTCTGTTACATTTTCTGTTGCATTTTAGAAGACCTTTCTAATGACACCTCACTCAATTGGGTAGGTGATTTTTTTTTGAAAACACTTTTCATTTTATGGAAAGGGGGCCCAAAAAAAATTTATTTTTGAAAAATCTTATCATTTCTGTTTTTGGGTCATTAATCTACGACCGTATACCAAATTTCATCTTATTGTCTCAAAATTTTTCAAAAAAATTTTCAAAAAATTATACCCCACTATTCCGCGCCAAACATTCAAAGAAAAAAAATCCCAAGAGTATTTAATAGCATACAATTATTATTGTTCTTTTTATTTATTTAATATATATTTTGCGTCATTATTTTTGTTATTTAAAATCTCCAGTACACTCGATGCATGGGGGGGGGGGGGCAAATTTATGTCCTGTACCCGGGCGCCAAGTACCCTCGCTACGCCGCTGATCATCAAGGTCCTTAGACTGATATAAAGCAAAAAGTGTAAATAAATAAACTGCCTTGGCAGGCACGAGACTTTTTTATACATCATGATAGGTACCAAGTATTGATAATATGATTAATTTTATTTTTTAACATTTGATTTTTAAATATTTTACTTACAAAATGATTTTCGGTGAATGCAATGGATATATTATAATTTTAATAACAAAACAAATTATGATTATTGATTATTGAATACGTATGTTTTTATTTTCTTAGACTTCAATTTTGACAGTTGTATAATAATAAATTCCTCCATTGTCATAGATAACTAGATTATTAAAATTATTTTTAAATTAAAACTAAAATTATTATTTTTTTGGTTAATTCATAAAAGATACAAAAAAAAGAATAGAACATAAATTAAAGAAAATAACGTTCTTTACAACTTTTATTATAAACATTTTTTTCTGATATGAACCGTTTGAAATATAATTAAAAAAAAATGATTATTTCCTTCCACAATTTTTTTTTTGGGAAAAATTATTAGAATAAAAATTATAGATAATAATATTCTCTACAACTTGTATCTCAAACATTTTTTTCTAATATCTACAGTTTAAAAAATAAATCGAAAAAAAATTTTTTTTAGAAAATCGATTATTTCCTAAAAACAAATTTTGGGGGGGAAAATGAATAGAACATAAATTATAGATAAAAGTACCTTCTACAACTTTGATCTAAGACATTTTTTTCTACTGCGCACCGTTTCAAAAATAATTCGAAAAATAAGTATACTTCCGTTTCCGGTTTAGTGATGGTTTTCAAAAATAGGAGGTGCACATCTAGAGTGTACAAGAACCTTAAGTTCAAAATTCCACGTTCGTAAGTCTAACAGTTTTAGCTGTAGAGCGTTCACAGACACACAGACACACAGACAGACAGACAGACACACACACACACAGACGTCATTGAGTTAATGGTTGTATATGATTCAGGGACCCTCAAAACGTGTAATTCCGTTAAAATCTCGAGTTCGATTTTTTTCGTGATCACTATAGGTACTTTATTTATACATTACATTTCATGTATGTATAAAAAAGTAAAAAATTATATACTTGTAATTCTGTTTTGAGTCGATTTAAAAACCACAATAATATTCGTTCATACACGTACGTGTAAAATGTATCTTGATATACTTATATACAAAACATAAAAAAGATAAACGAAAGATAACGGTAAATATAATCATTTAATTGATATCTCACTCATGTATATGTACAATAATATAGGTAAATTATACACAGCGCCATAACTACTACTGGGGCCGCCGGGGCAACGCCTCGGGGCCCCCTCAGCAGTGTAAAAAAGGTTACAATTAATAAGATGCAAAAATAGTTATAGGTGTCAATGAAAAAAAGGTCTTTAGTTTTTATTTTGCGTATAACGGGGAGGCTCTCAAACACACTCTGTCCCGGGCCCCCGAGCTTCTAGTTACGGCCCTGATTGTACATTCATATATCTATATAGCAGTGGTTCTTAAACTAGGGTCCGCGGACCCCAGGGGGCCGCAAAACTTTTGCCGGGGGTCCGTGAAACATATTTGGCATAAATCAAAATACTTTTACATTACTATTTACCAGTGATTAATTAGTATCTTACGACTTTTTTTGTTTTTATGTCAGGAAGGGATCCCTGAAAAATAATTGTTCAAAAGGGGGTCCCCAGACCACACAAGTTTAAGAACCGCTGCTATATACTATGAATACTATTGCGTATCTGGAAAGTAGTTCGAAAGTTTTTGTTCGAATATTTGTTCGAAAATAATTTGTTCTGTATTAAAAAAAATAACTGTTTTCTAACATTGGTAGGTATAGTTATATGTATCTACTAGGTATATGTTTATGTTACTAAATTTTTTTAAGGTTCTGTAGAAAACTAAGAACTCTTTAATAGTTTTGCTCTGTCCGTCTATCTGTCTGTCTATATAATTTTATACCTATTAAGATGAAAATATTTTATCTTTAGAAATATAATATATGTACATGTTTTTATTTCTTTCCCTATCGATTGATATAATAATAATAATATTAATTCCAAAAATATATTTGTGCATCAATACATTAAATGTCAATGTTACAAACTATGTATAGGTATTCAACTCGATACAATTATTCATCGATTGCATTTTTTTGAATTAAATACTTTTTTCACAGATAAAATAGCTCCTGTATGCACAACTAACGTCATCTAAATGATAGTCCTTTTGTAAAAGTCCGCAATCTTGATTGTTTTTCTTGTTATCTGGCTGCCCTTTATCCCATCCCATAAATCCAGAATTTTCAAGCAATCCACCTAAAAATAATTATTTTTTAATTTGGTATTAATATTATGTCCCTATGTTTAAAGATGTAAGTAACTGTTTAAGAGTAAAATATCTTTAAATACGGTAATAATTTGACTTATTGCATGCTGCGCCCGCCTAATCTTAGGCCATCAGGCTTAGAGCCCTTTCAGCTCTCATGCTATTATTGATTACTATTAAAATAAACTGAATTACTCAATACTTTATTTTCTAATAAATTAGTAGCTCGTTAATTACACATTGTACTATTTCAATAATTAATAAGTTGTTGAATAAAATCTTAATAGATATCCACTAGGGCTTGCTAACCGGTTTAAACCGAAACCGGTAAACCTGGTTTTTGTTAAAATTTATCAAAACCGGTTTTTTCATGAAAAACCGAAAGTCAATTATGAATTATTTTCTTCAATTGATAAATAAATATTTTATGTTTCTACTGTCATTCATGAAGTACATATTTATGTTGTAAAATTATTTAAATTCAAATAAAAGGGAAACGGTGACATCTATAAATGAACGCGCAATGTGTAAATAAAAATATTATAATGGAATTTAGTAAATGGAATTTGAGTTCCATTCGTGAAGTGTATAATAATAATAAAGAAAATCAAAATTGAATTTGTACTAGAGTTCAAATAGAGACTAATCAATTTCAAATTGAGAATTGTAAATTCCACTTTTTAATTTATTTTATTATAGGTAATATAATGTATTATTAATACAAAATACAAATACATTTTTTCTCGACTTTTTTTCGACCATTCAATTAAAAATTCAAATACGTAAAAATACCATTCTCTGATCTTTATTTTTACTCGCCGCGCCGAGTCCTCCTTAATCCTAAACCCCAGGTTAGAGCCTTGTTACCCCCCCCCCCCTGCCGAACATGTTGGGGCCACTGTTTCAATTATTATTTAACTTTTTATTACGAATATTAGTGAAGATAAGTTATATTAACTATTTTTAATTTTATTTAAAACCAAGCTCCCAATAATTTACTATTACTCAAATTGACAAAACATAATAAATGCTTCAGATTTGAATATATGAACATGAGTGACATATCAGTACAATTAGCAACATTTTTGTTGTTTTCTCGCATTTTTTAGTTATACTGTAATCGAAACTCAGTTTCAGGAATTTTTTTCATCACTGTACTTCAATCCTAAATCACTTTTAACACTAGCTTTTAAACTTAACCAATTTAAAAATGATCGTTCCCAATTTCGAAATTGATTATTCCTAATTTGCAATAGATGAGTCTCAATTTGAACTTGAAAAAATATAGATCAATAATTAATTCGTTTTTATTTTTAAATATCAATTTATTGTTTTATTTAAATAAATTAAAAAAACAACAAAAAATCGGTTAACCGGTTTTCACTTTATAAAAAAAAAAACGAAAACCGGGTTTTGAAATTTTATCGGTTTTTTGCAAGCCCTAATATCCACCAATTCAAATATTTACCTGTTACTGTTTCCCATATTCCTTCTTTATTAAGATCGTGGATTCCAACATGAATGCCATCCCATGTATCGTTATTTCTAAAATATTTACTAGCGATGTCGATCATTAAATTAGCTTCTTCTTGGGAATTCAAAACAACCAAGTGTGCTCCTTCTAACTCGCAAACATATTTTGCATTCAGCCAGCTTGCTAACATCAAATGGAACTTGTAAAATCCAAATCCTTGATAGTTGACATAATCTCGGTATTTTATTTGTATCTTAAACAAATTATGGATTCAATAATTATGTTGAGAAATATATGTAGGTAAGTACATTTGATTAAAATAAGGTTATAATGAAGATTACAAATTCATAATATTCATATGAACCTAATTAATTTGAACAATTAAGAAACAATGATCATAGTTTCAAAAATAGCATTTTTACGCGAAAAATTTGATGATTTGTTCGTTTCAGTATTTAAAACGTTATTATAATAATACTTACAGATTCAGCGTTGTTAGGCTGATATAAAACAAAGAGTGTAAACAAAAAAACTAAATACTTGTATTCCATTTTGTGTCAGTTTTAAAACAACACCTAATCCTTTAACATTTTAAACATATATTTATATTACAAATATTATCTTTTAAGTGTCGATTAAACTTTAATCTTCTGATCGCGACCCATTAAATGAGTCGTGTCCACTGTCCGTTACATAACAGATCGACACAAAATAAAAAAAAGTGTCGTGAGCTAGAAACTAGACATCACGTTTCCTATGGGTTTTGCCCGCTGATTACAAAACCGAAGGCCGCTTTATCAAATTGGCTCTAGTTTTAACAGAACCTCAAAATTTTTGACGGTGAAAAAAAAAATTTTTTCAGATATTATAATTGTGATTAAAATCATAATTTTCGGATTAAAATCCGGCAAGAAGCACAACTAAATATTTCTACGATAAATTATACAGCCCAACAATAAATAATCGGTCAAGATATTATATACCTACGAATGTATGCCATAAGGGTTCCGAAGTACGTACTATGTGGACTGTTTGGAGCCACTTACAGGTGCATTTTTGAGTTAAATTTTTTTTTATAAATGATCATATTCTACTAATTGAGATCTACATTTTGACATCCCATAGGTTTAGATATGAAAATAAAAGAAATCTATGACTCCCCTCCTATTTTTCTAAAATTTGAAATAATATTATTTATTATATAATCGGGCTATTTTATTTTTGGCGGAAATATGTAGTTGTGTTATTTAATAAAAAAATATAATATCTGAAAAAAAATTTTTTTCACCAACAATCAAAAATTATGAGGTTATGTAAAAACTAGAGTCAATTTGATAAAACGGCCATCGAATTCGTAATCAACGGGACAAAAGCTATAGGATAGGTTGGGTCTAGTTTATTGCTCACGACACTTTTGCTTCCTTGCAATATCGAAGATACGAGAATCTTTGTGATCGTTTTAAAATGAGAAAATTTTTTTTCTCCGATTTAAAAAATTTAACTTGATTTTTATTTTGTGGCGCTATGTTATTTTAAAAATTGTGTGTTTTTTTATATTTTTTTATATTTCTATAAAATTCATATCATATATAAAAAATTAATTTACTACCTACCGTTTGAAAAAGTACAACATTAATTTAAAACTGGTCGTTTGAAAATTTAATTAATTTTTTTAACTGAATATTTATTTCTTTATTTACAAAATTATAATTTCTATTTTTTCGCCAATATCCAGGCGATAGGGGAAGCTATTTTATAATACATTGCAATGTTTCACACTGAGAAAACGAGAATGCTTAAGGCTGTTCATGCCGATTTTTCCGTAACTAAATTCCACGAGGTGTCGCCACCGTAGAAAACAAAAATTATTTGCACAAGTCTAGCCCTGAGGGGAAATGACAGATACAAGTAATTCAGTGACAATTGACGATCGAATGAAAAATGGTATATTCTCGAAATTAAACAGAGATGAAGCTACAAAGGATAGAAATAGTTTTTATGTTTTAAGGCTTACATTCAATGTTTTCAAATGAAAATTGCAGAATTATTATAAAATTAGAAAGCTTAAACAAATATCTATGTCGTGGTATATTTTTTTCCGTATTTTTCAAGAATTTTTGTTATATATTGAGTTTTATCATATCAAAAAAAATACAAAAAATGTTCAGATTTTTTTTATTAATATATAAAAAATTAAATTGAAAAATTATGTATGTCATGACATAGAAAAATTAATCTAGTTTATCACTGTATTTTTCCTAAATGATTTATTAATACTGGTCAGAGCTGAACATAAAATAAAAACTGTAATTTCTCTATAGTAATTCTTATGGCAATTCAAATAGCATGTTCAGCCTTAAACTTTCGTTTGTTATATCAAAATCTACCAATTTATCAAAAAAATGTAGGTAATATGGCCTTTTTTAGCGCCACCCCTACATGAAATTCACTGACGACTGGTCTAATTTGTCATTTATTTATTGTTAGTTTTATTTTAGAAATATTTTCATCCTGTCGTTCGACGCTTGTTTTCGAGCGTCAAATATTGACATATTGCTGAATTTGGGTGTCTGAGTCGTTCGATCTTTGAAGAGATGGCGAACAAGGTTAAAACACAGTGTCAACATTAAGAGGTTGTGTGATATTAAGGGCTTACTGGGCTTACGAAGTCTATAACACCTATTCGGATTTTATAGTGATTGATTTGCTTTTTCGCCCATCAAAACGAAGAAACAAAGTTTCTTAACAATTTTAATTGATAATTACTTCTTCGAAATTAGTGACATATATAAACTCAGTTAAGTTTTTTCACTTGACGCTAGAATTATAAATCTACCACGTGACTTGTGCACATGACTAATTTTGACACTAGAACGAGTGTCAACATGAAAAGGTACATTTAGTTTTTATTTATAATTGATAGACAAGACCAAACATACATAAACCTAGTCTCATCTAGTCTGGTCTGAAGCCCGATTTATTACAATTTAAGTTTAGATAACACTGATTTAATTGATTTAATTGACACCTCACGTACTAAAATATAAAATAATTATGTAATTAAAATAAAATACAAAAACAAACAGTTCCGTCATATCTTAAAATATATTATTGCTACACGTTATAAAAAAATCGATCACTTTGATATAGATATAAAGTTCAATTATAATAAAATAAATATATAATTAAATACTGGGAACGTAGCTCATTAAATACTAGTAATAAAAATTATATTGTAATAAAAATATTATTTATAATAATATGTTATGTTTATATAAGTATGTATTTCAATTATTTAGACTTCATTCAATCGATTGCATATATTCTTTAAATAATTTTTACAATATTTAAAGTAGCAATTTTGTGTACAATCTATATTCTATATATGTAGGTACCTACATATAAATAATTGTTACTGTAGGTACTGTGTTTTCTTCGTCGTAAAAGTACATTGAAAATTTTTTTTAGTAAATATAATTCATTGATGACTGGCAAATCTCAAATTTTGCATTATAAACGTATATTAATTTAGCAAATAACATATCAGTATTTTGCTCCAGTTTAAACGAGGTATATACACATTACTTCTTTTTATGTTTTTTGGGTACGGGGGCTAAACCAATTATGATTTTAAAACAAATATTGGTTATTGGAAATTAGGTAGTAGAAAATTACCGATACCTTTTAGGAAAAAAAACTGGTTCACATTATCAGACCTTAGTCAATGCAGTGTCTGTATTTACCGACGAGCAGTGAAATATAGCACGGATGGTGCCGAAAATGATTTTTTATAAATGAAATACATAAGTGTTTCGTTAGACTAGACAACAACGTCTTATTTCCATTTTAAATTTTGATTATTTATTGCGCATTTAAGTTCTATTTTATTAGAATTAAGTTTTTGAGTACAAGGATTGTCTTGATCCAATGAACTTGCAATACTAGGTCCCCAAAACGTTAATAATTATAATTATTTATTTTATAAGTGGGTGTGTGTACTTATGTACGCGCATTAGCAGATAAACTTCTTTGGCGTGTCAAAGCAAAACTAAAAACCTGTTTCTACATCTAATCTGTTGTTTTTTCTTACATGGTGTGTGCAGAACGTTACATGCTACGCATTTCGTTACCGTTGTATTACTAAAATTTCACTCTGAATGTGCTTAAAGAAGTATAATTTCAAAAATTATACAGACAACTATAAGAAATGTGTCAGATGCAACAAAATAAACTCTAGTTTACAGGACGTGTTTACCTAGTCTAAATATTTCACCAATCCAAAGCAAACTCGATTAAGTTATTAAACACCAGCGAATTTATCAGATAACCTTTAATAATAATCGAACCATGCAGACAAGTGCAACAAGAAATTATAAACCGTGAGCCATATTGACAGGAAGAGGGGGTTGGCTGTAGATATCTAATCAAATGCGGATGTAGTGGTTCTCAGGGGTGAATCACAGGAAAAAAATGTAATCCCGATATTCTGTAACCGAAAACTTAATTATGCAATTTACCCAACAGGAACCTTGTTTTTATTATAATAATTTAATTTAAAAAGGCGTAAAATATGTAAGGCCATTTTAATTATCTAAAGTTTCAATCTTTATTTTGCATTTAAAAATATTAAAACAAAACAGGCTTAAATTTTTACGAAACGAGACCTACTTAAATGTCTTCTCGTCTCATGATATGTATCATTTGAAGAACTATTTAGTGTAGATTTTAAAAACACATTTGAAAATATGTTAAAATGAATATTTCAATAAAAACTCGGAATTCGAAAGAAATCGATTTTACAATATTATACATATGTATATTTAATATATACATGAGTATAAAAAGTAAAAATGTTATGATATAAGTAGATATTTGATACACATTGCCGTATAAGAAAGTAAAAAAACCATATTTCTCACATCACTGCAAAGCTATCGATTATTTCAATTTTGTATTAACGGCCTTCAAACTATAAAACAAATAAAACAAGAATATAGTAAATTATATCCACGGTTGGGTTTTATGTTAACAAACGCTGCTTACCGTTTGATCTAATTTAGATACGCTATTATTTTGGCAACTGGTCTGCAATTTTCGTGGGTGTACTGCACACGTTGCGTGTAAGTCTCGACAGGTAAGTGTTTATTCTAATTACAGTTGAACGTGCACAGAAATTCACTGTGAATACAGTATTTTACATTTATTTGTCAAGAACTAATTCGTTACGAATAACAAAAAGTAAAAATTGAACATATTTTGGTTACTTTGTGGTGAGAAAGGATATTAACCCCTGTTATTTTTATACTTCAATAAAAAAAATATTTTAATGATCTTCAAATGTCCGATATTATAAAGGAGTTAACAAAATTTGTTAGATAACAAGTAACAAGCACTTTCAAACAGGGTATCAAACCTATATGATAGTTTCCTTGAAGTATCATAAAGTGTTTGATAATATTCTCGTACACGTGGTAAGTAAACACTAAAACGTAACTGAAATGAATTTTATTTTTAGTGTTATGTACTAAAATCAGAAAAAGGAATAATTACTTATAGAATCTGTAATATGTCTATCGCAGGCTTCTAGATACTGAACCTATAACTGATTTTTGGTAAAAGTAACCCACAATTAAATTATACTTATATTCTTATAAGGGGCTTAGAATCCCCCCCCCCCCTCCGATCAATTGAAATTTCATAAATAAATTCGTCAAATTAACGGGTGCTGTAAATCTATATCTATATTTATTTAGGGTACTAGTTAACTATTATATTTATACGAATATTTTTGAATGTGACTATTTGCACATGCGGTATGTGCAAGCAATTGGTTATTTGCACATACAGTATGTGCAAGCAATTGACTATTTGCACATACTGTATATGTACCAAATTAAGTTAGGTTGTTAAGTTAGGGTACCTTAGTGTATGTTAGGTTAGTAGTAAGTTTAAATAGCCAATTGCATGCACAAACGGCATGTGCAAATAGCAAATAGCCAATTAAATGCATATATGGTATGTGCAAATAGTCAATTGCTTGCACATACTGCATGTGCAAATAGCCTCATCCAATATTTTTAGTATGTTATCAGTATTAATTTATCGGGAAATAGCCGATATTCAATTTCTGAAGTCGTATGCGTAATGTCGCCAAAAAACACGACGTTTTTATTCGTCCAACTGCTATATGCAATTAGACATTGTACTTTTGTGTTAATATGATATAATTTGTGAACTCATATAATTATCTAGCAAACAAATAAACGCTTGCAGACAGACAAACAGGAAACAGCAAACAATTAGTCGTGAAATAAATTCACATCCACACACACACAATATTTAACAAAGTCCCTCGAGACGTCAGTACAAAGGAGCCACTTAAAAATTCAATCATACACATATTGCCGATAGAGACCGGCACAAAACGGATCATGTACAGGAGGAGGGGGGATGTATGAACGTTCACATGAACCCCCTTCCCGTTTTATTTTTGAATACAATTGTAGCTCAGAGCTGGATTGATAAATGGTTTGGAGCAACTTACTTCTACTTTAAGGATTATTTGAGTATAGCAGAACATCTTCAAGAATATATTTCTTCTCAACCGCCATCATCGTATCGTGTACCCTCATTCCAGGATTTTTGGTGGGATCCCTTCTGCTGAGAAATCTGAGTTTTTTTAGGTGAACTTATTTAACGAGAAAAAAATATTGATAAGCTTTATTAGCCCTTTCCCTTATGGTCCATAACCCCCACAGACATGTTTTTACTATAAAATTATTTAAAGTAAAATTATTTTTGGTTTAAATTATAATATAGTAATGAAGTGTAATCTTCTCATTTAAAAAAAATTATGTGACATTTACACAACAATTCTTTACAACATAAAAATTATATAAGTTTTCATTTAATGAACATTAAATAATAAATAAAAAAATAAAATCCAGCCCTGCTAGTACCCATGTTGTTTTTGTACTGACAAAGCTCTGCAAACAATGATGAAGCGCCATCGGGCTGGTTCTGAATTATTGATACAATTTGTGCAGTGGTAAATCCTGTTGTTACTAGGACAATTATTACCATCATCGTGTTTTGTCGATGCAATGATTTGTGTGGTATGCTGGTAAGTATATAGTACCTACAGGAAATACACTTTTAATAAAAAGTATGATTATTTTACACCTGTGTGGGAATTTTTTAAACACATAAATTCTTAAGATTTTAAGTAAGTGCCTACCATAAAATTGAGCTGATAAATATTAATATCCAAACCATCATCATAATTTAAGTTGTAAAAGTAATTGGATTTAAAGGTTCCACTTTCGCGAGTTTATTTTTATGTAAAAGGTTCGTTTTACCATACCATTTGAAACCGATTGACTGTAATTAATCTTTAAAATTAATTGCTTCTTATATTCGATTAATTAAATCAAAATATTGTTATTAATATTTTTATGTAGATTAACCGTATAACATAGTTTTAACGTGGTTTTAACATACTATTTTAAAGTCATTTTAAAATTCTTGTGCGTTTAAATATATGTATATATCATTTTTCCGTTACCGCTATAAACGCCTTAAATTTACTATATTTATCATACAGACAGACAGGCACACTGTTTCTTTTTCCGATTTTGGTAGAGAACGTTAAAAACAGCAATATTTTTAAAATACACAAGATAGTCAACATAAAAATATTTTTTTTAAAACAAGTAAATTTTCTTACATTGTATTCATACTATTTTTACGTATCTGTATATTTATTAACAGCTTAATCAATATTCCCATACATTTCAATGCTGATCATTCAATTCATCTAATCTGCGGTTCACATGGATCGGTATCACCCCTCCACCCCACACAAGTGTTGTTAATTGAAAACTAGTGTACCTCTCGATCACGTGACTTACACGTGACCCTAGTATCAACATAACATGCCTATTGTGTTTTGATTGGTTATTACGTACTCTATATTATATGGAATATGCTGGTTATCTAAAACAAGTGAATTCCGCAAATAGAGAATGTATAGAATTGACCATACGTATAATAATACATAATCATTATTTTTTATTTAGTTTTCATAGTCGATTCGGCATAAATATGATTTATTATGAATTGATATAGATACTCTACGACTTTCAAATACATAAAAAGTATAATTGCTTTACTTCAAGGAAATCTAGGAATATAATTCCTAGGCTATAATTATTATTATTCTATGCGACACCTTCCTTAAACGGATGATGGAACAATTCATTACGTTCTTCGAAAAATTCCATAAGCAATCGTAGCCATAGCGTGTCGGTTTTGCTTGCTAACAAGCACTCACAAATGAGGTATTAATTTTATGATATTATCTATGGATTTGCTATGGAATACATCAACTAATTGTAACACAGTTGGCGACTCTGACCGTACAAAATAAATTTCATAATATCACCACTGTTTTAATACCGTTGCGTTGGTGTTTACATACAACGCGTGCGCGAAACTTGTCAAAGTCTTCATGAAACTCTAAGAGAACTGTCATATATGTTTGATATTTCATTTGAGAGTGCTTGCTACCTAGCAAATTTGCTAGATCCTTTATGATACCGGGCATTAAAGAAGTTTTCCTATACATATTTAATGTACAAATATGTATGTTGCGATCTAAACTTAGACATTAAACTGCTCTAATAGAGTCAGATATCAAGAACTCTAAATATTATCACCTCGAATGAATTACTATGCTCACGGAACATCCATATTCCATGTAACTTTTTAAGGGGGGGGGGTACAATTTTATTATCTACATGACGTTTCATGGGGGGTGGGATGTCGTATTAATATTTTACATAACATTCATTTATACAAATAAAATCAAATAAAAACAAAATTATTTATTAAAATGTTTACTTTGTGTTGAAATCGTTTAAAAAACATATATGGTACTGCGTTATGGAGCGTTCAAGTATTACGTAACGCAATTTTTGGAGATTTTTGACCCCCCATCCCCCCCATGTAACGCGCCGTAACGTTTTTCTGTACCCCCCCCCCTCCCCCTAGTTTTTACCTAAAAACTGCTACGTAACGCGTAGTTCAAAACCCCCCTCCCGCCCCTGTAACGCATCGCAACGTTTTACAAGACTCCCCCTCCCCCCAAATTCGTTACGTAATACTTGAACGCTCCCTTACATAACATTCGGTGGGGGTGGGGGAGTCAAAGCTGTTTTCTACATGGCGTTACATTCGGAGAGGGGGTCCAAAAACTCTAAAAAAAAACGTTCAGAGATAATAGATAAAAATATTACTGTTTTAATAATATTCGAATTTGATCAATTACAATAAAATAACTGATATATTAAATTTAAATGTAGATCAACGTCTTCCTCAAAAACAGAATATCAGTTTAAAGAAACCCAAAAACCAAAAGAGCACCGTCTGGATACCACCTGTGCGGCACGCGACATTAACACAGGGGGGTCAGAGGGGTTGCACAGGTGGCAGGCGTACAAACTTACCCCCTGTATTATGCGCCATCATTATATATATGTTTATATATATTATATATATCCAAGAAAACGTACTATCTAATATGAAAATTTGCTTTAAATACAAATATTCAATAGTACTTATATTTTGAGACGATTTTTTCATAATATGTACCTTACCTATTATAGATTATAGTTTTTATTTGACTTTTTTTTCAGATATGATAATAATTCATGTCAACAACGATCTTCCAGTCAAGTCATTAAATGTTCAAAGCTTCTGAACTAATTTACTACGGTATGTTAAAAAGAAAGTAAAAGAATAACAAAAAAGGACTTAACTAATCTATGAACATATGTGCCTTTTTTGAATCACGCATGATAATGTAGGTCACTGGATTATTTTTTGTATCTATTATTATAGTGTAATTTTGAATACCCTTTTTATTGAAAATATAACCAAGGGATTCAATAGAAACTTTCGTATCTTTGTATTTTACGCTTTAATATCTTGTGACTTTTAATCAATTATATTTAATAAAAAATATATTATACAAGCACAATACGTACAAAATTTGTTATGATTAATGTTCTTCTTCAGATTCTATTATTTTTGAATTTATCGGATAATATTTATTACTATAATACTCAGAATTAAAAGTCCAGAACAATCCCAAATTCTTGCTAACATAAATAGAAATCGACTATTTAAAATCTAAAAGCAGTGGTAATTTGTGCACACCATAGAAAGAATAACATAAATTATTTTTTATGTCCACTATTTTAAAATCCCTAGCAAATTCATAACGCTTTGAAACTTCGCAGATTTCGTTTAGTTTTTGGTCTATAGAATTTTTTTATAATATCTACCGGACATAAAAAATACCTATAGTTTTTAATAATATAATTAATAATAAAAATTATTACGACTCTAATTTATATTTTATTTTAAGCTCTTTGGATAAATCACATCTTTGATTGCACGAAATAGCCCTTGTTATAATACTATTAAACAAATATTGTAAACGCATGCGATCACAATAAACTAACAATTACGAGTATATATTGTAACATTCTATTCAATTTATTGGACACGTATTTATCCTAATATGGATTAAATATAAACAGTTATTAAAACATACACTGTAATACTCTTACTCGACAAAGGGCCAAACGTGAGCCAAACAATGGTTACAAGTTACGGCGCGTGCGGTTTGCGTGTGAACGAGAATCAAACCCTCCCCCCACAAACCAATTCTGCCACCCTCGTCCATCCCATTATATATTCGTATTGCATGATTTAAATATAATGTAACGGTTCTCATAGTAGAAAGTTGACAATTACATTCTGAGTGCTCATTTTACTAATGTACGAGTATTTTTGCTTAAGATTTTATTAGTTACTGACAGCTGGATAAAAAAGTGTTCAAAGGAAATTCATATTTAATGTTTTACATATAACATGAATGGGTAAAATTAAAAGAAATTGTATGGATCGTATGTTGAAAAATATATTTTTTTCGCTTTATATTGTTAAATTATTCAGTAAAAATATTTGCAGATAAATTCTGCATTCGATTTATAACGATACCACGTTAAGTGTCCATCAATTTTTTTTAACTCAATGTATACTGGAAAAATTAATAGAACATTTTTTATTGGTAAAAATATATAGAGATCTGAAATAACTTATTGCTATTTCATCCCATTCTAGTTTCAACTCTTTTTACCGAAGTTACAGAAGATTGAATACTGCCTTAATAATAATAATGGTACATCGTATGACAGTTTTAATAACAAATTTTAAAATATTGTAAAAAATTATTTTTTTCATTTGAACAAAAAAAGATTATTTTCAGCGTTTTTTTTGGCATTATTTTGGAAAAGGAAAAGAAACAAATATCTATTGCATACATACGTACAATTTACAATATATTTTAAAACTTTCTCAAATAATCTATTAGGTATAGTGTGATAATTGTATAGTTAATAAAGAATATAAATTATAATATTATTAATATATTAAAGTAGGTACGAATTTATTAAAATTTTAAGCATAATTAAATTTTGTTCATTTTTGACAAGGACCCTAAGGATAATAACTTAGAATAGCCCTGCATATTTTGTTATTGAAAAACAGACAATGAATACCTGTGTTTATGCATGTAGTAAGCCTAAAGCTGTTAAATATGTTTTCAATAAAAAATTGTTCGCTATTTTATCCGCGAGGACTTGCATTTTTATTTAAATTTATTTAATTTGTATTATTTAACGGTAGTTGTTTGTATTGTATTGAACGTTATTTTAAAATGAAAACTATTATATTATTTCATGAATGAATATGTAATTCGAAAATAACTGTAACTTTTAAATAAGTTTAAATGTATATTTTACATTATATTTTTGATGCGAAATATACTGTTTAATTTATGTCCGATATTATAAAAGAGCTAACAAAAATTGTTAGCTAATAAGCACTTTCAACAGGGTATTAATTATGTAATATTATCTATGAATTTGTTTTATAATTTAGATCAGTGACACTTTAACTTATTATAACAGTGCGTCTTAAACTTTTTGACATCACGACCCTCTTGCAGCTCATATTGATGACTCATGGCCCCCCTATTTTTTTTAAAACTGAGTACAAGAACTTTGTCAAATACTTCAAAGGAACTGTCATATAGGTTAGATACCCCATTTGAAAGTGGTTGTTATAGCTAACTTTTTTTGTTAGCTCCTTTATTTTTAATTTAATTAGTTTTTGACATCAAGGTTTCAAAATTTATAAAATAAAATCTATATATTCTCTTGAAAAATTGACATTATTTGAATTTGTAAAATGGTAATTACTCAATAGTCACAATGTGTTATTACACACTAAACCCATGTAGGTATATTTAATATTTTCTCACTTGATCCATATCTCGGTATCTCTTTACTTCGCCACAACCGCCTTGTTTTTCTGCAACTACCTACTTAAAACTAAAACAAATCGTCCTAACTACCCATAAATTATCTACAAATTATCGTCACCGGTCACTAGTACACTCGCTTTGTGACCACCCGGTACTAGTTTGTTGACGTGTGTTAACAAGGCGGTGTTTTTGTCTAAGGGCACGTGACATGTCCACTGTCATTTGTTAGGCGCCGGTACATTGCCCTATTACTTATCTGTTGTAATTATTATCTATTTAATATTTCGTTTCCGTTTTGGTGTATTTTTTTCAATATCGTCTAATATCGAGTATTATTAGTTTTGATTTAGATATTAATATAATTAATAGGGGAAATTAATGCATTTTTAATTGTACTGTTGGCGGGGGAGAGGAGGGGTTTATGACGGAAATAATCTTGAAGTATATAAAATATTTTTACCATTATGAATTTTTATTTCAAAAACAGACAAACAGACTGACACAAATTTAAAAAACTATTAAAATATATAAATTATATTAACTGTAGATCGACGATAAGACTCAAAAAACCTAAAACATTTACATTTACAAACAAATGGCTTACATATTTATAATAAGTATGATAAAATAGTTTAATAATATGCAGGTACTTGATACCTACGTATGTACCTATAATAATGTAAGTACCGCTCGAAAATAATTGTATTAAAGATCAACATTTAATAAACCAAATTCAATTAAATCAAAATTTATCACGAGACACATTTATTTCAATAAAACATCTCAATCAATTCTATTTGTTTATTATAATCCAAACATATATCAATTACTCACGCATGCTACTCGCTCAAGTGAGTACTCGAGTATCCCGGCTTTGATCAGTGGGGGTCACGTGACACGCACGTGACATTTACACGTGGTCTCACGTGAACAATGCACTGTAAACAAATAAACACTGGTATTGTTCTGGGTTTGATCGGATACGATTAAAATGAAGTGGGGGTGGGAAAGTGCTTAGGTTAATAGTAGGGAGATGTGTTTGGTCCAGTATGTATAATTTTGGATGCTGGGTACTGTTTTTTTGTTCTTGAAAAAGTGATTTACTTAAAATTGTAAAAAAGTATGTTTATTTTTATAAATATTCCTAGTGCAAGTGACCCTGCACTAGGTTTATGTGCAAAAAAATTATCTTTTAGAAAAAATTGTAGACACAAAATAATTTAAATGGTTAGTAATTTTTCCTATGAAAGAATCGCAAATTTTATTGATACTTTAAATTGCGAGGTATGGATTAAAAATTAACAAAATTTTAATCATTTGTTTTGCTGAAGACACATTTTATGACTGTTTGGTTAAAAAATTGTATTGTTGTACTTGTTCCTGATAAGATATATAAATCATAGACGCCGACTACGGATATGTGAAAAATAGAAAAAGGGAAAAGGTATGAAGAATTAAATGTACATATAAACACCATTTAGTTACTACTGTCTATTTTATCTTAGTGATAAAAGGTTAGAATAAATGTCTTAATAATAACTATAGTTAAACTTTAACAAAAGTATTATAATATATTTGTAAAAAATGTTTTATATCCTAAAAAATATATTTCAATGTGAAAAATAAGATTTTTTTTAATTTTCATCAGGACAGCAAATACCGGCGTAGCTAAAATATAAAATAAATTAAATCATTTTTTAGAACAGTGCCATCTAAATTTTGTTGATACAAAAACTAAATTTACTTTTCAGAATAGTATTTCTAAAATATCTGCTGATTGAGTTAATACGTAAATATATATTTCGATACTTTTTATGACGTTTTAACGTATTAACAATATTACAATATTACAAAATACTTTAAACAAATAAACCATAAAAAATAATATAGATAGTTATCTATATTATTTTTTTAATACTTACTCAAGAATATGGCAGAACATTGGCATGTAAGAATCTAAATTTTCTAGTTGTGAAAATACCTTTGAACAAGATGGTAGAAATACACAAGTTCCGTTTTTGTTTTCTGGCAATTTACATGCAGAAAAGTCTGTTATATTCTGAAAAAAAAAAAAAAAATTCTTCGTATTTCAATTTTTTAATATCATAAATATATAAAAATCACCTTAAGAACACCTATTTTATATATACCATTTGGAATTTGGATCCAGTCAGGTTCAATTGTGTAATCTTGAAGCCATGTTAGTTGTCCAAGATCAAATGTAGATAAATCTACTCTTCTACTAGTTTCAATTATTGGTGGAGATATTTTGTTGTGTTGAGATTGATGCGAGGTGAATTGGTCTTGTAAACGAGGGGTCACTATAAAGTTAGCTTGAAGTGTGCCATCAAAACCACCTTGATAAAGTAAATTGTAGAAAAAATTCACGTTAGTTATAACGTTTTTGATGAAATCACCAGTATTTTTTATAAAAAAAAATTATTTCAAACAATTTGTTCGAAATAGATACCTTATCAGAAAAAAATACTTTACAATTTATTTGTATAATAAAAATAAAGATTCCATTACATACAATCATTATTGATAATTGATAATCAACTATACGACTTTTGTTTCGTTTATTATCAAATGCACTGTAAACTACATATAAATCATTAAACATAGGTACATGTACAATACATATATTTTTTTCCCGTTTTGAATTGTTAATACATATGTGATATGCGTTAAGCTTATTGCAACATTAGATCAACGAACTTAAATACTAATGTATATGTATAATGTAAGTTTAAGTACCTATTATATGTTTCGAAGAAAATGGAAGTATCAACTAAAAAATTATTTCGAATTTTAGATTTTGTTAAAAGTGTGTTAATTCTATAAAAAATGACGTGAAAAGTTGAAATTTGGAAACCGCAGGTCTGTATCTCATAACGTTCTTGAGATATGGCCATTCAAAGTTTTAGTTTTTTCAAAGTTTTGAAGAAAAATAGCTGTAACTTTTGAACGTGTAGTCAGATTTGATTTTTGTTGACGGATTTAAAATCAGCGTGTCAAAATCTATATAATTATATATATAACACTTAAAAATTCGACAATAAAAAATTGTTCAAAAATCGGCATTTTTTTTAAGGTATACCCCTTGTAAAAATTTCAATTTTCAGCAAAAAAATTTTCTTTTAATTTTAAAGTATTATACATGTTATTATATAGATCTTGACACGCTGATTTCAAATCCGTCGACAAAAATCAAATCCGACGACACGTTCAAAAGTTACAGCCATTTTTCTCCAAATTTTTGAAAAAACTAAAACTTTGAGAGACCATATCGCGAGAACGTTTAATGAATAAAAAGTTATAGAAAAGAAAAAAAAATATTTCACCCCCTGTCATGTATGTATAGAGCTGTAATTAGTTTCGAAATTGACCATGAGTTTTATCAAAAAAAAAAAATATATAAATTTTTATTAAATAAATTTTAAATAATTTTTATTATGTGTATTCCATTGAATCTGAACCAGAAACCGAATCTTATTTTAAACATTTAAATCATTAAGTATTGCAGTAAATATATCAACCCTTTGACAAAATCGTTGGCAATAGTTTACAATCGCAAGTGTATTAAATAGATAATAAAAATTACCATAAATACTCCCTGCTGTTGGTGACGTCGCAGAAAAACGATGAGGTACAGGAGCATATTGTCCTAAAAATAAATCTAAATCAACTATAATCCACTTCTAAATTTTTGAGTTATTTTAATGTATAGACAGTTTTTGAAACCACAGAAAGTATGTAAGATTTATGTATAAGGCAAATATAAATATATTAAATAACATGTATATTACCATAAGAACTCCCTGCTGTTGGTGGAATAATCGCAGGATTGTGAGAAGAAAAGGAACCATATTGTTGTCCTAAAGAAATATAAATCTATTGGCAGCTACTATTATTTTTTTTAAATAATAATTCAAAGGCAGTTCAGGACAATCACATACTCGTATAGAAATTGCAATAGATTATAAATAAAACAGATATGTAAGTTTATGCATACTATTGTATATATTACCATAATAACCTCCTATAGATGTTGGCATAGACGCATAACTTTGATAAGAAACAGGACCGAAAGGACCATATTGTAGTCCTAGAAATTAGAAATAAATCAATCTATTAGCAGCTAGTCTTAAATTTTAATAGTATTTAAATGTTGTAAGCAGTTGTGGACGACCACAATATTAAATATGTTAGATATAAAATATTAATACAATATATGTATAAATGACATGATTACCATAAGAATATGATGGCATAGAAGCAGAACTTTGAGAAGCCCCAGAAATATAATGTTGTCCTAAAATAAATCGTTATTTATTAGTTAATTTAATTCTTAAAATTTGGGGATATTTTAATGTAAAATTACAGGCAATTGTTGACAACCACATGTAGTATATTAAAGAGATTAAACATTCAAATATAAAATATGAATGTATCTACTATATACCATATTAATGACATGTATTACCATAAGAACTCCCTGGTGATGATGGAAAAATTGCAGAACTTTGAGATGAAACAGGACCATAAGGACCATATTGTAGTCCTAAAAATAGATCAATATATAGTAGCAGCTATTCTTAAATTTTAAGGGTAAATTTATATAATATGTTATAAATGCTAATAGATATACAAAGATACATGCACAAAGTGATGAATATAAATATAAATAAATGACATAAATATTACCATAAGAACTCCCTGGCCATGATGTCATAAACGCAGAACTTTGAGAAACTCCAGGACTAAATTGTTGTTGTCCTAAAATAAGCTATTAGTATCAATTCTTAAATTTTGGTAGGTATTTTAATGTAAATCGTAAGCAGTTAATGACAACTGTAAGTAAATTAAGTAGAATATATCTACATAAAGATATACATTATGTATGAAAACATATTAATAACATTTATTACCATAATAACCTCCTCCCGATGACGGCACACTCGTTGAACTTGGATAATATCCAGGAGAAAATTGTCCTAAAATATATCGAAATATATTAGTAGCTCTCTTTTAATATTTTTTTAAATATAATAGGTATCGTGTACAGTTTTTTACAACCTCACTAACAATATGTAGTATATTAGATAATACATAATTCTTACCATAAGAACTTCCTACCGATGGAGGCATAATCGCAGGACTATGAGAAGAAATAGGACCAATAGGACCATATTGTTGTCCTAAGAACAAATCGATATAAATTAGCAGCTACACTTATGCAATTGTTGACAACCATTTATAATATTTAAGTAGATAATAAATATGTAATATACAACGATGCACGTAAGCATACATTTAAATGACATATATATGTATTACCATAAGAACTGTCCGGCGATGATGGCATGGACGCAGAACTTTGTGAATTTCCAGGAACGTATTGTTGTCCTAAAATAAATCGTTCTCTATGAATAGCTATTCTTCAAATTTGGGAGTGCAGTGAAACTTGGTTAAGTGGGACTTGAATAAGTGGAAAACTTCTATAAGATTTCATACTGAGGTCCCGTCTCATTTGGAAATATATCTGGGAAACTGGATAAATGGTACATCTCTTTAAGTGGGATAAAATAACTGGTCCCTTGAGATTCCAGTTTTCCAGATTTCACTGTATTTTAATGTTAAATCGTAGGCAGTTTTTGACGAAAATACAAATATTTATAAAATAGATAACATATATAATATAGCTATATAAATATGTATGGAAATATATAATCGGCATATATTACCATAAGAACCCACAGTAGAAGAACCTTGAGAATATCCATGTGCAAATTGTTGTTTTGAAAATATATAGAAATATAAATGATAAGTAGCTACTCAATTTTGGGAGTATTTTAATGTATAATCTTAGGCAGTTTTTGACAACCACACTAAATACATTAATTATGATATATATTACTGTATTAAATGACATGTATTACCATAAGAACTTTCTGCCGATGGTGGCATAATCGCAGGACTTTGAGAAGAAATAGGACCAAAAGGACCATATTGTAGTCCTAAAAATAAATCGTTAACTATTAGTAGCTATTTTTAAATTTTGGGGGTATTAAAAAATGTAATATCACTATTACCTCACTAATTATTTTATATATGTTATGATATGTATGTATGTATAAGTGTATTAAATGTATTACCATAAGAACTTCCTGGTGAGAATGACATAGGCGCAGAATTTTGTGAAGCTCCAGAAACATACTGCTGTCCTAAAATAAATCGTTATTTTATATTGGTATCTATTCTTAAATATTTTTGGTTATTTGAATCGTAATATTGAAAATAACGAAATATTTTAGATATGACATATATTAGTGTATTAAATTATATAAATTACCAAAAGATTTTCCTGCTGGTGGTGATATATTCGGAGGACTTTGAGAAGAAACAGGACCGATAGGACTATATTGTAGTCCTAAAAATAAATCGATATCTAAAATTACTCTTAAATGTTATGGGTATTTTAATGTATTACCGTAGGCAGTTGTTGAAAACCACATATAATATTTAAATATATAATAAATACATATAAATATACAAATATGTATGCATAACGCATACATACATATAATTGATATACATATATTACCATAAGAACTTCCTGGTGATGATGGCATAAATGCAGAACTTTTAGAAGCTCCAGGAATATATTGTTGTGCTAAAATAAATCAGTGTTAGTAACTTTTTGGGGTATTTTAATGTAAATATGAATGTAAATTTATAAATAACATTTATTACCATAAGAGCCTCCTCCGAATGACGGCATATTTGCTGAACTTTGAGAATATCCACGGGAAAATTGTTGTCCTAAAATATACCCAAATAATTTTAGTAGCTATAAATAATATTTTAATATAAAAGCGCATACAATTTTTAAAAACCAAGTAGGTATATTAGATATGATATAATATCAATATATTAAATAACACAAATTACCATAAGAACTCCCTATTGATGTTGGCATATTCGCGGGACTTCTAGAAGAAATAGGACCAATAGGACCATGCTGTCCTAAAAACGGAATGGCATCAATTATAAACTATTCTTATTTTTGAGGGTATTTTAATATAATATCGTTGACAGTTGTTGAAACCCATATAATATAATATTTAAATTGATTATGCAAGTTAATAATTTTCCAACAGTCATAAAAACATGTATAACATTACTTGATACATTTTACTTATAATTAGTAGATTTCAATTATGCTAACTAGCCTTGGAAAGCTTTAACATGTAGCAGTTATTATCAACTGTAGCAACTTTTAATATCACAAAGTTATTCCAACGAAAAATATCACATAGCAGGTTTTTCAAACGCAAAAACGATATATTACTAGAAAAAACTCCTGTTTAAATTTCCAGAAACATATTGTTATCCATAATAGTATTTCAATAGATTATAAATTTTGATATACAAATATACACATATGTAAAAATATAAATGATATAGTATCTTACCATAAGAACCTCCTGCTGATGATGCCATACCAGTATAACTTTGAGAAGTTCCAGAAACATATTGTTGTCCTAAAAATAAACCGAAATCTATTAGAAACTTTTCTTAAATTATAATGGTATTTTACTGTACCATCGTAGGCAGTAGTAGACAACCACCATAATATGTATATTAAATAAATATACATATTCTAGATATGCAAATATATATATACATATGTAAATATAAAAATGGCATATATTACCATAAGCAAATCCTGCTGATGATGGCATACTTGCAGAACTTTGAAGAGTTACAGGACCTAAAAAATCGAATTATAATTTTTGGAGAAATGTTAATGTAATACCGCAAGCACTTTTGGCAACCATACATTAAATGCTATATATTACCGTAAGAACTCCCTACTGATGATGGTATAGTCCCAGAAGTTCCAAAAACTTGTGGTCCTAAAAATATAACGAAATTTATTAGAACTACTAAAATTTGAGTTAATGAAATCTTAGGCAATTTTTGCCACCGCAATAATATAATTCATATAGATATAGTATTACCATCTATTACTATTACTATACAATGGTTTTCTAAAAACAATTAAAAAATTCAACATTCATAAATAACAATAGCTCCTTATATCTTACGTTCTTTTGCTGTTTCTGCATCAACTGCTGAAGTTGCATTTGGTTTTACAACAATCAATGACGTTAAAGGAGTTACGAACGAATACTACAATAAAATAACAAATAAATATACTATTCAACTTTTATAAATATTGATTATTATTAGCAATTTGAACATTAACATACTTTCAAAGCTAATCGTAACGCTTTTGTTTCATGTGTTTCTTTATTTTCTTCGTTAGTTGTTAGTACTACTAAATCTAAGTCTTTTTTATCCAGTAGTTGTTTAATTGTTAAATATGCCCATAAACGTTCTAATGATGGCTTTTCCTTTTCTGAAGAAGGAACAGGTATTACCTGGAAGTTATATAATATAAAAGTAAGTCTAAGATTTTTTATTTAATATGAAAGTAAAAACTTTATTATTTTTATTTTAAAATTTTACCTTAGGTGTAAATTCAGTAGGCCCACGAATTGAATAACCACTAACTAGTGGATGAATATCTTGCTTAGCTGATGCGATTCTTCCAGCTACAACTAATTCTGTTCCAGAAAACAGATTAGGGAATCCATGCTCCGTGACGCTAACCTCATCAATCTATAAAAATATGATTCAATGAAAGAAATACAAATATTCTGATAGGAACTTACTTGATTAGCTGGATATTTAAATTTTACATCGGTGAGAAGAAGTGAAGAAATTTGTTTATAAAAATGTTGTAACTGTAATGAAGCATCAGCTGCTTCATAAATATGTTTCATGAAACCAGAATTTCTAAGAGCCAACTCTTTAAGAAATCTTCTGTCTGGATCTTCACCAAATGCAAGTGAAAATATAGCTGTTTTTTTATCACCAAAATTGAATTCAGATACCATACTGATTATCTTTTTGATGTTGGTCTCTCCTACTGTTGGTTCGCCGTCGGTTAAAAATATAATCAATGGCTCAGGTAATGTTGAATTTGAAGTTTTTTTTGCAAGTAATGTATTCATTCCAGATTTGCTTACATTCAATACTGTATTTAAAGCATCATAAATGTTGGTTCCTACATTCAAATAAAAATCAATCATTTAATTTCACTTCTTAAATTAAACATAATTATAATTTACAGATTAAAGTAGATTTTTCGTTATATGTTATTTAAACAAAATTAATATCAAGATAAATATACTTCAGGAATAGTATAACTCAACAGTGTGTACTGGAACTTATAAGCGCACTTTTTAAATGTACAAATATTAGTACGTTACAATATATTATTACTTTTGTCCACTGCGCCGATTGGGGCAACCATACGTCTATAGTCTATACCAGGCTTGTCCAACCCGCGGCCCGCGGGCCGCATGCGGCCCCCGAGCACATTTCGTGCGGCCCGCATAAGATTTAATATAAAATATAAAGATAAAAAATATAATATAAAGATAAAAAAAAGTAAAATATGAAAATAATTAACGAAATCAAGTAAAAAAATGTCTTCAGATTTGTTGTGTTATAAAGTAGTATAGATAGTGTACATACTACAGAGTTATAAATAAATTAATCAAGTAAAAAAAAGGTCTTCAAATTTTTGTGCGGCCCTTAACAAATTTTTTCGCCATTTTTTTGCGCTCTGCGACCCACGAGGGTCAAAAGGTTGGACACCTATGGTCTATACTGTCTCCTTGTATTTTTTAGATACAAAGAGTACATACGAATACATATGCACAATTATATGCACATAATACAGAAAACATTTATAATTTTGTTCTTTGCCTAGTTATTACGCAGATTACATTACATTATGGTTGGTCACCAAATATCAGGATAAGGTGATAAATAATTGGGCAATAATGTCAGGGGCTGGGCAATAACGATGAATGAACACTAACGACGTGGACAATAATAAGTATAGTGGACTATACATAATACATACCACCATAGTAATCTATGTTTAAGTTTTTTATAAAGCTGTTTGCCTTATTGATATTATATTTAGTTGCTGCATATGGTTCTGTAGATACTTTTTCTGATTTTATTTTCGGTATATAATAATTATAGTCAACTGTTTCCATTGGATCAGCTATCTTGAAAACCTAAAAATAATATTTTAATTCTTATATTAGTTCTCTAACTATAAAACATATTAATTTACCTTCCCTCTATCACTGAATTCAATTATATCAAAATAATCTCCTTCTTTTAATTCAGTTAATATAGCTAACATTGCTTCACGCAATTGTTCAATTTTACGACCATGCATACTTCCACTAACATCGAGTACAAAAATAACATATTTGTTTAATGGTTTTAATTCATTTGGTGCAAAAAAGTGTACAAAATATCCGTCGTAAATCTATAATAAATAAACCAGACATAATATGTACTCAATAAACTTATAATTACAAACGTATACAAACCATAATCTCGCCACCTTGTAAATCTCTTTCAACATCATACTGAACAACAAATTGTCCGTATAACCCATCTTTGTTTACATTTTCCGTATTTTTCATCTTATTCATTTTGATCAATTGTTTTTGTTGATCGATTGTTGGGGAAAATGAAATATGCGCTTTAGTTTTCTTATCATTATCAAATTCAATTTTTGCAAAGGGATTATCTAAATAAATTGTATTATATATTTATCTTATTTTACATAAATACTTAGCACATTGTAAATAAGATTTTTTTAAATTCATTAAATACTCACTTTTTGTGCTCTCATCAGCATCAACTTCATTTCCAGATCTTAAAACAGGTGTTCTTAGTACATTTATTTTAGAATTTTCTAATATATTTACATCTACCGATAAATCACGTACTATTTGATTAAAATGAAGATTTATCACTAAATTGTATACCTCAAGTCTACGGGTCAGCAGTTCTTCATAAGTCAAATTAAACGTAGCTTTACTTAAAGCCTCTACGTTAACATTAACTGTGAAACGATTTGAGTCGCGTGCACTAAAAATATATTTTACATGTTATCATAAAAACGATACAAAGTTAACGTTCTTATAAGGAGTATTCTAACTATTTTGGTTATAAAATTATAAATATGTCAAAGACACAAAGACAAGTTACATTTTATGTGTATTCATTACCTGACAGCTACATGAGCCGCTCCAATTTCACTTTGTACTGCAGCATGATACTCTTGTTTAGCATCTTTTTTTTCTTTCACAGAAGCTCTATAGACATTTCCATCAATTTCCCTAAAATCACCCAATATAAATAATTTCTTGGATAGGTAACATTATTAAAGAAATATTTAATCGTTTAAATATAAACAATCAATAAATAAATAAATCTACGTACATAAGAAAAGCAGAAATGAATGCCGTTTCAGGGATAACAATAGAGAACACAACCTCCTGAGAATAATTTGCTGGGTTCGCAACTCTGCTTGAAACCACAGTTGTTGCATAACGATAGTGGACATCAGTATTTACTCTCATACTGTATAATTCTGGTTCATTATTAATCAATATCGTTTCAGGCTAAGAACATTAACAAATTATTTAATACTATGAACTCAAATATAGCAACTAAAATATTATGACAATTTTTATTAAGACTGATAAAGTTTTTAATTCTATTATTGTGTTAAAAGTTAATATTTATAAATACCATTGCATGTTTAAACGGATCATTATTTGACATTGTAATGAAATGATCTGTTGCCGGAAAACACTGTATGAATTGCAACACAGTGCATATCACCAAAGATATACCCAGACGTTTCATTATCTAAAACAAAAAACATTAATTCATTATTTCAATAAATAAATAAGTATTTCTACATTATATTAACTAAGGAATCAAAATATTTATAAAATAAAATTACAATATTGATAGTTGTGTAATTATGGCTAAAATTTCTTTGCGGTTCATTGGAGTAATAAAACAAGTACATTGCAATTTTTGAAAAGATGTATGGAGTAGACATTTTTTTTAAGGCGAAAGCGTATAGTGATGTCCAAAAAAAATGTTTTTTTATCTTTGGGTGCTTGTAAAGAGTTAAAACTGTTGTACAAGAAATATAAAAAATATTGATAGTTCAAAATAAATTACATTTCATAAAGAACAACACGAAATATCCAAAATAAAAATATAGTAACAATCTAAAGAAATAAAAGAATTACCTACCTTATCAAAAAAATCAGAAATTAACAAACTACGTACTTACCTACGGAATAAAAAGTATTATTATTGAAATGGTATATTTCGTAGTTATATGATAAATATATATGTATTACTGTGTATTGTGTATGTTTAGTTAGTAATAAGTATATGTTTAGTGTTAAAATATCATTATGTTCATTTATATTAAGAAAATATGATAGTAATAATTAATCAGAAAGAGAAACTTTTATGTTATTTAGTTCATCAGGTCGTTTTATATTTAAAGGTCAATTAAAAATAATTTATTAAAATGTATACAAGTGACGCAGAAGTTCATTTTTGTTTTTTATATACATTTAATTTTTTTATAATTAGTGGTTTTTTTAATAATTTGTTTTATTTATTTGTATTTTGCACACTAATTTACACCATCCAAGTTGAAATGTACCTATATAACTTTTCACAGGAACTTAAAATTAAAAAAGAATTAAATTTAAAAATTCCCCATAAACAATTTGATTCAAGATTCAATTTCTTCTATACGAATTGTTTATAAAATCTGTGTTGCTGTGTTGCTGTTTTGTCTTTTTGGTCTAAAGACTGCATAATACGTTGCTATTCCATTTTTATTTGTGGTTAAAAAATTTAGAAACTATAATTTAAAATGCAATATGGACAATCCACCGCTGTAGAAAATAATACTTTTATGATACCTACGTAGAAAAAATGAACAAGATATAGAATACACAATATTAGCAATAAGGTCTGCATTTACCATTCATCACTCTATCTAAAAATAAATCAAAATAAATTAAAATTAATCTTTTTTTAAGATTCCATTCATCTATAATCTATAATATCAAATATCAAATAAGTGTAAAAATTTAATTGACTTACCTACTTGCAAAGCTCACACCATCTATGCAGTTTGATGTGTATTTATTAGTGTTTTTACATACATATTAATTGTCTGTTTGTATAAATAAATATATAAATATTAATGATAATAACGCATTTGACCCACTTTAAATCAGGAACTTATTGTTAGTAAATATAAACATATATCTAACTAAAACAAGATTGTTGGTATTTCCAATTATTTAATTTATTATTTATTAAAAAAAAATAAGTGCAATTCTTTTGCACAATTCTTAAAAAAATTTGCATCAAGTAAAATATTTAATATAATAGAACATTAATTTTTTACCAATATTATTTTACACACAGGTCTTTTATGAAGGAAGAGTTTTTTATACAGAAAAAAATTTGACAGTTTCACATAGTCCAGACTTCGTAGGCTAAAAGCAGGTTTATTAGGTACAGTTTTTCTACTCACAGGATTTGTTACAAATGTGGTGTAGAATAATAAACTTTTGCCTTTTGATTCGATATTGGTTGTCCGCGTCATGGTTAAAGTTAAAATCATGGCTCAATTGCAAAATATATAAGTACTATACAAAAAACAATAAAAAAAATTCCTTGCAACTGTAATTTTGAAAAAAATAAAAAATCATTTGTTTATCCGCTATACGCTGGAAAAAGAGGTTAAAAGCAAAATTTTTTTAAGCTGTAATAAGTAATAAAGTTTAATGTTTTTTAAGTTAATATTACTGGAAAATAAACATTTTGTAGTACAGAACATTCACTGAAAATTTGGACCTAAATTGTTAATAAAAGATTCATGCTTGTCTTTAAAAGTTATTGTAAACACGTTTGTACGTGTTTTCAGAGACTTATATAATCGATTACTAACAAAAAAAGTTATTCTTTCAAATATTTGGCAAATGTTGGTTTAATAATCTTATTTGTTTCATGCAACTAGCAATATTAAAAAACAGTATGTTCAAAATCGAGATACCGGTATTTGTCCTATTTTCTAGTAATTTTTTTACATTTAGGTACTTACTACTTTATATGTTTGTATTTTTTAAATTAAAAATGAGAGTTTTTTTGTAAATAACCTCTGAAGTAGATAAATTAATTTAAAAAAAAGTAATTCAAATAAATAGGTAGGAAACATAGAAGTGTGTTTTTCTTACAATTAGTAGGTATTTAATATTAATATTTATTAATTAACATAATTAATTGATAAATAAACATTATTGGTAATTATTATCATTAAAAAATAATAATAAAAACAAAGCGTTTTAAAATTGTATGTACATTTTTACATCTTTATTAATTTTTTTTTATAAAAATATACATATACATTTACGAGTATAGATCCTAAATATTGTATTTCAATGTGTCTCTTTAACTTCAATGAGGGCAGCAAATACCAGCATAACTGAAATTGATAAATAGTATAGCATTAAATCCCACATTCTTATAAACATTATATCTAAATTATACTAACAAAATATCTAAAATTGATCCCATATAAATAATAAAAAAATATATAAAACCCTTTATAAGAAAATTTAAAAAAACTGATTTGATTAAAACATATTTATAATTAAATTATTATTATATCGTTTGATATTTGTATGATTCTTTTAGACAATAATATTAAATATTTAATCAAAAAAAATTTCACAAGAATATAAAATACGGTTCCAAATCAACGCTATATTTATTATTTTTATTTTTATTTAAATATTATACTTACTCAAGAATGTGGCAGAACATAGGTATGTAAGAATTTATATCGGTGAGTTGTGAAAAAACCTTAGAACAAGATGGTAAAAATACACAAGTTCCGTTTTTGTTTTCTGGCAATTTACATGCAGAGAAATCAGTTATATTCTGCAAAAAGAAAAATGTATTTTACGTATTTCTATATTTTATGAAATATATAAAAGTCACCTTAAGTACACCTAGTTTATATACACCATTAGGAATTTGGATCGAGTCAGGTTCAACTGTATAATCTTGAAGCCATGTTAGTTGTTCAAGATTAAATGTAGATAAATCTACTCTTTTACTGATTTCAGTTGTTCGTGGTAGAGGTGTTGTCGTCGAAAGTTGAGGTGGACCTCCGAATATTTGGTCTGGGACTATTGAATCGCTATCTATGATTGTCAGAACATGAAATTTTAGGCGAATTAAAATTCTTTTAAATGTTTTCTATAATTAATAATTAATATTGTTCATATAAACATTATTCGTTGTCTACTACACGACATTTTTATAAATACATTTTTTTAATTTTATGAGATAATTATACTAATGCACCTTGAGTTATATAAAAACCAAAGAAGTATTAGTACTTTTTTGAAAATAATTATTTACATTATTATGGTTTGCGCGTAATTGAATCTGAACCAGAAACCGGATCGCCATTGTAGTAAATGTACCTATTTGCGGGTATATTTAAATTTTAATTCTAATATTAAAACGTTAACATATGTTAACAACCACACGTGCGTTTATGTAAATAAAATTTTTTAAGGCATATTAAAATAAATATAGAAGAAAATGATATATTTAAATTATATATTTACCTAGATCAAAAGAAGATATATCATAAGAACTCTGTGGCATCATTGATGGCCTATTATATGATATAGGATTATATTGTACTAAAAAAATAATACCAGTTTAACAATCAGTGAGTGACATTTAAGAATAAATGAAGATGAAAACTTACCAAAAGAATTTGGCATTGGTTGAGAAGCAGAACTACCTAAAAATAAAAAATAAAACATTAAACATATCATAAATTTATAAATAATAAAAATGCATTCATTCTGTGAGTGACATTTTAGAATAAAATAAGGAACACAAACATACCAGAAAAAGAGAAAGGTGATGAACCAAAACCTCCTTAAAAGAAATTAAACATGAAACACAAGAAAAATATACATATTAATACCAATGCATACTATCTGTGTCAGTTTAGAATAAAATAAAATATGCAAACTAACCAAAAGAATGTGCCATAGATTGAGAAGCAGAACTTCCTAAAAATAAATTAAACATTACACACAGCATACAATTATAAGTAATACAAATGCATACATTCTGTGAGTGACATTTTAGAATAAAATAAGAAATACAAACATACCAGAAAATGAGAAAGGCGATGAACCAACACCTCCTTAAAGAAATTAAACATCAAACACAAGAAAATTATACATATTAATACCAATGCATAAAACATACAAACTTACTTAAACTGGGGACAGGGGAAGGAGCAAAACTTCCTAAAAATAATTTAATAATCAATACCAATGTAAACCATCAGTGAAGTGAGTGACATATATAAAGTATAAAGGGCCTAAGTTTGTGACATGAAAGAATAACAAAATTTACAACTAGGTCAAGTGCCGGAACTCACTTCTTGTCAAGCTTTCTAATAAAGAAAATTATATTCAAATATCATTTAAATGTTATCAGTCGTTGACCACGAGTGACCAATAGAAACGTGGACAAGTTCACTTCTCTCTTGTCTACACACGAGAGCGCCAATTTGGAATTTATCCATATTTCACCCGGTTCATAACAATACCATATTTTATCATTTTGACGAATTATATAAATATGGATAGTAATTAGTAATTATGTAAATGCGAATATTGTTTCATCTAATTGTTTTTGAAACATTATAAATACCGAGAAATAAGTGCCGAAACGCCGTTCCACCACATTATATGACAAAAAAAGTTCTGGGTATAATCAGATACTTACTTAAACTGTGCATCATCCCACCAGCCATAGGTGAAGCAGCGTAATGTTTTTCTAAAAAAATAATAATAATATAATATCATATAATTATAAAAATTTTACAAGACATTATCTTACGTTCTTTTACTGCTGCTTCTGCATCAACTGCTGATGTAGCATTTGGTTTTACAACAACCAAAGATGTTAGAGATGTTACGAAAGAGTACTACAATAAAATATGTCTTTTTAATATTTTGTTTCCAATTAGCAATTTTATTCAAACAATAAATACTAATTTACCTTCATAGCTAATTTTAATGCTTTCGTTTCAGGTGTTTCTTTCTTTTCCTCGTCAGTTGTTGGTACTACTGGATCAGTGTGTAAGTCTTTTTTATCCAGTAATTGTTTAATAGTTAAATATGCCCACAGACGTTCTAATGAAGGTTTGTTTTCTTTTGTTGAAGAGGTTATAGAAATTATCTGAAAATAAAATAATATTTAAAAAAATAACTCGGGAATTTTTAATTTAACTCAGAATGTTGTTTTTATTTTAGGGATTTACCGTAGGAGTAAAATCAGTAGGGCCACGAATCGAATAACCACTAACTAGTGGATGAATATCTTGCTTAGCTGATGCGATTCTTCCAGCTACAACTAATTCTGTTCCAGAAAACAGATTAGGGAATCCATGCTCCGTTACGCTAGCCTCTTCGATCTATAAAAACACGATTAATAGAAAGAAATTAAAATAAGTTCAAAACCACTTACTTGATCAGTTGGATATTTAAACTTTACATCGGTGAGAAGAAGTGAAGAAATTTGTTTATAAAAATGTTGTAACTGTAGTGAAGCATCAGCTGCTTCATAAATATGTTTCATAAAACCAGAATTTCTTAGAGCCATTTCTTTAAGAAATTTTCTGTCTGCATCTTCTCCAAATGCTAGTGAAAATATAGCTGTTTTCTTATCGCCAAAATTAAATTCCGATAACATACTGATGATCTTTTTTGTGTCGGTCTCTCCTACTGTTGGATCACCGTCAGTTAAAAACATAATCAATGGCTCAGGTAATGTTGTTCCTGCGGTTTTTTTTGCCAACAATGTATCCAATCCAGATTTACTTACATTCAATGCCATTTTTAACGCACTGTAGATGTTTGTGCCTACAATTAAATATTTTTTTATAAACTTTTAAATTTAATAAAAAATACTTCATTGCGTTAAAATGGTTATTGTAACACAAAAATACTATCCACTATCCTTGGATGAAGGACCATAACTTGATATTTCGTCGCTTTTGTTATTATGTTTATAATGAATGAGCCATATTATCGACAAAAATAAATCGAAGCAGGATATTTTAATATAATATGTTGTTATACAGGTACACTGTAATTCTTACATACAGAAAAACAACACTTTAAGAATGAGTTTTTGAAACAAATTCGTCAAAGTTCTTGAAAAAATAGATTCAAAAACAGTCAAATATATTTTTTAATTTTTACTATGGGTTCATACGCATAATTTTGCATGCATCCAGGGACATGTTCAAGTATTATATACCTATACTTTACGTACCGCCATAGTCATCTAAGTTTTTAATCTTCGTGTTTGCCTTCTTGATATTATCCTGAGTTACTGCGTATGGTTCTGTAGATCCTTTTCCAGAGATTTCTTCGTTATAAGAATAATAGTCAACTTTTTTCACTGGTTCATCTAAATTCCAAACCTAAAAAGATTTTTTTTAATTTCTGTGTAAAACAGTACAAATGATTTATTTACCTTTACTCCACTACTGAATTCTATTATATCAAAGTAATCTCCTTCTTTTAATTCAGCTAATATAGCTAACATTGCTTCACGTAATTGTATAATTTTACGACCGTACATACTTCCACTAACATCGAGTACAAAAATAACATATTTTTTTAAAGGTTTTAATTCACTAGGTGCAAAAAAGTGTACAAAATATCCATCGTAAATCTGTAACAATTAACGCAGGTATATTGCATATACAATGAAATTAATTCTAATTTCAAATGTATACAAACCATAATCTCACCACCTTGTGAATCTCTTTCAACATCATACTGAACAACAAATTGTCCATATAATCCATCTTTATGTTCGTTTTCTGTATTTTTCTTTTCGTTAATTTTTACCAATTGTTTTTGTTGGTCGATTGTTGGAGTGAATGAAACATGTGCTTTAGTTTTCTTATCATTTTTAAACTCAATTTTCGCAATTGAATTACCTAAAAAACATTTTCTTATATCACATTCATACATACCTTAAAATTTACTCACTTTCTGTGTTCTCATCAGCATCAACTTCATTTCCAGATCTTAAAACAGGTGTTCTTAGTACATTTATTTTAGAGTTTTCTAATATATTTACATCTACCGATAAATCACGTACAATTTGATTCAAATGAAGATTTATAACTAAATTGTATACTTCAAGTCTGCGGGTCAGCAATTCTTCATAAGTCAAATTAAACGTAGCTTTACTTAAAGCCTCTACGTTAACATTAACGGTGAAACGGTTTGAGTCACGTGCACTAGAAATATATAGTTAATCATATTAAATATACTATCGTTTAATTCGACACATCCTAACTTTTTCTGGTTATAAAATTATTTTTGCACCAAAAAACAATCTTCGACGATGAATAATACATATATTCATGTAGGTATGTAAATATTTTATGATCATATTATTATATAATTACCTGACAGCTACATGAGCAGCTCCTGTTCCACTTTGTACTGCAGCATCATACTCTTGTTTAGCAGCTTTCTTTTCTTTCACGTATGCTTTATATACCTTTCCGTCAATTTCCCTATGACCACAAATCAACATTAACGATTATTTTTAAAATATACAAAGTCTTCAGTGTTTTCGTCATTTCCTTGATAATAAACTGTCCTTAAGATGTCTACACTAATAACAAATAAATATATATAAAAGACTTACATAAGAAATGCAGAAATGAATGCAGTTTCAGGGATAACAATAGAGAATACAACCTCCTGAGAATAATTTGCTGGATTGGCAACTCTGCTTGAAACTACAGTTGTTGCATAACGATAGTGGACATCAGTATTTACTCTCATACTGTATAACTCTGGTTCTCTATTAACCGCAGTCGCTTCAGGCTAATAATATTTACAAATTATTAGTACTTATTATAACTAACATAACAGCTATATGTTTTTTCGAAACGTATAAACTTTTAACTTGTATATCAAAATCAGTAAGGCCACTTTAATTGTGACTATGTATTTCATTTTTATACTTATTATGTATAGTTAATATTTATAAATACCGTTGTATGTGAATTTTGATCTCCATGTGGGATTGTAACGAAATGATCTGATGCCGGAAAACACTGTGTGAATTGCAACACAGTGCATATCACCAAAGATATACCAAGACGTTTCATTATCTAAAACAAAAATATTTTTTTTTTCATTTATAAAACATTTTCACATTATACAGTGCAGTTCATGATGAAAGGAACAAATTCGTTTAAAATTCAGGTAATTATTTTGTGGAAAAACGCTCGGACACGTCGATTAGTATTTTTAGTTGCAGATTTTTTGACATAAGAAAATTGTATACAGGGTGTCTCAAGAAGAACATACACAGTCATAATTGATTTTTTTTAATGGTGTATATTTAGATTAATTGAATGTATTTGACTGATCATTATTTCTCATAGCAGTTACACAAAAAAAAAATTTGAACTATAATTCATGAACCTTGGGTTGTATAAAACAAAATTAACCACTATTAGTTAATCAATTGTTTTCAATCCATACTAATGTTAATTCTAAACTTAAACTCAATTTGTAAATGAACAATTCACTAAATATAATAATTTTGTACCTTATACCGGGTGTCCCAGATAACTTTTCCAGCATGGGGATCTCAGTATCTATAAGAGATACAGGTTTGGTTAAATGAGATCAATTATTTGTAAGAAAGGGGTGAGTATTACTACACAAAAAAATATTCATAATTCTATGTGGTTTAGGCGGTATACCCAAAAAACTGAAAATTCGGAATTTCTTTAAATGGCTATAACTTTTTTGTCAAAGTAGATAGGTACTTTTTGTAGGCGGTTTCTCAAAGCACTTTTTTGTGTAGAAACGATTGGTGTATTTAGATTTTTTATATCATTTTTAGTTTCCGAGTTATGAGCCCTAACTTCAGTTTTTCTTATGGATCACTAAGCTGGCTATGGCATATTTGAACGTGTTTTTTTCTCTACTTTACAACGATATGTCACTTGCCATACTTATTGTCAAAAAAAAATTATAATGTATTTTTTTTAAAAGTTAATTGTTTTTAAATAGTCATTTGTTATTTTGATTGTTGCTATTGTGATTTTTGTTTACAATTTTTGTTTTTCATGGCTCACTTAAATGTTTGTAATAAAATACTTAATAAATATCACTGGCATTTTGTACATCGACTTATTTTCTATAATAAGTATGGCATGTGACATATCGTTGTAAAGTAGAGTAAAAAACACGTTCGAATATGCCATAGCCAACTTAGTGGTCCATAAGAAAAACTGAAGTTAGGGCTCATAACTCGGAAACTAAAAGTGATATAAAAAATCTAAATACACCAATCGATTTTACACAAAAAAGTGCTTTGAGAAACCGTCTACAAAAAGTACCTATCTACTTTGACAAAAAAGTTATAGCCGTTTAAAGAAATTCCGAATTTTCAGTTTTTTGGGTATACCGCCTAAACCACATAGACTTATGAATATTTTTTTGTGTAATAATACTCGCCCCTTTCATACAAATAATTTATCTTATTTAACCAAACCTGTATCTCTTATAGATACTGAGATCCCCATGCTGGAAAAGTTATCTGGGACACCCGGTATAATATATCATAACCGTGATTATTTTTTAGAACTGACGTGATAATGCTTTAAAAATAACTGATTAACTAATCGTGATTAATTTTTTTGTGCAACCAAAGGGAAGAGCCACATTTAAAAAATAAAAATATACAGGGTGTCCCATTTTAATCTATCACCCCCCTGATTTTTTTTATCTATCAATTAAATCAAAAAATGCTTCAAATAAAAGTTGTTTGGTTTTGAGGGGGACCCAAAATGGTGTTATTAATTTTTTATTTTTTGCATGTCTTCATGGTGAAATAGGCCCAACTTTTTTTTTTCAAATGGAAACCTATATTTTTTATTACAATATCTTATTGTTTGGAAAAAAACAAGTAGCTTTTGTTTCAAAAAATGTTTTGTATGACTTCATTTTTTTTTTAATATTCAACAAAATAATTTTAGATTTTAGATTTTTACTAATTTTTTTCTCGAAACCCATTAACTTTAGAGGAAAAGTGTAAGAAACAAAAAATGTTTATTTTAATATGATATAACTAGGAAAATTATTTCAGAATTTTTTATTTTATTTTTTATTTGCTTTAATATTTTGAAGAGCAAAAGTTAACAAAAAATCCTGATATAATTTTCCTAGTTATATCAGATTAAAATAAACATTTTTTGTGTTTTACATTTTTCCTCTAAAGTTAATGGGTTTCGAGTAAAAAATTATTAAAAAACTAAAATCTAAAATTATTTTGTTTAATATTAAAAAAAAAATTAAGTCATACAAAAAATTTTTTGAAACAAAAGCTACTTGTTTTTTTCCAAACAATAAGATATTGTAATAAAAAATATAGGTTTCCATTTGAAAAAAAAAAGTTGGGCCTATTTGACCATGAAGACGTCCAAAAAATAAAAAATTAATAACGCCATTATGGGTCCCCCTCAAAACCAAACAACTTTAATTTGAAGCATTTTTTGATTTAATTGATAGATAAAAAAAATTAGGGGGGTGATAGATTAAAATGGGACACCCTGTATAATTATAATTCTTATAAAGAAATAAAAGAATAACCTCTTAAAAAAATCAAAAATGAACTATGGTGTACTTATTGAATACAAAATTTAATTATATAATTAATATACAGGGTGTCCCATTTTAATCTATCACCCCCCTAATTTTTTTATCTATCAATTAAATCAAAAAATGTTTCAAATAAAAGTTGTTTGGTTTTGAGGGGGACCCAATACGGCGTTATTAATTTTTGATTTTTTGGACGTCTTCATGGTCAAATAGAGCCAACATTTTTTTTTCAAATGGAAACCTATATTTTCCATTACGGTATCTTATTGTTTGGAAAAAAACAAACAGCTTTTGTTTCAAATAATTTTTTGTATGACTTCATTTTTTTTTTAATATTTAACAAAATAATTTTAGATTTCAGATTTTCACTAAATTTTTACTCGAAACCCATTAAGTTTAGAGGAAAAGTCTAAAAACAAAAAAGGTTTATTCTAATCTGATATAACTAGGAAAATTATATCAGGATTTTTTTAAACTTTTGCTCTTCAAAATATTAAAGCAAAAAAAAATTAAATTGAAAAAAATCGAAATCATTTCTCTAGTTATATCAGATTAGAATAAACCTTTTTTCTATTTTACACTTTTCCTCTAAAGTTAATGTGTTTCGAGTAAAAAATTAGTGAAAATCTGAAATCTAAAATTATTTTGTTAAATATTAAAAAAAAATGAAGTCATACAAAAAATAATTATTTGAAACAAAAGCTGTTTGTTTTTTCCAAACAATAAGATACCGTAATGAAATATATAGCTTTCCATTTGAAAAAAAAAATGTTGACCATGAAGACGTCCAAAAAATCAAAAATTAATAACGCCATATTGGGTCCCTCTCAAAACCAAACAACTTTTATTCAAAACAGTTTTTTAATTAATTGATAGAGAAAAAAATTAGGGGGGTGATAGATTAAAATGGGACACCCTGTATAAATTGTTAAACATTTGATATGTTTATTAAATATTTCATATAAACATAGAATTTATATAAATGCGGTAAAACCCACTTTAATTAATATAAATATGTATATTATTATATTTTAATTAAAATAATCATAACAAATATATTATTTATTATTATGTTTACTTTATTATATAAAAATGATAAATTTTATTACTATAAATTATCTTTTGACGGTAAAATTTTTTGTCAAGTTCATCAGGTCAATTAAAAAAATACTTGAAATATACATATATATCAGTGGCGAAAAAAAATCGTCGATGCTAATAATTTAATTTAGTATAATATTAATATTTAAAATTAGTATTTATTATAATATTATAATAATGTTTTTCAAACTGAATTTGGTACTTTAATAAAAAATCAATAAAATTTCTTTATAAAAACTTGTACATATGATTCGAATGACAATAGAATTCAACATAAAATATATTTAATTGTTGTATTTAAGAAAATTATGATTGTGGTAATTTTAATTTTTGTTTTGGTGTCACAAGATATCAAATTTGAAGAAAGAAAAGTGAGTTAGATCTAAAAATTTTGGAATATATTGAGACTCATCCGAATTTCTCTAACATCATTTTATTTTATAAAATGTGTAGGTTCTTAAGAGAATATTTAATTTATTTATCAATAATAATATACTTAAATTCAAAAATTAACTTACTTTACGTGTTCATTCACGACATGTAGTGTAATGTGTATTTATTACTTAGTGACTGTTCTGAATTGCCTGTATGATATAAATATATATATAAAATATTAGTGATAATAACTCATCTTCCCCCCACTTTATGCCAAATACTCAGTAAACATTAACATACATAACTAAAACAATAATCACCAATCAGCTAAATCCACATTTTATGTATTTTTTGTTTGTTGGTATTTCCATATATTCTTATTACTTATTATCTATAATATTATCTAATACTGCGAATTTCAAATAATAAACAAAAATCAATAATAAATATATTAGTGTTTTTAAAATACCGTGTTGCTGTTTTGTCTTTGGTTTAAACACGGCATAAGATTGTTGTTTATTATATAATTTGAGTATTGAGTTATATTACCACATTGACTGCCACGATACTTTTTGAAAAAATGACCCCGAGGCCACGCCATTTTTTTTTCGAAAAATTGTTAATAAGTTCAAAATAAGTAGTTAGGTACCCATAAGTACTTTTTTTTGTTCTTAGAAACGTAGATATTAATTTTTTTGTATGTCACTCATATGTGTTGTTATTTCTCTTATTTTTTGATCAGGGCCAAAACCAATATACCAAAAGTTTCGCCAGAGGCCACGCTTTAAAACACTACAGTAAAATAGCATAGAGTGTCCACCATATTTTTCCGACATGGCTTCAACTGAAAAACAACGTGGACAACGTGTCGCACATATATGAATGACGGAGCGCACAGTGATCAAAGTGGTGTCACCCATATATGGTCGACGTGGCAGTCAATGTGTTACACTCCTTTATACAAAACAACAGTTAATTTTGTTTGTATTTGATTTAAAATTTCTTATTTTCTAGAGAAAGAATCTAAACGACTTCTTAGCGAAAATTAAACGTCAATAGACGTATAAATATGTAATAGTTAATATTTTTACATATAAATCTAAGACAATGTTTCTGTCAAAGAAAAAAATCGATTACATGTGCAGAGTTTAATATCGTTAAGATTCTATATATGCGTTATAAATATTTATAGTAAAATATTGTTGTACTTTATTAATCAAATAAAATAAATAAATAATGTACATTGATGTAAGTAATTTTTATTTACAAATACTTATGTACATTCATTATAATTTTAATATTAATATAGGTACAAAAGCATAGATCTTAACAAATTTCATTCGATGGTAGGTAAGATAATGCATTTTTAAATTTCGTTAGGGCAGCAAATTCCAGCATATCTGAAAATAAAAATAAAAATTATTAGATCATATTTTACAATAACTTTTAGAACAATGTCATTATCTCAATTTTATTACGAAAAAAACTGAAGCTATATTACAAGTAACCACTTTACATAAATTATAGTTTCTCAAAAATACAAGAATACAATATACTTTAAACGAGAGTTATACCTATATTAAAATTATGATTATTATTTTAATATACTGACTCAAGAATGTGGCAGAACATTGGCATGTAAGAATCTAAAGTAGTTAGTTGTGAAAAGACCTTAGAACAGGATGGTAGAAATACACAAGTTCCGTTTTTGTTTTCTGGCAATTTGCACGCAGTGAATTCTGTTATATTCTGCAAAAACAATTAAAAATATTAACGTGCTTCCATTTTTTAATGAAATATATATAAATCACCTTAAGTACACCCAATTTATATAAACCATTAGGAATTTGGATAGAGTCAGGTTCAACTGTGTAATTTTGAAGCCATGTTAGTTGTTCAAGATCAAATGTAGATAAATCTACTCTTCTACTGGTTTCAGTTGTTGGCGGAGATGTTGTAGTGTATTTACGTCGAAATAACCATCTACGATTTGATACAGGAGAACTCATTATACTAGCCTGCATTATACCAGCAGAATCACCTATGATTGATAAAGTGAATTGTACAAACAAGTCAGGTTGAGTATGATTTTTAATTAATTGTTAACGAAATCACTAGTTATATACAATGATTTGCAAGTAGTTTACAATATTCTAATTTAAAAAAATATTTAAATTACAAAAATTTAAAAATAAGATCTACTTAAATAATTTTTATATATATATAAATATAATGAAATTCTTTAAATTTGAATAATAGATGATTATTACCTCGAGAACTTTCTTGTAAACTTAAAAATCCCCCAGTTCTTGGAAAAGCGACAGGAGCATTATCTAAAAATGAAAAATAAATTAAAATCACTTAACTTCTACATATTTTATACAAAAAAAGCCTATCTGCATTAAAAGCGCTTACAACGCTTTAGGCATTTTAATATTATTTAATTGTGTTTTGTTTCATTATAAAACGAATCACAAAACGAATTTTTGGTCTTTTTGTGTATACCATAAAACACGTTATGGCCGATTTTGAAAGTGCCAAAAACTGAAAAGTGTAGTCGATCTTTTGCTCAATATACGTTTTCGGGTTTTGAATCTAAAAATAAATTACTATTGTAATTAAAACTTACAATGACTGCGCGCCATCCCACTACGGATAGCTGTATGTTGTTTTTCTAAAAAAAAAATTAAAAATTAATAATTAAAACCGTTTTAAGTGACATTATCTTACGTTCTTTTACTGCTTCTGCATCAACAGCTGATGTAGCATTTGGTTTTACAACAATCAAAGACGTTAAAGATGTTACAAAGGAGTACTACAATTAAATAAAAAAAAAAAATTTGTTAATAATTAGGTATTTTATTTTAACAATAAATACTTGCCTTCATAGCTAATCGTAACGCTTTTGTTTCAGGTGTTTCTTTTTTTTCTTCGCCAGTTGTTGGTACTACTGAAATAGTGTGTAAGTCTTTTTTATCCAATAGTTGTTTAATAGTTAAATATGCCCATAAACGTTCTAATGAAGGTTTGTTTTCTTTTCCTGATGAAGGTATAGAAATTATCTGAAAATAAAATAAAAATCAGTCTGGAGTGTGAAATTCAATTTTTAATTTGAAAATTTACTTTAGGTGTAAAATCAGTAGGACCACGAATCGAATAACCACTAACTAGTGGATGAATAACTGGCGTATCTGATGCGATTCTTCCAGCTACAACTAATTCTGATCCAGAAAATAGATTAGGGAATCCATGCTCCGTTACGCTAGTCTCTTCGATCTATAATTTGCGTTTTAGAAAATGCATTTAAAAATAAGTTCAAAAACACTTACTTGATCAGCTGGATATTTAAACTTTACATCAGTGAGAAGAAGTGAAGAAATTTGTTTATAAAAATGTTGTAACTGTAATGAAGCATCAGCTGCTTCATAAATATGTTTCATGAAACCAGAATTTTTTAGAGCCATTTCTTTAAGAAATTTTCTGTCTGCACCTTTTCCAAACGCTAACGAAAATATAGCTGTTTTTTTATCGCCAAAATTAAATTCCGATAACATACTGATAATCTTTTTTGTGTCGGTCTCTCCTACTGTTGGATCACCGTCAGTTAAAAACATAATCAATGGCTCAGGTAATGTTGTTCCTGCGGTTTTTTTTACCAATAATGTATCCAATCCAGATTTACTTACATTCAATGCCGTTTTTAACGCACTGTAGATATTGGTGCCTAAAATAAAACATTTTTTTATAAACTTCATTTATTTAAAATTACTTCATTGCGTAATAGCCAATAAAGTTATTTTTTTAGTTAAAATGGTTATAGTAACAAAAATACTATCCACTATCCATGGATAAAGGACCATAACTTGAAATTTTCTCGCTTTCATTATATGCCTATGATGAATAAGCCAAATTATTTTAAAATAAATTGCTTGTTACAGGTACACTTTAATTATTACTTAAAAAAATACTTTAAGAAAGAGTTTTTGAAACAAATTCACCAAAGTTCTTGAGAAAAGAGATTCAAAAACTGTGAAAAAATATGTTTTTTCAATTTTTACTATAGGTACATACGCATAATTTTGCATGCATCCAGGGGCATTTTCAAGTATTATATACATATACTGTACGTACCGCCATAGTTCTCTAAGTTTTGAATCCTCTTATTTGCCTTATTGATATTATCCTGAGTTACTGCGTATGGTTCTGTAGATCCTTTACCAGAGATTTCCCCTCTGTTATAAGAATAAAAGCCAACTGGTTTCACAGGGTCATCTAAATTCCAAACCTAAAATGATTTTTTTTATTTCTATGTATAGCAAAACAAATGATTAATTTACCTTTACTCCACTATTGAACTCAATTATATCAAAGTAATCTCCTTCTTTTAATTCAGCTAATATAGCTAACATTGCTTCACGCAATTGTATAATTTTACGACCATACATACTTCCACTGATATCGAGCACAAAAATGACATATTTGTTTAAAGGTTTTAATTCACTAGGTGCAAAAAAGTGTACAAAATATCCGTCGTAAATCTGTAAAAATTAACGCAGGTATAATGCATATACAATGAAATTAATTCTAATTTCAAAGATATACAAACCATAATCTCACCACCTTGTGAATCTCTTTCAACATCATACTGAACAACAAATTGTCCGTATAATCCATCTTTGTGTTCGTTTTCTGTATTTTTCTTTTCGTTAATTTTTACCAATTGTTTTTGTTGATCGATTGTTGGAGTGAATGAAACATGTGCTTTTGTTTTCTTATCATTTTTAAATTCAATTTTTGCAATTGAATTACCTAAAAAGCATTGTACATCACACATACATATTTTCTCTAACTGTTTTTTTCTCAGCAATCTATTTATACTATTTATGCATAAATTTACTTACTTTCTGTGTTCTCATCAGCATCAACTTCATTTCCAGATCTTAAAACAGGTGTTCTTAGTACATTTATTTTAGAGTTTTCTAATATATTTACATCTACCGATAAATCACGCACAATTTGATTCAAATGAAGATTTATAACTAAATTGTATACTTCAAGTCTGCGGGTCAACAGTTCTTCATAAGTCAAATTAAACGTAGCTTTACTTAAAGCCTCTACGTTAACATTAACGGTGAAACGGTTTGAGTCACGTGCACTGAAAATAGATATGGGTATATTTAAAATATTGCAGAACTTTGTTTATTTGATATCAGGCATAAATAAACATTTATGATTATAATATTATAAGCGCCTCAAAATAAATTTTAAATGAAAATAGAAAATTTTAAAAGCCAACCGTATAGTTATTAGACTTGAAAATATAAGTGCAAAGATTTCGTATTGAGGCATTCATTTAATATTCAAGCAGTTCTTTATTTTTTCATGTACATAATATTATTTAATTTAAATTTATTATTAAATACATGGTTTTACAATTACCTGACAGCTACATGAGCAGCTCCAGTTCCTCTTTGCACTGCAGCATCATACTCTTGTTTAGCAGCTTTTTTTTCTTTCACGTATGCTTTATATACTTTTCCGTCAATTTCCCTAAAATCATTAATTGACTAATGAAACTGAAAATAGGATACTACGTTTGGCCATTTTCTGGTTTTAACATTTTTAAACCATAAACGTAAATAATACATTTTGACTCAAACAAATATGGTTTTTATAAAGATACTTACATAAGAAATGCAGAAATGAATGCCGTTTCAGGGATAACAATAGAAAACACAACCTCTTGTGAATAATTTGCTGGATTGGCAACTCTGCTTGAAACCACAGTTGTTGCATAACGATAGTGGACATCAGTATTTACTCTCATACTGTATAACTCTGGTTCTCTATTAACCGCTGTCGCTTCAGTCTAAGAACATTTATACATTATTATTTATTAACTCTAACACATAAACGTTAATATTTTATGTATGTATCTAATATGAAAATATTGTAAAAATATATATAAAAATACCGTACTTTCATTTACTTTAAATTCAATGTCAATTTTGCCGGTTAAAATTTACGAAATAATTTATGAAAAAAATGTTTTCATTGGAACTGGTGGTATATTTCATCTAAGTATTTAATTAGTCTCCACAATGTTATATTAAAAATTAATTTTTATAATTACCGTTGTAGGTGTAGATGGTCTATTATCTCCGATTATAATGAATTGATCTGTTGCCGGAAAACACCGTGAAAATCTCAACAGAGTGCATATCACCAAAATTATACCAATACGTGTCATTATCTAAAAAAAAAATATCATAAGATTTCAATTGGAAAAGTGTTCAAAACTTTGTAACTTATTTTGTAATGTCTAAATTCGAATTTATATTTTGTAACTTTATATAACTCTACCTATGTATTTTTTTCTAATTATACAGGAAGATTCAGCACTGTCGTGCCAAACTTGAACACTAGATTGGAAAAAATATTTTAAGCAAAAAACTCTCAATAAACATGTGTCCGGAAATTATTCCTTAGGGAACTACAGGCTTCCAAAGATTTTACTAAAAATGAGTTTTAATTTAATATCTAGAGAACGCTTTGTTATACACAAAAAATACACAAAAACATACTTTGCTTGTTTATCATAGGATAAACCGTTTTCAAGAAATATCGATGGACAAGAAAGCATGCAGAAATAACCTTAATATGGATGCTTGAAATTATAAAAAATAAATTTATATTCTTATTTCATGATAAAAAATAAGACAAAAAGTTAATATAAACATACTTTCTAAAATGCATTCTTATCAACAAATAGCCATTTTTAGTTTGTTTTTTAGTCATGTTAATAAAGTATATAGTCCGTGAGCCGTCAATCCCTATAACATACGTCATCGAGTTTCGGGCTAATTTTATTATGTAGGTCTAGTTTATCAACAGTAGGTAAAATAAATGCTTGTCGTCCGTGGCATATCTTGTCCAGTTATGTGCTAGCGCGGGTGTAAGGTGCTCATTTTAGGAGTACTTTTACGTCATCGAGTTTCGGGCTAAATTATATACCAAATTAAAGCTATAACAATGTATATTTTAAATCTCTCGGTCGTCCAGCTCATAGCTTGTCCCTTTTGTCAGTACGACCAAATTTATCTTTAAAAAAGTGTAATTTGACTCTGCGTTTATTCCAACTTAATATTTTTTTTATTGCTGAATATATTATTTAACTATATCAAAAATGTTTTTTTTATAAATATTGTTATATCGTTTAATAGATAATTATGTATTTAATTAAATATTGATGATATTATGAGAACGATGGCATTATAAAAAGGTATTTAACTAAAATTAGTCCATTCATTATAAGATTTGAGCTAGAAAAAAATGACGGAGTACATTTTTTCAAGAAATTGGTAGATTTTAATGTATAGAGCATGCCGATAACTCATCCCCCCCTTCAAAGGGGAGTGCATTACTTTCTAGGGGCTTACAAAACTGTCTAAAATCAGTTATTTAAGAATAACACTGGGGCTGTCAGTTTTAGGAGAAAACAGGTTAAATAAATCTTAAAGCTAATAAAAATACAAACAAAACAGTGTTTTTAAAAATGATGTACCGTAAATAGTTATTGAAATAGAGCCTGCGAAAAAATCACTTAGCGACGTCGAGTTTGGAGATTACGCCTGTAATGTAGAGTTACGTTCAACTGCTTTTTTTAATACGTCTTTGATTGAATTTCAAAATTAAATTTTAAATTATAATAGAGAAAAGAGTGCCCTTAATAATGGTCGGCACCCAATGTCGGAATCTCGATAAATGTTTGAGTTATAAGCACTCAAAGTTCTAGATATTACAAAAATTTAAGGAAAATTATTTATGTTTTTCGAGGACCCTAGAGAAGATCTTCTACCTCGAATAAAATAAATTCCAGCTAGGAATCGATAGAAAATTTAATGCCCTAATTAATAGTTTCTGTCTGACTATGATTATTTTAAAATTATTCAAGTTATAGGTAAATATCTAAAGACAAATTTTTATAACATAAACTTTTAATATACGCTGTTTTTGAATACAATTGCGAATATTATAACATAAGTTATGTGTTTTATATATTTTCCCATAATTTGAACAATTTTAAAGTAATCATGGTCGGACAGAAACCATTAATTAGGGCATTAAATTTTCTATTGATTCCTAGCTGGAATTTATTTTATTCGAGGTAGAAGATCTTCTCTAGGGTCCTCGAAAAACATAAATAATTTTCCTTAAATTTTTGTAATATCTAGAACTTTGAGTGCTTATAACTCAAACATTTATCGAGATTCCGACATTGGGTGCCGACCATTATTAAGGGCACTCTTTTCTCTATTATAATTTAAAATTTAATTTTGAAATTCAATCAAAGACGTATTAAAAAAAGCAGTTGAACGTAACTCTACATTACAGGCGTAATCTCCAAACTCGACGTCGCTAAGTGATTTTTTCGCAGGCTCTATTTCAATAACTATTTACGGTACATAATTTTTAAAAACACTGTTTTGTTCGTATTTTTATTAGCTTTAAGATTTATTTAACCTGTTTTCTCCTAAAACTGACAGCCCCAGTGTTATTCTTAAATAACTGATTTTAGACAGTTTTGTAAGCCCCTAGAAAGTAATGCACTCCCCTTTGAAGGGGGGGATGAGTTATCGGCATGTTCTATACATTAAAATCTACCAATTTCTTGAAAAAATGTACTCCGTCATTTTTTTCTAGCTCAAATCTTATAATGAATGGACTAATTTTAGTTAAATACCTTTTTATAATGCCATCGTTCTCATAATATCATCAATATTTAATTAAATACATAATTATCTATTAAACGATATAACAATATTTATAAAAAAAACATTTTTGATATAGTTAAATAATATATTCAGCAATAAAAAAAATATTAAGTTGGAATAAACGCAGAGTCAAATTACACTTTTTTAAAGATAAATTTGGTCGTACTGACAAAAGGGACAAGCTATGAGCTGGACGACCGAGAGATTTAAAATATACATTGTTATAGCTTTAATTTGGTATATAATTTAGCCCGAAACTCGATGACGTAAAAGTACTCCTAAAATGAGCACCTTACACCCGCGCTAGCACATAACTGGACAAGATATGCCACGGACGACAAGCATTTATTTTACCTACTGTTGATAAACTAGACCTACATAATAAAATTAGCCCGAAACTCGATGACGTATGTTATAGGGATTGACGGCTCACGGACTAATACATGTAACAGTAAAAGAACTGGCGTATGTTTTTGTGTATTTTGTGTCATATAATCTTATAAAAGTACCAACTCAGGAAAAAAATTAAGGAACAAGCAATTACTAGATCATAATCGATGGGCCCACTGGCCCCATACAGCCCTGGCCTAAAATATAATTGGTTAATATTAGAAATCGATAACACATATTATTACTAAACCATATACTAAATGTCATAATTTTATCACAAAGCGTTCTCTAGATATTAAATTAAAACTCATTTTTAGTAAAATCTTTGGAAGCCTGTAGTTCCCTAAGGAATAATTTCCGGACACATGTTTATTGAGAGTTTTTTGCTTAAAATATTTTTTCCAATCTAGTGTTCAAGTTTGGCACGACAGTGCTGAATCAGCCTGTATATTAATATTAAAAACCACTTGATATTAACTATATTCAGTTATGGGGAGTTTACATTTGCTGTTTTGCTCGGCCGAATACGATACTCGGACGAGTACTCGTAAGTGTCAACACCCGTCAACTCGTAATAGTGCCAGCCCGATCGCACGCGTTCCGATTCGGTTTCAGGTCTACTTTTTCGTGCGATTGGCTTACTGGTGCGAGCAAAAAGCATGTGTAAACAGATACATCATGCTGTCAACAATGTTATTTAATTCAAATCTCGCAAGACGACAATATTATTATATTTATTATAACAATTAAAAACATTAGTAGGTGGAATGAAAATAAAACTAATGAATTTTTTCAAGAGATACGGCCTTTAAAAAATCATTGGAGATTTGTGATAGTGGATTTATCATTTACGATGTTAAAAATAAAATAATTACTTATTATAGCTTATTACATTAACTAATGTGTTTATTACCGCATCTGTAACAATTTGGTTTATAGTATACAGTAGTTACATTTTGAACTGAAGTTAAAAGCAATTGAGAAACGTCAAACCAGAAAGCATGCTTATCATATTTTAATGTAGACAGAAAAGTACTAGCGCTAGTATCACCGTGCTGCTAATCGTCCGAGTGTAACAGCAAATGTAAACTCGGCATTTATAGATAAGGATACAATAATTTTATGTTTACTTATATTGTATAATTTTGATAAATTTAATTACCCAGAATTAATAATTTAAGAGTAAATTTTTCATCAAGTTCATAAAGATAATTTTGTATTTAAAGATTTAAAGGTCAATTAAAAATATTTTATATAAATAGACCAGTAGGGCAGAAGTTCATTCCTGTTAATAAAATATTTTTTTTATATTTTTATATTATACGAATACAAATATAATTTCTGAATGTCATTAATTAAGTGTTTTAAATTAACTACTATTATTATAAGTATTACATTATTTATATAAAGGCGGTGGGTAGATAAAGCCAATTTTTTACTCGTGAGTTAAACGTAGTATCATGTATAAAAATATTTTCGATGTTATTGTATTATTGATGATATATCATTTACGAACATTCAAGATTATTATTATTAATAAAACAATAAATAATATAAATTGCATGTCAAAAAGAGCGTATTTGTGTTTTTTTATTCATTTCTTACCCTTTTTTGAACTTCATATAATCCTGTAACGAGCACACTGTGAATCAAAATAAACTAATTCATGGAACGAAAGCTTGTTGAATATACTTTAATATTAATTCAGATTTTGTGATAAGCGAAAAACTGACTTTATCTGCCCTCCTTTAGTATTTTGTACATCGTCCAAATTTAAGAAGATTTCTATTATTCAACAGAAACTTTTTTTAATGAACGATGAAGCGCATTATTTCCCATATAAAATTTTGTATGACATTATATTTTGATTCTCTCAACATGATTTCAAATTAAAAATGAAGCTATAAATAGTGTGTTATTTTTATCGGATATTTTTAATGAAATATGAACCTACACATACCTACCTGAAACCAAATCAAAATAATAGATATGTTCTTTGCTCAGTTTTTAATATATATTTTGTTAGGTTAGGTAATATGAAGAATAAGCAGCGATGATTATAATAAATCAAATAGGCAAAAAGTTTGCCACCAGCGCACTCTTGCAATACGCTATCTAAACCGTTAAATATTGAACAATAGAATGTAATAAAAAACTGTGTAGAATAGAACTATCTATGTTTTTTCAACTATATATTTCAAAAATCCTAAACAATAATTCCTCAGTCCATGCAAGCGAAACCGTGGATTTAGCTAGTTATAATATAATTGCAAAAATCAACGTACTTACAAAGTTCACAACATGTATTTTAATTAATGTTTATTACTGTGTTTTTATTAATTCACTGTTTGTACTATCTACTATTATACAAATATTTATATAAAATATTAATGATAATAACTTGTCACCCCCACTTTTGAATCAAATATTTAGTAAACATACCTGTCTAACTAAAATATACTGAATAATAAATCAGCGGTCATCAAACCGTCCATCGCGTTACCAGTAGCTCATGACGGAATCTTCGGTCGTACTTTTTATAGAAATATTGGTACTGAATAAGTACCTTTAGGTAGGTACATGTATTTTTGTTTATATATATGTAGTTATATATGTATATGTCATATGTATATTGCATATGTGTAGCTCCCTAAATAAATTAAATTTATAAATTAGTTCCAGTTTTGTTGAGTTTGATTATCGCTGAGCTAGATTAATGTTTTTGTTTGTTGGTATTTCCATTTATTCATTTTATTATTACTTACTATGAATTTTAAATATAAAAAATAATAAATTAATGGAACTTAAAGATTTACTATAAATTTTATAATTCTTGGAATTACGTATGAAGTTATAAATTCATTTTATGATAATAATATATGGTAGTTGAAAAAATATACATCTTTTTATTTTGCACAATTCTTTACTACATTACATTGTTCAATATTTAACAGTTTGGGCAGCATAAAAATTTCAACCAATAATTTTTTAAATATATTTGTTTTATACTTAATATATCTTACAGATTTTCAAAGTATTACAAAGTAAATAAATAAAACATATACGTATTCTTATTCTAGATAAAACATTCATTCATTAATGATTATCTTATATTTAAATTTTTCAATAAAGTAACTACGAGTAATAATTTTTTAAATCCATTATTAATTTATTAATGTAAAATAAAAATATCTTTACATGCACAGAACTACCTAATTCTAATTTTTATATGTAGTTTTATAATATAATTTTGATGCATTCGGTTTATTATGCACCTATAAACGAATACAACTAATTAATATTATTATTATACAAGCACTAATTTGAGACGTTAGCATCTTCGCAGAATTTGGATAAAAAGAAGAAATATATTGTTCTAAAAATAAATCAAAAATTAAAAATGTATACAATATTTCTACAAGACACAATCTTACGATCTTTTACTGCTGCTTCTGCATCAACTGCTGATGTAGAATTTGGTTTTACAACAACCAAAGATGTTAGAGATGTTACGAAAGAGTACTATAATTAAAAAAAACATGTATTAAGTTCTTTATATTTTGCTTATTGTTAGCAATGTTATTCTATCAATACATATTTACCTTTAAAGCTAATCGTAACGCTTTTGTTTCTGGTGTTTCTTTATTCTCTTCGTCAATTGGATCAATGTATAAGTCTTTTTTGTCCAGTAATTGTTTAATAGTTAAATATGCCCATAAACGTTCTAGTGAAGGTTTATTCTCTTTTTCTGAAGAAGGTATAGAAATTATCTGAAAATAAAATAATATGAAAGATAGTCTGGAATTCAGAAATGTGAAGATAACTTTTTTTATTGTATTTCGGAAATTTACCTTAGGTGTAAATTCAGTAGGACCACGAATCGAATAACCACTAACTAGTGGATGAATATCTGGCATATCTGATGCGACTCTTCCGGCTACAACTAATTCCGAACCAGAAAATAGATTAGGGAATCCATGCTCTGTTACGCTGGCCTCTTCGATCTAACAAATATACGTTTTACAGAAAGAATTTAAAAAAATAAGTTCAAAAACACATACTTGATCAGCTGGATATTTAAACTTTACATCGGTGAGAAGAAGTGAAGAAATTTGTTTATAAAAATGTTGTAACTGTAATGAAGCATCAGCTGCTTCATAAATATGTTTCATAAAACCAGAATTTTTTAGAGCCATTTCTTTAAGAAATCCTCTATCTACACCTTTTCCAAACGCTAACGAAAATATAGCTGTTTTCTTATCGCCAAAATTAAATTCCGATAACATACTGATGATCTTTTTTGTGTTGGTCTCTCCTACTGTTGGATCGCCGTCAGTTAAAAATATAATCAATGGCTCAGGTAATGTTGTATTTGCTGATTTTTTTGCCAATAATGAATTCATTCCGGATTTACTTACTTCCAATGCTGTTTTTAAAGCATCATAAATGTTGGTAGCTAAATGTAAATGGAAAATACATTAAGATATTTTTATAAACTTCTTATATTAAAAAAATAAGTGTACTTTATAATTTATATTTTTTTGCTTTGACTTAATACAACCTACTATATTGAAATACGTTGGCACATTGTTGTTTTTTCAGTGCAAATATATTTCCATTATTACACACAAGGTTTTCAAAGCCTTGTTTTAAAAACTCAAATAAATTTTCTTTATTTAAAAATCAGTTAAATTATCATTTAATAATGCTGAAAACCAAATAAAATTTTGTTTATAATCAATATTTAAGTTAAGAATAAAATCTTTGATTTTTCTTTGTAGCTATAAAACATCGGTTTATATGATCTTAAAAAAATAGATATTATCTATGAAACCATAAGGTGTAATTCATTCATGACCCCACAAAGGGAGGACTGACAGGGGTTTAACCTGGGAGCTCGGCATGGCGATGGCGTGTCAATAAGCTTTTTTTGGTCATTGTAAAAAAATTTATTAGACTTTTTAACGGAAAGGGACCCCTCGAGAATTCTAGCCTGGAGACCCGCGATATGATGTGGGGGCCGTGTGTTCCTATATAAATAAACAATAATATGTACCACCAGAGACAGCTAATTTTTTAGCTATGTATTTTCCTTTAGATATATTATCGTGAGTTGCTGCATATGGTTCTTTAGTATTATGTTTGAAAACTTCCAATGGGTCATCCAAATCCCGAACCTAAAAATAATTTATCATTGCATTTACAGTGTATCTACATTCTACAATACGAATGACTGATTTACCTTTACTTTACTACTGAATTCAATTATATCAAAGTAATCTCCTTCTTTTAATTCAGCTAATATAGCTAACATTGCTTCACGTAATTGTATAATTTTACGTCCACCCATACTTGAACTAACATCAAGTACAAAAATAACATATTTGTTTAATGGTTTTAATTCATTTGGTGCAAAAAAATGTACGAAATATCCATCGTAAATCTGTAAAAAATAATCCAGACATAATATGTATTCAATGAACTTATAATTACAAATTTATACAAACCATAATCTCACCACCTTGTGGATTTCTTGCAACATCATACTGAACAACAAATTGTCCGTATAATCCATTTTTCTTTTCTTTTTCGGTATTCTCATTCAATTTGTTCAATTTTTTTTGCTCGTCGATAGTCGGAGCAAATGAAATATGTGCTTTAGTTTTTTGATAATTTTTAAATTCTATTTTTGCAAAGGGATTACCTAAATAATATTTTTTATATGATACATTTTACTGGAATAGTACATATCACAGATAATGTAATATTACCCACTTTCTGTGTTCTCATCAGCATCAACTTCATTTCCAGATCTTAAAACAGGTGTTCTTAATACATTTATTTTAGAATTTTCAATTATGTTTACATCTACAGAAAAATTTCGTACAATTTGTTTTAAATTAAGATTTATAACTAAATTGTATACTTCAAGTCTGCGGGTCAGCAGTTCTTCATAAGTCAAATTAAACGTAGCTTTACTTAAAGCCTCTACGTTAACATTAACGGTAAAACGGTTTGAATCGCGCGCACTGAAAATGTATCAAATATAGTAAAACCTATAACAATCATAATTTACGTTATATCAAACTTATCCAAATACAAAATTCTTGTTGAGAATTATAATTTCTATGCATTTAGTTGCAATATTTGAATAAAATATTAACCGTTATATATTTAAAAGTATACAAAAATTCCGTACTAAGATATTTAATTTTGTGTTCAATATTTTTTAATTTATATTATTCAAAATTATTATGATTACTTAATTTATTCAGTTACCTGACAGCTACATGAGCAGCTCCTGTCCCTCTTTGTACTGCGGCATCATACTCTTGTTTAGCAGCTTTCTTTTCTTTCACGTATGCTTTATATACTTTTCCATCGATTACCCTGAAATCGTATATTAATATAATTAACAGTTTTAATACTTTTAAATACGTTTAAAAATCCGCAGTAATTTTGAAGAGATTCTGGATTTCTTTGCAGAAACAACATTGTTTTGGTAGTTTCAATTGCATTGTGTACCTAATGCTTTTATTATTATGAATGAAAGATAAAACTTTAATTTAAAAAAACTTGGATTGTAATACTAATTATATGTTAAATGCAAACTGAAGATAGTCTAGTACGTTTGGTTATTTTCTGATCTTAACTTTTTTTAATCCAGAAAATGATACTGTTGACTTAAGTAATATATTATGACCATCCAAACGACTTATACTAAGATACAAAATTCACAACAGTTAACAATTAAAAAATGAATATGTTTCTTTATATAAATACGTACATAAGAAAAGCAGAAATGAATGCCGTTTCAGGAATAACAATAGAGAACACAACCTCCTGTGAATAATTTGCTGGATTGGCAACTCTGCTTGAAACCACAGTTGTTGCATAACGATAGTGGACATCAGTATTTACTCTCATACTGTATAACTCTGGTTCATTTTTAACTGCTGTAGTTTCAGTCTAATAAAATTTACAACTTAATTTTATAAACAACACAAAAACGTTAATATTCTTATATCAAAGTAGTTTTACTATATTATTTTTTGAACAACGTTTTTACGTTGTTTGTACATTCTGTTTTGTGAATTAATAAAAATATTGTAGGTGTCGAATACTACAAATGAATGATATTTACTACAAATTTTGAATTTTTTTCTATATTCTGCTCCAAAAAACTTAAAGTGCGACACGGGATAAAACCCAAAAAATTATACAATTAATATTTTCATTCTAAAAATTGTCACTTTCAATGATTTACCATATTAATGGTTTATAAATAATACATAGTATTGAGTTAGGAATTAATTTTCATTAATACCGTTGCAGGTGAAGATTGTCCATAATCTGCGATTGCAACGAGATTATCTGATGTCGGTAAGCATTGTATGAACTGCGGTAGAGTGCAGATCACCACGATTATAGCAATGTATGCCATTATCTTAAACAAATTTATTATGTCAGTATTTGTATACACAAGACTAAACAAAAACATATTAAGCATGCGTCTGGAATTTTTTTGCGGAATAAAAGTTTTTATACAATATCTTTATAACCTACCAAGTAATTAAATGTATTAACAAATTCTCTCTATTGTATTACTATATATTCAAAAAATAAACTTACTTATAGACACAGCATAGTTTAATAAATATACATATTATAACCAATAGTTTATTGTGTATAAATTATTGTAGGTATGTACGAGTTATCCTGTATGTATTTAATGACTGAATCATCTGTATAAAAATAAACACTTTGAATGATAAGACCTTGTAATGAAGCTAAAGGCCTCTATACACTACCCAATTTGACATCCAATATGCAGGGTCCCTGCATCGTAGGTCCTGAATAAGCAAATCGGAACGATTATATATAAAAAATAAAACGGGCAAGTGCTTGTTGGGCACGCAGATGATAGGGTTCCGTAGTCATTCTCACTACGATTTATAAAAAAAGTTTTTTCAAAATTTTCGTGACCGAAGGGTTAAAATCAAAAAGACATTTGGCTTTTACTATTGCATTTTAAGAGACCTATCAAAAAAATGAGAGTTCACTTTTCAGTCTATAGAAGGGGCGTCCAAAATATTTTTGACAATGTTCGTTATAATTTTCAGTGAAAGTACTAATTAAAAGCTACATTCTGGAATTTTTTCAGATTTTTTAAATCGGTAGTTTAGAAAATAGAGGGGGGTTGGGCGCTTTTTTAACGACTTTGGAGAGCAAATACATCGTGATTAAAGGGTTAAAATCAAAAAGTTTTTATATATTTTTTGTTGCATTTTAGGAGACCTTTCTAATGACACCCCACTCAACGGGGTAGGTGAAATTTTTTTTTGATAACACTTTTCATTTTATGAAAGGGGGGTCTAAAAAATTTTTATTTTCAAAAATCTTATCATTTCTGTTTTTGGGTCATTAATCTACGACCGTATACCAAATTTCATCTTATTATCTCAAAATTTTTGAAGACGGACGGACGGACGGACATGGAGAAACTATAAGGGTTCCTAGTTTTCTACGGAACCCTAACAAGCAATTTACCCCCACTCTACTTCTTTACAAATCAGCCCTGTAGATTGGGTAGTCTATAGAGACCTTAAGCCTACATCACAAGTAGTGAATACAATACCGGTATCCCGAAATACCGAAAACCGGGATACCGGTCAATTTTCTCCGGTATTACGATACCGGTATTGGGTCGAATTATACCGGTATTTCGGTATATTTTCGGTATTTAAAAAAAAATTAAAACATACAAATTAAGAATTTTAAAACGAGTACATCTGATAACTGCCAACAATCTGTTAAATATAACCAAACTTTTTTTTGATAATATATTTATATTATTAATATTATACATGCACCTAGATCATATTTCGGAAAAATATGTTATACATCATTGCAGTAACGGTCTCGCTCAGAATTAAATGTAAAACTTTTTAGATTTTAGAGCTAATTATTTTATATGCCTTCTAAAATTAGTTTGCAACAAAACAATTGCGCGCCTATTTTAAAAATTATAGTTAATTTTAATTAATTTTAAATTATTTAAATCTTTGATAACTATTTATCCAGGTACATAAGTATGTTTGGGGTTAAAGCACTGATTTGGTATTATTGTATGGTTTTATTTGTATATTTAACGAAAAAAATTGATAAATTTGAATTTTGAACGTCCGTTGACGCATGCGTACAACCTGTTTCGGTTGTTAGGAAATATTCAATTTTAGCCATCATGTTTGACTTATAATCAGTCCAGTCATGTCAATGGATTTAAAGCTATAATATACATAATTCATAATAAATATATGAAATATTTATTATTTTTAATTTTTGCCTTAAATAATTCACGATACGTGTAGTAACGGATTTAAGGGGCTTTAGCTCTCCACTCAAAAATTATGGTTCCCCCCAGTTCTACTTACGATTCCTGGATTGATCCATGAATAGGTGTAATAACAAAACAAAATTGAATGTTCTATGTATACTATAATAATATATCTATGTATGTATAACAAAACTTTATCGAAAAAATAATATTCTTCAGTATTTTAAAAATATACCAATGGCAACTTACAACAATATCGAAATTATTTTTTTAATGAAGGTATAAGAAAAATATTAAAATTCAATATTAATTAAATTAATTATTTTTTTATCAAAGTCGTTGTGAACTGTTTAAATTCAATATTGTATAGGTACATAAAGATTTTATAATATCATACATATGAAGGTACTTACAAAAATCAATTTCTACAAAGTTGTCTGATATTTATGAAATCTACACATGTATAATTTCTTCTTAATGACTTTCACTTTAAAATAAACTACAATATTTTTTTATTTATAAAATTTTATAATATTTACATTTATTTTCAACAGAATTAAACTTTATTATTATACTTATTTAATTGTTTTTATTTTTTTATTAATAAAAAATGCAAATGTAACTTTATATATTTATTTTTTACATTTATTATAATTGTATATATGTAGATTATTGTAGATATATTATCTTTAATTTTTTTTAAATACCGGTATTAATACCGGTATCCCGGTTTTGACATAAAAAAATACCGTAATACCGGTATTACGATTTTGGTCCGGTATTGTATTCACTAATCACAAGACATACATATAACACATTATATTATAAATAATTTGCTCTCGAGCAAATGCTAAGGTAACGTTATCCGTGAAGCATCTGCATTAAGTAGAAAGCAGCGACATAAAAACAAGTGTACCTCATAAAATGTATTTCATTTACACTATAATATATTTATTACCATTCAGAATCCTGAGCAAATTCATAATGATTTGACACCCGCAGATTACACTAGCTTATCTTTTGCTCTCGAACAAATTCCTTATAATATAATTATAATTCTTTATAAAACATTATATGAGAGAAGTATTCAATGGTGGCTTCTGGCTTGACTAACGTCATGCGCTGTGAACCCCCTTAGTCAGCACGCTTCAACAAGGCTGCCTGCATATGATAGTGTATTGCCTATACACCTTACCATGCAGTAGTTGATTTGTGATTGCAACCGGCCGGCAAAGAATGTAGATACAATGTACTAAGCTATTGTATATTGTAGCAAAATTAATCAATTACCGCATGGTGTTCATTTTGTTGTAATTCTCTGTATATACAAGATAATGTAAAGACAAGGTAGTCTCAGTAGCTCCCTGACCAATCAGCGTTTGCATGGGTATTACATCACCACGGTGATATATTTAAATGTTATAATTAGTACAGTAAAAATAAAAAATCATAGATATATGCTGGTCAGGTTTTAGGATATATTTTGTTACGTTAGGTAACATAAGGAATAAGTAGTGATGACAAAAGTCGGAAAAAAGTTTTCCGCTAGCGCGATCTTTTGCAATACGCTGCCTAAACCATTAAATATTGAACATTACAATGTAGTAAAAAACTGTGTAGAAAAATCAGTATTTTTTAACTATATTTTTCAAAAATCCTAAACAATATTTCCGTAATACACGCGAGCACAGCTAGTTATTATATATATAATTTTTTTTTATTAAAACTAACTAATATTATATAAAATATGTAAATATTTATCCTTTATTTTCTATATTCTGTTTCTTTTTTATTAATATCAACATTCTTAAAAAAAATCAATTTATATAAAGATATCTTCCTACACGCAGACTCTTCCAAACCAAATTAACAAAGATATATGAAAAATATCTCTAAAATCGAACAGTTATAAACATAGTCTATAATTTGAGCCACCGTTAATGACATAAACTTTGTTTTAATTAGTCCTCCAACGCCCAGAGGTCGTTAGTGAATACCACACACACCCACGGGTTCCACAAGCAATTCTGTACCCATCCAACCCACTACTGGGCATGGCCCTATGTCTAATTGTTTTACCCGTAGAATAAATCATCTAACGTCATTTATATTGTATTATATTTTTCGGATATTTCATTTCAATTAAATAGTTTAAATATAATTAAATTGTTTTTTAATAAAAAGTGGTACTAGGCTGATTCAATTCAAAGCCAAAATAAACACTAAAACAATTATGTGACTCATTAAATTTGGTAGACAATTTTCAGATTTTACAACAGATATCGTTGAAAATTAACGTAAAAGATAATAAAAAATATCGAGAATTGAATATTTTTCAGAAGCTGCAATGATATTTTTTTAATAAAAAATTTCACGGTATTAAACATATTAAACAATGATAAAAAGAGAGTTGAATCCATTCAATCCTTCTCTATTACCCGCTAGCGGCGCTAATAGACTTCGTGCACATAACCAACAGTCATAAATAATCGTTTTAAATGTATATATTAGCCCAGTGCCAAAGCCTTTGAAGAGAAAAAAAATTCTCTACAGGATAACGATGGTGGGAATCGTTGCTAAAGATGATTACAAAAAGATGGGAAAAATGCACCTCTGCACATGTAGCGGTTTCGAAGGGGGGTGGTTTTTAAGGGTTGAAAATGGGTTTTTGCGATTTTCGGCGAAGTACGACTTTCTATCGAAAAATGGTCTACAGTAAAGTTGTAGATAAAAAATAAATCTACAATTTTGTTTCAAACCAAATTACAACATAACCTCAAATTTTCCGAGATAACGGCGAAATACCGTTTTTTTGAATGTTCGAGTTTTTTATATCAAAAAAAATTTCAAAATACTTGAAATTTTCATAAAATGTATGTTTTGAAGTCCTTTAATTTTACCGATCTGTTCGGAATTTCAAAGTTAAATATTTCCTGAAATATTAACGTTTTTCGAAAAAAATGAAATTTTTTCAATCGAAAAATTGATCGTAGAAATTTTTGATTTTTTAACTTTTAGGGGGCTCAAATTTTTTGTATTGAGTCGAACTTTAGGATAGATAAAAAATTCAAATACCTTTACATTTAAAAATTTTGTGAAAAATTAAAAAAAACAAAAATATCGATTTGTAAAAAACGCAATTTTATTTTTCAATCACTACAAAAATTTTGTACTAATCATTAAATTTTTGTGCTAAAATACAAGAATAAAATATATTCAATTTAATAAAAGGATAATTAACTAAAAAAAATATAATACAGCGTAAATTGATAGGAATAGGATGCTGTAAATAAGTAATTTTTCGGTAATAAATCGTAAAAGCATTATAAATTGAATTTTTTTTACATATATTTAAAATTACTTTGTTCTAAAAAATATAAGAAAGTTCCATAACATAGTACTTATATAATTTTACAGAAAATTAATATACTATTATTTTATTTTTAATAAAGTTATTTTATTACTATGTTAAAATTTTTCAATTAATTAATTATAGCATTCTTTTCCTATAAATTTACATCGTATTATATTTTTTTTCGTAAATTATCCATTTACAAAATTAAATATATTTTATTCTTGTCTTTTAGCACCAAAATTTAATGATTAGTACACAAATTTTATAGTGATTGAAAAATAAAATTGCGTTTTTTACAAATCGCTATTTTTGGTTTTTTTTAATTTTTCACAAAATTTTTAAATGTAAAGGTATTTGAATTTTTTATCTATCCTAAAGTTCGACTCAATACGAAAAAATTGAGCCCCCTAAAAGTTAAAAAATCGAAAATTTCTACGATCAATTTTTCGATTGAAAAAATTTCATTTTTTCTGAAAAACGTTAATATTTCAGGAAATATTTAACTTTGAAATTCCGAATAGATCGGTAAAATTAAAAGACTTCAAAACATACATTTTATGAAAATTTCAAGTATTTTGAAATTTTTTTTGATATAAAAAACTTGAACATTCAAAAAAACGGTATTTCGCCGTTATCTCGGAAAATTTGAGGTTATGTTGTAATTTGGTTTGAAACAAAATTGTAGATTTATTTTTTATCTACAACTTTACTGTAGACCATTTTTCGATAGAAAGTCGTACTTCGCCGAAAATCACAAAAAACCATTTTCAACCCTTTAAAACCACCCCCCTTCGAAACCGCTACATGTGCAGAGGTGCATTTTTTCCCCTCTTTTTGTAATCATCTTTAGCAACGATTCCCACCATCGCTATCTTGTAGAGAATTTTCCTGTTTTTTGGTCTCAAAAAGTCGGATTGGCACTGGACTATATTACGATATTTTATTGGAATTATTTGTTTGTTAGTACGTCAAAGTCCACCCAAGTTGCTACTAAAGTCCACCCGTTAGTTGGCGCTGTCATCGCGCACGCTGCGAATAACAAACTAGCTGTTATCCACGATTTCGTCCACGTGGTAATACAGATTTCTGTTATGATAGTAGATAAAACAAGTTTTTAGTTTTGCATTAGCACGCTAGATGTCAAAAAATAACGCAAAAAAGTATAACCTATCACGCGTAAAAATGCCGCACACCCATTTTTTATCCAATCGATTTTTCGGGAAACAAAGTAGTCTATGACCATCCTACCAAATTTCATCAATATCGGTTTAGCGATTTAGCCGTGAAAAGTAATAAACAGAGAAACAAGCAGAGACACTTTAGCATATAATATCAGTATGGATAATTAAACCACAAATTATAATATACAAACCTGTATGTAAATATAAACCAAAAAAAAAATTACAAAAATAAAATATTTATAAAACCACAAGAAAAACTTGAATGTATAATCTTGTCATGTTAATTAGAATTTAATCATTCTTACCACAGAGCTGGGAAGCCTAAGAAGGGTCACTTATAGGTGAAGGGCTGTAACCTGACCCCCGGTAACGGAACCGGAACTCAGAGCCCGTGCGCAATTATTAATCACCTGTGGTCTTCCTGACTACCGCCAATCAGAAGTCAGTATACTAAATTTTATATGTTTTTAATGTAGGTACATATAAATCGTTTATGTTCCAAAACTACTTTTGTCCGGTATATTATAAAGAATTTATAATCTCAGAAAAAAGCTAAACTAATGCTATCAACGAGTATTAAATATAGGTAGGTATAAATGAATTAAAATGATAAATCACGTACCTACAGTTCTAAATAATGGTATGGTTTATATGAATGACCTTGATGCATGCGCGTTAAATAGAAATCAGCGATCTAAAAGTAGTGGTGACATATGCACCTCTTAAAATACATTGAATTTACATTATTTTACATTTATTACTGCTGCTCAAAATCCCGAGTAAAATTGTTTTTATATTTTAAGACATTTCTTTAAATTTAAATCTTCAAGTATATCGTTCTACTTTTAAAAAGCCTTCGTCTTCAGCTTTTCATAGCATGGTAAGAATTTCGACTACCCTGTTTTGAACTTTTATTTGAATAGACTGAAGCTACATCTGCAACTTGGTTGCATCTGCTGCAATATCCACTGGCGAATTTAAAATTTAAATGTATTTTATTGTAATACATCATTGTATTTGTATTTTTTGATAAATTTGTTAATGGCATATTTTAAATTATTGTAATTGTAATCTTAAATATATGTATTAACGAAATTGGTTTAAAGGTTTTATATTTATAAAAAAGAAATTTTTATTTTTAATATAGTAAATTAATTATAGGTGTTATTAAGATTTATTTAAAGAAATGAAATTCGTTAACCATTTTAAGAAAAATGGTGTGCTATTAATATATTTCAAATAAAATAGAAGAAACGCCCTTATTACTCACGCTTTGGTGTAATATTTAAAAAAATGGATAACTTTTAAGCTCCTCATAGTGTATAAAAAATATATAATTATATGAAGATAAACTTAGTTTAAAAAAATGTATTTGTAAAACAAAAGAAAAATGTTTAATTATAATTATTATAACTATTCAAAAAAATATAAACAAATAAATTATTTTAGATATTTATGTACAAAATATATACAATAACATTACAAAACAAACATATTAAATTGAAACATTAATTTCTATAGAAATTTAAATAACACACGCCTCCATAAATTTAAAATGAATTAACTTAAACGAGGCAACCAAAAAAATAACTTGATGATATATTTAACATAGAATAAACAATTTCTTAACTGCAAGATACAAATTCATTTCCATTTTTTTCGATTTAGTGAATATATTTATGATATAAAAAAACAAGATTTCAGGTATTATGTAAAAATAATACAATGAAAATGATCGTATAAATTATTCATGATTTTGTCGTAGGTCGGGAACTAATCGTCTGAAGGCAGTGGTGGGTTTAAGAAAAAGGACTCATAAAATAAAATTTAGAGCAACTTATAAATGTGAGAAAATAAAAAAAAAGTTTTATGTAGTTATATAAAATATAATAAAAGGTATATGTATAAAAATATAATGTAGTGAAACTTGATTAAGTGGGACTTGAATAAGTGGGAATCTTCTATAACTAGAATTTATACCGAGGCTTCGCCACATCTGGAAACATATCTGGAAAACTAGGTAAATGGGACACCTTTTTAAGTGGGATAAAATAACTGGTCCTTTGAGATTTCAGCTATCCAGGTTTCACTGTATAACAAAAAATGATTTTTCGAATTTATTGATGCAAATTGATAGTAATTTTAGATTTTGTTGATTTTATTATATTTAATTTGCATGCATATTCAAAATATTTTCGCGGGCCAAACTAATTACTCAGGCGGGCCAGATTTGGCTCGTATACGTAGAAGATAATATTATTTTAATATGCTATACAATTATTGATATACCCTATAATGGCTTATGAATAATGTTAAAGATAATTAATCAATACTAAAAATATATTTGCTTTTTTTAAGTGGGGGATCGTAAATTTACATCATGAATTCTGTAATTAATATTTTTGTTTAGTATTAAATGCATTAATAGATACATTTAAATATAATTTGCAAATATCGATATGCTTTAATTCAATGTCAGTGTTAAATCCACCACTGTGTTCAGCTCTTCTTTAAATGAGATTAAGACATCTTTGTTTGTTTTTAAAATGATGATTAATGGCATCTCTTATATAATTTGTGTCCAGACTTTTCAGAAAAAAAAACTGTTACCGCACTTCGCTTGGTAAAAAATGCACTTCCTTTCTTAAATGGGACAGAATAATATGATAAATGTATTTTGTAGGATGTTGATTTTTTTTAAGTTTCTATTTTACTAAATTATGAAACTTCTTTCGTAAAATGGGTTAGTTTTAATGATGAATGTATTCTGTAGAATAAAGTAAAATTTAATACAAAAGACTATTTCAGTAATTTATGATATTTTTTCTTATTGTAGACTGGGCGTATCGTTTCAGTTAAACACTCGAAAATAATGAGTTTATAAAAAGTATTTAATATTTAAACCACATAGAAATTCATAAAATAGATATTTGTGTATCTAGGGCGAAAAGTGGCTGTTTTTCGCACGAGTGGGAATGTTTGTTAATCGAGGCGTTAGCCGAGATTAACAATCACACGAGTGCGAAAAACGCACTTTACACCCGAGGTGCACACAATATTTTTTCTAAAACCTTATTATAATATTAATAATAATGTAATATGATTTTTTAATTAAATAATAATAACTTGTCATATTAATTATTAATATTGAAATTTAAATCAAGTAGGTACGTACATTTTGAAAAAACAAATGAATCTTGTTATTCTTTGACATTAGATTATTTTCACTCACGTATTTTATTCTGTGATTTTATTATTGTAATTTAAAATAATATGGAAAGTGATAATGAAAATTGCACGCCGCCAGAAATATCGGAAGCTGCAAAATCGGTTATTTCAAATCTACTACCGACAAAATCCAAATTAACATATGAAAATACATATATTAAATTCCGTGAATGGTGCCAGAAGAAAGAAGTTAGAAAAATAACTGAAAATGTATTACTCGTTTATTTTGTTGAAAAATCTAAAAATGTACAGTCTTCAACACTGTGGTCCATATATTCAATGTTAAAATCTACTATTAATATAAAAGAAAACATTGATATAAGCAAATTTTCTAAATTGGTACCATTTCTAAAAAAAAAATCAGTAGGATATCAAGCTAAAAAGTCCAAAATTTTGACAAGAGAACAGATTAATAAATTTCTAATAGAAGCTGACGATGAAAAATATTTATTAAGCAAGGTAACTACATATATTTGTACAATATTTAAAAAATAATATAAACTGTTTTATTATTTTAGGTTGCTTTAATTATGGGAATATCTGGAGCATGTCGGCGCGACGAATTAGTGAAAATGACAATCGATGATATCGAAAATGCAGGTTCTATTTTAATAGTACGAGTACCAGATACAAAAACGGGTATTCAGCGGACATTTATAATTAACAACTTAAATTTTATTGAAATTTATCAAAAGTATCTTGCACTACGACCAACTAATTATAATAATCGAAGACTGTTTTTAAAATATCAAAATGAAAAATGCACGAGACAGGTTGTTGGTATAAATTATATTGGATCGATTCCTAGTGTAATAGCTAGATTTTTAAAATTACCAGATGCCAATGCTTACACTGGACACTGTTTAAGACGTAGTTCAGCTACACTGCTTGCCGATGCAGGAGCTGATATTAATATTTTAAAGCGTCACGGAGGTTGGAAATCTTCAACTGTGGCAGAAGGATATATAGAGGATTCACTAGAAAATAAAATAAAAATTGCCGATAAAATTATTAACAACTGCAAGCCAAATTCGAATGTTGATGTCCAGCTCGACCCATCTACTTCTAAAGCAATTGGTCTTTCAAAGACAGTAACATCATCTTCAGGATTACATATCAATAATTGTGCTGAATGTACTTTCAATATAAATATTGTAAATAATTAATTAAAATTTTAAAATAAAATTTTTCATTACAATTAATATAGTGGTATTATTTATGTACTTGTGTATTATAGTATTAATTAAAAATATTATATAAAAAGGCGGAGTATTGGTGATATAGATGTGGCAAATATTTGTTATGTTTGTACATACCGCAAACTTGCCATCCACACATGGTATTCAAATAAATTTGACAAACATTTGTTCAAGTATAGCCATATAAAAATGGACATCCTTACGGCAACATCGTTTTATTATGTCAGTGTTTATATAAAAATTAGCTTATTTATTAATCGTAAAAAAATGAAAATGTATGTGTTACTGTTACTATAGAAACACTTTTACGCTCGCCGTGCGTAAAAGTAACTTTGTCGCACGGCGAGCGCAAAAGTACTACTTTACGCACTGAAATGACAAAGAAAAAGCCTACTTTTTAACACGGTTGTAGAAAAAATATTTTTTAGAATCACCAAAAAGTATTAAATTTTAGAAAGATCAATTTAAGTATTTATATTACAAATAGATTTTAAGTATTTTGTTTCCAGTTTTAAATTATGTATAAATATATTCATTTTAAAAATTATAATTTTAAAGAGTTTTATCATTCTTTGTTATTAGTATCAGAAAGTTACTATATAGGTATATCTGCATGAACATATAAATAAATAAAGTACTAGACACGAGGCGAAATGATTATTATCTTTACATTTATCACAATAATTATCTTTAAATATTCTTTGATAATGATCTTGATATTGAAAATAGTGAATATTTTTTTTGCAGTAAAAAATTGATATATTATTGTTAAAAATATGTTACTCAGATATTACGGGATTTCCCTGACTGTCTACATTTAAAACACCGCAAAAAGTCACTTTTTTATTGTGTTGATAACATGTTAATCCAGTAATCAGGTTATTTTGATTTCAATAAGTATTTTGGTTTTATTTTAGTTTTTTACTAATAAAAAAGGTATAAGAATATAAATAATGTTTCTTTGATAAACCTTTTAAAAGATAAATAAGGTAATTAATTACTTTCATTAATTAAATCCGTATTGGATAACTATCAGATATTATCCGAAATTATTACCATCAACCATGCATTAAAAATGTTGAAAATTACACGCCCCAACTTACAAATCTAGCTGCATCTTTTGAATCGAATACTAATTTTTAAGGTAAACAAAGTACAAAAAATGAAGAAAATCAAAAATAATTAACTTTTCAGATGGAATGACCTATAAACAAGAACTGAACATGAATCATCCATTTTCCCTACACTTTCTTATAGCTAAAGGGTTGATAAAACATATTCTGAAAAAAAACGTCACCCTAATTTTGCAAAACGAAATAATCTCCAGCACATAGTACGATATAATCAGTTCGTTTGCTAGTAGAATTCAAAATGAACTTTAATAATATAGATTTCACTCCAAAAAAAACTCTATAAGTGATCTATATTTACAAACTGAAACTAATTTCACAACACAGTACCTGCATACCAATAAAAAAAAACATCGCAAAAAATCACACGGTTTTCGGTGAAGGCGGACGGTTCGATACCGGACATTGATTGCATGCGGTGGAGTTAGAGGGGGTGGGGGGTGATAGACCGCGGCTCCGTACCTGCAGCAGGCCTGGGATCACGTCAATGGTGTTGTACGGGTCAGACAGAATAATTACCGCCCCGTAAAACACACTCGTAGTAGAAATGCCCAGAAATTGATGTGTGTACAAATTTTAGACTTTGGTGCGTGAGGAATTTTTTTTTGTTGCGGTGGCAATCCTAGTTCTTTCTTAAAGATTGTATGCATCGTGTTTCACTTCCCAGTTATACATATTATTGTTTTATTTATTTGGTTAATTTAATTTTGGATTCACATTTTATGTAAATCTGAGGTAATCTATTCTATTTTAGCAGTTTTTATAAATATTGAATGACACGAAATCGTCTGAACCAATTTTGATTAGACTTCAACTGTTCGAAAGCTTAAAATCATATTAGAATTAATTTATAATATAGATGATTATTGATCATTGATATAAAATATTGTAGCAAAGCCAGAGTAGCTCGTATTAAGGACAATTATATGATTGATATTTTTTCATTATAATCTATAGAAAAATTATAATAGCAGTTGTAATATTGATGTAATTAAACGAACACATATTGAAAAAAAGTTTTTTTAAATTGTATAAAATAAAATAAATATTGATTTGACGAGTGCAGCCGTAACGAATTTCTAGATATTTTTCTACTCCAGATATTTTATTTATTGGAATAGGTAAGGTAATAATGACTTAGTGGGTTTAGTTAGTTTTAAAAAGTTAATCAAACTTCAAACTCAAATTTTATTTATTTTTAGTGTTTCGTGAAAACGTAACACTTATGCATGGAATTACGGTGTCCGTCCGTCTGTCTGTCATAGGCGATTTTTTCTGAAACTATTCGACGTAAAAATTTGAAATTTAGCACAGAGATAATGGCCCAATTATAGACGTGAAACATAAAAAAATAAATTTTGATTCTAGGGGTAAATTGGGTAATGGAAATAAAAAATTTCTGAAGCATTGTGTAGGGCTGTACGGTGTCAAATTAAAGCTTATTGAAGTACGATTTCAACAATATGTACAAATTACATATAACGATGCATTTTTCTAAACATTTTTCGAGAAAAACTGTTTTAAATTGCTGTCCTTCATTCTTATCACCAAAATAATCGCTCAGAAAAATCATCGGGATTAAAAAATCTAACACGATCAATTGTTTTAAACAATTTGATTGTTTATTTCCTTATAACTGAGGAACCATTGGTTTTAAAGAAAAACAAAATTCTACAAAAAATATTTCTCACGATGTAATAAGGATTGCTTGCACTTGTCTTTTAATCATATACCTTCTAGAAAATACAACTAAAGAAAAAATACAAGCATTAATTGATTTAGTTTATTTTAACTTTTGGAACTTCTTATTAAATATTATGATTATATTCAACTATTGTATTTTACTTACTGAAAAAGGCTCAAAATATAAATATGCAAAGTTTGAAATATTAAAAAATAAAAATCCATAAATCAGTCCACTTAAAAATAATTGAACCGATAATTTAACGCTTACAATTCATAAATGCGTTCAAAAAATTATTCATACAAATTTAAAAACAATAAAAATCAATTACAAAACACTAATATGTGATTTATAGGGATATAAACATTTACACCTGCTACAATGTATACATAATAGCGTGGTCTCGGTCTTTACAAGTACATAAAAATGATAAACATCTTAAGAAACTGTTACCTGAAATATATCTAAAGTAGTATAAAAATGTTATGTTTAAATTCTTTCTTTGAAGATCTTAAATGTAACCTACCCTTATTGCTCTTATTATTATCATGTCCTTTATGTAATCTTTATTAGTACATTTTGTGTACAAAATAAACTTGATCAGTAATTTTATTTATAATATTTATATAAACTACCGAAAATATGTACCTACCACAGATAATATTAAAGAAAAATTGTTATTAATATATTTTTATTACATACTAACTAAAGAACAAATGAAATGTGTGTAATTCAAAGTAAATTTAATTGACGAAACTTCGATTTTCTCAAGCCTATTAAATAAAACTTAATTTAAAAAATTCAAACTTTTAAAAATGATATAAATAATTCTTTATGAATTAATTTACGTGTAATTGATAGGTCCTGTATGGCATTCATAATCGTATTTTAAATATAGGAATAAATAAATAAAAGAAAGAAATAATGTTTAAAATATTTTATTTCTAAAATATTTCTAATAATACTGAAATAAATTTCATATATGTATGTATATATAACATTTGGCACAACTTAATAACTATATCTTAAATTTATATTTATTATATATAAACTAACTTTGATTAATTAAATTAAATGTACATATTTACAATTCGTTAAAATAAAATAATGAAATAAATACTATATCTAATACCTAACAAAAACATTTTATACAATTTTGGCTTTTATGTAATATTAATAATAATAATTTATAACAACAATGTAACTATTTAGTACAGCATATTTAAAAATAAAAAATATCATATTACGAAATTTAATACGCTATATATTATTCACAAACAATATCCAAATTTGGCTAAATAATTCAGTCTAATAGATCATACAATGCTGATATATAAGTCTGGGCCATTTGTAGAGTTTCATATTTCGATAATTGCCTATCGTTACCCAATTGAGGCAAATACGTTCGTAATCTATCAAAAGCTTCATTCAAATTCCTCATACGACGTCGTTCGCGTGCATTTGCTGCTAACCTTCTCCTTTTAGCAACTACGGGTCCCGCTTGCACACCTCTTCGTCCAGTCTTGATGACTTTTTCATTGGGACTTGAAGATCTTTCACTATCAGCTGGACCAGGACTCAAATAACCTTCGGATAAACTGTCGTAACTTAATCGCGAATCAATTACTTCATTCGTTACAAATTTAGATGTTTTCTTCATTGCTATTTCGAATTCTGATGATTTTTCTGAAAGTTCATCGGATAAACTGTCATAAGATACGGCAGGACTAGATGTAGTTTTTCTCATTTCATTCAGTGGAACAAATTCATCGAAACGATCTTGGATGAATATGTCATATTTCTTGTTATTATTTTGTTGATATGCACTCAATTCTTCGCAGCGGTTTTCTGGTAATGTTTCGTAAACCACATCATCGATTTTTTGTAACTGATGGTTAGGAAAATCTATCCCAGGAATTGGACACAAGTAAGTTGGAAACGGCGATTGTTGAGAATTAAACATATATAAATTATTGTACGATTTATTCTGCTCCATTTTCACGTTTAAATATTCTCTTCCTAATACACTCATTTTACTTTTTTCACTTCACTCGTAAACAAAAATCAACTATCTAATGTTACACTTGGTTTGTCTACAGACAATCTGAAGGTCCTTCGTGACGAGCGTAACTTTATAACCACGAATTTCGGGTCCTTTCCCCACCCTAACACTAATTTTCGGATCTGCACATATTGCAACGTGCAAGTGCAACACGAGAACATAAAAACTGGTTGAATGCGATCGCGTTATCCTTGTTTCTGCGGTGGATCAAATCACCCTTGGTTTTAAAGCGCGTGCCGTGCAGCCAATCGGCGATGAGTTTCGGTAAGTGACAGTGTACCACGTGATGCAGTAAGCTCCGCCCATTGTGTAAGGGTTGAAGTGGGTTGTTTCGTATGCTCTCGTTCAAATTACCAATAGTAAATAATGTTTTGTTTGCATATTACATATTCTAATGTTAAAAATTAAAATTTATCTTATAATTCAACTTTTATTATTGTATGTATTACGATATTTATTGTATTATTATTTATGAAAATATGTTTCAAAATTCTCTTGGTTTCGATCTCAAAACGAGATCGAGTCTGAGACGAAACTGGTTCAAACTCGGGGAAAAAATACGTATAATATCTGAAAAGTATATATAATTTGTTACATTTCAAAAATAAATTGCTTTTACCTACATAAAAATTAATGAAAAAATATATTTTATAGAAAAATTCACTCGATACCAAAATTTTTCTCGGAAACAAGACTGATACTTCTAAAATTCGAGACCGAGATGAGACGTCAATTAAAAAAACCGAGAGTAACATGACTCTCGACTCATATTGTCTCACATGTTGCCCTAGATAGTGTTGCTTTGCAAATCTGCATTGATCAGATTTTTTTTAAATTTTTAAATATTTAAAATTTAACAGATTATACATAGGTAATAGTTATAGGTATTACCTATAACTATTTATATTTTTTATTTTTTATATTGCCTATATAAAATAGGAGAATTAAATTATTTCAAAAATATTGGTAAGGGGTACCTAACATACATGCAAAGTTACATACTAAAAATGCATTTCAGGGTTTGATTATTATAGTTTTTAGCAAATTTACAACCCAGATAGAAAGATAAGTGATAAAAAGTATATTTGAATTTTGCATTGCTAATTCGTCATATATACTTATCATCGACCATAAAAAAAAGAATTTTAAAAAACACCATGTTATGTCGGAAACAATGAAAAACGATCCACTCGCTATCTAGCGATGCCATCGGGCCAAATATCGTCGAAACAAGAAACAAAATGATACAGGACGGTATTTAAGCTGATGAATTTATTGTACTCCTTGCGTGGGCAGGTGCATTTCCAGGGGTACGCGATCTCACCGCCATCTATCGGTACAAATACAAACAAACCTATCCGCATTAAAAAAATTTCAAGTGGATATACTTGAAGATTGCAAACGTATTGATATATGGGATGTTATAAAAAAACTTACTACCTTAAGTAGTATTTTGTATTTTCTGCGGTCTTCCGTGAGTCTTCTTCCTCTGTATTATATTTATTAGACTAAAAATTTATATAGTACTTCATATACTTACAAATAGGTATACCTTTTATATATACTGTGAGATAGGAAATGTACTCGTACATACTTTATTGAAAAGTATCCAATCAATAAAATTTATTTTACATAAATAAAACTGTAGACATAGCTTTTTGAGTCTACGTCGTTTTATAGGTAGTGTTATTCATTTTGGCAATTTTAGAAATTTTGCATTAAATTAAATTTATTATATTTTTCAAAAAGTTACACGCTATAATTATCATTTTATTTTTATTTTATAACACTAGAATAAATCTACAGTTACAAATATATTTATAAGTCAATAGCTTTTAAATCTAGCACGCGTCGGACTAAAAGAACAAAACAAAAAGTCTATGAATAATTCATGATTGCAAAAAATGATCCAGTAGCCCATGTTCTTGATGTTCCTAACCAGATAATGGATTAGAAAAATCGGTTTCCTAACCGCTCAATCACGCGAGCCAATATATATTTTTTTGCGATGGACTTCTTTAAGTGGTGGTAACCCTATAATTAGATGAAATCAGTATTGTATAAATTGGTTAAATGGGGTTACGCGCGTATTTCTGCATGAGGGATGGGTGCAGTGGCGTCAGTGTTAATCCCCTGGAAGGGGATTTAATGATTGGTATAGGGGACTAAAATTCTCACAGTCTTCTAATACAATTGTTAATGTGCTAAACAATGCATTTTGAAGTTTCATTATCTGACATAATAGGATCAATAAAGTATCAGATAATTATTATTATGGCATATAGGTAATATTAATGCTGTTTAAAGTGACAGAAAATTAAGTATTACTTTTAATAATATTTACTTAAAATTAATAAGTATATTTTCGATGAATATTAAATATACCAAAATCATCTCTCGTTTTATAATTAATAATTTTACTTTGATTAAGATTTTTTTTAGTAAAAAAATTATTGATTAAACAATTTTGTTAAAAACACGTCATATTTGGTTAACTTCAAAATGTATTAAATAATATTAATCTAATATTTGTTCCAATTTAAGTATAACAGGTAAATTCATATCTTTTAGTATAAGAAAGTTTTAAAATATTCAATTTAGTTTATCTTTTAATAGTAAATAGTAATTATAACTTTTCATATTAATTTATCCTTCAAAAAATACAAAAAATATGAAATACTTAGAATTAGCTACTTAAATACCCCCAAGAAAAATAACAACCACTCCACAGGTTGATTTAAAAATATAAATTCTGCAGAATGTTTTATCTTTTTTAAGGGCTGATCGTGACACACCCTTTATAGAATTTAATGAGATTTGCGGTTTTTTCATCTCGTGATGTTTACTTAAGATATTGATTTTTAGTTTTGATAGAATTCATGCAACGATCATCTTGTTATAGTTAATTATATTTGTATAAGCAAGCAATTCTATAAAATTACTATAAAATATTTAAGATTGAATGATTGGTGTTATTAAAAAAGAACTTCTATGAAATCATTAGAGTCACGGAAATATTATGTTTTCAATTTTTATAAAATATTTTTTTAATAATATATAGTTACTATAGCTAATCAAAACTTTTGGTAGGTAATGCTTGTTAACCATGCACAGCATCCGATAATACTAGACAAAAATTATTTATTATTTATTAAAAAAAAATTATTTATTATAAGTTTGTCTTTTGAGACCTATAGGTCTCCTTTAGACATATGCAAAAAAAGTTCATGACCTTTAAATTAGTATTAAAAAATATATTTTTTGTATTAATAAATATAGAAGCGAAAGTTAATATTTTTTCTTATCAGAACGATTTCTTTTAAGCATTTTATTTTGTTTAGTAAAGGGGAGTGACACTTTGTCTTACTATATAGTCTACTTTCACCACTGATAATAAATAAAATAGACTATTAAAATCTTTGGTTTCGTATGTTTTTAATATAATTTTAAATTAATATTTAATATTAAAATTTGCAATACATCAGTCTATATTAATATTTCTTGCCTGAATAACATAAAAAAGATCTCACTAACTACAATGCCGACAGATCAATAAATCTGAAAATGACTACAAAATAAATGTCGTGGTCAGCAGACAAGAGGGACAATATCGGTGGTTCGGCAGTTTGTCAAAAACAAAGTACTTACCTGGGATTTGGCAAATGACCAACAAATTGTACGACAGTTAATCTTATAATCATTAGGACCACCGACACGGAAGCCTTGTTGTTCTCTTGGACAGGTTGTCTTCTAAAGCGTCAATGTCGTAAAAGATTTTCTATATATTATCATATATTAAGCATACTAGTATGCTTAATATATGATATTATGTACAACACAGTAAGTATATGTTGTATACAATAAATACAATTATATAGTTTGTGTATTTAACACTATTGTAAGAATTAATGCGATTGGTGTGTTAAATGTGACAAGTGACAAAATGTTGGTCATGAAAACTAAGATTAAGAATCTTAGTTTCTGAATACAAGCCGCGTCGATTTGGTCGTTCTATCGGCTAACGTTTCGTGGAACATCGCAGTGGGCATCTGAAAACTTATAACTAAGATCCATATTAAGATCACCGCGGAAGCCTAAAAAATAGTAGCTTGTATTCAATAAAAAATATTATCAATCATAAGTAATACTAAAAAATATTTAATTTTCAACTGTAGAAAACTTTTTATGGAATATTTAATACTATATCTAAAATTATGAGTTATAGTTATAAAATAAATAACTGGAAAGATTAGGTAAATGGGTGATACTTGAGAATTCTTTAATTGGAGTTCAATTTGACGATGGTAATTATTGGAAAAATAACAAAATTCAGAAAGTTATACACTTCTTGAAAATATTCAATCATACATTAATTTTAAAAACACAACTGTATATTTTCCTGTACATAAATTTTACAAACATAAAACTGTTTTAAAGACAAAAAACATTATCAATACAAGATCAATTGTGTTTTGTTGATTGACATCAGCCTCCTTCTAGTTGACAAATTCACATTTTATTACTACCTAAAAACAATGGTATAGGTATCTTCAATATACCTTGTAGGTAGATACCTACTTATAATGAAAATAAAAAACTATATAAACATATATAATATTGTATGTTTGTAAATTAATGTAAAATATGTACAATTGTACTGATTTTAGTAAAATTTGAATTTTACTTTCATATAAGTTTAAAATATGAAGTGGAATTTCAAATCGTCAAACTATGTATTGAACCTCAAAAATCTTTACTAATAGTCACAAGAAGCCTTATAATTGCCAAGAAAAGTTAAACCATAAAAAATGGACAAGAGACGTTCTGAAATTCTACTTCTATAATGTCTATTATTTTTTATTTTTTTATTTTAATATTAACCGGCATTTCACGGGTCGACGTACTTTTAAAATAAATAATTAATACATATTTATATCGGAATTTAAAAGTAAAGATCTTAGCGATATCATATGTTAGTTATTAGGCTAATTTATTTTATTTTTATTTTAAATATCATTGACACGTGCTTCGAGAAGCAAGAACACATTGTAGGCTACTGATTTACCGACACAGGTAAACATACACCTGTTTGTATTTACATTAAAACAGTCGTATCCAAATTTGTTTGTAAATAAAAGTATTATATATATTATATATATATTATATATATATTTCATACCTAAAAGTATTTAGGTTGATTTATAACATTTTTTGATAAAAATGAGAGTAAATAATTAGGTATGTTGTAGGAAGCACATATTGTTTGTGCTATTTTTGTATAAATATTTACTTATTTAGTTAAGTTCACTTACTAACTATTATTGCATTTTAAGCATAAGATATTTACAATTAAGCTAATATAATAAGATCCAATCAATCTTACAACTTTCCACAAAAATACAATTTTATAACCTATACAAAAATCATTAATAGTGCAACAGTATAACAAAAGTAAAAATAATGTATAAAATCCACGGCAATTTTTTAACGTGCGCATGTTTCTGTAGATTTGACAGTCACATACTGGGCCGCGCTCCGGGACTCTAGCCGGGATCCTTTGCGGACCTCGGGCGTCCCGCGAGTTCGCACAAAGGAGACAATGCACCGCCTCCACCCCCGCTCTCACACACCCGCATTGTCGCAGTGTGAACACCGCCCTAACAAATATATCTAAATCCTACCGTGTTTTTTGTCGACACTGTAAAAATTGAGAAGGTAGAAAAATAATTGTAGTGGAAATAAAAAAAGTAGATTTTATTTTGAACAAGATTAATATATAAAAAAAATTAAATTATAAATTATTAAATTATATACGATTATATAAAACTTATGAAAGAAATCGCAAAATTAAATCTATCACGTAATAATTCAATATAGAATTAAAAATTAATGATTTTTGGATTTTTTCCTTTACTTATGCTATGGGACTTTCCTTCTTGCCGAATTTCAAGATTCTTGGTCAACGGGAAGTTTTCTATACGTTTTCATGAAGAGTCAGTCAGTCAGCTTTAAAACGCTGTATATCTTTTTATTACTTCGAATTAGAAACTTGTATTTTTACAGAACTATGAGGTTTCAGACCTTAGTATTTGATATTAGTTTCAACTTGATATCTACCTCTATATAGCCATTCCTGTGAAAAAGGGTCTTGACAAACAGACAGACGGACCACAAGGTGATCCTAAAGAGTATTTACCGTTTTTTTTATTTTGAGGTACGGAACCCTAAAAAACTCAACTTAATAAATTGCTTCATTCTGTATATGTAATAACGTTCAACTAAAAATAAAAAAATACAGTATCTTTCAGTCATTTGAAGTAGCTTTATAAGGTATAAAGTTTTTTTCTTTCGATTATATATACCATTCGAAGGTACATTGTTTATAATCACATTAAAATAATTTAAAAATGATAAGAGTTAACTTTTCAGGCTGTTGTCCACGATGTCGTAATTCGTAATATTACACTGGACGTTTCGACTCTCATGTCGGAGTTTTCTTTAGAAGTATTTCAGAATCACTTCTGAAGAAGACTCCGATATGAGAGTCGAAACGTCAAGTGTAATAATACGACAACGTGGACATCAATCCGAAAAGTTAGCTCTTATAGACAACGACCACGAAAGCCTAGAGAAGATAATTTTAAAATGAAAAGTCATGAAATATAGATTTCTAACCATGATGCAATTAATTATTATTATTTATTTTCATAGTTGACTCCTCGTAAAGAGTAAAAAAAAATAGGAAACGTTAAAAGAACAACATTCAGAATTATACAAAATCTAAAATTCGTATATACGTAACTGAAATACATTTAAAATAAATTAATGCGTGAGGTCTTCATTTATAAACACTGTATATAAAACTTAAACTAAACGTATTTTAAGAAGATTTTTGCTTCTCCCTAATAGCATCATACTAAACTGCTTTCTATCAGAGTAAATAGGAAATTCCGCACTGACTTTTTATCAGTGTACATACGAGTATGCATTCTTTATCTGTATCAGCGCGTATTCAATATTAATGGATGCAAAAGTTGGTGGATGGGATATTTCTATTGTGTGTATAATTTCGCGCGGACTAATAAATGCGTTGTTGACGGATTTAGTACGCCACACAAGTCGTTCGGGAAACAATACTGCGCTGTTAAAAATTACCCAAAACTAATTCATCCAAATTGTGAAATTCTAGAACGTTAATTTGATACATACAAATTATATGTGTCTTCTTTTTATTGTTGATGCCCGTTATGGGATAATGAAATTTGTATATTTAATTGGAATTCAGTATTCATTTAAAAGTAATAAATCAAAATATCAGATAATAAAAAATATATTTGGCTATGTGAATTATGAATTATTTCTAATTATATTAACTAAATAAATTTATTTTAAAAACAATGGTTTACCTACAGGTGTTTTACATGTACTCTAATTTTGACAGAATCATTTGGAGTGAAGGGGAACATATTATAACACATTCTAAATTCGTATAATTTTAAATGAAATGAACCGTGCGTACCCCTTGAAACCCTTTGGCTTTGGTAGGATATAAAAATGAATGTATTTTGCTTAATAAACATTATTTATTATTTGAATCTGTAAAGGTCCTCAAAACTCCTAAACTCGAACAACATTGGGTTGGATTGAGCAAATTGAGCTAAAACTCTCAGTTCTAAATAAGGTATATTATTTATTTATTTATTATATTAAAAGTTTTGTTTTTATTATTTATAAGAGCTCGCAGATCCTTATAAGTATATGTAATATAATAATTTGTGAATCTTTGTAAAAGTATAGATAAGTTATATAAGTTTATTCTAAACAATTAAACAGTGATAAAAAAATTATGACATCTACCTATATTAAATAAATACATTGTATAAGAATTTGGTATTATAAACAAAATGTAAAACACAAAACAAAAGGTATAATAAAAAAGTAAACGAGATATCGTAAAATGTAAATTACGGTATTTTGCCGAAAGGATTAAAGGCTGTATTTTTTACTGTCGATATTTTAGCGCCCTTTTGGTCAATACCTAATGAGGGTGGTCATTATCTACTAATTGAATAGAATATAAATCGATCTACCTCAAATTCTTTTTGACCAATTAATATTCTTAATTATGTATTTTTCCTAATCTATGCACATTTACAATATTTCACATAAGTATACTTTAGAAAAATAATTGACTTTATGATCATGAGGAATCTTTTCATGAAATTTTATTAAATTTAGTTTACAATAAGTTAAATATTTGCTCCACTAGCATATGTATATGTTTTACAAAAAATTGTTACCATATTTATTGAAAATTTTTACCTTTAAATTGATTTAAATTTTTATATTATTTTTATATTTCAATCTACAAAAGTTACGTCTTCTTGGTCATATATTAGTCTAATAAAATAATTCTCACAAAAAAAAAAACATTTTAGGGATTGAGAAAACCATTCGCCAAAAGAACTAATAATTTTTATCAACTAATCATCAACTATCAAATGGGTAAAAATCATAATTAGCAATCATGACGAGATATTGTACCTAAATTTTGAAGTTTTAATTACAAATCTCTTACCAATTCAACGTTTTAATAATAGTATTTTTTTCTAGAAACAATAGTTTTAAAGCCTTTCGCGGTATTAATAGGCTAGTAGTAATTATAATTTTTGCAAAGATCCTTTTTATAACTTAAAAAAATATACCTAGTTTAAAGAATTGACGAGGGTTATCATTTTTAAATGACGGGTATATATTTCTACATCAATGTCAATAAAATATATATTATGGTATTATAAAGAGAAAATATTTTCGGATATTTTTAACTGAAATATTTATACATTTAGAATATAAAAAAATAATTATTAAAAAAAAAAAAACGAGGGAGTATAATTTTCATTTATTTATTATTATCTTGATTGTTAAGTATATTTTACAATATACATTTATAAAAAATGTATATTGTAAAGTTCAAGGGGGGGGGGGGTCACCAAGCTCCCATGGGTGCAAAATTCTTGTTCAATATACAATAAGCGTTATATAGATAAATGTAGATACAAACTTAAAATTTATAAGAGCAGAACTGTTAGTACTTGAAAAAATATTTTTTAATACTTGAAGTACTTTACTTCTAATGCATATAAAAATATTACATATAATTTCAAACTACTTTATTGTAAAATTAATTAAGTACTTACATACTTCAATTACATTTGAAAATAGCAAAAAGTAGTTCATACTTCAAATACTTTCAAATTTTTTGAAAAAAATGTTATGTTTCCTATTTTTGTAGCATATAAAAAATAATTGATATAATTCGTATAGAAAGTTTAGATTTTTATAGTAGGAACAAAATTACCATAAGTAAAATATTAATACATGCATATAATATATTTGGTAATTTGGTATTATGTAAGAAATTCTCTGAAGCTTAAATAAAAAAAAATACATGATTCGTCGAATACTTTCATAATTTTTTATAATAAAAATTTGTTCATTTTTAAAACTGCTCAGAACCAAACATTTGCATAATGTTCTCATTAAATTATCCTTATTTAAAATGCCAGACTAATTTCTCCGTGTCCTTTCAAACTAATCACATAAATGATTCCAGAAAAAAAGTTTACAAATTATTTGACCCATGCTACTTTAAACATGGTGCCTAGATTTTTTATCGTATCCCGTGCTTGTTTTTTACATATAATAAAAAAATATCCGGGCATTGGTTTTTTATTAGGACATAAAAAATATGTATCGTTGTCTTCGTATTTTTTTAAAACCTTTTATTAATGAGCCTTTAACTGCATTAAATTGTTTAATAGCTATGTTCAAGGAAGTTAACATTATGTTATATTTAATGTTATTCATCTTTGGGTGGTACCATTATATCATTTATTTGTTATTTACTAAATCTGTTCTACATAGTTTTATTTATGAACAAATTCAGCATTGTAGTCTATTAAAAAATAGTTTTTATTTAATAACTTGTGAACCTATCGTGTTAGTACAGTTATGAAATTTGATAACCAAAAATTATTCATTTCAGTGCTATATGGGGCCAACGGGCTCGTCAATTTTTAACTAGTATTTTTTGCTCCTGAGTAGGGCAATTATATAATATAAACACACTAAAATATACTTTGCTAGCATTGCCTATATCATGATGGGAGGGAGGGGTAAATAATAAATAGAAATATTTAAAAAACTGCTCTTTAAAATAAATTTTTAACATAATGTTATCACATATTAATTTCGTTAACTACAAGTATAGGTATTTTGCAGTTAGAATTATTTAAAAAAAAATAGTCTGTTTCATTTAAAAATTAAAAATAAAAACGAAAGTTAGTTAGTACTTGAGTATGAATTAATTTTTTTAGGTACTACACAAATTAACTTTTAGAACTGCACATTCGAATTTGCAAAGCTAAAGTTGGACACTAAAATAACCCCTGTTAAAATAAATAGAAATATGGAATCCTAATGTCGTATATAGACCAAAAAAGACAAAACAGCAACAAAGTGTTTTTAAATTACTTCTTATTTAAAAATGTAGAAGGTTTGTTGCTATTTTATCAAAAAATACAGTGTTGCTGTTTTGTCACTTTGGTTTAAACACAGTATAATATATAAACAAACATTTACCTATATACATACACTAAAGAAAGTTCACATTCTATTTTTTAAATAAACATTTCTAGCTTAAATACTAATTTATCAATTTAATTTCTTCAATACTTTTTACAAAAACACAGTAGTACTAAAATAAAACTAAAACCAAAACCATTCTGTTTATAAATTTCAACACACTAACAGGCTTCCAAATCTAAATCAAAAATATGCTAAATCCTACTCATTACAAAATTACAACGCTCACATTCTCATAGTACAATCTAATCTATCACTAACATTAGACTGTGACGATATTTTTAAACAGTGTATGCAAATTGATTTAACAAGAAGATTGGTGGTTTCAACAAGTAAATTGATCGATTGTTTAGCATTTTCACACCTCGTCTGTCAAAAGTTGAAGAATATATTCCACGGCCACCCTGCAGAGCTGGAATCGAACACGCGACCAAACGCTTTTGTTTTAAAGCATTCGCGTGACACGTTAATGTCTAGACTATGATTGTGTAGGAATTACCTAAAATATAATAATAATCTCTTATGAAACACGTGTATATCCTGGTTTAATCTATGGCACGCTCTGCTCCTATTCTGTGGATTACAGAGTTAATTTGACATTTCAGATAATAAATGTGTAATATGGAAATGTTTAGCTGTTCATTATTAAATGATGATTAAAGTTTAAAGGTTATATTGTTGAAACAAACGCTTATAAAATATATGACCAGTTTCAATAAACAAACAATTATACCAAGCATTCAAAGTTTTCTTAATTTCACTGTTATACATTATTGTTTCTACCCGGGAAAAAATAGATCTGCAGAGATCTACTCAGATCTGCATTTTGAGACAACATCATATTTTTCAATGGTTTTTGATCTGTTGAGACTTTCGAGGATCTACAATGACCTACAAAGATCTAAAATGATCTACAAAGATGATAGAGATTAAAACGTTGAAAAATCATTAATTTTCAACGTTACAATGATCTTCTAAGATATTTGTAGATCATTGTAGATCTTTACAAGTCTCCACAGATCAAAAACCACTGAAAAATATGATGTCTCAAAATACAGATCTACTATTTTTTCCCGTGTAGGTATATGGTCTTTTAACTTTTATATAGTGAGTTTGTAAAATATTATAATTACCTATTTTAAATTCATTACTAAATTTCCATACAGATGGTTACACTTAATTAAATTGTTTTACATATTTTTATTAATTTACTGATCATAGTTACTAAACAGAGATAAACTACGCATTACTATATCTGAAACGGGGAATTCTTGAACAGTATAAATATCCTTATAATAATTATTAATGTATGTAAACTCCTAAATAAATACTTTACAAATGTTACTGGCACAGTATGTATAAAATATATAGGCAATTTTCAATTGTGGACTGTGAATTTATTTAATTTAATAATAACCTACCTAATATATTAACGTATTAATTGTTTTAATATAATTCTATGTGGCTAATATAATACTTCTATAATATTTTGTTTCATTATAATTTAAATATTACATGCATATTTTGTAAAAGTCAATATATTCTATAGATAATTTTTAACACCGCCCGTTATTTTAGTAAATCTAAATTCATGGGAACTGAAACACGATCTTTTATTTTAAAAGATATAATTTATCCGTCAATATGAAATTCCGACTAGTCTTCACTCTAACTAAAACTTAAGGGATGAAACCCTGAATACCCCTGGAGGGAAACGTTTTTATAAAATCTATTTTATCCAACATTCTTATAAATTTTATCTTATTTCAACATTAAAAATTCGATATAGTATATGTATATATTTTTAATAACTTTTACTTATTATTGAATTTAATTTATTTCTTTTTAATGTACAGAAACTTCCCGTTTTAAATCTACCCTGTTTGCAACAATTGTGACTTAAATTGTGACTTACGAGCGAATGTGAGGAATCAATTAGCTTAGTTAATATAAAAAACATGTGTTTATAATGTTAACACGTGTATAAAGAACTGTAGAAAAATAATAATATGATTATATTTATAATACACAATTACTGTTGAAAACAAATGTAATAAATTATATTATATATTTTCCGATAAACAAGAGAGTTTTTAAGAAGGTAACATTAACGGTACCATTGAAAAATACAACTGGATTATAATATCATATATCAAACAATATCATATATTTTTATATATGATAACAGGGCCGCCGTTCTGAACCAAATAATTTAACTATTGTTAATTGTTATTGAAACAAATAATTCAAAAAATAATAAATACATTCATACGACGCATCGCCCTCTTGTCGGCCCTGTAATGATAATATTTACTTATCATGTTATCATTAATAAAAAAATACCAGGAAAATAACGTAGGTATTTACAATTTTATTATTTTAGCAAAACATTCTAGTCTTAGGAAATATTTACATAAAAGGTTATCTACATAATATATTATATTTTGGGTTATATTTAATTACACTATATATTAGATAATATTCACTTTGTACATCGAATATAGATTTTGATACTTTTTTATTATTTTTTAATATTTTTGAATATTAAATCGTTTTAAAATATAGAAAATCACATTAAAAACATCAAATCTATTAGGGCGAAGGGAGGTTGGTTAGTTTTTATATTAGGTTAAAATATATAAAAAATAACAAAAATCACATAAAAAATGTCAAATCTATTTAGGCCAAAGGAAGGGAGTTAGTAGGTAGTAGTTTAGGTACAAATATGAAAATCACAAAAATTACGGTTAATACATCAAAAAATGTATTTAAATCTGACAGGTCCAAAAGGTCATGTGTAAAGTATTCTTTATTTAGTGCAAAGTATTTATTTTTAATGGAAACTATTTATTCAAAGTGATATAATTTGATTTAAGTTTAATGTACTTGTTTAATGTTGAATAATTAATTTTTAGTGCAGTATATGTATTTGTTATAAAAGTGAAAACGATTAAATAAAAAGTGTTTATTATTTAAAAAAGTGCATTTAAATACAAGCCTTATATTTTATATCAATACCATTTCATTATCATACGAGTTTTTTTATTGTTTAATTCATTAATACACATGCCAATATTATAAACGCAGTCTTACCTACTTTTAATTTGTTATATTTACACAAAATGAGTTAATAATAAGCAAATTAATAACTAATCTTGTAAAATTCTTCACTTTGCACCACATTAGTGACGTTAGTCGTTGTCATTTTACGTAGTTTTGCAATATTTACACAATTTAATTATATGAAGAAAAAAACATTTACTTTAATATTAAACTAACATAAATTATTATAATTATAGATAAAATTCGTGAGATAAATGATGAGAAAAAAGTATAAAAACATTTACTGTAGATAAAAAAATTAGTCTTTCTGATATTCTAATAAAAAGTTAATTATGAAGCTATTTGTGTGTTTAATAGCAATTTTTGGCATTCAGGTATTTATTTCTTAACAATTTTATAATAATAATAAACTTTGTCTATTCGTTTTGAAGAAGACTTTTAATAAAATGACTTATTGAATAATTAGAAAACATGCATCGCATTTTCTAATTTATTTTGTTATAAGTTTCAGTATGGATACGCCCAAAATGAATTTCTACAATTTCACAATACAACGAACGAAAATATAAATGGATTTCCGCCATTCATTCAACAATTTCTATCACCAAACATTCCTGATAGAAATAACGCAGAATCATTACGAAATATATATCAAGACAACAGTGAATTTATCAAAGCATTACAAAATTACTCACCACCACCTAACGAGAATTTACAAGGATCAGTAAGAAACATAGAACAAAAATCGATTTCTTCAGTAAATTGTTTTGAACGTAACAGGCAAACCGTCGCGTTAGCTGCAAAAAACGTTATAGATTCTATTATTAAAATTGTAGCCAATATCGACAGATATGGAAGCTGTGTTTACAGAAACCTCGGTACAACAAGAAGATTAGTTTTTGATATAATTAGACGTGTAAGTCTTTGTGCCAGTAGCGTTGCAAGAATAGGAAATGATGTTCTTACAATGATTCGCGCAGTTCAAAACGATATTATAAACATCTACCAGGGTCTTAGAGAAATGGTAAACTATTGTGTTGGACAAAAAGAATCAACAGTTCAATGTGTTTTATCGAACATGTCTCAGTTTACTAATTATATTGAAAATATTATTCAGTATTCACAGCAGATATATTCGATGATAATAAAAAGTATACAAAACGAAATAACAAATGGCTATTTCTGTTTCTTTAATGCAGTGAGATGTACTATGCCCACTGCAAACAGTTATCTTAAGAATATAGAAAATTGTGCATCAACGAATGTTTAGAGTTTATATTTTCATTCATGTTAAAATACATTGCTTACCTTAATATTCTGAAGTAACTTACTGCCAGACGCGACATAAGCGTTCATAGTTCATACCAACTGAAAAAAAATTATTTGTACCATTTCGAATGTTTCTTATCTAATATTTATATGTACTAGGTGTTAAACTTACAGATATGTATTTATATTTGCTTTTATTACATAGTTTTTTATGAAATAAAATAACATTTTTCGCAATGCTACTAACAAAAATTATTTTTTAATATTTAAAATATTGACATATTAATGTTATTAACAGTACCTTCGTTTTGCCCCCAACCCTCTCCCGAGATGTTCATATAAATAATCTAATTAATCATTAGAAATATATTATATGATTCGAATATAATGTATTCACATTTTTTTAATAATCATTTCAATACTTATTTAGCTATAAGCAGTTTATAAGTTTTTTTTTCAAAAATGTTTTGTTTTAATATTTAGTTCAAGATTTAAAGAACTCAATGGCAATAAAATGTTAGATCTTTTCGTAAGATAAACTATTAGTTTCCCTTTATCGTCTCCAAATTATTGTTTTTTTTAAATTTTTACTAAAAATTATAAAAAAAACTCGTTCCCCTCTCCCTAAAGCCATTATTGAGTTTATGATTCATAATATAATATACATATATATAAACATATTATACCTATTCTCTGATTTTTACCATTTGTATACCAGTGCTGCTAAATCCTTAATATACTTGCCTTGAGCGCATAAGAAATTAAAAAAATACATGCGAATCATACATGTAAAGATTATCTTAAAGTCTTAAATAGGCGTTCTGCGGGAATGATTTTTTAGTTGAAAAAATATATAAGTGACATCTGCAACTTAAAATAAATCTGATTGATTATTATTTAGTTGTAATATTGTATTAAATAATAATTATATATAGATAAGAGTTTCGACAGTGTCGCCATTTTTAGTCAAACCGGCGCGCGGCGGTAATGAGATATATTCAACAAAAAATCGTTTATGTACTTCTTATTTTTAGCAAATATAAAAATGAAATAAAAATTGAACACAACGTAATAATATGAGGTATATATAATATTATAGATTAATTAAATCAGAAAATACGGCTGTGGCTGAGACTATTAGCTACTATAATCAACCAGAAATCAATTCAAACTGTCTAAACTCTTACTATAGCGTTGTATATTTCTATACAACACTATAGAATGAAACTTGGATTAGCAATTAACAAATAAATAATACAAAAGATAGTAAATTGTTCTTATATTTTTATTTATTATAAATTATGTGTATGTAAAGTAATAAAGTTTGCAAACTGTTCCTTATTATTTATTTATTTTGCTTTAGAATCTTATTCATAGAAAAAATAAAAGAACGTATGTATTATATTATTGCTCTAGTATATTGTTCTTAGATTTAATATTTTTTATGCATGTATTACTAATTACTATTAATAATTTAATACTGTAATATAAAGTATAGCTAAAAACACAAACAAGAAAAATATAACTTCTTAAAATTATTATTTATTGTGTACATTATATACACCTCTTTACTATTTTTAATAAAATGAGTAAAAAACTAAAACACTTTTTCATAAAATAACTATCAATATTAATTATATATTTTTTATTAGTAAATATCGCATTTATGTACTAAAATACAGACCAAAATATTGTTACCTTATCAATACTTAAATAATATCGATGTATCCTATTTCCAAGTGATACCTATAAATTATGTTATATGATAAATAATATTTGTATAGGCATATTAAAATTAAAAAAGATTTTTCATTTTAGATTACTTAAGGCATTTAACACCAAAATAATATAAAAAATTATACATAGAATAATAAAAATACTATGATAGTGAATCAACCTTTAACTAATTAACTGCAGATTTTATTTACTTTAATGTAATTATCACAATTGCAAGAAATATTCTAGTTGTTCACTATTAAAAATATTAACAGAGCAAGCATATTTACGTACTATCTATTCTCACACTCATTATTGTTAGCACGTGATCATTTTATTTGGAATTTCAACTTTTGTATACATTAAGCAAATTGGACGTCTTTATTTATAAAATATAATTTATTTTTTATAAATATCTTCCTCAACTATTCAATGACAATTACCTTCCTTTGATACATTTATTAATTCATATTTTAAACACTCTCATTTCTGTTTAAATAATCTTGATTTCTTTATCCAACTTGTTGAAGTTGAAGATGTACCAGGTTGTGAATTGTCATCTTTAGATTCTTGTCTATTTAACACTGGTGAATTTGAAGCACTCTTATTCGAACTAATAGAATCTGTCTGAATATGTTCAATACCACTGTCATTAATGTCGACCATTAAACTTTGTCTACACAATAAAGAAACTGTATTCATTTTACTTGAATCCCTTTCTTTACTTCTTCTCATTTTTACTTTACGAAATTTAGATGTAATACTTGATATTCCAAATTTACTATTGCTCGGAACATCTTTCTGACTTTTACTTGCTCGTGGTAAGGAAACGTAGCCGTCTGTGTGTTGTTCTGAAGATGAGAGCTTTTTATACGTGTCTACATCTACATTAATCATTCCAGCGCTTGCAGATTTTATTAAAACACAGTCAGCATTAGAATCGTAGCTCGTATCGCTGCCACAACTAATTTGGCTCAATCGATTTCGATCAAAGTTACCGTTATTCGTTTCGTGATGAATTGACACAGGAGATGTTTTATCTTTTCTTTCGCTGACAATATTACAATAAATAGCATCATCCGGTGCACTTATTTGTCTTGTCAAGAATTCTTCTTTTGCACGCTGAATTCTTTGTGCTCTGACGTGAGATAAGGGACTTCCTAACGAATCAGGAGAAGAAGGTATTTTGGGAGATGGGGGTTTTCCTTCGTATTTACGTATAATTTTAGGTGGAATGTTCTCAACTTTTATACGCTCTGGTAAAGTAGGGCTTGGTAAATCAGTAAGTTTTGTTTCTTCTATTTGTTTATCAGTTTGTTCTTCTTTTATTGTCTTGTTTCTATCACTTTTGAGCGAACCCGCACTGGATGACTTCAATATACCTTTTAAAAGTTTGTTTGTTTGTTGAATCGGTTTATTTTCTTTGCTTTCTTCGTTTTCGACAGATGCTCTCCTTGTTGTTAATTGGTCTGGTTTAAGATCGGAAACTTTAATAAGTCCAGCACTGGCTGATTTAGTTATTTGTATTCCTAACCATTTCGGGGAATATTTAGATCCACCACCTTGCTGTAGTACTCGTTTAACTTCTTCCTGATATTTTTCAGTTTGAGCTCTAACTCTTCTCTCTGCTACAGGTGATCGCCATGCTACTGGAGAAGCAGAGCCACTACTTCCTCCAGGAGATTTCCCTCCTTCTTGTTCCGTCAAACGCTGATTATAACGTGCAATCATAATCCGAATACTCGGTGCCGTTTCTTTCGAAGAAAGACGATCTCTTCTCATTGGGGTTGGAGAATGTGGGAGTGGAGGTAGACTGGCAGTTGTTTGAATGTTACATATTTTATTGTTTTGGAGGTTACTAGGTATTATTGTCGGTAATATATTTTCCCTATATTCATTCTCGTTATTTTGGTTTTGAGTATTCAACTCATTGCTACACGTTTCAACTTCAATATTTTTAGTCATTACATCCTTATTGGTATTTTTATTATTCTCTTCTGCTGTTTTCATTTCTTTTTCTTGTTTTAATATATTAATATTTGAAACAGATTGTTTTTCTTCCATAGTAGTGTTTTCTTTGACACATTTTTCTACAGATATTTCTTTAGTGTTTTTATTTAGACTGGGACTTATTTCTTCTCCGATCGGTCCAAATAATTTTCTAGTAGTCTTTACAAAGACTTCTACAGGGGATTCAGGTACAATGTTCGATTTTGATAATTCTACATAACGTTGACAAGCAGGGACTATAATATTAGGTTCTGGTTTTTCTTCTTTTGTTTCATCACGTTTTTCGATAGATTTTTCTGTTTTCGTATTGTCCTTCAATTCAGGAGAATCTGATTTTTTACCATCGTTATTCTTCTTCAATTTTATATTTTTCCTTGGTTTGACAGTTTTTTTGGAAAGATTATTCTCTCCATCACTACAACTATCATCATCCATTTTTGAATTGTTCTTTAATCTTGTTTTTGTCTTACGTTTAACCACCCCGTTACTGTAGGTTTTTACTCTTGCAGACTCTGGATTTTCTTTTATTGTTAAATTAGCTTCTGTAAAATCGCTATTAACTACACTTGGTTTTTTTAAACTTAATTTGGCTTCGAGAAATACTTCATCATCAGTAGAATCGGGTAACTTTGTTTTACTAGCTTCGTGTAAAGATTCATCAATGGTAATAATCTTTGGTTTCCTTAAAAATTTAGGAGTTATCGTAACATTTGGCACTGAATCACCTTTTTCTATTTTTCTTTCGGCATTTGTTGAACGATATTCCTTCGAATCATTTACTTTTTCTGAAGATTGGTTTTCTTCAAATAATATTTTTCTTTCTTTTCGCGGAGCAGTCATATCTTAAAAAATATTTTCAAATTAAGAATTTATATAGTATTCATTTTAAAATGCTTATATTCAAATACGGAAATTGGTAGATATTTGTCTTACCTGAGGCAGCACAAAGATAACTCAATTCTCTTTTTAATTCCAAAATTTTATTCATCAACAGTGTTGGAATTTCACGTAATTCTTCACTATACTGCAAATACGCTAAATCGTCTATTGAAGATTCATCACACGATGTTTGACCCAAAGATTGTTCTGCCTTGAATTTTTTCGTTAACAATTCTCGAATTTCAGAATCCCTTGCTGATAATGCAACTTCAAGTTTCTCGGACTAAAAAATATTATGTTTTATTTTATGTATGTGCATTGTCGTTAGTTAATAACTACCATATTTAACAACTCTGATGATAAATCCTGAACCAAATCAATTACTCCATCAAATCTATCGTTGACCTGAGTCAAATCTTCGTCTTCTTTTGGCGTTGCCGCTGTTGCTACAGCATTGTTTGCTTCTTGTAATTTTTTCATACTTCCAACTAAATATTTCGCTAATACTAGTTGCTGCGCTGAATGTTCTCGAAAAGAATTCTGTAAAAATATATAAATTATATAAATATAACAACATAAATATTTGAAAACATTTAATCCAAAATTATACCCACAAAACAATCAAAATATTATTATAAAATTTATAGGAAGTACAAGGTTTGTTATCTGAATAGTTAGAAAATCTACAAAATCTGAGTTAGCCGTTTTGGATATTGACATATATTCAATTACTTGTAATGTTACTCCTTCAGTTTTCAGCACTTGTCGTTTCCTTTCCAAATCTTTTGATGTTTTGTTACTTTTATTTTCAGTTTGAGTATTTGTTCTTGAATTTCCGTCTGCAACTATAATGTATTCTTAAAATAATATTTTAGAACAAAAACATTATTATTTTACCGGTTTCCTGCTTCTTTTTTCTCAAAATTGCTCGAATATCATCTTGAAGTTTACATATAGTTGTTTCAAGATGTTGGCAGATTTCCTCTTTGTCTTTTAATCTCTTTAGAAGTTGAATATTTTCTTCTATTATGTGGTAACTCGAGTGTGTGCCAATTGCTTTGCTTTCTTTAATTTTCGGTGATATACATTGTTCAGTTTCACTAAAGAAATTAAATTAAAATCAAACGTGTTTTTTATGTATCAATATTTTAATTTGGTCAATTAAAATGAATTCAACTTTCAGTATATTAAAAAAGGTTTTATTTTACATCTTATTATAATCAAAAAAATATATACATACCACAAGGTATCAACATCTTGCTGTGCCACTTTATATACTGGAAGATGTGTAACTCCCCTAATATTCGCCCCCGTATCTAAAGGTGCCGCTGTCTCTTCAACAATGTCTTCAACATCGACAATCATCGCTTCAGGTTCTTTATCACTGTAGCTCTCCTGTATCATGTCATCATCATCATCATCATCATCATCCGGGTCATTCAATCTATCTGGATCGGATGTAGGACGTGAATCTAGAAGGCACTGTTTCTCGAGTTCTTCGACATCATTTAAAGATAAGCTCGATGGATGATGAATCATTTCTGATGCTCTCAACTCACAATGTTGCGTGAAATTAGAAATACTGTCTACTGATTTAGAACGTGTTAGTTTTATACCTGGTAAAGATGAATCTGCAATATAATTTAAATAGTTTTATTACATATCTACTATTACTATTATTTTATGGATAATGTTAACTTACCAGTATTTGTAGTTTCTTTCGAAATGCTCATTCTGGGAGAATATCCAACACATGATCTATACTGAGGATTCAACAACATCAATGTTGATTCTTCTGGTCGAATACCGCGTGCTTTTTCCCATTCATATAATCGTTGTGTGAACTTTCTAGATATACCTTGGAACCTATAGAACCCTGTTGAGGTTTGTACTAAAACTTCTTTCTTCTGGTCTCCATTGTTGACTGATCGTCGTAATTTTGACAGTCTAAAATAACAATACAAATCTGAATTATATTATTTATAAAATCAGTATAAGTTATACAGTATAAAAATGAATAACAACTAAAAAAGTTTAACACAAGTGGGTGCTTATATAAAATAAGATCACACTTAAAATTTCATGAATCTAGATTGATTGGTTTGTGCTTTATTATTCAAAACGTAACTAATAATAACAATAAGTCATAATTAATATATACACATTTAACTAACCTTTCATCTCTCTCCAAGAATTTTTCCCGTTCCCTTTCCAGTCTTTGTTTCTCTCTCTCTATTTTTTGCAATTCTTTATCAAGCCATTGTAACTCTTTTTCATCCTGCGTCTTTGACTTTTTCAAACTGTGCCTTGGAGACTTCCAGTTTCCAGGAAAATCTTTTCTTTTCACTGATGTATGACTGCTTCCTTGCTCTTCATCATCTCCCGTGTAACTTGGAACTGTGTTTGTAGCTTTCATTTTTTTCCACTCTTCTAGCTTCTTCAGAAAATCTTCACTCAATTGTTTTGTATCCATAGATCCAAGCTGCCTATTATCAGATTTGGAAGTACTAGCACCAACATTTACTCCGTGTTTAAAGAATTGCCAATCTGTAATTTTCTTTTTAGATGATGAATGTTGAATAGGGCTTGATGAACCTGAAGTTTCTTCTTTTGCTATTGTTCCAAGTTTCTTCATTCTTTGCCATTCTTGCAGTTTCTTTTTAAAATCAGCTGATAAATTCTCCTCGTTAGTTAAGCTTAAAGGTGTTAGTGGAAATGACTTTGTTCCCTGAAAAGATTGATGTTGTTTCATGCGTTCCCATTCATCTATTTTCTTCTGGAACTCAACATCTGGATACACTGCTTGATGGTAAATGTTATGGTCCTCTGTTATTATCGATGATGAAGGAGAAGTGCCTATATTAACAAAAATATATTTTATCCAAATAAACTTTCGATTTCATGTTACCAATAAAAAAGCGTTGAAAGCATAGAAATTGGTCTAAATAACTTTTTTAAGAAAGTGATATCTAGACAAAGCGTCCACATCAACTACACTAATAATTCACGACTGATACTAGCATACCTGAAGCTGCTGTACCCATATTTGATTGATTCTGTTTTATCCGTTCCCATTCTTGAAGTTTTTCTTTAAATTCCAAACTCAATTTATTTTGCAGGTCTTCGTAGTTTTTTTGTATTTCTTCGCGTAACTTTCTGTCTGCCCTCATACATGAACCGTCGTTACGATGTTTGCATTTTGTTACTTCGTTACTATATGCATCAAAAGTTGCATCTGTAATTTGTTAAAAATTAATAAAATACTTTTAATTCTACAAATATTTGTTTTGTGTACGGCCCTGTTTAATATACAGAGTTCGCAAACAAATTGTTTATAAAATACTAACATACTCGGGATAAACATATGTGTAATTAGATTTGTAATAGTCATATTTTTAATTCCTACTTCTTCTGACATATTTTAATAAACTATCGTTTAGTATTTCGAGATATTGTAAATATTTTGAATGTATATTTTTGTACAATTTTCAAACACTCTAATACAATCTACGTCATCATCTACTTATATCCTTGAAAATTTCATCATTCTTAACAATTTTCTTTCGTTATTAATACGAAACTTAAGAAATGTGATAGCAGATATTTTTATCTGTATTTAAAATTGTGTAATAGTTAGTTGCACTTTTCTTACAGTTAACATCTCGTGGTCTTTTTCAGAACTGAAGCTGTTATTGAAAAACAAATGTGCGACGTGGGATAGAACCCAAAAATACAAAATTTAAGCAATTGATCATCCGTATATTCAAAATTAAATTTCAAATTGTTAAATAGATATTTTTATTCGGTCATGATACCGTTTCTTTTATAATAAAACATGTTTGTTTTGTGATTAGTACAAGTCTTTTTGATTCCTGGACAATTCAGTTCTCAAAATTTTTAATTAATTTCATAACTACTGTAAAAATTCCAATTATTTTAAATATTATTACAATCTTCAATTTTATATTCGTATTTTAATTATTTGCAAATAAAACAATTGTAAGCTATAAAAGTCCCCCGCTCAAATAAAATATTTTAATTAGTAAATAATTAATTACTTCTGTATATTTATCATTCAAAAAAATAATTATTAGATTAATGCATCTTCGAATATATAAAATATGCAATACTAAATAAAAGAATACAAATGCTTACAGTGACAGCGTATATCTTACTACATCTGATTTAAGAGTAGTTGTAACATCTACTAAAACATAGTAATATGTGTGAAAATAAACAAACCAAAAATAGGTTTACAGAGGCCTGAAAAGTATAAATTTTAAAACTATTAAAAAAATATACTTTTCCAAATTTTTCGATTTTTAATAATATATTCAATACGAGTCGCTACTGTAATCTATATTGTATTACATTATAATTCATTATTTGTATACATTGTATATCAGTTAGTTGTCCCGTATATAATTATTTATAATGTATATTTTTTATGATCTTTGTAAAAATATTTCCGCTTTATTTTGAATCATTCTCATGGGAAACCAGTTGAAATATTTTTGTTTATCTCTAATAAAATAAAAAATCAATAAAATAATTACTTTGTAGCAGTGATGGATTTAAAATTATATGTACATAATATAGAAATTATGCATATCAACCGATGTTTCCTTATATGTTACAATAAAATTAAAGAAAAATACTATTAATATGGTAAGTTTTAAAATATCTTCAATTATTTAATATTAGGAAAAAAAATAAAAAAATAAGAAAAAATAAATAAAAAATTTTTTTGAAGTGAAACTTTTTTAGTGAGTTAGTGAATATGAATAATCTCGACACGTTTTAAAATATGACAGGTTTTCAAAATGAAACATTAAAGAGAGTATGCGTATACATGAGAGAGCGATGAGTATATGTATAAGAGAAAGATGGATAAATATAATGTATATATCAGTATACATTTCTTAACATTAGATGTATAAGAGAAAGATAGATACTACGTCAAGCTACATGTTTTGTATACGAGTTAGGCCTATTTCACACATATACGGTTTCATTCGGTTCGGTTCGTTTTCGGTTCGTTTTCGGTCGCTGCCGACAAGTGTGAAACGATGATTCAGTTTGTATTCGGTACCTAATAGAAACCGTACAGAACTGAATACTCCCTCCACACGGACAGATTTCATCAGGTTTCAATTCGTGTCCAGGGAACACAAAGCAATGAACGCGTTCACACATACTCGGTTTAGTTTCGGTTTTAACCTGATAGCGAGTGTTATTTTTTTTAAGTTTTGTCGCGGATTTTCTAATAAAATGAGCGGTTTTCTAGATGTTGATGTGGATCGTCTTCATACTCTTTAGCTTCGGGAAAATAGTGTAGAATGCTCCAAATTCCTGCTGTAAAGTGATGAGAGGGTGCTCGCAATGAATTCTAGTATTACTCCTTCATTTTTTAATTTTTTTATAGAGAAACAACATGGCAACAACTTGCTTTCTCTCCATGATAACTACTGAGTTTACGAAAAAAAATAAAACCTAATATGAACCGTATGAGAACCGTGTATGTGTGAAAGGGTTTGATTCGTTTTCGGCTGAAACCGAAAACGAACCGAACCGAATGGAACCGCGTATGTGTGAAACAAGGCTTATGCGTCAAAAAGATTATTTTGATAATACGTTTTGCATTATGTATTTAATTCGCATGGTTAATGAAAACAAAAAAGGCACACACCAATTTTTTAAATTGGATATTTTATTTTTATTGTATTTAAAAAATTAGAAATAAGAGTTCTCATAGAATTAGATAAATCCTAAAATGAACATAATTACACCTCTGTCTGATCTAACTAATTCTAAATTTAGTATTATCCACATTTTTGGAATATACTTACATGAATTACATACGATAATAGTTTTTTTCTCAGGCATTGTTTGCAATTATCATACGGTAATTAAGGTTGAATAGGTATAAAAATAGTATAAAAAGCTATCTGTTCAATTTATTATATCATTCTGTTTTAAAATATGGATTCGTTTTTTGTTTTTGGTTTACTATTAATTGTTCAGGTAATTGTGATACATTTGTTGTATTGTTTAAATTTTATACTTAACAACTTATGACAGTCATAAAAGTTTTATTAATTGTTAAAAAAAATATATTTTAAAAATAATATTAAAATGTAAAAACTAATACAATGTTTTAAATGGTGTTTCGTGGATTTTTGAGGTTCTGTGAAATAAATTTAGAGTTTCTCGAGAAATGTTGATAATTTGTAAATAAATTTTTCTTGTTTTGACGTTTGATCCCAATTTATTGTCAGATCGATTTTTTTCCTCGGGTATTTGATAATGACCAACATGATTTATTACAAATAATTAATGTTACAGAAAATCAATCAGTTTTTGTAAAAAAAAACTTTGTTTATGGCCTAATCTTAGTATAAATTTTCATTTTTTGAGTAAATTTGGAACAAAACAAGAAATGTTTTTTTTACGAATCTGTTGCAGAAAAGCAAATATTTGGATGCATCTTAAGTAACTTTGAAATCCCTATGTACCGTACTGAATTAAACACAATAAATATTCTTACAATTAGTAACAAACAGTTGAAAAACATTAATGTCATTGAATGAGTATGAACTAATATTAATATGTTGTCTTCTCTTATTATAAAAAAATTAATTCAATTACTGTGATTGTAAAAACTGCTATTACTAAAATATAATTAGGTTTAGTTAAAATAAATGTTCTATTTAAATTTCACTCAGATGAACGATGAACTTAATAAAAATAACGAATACTATGCAATTTTCAACACCTTTTTGGGCATATCTTATGTTTTTTAAAGGAATACATCAATCGTGCTGATCGATACAATCCTGACTGTTGGGAAACATTAAAAACAATAATACATAATATATGTTTACAGAATACTTCTGGACAAAATGGAGAATATATACCCAGTCTTTTGAGCTATGACGAAAGATCTGCTCTACCAAATCAAGGACAGAAAGGTCCAGATACACCCAGCCCAAGTACAATTCCTACGGAAGAAGCTAAAACATCGAGGGCATATCCATTTGATTTAAATTACTACTATGGAGGAATGAGTCCGACTAATATTTTTGGTGGGTATACTCCAATTTCTCCACTGATTCCACAATCCTTTCCAAATACTTTTGGCACTTTTCCTCCGATTTCTCCAATGATTTCACCAAATATCCCACATACATTTTCTTATCATTTTGGTGCATTCCCTAAAATTTCACCACTGATACCTCAAACCACACTTTTGCCAATGGTTAATGGTTTGCTAAAAACATCAGGTACAGTTCAACAACCGACCATGCTTGTACCAACCGTAACTCCATTGGAATCACAGATGTTGAATAAAATAATGATGCTACCAACTCAAACACCTCCAAAACCACAAGTAAACCCGGACAAAATACTCTCGCAAATTTTAGAACAGTTTAAACCATGCATGGATGGTTTAACAAAATTTGGAAAAGCAGCCAAGACTTCTGTTGAGCAATACAAGGAAAAGATGAGTGCAACTTATAACTTTATGAAGAATGTTTTGCAATACTGCAAGCCTAACGACGCGGCTTGTATGATGGGATTTATAAACTTGTCTTCCAATTATCTTAATCAATTGCTTTGGATGTACGACAAAATGGTATCGACGATTATTCAAGAGTTTAAAAATGAAGTTGTTAAAATCAATAACTGCTTACCGTCAAATCTAAAACAATTATTTGACTTTATAAAAACTTTCAACGATAGTCTTAAGCAGTGTAATTCGCAAAATCCTGTATCAATTTGGGATTTTATATACAAGAAAAATAAATAAATTCCTACTAATAAGATAACAGCTTTTTGTGATTATTTTTTTATTATTTGTGTAACTAATAAACCGAAAACAAATATACGGATGCATAATTAAATACAAGTTATTTTATTTTTTAAAGATTCCTTTATCAGATATATATACAAGAACTAATACAAGTGTGAATGTTTCTGTTATTTTACAAATACGAAAGAATAAATGTTTCCTAAATGCCGGCAATAAAGGTGAGTAATTATATTAGTCCAAATCTAGTTTAAAGTTACATACCGTTATCAGAAAAGAATGATGAGTCTTGTAATGGACTTGAAGGAATAGATGTCGACATAATAGAAGGACTGCAGATCAGTTTTGAATTTTGACTTGTTTCGTTTTCTTCTTGTTTATTTAAAAATGCTTTCTTCACCAGCATCCATTTGGAATTTCGTCTGGATTGAGGTGAATGACTTAATTCTCTATTTTCCCTTTTAACCAGCGCCTGTTAATAAAAAAAAATTATATTAATTTACTGTCAGTTACATAATACTAACAATATAATTATTGTGAGGTAATACCTTATTAATAAAAAAGCAATATGTTTCTTAAATTTTTCTGTAAATACATTTTAAATTGTACGTTTACAAGTTCGTAAATATTTAAGAGATTTATTATTTAATATTAAAATAATCCGGAAATAAATGTAATTAACTACTTTGTAACACAGTTTATAATGAACAAACATAATATTTGATTCTTTTTCTACCTTATCTCCTTTAATTACTTCAGTATTTTTTTCATCTTCTTGAACATCTTCATCAGGAAAAGAAGAATTCCTACTAGACCCTTCTAGTTTCTTACATTCTTCTTTCACAATTTTTGCCTCAATCATTTTTATTTCACCTATAAATTATTAATATTTTTAATTTGAAGTTATGATAATTATTCATTATACTTTACCTGACGTTTTCTCACTTTCTTCATCCTTCTTTGCTTCACCAGAAGGTATAGTCAAGGTCAGACTTGGAGGATTTTGCTTCTTTTCACGTACGTCCAGTTTTTCGAATACATCGTCATGTTCATACGACAGAGAACAAAAATCAGTAGCGCTGTCACTTTTCTTTCGCATGTGAGCCAATCCTGGAGGATTATCTTGCTTTCCAATTTGTATAGGACTCTCATCCAGTTTTATACTTGATCTGTTTTTGGCTTTCTTTAAACTATCTTTCCTCGTTTGTATAATATCTTTAACTTTACCCCACGGCGTTTTATGAGACTTTTGCTGCCAATTTTTTGTATAATATATACTTTCTTCATCCTGAAATTATATATAATACAGTTGATAGTTGATACAATATTATAACTAAGAATTTAAACTGGTTGTAAGATTCATGATTCATGTATACCTTTAAATTTTGCGATGAAAAATCAGCTATCGTATCGTCCAAAGATTTACTTCTTCTTTGTTCTCTTCTATTTTCTTCATCATCCGAATACGCTGATATTCTTTGTTCTAAAGATTTCTCACTTTTACTGCCTGCATTCGGTCCATCTGTAAGAAACAAAATACTCATTTATTGTAAACAACTGTAAATTGTTATACATTGCAATACGTGAGTCAAAGCAATTATCTATAATTTATATAAAAACACTTAAGGAAATTGACGTTTTTATTTGACTTTGAGTTATTTTTAAATCGAATTAATACGTGTCTAATATTATTTAAAATCAAATAACGTTAATTACTTTGTACGATTGAAGCACTACGCAAAAAAAATAACATGAAGTTGGGGAGCAATGAAATGAACAATTTACAACTAACATCTGTTGAAGCTTCCGAATACCGTGTTCTTTAATCATGTTAAAAAAAGAGTAACAACGTGAGTCACTACGTTAATAAATAGAATGGAAAAGAAACAAGAAGTCTAATGTTAAAAATTGTTATATGTCATGGATTTTAGATTCTAGACATTCTACTAACTATAGTAGGGGAAAGGGTTGCACCTTGGGACGGTTTTACCTTGGGACAACTGCTCTAGAAATCTAACCACTCTAGTGGTAACTCTCAGAATTACATCTTATATTGGCAACCCTGTCCTTTGTTTGCTCACCAAATTATTTCAGTTTCAGTCATTATTCGAAGCTTTAAGTGTCAGTTTATTGTTTTCGTACCTTGAAAGTAAAATTTTGCTGCAACTTCTAGATCATATACAAACAAGATAAGCATTTTTATTGACATTATTTGATGTAGTACTATTGCAGCATTACTTAAGCAAGCAATCTATGCAAGAAGTTGTTAAATCGTAAATTTTTTAGAGTTTAGAAAATTTATTTTGTGAAAAGAATGATTGGTTACACCTTGGGACATTTTTCTGGTTGCACCTTGGGACTGAGAAATTTTCAGAAAGCAAAGAAAGCATTTTGTATTCCCCAACGTTGACGACATCAGTAGTGTTAATCCATGCAATATTGTAAAAGTATTGCCAACTCCAACAATACGTCGTGGGTTTCATTCATTTAAAATTGCATTCCCACAGAAGCTTAATTTGAAATAAAATTTATTTAATAATAATTATGTATAATTATATTTTCATATTAATAAACATTGACTACGTAAGTCTTACTTCATTTTCACATCTTAAAAGCTATAATATTCACATATTTGCCATGTACCAAGGTAGAACCAATGCTGTCCCAAGGTAAAACCACAGGTTGTACCTTGGGACAAAGATCAACAACTTATTAAACAATGAGTTGTGGTATACGCTTTGGTGATAGCAAAATGATTGTTGATTGAACAGCTGCCTACAGTTGTAGCCTCTACAGAGCTAAAAGATTATTGTATTTGAACGAAAGATGTCAGTACAATAATTAAAAAAGTAAAAAATGTCCCAAGGTACAACCCTTTCCCCTACACATAAATCTGAAAATAAGGTAGTAAGCATATGCGGAAGGTGACTTCATTTTTGTAAATTTTCTAATTTTGATAACAAAGTACTTAATTAAAAAAGTAGTTTTCATTAAACAATAGAAAATATTTTGTACTTTTATGTATTTTTAAAATTTTAATATTCTAATACAATTTCACATTTATGTCATTTTGACTCTACTTTCAAACTGTCTAAAACCAACCATAAATTGATAATATAAAGAACAGTTTTCACAAAAAAATTCTTCATATTTACTAAAAAAAAAAAAACGATAATAATTTGAAAATCTCTATAATCCTTGTCCAACGAAAAACTAAAAAAAATTGATTAGTACCAGGAAAGGAAATCTCACCTGCAATCGATTATTTCATTTGAAAATTTATTTTTAAAAAGTTATTTTCCCTAATAAAAAACTAAAAGTATTGATTTAAGACTAGACTGGTACTATTCGTTAAAGTCTTTCCATACAATACAACTCTCACAAGAAATATTACTTTTTAAGTTCAATATTTATTATTAACCTTTCGAAAAGTTCTTTCGAAAATTTTTACGTGTATTACAATGACTAATGAAAAAAAATAAAAGTACAATGTGATGCTTCATAACCGATTAAAATTGACTCATAAAATACGATGATGTATTTCTTGTGTTTTACTATATAATACATACATAGATTATGCATACGATTATGTCTTGTTTACATGAGACGAAAACTCGGCCCAGGTACTCGTTATGCTAATCGGCCGAGCACCAGTTTCAATTCATTCGCTCATTCATTTCACTCAGCCGAGTACTGTACTCGTTCCATGTAAACAAGGCATTATGTTTAATTTATTTTATGTACGTTTAATTTAATACACACACATTTGTACCTCGCTCAAATATACATTTTCGTAATTATTATATAATATTTTACCGTATTAGTACTTAACTATTTGTAAAATTAAAAAGTAAGAAAAAAATTATCAAAATATTTTCCTAAATACCAAAATCTATTTAAAACTAAACGGTTTTCTAAATTAATAACATACATTAAACAAAAAATATTAAGTTATTTACACGAGCATAGTACGACACTAAAATAGTGTTTATGATTTGATTTAAATACAAACCAATTAGTTCACAGAAGAATTTTATTTATCAAAACGTACTACGGAGAAATATATTTCAAATCGAATAATTTTGTCAGTGGCGTAAGTCTGACATTGAGTTTGTTTATAAACAATCTAAATTATTTTTTACGTTTAAATAAAGATAGCTTTATGACTCAGAAATGACTAATTATTTATTTTGACAACCTATTTATACATATATTTCACTTTTTGTTCAATTTCTAATTTAGTAACAGTTATCCCACAATTTACGCGGTTAATTAGTTTCATAGAAAAACCATGTTAATAGAATTCGCATAAATTGAATCATTTAGAGATATTTACTACATGTATATCAATGTTTCTATAATTACAAATATATCCAGTATATAAATTTATAAATATCTGCAATAAAATAAACATTGAAATAAAAGTAAAGGTAAAAAAATGGAATATAAAATCCCCACCAATTAAAATACGATTTAAAACCCGATGCTATGTTTATCTGTGGGGCTAATAATGGCCCAAAACTGCCGTGAGTTTTTTATAGACTTGGTAACTGAATATACTTGAGGTGTTCTCGAGGAAGTTGTATATCACATTGCATTATTTCATACACAGGGCTTCAAAAGTTTTTGTATAGTGAAATAATATTTTAGTAGGTACCTATGCCTATTTTAGATAGATAGATATAATTATTTTTCTATAATGCATGGAATAAGTCTAATAATTAGAAGAAAATTTAAAATTAAATTAAAATCAAAATGTGTTTGTGACTTTAATTACTCAGGAACTCATCTTCAGAATAAAAAGAACGTTCTTACAAGAATTTTCTTAATTTTGTTTTAATATTTTTGATTGATAATGATTTTAAATTATTAGGTAATTTGTTAAAAATGTTTACTATTGTATTATATGGTCCCGTATATATGGTATTTATTGCTGTTTGTTTATGTTTCAAAAAAGATTTGAATATTTTTTTACAAATATAACACATTCTAAAATGTATAATGCCGCCATTGTTAGTATTTTATGTTAGTATTTATATGTATGTAAACATATTATATGTAAACGTTTCATAATTAAATAATGCCCTTTTTATAAAATATATCTTAAAGAAAAAAAACAGTTTAGCCTTTGTGTCAAAAGTCATATAGCCTTTAAGTCATATCAGGTGGAATAAACATGAACAGTTGATCGAAAAAAATATTTCAAGCAAAAAAGTTTATTTGAACATGTGTCCGTAAACTCTTCATGATGGAGCAACAGATCCCCAAAGATTTTGCCAAAAATTAGTTTTTAATTAATATCTGGAGACCCCATTGTGATAGAGTTATGAAATTTGATACTCGATTAAGTATTAACACGTGTTATCGATTCCCAGAATCAACCAATGATTATTTAATCCAGGAATGTATGGGGCTAGTGGGCCCACTGATTTTTACCTAGTATTTTTATGTTCTTAATTTTTTTCTTATATTTGTCATTTTTATTAATTCATATTGTTGTTCTAGGATTAAAAATGAACCACTGTAAAAATTAGATCTTTATATAAAAAATTGTTAACTTATTAATTAATTTGGTAAAGACTAGTGCTGAATATACTAATCCTTATTCTAATAAGAATCGAAATAATGCCAGTTAAATAAGTAATTGTTGTAAAACATGACTCTGCACATAATCTCTTCCTGGCTTCCAGGTATTATGCTCAAACTAAAGTAACATCGCCAGTGAGGGGGAAGACGAAACCATGATCAGTGGAGGTTAGTGAATAAGCATATCTACATTAATTAATTCATTTGGTTTCACTAATCAGGAATTAATAGCGTTTCGAACAATTAATAAAAGATTGTTTGTTAATTTATAACTCTATACATTTATACATGTTGATATATTTATCAATGACATATTAATCCGAATAACTTATTTATTATTAAAATAGACATTTTAATAATGAATATATTCATGGAATAAGAAACTTTCTACCAGTAAGGGTATTTGAGAAGAGTTTTAAAATTTGAATGAAAAATAAAAATGCAGTATAATTATTTCTTGTTTGCATTTTAAATATTAAGAACCGAAATCAAATACTAGGTTTCCTACAAAATGGGGCTCCATGTTCTAACTCTAACTCTGTTTATAATTATTTAATAATTAAATACATTTTAGTAAACATACATTTAAATAAAAATAAAAACCAGGAAGTCGTTCAAGATAATTCTTAAAGCTAAATAACTATTCAAGAAAAGTTATTTCATATTTCACTTTTTGTGATTTTTAATACTTTTATATCATATATAGGATTTTAGGTATATGTACTAAGAAAATCTAGAACAAAACAAAAGTAGAAGATGCCACCAAATGGTATATAGCAACCTTGAAAAAGCAGTGGGCTAGACACACGATGCGAAGTGAAGACTGAAGATGGAACCGAAAAGTATCGAATTGAGATAGGAGAAGACTACGAATACGATTGCGAGATGATATACATAAGTAAAGAACTAACATTAAACCAATGAAAAATATTTTACCAGATAACGAATCCGTGTCAATCGCATTGAAAATACCTTATATAAAGATTATGGTAACTTATTGTTAGTTCAAACGCAGAATTTTTAATACAGCTTATTATTGTTAAATATGCGCTGTGATTAATAATTATCTTACAAGCTATATACATTTAATTTATACTAATATTATTTACAGAATTTAACCCATTTGTATTCAAAAATATTTTATCTACGCATAAATATAACCATATTAATAAAAATATCTCCAGCTGGCATAGAATTTGGAAGAAAAGTATTTTATAAATAACATTAAACGATCAATTAGTAAAGTTTAAAATATTATTTAAAATTTGATATATCCGCGATGAATATATTTCGTTATAAACACTGTAATCCCCGCTCACGTGCGGCCACTGTGCATCACTCTTAACCCCTTCGCCCCTCCACGTCGGTGTGACTTTATAAATACCGCGGCTGGACGCGTGCCAACGCATGTGTGTGCCCCTGTTTTCTGTTGATTTTTGTTGTACTCACACCGTCTAATCAAACGTTTTCCATCAAAACTACGTCACGCTGGCGCGTGTCATTTACACGTTGTGGATTCTCATTTGTGCCGAGGGTTGGCCACCACTGATATATGGGAAGTTCCAAAGCTTATAAACTGCATGTAATGAAAAGTCAAGAAGGGCGAAATGATGAGGGAATGGTAATTATATAATATAAGGAAAATTTTCTCTTATTGTCGGTTTAATGTTATCGTAATTGACGCGAAAAAAATATATTTCAATATTTCGAGACGGTTTTTCCAATTATTTTTATTATTACAAAGCTCTTATTAGCTTGACTTAAATGTTTCAGTCAAATCTTGTAATCAAAAAAGTAAAAAAGATTGCAAAACTATGTAAGATTAAAAAGTATAAAAATAAATAAAATACATTTAAAAATATTAAACTTTTCTAAAAATGTACTAGAAAATTATATTTTTAGAATATTATAATTGTTTGTTAGTTAAAATTAAATATAAACAAAAACAATTAAGATGATCAATTTGACAAATGATTTATTATTGTCTGTAGTACACAAACATATAAGTAGCTGTCAAATTATCCAATATGTGTGAAATTATTTACATTCAAAGTATTTTGTGAAACAAAATAATATATATTTGTTCACTTCATAAAAATATTTGACAGTATATTTTTTTTAACTTCTGGATTCTAGTAGGGATACACGCGAAATGAGACGAGACGTAAGTTGAGTAAATCTCATCTCGTTTTTAACCCAGTCTCGGCACGTACATATAAGAAAAATCTTCGAATAAAGACATTTTAAAATACAATGAATCTTGTATATTTTACACTAATTATTTATTTCAAAAATTAATATCAAATAGTTTTTTTTTAATAGAATTGATAATTATCAATTCAATTTAAGCCATTCTCGCCTCGATCTTGTTGCGATACCGATAAATATTTCGTTTCAACATGCATTTCTAATTTCTAATAATGTTTATCGTACATATATTTAACTCTCCGTTAGGCGCGCGGATTACATAAGTAAACTACTCTTTTAAAAACTGTTACAACTAATACTTATACACAATTTAAACACACACCGTTTTGAGTATCTGTTAAAAACACTTCTTTGTATATTCTTAGTTAGTTAGTTGAAGTGTTTTAGTGTGATATCATGAGTTATAGCGAATCAAATACAGTGAAATTAAATGAATAGCTTTCGCAAGTAATCCGCGCGTTTATAACGGAGGGTTAAATAAATAAGTGAAACTTATTGTGTTGGTATATTATGTACATTTTATAGAATATATTATGTTTTTAAAATTCGTGTTTATATCCATTAAAATTTTATTTACCTATACTTTGAAAAATAATATAAATATTTTTTTATAAAAAAAATAATTCATAGAAAAATTAGGTCATTTCATTTTTGTCAAAATGACACTGAAATTCATATAAAAATCGATAGTGTCTAAAAACACGTATGCCGATTTTCATCGCCTTCTTATAATTTATTTTCAATAAAGCAAAATTGAAAATAAACACACCGTCTCTTGTGTCAATGATTTTTTTTTATTTCAAAGAAAAGTAAATAAACAGTAACTTATTTTGATTTTACTTACGTTAAGTGAATCTGCATATTTTCTTTCAAAAGTTACTATATTTTATTTTTTTAATAATTTCAAAGTGATTTCAAAACTACTCCATAATATAAATATCAACATTTTTTCAGCTTTTGTGTTTATTTTAGTTTCAAATGATTTTAGTACACTTTCAAACGTAATGTAATATAGTGAAATAATTTTAAATGTAATATTACAGTCCTTGGCCATATTATTAGACCAAAGCTGAAAAATCACATTTTCGCCATTTTAACTACAATACACCTTAATTTTTGACAGTTTTCGTTAAATTATGAAATAGCATATATAATATAATGAGTTTTATTATTATTGTTGTTACAAATCTCAAAAATTGTATAAAATTTTTATCAAAAAATGTTAAAGCATCAACAAAGAACTTACTTTACACATTTTTGAAGCACTATCACTTGTTTAATTAAGATGAACTATGTATTGTACAACAATTGAAACGATACACTCTGTTTGACGGTTATTTGATTATTTGACGTTTTCGTGTAAACACTGCTGCCATCTAAGTTTGAAAGTGGTAAGTCTTTCAAAAATTAGATTAAATGTTACCATAAGTATAAAACTACGAGTTCTGTTAAGGAATGGTAACAGTGTTTACAATAAAACAAGAAAAATAATATGAAACACTTATTTCTTAGTTTTGGTCTAATAATATGGCCAGGGACTGTATAACACTCGTGATACATTTTCATATTACCTATAATACATATATCGAATAGGTAAAAAACATCTACTGTTTGGCGACATAGTTTTGCAGTTACAGCCCTTTAAGTAAAGTACAGCAAAAATATCATGGTATATTGAATAAATAATTAAAATTTTCAATTAATTGTAATTTTTATAAAAAAAATTTAATCCACTTTTGTATTTAAATTTCTGAATAATAAATAGTTTCCTTTCTATCACTACTCAAACCACCTTATTAGAGATAGATTATAACTGAAGTGATAACCCTAATCGGAGAGCGCAGGCTGATGTAATATTAAAAAATAAAATAAAATAAAAAAAATCTATTTATATCTAACCAAAAAAGTTCGTAATTCATACCACCTATAGATTGACCTGTAAGTAAGTATATTGTTAGTAGATAAAAATTATAGATGCATGCAATCTTAATCTTCATGGTAAATTGTTTCTATTATATTGTAGATGACATCATTATTATTCATTATACATATTTATTCGAAAATGCAATTTCAAATAATCTAACATGAATTAATTTCAACAATCCGTTTAATCGAAACTAAAAATGTATTATTTTAGTTCACTGACTCGAACAGACATTGCAGAAATAGAATAAGTATAAACAAGTTATGGCATTTCCAAAGTTTATGTCCGCAAATTTAGATTTACTAGCTTTTTTGACGTATTCTATGACTTATATGATTTACTTCCTCGTTGGAAATTATTCATCCGAGTTTAAAATGTTATAAAATTAAATATAAATTATAGTTTACATGATTCCTAACCGTTTATCATTTAAATCTAAAGCAGTTTTCACTTGCATAGACAAGATTTATATTTTATAACTACGTAGATACTGTATTATGATGAACATAACATTGATGTCCGGTATTATAAAGGACCTAGCAAAACTAGCTTGCAAGCACTCGATACATGAGGTATTAATTTTGTGATAGTATCTATGGATTTGTTATGGAATTTAGAGCAGTGACACTTCAACGTATTGTAACACAGTTGGCGACTCTGACCGTATAAAATAATTTTCATAATAGCACAACTGTTTTAATACCGTTGGTTTTTACATACAACTTGCGCGAAATCTGTCAAAGTCATCAAAAAACTTCAACAGAACTGTCATATAAGTTTGGTATCTCATTTGAGAGTGTTTGCAAATTTGCTAGGTCGTTTATAATACCTTAATACCGGACATGAATCTTATTGGAAGCTTAACCAAACTGAAAGTGATGAGAATTAATTCTAACATAAAAGTTCGAAGGGCATTTTAAAATATGATTCGCTTTTATTTCTTTCAGAAATAATAAAAACAAAAAATAGTTGTTTCGAGTTAAAAACATCAGTAATTGTAGAAAATGTAAAAGACAGTGGATAAAAGGTTAAAACTAAATATGTACACATTAACCACAATAAAACAATGTCACTCGACACGTGTTTCGACGTCAAATGAAGTTCTATACAGATCATCATATTTTGAACTATCATTATCACAAATTGAATATTAAAAGGCAAACTTCATTACATTTTTGCGGAGTCTTTTCTTTTGCTCTACTGCTAAAACGGCTCGTTTAGGACATGGGTTTACTAATAAAAAGCGATTGTCTTAATGTCCTTGACAACTCCTGAAAGTTTGTCGGTATGTTTACGGGACACCTTGTATATAATATATTTAAAAAGCTGATCTCGCTTCAATGATTCAAACCAATCAACTGCAAAGTCTAGAAGGACCGACGCTGGGATAAGTCTGGTACCACCGTGCAACTATATAAATTGGAACATTGCTAAAATCACAATGCCAATGTTGTAAACTTCATTAAAGGGTATGTATACATGACTGTATGTTTGTAACCATAATAAATGCCTGTCAAAATAAAATAAGATTAAAAAAATCTCACCACATTGTTCGGCGTGCAAATCTTCGACTGAGGAAACCGCGGACAAACTAGCTGGCGTCGCGGGCGTGGACAGATCTACAGACGGTGTGACTGGGGTGTGAGTACCAGCGGTACCCAAACCTTGCGACGAGTGGCCACTCAACACCGAATCAGCTGGACTTACTCCTCCGCCCGATGATATGTTCGGCACACGAAGATACCTGCAAACAAAATAAATACATGTCATTAAAGGAAATTAAATCATCAGAAATACTAAACAATTTCATTTGGTTTTCGGTAAGGTACTTTACTAATCAAGTATTCTGTTATCAAAAATAGAAAATCGACAAATTTTAACTTAATTATATTAGTAACTTTTCTTCACCTTTGGCTTTAATATGATTATATTATATGATTAATATGATTATATTAAATGACTGAAGAACTAGGACGTGTCTTGAGACATTCAGGGCAGGAGACAGTCACGATGCAAGTATTGCTGTTTTAGCGAGTAATATTTTTGCTATACATATGCAATTCAAAATGAATTTACTAAAGAGATCACTTTCAAATTAAATTACTATAAAACATCATTGAAGCTCAATAAGTAAATACGAATGTATAATAATTTTAAATCTAAGCCACTTAATCATTCTTTCATTTCAAGTACAACTCATTAAAACATAAGTTTCGTTAGAGGTATACTTATTGTTAGTTTATAATATTACTTTGGAGTTGAGCAGTTATAAGTCATATTTACAATATTGTCGCTCCTTAATAAAATAATTATTATTGTTTTCAAATTTTAATAATTTCTTAATGCATATCGATTAAACTTAAAATGGCTATTTATAAGTTTTCTGCTTATTTTTACAAACTGCTTATCATACTAACATAAGTCGTCGTTACGAGTGAAAAACGTGCTATATGTGATCTTTTCTAATGAAATAGTTTTATGGTAGGCACTAAACGTTAAAAAAAACTAATAGTAAGTATAAAATATATTAAGTAATATTATTCAGATTTTATTGTCTCTTAAAAAAATATAACATAACAGATAAGATAACAGATTTTGCACGCGTAACGAATATGTATCGTTTAAAAATTCCTCATACCATCAAAATAAAAATAAAAATTTTTCTATCTACACATTCAATATAAAATAGATATTGAAAATTATAATAACATATTGGCGCCAGAAACTGTAAGCTTCATCGTCGGTGTGGATAATTCCGACTAAAATAAACCCATTTCTTCTAATAACGGATCGGACATAAATTAGATGCATCGGTATGTGCTATGGAATGTGTTTTATTAATACGACATTCCTACAAATTGTTTCTGCGTTTAGAAGTTGGATTCTGTAGAAGTAGTGTAAAACTTTTAACATATATGTAAGAACAATGAATATTATTTAGGTATTAAAAAATCAAAATTTTTGATAAACATAAAATATTTTTATAAAAAAATGCGAAGTTATTTTAAATAGAATCGTGAGGATTTCATTTTAAAAAGAAGATTTACTAATCAGACCCCTTCCTCCCTTAGCAACTTTTCATTTTTATCTTTTTATGTAATTTAAAACAAAAATTTTAAAAAACTGCATATTTTGAATCTTGCCGCAGAGTGCATTTATGTAGAAAATTAAGTTTTTACTTTTTTTTGTAAAAAAAAATCTTTACCTTGAAATCGATGGTCTTGAAAAAAATTTGCGACAAAAATTCATAAAGGTATCACAGTTTTAGTGAAAATCAGGAAAAAATAATTCAAATGAACATAACTTACTTAATTTTGGTGGTACAGAAAATAAAAAAAAGTTTAATAAATCTTGAATTAATATCTCTTAGATTTTATATTGTAATGAAAGATTTTTGATCAATCAGATAAAAATATTCTAACTTTAAACAGAACAACAGTTAACCTAAACCCTAAAAAATTACATTTTAGGTGGCACGATCAAGATATCACATTTACAATATAAACTATTACAAATACTTTTAAAATTTTTCAAATTGAACCATTACGCGAAGATATTCAACATCAGAAAACTAACTAAAATTACAAATTACAGTTTGTTTGATTTTTCACGAAATTATAAGCAGTTCACTTTTTGACCAAGCTATAAACGGTATTTTTAGGTATTCCCCTTAATTAATGTGCAGGGTGTAGGTATTAATAAGTTGTATATTAGTCCAATCAATTTGTATTTTTGGTCTGCATTGTTCTACAGAGTCATTTTTTTTAATTCAAATTGTTAAGGGGTGTATTCTGAGTACTACATTAAGTTGGCGTGGTCTATGACCTTGAGCGTTGTCCGCCATAAGCACGAAAACTTTAAACGTAATTATCTCGTAAACCGCTCATTCTACGATAAAATTTGTCATAACCTTTCTTATTCACCAGGGTTGAATCTACAATTTTATTCACAGGCTCAATTCTCTATTGTCAGTTGGTGACGAAATATATTGTAAAAAAGTTCACAAAAAATGATTTTTTGCATTTATTTCGTAAAGAAGCGATTGTATTGAAAAAATTTAAATCACAATCTTTTAGAACTCTCAATTTGTAATATTTTTGTTATTAGATGACATTTTACAAAATCGATAGTTTGCGTGTTATAGCCCGCAAAGCATTGCAAAAACACATTTTTTCATTATATTTCAAAAACTATAATAAAACCTACAAAATGTGTAATGACAAAAGTGTAGATAATAAAATTTTACACTTTCTTTGTTTAATGAAAAAAAAACTTTTTTTCGTTAAAAATTTTTTTTTGTTTATTTACAAAAAAAAATATTTTTTTATCTGAACAAAAAAAGTGTAGAATTTTGTGATCTTGACTTTTGTTATTACACATTTTGTAGGTTTTATTATAGTTTTTGAAATATAATGAAAAAATGTGTTTTTGCAATGCTTTGCGGGCTATAACACGCAAACTATCGATTTTGCAAAATGGCATCTAATAACAAAAATATTGCAAATTGAGAGTTCTAAAAGATTGTGATTTAAATTTTTTCAATACAATCGCTTTTTTACGAAATAAATGTAAAAAATCATTTTTTGTGAACTTTTTTACAATATATCTCGTCACCAACTGACAATAGAGAATTGAGCCTGTGAATAAAATTGTAGATTCAACCCTGGTGAATAAGAAAGGTTATGACAAATTTTATCGTAGAATGAGCGGTTTACGAGATAATTACGTTTAAAGTTTTCGTGCTTATGGTGGACAACGCTCAAGGTCATAGACCACGCCAACTTAATGTAGTACTCAGAATACACCCCTTAACAATTTGAATTAAAAAAAATGACTCTGTAGAACAATGTCTTACGAACTACATTTTTTTGATAATTTGATTGGACTATATATTAATAATGGTGACTGACATTGTTTTACTAATTCTAGTTGAGGTGCTTGTGTATATTTAGTTTTACGTAAAAATAAATTACGAAATTAATTCATATATTCGTAATTTTATTTTGTATTGAAATAAACAAATGTATTCAAAAGTATGAACAAAAATAATATAACTGAATATTTGATAGTAAATTTGGGCTATTTCATACATCTTAATATATAAAACTCTTGGTGCGTGTGTACCGGTAATCATCAGGCCTAAACCACTGGACGTATCGAATCCATATTCACACCATATATTTGTTTGGTGCTCGGGAAGGTTTATAGATTTTTTTGAACCCGGTAGGTGACTGTGGGGTCGAGATATTTACGAAAATGAGAAAATCCGTTGAATGGCTACTGACATCATGAAAACAAAACACGACTTTAAAATAAAATATTTTTTAGTATTTTGACTGTAGTCCGTGAGCCGTCAATCCCTATAACATACGTCATCGAGTTTCGGGCTAATTTTATTATGTAGGTCTAGTTTATCAACAGTAGGTAAAATAAATGCTTGTCGTCCGTGGCATATCTTGTCCAGTTATGTGCTAGCGCGGGTGTAAGGTGCTCATTTTAGGAGTACTTTTACGTCATCGAGTTTCGGGCTAAATTATATACCAAATTAAAGCTATAACAATGTATATTTTAAATCTCTCGGTCGTCCAGCTCATAGCTTGTCCCTTTTGTCAGTACGACCAAATTTATCTTTAAAAAAGTGTAATTTGACTCTGCGTTTATTCCAACTTAATATTTTTTTTATTGCTGAATATATTATTTAACTATATCAAAAATGTTTTTTTTATAAATATTGTTTTATCGTTTAATAGATAATTATGTATTTAATTAAATATTGATGATATTATGAGAACGATGGCATTATAAAAAGGTATTTAACTAAAATTAGTCCATTCATTATAAGATTTGAGCTAGAAAAAAATGACGGAGTACATTTTTTCAAGAAATTGGTAGATTTTAATGTATAGAGCATGCCGATAACTCATCCCCCCCTTCAAAGGGGAGTGCATTACTTTCTAGGGGCTTACAAAACTGTCTAAAATCAGTTATTTAAGAATAATACTGGGGCTGTCAGTTTTAGGAGAAAACAGGTTAAATAAATCTTAAAGCTAATAAAAATACGAACAAAACAGTGTTTTTAAAAATTATGTACCGTAAATAGTTATTGAAATAGAGCCTGTGAAAAAATCACTTAGCGACGTCGAGTTTGGAGATTACGCCTGAAATGTAGAGTTACGTTCAACTGCTTTTTTAATACGTCTTTAATTGAATTTCAAAATTAAATTTTAAATTATAATAGAGAAAAGAGTGCCCTTAATAATGCTCTGCACCCAATGTCGGAATCTCGATAAATGTTTGAGTTATAAGCACTCAAAGTTCTAGATATTACAAAAATTTAAGGAAAATTATTTATGTTTCTCGAGGACCCTAGAGAAGATCTTCTACCTCGAATAAAATAAATTCTAGCTAGGAATCAATAGAAAATTTAATGCCCTAATTAATAGTTTCTGCCCGACCATGATTACTTTAAAATTGTTCAAATTTTGGGAAAATATATAAAACACATAACTTATGTTATAATATTCGCCATTGTATTCAAAAACAGCGTATATTAAAAGTTTATGTTATAAAAATTAGTCTTTAGATATTTACCTATAACTTGAATAATTTAAAAATAATCATAGTCAGACAGAAACTATTAATTAGGGCATTAAATTTTCTATTGATTCCTAGCTGGAATTTATTTTATTCGAGGTAGAAGATCTTCTCTAGGGTCCTCGAGAAACATAAATAATTTTCCTTAAATTTTTGTAATATCTAGAACTTTGAGTGCTTATAACTCAAACATTTATCGAGATTCCGACATTGGGTGCCGAGCATTATTAAGGGCACTCTTTTCTCTATTATAATTTAAAATTTAATTTTGAAATTCAATTAAAGACGTATTAAAAAAAGCAGTTGAACGTAACTCTACATTTCAGGTGTAATCTCCAAACTCGACGTCGCTAAGTGATTTTTTCGCAGGCTCTATTTCAATAACTATTTACGATACATAATTTTTAAAAACACTGTTTTGTTCGTATTTTTATTAGCTTTAAGATTTATTTAACCTGTTTTCTCCTAAAACTGACAGCCCTAGTGTTATTCTTAAATAACTGATTTTAGACAGTTTTGTAAGCCCCTAGAAAGTAATGCACTCCCCTTTGAAGGGGGGGATGAGTTATCGGCATGCTCTATACATTAAAATCTACCAATTTCTTGAAAAAATGTACTCCGTCATTTTTTTCTAGCTCAAATCTTATAATGAATGGACTAATTTTAGTTAAATACCTTTTTATAATGCCATCGTTCTCATAATATCATCAATATTTAATTAAATACATAATTATCTATTAAACGATATAACAATATTTATAAAAAAAAACATTTTTGATATAGTTAAATAATATATTCAGCAATAAAAAAAATATTAAGTTGGAATAAACGCAGAGTCAAATTACACTTTTTTAAAGATAAATTTGGTCGTACTGACAAAAGGGACAAGCTATGAGCTGGACGACCGAGAGATTTAAAATATACATTGTTATAGCTTTAATTTGGTATATAATTTAGCCCGAAACTCGATGACGTAAAAGTACTCCTAAAATGAGCACCTTACACCCGCGCTAGCACATAACTGGACAAGATATGCCACGGACGACAAGCATTTATTTTACCTACTGTTGATAAACTAGACCTACATAATAAAATTAGCCCGAAACTCGATGACGTATGTTATAGGGATTGACGGCTCACGGACTAGTGATTTTGACGTTTAAAAGTTTTGATTGACCATAAGAAATATTACGGAAAACGATTAGTTTTTGTAAAATACCATGTAACGATTTTTTTGTTATTGTTTAGTTAATAACTTTTGTTAAAATTTTTTTAGAGTTGGGGCAATTTCAGATACATGAGGAGCAATTAAGGAGCAATTTTTTGACCTATACAAAACATTGCCATATTGCATACTTATTAGGCGGCTATTACACTATCAAATAAATATGTCAAAGATCTTTGACAAAGATTTGATCATATATTAAATTATAAGTAATTTCATAGCCGAAACCGTCCACGAACATTTTTTAGCCACCATTTTGATTTATCCGTCAAAAAACATTGATCAAATATAAGAAACTGTCATTATCTATGATAAAAGAAATATTATGAAGGTAAATATTACGTAAATATTATAAAAGTTGACATATTACACTGTCATATTTCTTTGATCAAAGAAATTTTATCACATTTCTTTGATAGTGTAATAGCCGCCTTAATGCTGTTTTGCAACAATTAAAGTCAGAAATTTAAATTTAAATTTTGACTTCAAAATATTGATAATTTTGAAAAACTAAGTAAAAAGAATGCTGGAGCAATTTGGGAGCAATTGATTGACCATAAGAATTATTACAAAAAACGATTCGTTTTTGAAAAATACCATATAACAATTATTTTTTTTGTTTAGTTAATAACTTTTGTTTAAATGTTTTTAGAGTTGGAACAATTTCAGATACATGAGGAGCAATTAAGGAGCAATTTTTTGAGCTAAAAATTTTAGTTGTTTTTCCGCGCTAACTTCCTAACGGTAGCTACGTACTGAAAAATTATATATCTATTGGTGATAACCGAATTGAAATCGGCATGTTTTGTTGTATTTCTTAAATTCAATTGTTTTCAATTTAAACAGGTATAGTACGTAATTTTATTATTTTATTTTATTTTATCTATTCGGTACGTGTTTTTTACATAACCTACGATACAGTTTATTTATATTCTTAAAATATAGTGAAATTATACAAAAATGCATACACGACGACGTTTAAACATCGGTCGAAATACTCAAAATAGTCAAAATACACAAAATAACCCTAACAAATTTAACACCATAATAATGAGAAAGAAAGAGCATGCAAATTATCTTTTGGCCAAACAACGTTTGCCGGGGCAGCTAGTAAAATTATAAATTAATAAAATTTTATATTATGAACTCGTTTCTTGTTAAAAATCGCGTAAAAAGGAGGCCAAAATAACATTTTTAAGTGGTAATATTTTGTGAATTAATTTATCAATAAAACTTTACTGATGTCGTGTCTGAAATCGCATTTTTGATACTGAAAAATTCGCTATTTTAACTGCACTATAATGATTACCAATTCCTAGAAAAACGACACTGGATTTAATGAACATTATCTTTTAAATATTTACAATGATCGATAGCTGTATTTCACACACAATGTTCCTATAACAACAACATTAAACAGTGTAAACATGGTGATCGATAAGTCAATAAACAAATTTAAAATACACCTAATCTAAACAAACGGCATACAAACAAATTTTTACTTTTATAGTACCACCCAAATCAAAAACAAAAGTAATTTATGTAGGTATACAATTTTTGAATGGCATAAATTTATTTTTTGGGAGAATCTAACTGTGTTGAAAAATTAATGAGGTATAAGATCAAGGATTTTCTTATAATTTCATATAAACACTTTGGGATGCAAGCAGTATTTATGGCCAATATGTTATCGTTACCTTACAAACAACTTTTGAATAACAATGAAGACATTCCTAGGGTGTTAAATTTTATTTAAAAAAACATAGGGTTTTTGCTTTCCACAAATTAAATTGTAGCCTAACCCAGGAAGGGATAACCTTCTCATTTTTTTTAAACAACACATAACTGTTACATTACTTTACATTACGTTAGATTTCAACATATTTTAGTGGAGAGGCGGGGGGAGTGTATCATCCCTCTTACGGATGCCCATGTTACATTCTATAAAACATTGGCGGAAAGTAAATATAAAAAATACTCAAATAATTTAACAGTACGGTATATAAAATTAACAAAACTATTACCTGCATGTAGAATCGCTATTCATTCCACCAATTCCACTATCCTGACTTTTCGCGACAGGCAGTGATGTAATAGGACTCCCACTACCAACTGTTGATGAAGCTTTCTCCCATTTAAAAGCAGCTTTCACTTTGGTCCATTTAGAAACCTTGGCGGGTTTTCCAGGGGTGTTCTGAATACTAGATGAACACCGTCTGAATTTGCCGCCAAAATCAGCAGAATTCATAACATTTCCATCGTCAACTGTTTCTAGCTCTTCGAGCGGAATACTGCTACAACGATCTCTAGGTTTTCCTAATATACTCTGCCTGAATTTCGAGTGTGCTTTGTATTTAGAACTACGTTTTGAACTAGCATTTCGTCCAGCTGCTAACATTGTATTTAATAAACTATCAGCGTACGCTGGATCTGCTTCTAAATCTTGTATTAGAAGTCTTTCGTAACCCAAGAAATCATTCTCTACTTGCTGATGCATCTCTTGCAATGTTTTGAAATGTTCTAAAGCCCTCACACGTTGTTGTAACTTTGAATTTTGTTCTCTAAGATTTAAAAGCTGCTCCATGAGTTTGTACAGTTTATCTAAGTGATCAAAAGCGTCATCGGCCCCTATTGCTTGCGTGAAAACAGAATTCGTCCTTGATAAAAGTGGATGTTTTGTAGTGACTCCAGTTTCTATCCTCGAACATGCTTGGTATGCGTTAGACAAAGATGTTAAGTAATCAAGGAATTCTATATCTTTATCTATCAAATCTGTTTTTGTAATTGTATCATGGAACGCTTCCTCAAACACATTGGTACTTGATGAGGCTGTGTTAGATGACTGAGTTGATAACGTTGGATCTGGTGGCGGTGTTGGTAAACGTAGATTTTGAAAGCGTTTGAATTCACTTTTTTTAGTCGATTGCGACATATCGGAGACCGACGAAGCACTACTGTTATCTTTATTCATTTTAGTTTAGTTTTGTACTAAATATAACTCTTTTATTTTTTATTACATAAACTCATAACTACTATTTTAATGCCAGTTTATATGAAACATCAGTGTTTATAAAATTATATCTTTAAATAATATTTTAATCAATTTATATTTAAGACAAATATTTACAATTTATTAATTTTAATGTACGTTTAAATTTTAATTACTGTTTGAGTAATTAACATAATTTCTACGGCTGTGAACAACAAATAGACAATGATTATAATTATCATAGCCACGTTTGTTGTGAATATCTTAAACATAACCAGCCTCATGAAAGATTACCCTCAAAATAAATTACCCTTCGCAGTCTTTGGTGTTATTATAACAGAAGTAAAAAGAAATACTGATTATGAATGAAAGTTTTTCTGTGCGTGTGTGTACCTACTACCAAAGTAATTTCGAAAACTACTGTGCCGATTTTTGTGAGACCTGCACCAACGCATTCCTTGAAATCTCATAAGTGCTATAGAGTAAATATCACGCTATCTCTCAAAACAGTTGAGCAGTAAATATTTATATTTATTATTATTTATATTTATATATATCCCGCGGATAACACTGGGTCCTATAACTAGTTTATCTTACTAGTACAGCGGTCATCAACCTTCAACTCTTTGAATGAATGTACTTGTTTTTTACTTTGTAATATGTGTTTTTTTAAATGTCTTAAAACCGGAAGTTTGTATAGACTGTAGACAGTACCGATTAATTTTGGAAAAATATATTGATTTTGCCTTTAGAAAAACTGATCACATTGTAATAATAACAAATCACATTCGAATATATTAAAAAATGAGATTTTATAACCGAAGAACTGAAGAAAACAGATTAATTGTCTACATTATCTACTTATTAATCTGATCAGGCCTCTTTAGACACTAGTAAATACCATATCATTTATAATTATATTAGAAGTATATCTACGAACATTCAATTATTAACAGCCAGTCCGAGAACTGTAACAATCGTACGGAGAGATCGTAAGCAACGCCTGCCCTGATCACCCCAAGGAACCTCTCCATTCCTCTAGTAATTATTGTCAGGTGGAAGTTGTATTTAGTTTGATTTTAACTGGACTGTATATATTTTAGCAAAGCCATAATTTTTAAATCACATTCTCTTTTTAATATATATGAAATCTGGAAGCTGCTGGTGCAAAATGCATTTAACTAAATAAATTCTGGTAAAAACAATCAAACTAAAATGAAGATTTAAAAACTTACTATCTATTTATAGCAACGCATTAGAATTTTATATAATCGTTAACAGGAAATAAAAATAAAATAAAATAACAGTATGTACGCACACAAAAATAGAATGCAAATTTACCCACCGTGGGTTTATTTTAGGAATGAGAATCACGAAATAGTAAATAAACATACACAAAAGTTGTATATAATAGTTATATTTCTAATAAATCTATCGTTCCAAAAAACAAAACTATTACAATATTACGGGCATATACTGTTTGTTTTTATTTCTGTAGCGAAAGATTTAGTGGGTGCGAATTGAATTTAACATTTTACATATTTCTGACAGTCTCAGTAAACATGAAAAATGTTTTTTGTTACGAAAAGTATATACTTTGTTGGAAAAAATGTTTAATAAATATGTTAATGTAACTACGCAGTCAAGAAGTTATTTTTTTGTGATTACTTCTCATTTGTAAAAAAAAAGTGAAAACAGAATATTTCATTACTGAAATAGTTTACTTTAAGTTAGGTTTAATAAGTATAAGTACATTTCGTTTTATTAAAAAAATAATACCCTTCTTTGTATTAAAAAACTTCATTCATATCATTGAGCTTTTTCCCATACTTTAAGTTATATCATATATTAAACAACTGTTTAAACAAGTTGTTTAATATCGTATCCGGAAAGTTGTTCGAATGTAATTTGTTCGAAAGAAATTTGTTCGAAGGAACTTTGTTCGAAGGAATTTTGTTCGAATGGAAATTTGTTCGAATGGAAATTTGTTCGAACAACATTTGATCGAACGGAAATTTGTTCGAATTTTTTAAATTATTTTAAAAATATGTGACAAAATGTAGACTACGAAAATTTTATATATACATATGTCACGTGTAAATTAAAAAATATACGTGTAATTGATTTGTTATTAATTACAAATAATTAGATCAGGGCCGTATTATTTTTTTACAAAATTTTTAAAAAATTAAAAATTTCTAGACTACAAAAGTGTTAAGAAAGTATAATAGTAGTTAAATAAATAAGTACACATTTGAAAGTTTTTAGGTTTCTTTGTATTTTATAATAAAATTTGTAAAAAAATAATACGGCCCTGAGCTAATTATTTGTAATTAATAACAAATCAATTACACGTATATTTTTTAATTTACACGTGACAAATATATAAGATTTTCGTAGTCTACATTTTGTCACATATTTTTAAAAAATTCGAACAAATTTCCTTTCGATCAAATGTTGTTCGAACAAATTTCCATTCGAACAAATTTCCATTCGAACAAAATTCCTTCGAACAAAGTTCCTTCGAACAAATTACTTTCGAACAAATTACTTTCGAACAAATTACATTCGAACAAATTACCTAGATTCGTTTAATATATGGTTATATGCTAGATTTTCCCCTGATTAAAAATTATTGTTTCTAGAATTGGTAAAATACTACTATTCTTAATTAACTTTATCTATATCTATAAAAGACTTTGTCCTTAACCACTCACTCACTCATATATCAACGTACAGCCCAAACCCCTGGACCTAGAAACGTGAAATTTTTATCTTCATAAGTGTTCATGATATTAAAGTAAATTCGGACAAATTAATATTCAATTAAAAATGAAAGTTCGATATTCGATAACAGCGCATGGGACGGGTCGAGGATGAATTTAGATATATTTATCTGCATAGCTGCTTTAGTTATAAAGGTAACGGAGGAATCGGGTAAATAAATATGCAATAAAAAAAATTCGATATGCAACCCCTAATGGCGAGGGTAGTCAGGGGGTTGGTTTTTGAAATTTTTAATTAAGATCCGAGATATTTACGTTATTTTATAGGTAATGATTAAAAATCAATATTAAAATAAAGTAATATGTCATCCTCTATCACGTATGAAGGGTTGTAACTAGTTTTGAAGTTTACGCGAGCGAAGGATTCCGCTAGTTTAATATTTATAATACTAGTATAAATAATGTTAGATTTTTCTTAAAGTATCTGCATATACTATAGAAAATATATAAATTAAATATGAGAATTATTAATTTCTATTTTCGACTTTGAAACTAGCTTTTTTATAAATTATATAAACATATTTGATAATTAATGCTTTTAAAGAACCATAATACATAATTTCAATCCCACTTCATTCATTAACCAAAAAACTTGGCTTCAGAATCAAATACAGTGTCAATTGAATCAGCATCAAATATTTTACAGACAAAAATAGAGTTCAATACAAGAATGAAAAAGAAGCGTACTAATGTAACAAACAACATTGTAAATAAACAGGGTCGTAATTAATTATAGTATAGTAAAATTTTATTGATTTTAACCGTAAAATAATTTTGATTAATATAATTAATTATTATTATACAAGGCGAGTCATATCATGTAGAACAAACTTGAACAGTGTATTGAGAAAAATATTTTAAGAAAAAAAAGTTCATATAAACATGTGTCCAGAAATTCTTTATGAGGGAGTTACAGATCCCCAAAGATTTAACCTAAAATTAATTTTTATTTTATATTCTTAGAATTTAAACGATCATTGACCTGAAACAGAAAGATCGAGTGATCTTAACACTCGTAACAAAGATACAACGCATTTTATTCATTATTGAATAAAAATCAAAATAGCCATGGAAAACTAAAATACGTCAGCTAAAACTAGAACATTCACTCGAGTGCAATGTGCAATACTTATTAAATTCAAGTCAAGTAAGCTTTGGAAAAAAGAATGGTTGATGTTTGAAATTTTTATACACATTTGTTAAAATTCGTTGTTGGAAAAACTTAAGAATATTACTGATAAAAATCAAAGGAGCCTCTGGCTCCACACATCCCTGCTCTAAAAAAATAGATATTAGTTGATATTGAAAATTGATAATAAATGTTAATGCTAAATTGGGTATCAAATTTAATTACTGTATCGCAATGGGATCTCGAAATATTAAATAAAAACTAATTTTTGACAACATCTTTGAAAGTCTGTAGCTCCCTCACGAAGAGTTTCCGGACACGTGTTCATAGAACTGTTTTGCCTGAAATATTTATCTCAATCAACTGTTTAAGTTTGTTCCACCTGATATGAATCAGCAGCGAATAAAAGTTTTTGCAATATAAAGAAAAACGAGCGTACAAAATTCGATTTAAAATTTAAGCTTTATTATTTTACGTTTACGCAGGAAAGCATTACTCGTTATCATAACAATACAAAAAAACTTTTACATTTTTAAATCGCTGCATTAAGAAACCATATGTTTACAGTTATCATATGATAACCTAATCCAATTGATATATAAAAATATGTATGCACATTAGGGTGTGCCAAAAAAGGCGATATTTTTTTTTTCGCTCTCAGCCCAAAATATCTCAGAAAATGCCCAAACAAAGCTCCTGTTAAACGCGGAGCTCAAAATTCCAATTTTAAGAGGTTCTCCACGGAAGTTGAAGTTTTCCCATCTAAATAACATGGGAAACGGGGTTTTTTAACAGTTTTTTGTCCTGCAAACTGTGAAAAAAATATTTTTGAAAAAAATGAATGAATGGATCTTTTTGAGTATTAAATTTAGTACAAAAATTCCCGTTGAGTCAAATTTCTATATTCTATATTTGATTTTTGACAGAGCTTTGAATTTCAAATTTTCGCATTTTTCGCGTTTTTTGCATTTTTCAGCTAAACTATCCAAGCTAGGGCAAAATGTTAACTAGCAAAATTGTAGTACGGTTGACATTCTATAAAAAAGTTTCCATCGACTTTTTTGTATTATGAATAACAACAAAGTTATAGACCCATAAACATTTATTTTTTTAAATTTTCGCTTTTATGAACTAAAATATCGATAATTGAACAAAGAATTTTATGCAAATTTGTTAGTACATCAAATTGGAACAAAATTGGATAAGATTTTTTGTATTATCAGTAGTTAAAAGTTACAGACTTATTTAATCATATTTTTATGATTTTTCCACAAAATTATGAAATATATTAACAATAAACATGACATATTATTAAAAAATAAAAAGCACAATGTCGTAGCCTTTATCCCTTTTAGGCTGGTTCCAATAATTTATATAACTTTGTTGTTATTCATAATACAAAAAAGTTGATGGAGACTTTTTTATAGAATGTCAACCGTACTACAATTTTGCTAGTTAACATCTTGCCCTAACTCGGATAGTTTAGCTGAAAAATGCAAAAAACGCGAAAAAATGCGAAAATTTGAACTTCAAAGCTCTGTCAAAAATCAAATATTGAATATAGAAATTTGACTCAACGGGACTTTTTGTACTAAATTTAATACTCAAAAAGATCAATTCATTCATTTTTTACAAAAATAATTTTTTCACAGTTTGCAGGACAAAAAACTGTTAAAAAACCCCGATTCCCATGTTATTTAGATGGGAAAACTTCAACTTCCGTGGAGGACCTCTTAAAATTGGAATTTTGAGCTCCGCTTTTAACAGGAGCTTTGTTTGGGCATTTCCTGAGATATTTTGGGCTGAGAGCGAAAAAAAATATCGCCTTTTTTTGGCACACCCTAATGCACATAACCAACCCTGATATTGCTCATAAAACAACCCCAAAGTAGTTAGAATAGATATGTACATACATATACTTATACACAGAAAAAAACTGTATTGGACCAAGAAAACCTTGTTTTTTATATAACGAAAACAATATTTTCTTAATATAAGAAACATACTCTTAATGCAACTACGTTATTCCTTCGTTCAATAATGCTATAGTTGGTTTAAGAGATTATTGCTTATCTTAAGAAAATATTATTTTCGTTATATACAAAACAAGGTTTACTTGATTTGAGAAATCCTTTCTACCAGTGTATATTAGGTTTGTATTATATATTATGTTTATATTCTATTTCTCTTATATTCAATAAAAACCAACAACAAAATAAAATAACGCGCTTGTCAAGTTAATGTAACACAACATTTTATTTTAATATAATGGGAGCATTCACTACACGACAATCAAATTTATTTTACATTTTTGAATGCTTACCAAAAGCAGTTTGAGATGATTGCACTACTATACTTTAAATACCATACCTACATACGCTTATTTTAATAATTTTAACATATTATACAATCTACCAAATAATACAAATAACATATGATCTCATATAGGTAGGTATAGTTTTGAAATTTACAAATATTATTCTCTGATAAAGATGGGCGTTGGGCAGTAGTGAGATTTTGTTAAAAAATTTCTTAGGTCCTAGTTAGTTTCAAAATTACCGTAATAAGGAAAAATACTAAGAACCAAAAGATTCGGTTAAAAATGATCCATCTCAATTTTTTTGATGGATTAGAAATTGTCAAAGTTATTTACACAATTTTTTTAATAAGTAAGATTTGTCTTACGGTATGAATTTATTGACAGTTTAACGCATGAATTATTTTTTTTGCTCGCCGCGTGGGCCCCACTAAGCCCTGGAACCCAAGATTAGAGGTCTGTTAGCCCTCCCAGTGTTGGAACCCTGATCAATTCGATAATTTCTTGAAGTTTAATACAAATAAAGACTATTATTATGTATAAATATTTTAGTCAACAAACATTTAAAAAAATTTGCATTTAATCCATTTCATTTATATACTTTATATAGCTATTACATAAAATGAAAATGAGTAGGTATAGCAATCATACCCATTGTAATATAGTATTACATAATAAATATAAACATAGATTTGTTCTTCACATTTGTATATTGTCATAATAGCTACTAACTAAAGTTTAAATGGTCTATAAATCTGTCATTAATTGATCATTGTAGATAAAGATTATTATACTGTTACTATCTCAGAACGGCTCGCCGGAGACTTTTATAACGACATTTTGTATACATGTAATATTATATTATGAAAACATTAGAAATATTAGGGGCTAACATAGTTCTAATTTATACAATAATTACCAATATGTGAAAAACTAAAGTGATTGTTTTGTTAATTCTCTGCTCGCATAAAATTATAATTATTATCTATCTTCGTATTTTGCATTTAAGACGTTCGTAAGGGGGCCAAAAAAATTTAACAATTTAATAAGTTTCACCTGAAAATGTGGACCATCATAATTGAATTTTTATGTAAGTATGTAACGATTAAAGATAATTTTGTTTTACATTTGCTGATTTATTTATTAACTCTAACATTTTGTCGGACGCTGGATATTTACAAAAATATTTTTTAAAGCGAAGGCTAAGCTTAAAGTACTTGTAAATTATAGCAACAAAAAATATTTAATTCAATACATTTGTATACTCTATCAATTACAATTTACTTTTTACACTATCGTACTGCAAAACACACTTTAAAGTCACAATATAAAAAGAATCTCACAAAAAATAACACCACTTTTATATTTCAATATTAGTATGGGTACTCGTTATCCATAACAATAAATAAATGCACTTGGTAGATCAGTTATTACTTGTAAAAACTTTAATTTCTATTTAATTCACATGCGTTTGTTTTAAAATCATAGCCCACTCGATATTAATGCCGGTAAATACGTGTACGATCAAGTTACACGGCACTGGGTATCTCGGTGTGCTTTGGAAACGGCGTCCGCGGTTGCACTACTACACGAGCCGACGCCGAACCGTTGTTAGTTGGCTTTGGTCCAGCAAATGTGTGCACGGTATCCGTAACACCAGCTAGACGTGAATTGTTTAAATTTCGAACGCCAAACTTTATTGCTTTCTGATGTTTTAGTTTTTTTCTTTACAGTTGGATGAGGAGAACTTAATATTGTTATGTTCTCCTTTATTTTCAATAACTTATAAATATGAAGTCTTCATTTTATTATTTTTTATTGAAGATATTTATTTTTTACTTATGAATTTTATTTGTGACCCCCACCCCCTTACTGGCGAAATAAAATTTCCATCGGATGAAATATAAATTTTATTGAGGTACTTCGTCTCGGTCTCGTATTGTATAGATCGAAACTGATAAAAATCTCATATACTCTCGGCGATATGTTAGTATCGTCTCAGTCTAGTCTCGTCCGAATTTAAACCAATCTCATATCAGTCTGCAGCGCTAATAGAAATAATAAATGTAGTAAAAATGTTCATCGTCTGAGAATAATTGTTTCATCTAAAATTTTCTTCCTCCTGGACCCTGGCATATTCAGTTTTCCTCATTGAGTCAACTCTCTAGTTTCTTATGCACTGTTTGTATATGCACAGTCAGTGGTGGATTTGTCAATAGACTGGATTATATAGCCTACACTGAAAAAATTTTATGTTAATTTTTAACATGAAAAATATGTTAACGGGAGAACGAAATTGATCCTAGAAATTTTAACACCCGACATGGTAAAATTTAAAAGAACGTCTACTACAATTCAATATACTGTATTACTGTAGGTATAGCAGTTTCTATGATGGCGATAGACCAGATATTAAAAGTAATATAGAATCATAGTAAAATTATAGAGAATGTACGTGAAATTTTCATATGCAAGAAATTAAATTAAAGAATAGCGTATATTACTTTTACAGAGTAAATAAATTTTAATAGGTAGTATGTTCTTTACCAGTATGTCATTGTAATTTTTCATTTAGTTTATTTTAAATTCTACCGACTTTTCTGTTAATTTTTTTCAGAAGTTGATTCTGTCCTCTGGTTCACAGCATTTTCTGTTAATTTTTAAAAAAATATTCTCTCCGTGTAGAGCGGCAGATTTTAGTGGTGGTAAAATTTAAGTGATATCGAAAAAAAAGGTGAATTATAAAAATCTTTTGAAAATAAAACGGGCACGCACATGATAGGGTTCCGTAGTCATTCTCACTACGATTTATAAAAAAAGAGTTTTTTTACAAAATTTTCGTGACCGAAGGGTTAAAATCAAAAAGTCATTTGGCTTTTATTATTTCATTTTACGAGACCTATCAAATGACACCCCACTCAATGGGGTAAATGAAAAAAATGTGACTTCACTTTTCAATCTATGATAGGGGGGCCCAAAATATTTTTGACAATGTTCGTTATAATTTTCAGTGAAAGTACTAATTAAAAGCTACATTCTGAATTTTTTTCAGATTTTTTGAATCGATAGTTTAGAAAATAGAGGGGGGGGACGCTCTGACAGCGTTATTAAAAAGCAAATATTTCGTGACTGAAGGGTTGAAATCAAAAAGTTATCTGACATTTTTTATTGCATTTTAGGAGACCTATTAAATGACATCCCACTCAATGGGGTAAGTGGGGAAAAAAATGAGAGTTCACTTTTCAGTCTATAGAAGGGGGGTCCAAAATATTGTTGACAATGTTCGTTATAATTTTCAGTGAAAGTACTAATAAAAAGCTATAATCTGGAATTTTTTCAGATTTTTTAAATTGATAGTTTAGAAAATAGAGGGGGGGGACGCTTTTTTAACGACTTTGGAGAGCAAATACATCGTGATTAAAGGGTTAAAATCAAAAAGTTCTGATACATTTTTTGTTGCATTTTAGGAGACCTTTCTAACGACACCCCACTCAATGGTGTAGGTGAAAATTTTTTTTTGAAAACACTTTTCATTTTATGAAAGGGGGGTCTAAAAAATTTTTATTTTCAAAAATGTTATTATTTCTGTTTTTGGGTCATCAATCTACGACCGTATACCAAATTTCATCTTATTATCTCAAAATTTTTGAAGACGGACGGACGGACGGACGGACGGACGGACGGACGGACGGACGGACGGACGGACGGACATGGAGAAACTATAAGGGTTCCTAGTTTTCTACGGAACCCTAAAAATGAAAAAAATGTGCGGCAAAAATACTCTCTGGCTACAGGCAACAAAATTAAAAATTCACCTCTGCGCACGTTCTATATTTTGAAATGTGTAGTTGTTTCATGAAATATGTATATTATTATTAGTTTTAATTGAATATAATACTAAAACAGTCATTCATTTTACATATTTTAAACAGACTGTATAAAATCAATGGTTACCAAACACTTTGAAATAATATGTAGGTAATTATCATTTATTTAACCGGGCATAACTAAAGATAAAACTACAAAAAATAAAAATATTGAACTATTAAATCCATTGACTTTGATTTAATTACTACGTCACACTAGTCACAGATTTGGCAACCTGGATTCAGATAGTTTAATATTTTCCGTAATATTATTTAAGGGAATCTTTCCATAACATTGATAAACGATTTTGATTTACGATGATGGTTTTATTAGATGTAAAATGTATTTATATTTAATCTCGTTAACGTCACGTATAATAGTTTGTTTGATGCTTACAATTTTATTTATATTCACTAACTCATTCGTATCAAAAATTAGTAGATGATAAAAAATTAAGCAGATGTTTGCAGTATATTTCCTCCCATGTCCAAATAATAGTACTTTGATCTATTATTAGTTTTTGCAGATTTTCAAGGTTCTGTCATAGAATTTGTAACTGATTATGTAAGTGTCTTAATTACAAATTAGAGGGTATCTTAACTATTTCACAGCCAAGGCTGGTGTGGTGTGAACACATAGATTTTATCTTTGGCAGAATTTTATAAGTCGCTGTCACATACCTTTACTTATTTTCTTTTTAAGTAGTGACATAATCTACATTTCAAGATATCAACACTTTACCTACTAGTTACGAGTGTAATCCATTTTTATACTTTTGTAATTTTGATTCTTCTAACTGGCGTAGTCTCCATATAAATAGACAATGCGATTAGTTTTACAAAGTTTTTATATCGTTTTTACCAATTTAACCGCCTTGTGGTGGTCCCATTTAATTATCTATAGTTGTAGCAACAAAATAATCATTATTTCAGAAACTAATAGACTACAAAAGGTACTAGTACCAGTCTTAAATCCTTGAAGAGCAAGGTATATTGTTTTTTGAGTTTTATGGAATTATAAACAAGTGACTTTTTATTCATCAATTTAAATACCAAAGTCCACAAATACATATTTTTAATTATAGGCTTTTATTTTGTTTATGTTTTTTCTCCAGTAATGGATTAGGTAAAACTAATAACTGGTATCCAGTGATGGAAATTAATACCTATATAAGTACGACGATAGAAAATTTATAAAATAAAGAATCGTAAAATTTTAAACAATGTAAAGCAATAATTAAATAACTTATAATTAGTGCAAATGTTCACTATTTAGATACCCATTGACCGATTGTCATCAAATTAAGCTGTTTTACAGTCAAGTGTCTATAGATTATAGTTCAGTAATGGCAATAACGAAATATCAACAAATATTTATAATTTAGTATTAAACAAGAATCAAACACTGGGGTTAAGCTACGGTTTCCTAGAAAAGCGGCGTCGTTATCTAGCGGCCGTAATGTAGCGGTGAGTGACGTCACCAAAACGTTGTCTAGGAAAACCAATGGTTTTGGTTTCCTAAAAAGCGTTGAATGTAAACGTAACGTTAAATAACGTTGCCGTTATTTATATGACGGTCGCCATAGCGGTGACGAACATTTGTCGAACGTTTTTTCACGTGTAGCGGTGAACGTTACATTACAAAAAATGAGTGGAGACGTGATTTGGACCTACGAAAATGACATAAAATTAATTTTTCATCAAGTACATGCAAAGAGTATAGTTAAAACAAAATCTATGGAACAATATCGGAACTGTACATCAATAAAACGGCCAATGGGGGTACACATTTTTTTTTACAGTGTTCGTTATAATTTTCATTGAAATAACTAATTGAAAGCTACATTCTGAATATTTTTCAGATTTTTTACATCGATTGTTTAGAAAATAGAGAGGAGACACTCTGATAATGACTTTGAAAGCAAATATATCGTGATAAATAATCAAATTATTTTATTTATTTTTATAAGAATACTGATTAATTCCAGATCGCCGTCCTTCTATAAGACGGTGAGCCGGACAAGTGTGAAAGCGTCAACTCGGAAACCGAAACCGGGTAAACGGCGCCGTGTACACGGCAACCGTGTATGTGTGAAAAGGCTCTAAGAGCTCTAAGGACGGTGATCTAGAATTAATCAGTATTCTTATAAAAATAAATAAAATAATTTGATTCTTTACTTTTAAATAACGTACTTCAACTATAATATACGTATTCTAGTATATTTTAATATATTTTAACATTTCACACAGAAAATAAATAAAAATAATTTAATTGTTTCATTTTGAATTCAATTTTAACTTCGATTTCTGGAATATTCTGGAAAATACGTGAATTGCCGTTACAATAATTTATTTATGTAATGATTAATAAATATATTGACTACCTATATTATTAAGATAATTGTAACTGTAAATGCATGCGCATGAGAAAAATAAAATTATGATTTTTCTTGACGCATTTGTAGGGTCGCTACTGTCGGGGGCCAGGGAGCGCTTTTGAACTATACTTTTAATTGGAAATATACAAATTGTTGAGTTTACCATAAGTATTTTTATCCTCCATGTCTTCAAAATCCTTCTTCAATTCTATGAATATCTCCACTCACGCATTTTTTGTATCATTGCGATCTTTATACACCGGTACTATTTTGTCCCATAATAATACAGGCCAACTAATGATAGGTATTAGTTGGTCAACTTCGATCGCAGCAGACATCATTTTAATTAACAAAAAAAAAAAAATAACAAACACGAAAAACTAAAAACCGGATGAGTTAAGACGGCACGTGTGAAAACACTCATTGAATCTTATGTCCCACTATCAAGCCGGCCGCCGTGTAGACGGTTCCGGCAGCCGTGTACTGTAGTGGGAGACCCGGCGACCATCCGGCTGCCGGGTGCCGTGTACACGGCGGCCGGCACGTGTGAAAGCGCTCATTTAGTTACCACACCAAGGACCGGGTAAACGGCGCCGTGTACCCGGCAGCCGTGCATGTGTGAAAAGGCTCTAAAATGGTTAGTTCAAAAGTCCCCAAAACATATTTTATTGTGAAATACACACCCTTTAAAATATATTAATTATAAGGTTGTTAACTTTTTGTCAATAAATACACTATGGTACAATAAACAGTAATAATGGTGAGTATGTAAGTTTATTTGAAAACATTAAATAAATGACATAACTTTAGATTAAAGTAGTAAGTATATATAATATAACTTAAAATATTATTTTCTTAAATGAATATGTCATAAAAGAATAAATAAATACAAAAACTGAAAAAGTATTGCACAAATAATATTTATATGACATTTATTATACGTTAATTCTACAATTATAACTTTTCAGTTAAATAGGTAATATTTTCTAGGAAACCATGACTATGTCACCGTTAAGACGGCCGTCAAAAACGCCCGCCATATCACGGCCGTTAGATAACAGTACCGTTTTTCTAGGAAACCGTAGCTTAAGTTCCAAGATGACAGTACCTTATTTAACAACTAGATAAATATGAATATTGTTACACACGAGCTTTTAGTATTTTAGAAATAAACCTTTTCTAAGAACAGAGCAAGCAAAAACAAATTTCGCAATTGACGAGTTTTCGGGTCGGTCGGAAATTCGGAAAACATTGTTGGGCGGACAGTAACTGTATGTGCAAACTATTGTTTGTTGTTTCGCCATGTATGTAGAATGCATTTCTCAGGTTTTACACTGGGTAAACAGAGAGATGCAGTAGGTTTGGGATATATCTATATTTTTTCTAAGAGAAATGAAATAGACACTCCTGTTTAAATAAGGAGAAATATATCTCAAACTATTTTCTATCTCTTTTTTACACGACCCTGTTTTCAAGTCAGATGCTTGTTCATGCTCTATGTCTATGGAAGCTACGCTATTAATCGTTCTAGTTATGTTGAACCCTATTTTTAATTTGGTTCTATCCCTGCGCTTATTACATACCATATAGTTATTAACTTTATAATCATCTTTTCGTTTCGATTAAAATATTATATAGTTCATGTAGTCAAATTCACAATCAAACAATTCATGGGAATGTAAACTAAATATATTTAGTTATCTAAAAATAACACAAACTTTATTTAGGTTAGAAAAAATAAACACAGTAGTTCTAAAACGGTAGCTGTAGTACACAAAGATTCTTTATCAGAGATCGTAACTTTAGATTATTTCAAATATGGCGGCCATAAAACTAGCTAAACAAACAAACAACGACGTGACGTATCCATCCAAAGCCTTCTTGCTCGCTTTATGGCAATGCGATATAGTGCACATGGTGTGACACCAAAAATATTACTTATAGAGTTTATTTCACACGAACAAATTTATTTATAATTTAGATTTAATTATACATGTACATCATTTTAAATAAACGGGAATTTATGAGCTACATTTTATTTATTGAATACAATGCAACGACTTCCACACTATTTTTCTATGTAGTCAATCGGATTATCATCTGTTTTGGTTTTAGGAGGGAAGAAATTCAATTCAATGTGGAGGTTATTGACGCTGTGCAAACATCGGTCAACATACAATCAAAAGATTGGAATTATGAAGTCGGTTGTAATAGTAGGAGATTACTTAAGTTTAGCTCATATGTGTCCAACCTTTTGACCAAAAAAATAGCGGAAAAATTTGTTAGAGGTCGCACAAAAAATCTGAAGACCTTTTTTACCTAATATTGTTAATTATTTTCATTTTTTTAATCTTATGCGGGCTGCACGAAGAGTGTTCGGGGGTCGCGTGCGGGTTGGACAAGCCTGGTCTAGCTCATAAGTCCTTGTTTATATTTGAATGCCCCATAAGTATAAAAAAGAATTTTTAAAACGATTTTTATCAAATTCGATATGTTGAAGGAAATGTCTTTTTAACCGTCTATTTTTATCATGATATATATATGTATATCTGTCTATCTGTTAATATAATAATCAATATATATCCAAGATTCTCAAAAATGTTAAAATGAAGTATCTCCAATCACTTTCTCACTGAATATTTGTCAATGTAATTGAATGGTAACGACAAATTAAACAAAATTTGTATATCCTAATATGTATGTGAAATATTTCTAATGAATTTCCATGGAATTTTTTTTTCTATTCTGTTTTAAGTAATTAATAATCAAAGTTGGATTCTTATGCGGCGTTTACACCGAGAAAACAAAACAGAAACACGGTATTTTTATGACTAAAAATCAATAAACCCTATACATTTTTAAATACGAAGTATTTTAAAGACACGATGTTTCTGTTTTGTTTTTTCGGTGTAATCACAGCATTATACACAGGCTCTTATTCCGATAAAATAGTTTTAAAAAGAATAATGCCATGAACAGCTGCCTTATGCAGTAAAAAGTTTTGACAAAAAAATGTTGGGACCCATTATATGATGTTATTAATAATTACTCATAAAGATCACTAAATTGTATAATTTAGCATAGACGATCATCTTTTACCGCTCGCTTCTTAAAGCCTGCAACTAACTCCTTAAACTCATTGTAGAAGCATCTTCTTTCATATAACTAAACAACTTATGAAACATCTTGTATAGTATTGTATGTATACACATTCATATCGGTAATAAATACGTATAAAAATAGCATTAATATTGTAAATAAACGCATTCGTTCGGCAGCGCAGCTCTCCTTTTTGCTTTCTAGAAGCTAGAAACATTAAGAAAATATTTTCGATCCTATAAATAGATGACAGAGTAATGTACGTACGGACCCGTGTTACCAATGAGTAAGGATGTAATTCTTTGTCGAAACTGACAAAATCTATTTTCGATGTGGGTATATTTTTTGTGTGTAAAACGCAGAAAACTACTCTCTATAACTAGATCTGGGTCATTTTAATATACGTACGTAGTCTGTGGTGATATCAACACATGTTGCACTGCTTGCTATTTATTTTTTTAATGATTAATGATTTTTTTGTATATTCATATTAGGTTCATTTTTTTCGGATGTTTTTTTTTAAATTTTATATAAGAAGATAACTCGACGGTTATATGTATCAACTAGATACCAGCGACTTCGCTCGCGTGTATTTCGAAACTAATTACAACTCTCCATACGTGACAGGGGAAATAGAAAATAGTTAAAATTATTGATTATAGTCATTATTGAGTATAGTAAATTTAGATTCTACTTTCTTATTTTTGTGTGTGTAGAATTGATATTTCTATGACAAATCGTAGATTGATGCCTAAAAATGACTGAAAATTTTTGTTTTTGATTTCGTTAAAAGTGTGTTAATTATATAGAAAATGACGTGAAAAGTTGAAATTTTCAAACCGCAGGTCTGTATCTTATAACGTTCTCGAGATATGAGTTCTCAAAGTTTTAGTTTTTTTCAAAATTTTGGAGAAAAATGGCTATAACTTTTGAACGTATCGTCGGATTTGATTTTTGTCGACGGATTTGGAATCAGCGTGTCGAAATCTATATAATAACATGTATAATACTTAAAAATTATGAAAAAAAAATTTGCTGAAAAATGAAATTTTTTCAAGGAGTATACCTTAAAAAAATGCCGATTTTTGACCAATTTTTTTTGTCGAATTTTTAAGTGTTGTATATGTCATTGACACGATGATTCCAAATTCGTCGACAAAAATCAAATCCGACTACACGTTCGAAAGTTACAACCATTTTTTCAAAAATTTTGAAAACACTAAAACCTTGATAGGCCATATCTCGAGAACGTTATGAGATACAGATCTGTGGTTTCAAAATTTCAACTTTTTACGTCATTTTCTATAGTTTTTTAATGAAATCGAAAACACAAAAATTTTCAGTCATATTTCATACGTCAATCTTCGATTGTATACATTTAATACAATTATTATTTAATCTTATTTTTTTGTGGTTCTGGAAAAAAAAGGACATTTCTCATCAATTTATACATACATATATAAAAAAAGAGAAGTCCTTAGTGACTGACTCATCAATGTCCAACCAAAACTCCTGGACCTAGAAACGACTAACAGCACAAGTGGTACAAAATCTTATAAACTACACCAATACCTCGCTTTGCGTCGTTTCGTTATGCGTTTTTTTCGAAGTTGCGTCGCTGCTGAATTAGTACTAATTTTCACTGTGCGTCGTTAAATTTTCGAAGTTGCGTTGTTTTGGGTTCGAGTCTTTAATTTTTTTTTAATTAAAACGAGAGTAACTTAAATAATTCACTTTGCGTCGTGTTTTTTTGGAATGTAACGACGACGCAAAGTGAGGTATGGGTGTATATAGTAAATACAACGCAGGCCAATAGTAAATTTAAAACATGTATTAATTTTCATCAAAATGAATACGAGATCAAATATTTGTATGTATCTCAAATAATATTGATTTCCCTATGTACTGTAAATGTCCGGCATATACAGTGTGCAGTAGCATATTAATGAGTGAATAATTTCCAGAAACCGACACAATTATTCCAAAAGATTTAAACCCACTCCTGTATAATACTGTTACATTTCAAGTCTTGCAGACTTTCAATTTCATTATTATTTACATCAGTGAATGAACTAAACAAAATGAGTCACTTTTGCCTATTTGCAGATCCCGGTGAACATCCCGTCAGGAAGAAACAACACACAGCAGCTAGTGTATTTTTAAAATCCCGCTCATTGTCAGACTAAATATTTATTCTAATTCAATCTCGGACAAATAATCTGGTCGCATAATTCCAAACATCAAAAGTCCAGGACATTTAAAACACATAAACTATTTACATGGAAAATTCAAAGAAAAGTCTATGACAAAATTTTATTATTTTTAGGTAATACTAAACCAGCTCAATAAAATATAAGATCAAAGTGAACCACAGATGGTGATATCATAGTTATGTAATGGAATGCGGAATATTTTGGTGAATTCGATGATTTCATAATTTGTACATCTTGTAACAAAGTATGTTAATATTTGTCATTTATCGACAACAGATATCAAGAATTTTCATAATTTATTTATATTTGACGCTAAGAAAGTCGGTAGGCTTCCGATTAGCATCTTCTACCATTACTCTATTTATATTAAACAATCGGAAATAACAGATCCAAAAACGAAGAATGTTACCATGAATGTTACCTTGTTTTATATTTAACATGAGGAAGAATAAAAACTATACAAAAAGAAAACAATAAAAATAATTGCATGTGCGACAAGCCATTCTTTTGATATTGTTGTCTTAATAATACATTGCTTATCACAACCAACCGTTACAAAAATTGTCAAAATATTACTAACAATAAGGACCAAGAAGACTATACAAGGAGAGTCAACTCGCGTGGAAGGGGGGGAGGGGTCAAAGAATCCATGGGTCGCTATCACCTTGCGCATAGCTCAAAATTACCATACTGCGCATCTTATTTACACGATGCCACTATCAGTCACATGCTGCTCATTGGCTGCTCACATGACGAGTTGCGCGATAAACGATTTTGAGCGCTATGCGCAAAACCAGCGATCGCAACGTGGTGGGGAACTTACTCCGTATAGCTTGACGTCGCTTAGTACAGGGCGAGATAGGGAGTTGATTCTCCTTGTATAGTCTTCTTGATAAGGACGATCCGGAAATTTAGAAACAAATCTTTGAGGTCTGCGTTTTTAATCTACCATTCACTTCCATAAAGTTAAAGATGGAGGTATTTTCATATGCAACATTACACAATGAATAAATTAACAGCACCTCCCAACACACGGCGCCTGATGGGCCTGCCTATATACCTATTAGTTCCGTGTTTAGAATAAAAAAAATAAACGAACTAAACAAATGTTTACGATACTTTGGTCAACAATAAAAGTTTTTAGTTTTCTGCGCTACCTACTTTTAAAAATAATCTTGGCTTTTTGCTGTAAGTTGTCTTACTTAGTAGTTGTCTTGACCAATTGGTCACGCATTGCATAATAAATCTTCAAGCATCTTAAAAGACGTAGTTTACACCCAGAAACCAAAATTCAATTATATAACGATATTTTAAAATAAACTCATTTTAAGTTTTTTAACAAAAAATTTTATGCAATTTATAGCTTATAATTACGTGGGTACCTATGTATATACACAATTCGTTCAAAAACTAAAAAATATAAAAAAGGAAATTAACGAACAGAAAGTAATTAAACTATTTTATTGAGTACATTAAGCAATTTAAATACATACTCAAATATTTCATTATTTATACAGTGGAAAATGTTATTCCACCATTGGATAATAACTGCCTTTTATTGGCAATATAAGAACTAATAGGGAAGCACCTGAAAATATTTTAAATTATTAGTATTTGATAAATATACTACAGTTGAACCTCGTTAGTACGTTTTTGAAGGGACTGGGGGGAAAACACGTATACTAACAAAATATTTTAATATGTAGTCTTGAATGCCGGACCTACTATGGCGAAAAACGTACTTACGGGGTTCCACTGTATATGATTTTAGAAACTTAATTTTATAAATTAATAACAATAAAATATTTTTATTAACCTCCTATGACGAGACCATAAATCCAATAAGTGTAACTGCATTGCGATTCAAAATATATCTTAAAAAAGATTGAAAGTATTAATGCTGGTATTCTTATGATACCGTTTGCCGATGCTCTACAAAAAATAAATAATTAAATCATATATTATTAAAAGACGACTTTGATTCCCAAAAATTAAATAAATATTGTAATAAAATTAGTATATATTTTCTAAGAAATATCCATGTATATCTTAAAGCAAAATATAAACAAATGTGCTTCAAATTTTTAGAAGAATTCGCTACAAAATATTCTACGAAAACTTCTCAAAACAAATCGGATGTAGCAATAGAGTTAATCCCCGACAAAATAAATTAACGCAATTCAATGTTTTTTTTCTTCTTGTTATCTATAAAAATAAAAATATCATTGATTTTCACCTTATTGCAGTAGGAAATGACTCAATCATTATAATATTTAATACTGTATTTGCTGAAGTATAACCGAGTAAAAATATACTAGAGATCACAATTTGCAGCCAAAATATTGAGAAATACTTAATGACGACACCGGCCAAGAAAGTCAGGAAACATGAGATAACTGAAAAAACAAACACAGTTTCTATGAAAATTTGAACATGTTTAACACACGAACAATTTCCACAAGAATATTTAGTTAAGTATTAATTTAGTTTATGTATATAGAAAAGCAATTGAAGGGGTCGCAGCTTCATAAAGGCCATAATAAATAATCACATTTACCTATGTATGTATATCAAGACATGAAAATATGTTGGCCAATCGGAAAACGTCAAGTTAAAAAAATCTATTAAAATGTGTTATTTATTTATTTACTTTGTAACCCAATTTATTTTTAGTTTTATCTTCAGAGCAGATACAATTTAAAAAGTGTGAGGCCCTAGGCATATTTAGATAGTTTTGGTCCCTGATTTTTTATTTATATGTTAAATAAATTAACAAATACAGTAATACAGAGACAATCCTGTAAAAGTTATGACAGCGTCGCCATTTTTAACTAAACACAATTTATTCAAATATTCATTTATGTATTATTTTTTGCAATAGCTTAAAAAATTACAAATATAATTTAATTTTATAAAATAAATAATTTTTGTTTCTTTATTTTTGGATTTAAAGTTTAATGGATAATTGCAAAACCAGTTACAAGGCGGGAAACCCTAAGGAAATTCTTAGGTTTCCTATGCCTAAAACCATCTTCTTGAAATAGCAACTAGTTATTTCGTACTCCGTCCCCTTACTGAATTTTTTATTGAAATTAAATTTAAATTAAAATAACCCCCTTCAATTGTATTATTCATATTACACAATTCAAACACAAATCTAAAATTAAACTAAACGCAATCTAAATTTAAATTTTAAATACGAATGGCACAAAATTTGTTGCAAAACTGTTTATACAAAACATTGTGATAAATTATTAAATATTATTAATTTTAGAAACAATGGTAACATATATATGACGTCAGTGTTCTCAACATAAAGTTGATTTAAGTTGGTATTAATGTAACAATAATTTGCATTTGTTGCAAGGGTTTATTACATTTGTGAATTTATTGAACATTTTATTGTCAAAAATAAATCACAATGTTTTGTTATGTATGTAAATCAAAATATTTTATTATAACTACAAAAGTTAAAATTATTCTATAGAAGATTCAATAGTAACGATGATAAGAATATTATTTTATAAAGTACTAATTAAACTATATATAGTTTATAGGTACTCTAAATGTTTTTCTTACGAAAAGATCGAAAAAAATCATACGGTAATTTAAATTCCGAAGTATAAAATTTCTAAATATACCAATCAATGAATAAATCTAATTGGATCTGAGCATCCAATTTTATATCCAATTAGATTTAATCAGATCCAATCAGATCTGAAAAATACGGATCTGATCAGATCTGGTAGGATCTGGTTAGATCTGATGTCACTTTTGATGAAAATTTTTTATATCCGATTTTATAACCCAGAGGTAACTTGCGGTTTTTTGGATCCAATCAGATCTGCTTAGATCCAAAAAAACCGCAAGTTACCTCTCGCTGGAGAAGCATGTTCCCAGTTTAAAATTATTCTCTAATTCAGATCTGGTTAAATCCAATTGGATCTGAAAATTGGATAACCATTTTACGGATCTGAAAAAAATTTTGATCCAATTGGATCTGATCATTTTTTTCCTGGGACTTCTAAAAATTACTGATTCTTGTCCACAAATACAATTTAATAATTCATTAAATCCTAATGACCCATAGATATAGACAGGGCCGGATTTACAAATTTGCCGCCCGTAGGCAGTTACGAAAATTGCCGCCCTTTTCATGGAATAAAAATAAGAAAAGTGGATATTTTTCATATGAATAACCTTTTTTTTTTTTTTTTTCGTTGTCAAAAAAAAATTTTTAGGTTATTTTTTCCAAATCTACCGCCCCTAAATTTTTTGCCGCTATAGGCACATGCCTACACTGCCTGCATGGTAAATCCGGGCCTGGATATAGAGCATCTGAATCGAAAACTAAATCGAGTCGCGTGAAAAGAAAGATAGTGTTCCATTATTAAAAAAAAATCTCGTACTTACATAAGCAAAATTTTCTTCCAATCGTATCAATTGTACAATACAAGATCAAATGTCCTATAATAGTGTTAACGTTCAATCCAAAATGTAAAAGAAATACATTATCGTTAATTTCTCCACTACAATAACTTCCATTCGTCACATCGTGAAAGAAAGATATATTGTTGGAATCAATAACACAATCATTTGAAATGTATTGATAATGCAATATAGTTTTGGATAACCAAAAATTTATCATGTATGGTCTGTAAATAAATAAAATAAATAATAATTAGGTAACTAAATCAATCAAATAAATTCGTTTTTATTCAAATATTTGATCGATTTACAATTATTATTATGACCCATAAAAAACCGAATTAATAAAAAGGGGGGTCGTAGTAGGGGCGTAAACAGAAAGTTTTCTATAAAGAAACAAAGTTTGTAAAACAATTACATCAATAAACTATATTTAATTATTTATTTATTTTCAATATATCCCCCCCCCCTCGTGGGTGTCCTTGCATCGTAGGCATGTAGATAGTAGAAACAAATATTACAAAATATAATGATTGTAGATTGCAATATCATAATGATATATGATATAAGTACGTTTCTGATTGTAGTAATGTAAACACAGTACATACCCATTAGTTGATAAAGTTCAAAATAGAATCACAATATAAACATATTAATAAATAGTACGTACTCTGGAATGAAAACAATCTTTAAAATAATCGCAATGTAAAAAACTTGATTATTGCAACTCCGTATCGTCTTTAATAAGATCCAAATTCTTCTAAAAAATCTTTTGGATCTATCCCAGAAATTCAGAGCAGGAATTTCTCGTCCAAAATTTTGCGGTTTTAATTGTTTTCGTAAATTCACACGCTAAAAAATATAAGTAAAAATATTTTAAAGTTTTGTCTGTCTGTTTGTTTACTCCGACGAAAACTGCTGAACCGATTAGCATAGAGCTTTCATTGTTGGAAAGTCTAAGACCTTGAATTAGTTAAAGCTGTTAATAAAAATTATTTTAAGACAAGCCGGTATTACGGAAAATTTACAATGTATATTTTCATTTTTTAGAAAATTTCTTTAACACACGGGTATAGTTAAAAATTGAAATTAAAAATCAAATATTGATGTAATTAAACCATATTGTCACTACCGCCGTATCGAAGATGTCACGCCAACGTTTTAGAGCAGCCAGTTGCGCAGACATTTACGCATTTATAGAAAAATAGAAAACAATAATAACTTTATTTGACTAGCTTTTTTAAGCTCATTTTTTTTTAATTTTACATTTTTACCCATAACAAATACTTACTGGAAAGTTCTCAACATGTTGTGATGTGTTCAATGAATACATTTTTCTCAGTACATCTACTGTTTCCAAATAATACTCTTTCATCAATAAAAACCTGAAATAATTTCGATCTAAGTCATAATCTAGTACAACATATGGTTTAGTTTCAAAATACCTGGGACTCTTCATTATCATAGATCCAATACAAGATGTGAAAATAATAAATATGCTCGAAACCGAGAAAATAATCCTCCAAGAAAATACTCGAAAATCATTATTTGGGGATAAATCAATCATTGCAAATAATCCTCTAATTACAGCTGTAAAAAATGTAAGCTATCGTAATTAACGTAATCCCAAATTAAGGAAAAAAAATCATTTATAATAACAGTAGATATATCTCCCTCCCAAGTCCAAAATAAAATTGTGGGATATTTTTTTGGATATGTGTAAAGTGACCAGACGTACCGCTTTTTTACATTCCGTGACGATACTCAAATAAAACATGTTCAGTGGGGCGGTTGAAGACAGAAGAACTTTTGGGGGTTCCTATTAAAAAAAAGTGTGTGTGTGTGTGTGTGTGTGTGTATGTACTTACGCGCATTACGATATAATTTACATTTCTTTTACTTAGTAACATCTAGCGTGCAAATGCAAAACTAAAAAGTTGCTTGCATAACCAATATCTGTATTATCTACACTTTACCTAAATCCATGATGTTAAAATGTTTCCGTTGCATGATGGTAGCGCATCGTTGCATGCAATTTCCGTTGCATTACTAAAATTTCACCCTGAAGAAATATAACTTCAAAAATACAAAAATGTATCAACGAAATAAAATAGTGGATCACAACGCGTGAAGAAAAACCATATTTTGTTCTTCAAGCAATTTTGTATAGTTGACTAAAGAGCAAAAATAGGGTCTTCACACAAAAATATTTATTTTATTTATTTACGAGGGGCCCCTTCACCAGATCGGGTCCACCTTTCACCTCGGGGTCCTAGGCAGTTACCTAAAGTGCCTACACTGAAAGAAATATCGTTCAATTTTTTAATGAAACGCTTTCATCCACATGAATTCATAGTATTAATGAAGAAATTCATTATTATAACGTAAAAAGTCATTCCTTTTTATTTATTTTTAATGCACTGTTCGTTGGTACAATGAATTGATGTTCATTAATTTTGATGTACTTACAAGTTCATAACATTTATGTTCTTGTTCATCATTACTACGGAACGGATTACACTTTTATGAATGTGTTCATCAATACTATGAATTGGTTGGTAATATTGAAGAAATCTATAATCTAGATAGTTTTCATATTAACAACTGCTTGCATCAAGTTGATGTACAGGTCAGAGAAACATTATGCACCAGTTCATAACATTTATGTTCTTGTTCATCATTACTACGGAACGGATTACACTTTTATGAATGTGTTCATCAATACTATGAATTGGTTGGTAATATTGAAGAAATCTATAATCTAGATAGTTTTCATATTAACAACTGCTTGCATCAAGTTGATGTACAGGTCAGAGAAACATTATGCACAAGTTCATAACATTTATGTTCTTGTTCATCATTACTACGAACAGATTACACTTTTATGAATGTGTTCATCAATACTATGAATAGGGTATTTAACACTATTAATAATAAAGACTAAAATGTTGTAAATAGTGTAGTATATATTACTATAATTAACAATCAAGTGTTTTTTACGTGAAATAAGTCAGTATTTTAATAATAAACCTAATATTAAATTCTAATATTTAATATAATTGTCACGTGATCACAAACACGTCTAAATGAATTGCCACTGGTATGACGTCACTTTATGCTATAAACGTCAGAATACTCGATCCATATTGGTTGATTTCAGTTTATTTATCATAATGTTACGTCACGCAACCACGTGACTTTGAATGCGCGTTTTGGCGGGAATTTTTTCATTTAAATAGAAAAATATTATTTTCAGCGTTTTTTCGGCATTATTTTGGAAAAAGATACTATGGAAGTATCTATTGTATACATACGCACAATTTACAATATATTTTAAAATTTAGTCAAATACCCTATTGGTTGGTAATATTGAAGAAATCTATTGGCTTGTGTTTAATTTCGATGTCGTTATGCTATTTCAGTGTAGTAGCTCAGTTTGTGTTACATAATATTGCAGTGTTGTACATTACCTTAAATGGTTTAAAAGTATTATTTCATATTTTCCTTCAAAAAAAATAGAATGCTACAGAATAGGAAAAAGATATATATAAATGATTGTAATTTAAAAAGATCTTCAAAAGCATTAGTTGTAAAGAATACCGAAGAAGAAATTGGAAAGGAAAATATATCACGACAAAATGAAGTAGGTATACCAAAATTAATATTACGTACATTACAAATTATTTAATTTTACATATTTTTTTACATCCGGAAGCTGATGTTCTATACTGTATTTAAAAGTTTAAAATACGATAACTTATCTGTAGAAGAGTTTGAGAGCATATGTGGCTAGCGTGCAACTAATACAGACTTGATGAAATTCTGAATAAAAGTTCCTCTCTTAAACTGGATCTCGATTGGTATGTGAAATTTATTAATACTAATAATTATATTATTACTGTGATTTATATAATAATTTGACTGAATTTATAAAAAAAATTTTCAGACATACAGTTCCTACACAAAAATACACCAAAAATGATAACGGCAAAAAATTACATTCAAATATACAATAAAGAACTTCCAAGAAGCTTTTAATTTTTGGTACCCTAATGATATATGTATGTATGTATATATAATGTATATTTAATATAGTAAATAAAAAGTTTTATAAAAATTTATAAACATTTTTCTCTGCCTTACTTTGTTTTTGAAATATTAGTCAGTTAAATATGATGAAAATGTACATGTGTACTGCTATCTTCAATTTTGTAAATTTTATTCATCAATGCAATGAACTAAATATGTATACCTATGTACATATGTATTATGTGATATTTGAAAGCATTTATATTATTGATGAATGCATTAATATTATTGATAAATACATTCATATTATTGATGAATACATTCATTTTATTGATGAATGTATTCATATTATTGATGAATGCATTAATATTATTGATGAATGCATTCATATTTATTGATGAATCCATTCATATTATTGATGAACATTAGTTCATAATAATGATGAACAAAATCATCGGCTCAAAAATGATGAACTTTTCATCAATATAATTAAATTTATTGTTGTATACAGGGTGATCCAGACCACCCGTCCACTATGTTTTACGTCCAAACTATTGAAGATAGAGTTTTAGGATAAAAAATTTACTATATATATCGACCCTAAAGAATTTCAGGAAAATATTTTCAACCCCCTAAAACCGCTGTTTAGGGGGTAGTTTGAGGGGTACATGCCCGTTTCTCAGTAAAATCAAATGGAATGGTATATCAAAAAGTACATATTTGTAAAGATCATAAAAAAATAAGAAACTTTCATAAAACAAAAATTTTCGTACTTTCACTTGTTTAAAAAATATGGCGACTTGCTCTCAAATTTTAGGGTTTTACTAAAAGTGCTTTAATTTCGTTAAATATTAATGGAATTTTATTATTATTTTAAATTTGGTAAGTAGAAATAATGAACTTTGTAAAGATGTATGATTATTTGAGATTTTGATAGTTTAAAGTGTCATACGCGATATATCTCTAATAGACTTTCCGAATTCTTTGATAAATTTGATGTTATTTGTCCAGAACAGAACGGTTTTACAAAGAAAAAATCAGTAAATATGGCAATATTCCAAACGGTTAACGAAATTTTAAATGGTATATCTAAAAACATGACCACTGTGGGTTTATTTTTTGATCTCACGAAGGCGTTCGATTGTGTCGATCATAAAACACTATTACACAAACTAGAAAAGTACGGTATTAGAGGTACGGCCCTGAACTGGATATCGTCTTATCTCAGTAATAGATACCAAAAAGTGTGCATAAATAATCACTATTCAAACCAATTAATAGTAAATAAGGGAGTACCACAAGGATCGATCCTCGGCCCATTACTATTTCTAATTTATATAAATGACTTCCCCCAAAGTATTAGTCATAGAACCATCTTATTTGCGGATGACACAACGGTAATTTATAAAAATATAAATAACAATATAAATACTGACATAAGTGAGCTTTTAAAAAACATTAATACTTGGTTCTCAAATAATGGTTTAAAATTGAACATTAGTAAATCAAACGCCCTCTCATTTGGAAACTGTCCTCAAAAAAACACTACATTAGGTACCAAAGACAACCATATAGACTTACAGTCAGGTGCAATTAAATTCTTAGGCATATACTTGGATTCAAAATTAAACTTTAAAGAACATATTGCTAATCTAAAAAAAAAAATCTCAACCTATATATACCTACTAAGAAAACTCAGTGCAATTGTTCCGAAAGATTCAGTAATTGCTGCGTATCATGCATACATAATATCTAATTTAAGATATGGTATCATTTTTTGGGGAGGTGTACCCGATGCTATTCAATTGTTCCGTATGCAAAAAACTTGTATACGAGTGATATCAAAACTTAAACCACGAGAATCATGTCGTCCCAACTATGCATCATTAAATTTGCTAACATTACCATCCTTATATATTTATGAGGCCGGTTGCTTCGTAGCAAGTAACAAGGCACTTTTCGACAGATTTCAAATCCAACATCAATACAAAACAAGGTTTAAGAATGATTTATATATACCGACAGAGACATCTCACATAGTTTATAGAGGAGTTATAAATCAACTGCTAAGAATTTTCAATTCTATCCCAAAATTTATTAAAGAAATGCATTTGGATAAATTTAAAAAGGTGTTTAAACAATATTTAATTACTAAGTGTTTTTATAGTGTTGATGAATTTGTTAATTAATTATTTAATCTGTTATTCCGATATTTATGTATAATTTAGAAAGTGATATTATTACTCATTGTACTGTTTTTATATTCTGTGACGTATTCAACACATCTCTGTATGTCCAATGAATAAATATATTATTATTATTATTATTATTTAAAATTTACATTTTTTAAACATATATACCGGTTAAAAAATTAACAAGATATATATGTTGTACCATTGTGGTAGAATGAACGTGCGGGTTGGAAGTTACAGCGGCTTCATTATAGGCTTAGAACTTTGCGCACAATTCCTGCTGTTCTTAGAATTGCAGCTTTCTGCATTGTGCGCATGTGCCACTCTTCTAAACAGAGTTTATCTTTTGCCAAAGACCATTCTTTGGTAACAAGGCCATTTGTAGAGACAACGACGGGTACAATATCAACTTCACGTAGCTTGTACATATCTTTTAGCTCGACTGCAAGAGGTTGGTATTTGCGTTTTTTCTCAGCTATTGTAGTGACGACATGCTCATCGAGCGGGACAGCAATATCAATAATGGTGGCTGACTTTGCCTTTTTGTCGAATAGTACCAAATCTGGCCTATTCGCTTCAACAGCTCGATCTGTAATGATGGCAGAGTCCCACAATAGCTTCGAATCGCTATTTAGAAGCACTTGGTCTGGCTTGCATTTATAATAAGGAGTCTCTTCAGCAGTGAGTCCATATCTCTTTGCGAGTGCTTGGTGGACTACTTTCGCCACGTCGTTGTGCCTGTCAAGGTATTCCTTAGGAGCAAGGACAGGACAACCACCGGAGATATGTTGAATGGACTCTGTTGCTTGCTTACAGAGACGACACCGGTCACTAGTTTTGACTTTTAGGATGTGTTTCTCGTAGGCCTTCGTTCTTATGACTTGGTCTTGTATGGAGAACACAAATCCTTCCGTCTCACCGAACAGACCTCCAGTTCGGAGCCATTCAGTAGAGCCTTTTAGATCGATGTTTTCGGAACCGAGGACAGCGGCAAACCTACCATGGAGAGCTTTACTTCTCCATTCTTGCATTCGATTTACTGCTGTCTTGATATTTAACACACCCTCTCTTTGAGACAACTGTAGTGGAGAGTAACCATCTTGCTCACAGACTGCAGTGTGAAGAGGATCATTTTTAGATCTAAAAAAATCACGAAGCCGCAACTCTAATTGTCTACACATCACCTCCATGCTTAATAATCCTCTACCCCCCACATGGCGGGAAAGATACAGTCTTTCGACTGAACTGCGAGGATGATGGAGTCTGTGCTTCGTTAGCGTTGTCCGGATCTTCCTATCAAACGCCTGCAGTGCTGTGTCCGACCAGTTAACAGCACCAAATGTGTACATCGCCACAGATATGGCCCAAGTATTGATGGCAGCGATTTTGTTTCTGGAGCTAAGGAATGTCTTACAGATTTTATTTACTCGAAAGAGCACTTTCTTTTCGACTTGCTTCCTGGCTTCCGTGTCACTAATTCCTAGGAGCTGTTGAAGACCAAGATATTTGTAGTTATCCTCAACTCCCAGATCTTGAATAACAGTGCCCCCCATAAGTTGCAAACCTTCCGCAGGATTTTGGACAGTTCCTCTTCTTGCGTGAACGACTGCACACTTGTCCAAGCCAAATTCCATGCAGATCGCATTACTAAAATTCTTGACAAGTTCAAACATGCTTTGTAGTTGAGTACTATTTGAGGCATACAATTTTAGGTCATCCATGTAGAACTGGTGTGAGATGCGAACTTCAGGGTTCCTTTGCAGAATATAACCATAACCAGAGTTTTGGAGTATTCTGCTAAGCGGGTTCAGCGCAAGACAGAACCACAACGGACTGAGACTGTCCCCCTGGAAGATTCCCCTATTGATTTCCACCACTCCAGTCTTATACCGGGCATTACCCAACTTAACATGTAGGCTTGTCCTCCATTTATCCATGCAAGAAGCAAGAAGATCAACAATGATTGGATCAATCTTGTAGAGACGAAGAACGTAAATAAGCCAAGAGTGTGGTACAGAGTCGAACGCTTTTTTGTAGTCAACCCAGCCAACAGAAATGTTGCGGTTCTTTTTGCGCGCCTGTTGAGAGATCACAGTGTCGATCACAAGTAACTCTTTGCACCCCTTGGCTCCTTTTCGACATCCATTCTGTTCGTCCGCTAAGAGATTGTTACCAACAAGGTGCGTATAGATTTTCGTCGAGAGGATAGATGTGAAGATTTTATATAGCGTGGGTAAACATGTAATTGGCCTAAAGTTCTTTGGGTCACTTAGGTTTCCTGACTTTGGTAACATGTACGTAATTCCCAGCGTACAGAATTCTGGTAAACCCGACGGATTTCGGAGAGCGTTTTCGAGATGGGTAGCAAGAGCTTCATGGGTACTTTTAAAGTACTTCCACCAGAAATTATGGATGCCGTCGACTCCTGGTGCCTTCCAGTTTTGTGTCTTTCTAACGGCGCTCTGTACATCAGCAAGCGTAATGCTTACTGGAGGCATGGGTGTTATGTTACTACATGCATCCTCTTCGTCTCGTAACCAATAAGCATCCTCAGCATGGAATGTAGGGGTAGACCAGATGTCCGACCAAAAACGTTCCATATCTGTCGAATTTGGAGGTAATTGTTGCTCTTGCTCATGTTCAGCCTTCTCCAACATGCGATAGAAAAGCTTCTGGTCAGCAGAAAAAAGTTTTTCCTGTTGTTTTCGTTTGGCTGCTTCGTTATATCGTCTGATGCGTGCACCTAATGCAGCAATTTTCTGCTTCAGCTGCTCTTCTATCTCGCGGAGTCGTTTTACCAAATCCTTGTCGGTGATTTTTATATTCATCCTCTTGGCAATGGATTTCACACCTCTCTTTACTTTATTGCCACAGTTTTGCGGTGACTCAAAATACGCAATGAGATGACCTATGTCTTGCCTTATTTTGTTGATTCTGTCCTCGATCTTTTTCATCCAGGGTGGGCTACATTGCCGTTCATGATGTCTCATTCGTTTTGGGGTTGCATTATTTAATTTTGGGGGAACGGATATCTTCATCCCCAGAGTCTGGCATACAGCAAGTGCAGCACAATGGACAAGCCCTGTAACCTCTTCAAGTGATGACGAAAGAATAACATCTTGTTTGAGCAGCGGGTCAAGTGCAGAGACAAAATCAAAAGTTTTAGCAGTACATTGTAGTTTGGAGATACGAGGTCGATCTTCAAGCGGTAAGCCTTGGTACTGCAGTTTCAGGGTTTCATACGCTTCTTTTAATTTTTGCATAATGTCCCCGTCAGAAACCTGTTCAAGTGTATGTTGCGACACCCTGTCTTCTTGGACAGTATCTTCTTGCTGTTCATCAGTTTGCAATTTGTTATTGGGGCCACTTATCACTTCGAATGTGGCAGTGTTATCATCATTCAATGCTTCTTCGTCTAAAGCGTGAGATGACTCGTTTTGTTGCTCTAAACGTAATTTTTCTCGAACTTCTCGCCGAAGTCTTTCGACTTCAGCCGTTGAAAGCTTTCCGGTGTCTCTTATTGATCTGAGCTGGCTACAGAGTCGTTGTTCTTCTAATGGTATCTCTGGTCTTAGTTTATGCCACTCAGTGAAGAGTCTCTTCCTAAACCCTTCAATTTCAGTCTCCACGTTAGTACATATAAGGTACGCACGCATGAGTGACACATTCATGTCTTTCGTCCACTGCATGCGCTGGCGTATTAGACCGGCTGCGGTGAGAGGAACTCTAGGTTCCCCCAAACCACAGTCAGCCCGTGCAGGTGGAGATACTGCACGTGCGGTAGCCATAAGTGGTGCGGCGCCGCGCCTTCGCCGATGGTCTGCAGAAGGTTCACCACTGTCCACTGGCACTGGTAGTACATTTGACACTGAAGACCCAGTACCAGAATCTTCAGCGCGGTCTTGCAAAGACCGGTCGCCCGCAATGCGATTTCGTAATATACGTCTACTCATGTTTTCCTTCTCCAGAAATCTGGTACTAGAGTGAGGTCGAAGATCCCTCACCCCAGGTGGATACCCAAGGTGCGGTCCCACAGTCCGCAAGAATGCTATCAGAGATAACATACTGGGTGCCTCTAGTTTTGGTCCGCCTCGGGTATTTTATTTCCCCGATACCCACCATATCTGGTGAGCATTCCCCTATCCGCCACCTGGGGAGGCGCCCGATGGGGGACTAGCTACCCCACACGAGTTATTATTATTATTATTATTATTATTATTATTATTATTATTATTATTATTATTATTATTATCAAAAATTCAAAAGTTCAACTAGGGATAATTCAAAATTTTCAAATACAATGGTATATCAATTAATAATTTTTCTTAAAGAAGATATGTAAATTAACGATTTTCGTTAAAAAAAATTTAAATTTAAAATTAAATTTTTAAAATTGAAAACTCAAAATTATAATTTTTAAATTAATTTTTTTTTAACAAAAGTTGTTTATTTACATATTTTCTTTAAGAAAAATTATTAATTGATATACCATTGTATTTGAAAATTTTGAATTATCCCTAGTTGAACATTGGAATTTTTGGTATGTCGCGTATGACACTTTAAACTATTAAAATCTCAAATAATCATGCATCTTAACAAAGATCATTATTTCTCCTTTCTAAATTTGAAAAAATTATTAAATTCCATTCAGATTTAACGAAATTAGAGCACTTTTAGTAGAACCCTAAAATTTGAGAGCAAGTCGCCATATTTTTTAAACAAGTGAAAGTATGAAAATTTTTGTTTTATGAAAGTTTCTTATTTTCTTATGATCTTTACAAATATGTACTTTTTGATATACCATTCCATTTGATTTTACTGAGAAACGGGCATGTACCCCCCAAACTACCCCCTAAGGAGCGGTTTTAGGGGGTTGAAAATATTTTCCTGAAATTCTTTAGGGTCGATATATATAGTAAATTTTTTATCCTAAAACTCTATCTTCAATAGTTTGGGCGTAAAACATAGTGGACGGGTGGTCTGGATCACCTGTATATGTAATTTTTGGTTCAGTGTACTGTGTAACGGTATCTTCCCACCTCTTTTACCCCGCTCAATTTTGTTATTTTTAGGGGAGACAATTTGTTAACAGCAGCCCGCTTTTGCGATTTCAAAATCTGATCACCTTAAATCCCCGTTAACCTTCATATTCTGTTTTTTTTACCTGTAAAAATAACGAAAGCCATCCACCAGCAAAGATGCATTAAAACTAAAACTTTGCCCCTCTTTTTAACGGGCATGCATTCAGCAATGTGAATTGGTAAAACAATTGTGAGTCCAGCTAATCTAAAATGTATTATTATTATTACTTTTAATTTGTTTCAAACTATGTATGTATGTACCTACAATATTATTATATACTATACACATGCAAGACTCTCGGTAAATTCTCAAGATTTTGAAAACGATTATTAAACTAAAATGCATGTAATATTATTATTTATTTAATACATATTGAAAATAAATATATTTACCCTAGACCAAAAACCAATAAAAATATTTCTGCAGTTCCTTGGAAAGCTATGAAAGCCATGGCAAAACAACCCCAGAAAGTCATATTCGATGTTGCAATTATTAAACCTTTTCTTCCATAAATATCCGCAAAAAATCCAAACATTAAATATCCGAGAAGCATAGCTTTAAAACAAATTATTAGTTTAAAGTTTTATGAGTTATGTTAATTTATGAAATACATATACAGGGTGAGTCATATCAGGTGGAACAAACTTAAACCGTTGATTGAGAAAAATATTTCAAGCAAAAAAGTTCATATAAATATGTGTCCGGAAACTCTTCGTGAGGGAGCTACAAACTCCCAAAGATTTTGACTAAAATTGGTTTTTATTTAATATCTGGAGAACCCATTGTGATACAGCAATAAAAATTAATACCTGGATTAGTAATAATACGTGTTATCGATTCCTAGTACCAAACAATGGATATTTAGACCAGGGATGTATGGGACTTATGGGCCCTCTGATTTTTATCTTGTATTTTTTTGTTTTTCACTTTTTTCCTATGTTTGGTATTTTTATAAGGTCATATGACACAAAATACACATAAATATACTTTGTTAAGTAGTCATAAGATCAACCGTTTACGAGAAAAACGATGGTAAAGATAGTTTTGCAGAATTTAACTTAATATGGATGCTTCAAACTACTCAAAATAAATTTATATTGTTGTTCCAGGATTGAAAATAAGAAAAAAAGTTTATGTAAATATACTTCCAAAAATGCATCCTTATCAACAAATTACATTTTTTAGTTTCATTTTTTAGTAAAATTTAAAAAGTACATATTACATTAATACAACTGGCTATAGGTCTTTGAGGAGTCATATTATGAGGAACATTATATGAATTTTTTTCTTGTTTTTAGTTCTAGAACAATAATGTAAATTTATTTTGTGTAATTTGAAGCATCCGTATTAAGTTAAATTCTGCAAAACTATCTTTATCATCGTATTTCTCGTAAACGATTGATCTTATGATAAATTAACAAAGTGTATGTATGTGTATTTTGTGTCATGTGACTTATAAAAGTGCCAAACATAGATAAAAACCAGAGGGCCCACAGGCTTCATACATTCCTGGTCTAAATAATCATTGTTTGATACTGGAAATCGATTACACGTATTAATACTAATCTGGATACCAATTTTCATTACTGTATCACAATGGGTTCTCCAGATATTAAATATAAACTAGTTTTAGGTATAATCTTTGCGAGTCTGTAGCTCCTTCACGAAGATTTTCCGGACACATGTCCATATGAACTTTTTTGCTTGAAATATTTTTCTCAATCAACGGTTCAAATTTGTTCCACCTGATATGACTCACCCTGTATACGAGTATGTATATTAACTTATGTACCTATTGTTAAAATTACGTTCATCCATAAAACTGAAGAAACTTCACTTTTAAGAGAACAAGATACTAATGGTAAAGCAAATGGTGTCGTCAAATACGCTATCGCCTGAGCCATATATGAACAGCAACCAAAACATACCAAAAATTTATAATACATACCCCATCCTAAAATAAATCATAAATATAATTAATCTTTATAATTGTATAGCAGTTTTCATCTTTACCTGTTTCTTTAACGATTTTTTCATATGTTACTGACATTTTAATTGTATGTACATTTATGAACTTTTGATTGTTGACTTCAAAAAAAGAAACAATTGCTTCCACTTTATGTCGCTGTATTCATATTCGTGTAAACTTAGTATGCCAGCTTTTGTAAACATATTAGCTGTCAAGCTGTCATTATCATTTTGTTGTTATGCCGTCAGGTTTGTTATTGTTTGTGTAAATGTAAAAATATACTAAATTTATATATAGCAAATATTTTTATTTGATGATGGGAAGTACTTCAAAAACGCCTAGTACAAAAACTACTATTATAAATATAAACCATTGGGATCCTTATTTTCATACTGATTGGGATTCAACAACTCCATCTAACTTTACTCTTATAAGAGTAAAAAAGTAAGTAACGATATTAAGTTATTGCATATATTCTTCTCTGAGAACAAAATTTTAAATTTGATAGTGCATTCTAAAAAAATTATTTATCAAAAATAAAAAAGCTCAAGGATATGTTGAAGAACTTCATAGATTCTTTGATCCCGTTAAACATCCATTTATTCAATGACATATTTGAACATTTTTTAGAATATTACTTATTATTTAAAAGTGGCACTAAATAAATTTCCATTTTATATTCCTGATGTGTGAAATATAAAAAATAATAATTTTTGATGGACCTTTCTCGTTCTTACTTTTAAAATCACATAATTATAAACATTTTAGAGATTTGATGCAGCTGTTTACTGATCCACCTCCTGGATTATTCGTGACAGCAGATGAGTCAGATATTATGTTCGTACATGCCATTATTATGGGTACCGAAGATACGCCATACGAAGGTGGTTTTTTTTACTTTGTTATTCGTTGCCCACCAGACTATCCGATTCGACCGCCAAGAGTAAAGTTAATGACTACAGGAGCAGGACAAGTCAGATTTAACCCGAACCTTTATAAAAGTGGAAAAGTTTGCTTAAGTATTTTGGGGTAAGTTTATTTTTTAAAACTGGTTATAATTACTATTCACATACATTTTTTTGTTGTAGAACTTGGAATGGACCTGCATGGAGTCCTGCACAGCAAATATCAACTTTATTAATTTCTATTCAAAGTTTGTTAACAGAAAATCCATATTACAATGAACCAGGTTATGAAAAAGTAATTTTTCTCTTATTGTTTTTGAGTACGCTCTAATATAAATATATTTATTTTTAGGAACGATATCCAGGAGATGTTCAACGTTACAATGATACTATAAGACATGAAACACTAAGAGTCGCAGTATGTGGAATGTTGGAAAATGATACACATTTAACTATGCCATCATCATTACAGAAAATAATGGAAAAAACATTTTTACAGTATTACGAACACTATGTTAGTGTTGCAAATAAATACCTGCACTTAGATGGCCAACGAATGCAAGTAAGTAATTAACAATACACGTCTGTCAAGTGAAATATAAAATGTTATTATTATGTTCAAGATTGTAATTTGTAAATTTATTGCAGGATCCATTTTATGAAGATCGAGGAATATTTCAATACAAATCAATTTTAAAAAGATTAAATGATTTACATGAAAAATTATCAAACAAATATCCATCTTCTAACGAAGAATTATCAGTTGACAGTACAAATTCTAATGACTCATTTACTTTAACCAGCAGTTTAGATAATTTAGAAGTTGGACCTTCCACATCTTTAGATTTATAAAAATAGTAGAATTTTCAGGGTACAATTAGTTATTTCTTTTTTTAATTTTTTGTTTGGTCAAAATAATTTTCAATACAAAATCAAATCACCTTCAAAAAATTTTACTATATCAGTTACAAAAGTTAATTCTTAGCCTTTTTATTAATATAGTCATACCCCAAACTACAGCTATTAGACTTGTGTCAATTGACATTTACATACAAAAATTTATATTACCATCATTCTCCGAACTTGCAGCACTGGCTTCGGAGCTATCTATATCTTTAACAAAATAATACACCGCCCAATTGGCTTACAAGATATACAATAACATTGCAACCTTTTTCTAAACTACAGCATGCGTTTGGAACTGAAAGTGAAATAACTTTGGAGTATGTCTGCATATTAATAATCTAAAAAAAAAATAAAGTAGAATAATAAATATCTATTTATCTTTCAGAAACATATCACATATTCTTAATATCCATTTTTATAAAATCAATGTAAGAAATGCCTAATAGATTGTGACAATAATTCAAAATCAGTTCATTCATACAAAAACATGTAGATAAATAACTATATGTTAACCTTGTGAAAATGCACAAAAAAGCAATGATATATAACACAAACAATTGAAACTTGTATCAACTTAAAATATAATTATACTGGGCTTGTAATAAAAAATAATAATAAAAAGAAAAACATTTTACAAAATAAAATTATCTAATTATTTAAAGTGGAATTATTTGTAAAAATTAAATACATGTTTTATATTCTTTTATTAATTTATGCTTTCTTGGTTTTTTAGTAATCTGGATAGTACTGATTAAAACGGGTATCTAATATTAATATCTTTTATTAAAAATTTCACTATTCATCATTTTTGTATTCATTTATAATATTCTTTTGGAAGGGTTCTAAAGCTACAAGTTATATTTTTATAATCAGAGCCATACTTATGAACAGGCACTAGCCAAGGGGGACCTTGTGAAAGTATTGACTAAAAAACGCATTGCCTGATCCCCCCCATAGATTTATGTTTTATTATTTTTGCGCTCTGTGCCTCAAAATGTTTAAGTACAGCTCTGCTTATAGTGAAAAAATTATATTGACCATTATATACCAATTTTATATATTTATAACAATAATTATTTTTATATATCTTTTAATTTTAATTATTATTATTAATATTGTTTTAATTTGTAAGTGTTATTTTAAATTTTATAATATTTTTGTAATTCGATTGCCATATATGTGTTCCAAATTATATTTTAACTTTTTGAATATTGCAGTAAGTTCTTGATTTTATTTTAAATATTCAGGCAATTTGATGTGTAATAATTTAATGATTAGATAGTATGTGGTTTTCGTTCATATATATGGGTATAAATATTCCGTTATCGCTATTGTAAATATATATTATTATAATTATATGTATAATTATAATATTATTTATAAATTCATCTATATATAATCAATGTATAGAATCAGGGGGTACTTGAAAATTAGAATATAATCAAAAATATAATTGTTGTAACTTGTAGTATTATATTTTATGTTAAAAAATTAAATTAAACATGTAAATATCTGTGATTGCAATATAAGATCTCAAATAGTTTTTAAAATTCAGTCGCATGCATTTTTACTTTTTTCATTATTATGTTCAAGAAGTTTAATTTTTTTATGTTCTACTAAAGAACTTACTGTATTTATAATATATATATAATTTAGATGTAAAAAATATTAATTATGTAAATGAAATGATAAATATTCTTAATCATCATATAATATATTAGTTTATAAAATATTGATATAACAATAAATGTATTATTAGTGACAAGAGCTTCGTTATATGTATGTAATTAAAAAAATATCGTTTAATGGTGTTCATTAGATAAATTTACCGAAATGAATTGATATCTTTTATTCAATTTTCCATTTCTAAATAAAATTAACGGATGTCAAGACCATGTCTTGCATATTTAATAATATAATTAAAATAGAGTTGCAACCAATATGCTTGCTACCATAATAATGATAAATAAGTTATAGTATCACATAGTTTTGTGTTGTAAAATTTCAGTCTAAAAATATTTAAATTTTACGAAAAATATTGAATGTTTACATTTTACAATAAAATATAGATCAATATTTACTTATTTTACCTAAAATAATATTTATATTTGCCGTAACATAACATAATAACTCTTAATTACGTACTAAATGAATACCAATCATTAGCAATCATAATAATTATGTTTAATTTATGTCTATTTTACTTTTTCAAGAAAAATAAACAAAGTTGAACTTAATACTGTCCTGTTACATCATTTTGCAACGCGCATTGACGCTTTAAATATCAATAAAAGATAAAACTGATAAAAAGTTCGACGAACGATTATTATATTGTAACTAATTAGTGTTGTTAATTTATTTATCGAATGTTAGTGATTTTATCGAACCAGTAAGTATTTATTAATTAATCTTCTCTTAAATACAACATACATAACTTCAAACTTTTGACAGTTATCAGTGTTGTTTTCACGCCAGAGTAGTATTAAAAATAATTTTTAAAATTATTATATATTTAAATTTATTTTACAGATATTGAATATTTTAAATATGAAAAATTCAATTATTTTATTTTATCTACTACTTGTAACCAATCCTTTAATATTTTGCAAAAAGTCCATTAAATTAAATGCAGAAGATTGTGAAGGAGCTGTTCCTCAGCAATTAAAAGATGAAATTCAAAAATACAAAGCTGTTACGAATAGAATTATAAAAGAAGTTGTTCATCCAAATGGGACTTTTAAAGGGACTACACACCAACAATTACAGGTAAAAAAGTTATAGGTCCTTGGTTATTATCTTCCCGCAAGTCACAGAATAATAAATATTTACATATGTACATAGACTATAAGTGTGTATAAAACTAATTTTTTTTTTAAATAAAATAACAGCTGAATAATCGCTGTACAAAATTATATTGATCAATAATTAGATGTGGGTATTCAAATATACGTAGAGTTGACAATTTAATGTTGAATGTGTTATTAATAAAAAATATATATATCTATGTGAAAATAATGATAATCAATACCTATCTTAATTAATTAATCATAAAATATAGGATTTTGTAGATAAATTCGGATCACGAATAGCCGGATCTCAAAATTTAGAAAATGCCATAGACTATATGTTAAAGAAGTCCAATGACGTTGGACTTGAAAATGTTCATGGAGAAAAAGCTATGGTATCACATTGGGTCAGGTAATAAAGCAAAAATAATTTCAATGTGGTCATATAAAAATTATATAATAACTTATTATATTACAGAGGGAATGAATCTGCTTTTCTATTAAAACCTAGATATCAAAAACTTCCATTGTTAGGGCTGGGTTTCAGTGTTGGCACATCTGCTGAAGGGATCACTGCAGAAGCTGTCGTTTTTAATTCGTTTGATGAACTTGAAGCAAACAAAGATAAAGTAATAATTTCACTTATTTAACTCTTTTACACTACATATTATACTTGTATTCTCTAAATTTAAATTATTATTAGGTTTCAGGTAAAATTGTTATATTTAATGAAAAATATATAGACTATGGTACAACTGTTATATATCGATCTAGATCTGCCTCAAAAGCATCACGTTATGGTGCTGTAGCTGCTTTAGTTCGTTCTGTTACCCCATTCTCATTATCTACGCCTCACACTGGCATGCAGAGTTATGCAACAGGTGTTAAAAAAATACCTGTTGCTTGTATTACCATTGAAGATGCTAAATTATTACGCAGAATGTACTTAAAAAATGAAACAATACAAATATTACTTAAGATGGATGCTATGAATTATCCGGATGTTGTTTCCAGAAATACGATTGCTGAAATTAAAGGTAAGTTTTTAAAATTATTCACAGAATGAATAAATATAAAATCTTATTTTTGATAAAATAGTACTATGGAACTAAAATTGAGTATTATTATGTTAGTCGAGTCAATGAAGGTTTTTACTTCGGAACCCTCAGAAACAGCACCGCTTTTAATGAATTTTTTTTTAAATGTTCGTTATACCATACTATTTGAAATCAGAAACATTCCAGCCGTCGGACTCAAAAAAATATTTTTTTTGCTCAAAAAAAATATATATAAATAAAAAATTTTTCGATGATAACTGAGCAAAAGTGTGTTTTTTTGTTATAACTTAGTTGAATAAATATTATTTGAGGAAATGAGCAAAAAATTTTTTTTAATTTTTATTGGCAAACGTTACTTTTCAATTATTTAAATAATTTGCTTAATAAATTATCGTTGACATTTTGACGCAAAAATTCATAAATTAATATACATATTTAGAATTTATTGAATATTGATGAAATTTAGCAAAATTGTTCGAAATACCCTTATTTAATACTAGTAAATTTTAGAGCACGTTACTTGCATTAATAATCATTTTACAGCAAGTTTTGCTACGAAATTTCGTATCCGCTCCAGTCGCGAATAAAATAATAAACGTTTGCCGTTTTGCAAATAAACAAACAATTTTGTCCAAAAAAATTGTAATTATTTGAGATGTACTTATCTAACGTTCCTGAAAGTTTTAACCCTTTTGGTTAACTATTTTCAACTCTAGAGCAGTTTATTCTTTAGATTTTTCACGCGTCAGCGGTAAGTTCGTCACTAAGATCGTTTACTCTGTAAAAAATATTTATTGATTTTTTATAAAATTTTGCATAATTGTTCGAATTACTTTAATTTAGCAGTACACAAATTAAGAACACGTCACTAACATTATTAATCATTTTACAACTACTTTTTCCTACGAAATTTAGTATTCGCTCGTGTCGCGTATAGACAATAAACGTTTGCCTTTTTGCAAATAAACAAACGATTTTTTCCAAAAAAATTGTACTTATTTGAGATGTATTTACCTAATGTTTTTGAAAGTTTTAGCCTTTTTGGTTAATTATTTTCAATTCTATAGCAGTATATTCCTCAGATTTTTCGCGAGTCAGCGGCACGTTCGTCGACAAGATCCTTTTACTCTGTTAAAAATATTTACTGAATTTTGATGAAATCTTACATAATTGTTTGAAATACTTTAATTTAGCAGTAAAAAAATTACGAGCACGTCACTAGCATTATTTTTCATTTTACAACTAGTTAGGCTACGAAATTTACTATCCGCTCGTGCCGTATATAAGACAATAAACGTTTCCCGTTTTGCTAATAAACAAACAATTTTGACAAAAAATATTATGCTTATTTAAAATACATTTACCTAATGTTTCTAAAATTTTTAGCCCTCTAGGTTCATTTTTTTAAATGGTACAATGTTATTTATTACAAATTCAAAATTTTTGAGGAAAAATTGGGAAAATTCTGGAAAATTCCTAAAAATTTTTGTATAATTCAACTTTATTTGTGAAAAGAAACACCGCGAATACACATTTCTATCAAAATTTTCAATAAATTTAGACAAAAATTAAAAAAAAAATTGGAAAATTTCGGGAAAATTCCCGGAAAATCCTTATTTTGACAAAGTATTCTTATTCAGCGACCCTCTAAACCCCTATAGGTAAAAAAATTTCGTCGAAAATCAGACTTAATATATGAAACCAGTAAATTATACAAATTTTCAAAATTTGGGGGGGAGGGGTTAAATCCGACGACTAGAATGTTTCTGATTTCAAATAGTATGGTATAACGAACATTTAAAAAAAAATTCCATCAAAATCGGTGCTGTTTCTGAGGGTTCCGAAGTTTTAGCCATTTTCGAGCTTCATTGACTCGACTATGTGTTCAAATTTTAAATTAATTCAAAAATTGTTTTTGTGTAGTTATGTGTTACGTAAAACAAAAACACTGTTTTAACCAATAAATATTTTCATTTTACAATAATAATAATAAGTTTTATGAAGATTTATTTCATTATAAAATATTTATTAGGTGAAACAGTCAAAATAATTTTTTCTTATATTTCTTTAGGTTCAAAATACCCAGATAAAGTAGTAGTAATTTCTGGACATCTAGATAGTTGGGATGTAGGTCAGGGAGCAATGGATGATGGAGGTGGAGCATTTATATCATGGAACGCTTTGGCAATTTTGAAAAAACTTAATTTACAAGCAAAACGGACCTTAAGGTATAAAATTGTTACATTACTATTTTTAAATAAATAAAAACAGAAATAATTATAAATAAGTACCTATATCTTTTATCATAAAAAATATGTAAATTATATTTATTTACAGAACAATACTTTGGACTTCTGAAGAACAAGGTTACGTAGGGGCATTTGCATATTTTAAAGAACACGAGAAAGAAAAATCCAAATTTGATTTTCTAATGGAATCTGATATGGGGACATTTAAACCATTTGGATTTGGATTTTCAGGAACTGATAAAGCTGCATGTCTATTTCAAGAAATTCTCAAGTATGATTATAAAATTATTTTATTTTCAGTCTTTCACAATAAACATTTTAATATTTTTTAAATACAAAAAAAATTACATTTATATTACATAGTTATGTTTCATCAAAATCTAGAACTATATTTTAATTAACTTCTCACAGATTGTTACAACCCATAAATGTGACAGAAGTAAGTCGGCCACAAGATGGAGGTCCTGATATAAGTATATGGACCAATGATGGTGTTCCCGGAGCTAGCATAAACACAGAAAATGAGAGATATTTTTGGTTTCATCACTCAGCAGCTGATACAATGGAAGTTGAAGATCCTGAGAATCTAGATTTATGTACAGCAGCATGGGCAGTAGTTTCGTATGTAATAGCTGATCTAAGTATTGACATACCAAGATAATATTCTATTATATTTATATCTGTTAACCATAGTACTATGGTGTATTTAAAAAATATATATTTTATAATAATAGATCAATGAATAACATGTTTAGTAAAAAAATAATTTAGTGAAAATGAAAGTTGTTTTACTGTAATAAATATAAGTGACCTATTATTCTTCATAGGATTATTTAATTTTCTTTTGAAACCTATTCAGTTGGTGTGTTTAGCCTAAGGCCCCACGAAAAGAGGAGGGGGGGGCTCAAACAGATAGATAGTTAACCTATTCATCTCTTCCCATATAGAGTTACTGTACCCTGGTACAGAATAACTACTTAACTCGCTATGGTGCATTGCGCAACTTTTTTTAAAGTTAACTCATTTAGTCGTAACTTAACACAAATACCTATAAATTTTACTTTTTTTATTTTATAAATACAACAGTACTTAAGCATAGGCACATAATGAACCGGCTAAATGTATGGGAGAACGTGGGTCCCAGGGGTGGCAGGTCAGGTCCAAGGGGACACCTAACCCCCCTGGGTACGTCTATGTCCACTTGTTATGGTTATTTAAATATTATATTATAATAATGTATTATTTATATTTGAAACTGTATCTAATCAACATTTACATAAATATCCAATTTTTTGCATAGATAAATTGTTTTATTATTTTATTGTTTCGAAATTTATAAAAATATTAACATTTTTATAAATATTTTCTATTATAAAAAAAAACATGTTTTATTAAAACTAACAATATAAATTATATACTTTCATACTTTTTGATTTAGTTTTCTGTTATTCTTACTTGCGAATTTATGTCGTTCTAAATACAAAAAAAAATTACTAGAAAAATTAAAAAAAAAAATATTAATAAATGGTAATTGTTTTTCTATGTAAACAAATTTATTTTGCACGATAATAAGGGACATGGGTAATATTTCATCAAATATTAAATGAACAGCTACATATAGGTAATATAAAAAAAAAATTATGTATTAATGTTGAGCTTCTACAATGAAATTAATAACATTTCAAATTACCATATTGTTAATATTTACTTGTCAAACTAATACCCAAGATTGTCTAAAACTAAATTCATCTAAAAATCCCAGGAGGTTGTACCCTAGTTGTGATATTGGTGAAAATATCAAAACAGAAATACATAATTATACAGGTGTAGTTAAAAAAATATTAGATGAAATACTCAATGGCGAATCTAAGGGCTCAACTTATAATTTATTGAAGGTATGTTTAACTTTTAATGTTTTGTCTTGTACAATTTATAAGTATATTATAATATTCAATTTTTTATAAAGAATTTTACATATAAATTTGGAAGTCGACTTTCTGGCACTGAAAATTTAGAAAATTCTATTAAATATATGTTAGATCAGTCTTCAAAACAGGATTTTGATAATGTACATGGAGAAAAGTGTAATATTCCTCATTGGGTTAGGTAAGTCATATTAACCAACCAATTAGATCTAGGTATTGATGTTCAATAACATTTATATTTTAGAGGAAATGAATTTGTATCTTTGTTACAACCGAGATATCAAAAATTAGCGATGCTTGGTTTAGGTTTGAGTATTGGAACACCTCCAGAAGGAATTATTGGGGAAACTGTTGTTTTTAATTCTTTTGATGAAATGAATAATAATAAAGATAAGGTATATTTAATTAAATTAATTAATATACACTTAAATTATATACAAAGTTTTTCTAACTTTTGGCTTACGTATATAATTTACAGATAGCAGGAAAAATTGTAGTATTTAATCAAGAATTTACAATATATGAAGAATCAAACATGTATCGTGTACATGGTGCATCAAAAGCATCACAATTCGGTGCTAAAGCTGTACTGGTGCGATCTGTCACACCATACTCATTGAACACCCCTCACACTGGAATGTTAAGTTATGATAGTAACACGACTAAAATACCAGCAGCTAGCATTACAAGCGAGGATGCAAAAATGCTTAAAAAAATGTATGATGACAATGAAACTATTATAATTCATTTAAAAATGGATGCACAGAATTTACCTGATATGGAATCACAGAATGCTATAGCCGATCTGAAAGGTACCGAGAAACCTGACAGTGTTGTTGTGGTCTCAGGACACATAGACAGTTGGGATGTCGGACACGGGGCCATGGATGACGGAGGTGGTATGATGATATCGTGGAATACTTTGGCTGTTTTAAAAAAACTCGGTCTGCGTTCAAAGAGAACTATAAGATCTATCTTATGGACTGCTGAAGAACAGGGAAAATTTGGTTCAAAAAATTATTATAAACAACATAAACATGAAGCAAATAAATTTAACTTTGTTATGGAAAGTGATTTAGGAACCTTTGAACCAATTGGATTTGGATTCAGTGGAACAGATAAAGCTGCTTGTATATTTGAAGAAATATTAAAGTATGTATAATGGTTATTCTTTAAGTCTTTATTTATGTATTCGTAATGTTGTTATGTTTTTCACCTCTATTATGTACATGTTATTCTTATCCACTTACTTATCTATTTAATGGTATTAATATTACTTTACTATTCATAATTATTTTATAGATTATTACAATCAATAAATGTTACAAAAATAACGTCTCGCCCGCAAACTGAAGGACCTGACATAAGCTTCTGGACAGACAAAGAAAATATACCTGGTGCAACTTTGTCTACAAAGAATGAAAAGTATTTTTGGTACCATCATACAGAAGCAGATAAAATTGATGTACTTGATTCTAAAAATTTGGATTTATGTACAGCTGCATGGACTGTAGTCTCTTATATTATCGCAGATTTAAGTTTTGATATGCCCAGATAAAATAATATTATTTATTTAAAATGGTCCTTATATATTTCTGTTCATTTAATTGTTATTTTTCAATTTGTATGTATCAAATATACAGAACATTACACTTTTAATCTTTGAACACCACACCAGATTATGCTAACCCAATCCATTTGAATAATGTACGTTTATCCTGAACAAACCAGATAAAAGGGTCCAAGTAAATGTTTCATACTCCAAAAGTAAAGTTCAAATAATTTTAATTTATCAATTATTTGTGTCTTTATGGTTGTACGTTTTTACATCTGATTTTCATTCAGAAACGTGTAAATTTTCTCCATTTCAGTTCTTCAAAACTGCAATTTCGGGAGTTTTTTTTTTATATATATATAATTGTTGCGATTACTTCCAATTCCTCAAATTCAACATCATAGAGTTTTTTTAATACATAATTTTTAAAATATAATTCATTATTCACCTCCCTGAATAATTATACTTTTAAAAATAAAATCGTTTTTCTTACTGTCTGGCATATCAATTGGAAAACACTTTAAAATTGGCCCATTAAATCCTAAGATACAAGCAAACAAAAATACTTGGTTTTGCAAACCCATGTGTGGTGAAATTTTTACAAAGTGTGGTGTTCAAGGGTTAATAATAATATTAATAATTTCAGATACATTTCATATTGCACATTTTAAAAAACTTATCTATGTAATATCGTCAGCTTAATTATCGAAATGAATAGGATTTTGATTTTTTGATGCTAAACAGCAAATCTGACTTTGCATTCATTGGAATAATTTTTATTTCCTGCAAAAATAGTTATTCGTCTAATATTAAAATTAAAATAAAACAGTTTTTTCCTTCTCTTGCAAAATATTTGGGTAAATAGACTTACGATGTTTGATAATAATTAAGCTGATGATATTATTTCCAATTTCTCCCTACTTTCTACTCGAATTTAATGTTTTTAAATCAATCAATGACTTTTATATTTTATTTATAATTAAAAAGTTGTCAAAAAGTAAACATAATCACATTGGTGACTGAGTGACTATTTTATTATTAAATTTTATTAATTATATATGTGCCATTTATTACAATATTTTATTATTATTAAAAGTTGCGCAATAATAAAAGTTATGCTGAAACATTGTTTGAATAAAAATTTATATTCAAATATCAATATCTATGCATATTTATAATTAATTGAAAATATATTTATCAGTTATACACAATAGGATTTAAAATATTCTATTTTGATAACATTCATTATGATAAGTTTTTCATCTAAAATATGATAAAAATAGAAATATTTTATTTCTATTTATGTTATCTATTATAAAATTCTAGTTTCGTGTAGGAGTATATCAATTGAATAAATGTTTTAATGTACTTTAAAAATATGATTTTTTTTATTACATCTGTTGATGGAAGAAAATTAAACTAAATCAAAAATAATTATTTTTCTTTATATATTATTATAAAATAAAAATAAAATGAAAATAATAACAATAGTTGTTAGTATTTTTATAGTGAAAAATATAAAATGTAATTTAATAAATACAGATTTATTAAAATGCAATGTTGATAGACGTATTAAGGATGAAATTGCAAATTATAAATATGTTGCTGATACAATTATTGACAAAATAATTAATGGTGATTTCAAAGGAACAACATATAGTTTATTAGAGGTATGTTTCACAGGGGCGTCTTAAACAGGAGTGTATGGCACATAGGGGCAGTAACTAACTGATTTTTTTTAATTGAATTTTTTTTCGCCTTTAATTTTTTGCATAAAGGAAGTTGTAATTAAAAAAAAAAGATGAAACTTTTACAAACAATTATTAACTAACAATAAGTAGATAAAAAAACATTTTTTAGTATTTCTAAAAAATTGTAACTAACAATTTATTAATTTAATAATAATTAACTTTAAAAATATAAGATTCATAAAATGAAATAAATTAATTAAATAATTAATTGTATATAAATATAATATACAAATATTTTCATTTAGAATTTCATTGACAAATTTGGATCTCGTGTAACTAGTAGCAAAAGTTTAGAAAATTCTATCAACTATATGCTAAACAAATCTATTCAGGAAGGACTTGAAAATGTACATGGAGAATTGGTTGAAGCCCCTTATTGGATTAGGTAACAACAATTCTTGAGTTAGCATAAATGGAAAAACTCATGGGCTGTAGGTAGTCCTGCGCTTGTAACAACCTTTAAATAATAATATATCTAATGATACTTTTAGTAAAATTATTTTCTACTTATTTATAAAAATAAATTCATAAAAACTATTAAAAAACCATATAAATATTTTGGGACCCTCAAAGTCAATACAGTATAAGAAATATTCAGAAATTGCTTTTATTCAGACAATTTAATTAAAATATTTTAATTTAGAGGTAACGAATATGCTACTTTATTACAACCAAGAAAACAAAAAATTTCGATGCTCGGATTAGGTCTAAGTATCGGAACACCTCCAGAAGGGGTTATTGCTGAAGCTGTTGTTTTTAATTCATTTGCTGAAATGAAACAAAACAGTGAACAAGTAACAAGCTACTTTTATTTGCTTCAAATCATTCATTTTAATGTGTTGTGTAGGTTTTAGGAAAAATTGTTGTTTTTAATCAAGAATTCACTAATTATCAAGATTCAAACATGTATCGTTTAAAAGGCCCAGTAGAAGCTTCACAACTTGGTGCAAAAGCAGTTTTGATCCGATCTATTACACCATTCTCAATGAATACGCCACACACAGGAATGTTAAAATATTATAATAACATAACTAAAATACCAGCAGCTTGTATTACAATCGAAGATGCACAAATGCTTAACAGAATGTATGACAAGAATGAAACAATAATAATTCATTTGAAAATGGATGCCCAAAATTTACAAGACGTTAATACACATAATGTGGTTGCTGAATTCCAAGGAGAAGTGATGCCTGAAAGGGTAGTTATCATTTCAGGACATATTGATAGCTGGGATATTGGACAGGGTGCTATGGATGATGGGGGTGGTATGATGATGTCTTGGAACGCTTTGAATATTTTGAAGAAACTGGGAATACGTCCAAAAAGAACTATAAGGTAAATTCAAACAAGTATATCAATTTCATAATTTATATAATAATAATAACTTGTACTTTAATGTAAGTTACAAATACAGTCATATCCCAAATGTACATCAAAATGTAGTTGCACTGTTATTTTACATATCAGAAATCAATTGGACGATAGTAACATACCACTATACAGAGATATAACAACAAAACAAGTGATGTAACTTTGGGAAATAGTGGTAACTGAAAATGTAGAGACCCACATTCCCACAAATACCCCAAAACTGCAATATCTAATATTAAATATTAGTATCGTTTACACATGACTAAATTATAGTGTAGTAATTGAAAAAACAATACAGTTAATTTGTATAATTTCTTAGAACAGTACTGTGGACAGCTGAAGAACAAGGGCTAATAGGTGCATTAAAATATTATGAAGATCATAAACATGAAATAAAACATTTTAACTTCTTGATGGAGAGTGATTATGGAACTTTTGAACCAGTCGGATTCGGATTTAGTGGAAACAGGGCCGCTACTTGTATTTTTAATGAAATTCTAAAGTAAGTATTAATATGAAGTGGTTTTCTAATTTCTAATTAAATTGTTTAAATACAAATTTCTAGATTATTAAAATCAATTAATGTAACAAAGATCACAGGACCTTTAAGAGGAGCACCTGATATTAGGTTTTGGACAAATAGGGATAATATACCTGGTGCTACATTATCGACAAAAAATGAGAGATATTTTTGGTATCACCACACAGAAGCTGATAGAATAGATATTTACAACTCTAGAGATTTAGACCTCTGCACAGCCGCTTGGGCTGTGGTCTCTTTTGTAATAGCTGATTTAAGTATTGATATGCCAAGATGAGCATTATTTTTAGTTCTCAATATGCATATATATTTCATTTTAGTTATTATGTATAATTAAAATAAATTCTTTTTTTATATTGAAGGTCAGTTACATATTTTTATTTATTAATTTTTGAACTACGCGTATACATATGTAGACTATATTTGAATAGTTATATTGTTTTATTTATCTTCACATAAAAATATATAATTTATCTAGTTGAAGTACTATTTGTTTATAATAATATACTTAAAATATTATATAGTACCTATATGATAAGATTTGTCAATTGAAATTTTAATATGAAACAATAGTTATTAAATGGTGCATCATTTTACAGATTTGGCTTCTATAATATTTCAATCTTTTTAATTAATTAATTTTAAGTAAATAATATAATATGAACTAATTTAGTGCGTTAATTACCTAACGTGAATCTGTGAAATGTATGCAGGTTATTCTACTATATGGTATATGTATACAATTTGTTACATATTTGTCAATTTATTTATCGGGCTGAAAATCTTTCTGAATGATTCTCATCTGATTTTGTAAATATTTCATTATTTACAGCTTAATAATTGAAGTGTCGATTTCAGATAAGTAAAGATAAAATTATATGTTAATTATATATATACTTGACTGATATAATGTAATATAATACTAATGTTCACATTTCTTCAAAGATGAATATGCTAAATATTTTTAGAAATAAAATATTATTTATATTTTTTATGACGATAACTGTTTCAAAAAGTATCGAGTTACCAAAATGTAATATTTCTGAAAGTCTGAAAAGTGAAATTAAAAGTTATGAAAAAATTGCTAATACTTTAATAAATGAAATTGTAAATGGGGATTCAAAGGGAACTACTTATAATCATTTAGAGGTAAGTAGTATTGTAATATTTTTAAAATAAGTTTTTATAAATGTTATAAATAAATCATATTGTTAACTGTTTTATAGGATTTTATTGATAAATTTGGTGCACGTCTTACAGGAAGTATCAATTTAGAAAATTCTATTGACTATATGCTAAATAAATCTATTAAAATAAATTTAGATAATGTCCGAGGGGAAGAAGTTAATGTTCCATATTGGATTAGGTAATTGTAAATTAAAACAGTTAAATTGTATTTTGAGATGTACATATTTAAAAATACTTTTCAGAGGAGATGAATCTGCAACACTAATACAGCCTAGAAACCAAAAATTGTCAATGCTTGGATTAGGTTTAAGTGTTGGAACTTCTAAAGATGGATTAACTGCAGAAGCTGTTATTTTTGACTCGTTTGATGAAATGAAAAATAACAGTAACAAAGTAAATTTGTTTTTTACTTTGCATTTGAGACTATTGAAACAAATTGTTTTTTATTCAGGTCCCTGGAAAAATTGTAGTATTCAACCAAGAATATATTAACTATGGTCAATCAGTAGTATATCGAACAAAGGGAGCGATTGAAGCTTCCCGTTTGGGAGCCATTGCCGTTTTAGTTAGATCTGTGACGCAATTTTCAATGAACACACCACATACGGGTGTAGCATTTTATGATGAAAATGTTAAAAAAATACCTACTGCTTGTATAACCGTTGAAGATGCTAAAATGCTAAAGAGAATGTACAACAAAGGAGAAACAATTGTTATTAATTTGAAAATGGGTGCACAGAATTTACCTAATACAGAATCTCGGAATGCTATAGCTGAATTGCAAGGTACTGAGAAACCTGATAGCGTTGTTGTGGTTTCTGGACACATAGACAGTTGGGACGTGGGACATGGAGCCATGGATGACGGAGGTGGCATGATGATATCGTGGAATACTTTGGCTGTTTTAAAGAAACTTGGTCTGCATCCAAAGAGAACTATAAGGTTTTTAATGTTTTATTTATATAATTTGATGTTAGGCTATGCGGGCCTCTGTAATTTTCTATTGTAAAAATAGTTGCCATTAAATTAGAGTCTATACAAACTAACTAATATTTTTATGACTATCATCATGCAACAGAAAATCGCAAGCTTCAATAATCATATTGCAATTCCTTTGTAGAGCAATATTGTGGACTGCTGAAGAACAAGCAGCAATTGGATCATTTGGTTATTATATGCAACATAAACATGAAGCTGATAAATTTAATTTCATGATGGAAAGTGACATGGGAACATTTCAACCAATTGGTTTTGGGTTTTCTGGCAACGATGAAGCTATTTGTATTTTTAATGAAATATTGAAGTATGTATATGATTAATTTTTTTATGTATTAATTGTAGAACATAAATTATAAGAGAACTAAAAAAAAGCATTTTTAGGATTTAATTGAGATTATTCATTTTAGATTATTGACACCAATAAATGTAACAAAAATAACAGAACGTCCATTAGATGGAGGTCCTGATATTGATGTATGGACAGAAAATGAAAATGTACCTGGTGCTAGTTTGACAACAAAAAACGATAAATACTTCTGGTATCATCACACGGACGCTGATAAATTAGATGTTTTAACAACTGAACATTTAGATCTATGCACAGCTGCTTGGTCTGTAGTATCTTATGTAATAGCTGACTTAAGTATTGATATGCCAAGATAAATATTTATTCTTTGTAAATAAAACGTGAGCAGCCCGTGATTGCAAAGAGTACTTTATTCTTATATAATAATTATAATAATATAATATATATATAGTTAGTAGTTAGGTACGTAGATATATTATAAAATAAATTTAAAACATAGTAATTCATAATATTTTATTGTATATTCATTAATACATGTTAATAAAAATATTTCATCAGTCTATCCTTATCTTCCATAAATTCCACTCCGTAACAATAAATGTGATCTGTTATCACAGTAAATAAAAACAACTATAAACAGACAACATTAAATAAATCAACATTTTGTAAATATATAACATCAACTATTCTACAACATTCAGTCTACACAGTTTTTGGCAACATTTAGTGCAAGTCATATTGCAAATAACATCAATAAATATAATAACATTTTTCATCTAATTAAATCTATAAAAAGTTTCAATGAACATGTTTCATAACATTTTGAATAAATGTAATATAAAAAGGAACTGCATCGGTAGTTATTATAGACAGATGAAAAATGCTAAATATTTTTTTTTGGCACACGACATTTAATACAACAATTATAACAACATTAACAGTAATTATGAAACACAATACTACCCTGTTAAAAATAATATGAACAGTATTACGTTATTAATCTTAATAAATAATAAATATGACAATTGTATACTTGTTAAGGACTGATGAGAATGTATAAATTTAAAAACGTAACAAATAGCTATATAACCAGAATAAATTCAACGGTTTTATATTTTGATCATTATGAACACTGTCATATATTAATGGAAAATGGAGAAACCGTGGTTTCTACTATAGTCACTTAAAATTAAATATGCACTCAACATGTGTTTCAGCTTCAGAAGAAGTTCTCATCAGAAGCCTATAATAACATACTAATACTTAAATAAATATTAAAAGAGCTTATTTTGCTTCAATGATGAAAAACCAATCAACTACAAGGTCTAGGATAAGCTCGGATAGATCCTGTACCATTGTTAAAAATTTTACTTTTATATATCCTTTCCAAGCATTCTGCTGCAATTGGTTGTTATTGCATGTTTTAATTAATTTTAAATTAATCATGTCCTATGTGTGATTTAATGTAATCCTACGATGGGAAATACTAGATTCAAGAAGGAGCTCTTCAAATCTAATGTTAATAAATTTCACAGAGTTTAAACAATGGCTTTTATAAATACTTGATTTTTCTTTAAATTCAATTTTATCTTTGGGAGTACTTAGGATAGTTTTAATATTATTATTAGAATTGTAGACTGTATCGATCTGGTATTATTATAGACAGACTCCTGATAGTACTTTTTGTGTAGTCGAAACACAAGCCAATTGACATTGTTTATTGTGACTACGATGTACATATTTAATTGTAATGTATATATGTATATTGTATATATATTATTTTAATTCTCATTCCTCCCTTCTAGTATACAGAATAACAAACATAACTATTTATATTTAGCCTCCTTACATTCTACCTATTTATATATTATTTCAATATACAATTTTAATAACAGCCAAATAAGAGATTTCATGTGTTTTGTGCATTTTATGCAAGAAGACATAATATATTCAGGCACATATAAAACATTATTAAGTTGATTTGAAATAAATACCCATTTCATGGCATTTATTACCCTTCCCTTAACAGAGACGATATAAGTTTTTGAGAAAATTTTATTTTTTTAGATTTTGTAAAATCATCTCCGAATATTAAACATTAAACCAATAATATTATTTCAAATCAACCTAATACAATCCCATAATCACTATTATATAATCTAGTAATACACATATGTTTAACACATTATTTTACTAATACAATTATTATGTGTACACAATTTGAACTTTTCTTAACGACGAGTGTATTCAGTACAATTAACTACCTCAAAAACTATTATTAGTGATTTTTTCATCGATAATTTTTTTTATATTGGCGTTACTTTCTTATATTAGGATGGAAATATTTTTAACGTATTTTTTTGTATTATATATTAATGTCTCTTTTCATTTTAGAAATTCATACTTTTAATTTATTCATTTAAAAAATAACAAGAATATTTTGTTGAAAACAAGATAAATGTTTTGATTGTTGCAATTATTAAAATATTTTTCGTATTCCCGATTAATTCTCTAGATGAGAAAATAAATTGCATATAAAATTGTATGCTATATATATTTATTGATATTTTGTCATCAAAATGGATGTTAAAATTTCATAAGATTCATTAATGAATTTATTAACTTCTTAAGCAGAGTGAATAAATTTAGTCTTAAACTGAAGAATGTTTCAATTCCTTTTTTTATTAAATCTTCAGTGTTTGGTATGTTTTTTTTTAATAGTCACTTCTAAACAATTTAATAACTATACGAAAATAATAACAAATTTATAACAGTAGATAAATATAAATAAAATCCCAATCTAGTAACACTGACTGCATATAAGAAATTAAATTTAGATAAGCGTATCTTCATCTTGTGTCTCAAACACCATCAAGAGACTTTGCTGTGATGCTGTATGATCAGTCCTACTGAGTAATGTTGCTCGTTCTCCTCCGTTTCCAGTTAAAGAACCATCTGGAGATGATCCGTCAAACGGTAAGAAATTATTAATTGTAGCAGTACTGCTTATTGATGCGACCTCGTGTCTATCGGGTGATGCGTATGGTGGAATAGTCAACGGACTTCCCATGTTGTTTAATTGTAAGCTTATCGATTCACGGTAACCTATTATAAGTAAAAACAATCTTAATATATAAAACACTTGGTGCGTATGCATGTGTTCTCATCAGGTCTACACCACTCGACGTATCAAAGCCATATTCATACTATATGTTCATTTGGCGCTCCGTTAGGTTTATCTTTTTTTTGAACCTGGTAGGTGGCGCTAGGGTTGAGATATTTATGAAAATGTTTATTTATGGTCAGATTTGGCTCATATTTAGAATATATGTTAGGAATATTTTTACAAAAATGGGTCAACAACGTTTACTGGGTCAACTAGTACTACATATAATCAAATCAATGTATTTCTTTCGATCTGCATAATAATGTTAATTGTTTTTATGTAGTGTGTAATTTTAAAATAAAATCAAACCTGAGGTACTAGATGTCTGTGAAACAACACTTTCTGAATCCCACGATGTCTCCTGGTTCCGTGAACCACGTGAAGATAACCGTCTTATACGAAACGGTTCTGAAACTGGCTCCAGGTTAGTTGGAGTCACCGACATTGCCAATTCAACAATTGGTGGCTGTGTTGTTGTCGGGGTTTGTAATGGTGTTGTGTGTGGAGGTACAACGACTGGCGTAATTTCTTCTGAATCTTGGAGTTGGATATGAGATACCTTAAATAAATTTTGAAAAATAATAAAAGAGAATTTGTAAGTCTGAACAATACATAGGAGAGTATCTGTAATTTGTAAGTGTGCTGTTTTACCTCGATACGACTTTTACGACTTCTCCTGAGCCTGAAAGTTTTTCTACTTTGAGGTTTGATTCTTTGTAAACGTGGAGCACGACCTGCTTCTCCAGAACTATCGTCTACAGGACTTGCGGGACTCAGTGGAGTCGTCGACGTTTCTCCTATAATTTTTTTATTTATTTGAACGGTATTGTCTGAATATCTATTAGTAATGAAAGATGTATTCATATTTTTTCATTATTACTAAAAAATTTCTTTAGAATAAATATACAACTATATTATATCATGGAATTGCGGTTGATTGATATAGTAAAAATGAAAATATGTAAACATATTCTAAAATATGAATCTAGTATTCAACTAACAGTTCTTATTTCAAGTTCTTAGCTTTATTATTTCTATAACAGATAATGTAATAATAAAGATGTTATTAATTTGACTATCTGGAAAAAATATTTATTACAAAAATTATTTGGAGTTTTCTAGTTATATAAAATATAAATAATTTTGTTTTATTTCAAATAGATTTGACAAAATAAAAATAGACATAATAATGTGACTTATCTTAACACATATATTCTACGCTGTTTTATTTAACTTTAGAATCGACACACAAATATTTTTTAAAGCACAGAAAATCTCCGATTAGGATTTTATTTGACAGCTCCGAACATAAAACATTGACTACTACCTAATAAATACTGACACTTAAACATTTACCTGAAGAATGCTTAAATTCTACAGAAGAAACAAAGCGCAGTTTGGACGTCTTGGGTACATGGGATCCGCACACAAAATGATCGTCAGAGGAATGCTGCGAGCGGTCTGAAACACATGCAATCAGGTGCACGGAAACATACATCGACCACTCGAGATCTGGGGAGACTCGTGGCGTGCCAGGGAGCACGGATATGTTTACGCTACATACACAATGGCAGCGGCATAATTACCAGCGGAGTCATTCATGTACTCTACTAGCTTATTTCATTAACTGTATCATAGGTTGTATTCAAGATTCATAGTGAATCTTCTACTTGCTAAAAGATTTCCCTAAATATTCTTCTAATTTTCTAAATTACAGTAATTTAATTTGTGATATTAATAAATATTAATGTTAGATTAATGATTGCTTAGATTATTGAAAAAAAAAAAAAGTATTTTAGTTCAGATTTTCAGATAAAACTTTAACGAAGTAAGCTAGATTTATTGAATAAATATTCGATTAAGATTATGATAGAAATAACATAAATTTAATAAAATCGTAACTGAGGATTTTATGAAATTATGCCACTGTACACAAAATATATTTCTACGTGTCCATATGTTAGTTGAATTTTAATTGAATTTTTTAAACTCATTGTAAGTTAAAATATAATATCGTACTTACTATAAAATTTAAACTATACAATAGAAAGTTATTTTATGTCGGATTAATTCAGTTATTAAATTATTTTACTTTAATGTAAATACGATACTTAAATGCTGCACAGATTTAAAATTAATCTATAAATAAAAGAATATATATTACTTACTATTAAAATACCTTTAAAAATAAAATTAAAAATAATTTTAGATGAAAGTACAAATATCTACACACCAGCATTTCTAACAATTAAATCAACTAAAATTATTTTTAATTAAAAAAAAATAAAAATTTCCTTTAATATTTCCTCTGCCACGAATAAGCAAATCAATTGCATTAAAAATTATTTATTGATTTTTTTTATTTTCAAACTGTTACTAAAGTACAATAAGCATTAAAAAAATAATAAATAATCAATAACAAATTAATTATAAAATATTTCATTACTTATTTGTAGTTTTCTCAGATGTGGAAATTATTTTAACCTTTTAAGTGGTATTAGATTATTAGTACTTTATGGTTTAGTTTTAAAGGAGGAATCTCATTTTAAGGACTAAAAATATTATTTAATATAAAAATTTGGATAAAACTTTTTTAAATTAAAAATTTATTTTAAATTAAATTTAAATTCAATTTTTATTTCCGATAATAAATATATGGCCTCTATATGTCCCTTGATCACTAATTGATACATCTATCTTTCAAGTTATCTCAAATAAAAATTTATATATTTTTTTTTGTTTCATAGATATTATGCCAACTGCCTGAAAAAAGCTATTTTTAGAAAACAGTATCTAAAGTTTAGCACCCTAAAATCTTATACTTGCACTTCATGTCGATTAAGAGCTCATAATTCTCAGCAGTTTTACGAATTTTGACATTAAATTTTTTACATAATATATTCTTGAATATAATAAAAAAAACATGATTTTTTTACTAAAAAAATAAGATTCCCCTTTTAATACAAAAATCAAATCAACATTAAAAAAATAGTTATAAAATAAAATTGTATTTGAAACACTTTATTTATCAGTAATAACAGTTTGAAAGATACTTTTTAATATGTCAAATGTCAGTGTTATTCCAAATTATCTAAAAACTTCTTCACATTTAAAGTGTATGGATATAAACGTCGAAATATAGAACATATACATGCCGATATAAACACAAAATAGAAATTCTAATGAACATAATATACCTACATATCATACCTGTTGTTGCACCGCCCGGAACGTTAGTGCCCTTATGTCTATTATCATCATGAATAATTTTCTTCAAAACGGGTGACATTATACTTAAACTTGATGTCGATTCTGATTAAAATAAATTATACATACATTTATTTTATTTGTTACATTTTTACCGTTTTTTTTAACTACCTTTTTGTGTATTTATGTGCAAAGATGCAATGCTGGGAGTTACAGGTAAATCATGTCCGTGATGCAAATGACCGCTATTCCCGACAGATCCTCCACCGGAACTTGCTGCACTGCGTACACCAACGGCTGCTCCTAGTTCTGTCCCTCCGGTCAACATTTCAATCAAAGATGGTCTCTGGTGCCTCTGAGTTTCATTTGTTATTGTTATTGTACTTGTCTGGTTGCCGACGTTGTCTTTCTTTCCATCAAATCCTTCTTTCATTCCTGTAAAAATGTATATTTAGTTTAATTATAACATAACCATACTTATTTATAAATACATTTACCATATTTTGTGTCTTCAAGTTCTTCTTTCAAAGATTTCATTTGATGTGCCAAGTCCATCAATATTGTACCTTTAGATCTAGGTTCAGGCAACCCGATACCATTTAATTTGTCTCTAATAACACTTTGCATGTGGCGTTCATGATCAGAAATTGGTGGTTGTATCAACTGAATCAAAATAATTAATATATATCGAATTAATTAATTAAAATAAGTTTGATATTACTTTTTGTGCTACATATGGACGTAATAGAATAAATAGAGGACTTCTATATGTCACAACAAATTCTAGGAAGTCCCATATGAAATTAGATGCCTCGTTACGTCTTCCTAAAGTTCTCATTGTGAATACGACACGCATCCATTCGAATCGTAGTTCTTGATCAAAACATATTACCATCATTTTAAGAGCTACAATGTTATTTAAATTAATAGCACATTAAATTAGAATAAGCTTTACTCTACATTGATTCCAATTTAATCTACCATTACCTAAAAATGCTACTTGATAAAGTGACTTATTAATTTTTGTTGGAAGTTTGGTATCTCTTCCCGTAAAAGTTAAACTTCCCGTCCGCATTTCCGAAGCTGTTTTTATGTTCTGCACTGTCATCGGTATGATTTTACCGCTGATTGGTGGACAAACTGCATTCAGTACAACAGCTAAAGCAAAACTTATGTCTGATAAAGCCATTTTTGGGACATCTGTAAATTATAACATTTTATAATTGTTCTGTCATACCCATAACTGAAATATTTCTATCTACCTTTACGGCCACTTCCAACACGTAAACAAATAGGCATTATAAGATTCATTATTACATTTTCTGTTTTATCTTGATGTTGGAAAATCGAATTTCCTCCACATACTTGTTCTAATGTAAAGAAATCCTACAAGATATGCTAATTTTACATTTATTCTTTAACAAAACTTATGAAATAAATAAAAAAACAGCACATACACCAGTATTTAAGATCTGCTGAGCTATTAGGCGTACAACAATGGTACAGAATGCAGGTGGAGGCGCTTGAGTCATCAGCGCAGACGTAGCCGAGGACATACCGTCTGTTACATTTACATCACACACTATTAGTGTCTGTACAGTATTTACTAAAGCCTTAACATGCTGCCAGTGCATTATATAAGGATACTTCAACATCGTCTCAAAAATACCCTTCAGAAGTCCTCCGGCAGCTTCCCAGTCTGTATTACGCTGTTGAAATAAATATATTATAATACCTACTAAAATTTTTACAATTCCATTATAAGATAGTACATACCCGTATCGATGGTTTTTTAGATATCTTCTGGAACACTTTATCCAATCTACGGAGTATCATTATAAGAGCAGGTCTCATTGCATCATTAGCCCATTCCGTGGAGGGTAAAATATAGTTCATGTAATGTTGTAGTCCTCTACATGCCATGGATTCTGGATCGTAAGGTGAAACTTTTAATAAGCTATGTGCAATTTCAGATAAACGCTAAAAACAAAAAGTTCGTTAAAATTAAGAATCATTTCAAGTAATATAATAAATATATATTTACCACATGCGATTTAATATCTAATATTTCAATTGGTTTTCCGTCCGGGGTTTTCTTATTTAACTCTTGCAGTCTTGTTGTTGTTCTCCAATTAAAATCGCCGACTAATGATAGTAATACATCTCTAGGTCGTCTATATTCAGCCCTTAGTAATTCAGAATCTTCTGCATCATGATCATATGTGCTCTTAGCTCGTCCGTGTTCACTTAAATATTTGGAATGTGAATCCTCTTCAAAGTCAAATCCTGGAGAGTAAGGACCTCTGCTGTAATTTCTTTGACTAGATCCTTTATGTTCAGGGCTTGATCTATAAGGCCCATTGTAGCTTCTAAAATATTAAAAAATGGATATAAAAATTGCTCTATTAATGATATCGAAAATGTATCTTACTTTGTCAAAGCTTCGCAATTATTTACTAATGTTCGAACAGCAATAGCAAGCTGATTTATTATGTCTTTTTCAGTTTTTCCACCTTTATTATAACTTGGTAGTTGAATGTGTTTTACATAACAAGGTAAGATTGCTTCAAGAATAATCTAAAATAATTTTTCTAAATTAATTATATAATTTAAAGTAAATTCTCTAACATTTATAAAATTAAACACTCACCAACATTTGATTTCCACGAATACTATCAGCTGCATAGCTTACTACCATAACACAAAGAGATATGCAGTCTAAAACTGTCACCATCTCATCTTCATCATGATAACAAAAATCTATAGCTTTCAATGGTTTTTCTTCTTTCACTAACTCAGCTATGTTTAATGGATCTGGTGATGGAGTTTCCAGACTTAGTAGTAAATTAAATAATGAAGATGAAGGTACCTAAGAAGAATATTAAACACATTTAATTTTATAATTACTAATCGACAAAAAAAAGTTATAAATCAAAATAATTTGTGAATAGAATGTACCTTGTGCGCATCTCCATAAGTACTATTCTCATCCGTATCCAAAATTGCAGAAACTGACCCAAACATTTGCAAAATAAAAGGTTTACGATTCATTAAATAAAACTGCTTTACCGCATATTCAATAGTTGTCGTAACTAGTTTATTTGTCTGGTGGTTTGAATAAATTTGTAACAATGTAGGCATCATTAAGAGATACCTGAAATTACAGTTTTCATTTTAACAATAATAATCATTTAAATAATAAATAAAAACATACCCGTTTACTGAAAATATATTCTTAAAATGAAAGGCAGCATTGATGTATGTAGCAGTCACGTATCGTAACATACAAGAATTTTCTGAATGTAGTATCAGAGCTCCATTTAAAACATTCAAAAAAAGATGTACATCATTTGAGTAGGCAAAGTTTCCAGCCATTGCTTCAAACATTCGAGAAATTAATCGTACCCACATGAACTTATGCAAAACATCAAGTCCAAGAAGTATCTACAAAATAGAGAGAATATTGCAAAACATTTTTCAACAGTAATTATCTCAAAAGTTATTATAATAAAAACGTACATTCCCAATTTCTCCACCTCTGTATAAATCTAAATCAGATTCTAATGCTTTCCTTGGGAACGATGGTAACTTCATAAGTTCTTCATGTAAAAACACCACTCTTTGAACAACCTACATGTGTAATTTACAATTAGTAAAAAATTTAAAGAAACTTAACACAAAGAAATTAAAGCATGAATTCTCTATTTTACGATTTAAAAAAAAAGTTCATTAACATCTTTACCGCTGTTAAATTAGTAAAAATTTATTTGATCAGTGACAATTATTTAGGAAAATTCAAAATTCTTTTAATTTTTTTTATGAGTGTACCAACCATATCGACATTTTTCAAAATAGCCCATGTCAGATGAACTTTTCCTATTTCGACAAATTTTTGCAATAGTTCTTGTTTTTGAAGGGCTTCAAATGCCTCATCTGGTTTCATATGCACGAGTTCAAGTTGTGGATACTGTGATCGTTTGAAGAAGTAAAAATCTCGAACATACGACGAAGGATTACGGATTTGATCTGTAAATAAAATTTTTTGTTTTAGCAAATTTTGCCTCTATTAAAAAATGTTGAATATGTCTAATATCTATTGCAGTTATAATTATTTCATACATACGTGTTTTATGATCAACAAGAAAATATTCATCATGTAAATTTTCTTCTATTCCGAAGAAATCAAGTGCTTCTCGTAAAATTTGACAAAATTGCGTATCCTCTTGTACAGGAAACTGTGATGGGATTCCACCCGCATCATCTGTAAAATAATTTTCGATTATGTTTTAATTATTTGATGTTCATATCTTGCAAACCTACCTTGCGGTCCATGTACAATAATTTTTTTTGCTGATGGTACGTTTGCAGTTAACAAAATGGATCCATCACATTGTTCTTTACGTAAAATTTGTTTTAAATCTTTAAACATTATTCCATGTACACTGTGTACGACCTGAAATAAATATTTCATAATTTTCAATATAATAATTCACAATATTAGAAAATTTAAAAATATCTTACCATCCATAAAATAGAAAGCGCTGTCCCAATCAATTTTTGTCCATCTTCATGTGGTGTACGAGTATAGAACATAATATAACCTATTATGTAATTGTATAATGCAAATGCAGCTTGTTGTGGTAACTTTGGTATAAATCGAATCAAGTGCCGAAGTATTTTAAACATCTGATCTTGTTTCTCCCTTGTTAAACGTTCAAGTACATAACGTAGACAAAGTGCACTGTCCTCTACGAGACAAGTCCATATTACCTTGAAATCAAAACGATATTATATTACGTTAAAAATATACAGGGTTACACATTAGGAGTGGATATCGACTTTATTTTCGAAACTATAAAAGTTAGAACAATATTTCAAATCGTAACTACCCTTCAATTAGCATTTGGAAGAATAATAAAAAATCATGCCACCCCCATCCACACTCGCATCGCCCACAGGCCTCCCAACTTTGAAATTTCAAATGGAACCCCCCATATTTTATTTCAGAATTTGAAAGATCAATTTTATTAATGAATATTTTACTTCAAACAATTTTTTCTATGATGGACCATTTCGGAAATATTGGGTAATATTTCTATTTTTTTATTGTATAGTATTTTGGTCACATTAGGGTGGATACCGACATTATTTTCGAAACTATAAAAGATAGAACAATATTTCAAATCGTAACTACCCTTCAATTAGCATTTGGAAGAATAATTAAAAATCATGCAACCCCCATCCATACTCGCATCGCCCACAGGCCTCCCAACTTTGAAATTTTAAATAGGAACCCCCATATTTTATTTCAGAATTTAAAAGATCTATTTTATTAATAAACTTTTTACTTCAAGAAAATTTTTCTATGATGGACCATTTCGAAAATATTGGGTAATATTTAAATTTTTTTATTGTATAGTATTTTGGTCACATTAGGGTGGATATCGACATTATTTTCGAAACTATAAGAGTTAGAACAATATTTCAAATCGTAACTACCCTTCAATTAGCATTAGGAAGAATAATTAAAAATCATGCCACCCCCATCCATACTCGCATTGCCCACACGCCTCTCAACTTTGAAATTTCAAATGGAACCCCCCATATTTTATTTCAGATTTTGAAAGATTAATTTTATTAATGAACATTTTACTAAAAGCAATTTTTTATATCATGGACCATTTAAGAAATATTAGGCAATATTTCTATTTTTTTAGGGTATAGTATTTTTGTCACATTAGGGTGGACATCGACATTATAACAGTATTTTTATTTGTGTGGACGATGCGAATATGAATGGGGGTAGTAATAATTCAAAATATTACTCTAACTCTTAAAGTTCCGAAATTAAAGTCGATATCCACTCTTATTGTGACAAAAATACTATACCCTAAAAAATACACATTTTGCCCAATATTTCTTAAATGGTCCATCATAGAAAAATTTTTTTGAAGTAAAAAGTTTATTAATAAAATAGATCTTTTAAATTCTGAAATAAAATATGGGGGGTTCCATTTGAAATTTCAAAGTTGGGAGGCCTGTGGGCGATGCGAGTGTGGATGGGGGTGGCATGATTTTTTATTATTCTTCCAAATGCTAATTGAAGGGTAGTTACGATTTGAAATATTGTTCTAACTTTTATAGTTTCGAAAATAAAGTCGATATCCACTCCTAATGTGTAACCCTGTATACAGGCGTAGACAAGGTGTGATATACAAGAAGTCTAATAAAAGTGGAACCGGGAAAAATGAACAGGTGGAAAAATCATCCTCTATAATGTATTATACAGAAAGACTATTATTGTCCTACCTTTGCTAGAAAAAAATAAATAGTTTAAAAGTTACATCGGTCATATTCTTATTAGACAGACTGTATATGAAATAAAATTGTATGTAATTATTACCTTATAAGCAACTTCATATACAGCACAACCATCTTGCGATACTGCTGCATCATCCAATAGATTTATTATTTCAATAACAGCCGCACATAAAACTGATGGAAACAGTGAATGCGCTGAATGAAGATGGTGACTTGTGTTTCTTGAACTACCTTCTCCTAGTTCTTCATTGTCACCAGCAGGAGCTACTGAAATATTTTTAATAGTATAGTTCACAATAATTTATAATTTGCATGTAGCTTTAAAAATATGTAAACTATTTTTTTTATAACGGTGCTAGAAATAATTTAATTGTATAAAGTAATGAAAGATGACAATACAATTCGAGTTTAGTAACACTGAAAAATTACTTTTTTGTTTTGTAATATTTTGAATATTTTTATATAAAATTTTACAACTTTTACTTTATTTTGTTTTCTTATTACCTTCTTCATGATCATCCCCAGCATGATACAAACTTGGTTCGTAAGCTGCTTGAACTGTTATTGGAATTGTAGTGAGTAAGAAATTTTCTCTTTCTTCTCTTTTCTTATCATCTTGTGCTTGAAGTGCCATTTTGATTAATTCAGTTTGTTGCTTTTTTCGTGTTTTAGTTGCAGTTACAAGAGATCTCTGCAATTAATGAACATTAAATAAGTGAAAATAATATCAAAAAACAAAGTATTAAAAAATTTACATGTCTTTCTTGATTTATAGTAACTTCTTCAACTTTGGTTTTCACTTGAGGCATCCATGGAGGATCGACTACTGGTAATGACTCAATACCAATTTTTGGTGAAGGAAGTGTAAATTCTATTCCCGGGGGAGGTACTTTAAACGTTAAATGTGCGCCTTCTTCCATACGTGGCCAAACTTGATATCGGAACTTCCATAAAGCTTGAAATCTGAACAAAAATTAAAAATATATATAAGGTTTCAGGCTTTTGTAGTGACCACTGCGATATTCTTGGTTAATATGAAGAGTATTTACCTCAATATAGAATCAATTCTTACAGCTGCATCTTCGTGATTCAAGCCTGCATGCATGATTTCAGTAGCATAAGCTGGAGCTCGAACACTACCTAAAATGAACAACGAAGCAGCAGCAGCTGCAGTCTCTTGATTCCACTCCAATAACAGTTGCCAAGCGACCCGTATTGTATCAACAAAGTGTTCCTCTGACAAAATTACGGCTCCTTTAATGAGTATTGCCAGTGGTGTATGAAATGCATCACGAACCTAACAATAAAATAAAATAATTATTTAATATATCATTCTAAATTTCTGAAAGTGTTTTATTGTTAGATTTTGATTATAATTTAATAATCACCTGTGTTCTAATATATTTTAAAATTGGTGGTTGTTCTTTTAACTTTTCTGTCTTTTTAGTTGCTTGATTCTTTTTCTTTGAATCGGTTTTATTTTTTTCTACATCAGACTCCAGACAGTCTTTCGATGATTCTCTACATGCTGCTAATCGGCTGCTCTGAGCATTATCTATGTTTCTATCAATTCTATCTTTTCTTCCGAAACTATCTTTTCTTCTGATAGGTGAAGTTTGTTGACTTGTTTGTTCAGAAACTTTTCTGCCACGTGTACTTTTTTCTTTTTTTTCCTTTTCATCTCTAATTTTATTATCACTTGTTTCCATATTTAAAACCGATCCCCCAGCTTCAATAAATCCAAATTGTTCGCCATATATCTAAAATATGTATTTATAAATTTATAATCATATCATATTAATCATATTTATAATTAAATTCACCTTCCGAACAGCTTTGATCAGCCTTGCACCAGCTCTCATATTCCGTCGATAACAATTCGGATGACAAAAATTTTGATGAGAACAAATATAATTGAATGAATTAATTGTTTGAACAACGACCTTAAAAGATATGTTTACAAAATATCGATCATAAAAACCCAAATAAAATCATATTAAATATCAAATGAACGTACTTTAATCCACGGCATGTGTTTTGAAGTATCGTCAGTCTCGTTACTGTCACTGGGACTTTCAGGTGGTTGTTCATCACTCAGAACACCTGGAGATTCTTCTCCACCAGACTCACCACCTGTACGCCCTGTGTCACATCCATGACCAGGACCTACACCGGGTTCGGAAGTATCGCTACGATCTGATATTGAACTCACCTTTCTTTTACATCGAATCGAATCTACATGTTTCACTGTAATTTGAATTAATGCCAAAATTGTTTTTATATGATAGAGTAATACTTTAATTAAAACTCACATTCCATTTCAATTTCTCTACATTCTTTTGGTGCACGTTTTAGTTTTAAGCTTCTTCTTTTAAATGAACCACTTGTAATACCACTGCCAGCTAGTGGACCTCCAGTTCCTCGACGTAAAAAATATGAACGATTTGAAGCAGGAGGACGACGTTTATCTTTATCTAATACTTGCAGTTCTTCGCCCTAAATAATTAATACAAGATTATCATAGACGTCAATGTTGAGTATGAAAATGATGTAACAGAAATAGGACTAATTCCCCTGAGCCCCAAAAACTTCTGTAACTATTGTATTACCTGCATTGTGACTGTTGTATTACTACTACCTTCTGATTCGTTATCAGGTTCATGAAGTACAAAACTTATTTTCCTTTCTGGTCCTATTAAAATTAAATATAATTTAAGTACGTATAATTCTTCTATATGACTGCTGTGCGATAGCAATTTATTTGAAAGCTGTTGTTCTTTTCTTAATTATTTTTGATGTTATACTTCTTTAGAGACGTTGAGGGTAAAAATTGAGTAATGTAACGGAAATGAAATCAGTAATGTAACGGAAATGAAATTAGTAATGTAACGAAAATGTAACGAAATTTTATGCGGTGAAATATCCAGCCCGGGACTGAAAATACAGAATAAATAACACAACTGTAAAGAGTATTGCCTATATCAAAAAAATTATGACGTATTAACATTCATAGACAATAAAGATTTTTACTTAAATAACACAACTGTAAAGAGTATTGCCTATATTAATTAAATATTATAATTAAATTAAATTTTTAATTGAATCGGTGAGTGAAAGAACGATATATCTCCAAAATGACCATTTTGAGAAAAACGAAAAAAACTGTTTTAGAGGAGAACTATGGGTTATTTGGTCTATTTATGTATTGTGACATTATAGAACTTATGTTAACCGATAATAATACGTGCATAAATAAATAAAAAAAAAATTGCAAAAAAAGATATTTGAAAAAAAAATGACCTGCAGTTGTACTGTTCTTTCACTCAATTAAAAAAAAATTGCTAATTTTTTTTTTATTGCTTTATTTTCGGCTTTATTATTTTATTTTTTATTATTTTACAAAAAAAAATATTTGTAATTTTTATTCAGAATCTTCATTTTTGACTTTCCAAGAAATAATATGGTAGTAAAATTCGAGGATTACGTCAGCAAAGTAAGGTAAAAGTAATTGTAAAAAAAATTGAACTACCCCCCGTCGCTCGTACGATGTTGGTCGATGTATTATTATTTTGCTATGTGATAGAGCTATGAATTTTAAACATTTTGCCTATCTCAGTTAAAATTGCCATTTTTGGCACTTGTATTGTTCTTTCACTCACCGATTCAATTATATTTAAAGCAAATGGCAGATTATTGTTATTAAGATTATTCGTAGTTATTTTTCAATCATCCCAAAGAAGTATAACTTCTAACGTGTGTACATAAGTACACACTCATTGTTTTTATTAATAATAATACATAATATAAATATATTAAATTTTATTATGTATTTAAAAATTATGAAATTTTTTAAAATATAGAACAACAACTTTATTATTAAACAGCGTTTTCCCCAAATATGTAAAATAAAAAATGTGAGAAATCAAAAATAATATATACATTTAACATTACACACTTAATTTTTATGAGCAAATGTATTTTCATTAAATGATCTTAAAAATATTACAAACTGTTGATATATTAATTCTATTGTATAAATATATAAACGTTAATCATTATGGCACCTATTACAAAATAAAATTCATTTTCTTTTTACATGAAAATTATATATTAACGCAAAGTTTGTAACATTTTATTTTAAGTAAACAAATCATTATATTCTTATTAAAAAGGAATCATTCAGGAAATACAGCCAACAAGCACTCTATCATGCCACTACAGAAAATATTATATATTTCATTATTCATAGACTTAATAACTATAATACATGCATCGATAAATGATTAATCTGATTATATAACCAATTTAAGAACATACTTTTCATTTGTACAGAATATAATAATTATATTTAAACTAGTATGTTCTTACGAGTGCTTTTGGAATTTAGTTGAGTTATGTATTAAATCCAGGGGAAAACTCTGTATATAAGAAATTGCATAGTTCTGTTGGAGAAATGAATCAAGTATATATTAAAATTATATTAACAAAATGTTATAATGGAATTACGATAACAAAAATCTGAGGCCGAGAACATTTCAGCCTCATCTCGTATTTAATAAATTATTTAAGTTAAACACTAAGCCATTAAAACCAAGGTAGGACTGTAATTTATTTACACACTAATATACTAAAAGCTGGACTTACCTCATTTTAATGTTTGACCAATAAGGTCCAAGAGAATTGAAACAAATAAGGCTCAATAACATCAAATAAATAATATTTGAGATTTTTGGCAATTTGAGCTACATTAAGCTTATTATTTATATTTTATTAAAATTTGGGCATATATCTGCTTCAATCAACTTAATTAAATGATATAGTTTTGTTAAAAATAATGACAATATGTAATTATTCAGCTAACCAACAAAACCACATGAAATATCTTATAAATAAGCCAGGCAATGAAGAACATCAATATCGAATACCAGTCAGTAAGTGTATACCAGCGTCTTTATCACCCATTATAGATTGTAAACTTTGTGCGGAAGTCTGAGAATGACCCATCGATGAAAATGCCATACTCCACCTTCTGTTTGCCTCACGGCTGTATATACGTTCCCAAGGAGGGGGCCTCTCTCCTCGGGTCGACATACGGGTTGTCTTTGGCAGAGTCTGGTAGGTTTCTCTTAGAAACGCAGTTATTTCCAACAATAAATTGCAAGCAATTAGACGTAGGGCCATAGGGCAATCGGTACCATATAATCCTATACTGGCTGAAAAGGTATAAAAACAAATTTGAAAACGTATGAAGTATACTTATAAATATTATATAATAAGAAAAATACCTTCGTCAAGAAAATCTTCCTCTTCATCATGTGCTAATAAATCTTTTTGTCCTTGTTCATCTAATATCATAGCTGTTATTTGTGCTTCATATTGTTTATCTTGTATTAAAAGTTCTTCTAATCTTGATCCAATTGCCTTAATTAAAAAAAAAGAAAAATTTTTTAATTGTGAATGCCTAAGATATAAAATTAATAATAAAAACTCACTTCTGCCCATTGATAGAACATTTTTCCAGCAGCTCGTTGCATAACATGTGCTCTCTTTGGTGCATGGTGTGCAGCTCCTCTTCCTACGCCCAAACTAGCACCTTGTACAGGTCCTGAAGGACGAAATAGGGGTAATGTTAACTTCATCCAATTAGGCCATTGATTGCGGTTGCAGTTATGTACAAAATGTGCACACTCCAAGAGGAATGCAGCTCTTGCAACTACTGCTGAGTGTGGCTGAAATATAAATTATAATTTTGGTTCAATCAATAAATAATAAATATCGTAATTTAATGTTTACCAAATCAAGTATAGCAGCTAACAAATGTGGATCAGGCACAGTGCCTGGTGAACAAGTCTCTAATAAAAACGATAACCGTTGCATTCCATCACAAACTGGTTCAGTAGATACTAATCGACGTTCTTTCAGTATTACAAATTCAGATTCTCTAGAGGTATCACCCATTTCAAGAGAATTTCGTCTACTGAAATCTGCAAGAAGTTTTTTTAATAAATAATTTAATTAATAGTTATTAATTAAAGAATTAATTTAAAATAACACTTACATCCTCCTGGCACTTCTTCTAAGCTTCCGTCTTTCTTTTTTCCTTTTTTTAATCCCATTTTGTTTAGTTTATCGCCCATTCTTCGTTTTGCCTTTTGTAAGGTTTGTCCAACGTTACTAAAAATGATTTAGATGTAATTTTTTCAACTGTAGATATTTCAACAAATGCTTCTTCACACATTACAGTAAATTAACTTCAGAGACCTTCAAGGTTTTGAAGGATTTTGCAATATGTGATGAAACATTTGGCAAAATAACCACCATAGCACTAGTTTCCAGAAGCTTCAAAAAAATTAATAGATTTATAAAATACTATTTGAGATATTTAATTAATACCTGGAACTGCCTTTTTGATATGTTTTTCCAGGGTACATTGAAGGCTGTCGTATAAACCCTGTACTTTCAGTTGGAGAGTCACCGTTATCGGCACTCTCAGTGGATGCTGACGTGGTTGTGTCCTTTTTGAACCAATTTACTAAAAATATTTGAATTAATTTTGAATTTACCTTTTCTTTAATTTTACTGTTTTTTTTTTGCATTACCTAAACTACCAAATTTTGCTTTATTCGGAGGAACTTTTTTATTTGGAATCGGATCCATAATTCCTAGCGTTCTTTCACTGTGACGTGGAGTTAAAATATGCTTTTTTCTAATATTTCCTATTGGACTTTGACTACTTTTAGTCAAATCTTCATTTTCTGTTTCTAATAAACTCTGTAAAATATGTATTTATTTAATAATTTATGTTTAAAAACAATCTGAAATAATTATCAAGATCAATTAAACATACTGCACAATTGGAAGAAGTGCTTCGTTTCTTGAATAATTGTTTTCTGGCTCCTTTTTCATCAGTAGAGCCTGTTTCACCTATTGTCGATTCACGAGATTCTTCTGTCTCGTTTTGATGCATGTGACTGGATGATAAAATTCAAACAAAATTAATAATTGTAACAGGTCTGTTTTCCAAAAATTCATAAAATTTCGTACCGTATTACTCTCGTAGTTTGCACTTCTGTTTTTAAATTTGGTCGATTTGCCGTATCGAGTAACGCACTCAATGCGATTCTTCTAAATATTCCTCCGTGAGCTTCTTTTATATATGTAACCAATTGTCTTACATCACAGTATAAAGACTGAAAGAGAAAAATATATAGCAAATATACTTGAATATGTGTATATTTTACTTACAATATTATCTTGCGTTTTAAGTTCTTTACTTGATTTTACAAAACGTGACACCAACATTTTAAAAACATATGAAATTACTTGTCCTTCAATTCCTTTGACACCTCCTCCACTTATTCCAGCACCAAAGTTTGTAGCATATCCACTCTGAGAACCGATATCTGGAGATTTGCTGGATGTCCGTTTTTGGTCAGCTTAATAAGAGAATATTCATTAATGTCAAATAATGATAAATAATTAAATGTCATGATGGTTCTTACTTACTTAAAGGTGATAATAAAGAACTAGGGTCTACACAAAATCCAACATAAGCATGAAAGAAATCTAGAGTGTCTGATATAGATTGATATTTCACCATATCTTTTAAAAATTTTGAGAATTGTTTCTGGCTTGCTCGATGTAATTTTGTCAATATATTTTGACACTGAGTTCTTAAACATTCAGCGGTCGGTCCTCTTTGAGCATCTGCACAGCCATGCGGACATCCTAGATATTTCAGTACCCTAAAATATTTATAAAAAATATATTTTTAGTTATATGTATTTGTGAAATCGATAATAATATGACAATTTAATGTTTAATTATTTGCTTGATATAAAATCTACAAACCTTGTAATAATATTCATAATCAAACTATGTGGTGAAATTTGTTCATCTTTCTTCGAATCACTATCGGATGATAAATTTGCTTTACCGGTATTGGTTGATGCTGGTTCTGGTGGTTTTTCTGTAGGTAATCCTGGAATCAATGGATCTTCTTTGGTTTGAGCTGATTTACCTTTTCCAGAACTTATCGCTTCTTCTCTTAAACATTGTTTTAACACTCCCATATCCATGAGGATATTGATAAGGTTTAAAATCACTTCAATCACACGTAAGCTGCAGCATACATTGTCATGTAACGAAGCTGAATGTACAGCCTGAAAGTAATTAATAAAAAACAATTATTTGAGATGTTACAAGTCACATTTGAACAAAATCTATTTACAGCAATACTGAAATGTGTTCTATGGAAGGCATGCTATATTGACTATGATTGACTACCTAGTAAAATCCATAGATAACATAATACAACTGAAAATTTAACACTGGTGACATTATTATCATGTATTGGAAAAGTAGATATTGATTTAAATTACTTTTAATATAACTTGATAATCCAGATCACCATCTTTAGTAATATAACAGGTAGACCCAGGAGCTTCTTGTATTTCTTCTCCGAGGTAAGTTATGTTTGAATCCGTTTGAGATCTTGTCAAACTTGGTTTTCTTTCTAGCACGATTTTATTTTTACTTCCGTATAAACTAATTGCATCTAGCTGACTATCAAAAGAACTCTGTAAAAATTTATTGTATAAAAAAATTACTGGTATTTTATTTATGCACTGCAATCCATTAAATATCAATGCAATTTTAAAATATTTATGTTCACTTACTTGTCTCTTTAAATAATCTGGTGAAGGTGTCGGAGTATGTTCGGTAACTGTAATTATAGGATTCTGCGCACCAGGCCCTTGCGTGTTGGTAATACGGCTTGTCCTTCGTCGATCCCAATGAATTTCTCCTATGTATCTATTATAATGTACAAACAGTGTCAATTTACAAAAGAATTCCACTGTTTTGTTATTGCTACTACTGATTGTATTTAATACATGCATGGATTTTTCCATAGCACAATTCAAAACTTAAAAGTCATTGAATGCAGTTCATACTTTTATGGTGCAAAATATTATATAAGAAAGCAATGATTAAAATAATGGGTTTTTGCTATTGAGTTAAATCTTAAAAAGTGATAAAATGTCATACATATATGAAATTATTCACTCATTATGTTTTAAATTATAATGTATGATATCTGAAGTACTAAAAATGTTTTTATAAATATACAGGATGATTCAGCACTGTCGTGCCAAACTTGAACACTAGATTGAAAAAAATATTTTAAGCGAAAAACTTCCAATAAACATGTGTCCGGAAATTATTCCTTAGGGAACTACAGGCTTCCAAAGATTTTACTAAAAATGAGTTTTAATTTAATATCTAGAGAACCCTTTGTGATAGAATTATGAAATTTAGTATTTGGTTTAGTAATAATATGTGTTATCGATTTTTAATATTAACCAATTATATTTTAGGCCAGGGCTGTATGGGGCCAGTGGGCCCATCGATTTTGATATAGTAATTGTTTGTTCCTTAATTTTTTTCCTGAGTTGGTACTTTTATAAGATTATATGACACAAAATACATAAAAACATACTTTGCTTGTTTATAATAGGATAAACCGTTTTTGAGAAATATCGATGGAAAAGAAAACATGCAGAAATAACCTTAATACGGATGCTTGAAATTATAAAAAATAAATTTATATTCTTATTTCATGATAAAAAATAAGACAAAAAGTTAATATAAATATACTTCCGAAAATGCATCCATATCAACAAATAGCCATTTTTAGTTTGTTTTTTAGTCATGTTAATAACGTACATGTAACAGTAATAGAACTGGCTATAAATCTTAGAGGATTCATATTAGGAGGTTTATTTATATAAACTTTATTCTTACCTTTAATCATAGAAAAAGAATATAAATTTATTTTTTATAGTTTCAAGCATCCGTATTAAGGTTATTTCTGCATGCTTTCTTCTCCATCGATATTTCTCAAAAACGGTTTATCCTATTATAAACAAGCAAAGTATGTTTTTGTGTATTTTGTGTCATATAATCTTATAAAAGTACCAACTCAGGAAAAAATTAAGGAACAAACAATTACTATATCAAAATCGATGGGCCCACTGGCCCCATACAGCCCTGGTCTAAAATATAATTGGTTAATATTAAAAATCGATAACACATATTATTACTAAACCAAATACTAAATTTCATAATTCAATCACAAAGGGTTCTCTAGATATTAAATTAAAACTCATTTTTAGTAAAATCTTTGGAAGCCTGTAGTTCCCTAAGGAATAATTTCCGGACACATATTTATTGGAAGTTTTTTGCTTAAAATATTTTTTTCAATCTAGTGTTCAAGTTTGGCACGACAGTGCTGAATCACCCTGTATACCTAATAATATAAGCTTTTTAACATTATTAATTTAGCAAATACATATCTACATTAAAACAAACCGCGATCTAACAAAAGTTTTAATGCAACAGAAGAGTAAATAGATTCATATATTATTTTTGTGCTATTTTTGTTTGGTTGTACATAATATAAGATTGATTTCCTATAATATATGTACCATTTGTACCAAATTACTCTATTTTAAGGTTATGTATGTTTAGCTAAAAATCTGAGGTTATGTTTGTTTATTTTTAAACCAAACAAAAATATTAAATAAAAAAAATTCATAGCGATATCGCTATTGATCATAATATTAAAACTTAATGTATGTTGTATAATGATAATTAGGACTGTCAGAAATTATGAAATTTTAAATCATTACGTATACAAACAAACCTTTAAAACTTTTTTTTCTTGTTTAAACTATAATATAAGTACATATTGAAATATTTTAGTTGACTAGAAAATAAGAATTCTTAGATACTTGGTTAAGCCAATCTCTGCTGACCCAATCTTCAAAGCTAGAGATTATTTTACTTTAAGATGGAAACTCAATCTTTTTCCCAACAAATTGTATATGATAATTAAAAAATCTATGTATCATAAGTTTATATGTTTATTAAAGGCTCTCTGATATAATAATTTAAAAAATTATTGTTAACGGACAGTCCAAAATTATAAATCATAATCATAAATTAATATATTGCAAGCATCAATAATTGATTGACTACTGAAAAAGCAATGTTTCCACTACGATTTTGGTATTTTTAACTTACCCCCCAGCCGTTAGTTCATCTATCAAACAGCTGAGAGAGAGAAAGAGACAGAAAGGTTACATTTATAAGAAGGAAATGCTAGAAGATTTATTACAATAAAACCCCATTGCATACAACTTCTACTACGCATTTATATAGACAATTTTAATTTAATTGATATGCTATAGTATGTTAATTACATGGCCCCCACAAGACAGGGCTCTAGCCTAGGGACCCGAAGCTATGGAGGGCCCAGCGCAACGAGTCAAAGAGCAAAAAAAAATAGTATTTACGAATAAAAATTTCTAATTGAATGACCGAGAAAAAAACAGTTTGCATTTTATTATTGACACACACTCTTATTATTATGATAATAATTATGTCTATAATATTTATAAATCTACATATTATGTTATCTGTTATGGTTTTGGTTTGCTGCTTAATGGATAATCAAAATTGTATTGTAATTAAATCAATAAAATATGTTTATATATTTGCATCATAACATGAGGTTTTATTGTATGCAGTACAGTATAGATTTTTTTAATATTGGTGCATATTAAAAAAGTAAAACAAGTGATTAACTTTATAGCACTGAAGTAGAAATTGAAGTATATTTCTTTACACTAGAAGCTGTAGTTGAAATGAATTTAAACGTACTGTTCCATAGCTCTGATTAATTTGAAGAAAAATAACACTTCCAAAATACAATGAAATTAAATATTAAAAATGTTACCTTAAACTAGGCATGCTTTTTCCTTTTACTAGATTACTGGTCATCCCAAGTGGATCCTTGATCGGTTCAAACATTTTTGAAAGTGCTGAACTTGGACGAGATAAATGTTCGTCTCCGGTATCTAAACTGTGGTGGTATTCCTAAAAAATATATTAAGAAATTAATATTGTTTTTGTATTAATAACTAATTTAGTCATACTACATGATCAAATATTTTTGGTTCATCGTGACCGATTTTCTCCAATGCTTTTTCAGATTTTGATAAAAGTTTGGTCTCAACAAAAGCTTTTAAATCGGCCATTTTCATTCGCTTTTTAGTTTTTTCACTAGCTCTTCTCTGATGACCTGGATCTTCAGTTTGCTTTACTCCATGATATGGTGATTCTAAATTATCACAATTATAAAACAAAATTTTAAAAGTTTTAATATTAAACATATATTATTACCAGCTAATAAAGATACATCTTTAACTTCAGGCACTTCTATAAAATCCTTTGGCTCGTCTTTTTTTGTCTCTGGACTTTGATAAATAGATACTTCGATTTTTGGTATTGGTAGTGAATTACTTCTCCGTCTAGGCTGTTGTTGGATTGAGTATTCATCATGAATATCTCTCAGTCTATAAATGAAATAAAATATTTAATAACTAATAAATTCGGACTAGATATTAAAACAAATACCTATTATATAAAAAACAAAGTGCCCAATGAACACCTTCTTCTTGCCAATGAGTTATGAAAAGACATCTTAAAACGGCAACATCTAAGAATGTTGCTGCACATATATCAACTATTCCCTGACTGTTCATATGAGCTTTATGCATTTCTTCTTTTGAAAATCTGTCTGGGATTTTTCCTCCACTATCGACTGAATCTTTGTCAGTAGAAGATCTATAATATCAGATATTATTAACATTGCCTGATAATAGTCACAAAAAACTATTTGACAAAACAACATACCCCATTTTTTGCATCGGCGGCTTAATTCTAGATTCAGTACCCGGAAGAACCATTGAAGGATCGACTTTTAAATTAGCTTTCACTGTTGTAACGTTTTTAGACATCGCTAATTGAAACAAACTTGTGTCCGCCTAAAATTTACATTGTTTTAAAACAATCATTTATGCTTAAAAAATAAAAACGATCATACTGTATAAATAGAAGGGTCTTTTAAAAAACTATCTGATTCATGTAATGACGGTAATCGAAAAATAACAACATGCTCTTCTTCTGTGCTGGAACTTTCCTCTGGAATTGTTTCAGGAAAAATTGTTTCCTTAGGCGATGAAACCCAACTACCCTGAAATTGGATTTTGAATTAGCAACATTCATACTTATACATTCATAGCTTTATGGTAAAAGGGTTGAAAACTCTACCTCATCATCTGAAGTTGATCTCGGAGCAGTAATTATCACAGTATTAGCAACATGTTGCTGATGATCAGGTACTGGAATTTTAATTGGTGAACTGCTTTCATGTAAAATTTCTTCTTTTGAAGGTTTTTCTAAAATTAAACAATTAAAAATTATCTTTTTGAATTACATATTTTTAATAATGGTACCACTCGTCTAGTTTATTTCGTCATGTATTATAACTTATATAGTTAAATAAAAAATAAAATTTACTGATTTTAATATAGCAAAGGTAAAGTGGTAAATTTAAAAGAAAGAAAACTTACTTCCTACGAATATATCTCCACATTGTTGTTGAAATTTACAGTGCTTATTTGCATTTAAAATCTTTGGTTTTGGTTTACAATGTGTCGTAAAACATGCTGTTTCTGGGTGACGAAATTCCCAAAGTGCTTGCCAAATTTTCAAACCATTTTCCAGTCGAAAATTCTGAAAATCTGATTCTTTCAAGTGTTGAGATATTGGAGCAAATAAATAAATAAATAGCTAAAAAAAAAGAAAATTTTTAATTTACTTGTGTATTTAATAAAAAATAAACATTATGATAATAATGTATAACTAACAGTACTTTTCAAATAAACTTACTTAGGAAATATATGTATGTACTATGTACACATATATAGCTTTAAATATGGTAGATCTATGGCAAGACTGTAACTTAACTCTCACTAACAGCTTTAAAAATTCAAATATATGTATAAGATCTAAATTATTTTTTCCCATAAACCTAATGCCGAAAAACATTGAGAAGCACTGATACATGAACAAATTATTACATACTGTGATTGTTGGAATTGAAAATAAATAATAAAAAGGTGATGAGTGAAATTCTCCTTTTTCAAAATCAGCATCTGCGCATTCTTCTGCAGCATCAAGAATTATCCAATGTAATGTATATAAAAGTTTTGTTTCAACTGCCCCGAGTATTTGAAGGTTCCCATCTTTTGTTCTAAAATTACAATTTTTATAAGGAACTATAATTAGGTATCCTTAATTTTTCTTATTATTGGTTAATAGGAGTAATATAGCAAGTCATACCTGTTGTGTAAGGTAGTTGCTGCACAATGTAATACGTGCGGTAAAGAAGCTTGTATAAATCTCCATCGTGGAATTGAACGTAGAGCTTCTGTCAGACTGGGTGATAAACCGAATTGTATATTTTGTACCAAAACTTTTTCAAATGACTACAGAAATTCCAATATATTATTATTTTATTTAAAATTTTTATTTCATTTATATCACATTCAACATACCTTGCAAGCTTCTTTAAGTTCCTGCCAATATCAAAAAACTATATCAAATATTGTTTATAAAAATAACAACAATCAAAAGCAGTTAAGCTGTATAGGATAACAACCAAGCATTTTTACATAATAAAAGCTTACTAATATATTATGTATACAGAACCAAAACTGAATCGAAACATTTTAAATATTTGAATGACATAATAATTTTTTTATTATAAAATATTATATTTCTGCGAAGCATGTGACATGTTTTCATCCAATTTTAATTTTAACAAATTCTGATTTGAATAAAACTAAGTGCAGAAGATGATTATTGTGTTATTATTTGTTACAAGCTGACAGTGTAAGCACTTACGTGATGACCTGGAGCGTGTTGGCAGAACTGGAAGGTGAGAGTAAACCATACACATAGCGAGGTGATGCAACATGTAGCGACAAGGGAACATCAATACACATTTAATAAAATATTATTTTACAATAATTTACAGAAGCGTGTTACAGTTGCCAGTTGTGATAAATTCAAAAATATGTTTGTTTTTATTAATTTTTATTGAAAATTATTTTTTAACTATAATTTTACTATTGCTAGTTAATTTGCTATTAAAAATTAAAAGGGCAACCATATTTTAATGAACTATAGAAAAAATCATTCACATTATTATTAGTTAATATAAATGCGTCCATACTAAAAGCAAAATATTAAGCATGGTATGAAATTTATGCATTTAATATGAAAAATAAAAATATTTTGTTTGTAACTTTTATTTATAAAGTATAATAATACCTGAAAATTTAATTTTAAATACTGAAAATAGTAATACATACACATTTAGAGCCAGATTAATAAATAAATATATTTTAAAATATTGAAAAAAATTACATATGAAAGCTGAAATTTAAAATATCATTATTTTAATTCATTTATATTCTAATAAAAAACATATACAATAATACCCTAGGTAAATGTTTCTACGTTTATTTACAAAAAAAAAAAAAAATAATAATATTCACATACCATACATGATGCTTCATGTAATTTTCCCAATTTTGGACGGATAAATGGACTGATTTGTCTCCATAAGAATGTTTGAATGGGAACTGGAATGGACTGATCGTTTATGCCATTCATTGAGGGAACCTTCTCCATGGCTAAAATTAATAAATATTTGTATCAATTCTGTAGATGAATCCTTCATTGTTGAAGAATAAGTATATTAGTAAAAAAATTCAAATACATGAATGTTTATTCACATTTGAACAATTATGTAACAAAAAGGTCCATATTTCATGAAAATATGTAAAAATATATATATATATAAATTGATATTATATTTTATATTAGAAGCACTAAAATTATATTGAATATTTTATTTGTTATAAAAGGAAAACGGTTTAAAATAAATAAGAATAAACTGGTAATGGGATGATATTCCACCTTACTTCGTAGTTTATATTTAGATAAATATCTACATTGAATTCTTTATAATATATACCTGTTCAGGTTGACCTGAAGAAATAATTTATTGATTTTCTGTACATATCTTTTCAATATTACATAATATCAAAGCTATTATGATATATTATATTTTTACAAGAAATAAATATTTTATAGGTAGTAATTTAAAAATTTAAATTGCATACATAATACATATAATTATAATTTGCACACGTACATATTTTAATTATCTGTAATAAATTGAATTACCTATGAATATAATCATTAAAAAATATTTAAATTAGAAAATGATAGCAAAAATATTTACAATTTTTTAATAAGTGAATATTACTACACAATAAAGAATATAAATAAAACATTTTCTTAATTTTTCAAATATGTATTTTAATTATATAAAGTATGTACTTATATTCTCTTATAAAATTATGTATTTAATTTCAAGTTACTAGGTACATACAATAATATAATTCAAAATATCCGTTACTACCAACTCAGTAATTGCTAGTGTATAGATAAACATCAAACAATTACTCTTCCCTAACACGATAACAGTTTACACATGCAAGTTCTGAATTAAAATCGAACGGAAAATTAATACATACTTAACACATACGTTACAAATGCGATTTGTTTACAATATCATAAACGATATAAAAAGATAGGTGTTTGCGCATTGTTGTAGTTATTTGAAAGATAAATCATAACTGCAATTACCTGTAGGTACGCCGTCACGCAAGACGTCAAATTGCAATATCACATAATCGCATATTATTCAGTTTTCACCCACTGACATAATGACGGCACGTTCCAGGTGTGGTCCGCACGCAACCCGCCTGGAATGACGTGAGACAGAATCGAACACGTTCTCTCTTGCAGCCTCCCAAAGTTTGTATACTGAAAATGGAACGCGGAACTGTAATAATGGGAAAATGTTTCCCGCGTGTACAATTTTAAATATAATGGATGCTTAGTTGTAAAATGGGCTTTTTAATTGTTGTGAGCAATAAAAATTTAAATAAGACAGTTTAACTTTCAAAATTTCATAAATTTTAAATTATAACTACATTACATACTACATACTCATTTATTCGAAAATGTTTTGGAGTAGATTTTTGAATAAACTCTTGTGTAATTGTATTTATTGTTGCCTGTCTGCAGACTTTTTTTTATATTTAGACCAAAACAAACATCACGAAAATAATGATTGCGATCAATTCGTTAAGTAAATAATTTTTTTTCCATCAAAAATTATTTTGTTGCATTCATTTTATATCAACGAAATATAAAAAAAATACGTTTTAAACGATTAGTTCCCAGGGCCACAACTAGAAGTTCGGGGGCCCCGAAAATAAAAACTGAAGACCTTTTTTTTCGTTAACACCTAACTATTTTTGCATCTTATTAAGTGTAACTTTTTTTACGCTGCTGTGGGGGACCCTAAGTTCAAGGTACTTACAGCGCTGTTAGTTCCATAATTCTGACGTACGTGAAAACAGGAAAATTTCCCTTGTTTCGATGTTCATAATACGCAAAATAAATTGAATGTAACAGTTTTATTGCTAGTACGAGACAGCAATAGCTATGAATACGACAACAGGTATGTGACATCTCCATTATTAATGCGCCTATTATCAAATATAGAAGTATTGAGAAAACGAAACAGATAGATCATCTAACAATGTAACCCATATATGTATCCTTGTTCCATAAGTTACTGTATTTTATTCAGCATTTAAGTGCGCAAAAGAACTTTTTTTCAACAATAACGGATGAGCTTGCCTTTGAAAAGTGTCAATTAAAATTGAAATTAATTGTAAATAATTAACAGTAACAATTACGAACAGAATGAAAATAATTATGATAAAAAGTACGAGTAAACGAGAAAAAAACTTGCATGTTTTCTTTATCCAATGCGCGCACATACTCATACAAACAAACATAGTCGGATCCTGAAAATTCCTCTGGAGAAAACGGAATATGGGATATTGCCGATTTTATAAATTACTCCAATAGATTTAGGCTAACTAGCTTATAAATTTTAGGTATAAAAGGTATACAATATAAAATATAATATGTAAGAGACTGGTTTATAATTTTATCTCTGGACCATTCAGTCAAGCAATAAGGTTAAAGCCGGAGCTATTATCTTGTGGTTACAAAACATTCTATATTAATGAGAAAATTATGCAACCAGAAATTGTTCCAGTTTTAGTTAAAATATACGATCAATATTCTCATTAGTCGTTTACATTTTAATACATTGACAATAATTTGGATTACGTATTTTGGCCACATGGGCTAGATATAAGCAATTCCATCTTGCTTTTCCTATAGACGCGCCAATGCTCGTGTGCGCGCACACACACACATACACATACGCACGTTGTTCGAAATGTGACTGGAAGAGTTTTCCCGAAGATTTCCGCTCATTGATCTGTTTCCAGGGCAAATGCACTTGCGCCGCCTCGTCGGCCGTTGTCGTGGTAACCAGACGTTGGATGGAAAGCTCTGGGCGCAAGCTGTCAGTGTGCAATGAGGAGAGAGAGAGAGATATATATATAGATAGTGTCGTCGCCGTCTGGTTCCGTTTCTACGATAAAAAAACGAGACAATGAAAATTTTGAATAACTACACAGAAGTTCTGAAGATTTTCTTATAGAATGACCTTTTAAAAATAGTTTGTATACAAAATGATAAGAATTATCTCAATACCTACCTCGTACCTATATTGGCGATTGCAATGACTGGCAATAGACGATTTTATAAAAACAATACAACATCTACAACATTCTGAACCAGACAACTTGTCTAAAAGTATAACATGCTAAATTAAACTGCACAAAGAGCTTTTAGTAAAAGCAACCGTAATCCAAATATGTATTGTAAATATGAGATAAATATAGCGACAAATAGGTACTTTCAGTCACCGAATGTTTGATAACAGTGATAACTATGTTACCAGTTTGCTTGTGTTGACAACTTAGTTCATATCTATTTAATAGAAAATTCTGGGTCCTGATTATTAAGTATTAACAGAATTTGGCAAAACTGGGGTTAGTCTCGAACATTGGTTGTTTTTCATTTTATGTTACATATTTTCAATCAATAATTCTCGAAAACTTAAGAAAAATCGAATTGTTAATATTTTCTAAAATAAGTACCTCAAATAAACTTGTTTTATTATCTCAGATTCAATGTACTATGAATACTATGATTGTTTTTGTCAGAAGTTTATCAAATGTTTGAAGTTTTTCATTTAAAAAATGTTAACTTGAAAAGAGACAAAAAAGGGAAAATATACTAAAGAGATTGTTTTTATACATCCAGAGAAATTAATAAATTTAGAGAGTATACTTTAAAAGAGGTCTTACTGTATATGAAACAGGATTCCGAGTTTCGAGTAGTAAGTTCCCCTCGCCTCCACCACAAATTAATATACCTATAAATACTTCATTGAACTCATACGATATGAACGTAAAATTCGATTTCCAATGATTATAAATAACTAAATATAAAATACAGACAATTTTTAATTGTGTTACATATTCACAGAAAACAACACAAAATATTTGCATAACAATAACATTATTATTAAAAACTATAATTTTTAAATTACATTTTAATCGATATCATTTTCTAGATCTGTAGAAGATGATTTGTATTTCAAATTATTGAACGTTTCAACTGGAGTTTTTGAATCAACCTGTAACAAATCAAAATTTAGATTTTCTACCTACACTTTTTATTTATTAATAATCAATAATCAATTTCTATACAGGGTGTCCCATTTTAATCTATCACCCCCCTAATTTTTTTTATCTATCAATTAAATCAAAAAATGCTTCAAATAAAAGTTGTTTGGTTTTGAGGGGGACCCAAAATGGCGTTATTAATTTTTTATTTTTTGGACGTCTTCATGGTCAAATAGACCCAACTTTTTTTTTTAAAATGGAAACCTATATTTTTTATTACAATATCTTATTGTCTGGAAAAAAACAAGTAGCTTTTGTTTCAAAAAATTTTTTGTATGACTTCATTTTTTTTTTAATATTAAACAAAATAATTTTAGATTTTAGTTTTTTAATAATTTTTTACTCGAAACCCATTAACTTTAGAGGAAAAATGTAAAAAACAAAAAATGTTTATTTTAATCTGATATAACTAGGAAAATTATATCAGGACTTTTTGTTAACTTTTGCTCTTCAAAATATTAAAGCAAATAAAAAATAAAATAAAAATTAAAAAAAAAAAAACTTTTTTAAAAAACAAGCTTTTACGTATAATAAACCTACATATGCACTAAAAAGTAAAAAATAAGTTTTTTTTTCACAAAGTCTTCCAGAATTCGTATGACTAAAAAAGCTTGTGGCGTTCATTTAATATTTAATGTAATAAATAGAACTTAATGGTATGTTTTGACAAATTAATTGAAAATATATAAGGCAGTTTATTTTCGGTAACTATTTTACATGTAGAATTTAGAAGTAAAAACATTCCTGTAATTTATATAAAATTAACCGAGACTATTATGTAAAATTTTGAAATATAAAATTAAAATAAATGGGATAGCTACTTTAAAAAATGAATATTTCGAAATATTACATTCAATTCTAATTGTAAGTTAATTTGATATAAATCTCTAAAAGTACTCGTAATCAAATTAACCTGGAACTTTATTTAATATTTTGAAATATTTGTTTAAAGTAGGTAAATGTACTTTTTCTTTGAGAAACTTTTAGCACTTAATTTTATTTTGAATCTAGAATTCCAAATATTAATGTAATGTACCAATTTAACATTTGATGATTTAATGTAGCTAAAGGTATTTTTCCTTTCCAAAATTTATAATTTGAATTAAGAATTCCAAATATTAATATAATGTACAATTTAACATAATATAAATAAGTACAATTTAATATATTGTTAATTTACAGTAGAAAATGCAGGTTTTCCTTTGTTGATCTTTTAGTAACTTTTTCTATTTCTAAATATTATATTAAATGAACGCCACAAGCTTTTTTAGTCATACGAATTCTGGAAGACTTTGTGAAAAAAAAACTTATTTTTTACTTTTTAGTGCATATGTAGGTTTATTATACGTAAAAGCTTGTTTTTTAAAAAAGTTTTTTTTTTTTTTAATTTTTATTTTGGGTATCCATTTTTAGTATCAAACAATGATTATTTAGACCAGGGATGTATGGGGCCTGAGGGCCCTCTGATTTTTATCTAATATTTTTTTGTTCTTAATATTTTCCCAATGTTTGGCACTTTTATATGGTCATATGTCACAAAATACATACAAATATACTTTGTTGATTTATCATAAGATCAATCGTTTACGATAAATACGATGGTAAAGATAATACTTCAGGCCCCATATATCCCTGGTCTAAATAATCATTGTTTGATACTGGAAATCGATAACACGTATTAATACTAATCTGGGAATCAATTTTCATTACTGTATCACAATGGGTTCTCCAGATATTAAATAAAAACTGATTTTAGGCAAAATTTTTGGGAGTCTGTAGCTCCCTCATGAAGATTTTCCGGACACATGTTTATATGAACTTTTTTACTTGTAACATCTCTCTTAACTAACTGTTCAAGTTTGTTCTACCTGATATCTACCCTGTATATTCATGGCATCAGGCATCATAAGACCAGGCCCAGATAGAGGGGGGAGGGGCTAGGAGGGCCATATGGCCCGAGCCCCCTTAAAATTATTTATACTTTACATTTTTACATATTTTTTTGATACTAATACTATTTTTAATAGAGATTATTTAAAAAATATATATATACTACAAAAAAGACCAAGCCCCGTTGAAGCTCTCTCAAGGCCTGCATAAGACTAAAAACCATATTTTGTTTAAAACCTGATCGAAATATATTGATTGAAATACGTAGAATGAAAACTATTACACTTTTATGAAAATTAATATACGAAAGTGTCTCTGAATATACATAAAAATATTACCTCATAATCAGTGTCCAATGTTTAATTAGTCTCATAGGGTTCAAGGAAGGAGGCATTTATAACATCAAACGTGACTCGAAGTTTAGTTGGTCATTTATTTATAATAATCAAACGTCTAACTTCAATTTTTAGTTTTTATTTAATATGAACACTAACGTTTTGGATTGTATATTAGCTTCTTTAGAAATGAAGCGCAGATCCAGGGGAGGGGGCATGGTGAAATGACACCCTACACAAACCTAAAAAAGTAAATCAAATTAAATAGAAAATGCTTATTAAATATACTAAAGTAACTTTTTTTGTCTATTTCACAGACCATGACCCCCTCCCAAATTTAGACTCGCGTCTCTTAGAAAAACAATACCTATTTAGATCTACAAAATTACACTAACATAAATTAATTTATATTTAATATTTTTTAATAATGCCATAACAATATAGTACATATATGCATATAGGATGATATAATAATAATAAAATGGGATACTATAATACATATTTATATATACATACATTTATATGAAGAAATAAAGCTAAAACTCAATATAATCACTTAACTATAAATAAAGTTTATAATACATACCTGATATTTATATAAAATTCGATAATTTTTCAATAATTTTCTTCAATTTATAATTTATAATCTTTACTCAGTTTTCATTTGTATAATTATAAATTATTTGTATTCGAATATTATAATGTAAAATATTTTGACAAGACATAATAAATGATATTGTCGAAGCAAACCATGGTTACGAAATAATTTGAATTATGAAATAATACTTGATCACGAAGGCAAGTTATTTTATTATATTAGATACATCAAAAAAGACCTTATAATAAAATAACATAGCTATAAAAATGATAAAAAAGTGCATTGTCACGGAGAATACACCATATTTGAAAATTTGATGAAAATCGTACGACGGGAAGTTAGTTAAAAAACGGTCGCAAGATTTGTGTTCCGGGACACTCATACATAGTTACATAGCATTTGAGTTAAGTAAAAGCTTGTAATAAAAAATTCTGAAATAATTTTCCTATAGTCTATTTCATTTAAGATTGCAGCGGTAGCTAGCATAGGAAGTATTCGCAGCGTGCGCGATGACAGCGCCAACTAATGGGTGGACTTTAGTAGCAACTTGGGTGGACTTTGACGTACTAACAAACAAATAATTTCAATAAAATATCGTAAAATATACATTTTAGACGATTATTTATGACTATTAGCTATGTGCACGAAGTCTATTAGCGCCGCTAACGGGTAACAGAGAAGGATTGAATGGATTTAACTCTATTTTTATCATTGTTTAATATGTTTAATACCGTGAAATTTTTTTATTAAACAAATATCATTTAATTTAGCTGTTTGCATATAATATAAATAGTATAGCATAAAAGGTACGTGAAAATTATTTATTTTGGGTAATTTTTTCTCTTTAATTATGACGTATAATAGAGAAATAACTAATTCGTTTACATTGACAGCATAACCTCAAATTTTGGCGCCGATAATTTTACAATATTGCTCACCACGAACACTCGCATCGACATTATTTCGAACTCAACCCCCTTGCACATAGTCTATAGTGGGATTAACCATGTTGACCTTTCTATTTTCAGTTAAAAACGAGTCTATTAAAAATGACAGTTAGTCCACCCAAAGTGTTATTTTTTGCCACGTTGTGCGCTGTGATCGATTTCGTTTCCCCCACTACCTACTTTGCACCCAGCGAATAATACGCGCTCCTGATTGGTCAAAACGCCAGATAAATTCACAATAACACAATTTTCACTAATGCAATACATCATGTTGCCTTGGAAATAATTGCAATTAAATTCAAACTGTCAGATTAGTTATTCTACAAATGTATGTATATATACAGTTGACATTAGGATATAAGAAAAGTAATATTTATGACACAAAGGTGAATTTAATTTCTTGTAAATTCCATTAAAAGTTATATGACAGTTCAGATATGCCAAAAATTACGTGGTTTTAAAAAAATTACACGTCAGGGGGGCTATTACGGTTCTCAAATCGAGTGAAAATGACGAAAGTGAGTAGCCTACTCTATTACGGTGAATCTCACTAGGTGAAAATGTGAGATTATCCGCGTGAGTTTACTCGACACGAAATTCTGTGTCGAGAACCGTTCTGCGCATGCGCGTGAGCGTTTATTAAAATTTATTTGTTTATTAAAATCATAAAACACGTTAAATAAATGAAAAAAAAATGATAAGGAGTCTGCAAAGTTCCTCGTGCGAAATCGAATAAAAATTTGGTCTGTACAGTTTAGTAATGAAAAAATAAATAATTTCAAGTTTAACTGACAGATGAAGTAACGGTTTATAAATCACAACAATATTCAGTTTTAAATCATCCAAAAATGAAATGAATGAACCAAGGAAGAATTTTACAATTTGCCTAAGTATATATTAATTGATTTATTATCATGTATTTAAAAAGATTTGTTTGTTGAAAAAATTGTAAACAATCAAAAATAAATAACGTATTATGTGTATATTGTATTTGATGCTATTTGATGTGTGATATTATCTGTTAATTATAACGAGTGTTTTTAAAATATGTGTTGACGCTGTCTTGTATTAGCATTATTAATTTTTTAAAAACTAATTTCATGTTTAAATGTTTTCAAAATTTAAAAATAACGTCAACGTGTAATCAAAATTTATTTTTACTAACCCAAATATTTCTTTTACATTTTATAGTAGCACTATATTCTTTTATTAATTCTAATAATGTACCCTATTATCTTTTAGTAAAATTAAGTCGTTTTTTATCACATTAATGAAATAATTTAAGGTTAGTTTGACATAACAAAATGTGAGATTCCAATAAAAATGGCGTCAATATTCGTGAAAATGACATATAAATGTGAAAATGTGAGATTCATTTTCCGAAAGTGCCTAGTTACCTCACATTTTCACTCGAGAGTTCCGTAATCGGGTGACTAAAGTCACGTGAGATGAAAATGTGAGAAGTGAGAAAATCCGCACGAGAACCGTAATAGCCCCCCTGACGTCAAGAAAAAAAACACTATTGAGTATTTACAACAATCAGTAATAAATTAAAATGCGAGTTATTTCCCGTTTTGCCAAACAAAAAAATCACAGCATAAAAACTATAAATGTGTTGAAAATAAATTTTAGCCTATACTTTGTATGAAGGTTGAATCTAAATACAGTGAATGTTTGAAAAAAAATTCACTGAAAGGTTTAAGATTTAATAAATTTCTAGTAAAAAAACTTTTCTGTTAGCTATAAAATAGTTCCTGTGTGAATCGTACCGTCTAATCCCCGCCCACCACTGCAAACTTAAATGAAATAGACTATAGTTATATCATATTAAAATAAATATTTTTTGTTTCTTACACTTTTCCTCTAAAGTTAATGGGTTTCGAGAAAAAAATTAGTAAAAATCTAAAATCAAAAATTATTTTGTTGAATATTAAAAAAAAATGAAGTCATACAAAAAATTTTTTGAAACAAAAGCTGTTTGTATTTTTCCAAACAATAAGATATTGTAATAAAAAATATAGGTTTCCATTTGAAAAAAAAGTTGGGCCTATTTGACCATGAAGACGTCCAAAAAATAAAAAATTAATAACGCCATTTTGGGTCCCCCTCAAAACCAAACAACTTTTATTTGACGCATTTTTTGATTTAATTGATAGATAAAAAAAATTAGGGGGGTGATAGATTAAAATGGGACACCCTGTAGAATAATATCATATTGTCACAGTTCAAAAATATATTTTATGTTAAATGTTAGTTATTTTAATCCTTTTAATATATGCATATAAATGAATCATAACTCTAAAAATATAATTAATTGTACCATTTCAAATATAGAATGCTAAATATTTAATCGATAAAATATTTTAAATTTTTAATATGTTTTAAACAGAGGCGTTACTTGTAGGGATATATTGAATAATATTGTTAAATAAGCCGTACCAATATTAGTTAATGCATACGTGCTACACTCGTTAAAAAAATAAATATTTTTCTTTTATTTTCCTCAAAAAATGTATAATATTCAAATAGCTATTATTTTGATAAAAATGGTAACAATGAAAATGATTTTTTGATTTTTTTTCTATAATTATTTTCGTTATCCTGAAGTTTACGGCAATCAGTTTCATTTATACTTTATGAGCCTCTACAAATTATCGTACAAAATTTAAAAAAACTTAAAGTTTAGCTTCAAAATTCTATATTTTTTCACCGACGAAAAAAAAAATGAGGTTGCATGGTCGGTTTTACAGCGATTTCAACTGAAGAAAATCAATAACTCGGTGAAAAACAAATCAATATCGTATTTGGCAGCCGAGGTTGTAGCTTTTAAATTTAGCCGATTTTTTTTAGACTCGGCACACACTGCCAAAGTTTTTGAAATTTTCCATTGCACTCTTTATGAACCTATAATTTTTTTAAATGTTGATGAAAATAAATTAGTAAAGACAAGTTTAAATTTATTTTCGAAAAATTTCATTGCGTTCATTTTTACTAAAGTTTCAGTTATTTGAATATTACATTTTTTTTAGTAAATAAAAAACTTCCTTTAAGTTTCCTAAGACAAGTTTATTACAACTGTGTACATAGGCGCCGACTACGGAGGGGCGATCGCTCTTGTTTCTATTAAATTTAACGAAACACACTCGTCAACAAAATTAAGAATTAAAATATCTTCCTTGTTTGTATTTTATTATATTTATAAATTTATATTTTCATATACATCTTAAGAAATCACAGGTCAATAAAAGGTGCGCCAAAAATTTAATTTTTTTACAACTTTGGCAGCGTGCTTCGAGTGTAAAAATATTTACAGCTAAATTTGAAACATACTTTTGTAAGCTTTGATCATCAGTTAAAATTAATTTCATGTTAATTGAACAAATAAAAAAAATATTTAAAAGAATCAAGAGTCTACTTTTCAATTATTTTCGGCAATTGAAGATTGGTCATTTTTTACCAAAGCTACACTACAAATAATGAATTGTTGTATCACCGGCAATTATCCAAGTGGATGTTGCATGGTTGGCTTTAAGACGATTTTAGCTGAAAATTGATGGCTGATTTTAGAAACCATCAATAACAAATCGTAGAAAAACATTTTTTACACCCGACGCTATCAAAGTTATCTTTTTTTTTTAGCGCAGATGCTTTATTGACCTGCAACTTTTAAAGACGTATAAATAAATAAAAAATTGAAAAGATCTGAAAGTAGAGATTTCAAGCTTCAAATTCTTAAAAAAATCATTTTGATCATTATTACAAAATTTGAATATTACAAAAAATAAAAATAAATACCCCCCCCCTTCCTAGCATAATTATAAAAATCTCGTGTGGATATGAACGATGTCCCCCCTCCCTTCATTTACATTATTACTGGTTTCACTTAATTAATTAGTTGCTAAGAAAATAAGTCATACATTCACATCCGTTGTTTTCTCGTTTTTTGAATCGATCATTTTTACCAACTCGTCCATACTGATTTCCACCTCGTGGTAAATAACTCCCGGTGTTTCTTTTTTCGATGATACTTTACTCGTGTAGGCTAATTCTGGATAGCTGACAATCGCTTCGTAAATTTTTTCTAGCAGTTTGAAATTCGTTTCAGAAACTATAAAAATATTAGTACATTTTAATTAATAGCTGTAATTATAGATACTTGCAAGAAGGATACATGTATAAAAATAACCTGCAAATATTTACACACATCATTTTGAAATTATTTTGAATATCGTAAAAACAGTTTATTATAACGAAAAAATGGCTATATAGAAGATGAAGTTTTAATAATAATATTCTCATTTTAACGAAAAATGTGTATTTTCCTTTTTCTTTAAAAAATAAATTTTAAAATAAATAAATAATTCTGGAAAGAGGTAGAACTTAAATTATAGATAATAATATTCTCTGCAATTTTAACACAATACATTTTCATTTACAATGCACTGTAAAAAAATAACAAAAGTAAACATCTATTTCCGATTCAGATATTGTCTTCAAAAATAGAAGGTACATGGTACAGTACACAAGAACTTTAATGTCCGGTATTATAAAATTATAACACAGGTTATGACTGTAAAGTGAACATAAACCGACCAGTGGTGCATCCAAGAGAGGTAGCTAGGGATTACCCCCCCCCCCCCCCCCTCCCCCGAACTTGTCGTTATGTATTGTTTAATTTAACAACTGTGATACATAAAAATAAAAAAAAAATACATATTAAAATATTTACCCTTTGCGTCTCCTTCATTTTCAGTATTTTCTTCATTAGATTTTTCGCACGCATCTTTTTTATTCGAAACATCAGTACTATTATTCTCATCCGTTTTTGGTTTTTCCTCATAATTGTTTCTAAATTGAACTTGCTGTAACTGTTGTATTTTATAGACAGGAGTCTTTTTTATGCTCATCATATTCATTACTTGCGTGTTCTTCTTTTTAAGCATGCCTTTATTTTTTGAATTTCGTTTAGAACTTATTGGTTGGTACGTATGGAAATTATTTAAAACGATTTGATTCGTGTTTCCAGATGTGGGAATATCATCTATTGTACTATTCTTATCTATGCCCTGTTTTTGTTTCTGTGTTAATTTATTAAAGCGAGGAATAAACGATTTTTGCTTTTCACGATCAAATTTATGTGAAGATACCATAAACGTACTGGTAGATGTTATATTATCCTTTTCTTGGCATTCATTTTGAGCGATCACTGAACGCTCTTCATAATTTTTAGATTTCTTACTACTAAACAGTTTTGCTAATTTACTAGATATTGTTTTCTTTACGGCCATGTTTTGATTGGACATTGTTTCAGTACCTCTTATAGCAGGATTGAACGATGCATTAATTTCTTTTGTTTCTTGCTTACCTTTTTTGGTTTTATTTTTTGGGGTAGATACTTCATACGGTTGTGTTAAAATCGGAAGTATATCTAATCGTGTCTGCGATGAAAAAGCGCACCTATGATGATAATTGCTTGGCTTACTAACTTTGTTTCTTGTATGGTAATGATCATGATGGTGTTCAATATTAGTATTATTGCTTTCTGTCGATTCGTCGCTATCATTTTTTATTTTATTTTGTTTCTTTATATACTCACGTGTTTCATTATGGTTGTCAATTTTAGGTGGTTTAGATGTTATCATATAATTGATTTTTATTTTTAATTCCCTAATTTTCTCTTCTAAAAAGTTTTGCATTCCTTCTTTCAAATTCTGTATCTTATCATTTATTAAGATATCAATATTTTCTTTCAAATCAAATCCAGGGGATATTTTTTCTCCATCCCATAACCAAATGCAACCTTTGAAGTCAGTTGGCCAATCAATTATTTTCAGTTGAGCTTCATCATACCTCTCAGATTTCGCTTTTTCTATTTTAGCCTCATCGACTCCTCCTTTTTGTAACACATATTGGCCTTCTTCAATTTCTTGACTCTGTTTTAATGATGGGTATATACGAAGACTTTCTTTTTTGTGTACATCATTATTACTTTTTTTAGGATGTTTTTTTTCTTCTGTAATATGATGAACAATTTCCAATTTTCTTTTCGATTTCATATCTGCTGTGATACTTTCCAAGTTAATTATTTCATCTAGTTTTGCTTTATCGTGTCTTGTATTGTACATCTTATCAGCTTCAAGAAACTGAACATTTTTAATATCAGTTGAATTCCTTACTTTCTTTTCAGATGGCAATTCATAATCTTCTAATTTATTTAAAAGGCCTTCCTTGATTCTTTTTGCTTTAACTAATATATGGTTTGACGATTTCGAATCTAAATTTGTGTTTCTGTTTTTATCTTCGTCTTCCGGAGTTTTTATAGTTTTTTTATCTTTCTTATCATAAAGAAGAAATTTCGATGAACACTGAATTCCTATTTCATTACTCGTCGATATTGTCCCTTCAGTATGCAAAACGTGTTTAGACGGTGTATACTGCTCAAGTTTTTCTTCAACCACTTTCAACCTAGTACAAATATCCCCAAATACACAAAAGTTTTGATAATTTCTATCTTGACTTGTTTCTTCTTCTGGTATTACATTTGACTGAGTTGCGATATTCTGGTCATTTGGGTTTCTTTGTTCATTTGGAGTTCTTTGTTCAGTTACCAAACTTTGTCCAGCTGAAATTCTTCCTCTATTTATCAAAGTTTGATGAAATAACTGTTCTCGTGGATGTGGACTTTTAGGCCGTTCGTTAACAACACCATGAAAAATCTTTTTCGTTGTCGAGTATTCGGAAGTTTTAGGAAATACATCTTGAATCTGAGTTTCGCTACTCCTTATGGACGTCCAGCTCCCGTAAGGTCTTTTCATCGCTTCCGAAACAAGCTTTATCGTAATACAAGTATCACAATCACAAGTTTCTGTCAAACACTCGTTGTTTTGAGGTTTCCTTGTGCAGTTTGGAAACTGGACATAGCTTTTTGATTGGCTTAAATGTGTTCTGCACAATCTTTTAACATATCGGTACAGTTTGGCTGCTTGTGATGAAGCAGCTAAAGTATCTCTTGATCCATGTAAATTATATGCTGGATTTTCCTGTAACTGTGAATCGAATACAGAGTTATGATAAGTTTCTTGGTCTTTCATAGACAATGTTTTTTCTAACAATTGTATTAGATATTTTAGATGTTTTATTTCATTTTTACGGCCATTGTTCATATTATCATCATATATTTCGTGTCTATTGAGACTTGCAGTTGATCTGTCTTCAGTTATTGATTGTGTAATTCTGCTGCTACCGAAAGAAGTGTAATTACACCCATTATCTTTGTATACTGTTCTGGTTTCTGTGCTCAGTTTGTGATCTTCTTGCTCGGAATATCGTGTTCTATATGAAGTATTTATTGTCGCATTTGTATAAGTATCATTTTTTGTTTTTTGATCGCTCATAACTGAAAATCCCGAATCACTTGTCTTTGGATGGTGTATAAAATTTGAATTAATTGTCTCGTTTTGTACTTTTTTAGTTGATTTTTTTGTATTTTCATTAAATTTGTTTTCTGTGTAAGTTGTATGATCGTTATCAGTTTTTTTATTTCTATTTTTCATTCGTTTTGTTAACATCCGAACAACATTTTCTTTCAACTCGTTATTTTTCGACGTATACACTACAAAATTCTGATTACTAGTTTCATTGATTGTACTTAAATAATCGTCAACTGCATGGTCTTTAGATTTAGATTTGAAATCGTCTTTTTTAATACATTCGTGGTATGTTTTTTCGTTATTTTTTAAATGACTATTACGATCTGTTTCTTCAAATTGTTCTCCTTTAATATCTTCAATAACATTTTTTAAATCTGATGAGTTACAGCATAACGTACGTTTGATATCGACAATTCCAGATTCATTTTCAAGCAAATGTGCTAAGCTTTTTGTTAATTCAACTTCTAGAAGCAATCCTATTTTTTCATCGGAACAATCACTTTCTGTATCACCCGCAGCATCTTTGTTGTTTGATAGCATCTTATCTTGATCATTTAAATTAAAACAAATAATTTCTTCCTCGTCGTCAGTACTTGAAACTCCTTGCTTTCTTTTAATAGGCATATCGTTTTCAATTTTAAGTAATTTTATAATAATAATATACCTGATAATATAATTAAATACATCTCGCGTTACGGGTAATTTTTATAATGACTTTTAAATTAATCTTGTCAAAATTTTGTAACATTTTTAGGAATTTCGCAGAACTCTTGATTTAAATAAAATACATATATTTAACAAATACTTTTTTATAATTTATTTAGTTAAACATTTATTTAATTAATTCAGTATTACTAGAATTCAAATCTACGTAATAATAAAATGTGTAGGTATAAGAGGAGCATATTTTGAATACATTTTGTATAAATAAAAAATAATTGGTAATTCAGGTAAAACTTATTCAGGAGTTTCACTACCTATTGTCATTTTGTATTGGTAATAAAAATAATTCTTCACAAAGCAAAAACTTTATGTTTAGAATAACTTCTTTTGTAGAACAAACGGTTTGAAAATATGAAATCAAAGCAAACTGGATGTCAAATTTGTAATTTTAAACTGACTAACAAATGAACGTTTGTATATCATTTTATTCGAAAACTTGTCATTAATTTGTGTTATTATACGAAACTAATTCAAATGGAAGCGCCATTTAACTTCGGTGAGTATATTTTGTCACAAGAATATCTAATAGTTTGTACACAATGTTTGTTTTTTTAGAAATGAAGATTAACAGAAATCGCTCGAATAAAAATTACAAAATGTGTTTTGAAATGCTGGACAAAACTATTCAATATGCTATGACAATTTCTGATAAAGGTATGTGATTTTGTATTTGATATTATTTTTTTGTCTTACTAAGCGTTACTATCTTTTAATTTCGTCTTTTTTATGGGAGATAAATAATCATTTATACTGTAATTATCTGTTTATATTTGTCATATACATAAGTTAAATTATGAGCAAACGTAAAATGATTTTTATGTTATAAAGTATCATATACCTACATAAATTTATCTTTATCATCATTAAAATATTTTTTAGAACAACAAAATAGCTGGAATTCGATGGATATCGGTAGAAACTCCATGAAAAACAAGCTACCAATGGTGTTCGGCGCACCTTGCAACAGCCCAGTCGTATTTCCAGCTATACAAGATTGTCAATATCCAAAAAGACCTGTCATCACCGATCAGTCGCTTAAAGAGGCCCTCAACAACTTATCGAGAACAAAACTGAATAAAGGACGGTCAGAAGACATTTTTAATGTTGACGTAGAAATCCATAATAACAACAGCAATGAACATGATTCCAATAACGGCGAGAGTATTGAGGAAATACACAAGAAAGTGTTTGAGAATGTTCAGTTGGAGAGGGAGATAAAGCAGCTGATTAGTGATATAAAGGATTTAAACTTTGGTGTAATGCAGCAGACTGAAGTAATTGAAGTAAAATCAAGTGATATTGTTATAAGAGATGAAAGTTCATCGAGTATTCAGAGTGGTGAGGAGAGGTGCAATAAGAGATTCTATGAGACTAGTACACAGACCATTGATGGTGGTGAGTTATTTTTTAATGTATTTTCAATACTTTTCACTTATGAAAGTAATACGATGAAAATTGTTTCCTTTTTAAAATTGTTATGAGTTTTGACCTGTTTCAGGTGGTCGTAAATCAGAAACTGAAATTGTCAATAAGAAACCGTGTACAGTTGATTTACGAAAATCCTTGCAGTTAGAACATTTATCTGGGAATATTAAGCCGGAAGAAAATAGCGAACCGATTGATGCATCTATGAAGGATGAAGATGAGAATCTTATCGGCATAGTGAATCCCGATTACAGTAGTTCTGAAAATGAGACGGATGTAAGTAGAAATAGTACACTGCGAATGAAAGCGAAACTTTTTACTAGGAAACTGCTCAAGTTGTCCGAAAGGAATTCAGAGAAAATGGTCGATGTTATTATGGATCCAAAAGTTGCCACTTCCAAATTGGGAGGTAATGGGGAGCCCATGGAAGTCGTAGAGACGATTTGTAATACAAGTAAAATGTCGAATACGAGCGATGATGATGCGAAACAAAAGAAAAGTCTATTCCGAAGGTTATATAATTTCTTCGCACAAGGAGAGTGGCAAAGGAATAAAAGATATACAAGGAAGAGATGTGATTGTATGGAGAAGAAATAAAATGTTTTGATTTAGTTTTTTTAATGTTCACAAATATTGATTATGTACGTATATGGATGTATATGTGTATTGTGAAAATAAAATATTTTCCTATTTGTGGAAATGAATTTTTAATTATTTACTAGGTAATAATTTCTATACAAGAGTAAGAATGAGCATTTTGCATGTCAAGATTCGAAATTTATTGTTTTTCATTAATGTAGGTATTTCTTTTGAAATTTCGAGATGAAAAAATCTACCCCGGTACTCGGTACTAATGGCTGCCCTCGGGAGGATAAATACAACGAAATTATGTAACACTGAGAGTTTCTATCAGCTGAACTAATAATTCTAGAGTAATAAATAAAACACCAAAGCTTATAGTATAGTCCCTTTTATTATAAAACCGTTCATTTCTCAACCCTTAAATAGAGTGACAATAATGTCAATAATGGACTTCAAACCAAGTTTTAATAATAAATAATTTAAATTATACTAAAGATATTCCATGCACATCTTGTTAAAATATTGTTTTTTTTCCTATTGGTATAGTTTGGGTATTTATTATTAACATACTTACGCCCAGTATTATCAAGTTTAACTTAATGCTCCTTTAACTAACTGTCATATTATCAACAGACCCAAGCATAATATATTTTATTAAATAGATTTTAAATTTTCTACAACGTTTATTATGTAAATTTTTCATTGAGAGCTTAATTAGCGCTAAAGTAGCTTTAAATTGGTTGATAATACCGGGCATTATTGTTATTATATTACATCTACAATCTGAAGTAATTTTTAGTACAAAATAATCGCAATTATTTTGTTTTAAAGAGAATTTAATTTTAGTAGTATTATAAATATGTTGTATGTTTATTTTTATTTAAACTTTTCCGACGAACACAAAACAACATTGAGATATTTTTGTGATCATTGTAATTCACGCTATGATAACGCAGGCTCCTGAATTAAGTTAAATATATTCGCTTTTCATTATATGATTCTTTTATAAAACAATGTAACTGCAATTTTAGAGGAGAAAATTTATAAATACTCCCTCTTCCCTTAAATCATTAAATAGCAAAAATAAGAGCATTTAACATTAAAATATATGAAACAATTAGTATTTCAACTATCAACTTCACTCAGATGAAAAATTAAACGAGTAACGCCAAACTGATTGAACTTCGGAATAGATAATATTCTATAGTTTGTACACTGTGTTATTATGAACATGAAAACTGTGGTTCATTCTTAGGTATGTACTTATTACATTTAGAATAATTGTCAAGCTATAATGTTATTACTGTTGACCTACTTGTCACGCATCATTTATAAAGAATTCGGATTTGCTTATAGGGAGAAGCAATTCTTTTAAGGTCGTTGCTTATTGTGGTCCCAAAATAAATCCTCCGTTGCCAGATCGTCATAGTTTCAAGTTTTTCCCAGATCCTTAGTTATGGTGTGGGAAATTACAGTTAATCTTATTTTGCATGACATTTTAGAACTTTTTCTTAATTTTAATAAATTATGATTATTATTATTAACAAGTTTATTAAATATTGTAAATATTAATAAATTAATACAGTTAAGTTAAAAAATAATATGCATTTTTCTTATTTTTTACCATGAGTAGGTATTCATCAATTTTAATTCATCGTAAATAAGGTAAAATAAAAGTTACCATTGTAGAGAGTTTAGATTTGGGTTGGTTTATTTCATCCATAAATTACGACATTGTTTGGCATGGATTTTAATTATAACATGATCCATTTGTAGATAACGTTTACATACCTATTTCAAATAAAACATATATGCTTTTAATGCACGATTCATCAATTACCTCAATTTGTAGATTTCTGATGGAACATTAGCTGTTTCATAATTAAGGATATTTTATATCTGCATCTTTTTTAGACTACTTTTTGCACTGGTGACAAACAAATAGAAGTACAAAAAGACTTCATGTTACGTGTTCATATTATGTTTCTTTAGAGTACGTAAATAGACATTACTGAGCGTCGTGCTGTAGCTAAGGCATCCCGACGTCGTTCGGGCGTCCCGCCTTCCCCGGTTAAAAGCATTGGGAGGGGCGGGAGCGGATCTACTTCTGGTCCAATCTCCCAGACGCGAGTTAGACTCAGGAGCCGAAAAGCGCACACACCTTCACCACCACCGGCATCAAAATGGTGAGTTTAAGTGAATACTTTAAGTGCGGAAATACACATTTTACAAAAGTATTAATTTATACCTAAAGTGCGGAAATTATTAAAAATGTTTCCTAATACTTCGTATGTGAAAAACGTGGTCGCGGCAAACTTTGGTTTTTATGGAATGTGAATAGTGTTTTGTTTTCTAAAAGCAATTGTTAGTAACTTAATAGTGGCTTCTTTGCATGGGAATCTACTAGTGTATTTATTAAGTTAATATTAAGATGAAAAAATGATGCATATATTTAGAAATTACTTATTCCTTAAACTTACTTATAACTCATTAGATTCGTTTTTGATAGTTTTTTTTACTAATGATTTCCATATTTGTAGAAGCCACTACACGTTCTGTAAAGACCCGAAGTAACTTAAGTATGTAATGTAGGTACATGCGCTTTACGAAAAAAAACAGCTTTTACACAAAAACCGACAAATGTTTTCAAATTTGTTTTATTTTTATTTTAGGCAGTTGAAGATTATTAGAAACTTCTAGAACATACGTATGATTATATAAAAATAGCATACATTTACAATTTACATATCTAAATATAGAAGCCACTGAAATAAATTTTATTTCAAAGTAGTTAGGATGCGATATAGTAAATAACGTCCAACATTTAATCTAGAAGTACAGAATTTATATTCCTTATACTAATCTATGCAACCTGTATCTAAAATTCAATGCCACGGTAATATTTTTAAGAAAACGTATTATTTTCTAATTATCTTATTTTACAAACCCATAAACGTTATTTAACAAAACAATCAGCGCGACTAGTACCGTAACTAGAAGCTTTGGGGCCCGGGGCAAAGTGTATGTAAGGGGGCCCCCGTAAAATAAAAACTGAAGACTTTTTTTTGTCACCTCAGTATTTTTAAGTGCTATCAATTTTCATGACCTTTTTTTATCAACACCTAACTATATATACTATACATCTTATTAATTATAACCTTTTTACACTGTTATGGGGGCCCCCTTAGCTCGGGGGTCCCAGTGTTGTTATAATTGATTTTTGAAGAAATATGTAATTATTTTGTAAACGGCCTATTTTTACAAAACAAATGATATTTTTAAAACTGTCATGATGATGTATTGTAATAATTATACCAAGCGACCTATTTTAATTTTTTGGTAATATGACAAAAAGACAACTTATTATTTTTCAGTTTACATTCCTTTCTTATTCACACACTTTTCATTAATAATTTATTATGATTTCTTTTATTTAATTTTTTTGTAAATTAAGTGTTTGATATAAAATGCCACCATCGTTATCGAAGTTTTTGGTATTACCTTCGTATATTTCCGCTTTTCGATTTTGGAAGAAAACGATCAAGAATGCTTTAATAGTTAGTTTTCGGTTTATCATTTAATCATCAAGTGACTAAAGGCTAATACGATTTCTTTATTTAATTCTCAAATAAAATTATTTCTTTTACGAAGAATGTTTAGTTATAAATAAAATCCAAAATAAAATTATTTCTTGTATTATTTTATTGTTGCATTACTTGTTATCAAATACTTGAAATAAAAAAGAAGTTAATACTTTGTTGTAAAATGTAAATATTATAATTAAAAGTTGCCTTAATTATGATGTAAATAAAGTTACAATATTTCAATAATAACAAAAATTTTAAATTGGTATTATAATAGTTCTGTTTTCATTTTTCAGTCTGACCTCAGCAAAATTGACGTTGAACGTGAGTATTTTTTACCTTTGTGCTTTTTTACTAACATTAAAAAAATAAAAATTTCAATCATAAAAAATTATTTGAATTGAAACAAAAACTAAATTTTCTTAAAAAAAATCAGTATAAAATAAGAAAATATGATTATTTAAAATTAACATTGCACTAATCTTAAATATAATAATGCATTTATAATTTATATATATATTTCTTAATCAGTCCAGCCATTTTTGGTGGTACATGCATCAATTACATGATTGGGTACACTAACCACTAAATTTGCCACATCTAAATATATCCATCCTCAGTCTTATATGGCGATTGGCATGGCCTGCTTCGATATACGATAGCCCCCCAGTCACTGAGTGTGCGCAGTTTAAAAATAGATCCCGGCCTCGATTCCAAACAGTTAAAAATAATTATACGGGATACAGGTAGGACCGCGAACTATTGTAGGAAAAAAACACATCCTGATGTTTCAAAATATTGCATCATTGTATTATCAATTGTATTTGAATTTTGAAATATTAATTTTAAATTTATTTACGTAGTTATTTAGGTAAATCTATACTTTTAAAGAGAAAAAAAGGTCTTCCATGAATTAAAAAAAATACTTTTACCTTGGCGTCCGGGATCCGGGGCAGACCGCCTTCCTCCCCCTCTTAGTCCATTACTCTGCATAAAGCTGCGGAAAACTTATGACTAACCATTTGAACAAGTTTTTTTAATTAGGTAATTTCTATTTTTGAAATTTGAAATGATATTTTTAAATATTTATCTACGTAGGAATATCTACAAAATAAAATAAAATATAATATTTTTTACATTTCTGTAAACTTTTCAATCGAAGAAAACTTACACTTCAATATTTATATATATATCAATGTTATAGTTGTAATATAACTTAAATTTAATATTTGGTCATTACACCATGAATCTAGAAGAAAATAAATAATTAATTATAAAAAGATGCAGCCGTTAAAAGACTCGTTAAATATCTTATGTAAATTTAGCATCCAAAATTGATTTTATGTTACAACGTGAAAAATTGTTACGTCGCGAATTGTTAGATATTGCACGTTTTTCTACACACCAGTATTGTTAGATAAAAATAACTTTAGATATATTTATAGATACATGACTGGGCCAGAATTATCTATAATTTTATATGGATCGGCAAGGTAGTGGGCTATTTTAGTCTGTTTTTTTAGGGATGATAAAATTAGAGTGTTGATTATACAGGGTCCTCCAATAGTGCGTCCGGCATTGTTTTACGCCCAAACTATTGAAGATAGAGTTTTAGAGTAAAAAATTTGCTATATATATCGACCCTAAAGAATTTCAGGAAAATATTTTTAGCTCCCTAAAACCGCTCCTTGGGGGGTAGTTTGAGGGGTACATGCCCATTTCTCAGTAAAATCAAATGGAATGGTATATCAAAAAGTACATATTTGTAAAGATCATAAAAAAATAAGAAACTTTTATAAAACAAATTTTTTTATACTTTCAATTGTTTAAAAATGAATAAATGTTACTTAATTTATTCATTTTATATGAAATATTTTTTTGTATGGCAATATTATTTATTAAAGAAAATAAATAAAATATAAAAAGATATAGCATTATTCGAGACGAGATAAAACGAGATTTAGTCTAGGTAAGGCTCGTATCGGATTTATAACTAACAGTTTTGTCTCTTCAAAATTTAAATGGTCTCGCCCCCTAGACGTGGCCGAATAATTATGTTTATTTTATATTTATTTATACACATAAACGAGGCGATACGATGTGAAGCCTAATATTTAAAACTATAACAGTGTTTTTTAGAGTAAATATTACAAGAATTTATATTTAACTAACCAAACAACTAATTGTCATTTTCAGGGGCTTCATTCGCCTTCTCCATCTACGATTTCACAGGTGAAAACTCCATCGATGCCTACAATCTTGGTGATGTGCTCAGAGCACTCAACAGCAACCCCACTCTTGCCACCATTGAGAAGCTTGGCGGTACCAAGAAGAAGGGTAAATATACATTTAATTATATTTATATACTTTTCAAATATGGCAATATAGCGTAGATTGTTTAGCTTTTATCATTTCTAAGAAATGTATATGTACTATGAATAATATATCCCTACAAGTATTAGCCGAAAATCTATTTTACTAGATAGTAGAAATATATATTATTTTGGTGAGTGAGTTTTGGTTCTCCTTTTATTTTCTCTTGTATTTGAGTTGAATTTCTATGAAATATTAAAATTAGAACCATGAAATTTAGGTGAAAACTTTTTGTGATTTCGATTTGCTTAAAACTATGTTTATTGTATAGAAAATGATGTGAAAAGTCGAAATTTCCAAACGGCATGTCTGTATCTAGCAACGTTCTCGAGTTATAGCATCTCAAAGTTTTATTTTTTTTCAAAATTTTGGAAGAAAATGGCCGTAACTTTTGAACGTGTGGTCGTATTTGATTTTTGTTGATGAATTTGGAATCAGCGTGTCAAAATCTATATAATGACACGTAAAATACTTTAAAATTAGAAAACAAATTTTTTGCTGAAAATCGAGATTTTTCCAAGGGGTATACCTTAAAAAAATGTCGATTTTTGATAAAAAAATTTTTGTCGAATTTTCAAGTATTATATATGTCATTATATAAATTTTGGCACGCTGATTCCCAATTCGTCGTCAAAAATCAAATCCGACAACACGTTCAAAAGTTACGGCCATTTTCTTCCAAAATTTTGAAAAAATTAAAACTTTGAGAGGCCATAACTCGAGAACGTTGATAGATACAGACCTGCAGTTTGAAAATTTCGATTTTTCACGTCATTTTCTATATAATAAACATATTTTTAACGAAATCTAAAATTCAAAGTTTTTGAGTAATATTTCACGCATATACCTAATAGAAATATCAACTCAGTTACAAAAAAAATAAAGAATTAGAATCATAGCTAACTATACAAACAATAATTTTCATTTCTTTTTATTAAAAACATATTTATTTAGATAAAATGCAATAATTGAATTTCCACAGAAAACATTAAACAAAACGATTAGCCTTGCGAAATAAATAATATATTTTTTTAAACTCCCACAATACGTAAATAATCCATTTAAGGACATTGGTATTGATACAAAATTATAATACCCTAGACTAGCGGTTCTTAAACTTATATGGTCTAAGGATCCCCCTTTGTACAAATATTTTTCAGAGATCTCAGCCCCTGACAAAAAAAAGAAAGTCTTTAGATTACGAATTAATTTCTGGTATATATAAATGCAAAAAATAATTTAATTTATGCCAAACATGTTTCACGGACCCCCGACAAAAGTTTAGCGGACCCTAGTTTAAGAACCACTGGGCTTATCATGCAGATGCCCATGTTCGTAGGGAAATATGATTTTTGATTATGCGGAATTATACTGTTTTTTGGGCTAAAAAATATAGAAAACATACTTATTTCATTATGAATTATTTTCAGGTGAGAAGAAAATAAAGCTCGACGAGTTCCTCCCAATCTTCTCACAATGCAAGAAGGACAAAGAGCAGGGCTGCTACGAAGACTTCTTGGAGTGCTTGAAACTCTATGACAAGAATGAGGACGGACTTATGTTGTCTGCTGAACTTTCTCACACTCTTTTGTCTCTTGGTAAGCATTCAAATAGTAAAAAGTTTATAATATTTTTTTGACATATTTTTGGACATTATTTAATTAATTAATATCTTATAATTTTCAAGGTGAAAATCTCGAAGATGACAAAATTGATGCGATCCTTAAGGACTGCATGGAACCAGAGGATGAAGATGGATTCACTCCTTATGCACGTAAGTATTCGTAAATTAGTATTTCCTATTATTTGATCACAGTATTATTTTAAAAGTATATTATAGCGTTTGTACATCCCGTATTTATCGAAGGCAAACTGCACTTGTTTTTATGTATTTGTTGGAATTATCAACCTTCATTTATTTTGAATTGTTTACCTTAATCAGTGTCTTTTAAGTCCCTTTTGTTTCAGTTTATTAAAAAATTGTGTGCATTCACGTTTAATGTCAATGTTTAGTTGCTGACAATTTTTATCTAATTTGTCAACAATATAATTTTGTACAGATAATTTAATCAATCGATATTTTTACAAAATCTGTAAAAATACATACTAAACAGTTTTTATTTTTATTTTTGTGTTTGCTGTAAATAAAATCATTTGTATATTGACAACATATATTTCATAATACTCATATCCCAAATTATACTTTTGGGACAGTCCAATGCTCAGAATCACTGCAAGAAAAACACAACAGAAGCTATACCTAATCTAACAGTTGTACATACATATATCTATAAACATTTAGTATAAATAAATATTTTAAAATGAACTGAACTTTACTGAAAATTTTTGATATTAAAATAATTGACAAAAATTGCTTGTATAAAATGTTATGGGAGTTGAAAACTTATTCATGAAATTTTTATTATTAAATTCTTGTACATAAGTGTTACCAAAATCAGAACGTTGAATATGACATCACTGATTATAAAAAATGGTATTGTAAAAAAAAATATGGCTAATACGGAGTACATGAGCGAAACGATATCACAACTGCCAAAATCTCGTATATAGTTATTCAGAATAGAGTTAATGCTATAATAATATGTTACACGTTAACAGTCCTTGGTTAGGACAATTTATTGGGGCGAAAGTGGGTTGGTTAGTTTTGATTAGGTTAAAAACAGGAAATAAATGCCCCCCACAACGATCTGTTTTTAAATTTAAATAATTCTGAAAAAATTAAAATCCTACAAATTACTATGAAAATACAGCACATTCTACTCTATTCTATGTAATACATCAACCGTGATTTTTGATAATTGTGACGTCAGGCCACTAATGTTCTCCGTATTTACCGAAAATATTAATTTATCCTAAATGTACATATTTAGTCCATTTCACAATACAGATTTGAATGAAGAATTGATAAAGGTAGAATACACACCCTTTTGTTGCACAATTATTCATTTATTTTATATAAATTAACTGGAAATAGATACAAGATTCAACCTCAGCCATTTTCAATCCCAACTAATTAACACCATGTGTGACCCTGTTGTTTATTTATTTTCCATAGCTTTCCTCAAGAAGATCATCTCCTAAACAGTTGAAGATATTTAATCATATATTTGTGAGTATTTAGCGAATTATTTAGATATTTCAGCAACGCACAGCTAATTCCAAAGGATTACATCTCGCTTTACTTGAACGCATATTATATTAAATAATTCTTAGCCGGCACAATAGAATAACGATTTAAAAACAAGGTAGTCGATATTATTAATTATTAAGTTGTGTTAACCATTTTGGAAACTGAACAAAAAATGTTTTTTATTTTTTTGTAAAAAAAATTAAGTTAATTTTTGGCAATTTAAATTTACGAAATAAATTTTCATATATATTTTTTTGGTACAATGTTTTATTTGATTTGAAATATAAATTGTATAATATGTATATATTTTTGCTAACTTTCATCAAATATGAAAAACAAATTTGCTGTATTGAAGATCAAATTCCCCCTACAGTTGTGAGTCAAATTAATGCCTTCTGTCCTTTTATTTCTCGCAATATTTTCAGGTACCTTGATTATTTTGAAATATCAAATGCGATTAGAATGTGCCCTATGAAGATCGAATTACAAATAAATATAACTTGTACATTCCATGTATATACCTATCATATATGAGTAACTGTTGATGTTTATGATCCAATTGTATATATGAAAATCATTTAATTATTTGTGGTAGATTTAAAAGAAATCTTACATCTGTGTGTATTTCAATTATATGACATATGAGTAAATTTTATATTGTGTTAAAAATCTAAAAACGACTTTTCTAATCAATCACTTTAATCAAGTTACAAAATTAATAAATAATAACAATTAACACGGAAAAGTCGTTTTTAGATAAATGTGTAAATATGTTCTTGAGTGCAGGTATATTGTTATATTATTATTGTATTTATAATATCAATATTATTTATGTTCTGAAACATCCATTCAATTTTTTTTAATAAATCGACTGCTAGGATTTTAACAAAAAAAATAACATGACAAATCCAGATTTTAACATAGCAACACATTTTTGGCTATTTTCAAAATTGAATTAATCTGTTAGTTTAAAAATGAATTATACAAATAAAAATTCAGAACAGGTTTTTTTGGAAAGGATATTTTTAGCGCAACTCACGAATTGGTAGCGCTTAGTATATGCTCGATTTTTATGAAACAATTAGGAATTCCTAATCAAGTTCTTTTCATAACGCCAATCTCTTAAATTACATATATTTTTGTATTTTGTTTTCATCCAATTTATTTTTTCAACAAATATGGGTTCATGTTAATTTAAGGATTGTCGAAAAAACACCGCTGTAAAGTAGATGAACTAGTATAGGAAGTTTTTTTGAATAACGCATCTAGAGTTTATGTGCAGTGACGTAACCAGCGAAGGGGGTTAACGAGGGGCCAGATTATTATCATGCATAATACGTATAGATGTAAAATCAAAATGAATGTTATATGTCAATGGCTCATCCATAAAAAAAATCCTCCCACATAAAAATCCTGGTTACGCCACTGTTTATGTGCATGTTTTAATTTTAGTGGCGTATCAAAATGGTTGTATAATTATTTAAACATTTTATAAGAAACATTCCAATTAATTTTTTTATTACATGCAACCATTTTGTGTATACTCAACCAAACCAATAAATGACTGAAAATCGTTAATTGTTGTTATCAATTAAAATAATTGGAAACTTGTTATGTTCACAGCATTCTTAAGAAAAATGTGCGATGGATGGAAACCAGCTCCTGCAGCAGCAGAATAAATATCAACATCAACAACAATCAACAATCAACCATCCTATACCAACATCAAGAAAACAAATAAAACATATAAATAAATAAATAAATAAGTATATCAAATGCAATCAACAACAATTAAACAACTGTATTTACTTTTATTTTTAGGAATTTTATTATTATGTTAATTATTTATTATTATTACTATTATTACTATAATTATTATTATTGTAACGATAAAATACATTCATTTTTAGTATATAATATAACATTATGTATTTAAATTTAACATCCAATTTTTTTTGAGGCACTTTGTAGATAAGAACATAGGTTATGTACATAGTATATAAACAACTTTGCGTCAGTATGTGGAGGTGTGTGAATTAAGGAAACTTAATTATACTTTATTTCATGCTTTTTTGTTGGAATGTATACAATGTAAAAAATAATAAAGTTCGTTCGTGGGTGTATAGTCATTTTTTTTCACCCAGTTGATAAACGTATTAAATACGAGTATATCACAAATAATCAAACTCTTTAGAATTAATGTATTATGATCAATGGCGTAGTTCCAAATTTAGGGCCTTTGGCAAATTTTTATGGTGGGAACCTCTAAGAAAAGCTTAGCAGCTTATACGGTATAAGATGATCAAATAAAATTTGTTATTGCAGATACTTGTCGCGGACTCCTGACTTCCTGTCAATCTAGTCAGCCTGTATATTACGCTTCTGATTTTGATTATGATTTACTTTATAAGTTTTATTTATTTCATTTATAGTCTATAGTTGACATCGTGTGGTAAGATTTGTCGTTATTTATCTTACTTAACTATACATTCGGTCATTCCATAAATAACTACACACCCTTTTTGAAATTGTAACCGATTTTTTTTATTTTTACATATGTTTTAGTACTAGCTTAGAGAAAATTTTAAACGGTACTTAAAGTTCGAAAAACTTTCTCCCCCCAAAAATATCGACTTTTGAAAATTAGACGTACTTTTTTTTGTAAACGAAATATCTCAAAAACTATCGAAGATAGGTTAAAACTACAAAATATCAATTTTATGTAAAAATGTATGAAATTTATTAAAAAAAATATTTCGCTCCACAAAATTATTATTTAAATAATTTTTTGTTATTTATAAAATTTTAATTGAAAATTTGGGGGACATGTCAACTCTGAATTTAAAAAATAAAAATATATGTTATAGCTTATTCATTCCTGAGTACACTCCACTTTGAAAATTTATGAACATATGAAAACTTTTCGAAATATTAATTTTTTTAGGTGACGGCGCGCGAGTATCACCGCGCTGCGCTCGCGTTGACTTAGGTGCAACACCACACGACTGTGTCAGAGTGCTCTGTATTTATTGCAAATAACTATATTATTGGTTATTTTATAAACATTTTTAATTATTTAACTGATTTCAGTATATTTATGGATATAATTTAAATAATCATATAATGAAAATTTCACTTATGTCGGATGAAAACAAAAAAATAATTTAGTGAAATATATTTCATTTTAAATATAAATTATCTTCAAAAATATAATTTCCAAACTTTTTTTATAAATCTTACATCAAGTAAGTTATTATTGAATTATGAAATTTATTAGTTAAGTAAATATTTATTCTATTTTGGATATTTGGGAGACATGTTAACTCTGAATTTAAAAAATAAAAATATATGTTATAGCTTAATCATTCTTGAGTACACTCCACTTTGAAAATTTATGAACATATGAAAACTTTTTGAAATATTAATTTTTTTAGATGAGGGCGCGCGAGTATCAGCGCGCTGCGCTCGCGTTGGCTTGTTAAGCATAGTGGACTGTGCTAGAGGTTTAGCATTTACTGTAATAAGTAACTATCATCTATTATTTTATAAACATTTTTTATTAATGCTTACATCAGTTAAGTGATTATTAACCTGAGAAAACAATAAATCTTACTGTATTTAGGTATTCAAAGCGTGTATATCGCTTAACGGGAAGTTAAGTTAATAATAACGTACCTGATGTAAAGATTTATAAAAAAAGTTTGGAAATTATATTTTTGAAGATAATTTATATTTAAAATGAAATATATTTCACTAAATTATTTTTTTGTTTTCATCCGACATAAGTGAAATTTTCATTATATGATTATTTAAATTATATCCATAAATATACTGAAATCAGTTAAATATTAGAAAATGTTTATAAAATAACCAATAATATAGTTATTTGCAGTAAATGCAGAGCACTCTGACACAGTCGTGTGGTGTTGCACCTAAGTCAACGCGAGCGCAGCGCGGTGATACTCGCGCGCCGTCAGCTAAAAAATTAATATTTCGAAAAGTTTTCATATGTTCGTAAATTTTCAAAGTGGAGTGTACTCAGGAATGAATAAGCTATAACATATATTTTTATTTTTTAAATTCAGAGTTGACATGTCCCCCAAATTTTCAATTAAAATTTTATAAATAACAAAAAATTATTTAAATAATAATTTTGTGGAGCGAAATATTTTTTTTAATAAATTTCATACATTTTTACATAAAATTGATATCTTGTAGTTTTAACCTATCTTTGATAGTTTTTGAGATATTTCGTTTACAAAAAAAAGTACATCTAATTTTCAAAAGTCGATATTTTTGGGGGGAGAAAGTTTTTCGAACTTTAAGTACCGTTTAAAATTTTCTCTAAGCTAGTACTAAAACATATGTAAAAATAAAAAAAATCGGTTACAATTTCAAAAAGGGTGTGTAGTTATTTATGGAATGACCGATATGTTCTGAAAATGTTTAATTTCAAACTTTTAGAATCTTTTAACGCGTTTTGCCTTTTTGTAAAACTTGCCGCGCTACCCTTTTTTATGGTTTTCTAAAAATATACATTTTTTTCTGGCCAAGACAAGATTTTTCTCGGTCACGGTCTCGAATCAAGATGACTTAAAAGACCGTGTTGATATCAACTTTTTTTTAGATTTGTCTTGGTTTTATAAAAATTTAAGATTTGATACTAATTTTTAAATTCATAAATAAACTTAAATATATAAGATTCGCTATTTATTCAAAATTTCATTGTTATAAGAGTAAAATAATTTTTTAGAAAAAAAATTAAAGGAATTACGTGTACGAGACGAGACTATTAACTCTTGTCTCATCTCGTGAGTAGTCCTAATTGTGTGGACAATATTATTTTGTATTTTGTATTTAAAATGCTTATGTAAAATATATTCAAACCATGACTATTTGGGAACACTGTACCTACACATTACATTCGATATTAAACGAAAACACGCTGGGACTGATCTAGGGCGAAGGGCAAGCAGGGCAACAATTGATAGAAAGAGAAAATAGTCAACAAAAACCAATAAAAATCAGAATAGGTATACATAAATGCTTCAGAATATTAATCTAATAATAGTTCTTCTATGGCAAAGCGTTTATGATAAGCTGGAAGTAAAATCATCCCATTTTGAAATATATTTTCATTTAACTTTCTTACAGATATTTTACTTATGAGTTGATATTTCACATAATGTGGAATAACAATCTCTCTCAAGGCAAATTTTCACCGCAAAACAGTTTTTACTGTACATTAATTTATGTTTAACTACAGAAACAAACGTTCGTTTACTCTAAAGTACATTTTTGTAGGTATAGCAGATACATACTTGTACATTCTTTTGTAGAGTAATTGTACTTGTACTTAATTTAGTAGCTCTGGCTACAACATAGTCAGTCATAAGATATTTTTTCACTACCAATTTGAAAACGTACTCGGCAAACATGCAATTCTGTAATTACAGTTTCTAATAAATTTTATACCAATTAATGTTGAATTGGTTTAATTTAATTAATTAATTGTTATTTGTAATTAATAAATGACATCACAAATTATGTTTAATTTGATATGAGAACCCCACTTTCAAGGTAAAATAAATTTGGTATGTGCAATTAATAGCTAGACAAAAGTGAAATTAATTTGGCGACAAGTTTTTAAAACATTTGAATTGGGTTAAAACTTTACACGAAACAAGGATTAGATTAGCTTCGTCTCGGTTTCGGATTATAAAACTGGTATGGACAGTCTCGTTTCGTGAAAATTCAAACCCTTATAAAAATTTTAACTTGTTTCAAATTTGTGACAAAGTTCGAGAAAAGTCGAATTTTATATATTTTTACACAAAAAACTCAATTGTACATATAAAAATGATTATACTTTTTATTTCAAAATTTGAGACGGCAAAAATTAAGGAAAAAATCCGAAAATCATTAATTTCTAATTCTATGTGGAATTATGACGCGACAAACTAAATTTTGCGGTTTCTTTGATACATCGTCTACAAAAATGCGTAAACACATGCGTAAAAAGACGCATTGGGAATTGGGTCCATTGTAGATAACTATTGTCAATAATTGAATAAAAAAAATACAAAACATTCAGAGTACGAGTTCTACTTGCACTTTTCCGTCTTTTTTAATTTCAAATATATTTTTTTTAATTTAAACTTGATAAACTTTGCTTACATTGTGTCTTACAGTCATCAACAAACCTAAAATCTTGTTAAATTTGGTAAGTACTAATTATTAAAATATCGGCTTACCTCGAAGTGAAGGCGTAAAGCCTAAATTAAAACGTTAGTCCCGGTCTAGTAAGTGATTGTAAACATTATATTTTATATTAAGATTGTCAGATTGCTATAAAGAGGGTTGTTAAAAAAACCTAAGCATTCATTTTTTACTTTTTTTATTTTGTGATTGTTTTTGTAAAAATACTTTTTGATCATTTCTATTACAATTTCTTGTTAATATCCATAGATTAAAGCTAGATAGCTAGAGTAGTAACTAGTAACTATAAACTAGAGATGCCACGAATAGTGATTTGGCCGAATACCGAATATTCGGCTAAGCTCTCGGCCGAAGCGTCGAATATTCGACACTTAGTGCATTTCGTGGGCGTATTTGTTTCATTTGCGAGTAGGTCGTGTCACATTAATATTCATTATTGATGAAAATTTTAAGTCAATAATGATTAATTTCAATAATTATTATTATTTTTGAGAAAAAAAAATATTTATTTTTTTGTAATTTTATGGATAACATAAAAAGGACAAAAGTTTCGAAAACTTAAAAAAGAGGACACGTTTTCTATAGAGGACAGTTGGCCAAAGGACTGTCCTCTTCAAAATAGGACAGATGGTCACCTTAATATAATACACTGTATATCTTAAAAAATATCACTGTTTGTTCGTGAAAAGTTTTACGAAATGGCACCATTTAATAAAAAATCACCTATTTCGGGAATATAATAAAAATTGTAGTGAAGACAATAAACTGTCAGTTTGTTTGTTGTGTAACAGCAAGATCTGTGTAACAACAAATGCAAAAAAAAATTCATTCATCATAACTTACCACTGATAGATTTTAAGTATTAAATATGCTGATTTTTTGTAAAAAAAAACTTGTGAGTAATATTTATTATGTGCTTTTTTTCACGATTTGGTATTCGGTATTCGACCGAATATTGAGAACTATTCGGCCGAATACCAAATAGTAAAAAAATAGGCCGAATACCGAATAGTACTTAGCCGAATATTCGTGGCATCTCTACTATAAACATTAAAATAAAACATATTTTCAATGAAATAATTTGGAGATACTAAAACGATATTGAACCATATGGTGTACATTTATAATTCTCGGGGTGAAATCAGGTTGGTTAGTTTTCTTAGGTTAATATGAAATAATAAATATTTAAACTAATAGTACACCCTTCACTCACATTGGCACTGACGCGCTGATCATATCTTATAATTTATAATACATGAGGCTTGTTCATCTGCAAATACCGGGGATCCCGGGGATACTATAATAGACAAGTACTCATTTATCTATGATTTGAATATATACAAATATATGAATAGTTCAAAACTTTCTAAACTTATAATAAGTACTCATCAATAAAACAAGTTCCAAATTTGGTAATACAAGATATAAAAATGTAAACAATATTTTCATCTTTGCGCGCGAAAATTTAAATCGGTATATTTCGCACCTGTTCGGATATTTACGCCAGAGATGTGCTCTCGTTCTTAACGATCGAAGCCAGCGTTGGCAGAGCGTGACAGATATATACACGACTGTGTGATAAAGTGAGATGGTCGACAGTGACAACAATGTAGTGAGATGCTTCAATGTGTTGATAAAGTCTGTATGAAAACAGAAGACCGAAATCATTCGTGTTATTCGTATGGGCGTTCCTCCCGCCATCATTGTTGATCTTCTAATAATTCAAGGTGGTTATTTATTTATTGATTCAAGTGTGTGTGATTTTTAAGAGTCCGAAGAATTCAAAATAGTGTTGGCAAAGATAACTAGATTTTATATAAATCGAGTGTAATTTTGATTGTTGTGCTTTGAAAACGTTTCTGTGATTGTTGTGATTTGGATTGTTTAAAAATGACGGATGTACATGATAAGAACATCAACGAGAGGCTGGCGTCTGAAACAAATGATCCTTCCACTTCCGTATCACATCATAATAATACAGGTACAACTGGGATGAATTATTGATTTTTTGGTTCAACAATGTATTATGACATTTTTACACTAAATATGAGATTTAAATATTTCATATAAATCGTATCATCGATTGTATTATCAAGTTTTGTAATAATACACCTTATTACCTATTTACGTTTTTTTTATAAAACAGTTAAGTAAATGATAAGTTTTTATTAAAATTTATATTTTCAAAATCTAAATATTTCACTATTTCTAATTGAAGTTTACATTGTAATTCTATTAAAATTGAACATCGACTAGGTATAATATAATGCATTTTAACAACCGTTAATTGTTTATTAAAAAATCTAGTATAAGATTTACTTACTGTTACTACATATTTATATAATGATATTATAGATAAATACAGATAATATTGAAAACTGGTGCTTTGAAGTAGTCATATTCTATTTATAGATAATTAATAAATTTTGTTCTCTGAGTTTACATCAATATTATTGCTAATTTGTCAGTAATATGCCAAGGTAAATACTAGTGTTATGTCATTTTAACTGCAAGTAGGCATGCTAATCGTATGATTTCATATACTATAATTGATTGGGTATATTAATATCTTATTATGGCATATAAATATTAAATTTAATATGGTATGTGATATGTTATATATTATCCTTTTTTTAAATATTTTATCAGGAATTTTTATCCCTTCCAGAATTACAAATACTTTATAAAGTACAACTTATCAGTGAAACCGACGATATTACTTACATACATATTTTAATATCTATCTGTTTAAAGTTTGAGTACTACTGATCAATATAAATTAAAGATAAATTTTGCCAATTATCTTATCATTTATCGCTATTATTCTAAGTAATATCAAAATAACATAAATATAACAAAGACCTACCCATGTAATGTAAATAATAAAATAATAATCAATTTATTTTCAAGGGCTAATATGATTTTACTAAAGGCTGGTTTACACGATACAACATGAACATTTGTAATTTTTCGATTATTTATAATTTTATGAATAGTAAAAAATCACATTATTACCTACCTGCATTTATTTATCAATTAGGTATTTATTAATGTTAATTAGTTATTCGCCCGTCTACAAACCATCAATAACGTAACTGTCATAGTTATTAAACGGGTGATTGACTAACTATAATTAATTTTGCTTTATGCAATCCACCATAACTCTTTATTTTATTATTGTTAATCATGGTGTATGAATTGTTAGTTGAATTAAATATGTATATTATGATTAATGTAAGACAATATCTACATATACATAATATTTAATAACAAAACGTAGTTTTGGATATTTGGTTTCAGAATAAAGTAAATATTTACAGAAGTAATAAATTTCACACCTTGACTGTAGGGAAACGCAATAGACGTCTAAAAGAACGGGTAAATTGTTTTTTGTTATGGGATTTATAGCACATGTTAAGGTGAGAAAGAATTAGATCATTTTGTGCTTTTATTCGACGCGCTATAGTATTTTTTCGACTCACCAGCTGTTGGGAATTATAGGTATGGTACCTATATGATATATGAGACCTATATTTCAAACTGAAAACGATGATGTAATGTACTATATATTTAATGTTCCGTAGATCTTAGATACTTTGTTACCTATTATGAATTGTTTATTGGTTGTTGAAGCATTAACCATTGATTCTTATGCTAATTTGGGATACGTTTAAATTAGATATAATATCATTCGAACAAACAATGTGAAATAATGTTATAAAAGATAATTATTGTTAATGTTAATACATTTGAAAATAACTGATTGTGAATTTAATAAAAAAATATTAAAATATATCTAGAATTTTCGACGAATAACTGAATTTTTTAATTTGAAATACCGATTTGAATTTTAGCGTTTCAGTAAGTAATATTTATCCTCAAATTCGTTCGCCTGTATTTTGCGTGATGTTATCTAGCATAAACTACCCTTTTGGGCTTTGAGCTTTCTAACAGTGAAAGTCTTATTAAAATCGGTTCTGTCGTTTTCAAATATACTCGAAGCAAAACAAAAATTATAAAATCGTTCAAAATGGATTCAATTAATATAAAAAACACGCAGATCTTTATATTTATCCCGAATCATAATTCTGCACCGATATCATTACATACATTATTAATTCTAAACAAGAACCACTTAAAGGTCAACGCTGCTGCCGGTTACTTTGTTTATAATCATAAACATACCCTCCCCCGCCTGCGCGTTTTGCGTGGCGTCAAGACAACACAATAGTCGCGCATAGAACTATGACACAGAGAACTGTTACGCGTATAATTTTATGTGTGAAAAGACAAGAAATTTTATACAGGAGGGTCGCATTTGCATCAAGTTCCCACGCAGGTTGCCGCGGATCTATTTATACTCACTGTCAAGTTGGACCCCCTCCCCTCGCTGTAAATCGGTCGTTCCCGTTTCGTCATAGCCCGCTTGAAATATACGAGTGTTGTATATTTTCTGGTTTATATTTTGTTTTGATATGTTTATTTGTTTTTATAAATTTGACATTAATTGAAGTTGTTAGTAGTTTTAATACTTACAAATGTTACAAATATGCAATATTATTATATATGTCGATTTAATTTGTTCGATGAAAGTTTTTTTTTTTAAATTATGTCCCTTACAGGTATTTCTTTTAACCCATTTTAAAATGATTGTTCCGACTTAATTCGAAAACTACTGAATCAGATAAAGGGGTGGAAATGAAACATCCCCACCCCTTCACCGGGATTTAACCTGACGTAATGTAATATAATCTATCCTAGTTTAGTACATATTTTTTTCTATTAGATATGGTACCTTTTTTCTATTTTTGATCGTCGCATAAACTTCTGGGAAAAATTTGCGTGAAGACCAAAAAAATAACAGTTCTTACATCTCTAAGCTTTACCCCTTCTAGAAAATTGTCTGCGGGCATTACTGCTCTATCACATCAAAGAGTTGCGCAGTAATATTGGCGAATCCAGTTTTTAGGGGTTGTTCGATTTACAATAAATGTAGGTAGTTATTACTATCATTAAATGGTGTTAAATTCCATATAAAAAATTAAAGGTAACGGGAACTTTATTCGTAATAACATAGATCAGCAGTTCCTAAACTAATTTTGTAGCGGGACCTTTAAATGATTTTACAAAAATTGCAGAACCATAACCATATTTGTATTTTATGCCCCCCTCCTCCAATTTTAATATTATATTAAATTAATCAAAAAAATGTTTTATTGATGCATATTCAAGCGAAGTTGACCCATTGTATATTGCGTATGCTTTATTTTAAAATTGTAAAAATAAGCAAAGACGCATACAAAAAACACGCGAAACCCGTAAAATGTTCCGTAGAACCCCGGAGTTCTGTGGAACCTAGTTTAGGAAACGCTGGCTTATATCGCGCATAGGTAGTAAACTATGTAGTAACATCTGAGGCGAAATTTCATGAGGAAACTTATATAGCTGTCTAATAATCGCGAATGACAATCGAGAAAGAAATTTTTGAGTGGGGTTATTGTGATATTATTTTAAAATATTTTTTAACAAACATCTGAAAAATATTTGTTTTTAATGTTAGATATTTATCTAGTCTCATATAACCCACGCAAGATTCTTGAAAATTCGTCCTAATTTTTCATCTATGTACTGAAATTAAATATAAATATGTATTGGTTTAAAAATAATCAATAGTCACCATTCACCATGTTAAAAGTAACATTATTTCATTGGCATCGATACGATCAATACATCGAAGATTAAACATTGATGCCAAAACACAAACATATAAAATATTACATAAATACATTAAATCAATTTAAATAATTGAAATGAACATTCAAACATTATCACAAACATATTTATCTAGCTTTTACGATAACAAACTCTAATAGATTGGGCCATAATATTTTGGCGCCGATAACAAATAAAAAACCGGCGTTTAATTAGCGTCCGTTCGCAAACAACAAGTGGTGGGAGGCCAACTTCACGCAGGTTTATTCTCGGTACCTAACACATGGTCCTGGTTTATTTCCGGCGGTGTGACACTGTGCTGTTGTCTATGGATGTTGGTCGAACCGCTAACCTTTACACAGAACTAAAATTGGAATCGAAGACCTGTTAGTGCACACAGCAGCGCATCCATAATGGGGGGGGGGGGGGGGGGGGTGATAATTTTTTTATCTAACATAAGTAGGTATATCATAGTTTTTAACTTAATATGTAAATGCATATAGCCCCATAAATCACTGAGTGCATACCATTGATATGTATTTATGAATTTTGTTTAAATGCGTTTTATAGTTATGAATAATCTGATAATTGGACTGCACGTTTAATTTAAATTCGGAAGTGACCTAGAAGATTCTACTTGACTTTTTACATACCGAGATCATCTTAAAAATTGATGAGATGAGACCAGTCTCCATTCTCAGGATTATCAATAATAAGTGTCAAATTAAATCAATATTTGAAATGAAATATCATCGTCTCTGTAGTTCTAAATTTGTGGTCTGGAATGGTTTTTAAGAAATCTCACATTTAAACAACGATTTTATAAACAACGTAGAAGGGGGGGGGGTCAACTTGATAGTTAAATACGAATTATTTAACATCCGTTGTGCAAGTACATTTTCCTATTTGGCAGTTTATCCAGGAGGGGCATTACCTATTACTCTCTGTGCCTAGGATTGCCAAAAGCTTAAGGTGTGAAAAGAGGATTAGCTCATTAAAAAAGATTTAATTTTGACGACCTTTTTTACGTAGCTAAAATTTATAAAAACCCCGGACACATTTGAAAAATTCCCAGTATCTTGGAAAAAGAGGACGAATGGTAACCTTATCTGTGCCCCCACTCGTTCCTCTGCTACTTTTCAGAGATCGTTCAAAATGAGTCATTTCAGATTAATCTATATCTATAAAAGAGTTTGTCCTTAACCACTCACTCATTCACTCACTCACTCACTCATATATCAACGTACAGCCCAAACCCCTGGACCTAGATACGTGAAATTTCGTAGGTGCCTTCCTTTTATAATGTAAGCACCCACTAAGAAAGGATTTCTCGAAATTCAACCCCTACGGGGTTAAAACAGGGTGTCAAAGTTTATATAAACAAATATTTTTTTGTTCGCATTTAATTGAAACTTATCAAACATACTCTACAATATAAATAATGAAACAATTATTTCAGCATTTCCCAAAATTTAACACCTAAGGGGGGTGGAAAAATTTATAAAATATTATTTTTTGTATTTACCGAATGAAACATGGTACAAGTAGGTACTCTACAAGACAAATATCAGTTACGAAATTTCAACTCCTATGGGAAAATTTTGATATATTTATCTACATAATTGTTCATGATATTAAAGTAAATTCGGACAAATTAATATTCAATTAAAAATGAAAGTTCGATATTCAAGCCCTAATTGCATGGGACGGGGACGGGGAGAGATTTAGATATGTTTATCTACATACCTGCTTTACTTATAAAGGTAAATTCGGGAAAAATAGTAATCTATTAAAATAAAAATTTCGACATTCAACCCTTAATGGCGGGGGTAGACAGGGTTTGTGTTTTTGATATGTTTATCTGCATAGCTGCTTATACGTTATAATGGTGGAGTCAGGCAAAATAATCTGTAATAAAAAAAAGATATTCAACCTCTAATGGTGAAGGTAGAAAGTTAGTTTTTACAATTTTTAACTAAGATTCGAGATATTTACGTTTTTTATAGGTAATGAATAAAAATCAATATAAAAAATGTAATAGGTCATTCCCTATCACGTATGGAGGGTTCTAATTAGTTTCGAAGCTTACGCGAGCGAAGCCGCGGGATTCCGCTAGTTAATAATATAATATTAAAAGGGGCTTGAAGCGACCGCTTTAACTTTGAACGTGTGCACAAACCTTTATTACGCTTTCAGATCACTGTTCTATCATTAAGTGCATAAATGAATTGATGGTGCGTGTAATAAAAAAATAAAGTATAGTTATCGGAAGCTAGTAATATAAAATATTATATCTCACATGGTATTATAAAAATATTTAAAACCTAATTAAGAAATATGAATATATCTTTTAATCTGTAATACATATCCAAGGGATGTGTAGTTTGAAATATTCAATTATGTTACATGATTAAAATATTTTAATGTGATTTAGACATATAAGGTATGTTTGATTTTGAGCATAAGTTGTACTTACTTTATTTGATAAATCTTGCGAATTATAATAAAAATAATCCATGCTAATATAAATGCGAAAGTATCTGTCTCTCTGTTTGTATGTTTGTTACCTTTTCACGACTAAACCGCTGAATCGATCTTGATGAAATTTGGCAGGGTGATAGCTTGTATCCTGAGGAAAAATGTATTAGATAAAAAAATGATTGTGTTACTTTTGTTAGGTTATAATTTTTGGCGTAAACATCTATCGTGTAAATGCGAAACTAAAAACCTATTTTATCGACCATCATTACAATATAATAATACTCTGTATTCCTAAGCTGTATTTCACGCGAACGTATTAATATAATTTAAAAATGTACAGCCCTGCCATTTTATTGAAGTTTAACGTCATATAGTACGAGTATGTCATGTACTTTAAATTATTTGAACATTTTCGTTCTATTTTTATTAACATCTGTTTTATTAATCTTAACACTTGATCTATGTTTTTATTATTTGTTACATTTTGTTCTATATCTGCTTTTTCCCACACATACAATGGCCACTGACGTTCGATCGTAAAAAAACTTAATATATTTTTTAAATAATATGTGAAGAAAGCTACTATTTTTAGAATGTTTTAATTATTTTTCAAATGCGTCCTATTTATTTTATATACAACTGCATTTGGAATGTTTTGAATTGACGATGAGTTAGCAGAATTTTAAATTGCAGCTGTGCTATTTTCTATTTGTTGTGTTTGATCTATTTTTCTTTTGAGGTTTATTATAGAATCTTATTATGTAACTACATATAATAAAAATGTTATTCGTTTCTTAATATATTTTTTAATTATTTAAAATTACAACCTAGATTTATTTTTTAAATCAGTTATTTTGTATGTTCTTCAAATTTTAAGGGAGGTTTTCGACACGCATCCCCTTTGTTAGGATTTGTATGATTTTGACGACTCCCTTTCTCATTTTTTCTTATCTAAGGTTTCTTATTTTTTTTACTTAACGATATATTAATTATTTTTACTTTATATTGGACGTAATTTTGCTAGAAAAATAGGCAAACAAATTAATTAACACATAAAGTAAATACGAATTTCATATCACTTATGATAAGTGAAAAAAATGAAACCTACGCAAGAAAGACTTCCATCATCTCCTTCGTCGAGATTCGTAAGATTTTACGCACTCCTTTTCCTCTTAAATGCCCTTACGTAAATAATGGACAGTCCCTAATTTTAATCAGGTAAATTATAGGAATTATATCAATTAAGAGAAAAATAGTTTAAAAAATAAATTCGAATTAATTTTGTAATAAAGTTTTAACAACTTAAGATTTTTTAGGTACTCATATTATAATATTAAGATCTTTATTTTAGTTATTATTTTATTTAAAATTCACACCTGTTGAAAATACCGTTTTGAAAATCAGTACATACATACATATGTACATTGTACATATCCAAAATATACATACTTATGTATGTATCATATGTATGTATCTATCCATATTATTTGTAGATTATAAATTATGTCAGATCGAAAGAAGTCAAGTACCTACCACTTATTTTTAATGTAACGTTATCAATAGTTAGATATATTATTAAAGTACTTAAAAAATACACGCCATGAACAATAATAATTTTGTGATAATTTCTACATGTTTTTATTTATTAGTTATCAGTTTTTTTCATACATTGTATTTATTTAAGAAATATTTATTTAGTAAATGTAAAAAAGCCATTGTTATCGTCTTGTTATAGTCAACTAGAATAGGTATTTTCTCGACTAGTTTACAGACATAAACAAATTTGACAAGTCAATAAAAAAGTCTATAACTATTAAAGGAGTAATGCTATTCTATTGAATTACTGTTTTCTCTTATAAGTAATACCGTATCACGCGAATGAGTGTAAGACACGAACCTCGAACCTTCGAATTATTTAGTTGGGTTAGGTAAAGGATGTTCTCTTTGTGGGTAATGTTAATAACATGTTTAATCAAACGGGTCGTTTTAAGTGCAGGGATATAATTTATTTGGAGAGAGTTCAAAGCAGGATTATATGTTATTTTGGTTGATAATCCCATTGGTTTGGTTTGAAGATTTAAAATATTTACTTTTGTTTACAATTTACATGGTTAATTTACCAAATATTTTGTATATTTGCTTTATCTTAACTTTATATTAAAAATTATTTTGTAATTTATTATGCGGATGGAAAAATAATGCGAATTTGACTTGGCAAAACCAATGATAAATAAGTTGACAAAATAGTAGGTTTCTGCAAAAATATTCATGATTTGTTAAATTATCCGTTTTCAAGCCGTAATTAACGTTAATGCCAATATGAAACCCAAGCTAACAATAAGTTTTTAAATACAGTGGAATGTGGAAACTTTTTTCGACAATTAATTCCTGGCCCTTGGATGCAGGTTGAAAGTCGAAAACTACGAAAACCCAATCAATTACCACAATAAAATTTTTAAATAAAATTGAAATATATTGTTAAACTAAAATATAGTTATGTCTCATTAATAGTTTTTTTATACAATCTTGTTATGAATAAACATATACAGCATATTTTCATAAAAGTGATTATTGCAAATATATTGTTAAGATAGTACGTTATCTATATTCTATGATAGTAAATTAAAAATGAGAAAGTTCGTGATGCACCAATCAAATATTAGGCAGTAAACACAAATTTTTATATGTTATTGTTGTCAATTGTTTTTTGTTTTGAATTTTGGTGGGACGAAAACCAAATGAGACGAAAACAAAAGAAGGTAAATACTAAGGTTCCACTGTAATTACGTGTTTCGTTATAAATTGTTTAACATTCTTAATAAGTGCTTTTATATTTGTGTGCTTTCCTGGTGTTAATAAATTAGGCAGGCTTGTTGTATATATAGTGTCGAAAGTCTATACCAATTCAGAAAATGTTTCGTTGAAATTGCTTAACTTTTTTCATTCTTTCAAATTATACAAGTGAGACTCTGGTATGCATTTTAATGCGCTATCTAAAGATACCTTTACCAACGAAAAAGGATTCTCCACTGCTGATGTCGACAGTGATTATTTTAAAGGAGAAATATATATGCATAATAAGTAGAACTTAAATTAAATGATTTTGTGTTTAATTAAATTAATAATAAAAATAGTGTTATTTTCAAAATGCACGATTGTATTTATAGGTATAAATGTCCACAACATTTATTATTACTGCAGTTTATTTGATCAGTGAAATTTATTGTCAACTGCAAACCTCTCCGCAGTAGATTACTATTATAGTAACTATTGCTTTTTGAAAAATATTTCATTTTATGAAAGGACATCGATTGTATTGAACGTTCTAATTGAGTTTTCTCGATAATTTATATAAATGTTACAGATACATATGAATACATGTATGTACATTATTGTACATACATCAAGTATTGAGTAGTTTTGTAGTAGTATGTGTGTTTATAATAAAATCTTGTGGTTTATACTCGTGTAGGGTTAAAGTAGTTAAAGAATATTATTATTGTTGATCTAAGTTGGAAAGCGTTTTAAAGAGTTGACAGATTAGCAGACGAATTCCTTAAAAAAGGAATGAGAAAAGGATGGTACCAAATGGTACATTGCTTTTTAAAATGCCGTGAACTAGTTTGTTTTATTATTGATTGTTCCTGGCTTGTTTTTAGCACGAACAAAAACTAGGAGGAAATTTCTGTCATTATACGTACTACGTACGTACGGATAGATAAGTAACGTTATCTGTTTAATCCAGTAGTCCTCAAAATTAATACATCGTAAAATGGAAAAAGTATTTCGTTAGTTCTGCATTGACTTTTAAAGTCTCAAATTAAAAGAACCATATTATATTGTGTAAATAAATTGAAATAATTGACTGAACAATTATTTTATAAAAAAGGAAAATAAGATATCCCCAGGATTTATATAAAGAATAATAAGTATAGGTACCAATATACTATATGAGTATTAAGGTTAATACTAATTAAATGTTAAGTATAGTAATTAATGTAAGTAAAATATTGTTGTGACTTAAAAATGTTCACGAAAGTTAGATAGGATTAATCTTCTCTTGAATTTTACAATTGACAGTCTTGTCTCGTGTATATTGAAATTATCTCGTCTTGGTCTCGTCTCGTATATATATGTAACCGAAACAGATGCTACTCGGTTTTGTATGAATTTTTTTCACGTTTTATTTAGTCTGAATTCAAGCTAGTCTCGTCTCGGTCTCGACGTGCAGCTCTAAATTTTATCCAACATTGTCTACACAAACTTATAACTTTTTTAAATGTTAGAAAAATATAAAATAACACATATTTAGTATCTTTACTTAGTGTAGGTAATCGTAAAAATCGTAATACATCACGCCAAAAATCGTTTCGTGCATGTTGTTGATTTTTTGTGTACCTACTACATGTGTTATGTCAAATATAGTAGCATTATTATATTTTGTTGGTTGTATAAAATACAACTACCCATAATTTGTATTTTGATCATACTATTAGTTATTTGTACATGCATTCATATAAACACGAAACCTTTTTTTGTTTACGTTAGATTATTTTACTTGGGTTTTTAATATTTTAATTATTATACTATTTCAAATTTTATTAAATACAGTAGAAACCGGTTATAACGACATCGAGGTGATCAGTCATATTAAGTAGTAAAAGTCGGTAAAAAGGCAATAATATAGGAATCAGTCGTTAAAATCTATATGTTGTATTAACTGATGTCGTTATAACCAGTTTCGACTGTATTTTTAAACAGATCTGCAATTAAGGCGACTTATTTGCCTTTTTAGATTTATTATTATTACGTTTATGTATATTATAGAAATATATTTTTTTACCAAGAATTAAAAAAAAACTAGGTAACTGTAAGTTACAACGCAGTACACAGTAACGTGCAACTAAGAATGTATTTTGTCATTTTTTAACTATTAAAAAATATATATTATTAATTTTAATTAGATCGGATATATTTCCAAATCTTATGAAAATTAGCTGTACTTTTTATGCTACTGTATTTAAGGTTTGAGGGATAGGGAGTTAAAACTTGTTTTATATTCTACGTCAAAAATATTCCTAAAAAATGGTAAATTGTAGAAAAGCTGGTTTTAAATACATTAATATACCAATGTATTATAACATATAATTTCAAGGGGGACGCTATTTTTGTAATTAATCCTTACACTATTTGGTTAATTTGCTAAAATTGTGAACGCGGTGAATGTACAGTATATTAACACCACCTTAATAATTACATTTCGCACTATATGCCTGTTATTAGCGAACTTTGAACTTGTGAATGAACAATTTTAGGCGTAGGTCAAAAGATAACGTTTCATTAAAACATCTATCTACATAATGTTTGTAGAATATGGTTTACACACATACTGTGTTTTATTTTGGTATGCTGATGTCATTCATAGACATGTTCACTTTATTATAAAATATGTCGCTCTGTTGTTTTTTTCGGGGGGGTTTGATTACATCAAAGTTTGGCCTTGCTCCTAAAAAAGACAATAGACTTTTATCAATCGCGTCCTATTACACGGAAGTTTGGTACAGACAATCTTCTGTGACATATTTATCTTCAATTGCTTCTTATATAAGGTGTACTGTATAATCTATATAAAGGTATGTATCTAGTACCTTACCTATAATATTAAATATTAAATAAATAAATGCAATATGAATATGTTTTAAACGTGAGTTTGATAATAAATAATTTTAAACAAATGTTTCGTTATATCGTCCCTTAGCTTACAACACCGCTCAAGTCATTTTGACCAACTTTACAGGAGAGTGAAAAAACCGTGTATGTTTTATATAGGCTACCGGCTTGCGCGCTCTCACTATTTTTTTAATTCTGGTCTTTTATTGTCCGAAACGTCTAGAATGTGATTGGTAGATCGACGCGCAATGAGGAGCTCTATCCAATGGCATTAAAATGTAAAAACGGCTAATTATTGACTTATGCGGTGTTGTTAGCTAAGAGACGATATTTTACTTGTCTTAAGTCATAACATGATATATGTAAACATGTATTTTCTCTGGAGAGCAATTCAAAAAGCGAGTATAATTTGTTCAGGCATTAAAATACCATTTTTTCGAATTAATATAGATTTTATCATAAATCGATCAAATGAAAGAACACACAATTTTTCCGTAGTGTGTTTAAGTTTCATTTAAATTTGAAAAAAGAGGTCCCATTTGTACAGTGTTGATTACGAATATTTTCATCGGGGGATTTTTTTACGGAGAAATCTCCCCCTCCTTGGTATGCACTCGACACTGACCATGCAAAAAAACTATTTTAGATACAATTTCTGTTAAGACAAAACTAAGTATATGACATTTATGAACAATGACATGTAATTCGCAAGAAAGATAATTAAGCTAGGTTCCCCAGATATGGCAACGGGTTTATAAAAGATTAGTTTGGAGCCCCCACCAACAGGGGCGCCAAATTTAAATTTCGAATTTCTTATAATGAGTTTATAAAAAATTGGTCCCCCCTTATTGGTGAGGGTCTCAGATAATTGCCCTTGTTATTCATAGGATACTGCGCCAATGATGTTTTGTTACATTATAGATATTATTAACGTAATGACGAATCAAAACAATTAAAAAATATCTGAAAAACTACATTATGGTAATAATCTGCAGTAAAATGTGTTAATGTTTATTTATATTAATAAAGATATAATTATAATAAAGAATGAACTAAACCAGGACATTAATATTATTTATATAAGAATGTATTCTAAAAAGAGATATTTTTATTTAAATAAATAATTCAAGTTATGTCATGTATGTATATTATGCGGAATGAAGATTCAAGGTTTCTATAACAAGTAACCTTATTTGGCATTCATAATATTGTTAAAAGTCAGTAAGAAATTATAAGGAGTGGTTTATGCACACATGTATGTTTTTTCTTTTTTCAGTGAAAAATTTAACAAGCATTTATTTTATGTAAGTTTTTCTATTCTTGGAATATAAAAATGATATTTTAATTCGATACACGTACTTTTTACATTGACATATTAAATATCAGTTTGACGTAAATTGTTGAAGTTTAAAAAAATATAAAATAAACAGAAACGTATTAAGATAAATTTCGAATTCATATTTTCTAAAATAAATGATTAAGCAATGACAGTTCATTACCTATGGTGAATTCAGCACGATTAACGTCGTTAGTATTATTACATTTATAAAAATATAGAAATTAAACTCACACGAATTATTTGATGATAATATGTTAACTATGGTATCATGTTTATATATTTCAGCGGAAGTAAAATTTAAATTATATCTAAAGAATCAATAACAGGTATTTTTTTACGAACGCACGTATCATGTAAATAAAACATTTCGTTCACACTTGTTGGGGAGAACAATTTACAAATCGTTCCATTTGTGTTTAGATTAACGCAAAGCAATCTAATCATCTTTGATTCGCATTAACTGATAACATCATCGCCTATTGGACCTGACTTCATGTCAACAAAACGTTTAAAAACAGGATGTGTTTGTTTTTGTTTCATGTCAAGCAGAATAATTTGCTTATAAGATTTTTGAAACGTTTTATATTTTTTATCTAACCGTTTATGCAGTTCAGTATAAAACAAATTATAACTTTATAGATAAAGTTTGACAATTTTGGGATCATGTGTAGCATACTTGAGTTTACATTATACAAAGTTTTCTTGTTCATTTATTATGTATTTACTCGTAAATCAACGTTTAAAATCTTTAATATACATACTGATAGTACATTTTAAATTAACTTCATTGACAATAATAAATCGTCGTTAAGAAAGTGACTGTTCTTGTTATTTATGAAATGTTGCTTATTGTTAGAATTTATTTATATTTTTCTTACTCTATGTCGGCCAGAGTAGGAGTAAACAAACATTATAGTAGGGAAAGTAGGGGGTAGATGTGGTATGGATAGATTTAGTAATTTTTTTATCCGTGTTGCTTTTTAGACTTTAAAGACACTGTTTTTCAAATGTTAAGAAGATTTTTTTAAGCGAGACTTTTGAAATTCGCTTTACATTGTTAGCCTTATTTTAAAATTGAATTATCGTTTCAGTTTTTTTTTAATAAACATTTGTTGGGTTTTAATGGACGGATAATAATTGAATTAACTTTAAGAATGCAATAATTTTCATAAACTTGTTAAGAATCGTTTTCAACAATGCCTACATTGACACTGTTTCCAGACGAACTGTACCGAAAATAGAGACAGGAACTGGCACGACATTAAATCGTCTGTGAACGACGATTAACTCCGTGTACTTTTCAATGCATGGGCGTGGACAATTACCGGTAAATTGGATGATGATAATGAACACGGCAATTACCCGCAGATGATGATGGCTTCTTGAGGAATGTCCGCAAGTGGGTATCCGCTAATAGATCGCACAGACTTACACGAGCTTTTTTTTTAAAGTACATATGCTTGGTTTTTGATAAAATTTTGTGGGTAATAAAATAATTAATGATAATAGAAGTGTGTCCATCAAATAAATATATTATTAAAAGTCAAGAAACTATAATAAATATTTGATTATATTGATTTTATAGTTTTTGCAATGGAAGACACGGTTTGAAGTTATTGAGTCGTTTCTTTTATAATGTCTTCCACTTCGTCAAATCAATTTTATTTGCGTTTGATTTTTGTTTTTGAAAAAAAAAATAATGCGTAGTTTTAAAACCTTAATACGAGAAATTAGAAATATTGCAGATGAATCTCATTCCCATACAGTTTGTTAAGTAAGAGCATGTACGGCATTACTCGTAGTCGATAAGTTATAGAAACCTAAATCTTTTTTCATTAGGTTCAGAGTACCCTCGCCTATTGCGCTTTGATGAAAAAATTTCAGTTTATGTCGATCTTTTGAAAACACTGTCACGATCAATTTTCCCTCTTTTTTGGTCACATTCCCTATTGAACCATGATCTGGAAAGTCGTCGACATTTTTCAACTCTTTAAACCGATTCACCCACTTCTCAACAAATGCCTTCGACTTTTTAATGTACTTTGCCGCCACTGCATTAGACTTTTTTGGTCCTTTTGGGTGCGTGCAAAAAAAACATGGCTTTAAAACGTTTCGTGTACATGTCACTCAAATCGCGGTTTCTGTGTTTCACTGACAAAAGATCGACATAGACTGAATTTTTTTCATCAAAGCGCAATAGGCTGGGGTATCTTGAACCTAATGAAAAAATATTTATGTTTGTATAACTTACCGACTGCGAGTAACGCCGTACACGCTCTTACCTAACATACTGTAGGTAGGTAAAATAATAATTGAGATTCAGAAATATGTGATCTAGTTTATATTAATGAAATACCGGAAGACTACGAACCATGTGGAGTAAATTTCTTGAAAGTGTTCAATGATATACTTAGAACTTCAAAAACTTAAAGAATTAAAAAAAATTATTAACCCTTTACGAATATTGTAAAATATTTTTATAAAGTGACTGTGTGAAACACGATTAATGTTCGACAGTAGATAGATTGTTAGGTAATTGTGCAACTAATACACCAATCAATGTCTTTCTGCGGAGGCACTTTTTATTGCCTTGTATTAATTGAATAATAGTCCGAACTAGGTTTGATGTGATGAACTTATCGTTTAAACTTTCAACGCTTGGATTTTTTTTGTTTTTGTACATTCCTAAAGTAATTACATATATGATTGATATATTACCACTATAAATTAAAGCAGACATCTTCAAAATATCCAAGATTAAGGCTGCAGTGACAGTGTTATACACAAGGAATGGAGGGAAATTCTGAAAATGATGTACTAAGTACATTAAATAACATATTATAAATGCATAATTTTTTATGTTCATTTTTTTCTGTAATTTTTAATTTAAACTGTACAGAACATACAGTTGTTTTCGATACATATATTTGATCATAAGTTAGCAGCAATTGAAAAGGGCAACCTAAACCCATAATCTGATAATTATCACAAATTAACAGAAGTTAGGCTAGTCAGTAATATAAATTATGTTACAATTATTCAGTTTTTAATTATTATTTGCATGTTTAAATACTTAGCGATTATCTTGTTAACTTTTTTTGCAATTATCTTTAATTATAAAATGTACTCGATGTTAAATATGTTTAATTTGTCAACCGTCGAATAGAATTTTCCCATAGTTATTTTCTTTATATACAGAACATGTTAGATGTTATCGTATTTTTTATTTATTCATTTCCTGCTTCTATGACTTGTATAATGAATATAAAAACAATTATTACTGTAGTATGTATGTATTTATATTTAATTAAATCATAATACAAATATTAGAAAAATATTAAAACAACATAATTTCACGTTACTCCACATTACAAGAAACAGTCAAAAATCAATTTATTATTATTTAATTGGTAATGAAATATTGGAAAACCTTTTTGTTGCTTAATAAAAATTATGTATTATTTGATTGGTGAAGTATTTGAATATTCTGATATCAAAATTAACATATCGACTAAAGAATGTTGCCCTTAATTTCACTTCAGTAAGTATACATAATACATATGTACTTTAATACTTCTTAGAGTAATTTAATAGTACTTGTACTTAGATACTATAACAAATACAAATACTTGATTTATATTTATTATAAAGTAATTAAAGTACTCAAATACATACACACATTTACTTTAGTAATTATATTTGTATTACTTAAAAAGTAAAATTCCAAAATATGTACTTATTATGTTTGTACTCGCTAAACAATTTCGCATAGGGGTGGTGCTGGAAAAAATTAACGGAGTACATTTTTTTAAAGAAATTGGTAGATTTCGTTGTATAGAGTATGGTGATAACTCCCCCCCCCCTGAAAGGGGGTGCGTAACTTTCTAGGGGCTTACATGGCTGTCTAAAATCAGTTATTTGGTAATAACACATAACACTGGGGTTGTTAGTTTAAGGATAAAATAGGTCAGATAAATCTTAAAGCTGATAAAATTTTGAACAAAATAGTGTTTTTAAAAATTATGTACCATAAATAGTTATTCAAATAGAGCCCACGAAAAAATCATTTAGTGACGTCGAGTTTGGTAATCACGCCTGAAATGTAGAGTTCCGTTCGACCTCTGTGTTTAATATGTCTTTAATTAAATTTAAAAATGAAATTTTATGTACTCTGTCATTTTTTTCTAGCTCAAATTTATTAATGACTGGACTATATAGAAACAATGTCATTTTGTTTAATATAAATATCATAGATAAGTATAATAACATTATTTACTACTGACACGTATGTGATTGAATAAAACATGAAGAGCTTAAAAAAGACGTTTTATATGAATAAAAACCAAATAAAAAACTAATAAAAACGAAGTTTGCTTTCTCTATCCATGAAATCGCAATGTGTAATCTCTTTTTTTTCGACATAAAGAGGAAAAGCTAAAACGAAGAAAGCTTAAAAATGTCATTAAATGTCAAACGGCTTTCAGTTTTTTGTAGGTATGTAAATATACATATGTTCAAACGTACATATATTATTCGGTATATTAATGTTAAAAATATTTAAATGTGTCTGGGCTTCTGTAAAACTATTTTCCCAATTTAAAGTATTTAAAATATGTAGCCTATGTACATTAAAGTATAATATGTACATTGTTCGTTCATAATAAAATTTTACACAGAGCTTATTAGCATTTATAAATGCTTATTTTAATGTTATAAATTTAAAGTAATTCGTGCGAATATGAAATAATAATTTTAACTCACGAAATATTTTACTGTCATTACAAGAACAGCTTCAATTTGAGTAGAAATATATTAGGTAACATATATTTGTAATGGTACCTATATTTTAAAAAGTTTTTTTTTAATTTGAATATATTTATTCTCCTTCTATTTTTAACGAATGAATATGACTCATCAGAATACAGGTAAATTACGCTTCAAGAAGCCTTGCATGATTAATCCTGTACCTACTCATGTCTATACAAAATACAGTAACTTACAATTAGTGTTAATAAGTATATATATATATGCTATGTATGTTAATGATGATTTCTGGGTAGCTCTACGTTCTATGTTGTCTTCTTGACGACACTTCGGTTGAATCTAATCGACTATCTTCACGTTTGATGATGTACTTGCTATTATGAAGTTACTATCTATCTTGCGCTGTCTACCCAGCTGAATAGCACTCGACATATTGGCAAAAGTCGTGAAGTCTAGGTGTTTTTGACTTTAAATGCAGTAGCAGGTACAGAATATGAGTAGAAAGAAGCGACAAAGTAAAAATGCTAAACAAATACGTTATTATTATTAAAATAAATTCGTATCAATATATACGACAGCACTGTACTTCAATTCCATTGGATCCTTAGGTATTTTCCCATACTACCTACCAACCTTATTGCTACGGTTCTGATGATAGCAATACATTTTCTTTTTTTATAGCTATGTTTTTTGTTTACCAGACTAATGTCCGGTATCATAAAGGAGTTAGATTAATTGGCTAGCAAACAAGCACTCTCAAACCGGGTAACAAACTTATATGACAGTTTTTAACAGATATAGTTTCATGAATAGGAAATAAAAACAAATGTATGTAAAGTATATTTACTAAAGTGTATTTACTAATCTTGAGTAAAAACGATAAAAACCAACTTACTGCGCGTGCAAATATCTGTTAAAAACTCAAAGAAAACTGTTATACAAGTTTGATACTTCATTTGAGAGAGCTTGCTAGGTAGTAAATATACCACTCGAATTTCAAAGTGATGAAATCGGATAAAATTTTGACGAGTCGAGTTTAAGACGTTATCAACATTATTTATAAGTTTCATCCTCGGTGAGACGTATACTCTCGAGTCTCACCAAGAACCTTGGTTTTCAAAGGTTTTTTAATAATAATTAAAAAAAATTATTATTACTCTCACGAGATCGAGTATCGTTCTCCGTTACGTGTACAAGACGAGACCAACTTATTTTCTACGAGGGATACCAAGATTACCAAGACAAGTTACGTATCTCTCGTCTCGCTTTATCTCGTGTACAGTCCTAGTTATGAATAATAAAATAAACATAAAAATGAACAACCAGAAATACATCAAGTACTATATAAATTCATTAACAGCCCTTTATACTGACATCAGCTGATTCTCTTTAACTCGAGTACACACACATTCGTATTTAAATCCATTTAAATATTTAACACAACAGCGGTGAAACCTTACATGAGGATGCGTGACGTAGACAGACACTGAGGTATTATGTGTGTGCATGTGCCCTCTACCCGCGCGCACCATCTAAATGTGTATATGTGCAGATATCATTTACCTCAATCCCCCTTTGTGTATTTGTATGTACAAGTACTTAAATGTCACTTACATGGTAGATGTAAGGGGAGCCACTGTTTGACGGTTTATGTGTACAGTTGCATTAGTAAATTAGTAGGGAATATGGGAGAGGATTATCCCGATACTTTAGAAGTCATGTACAAAAAAATCAATTCTTCATTTATAATAAATAAAATAAAAATGTTTTGGTTACACTGTACAATACAAATGTTTTTTTTATTAAATAAAAAAAAAATTAAAAAATAATAAGAGATTCTAAAATACAGTACCACTATGTATATTTATAGAAATTTTCAACAACAAACAAATCTAAATTAATTAAGTCCCTACGGGTTTTTCACTTCTCTGTTTGCAACTTGAAATATGATACGATTGAAAAGTTAGTAAGAGTAGATAAAATATACTTTGAGAAAATGGGTTTGTATTGTAACTGTATATTGGATAAATGAAAGTGCCTTTGTGAGTTAGTAGGTACAATATAATATAAGAATAAGAAACTTTGTTTCCATCACTAAATTTATTTTTCTTTAAAAGCTTTTTAATATATTTTGTTTTCGAGATAAAAAATATATTTTTTATATTTGGTTTTTAAATACATACTAAATTTAAATAAATTGATAAATATATTTTCAATGTAATTGATTTTATTTTTACTGGATAAGCATTAATTTTTTAGCTGTATTTTCTTTTAAACATTAAAAATTACATTCATTGTCGGTAGGTGGATGTCGTGTCAAAAATCACTGCACACAATATTTCTAGAGTATCACCAAAAATTTTTATTGTAAAGGAGTAATATTTTACCACCACATATTTACAGTGGCTATCAAATCTATGCCGTTATATTATTTAAGAATTTGTTTGCTTGCCATTCAAGTAGCATGTGTACTTATGTTTTATAACCCCTGTTGGTTACAAATGTATCAACAATAAATTTAAAAATGTATCATTTTGACCTTTCACATTCCCTATACTCAAACCATCTGCGCGATATTAAATCTGTTATAACTTTTTATCAGAAAGGACTCCGCACTTTCTTTATGGAAAAGTGGTTTTTGTTAATTTTTCTGAAATTTTGATAGGTATGTTACAGCTCTTAACATGGCTTCATTATATCAACATTACAGTTTACACTAACTTTGTTAATTTTTTATTGGAATGTAAGTATAGCATTTGTAAATATTGCTTAACACCGTATTATATAGTATTGCTAAAACAAATTCTAGGGTCTCAGACGTTCTAACAGTGAAAATGACATTAAAATCGGTTCAGTAGTTTTTTATTGCCACAAAAACGACTTATATGTATATATACTCAGTGACGATATTAGTAGGTACCTAAATCAAGTCGAAAAAAAGCTTACCACCTGCGTGCTTATTTGCAATACGCTTCCTAAACCGTTAAATATATATTGTACAATATAATGAAGCCAATATTTGTGTAGGGTAAGATATCTATATTTTTTCTAACTATATTTTTCAAATATCCTAAAACAATAATTCCGTAGTCCACACGAGCGAAGTCGCGGACATAGCTAGTTAACTAAATGCTTGAATATAATTCAAACCGGAATAGTTTTGTTTTATCATTCAACAGATAATTTAAATTAATTAGTTAATACTACTTAACATACTTATCCTATAAATAGGTAAAAATCAAATGGACACTGGTATTCCATTCATTCAAATGAGATGATTATAAAGCGCGGTGCGCGAATAAATATGTTTATCTTCTTGGATCATTATCGGTCAATTACAGTTGTTTCTATCAGTTTGTGGTATGGACTCGGTTCTATGAGTGGAACAAGCGATGCAGTTCATTCAGTTAAACAAGGCCACATATGATATAATATCATAGTAGGTACTGTTTGGCTGACTGGCATGGTGACTTATAGCGGGCTGGGTATTTACGTGCGTTTGATCTAGCCGCTCATGGAAATTGTAAGATGTTTTTACACTAATATATCGTTAGTTGGCTATGTCAACATATAGGTTAGGGCTGCACACTATGACGAGATTTTACTTGAAGTAGTCTAAATATGACCGAGATAAGATCGCCTAAAATTTAGAGGAAATGAGTTTGAGACTCTAAAAAGCTAATAAAAATTTACTATTTGATATTAATATTAATAATTTAAGTAAAATATACCTAGCTATACCTATGTATGATTCGTCATACAGTTTTGGCTATTGGTCGTTGTTTTCTTACAATTTTGTATGGCTCCTTTTGTTAAAAAGGCCAGAACAGTTTTTAAAATGTAAAATTCTCACCAAATTGATAAAACAAAAACATGATATTATATATTTTAAAAACACCATGTTTTTTTATTTAGGTGTAAAACAGGTATAATTTAAGCAACTGTAAGAGTGTATAAGTGATGAAAGTAACCATTTTTTTTGCTTAAGATCTTCTACAAAATATCTATACAACTATGTACTTACTTGCGAATATATGTATGTCGATTTTCACTTAATATACAATTATATCAAATATCTTTCAACGAAAAAGAAAACCAGAAAGTAAAATTTCGGTACATACAAGTATTAGAAAGTTATCACCATTATTAACTACATTCTACATTAATATTTTTTGTCGTAGAGGAATCAATCGTTAATTAATATTTTAGAGTAATTTATTATATCGATTTCTGTTTCGTTAATAGATATGTTTCTTTTTTGCTTCTATGATTATAGTATACTAGCTACACGGCTTATTTAGATTTATTGCCACTTAAATCAACACTTAAATTGCTTACTTCCGTTGTATTAATTAGCATCTGTCATTTATATTGAACGATTTACGGGAAAAATATCGTTCGAAGATATCCATTAATGTATCTAAACCTAAAGAGACTTGTTTCACATTTTTTATTTCTGTATTTTTTGTTTTTGACGCATTCATTTACACTACCGAAAATTATTATCAAAATTAACCTATATTATTTATTGGTTGTACTTTTTACAAATAACTTTTCAGTAAATTAATCTATGGATAATTAAAAACTTTTGTGCACGATATTACAAAGACTTTATTCTAGACCAGTGTTTCTAAACCTGTGAGGCGCGCCTTCAGAGTAAGGGGAGGCCTAAGTGTCGGAGCCTCGCTCCACCCCTCTATACAAAATACAGGTGGTGTGGGGGGGGGGGGGGGGCAAAAAGTGGAAATCTAATGAAAATGGGATTCACATTATAGAAGGTTGAGAAATACTGTTTTTTTATACCTCTCTTCTACTAAATTATTAACTTTTAATTCATAAAAACAATAAACATCTATAACAGTGCTGTGCAACAGGTGATCTGCAAAAAAAATTCTTCACGTTCACACCGTTAAACATTAAAAAAAAATGAAAATCGGCCCCTCTAAACAAGTTGAGTAGCACTGGTCTAAAATATTCTAATACATTTGTGCTTCAGTACGCACGAAGTTATTACAGACTACGAACGCTTTAATCCGTCAACAACACCCGGAAAGGGAATTCCGGGTGCAAGGACCGGATCGATTCACAACTGGGATGAACTTCACCCTGGAACCACTGGGGAATGGGAAAGTTATATGAAATCGATACATGTGGTCCATAATGGATGAGATTTTCATAATGGATCGACTGTTATCGCATGCTTTATGTTTTATTAATATATTGAATTGCGAGAATGTTTTTTTTCCTTAATATTGTTCATGATTGTGGAAATTTTGAATTTTATTTTGGTTTCTGTGGTTAATTATGATAAATGATGTTTATTTTTTGATTGATGTTTTAACTGGTTTGAATTTTATGCTACATTTGGTTGAAGTGGCTTGACTGAAAAAGAGTAAAGGATTTGATAAATATAAACACAAATAATTTAAAAGCAATTTCGTTTTTCACTATCATTGTTTAAATTTAAACTTCAGCAAAGTATATAACATTGAACTTGTTTCCAATGTAAAAATAAAACAAAAGAATTTACCTCAAATATTTTTAGTTTGCCAGCTGATAAGTAGAAATGTATGAAATACACTGAAAGGTGCGTTTAATTACATAAGGATTTTCGAAATCGTCTTCTCCTGCCCCTTTTTAAGGATACGTAAATATTGGAAGACCTTCCCCCTCACCTCTTCCTTACGTAAGAATTTTTTTCCGAATTCATATCAACTCAGATGCGTGAAAAAGTGTAATTTTTTAATAATATTTTTCTATTAATTCTTTACTTATTTCTAAACATTTTAAATTGATATAATTTTTGAAAAAGCAAGCACGCATTTTGAATTAATTAATTTGAAAAAATTACGTAAGTAACGCTATACCCCCCTTCCTCCCCTACATAATAAAAATAGTTAAATAATTAAATGTGAAATTCATACGAGACGAGAAGATAGGTGATTAGGTTTAGCTACATATGTCTCGAATTTATAACACAGTTTCATCCCGATCTTTGATTTTTGATTCGACAGTCTTGTCTTGCTTTTATCTCGTTAAAAGTTAAGTTTGTCTCGTTTTTATTTTGTTAAAATTTCAGTCAGTCTCGTCTCGTTAAAATCTAAGCAACCTCGTTTCAATTTATTAGAAAAAAATTTAAGCCAGTTTTTTGATCTCGTTTAGTCAAAATCTAAAGCGGTCTCATAGACGAATCGAAATCAAGAAATATCTTATCTGGGCGTGAATTAATTAATTATAATCTTTAATTTGAAAAACAGATTACTTTAATATAAAAAATGAAAGTAAATTAAAAAAATACACAGAATAAAGAAACAAACATATCGTACTCGAATTTTCCACAAGCACGAAACATAAACAAACTGCCAAAATAATTGCGTAATCAGTTTTTTTGACACAGAATCATGGTTCAAACGTTCGGTATGGTCAGTTCGGTGACATTTTACGTTATTTCCGTCACGCAGTGCCCGTTATAACGTGGTCTATAATTATATCTGATTGGACACTGCGAAGTTGTGCTTTGGACACATGCCGTATTATAATAAGTTGTATATTTTGGCCCCGTGACTAATATTTGTACATATCTACATACCTACCTACAGTGAGCTATTTTAAATTATTAATCTTTTCCAACAAGGACTGATAAAAGTTTTTAACATGGAGGAAATTTCTTTCAAACAGCTGATTTTGATGAAATGGTATTCAGAAGTATTATATTCAATTGTTTAACTTTTTTTATATTTTTAGCGGAATAATGACAATGACATTTTATAGAGATTATGGATGAGCATAGAATTGTGATAAATATTTATTTTATAAATGCGAAATTAAAATAGAAATTAATCCAGTTCTTAACTTATGAGATGAGTAAAATCCTATGAATTCCTATGTGACTATAAAAATTACCAATGTTATTCAAAACCAACTATTAATTTATTAAATAATAAAAAAGTTAGACATCTGTAATGAAAGTGTTTCTAATAAATATAAGTATTTGATATTTAAATGAAAGCTTCAACGGTGAATAGTGGAAACTATAAAGCTCCACTGTATAATGTTGGTAAAGCAGTATTCAATAACCAAACCCAACTTGTGTAGCTGAACGTTTCACCGCTATGAGTCGCTAGTAGCGGCACTTTACCGAACAATCGATGAAATTGTGAAATCTTGCGTATAGCTGTATAGAGAAGTAAACTTTATACTTATACATATATGGGGATTAAAAGCAATTTGATGTAGCGAACTTATATGTATATATCGATATAGATATATTTTAACTAATATTAGAATTAATTATTTAAAATGAATACCTATTTTCATATAAAGAAATGGATTTCATTGGATTTTATTTAGCTTACATGCATTTTTTTTATTCATGCTTACCTACTACAATATTTTTTAAGGATTTTTAAAAACTGTTCATAATAAAAGGTGAAGTAAAAGTCATTTTTTAAAGTTTATGTTCTCTTAATTTCCTTGAATCTTTTATCAGTTAGCCAGATTTTTTTATATAAAATTAGATATGCGTCCCGTGGTACCCATGGGAGCTTTTTTAATAAAAAATTATTATTTTGTAAAATAAATTATATGAATAAAATCATGCAATACAACAAGGGTGTGCAATTGCACGCATAAAAGGTTTTTTTTTAAACAAGAGAATACATTATTGTCATCCAAATATTGTTTAAAATAGAGAAATATTGTTTAAGGCGACTATTACATTATCAAATAAATGTGATAAAATTTCTTTGATCAAAGAAATATGACAGTGTAATACGTCAACTTTTATAATATTTACGTAATATTTACCTTCATAATATTTCTTTTATCATAGATAATGACAGTTTCTTATATTTAATCAAAGTTTTTTGACGGCTAAATCAAAATGGCGACTGAAAAGTGTTCGTGGATGGTTTCGGCTACGAAATTACTTATAATTTAATATATGATCAAATTTTTGTCCAAAGATCTTTGACATCTTTATTTGATAGTGTAATAACCGCCTAAAACAGAGAATTGGACCATATTCAATAATATTAAGATAATATTATTTTAGTCATTTTTGAAACAAAGAGTGTCTTGGCCCAATGCAGTTTGTTTTTATGCTGTGGGCATCGCATGTTTGATTCTTAAAATATTTCGGGTTAAAATCGATATGGGTCAATAGGGTAAAGCTGCATATTTACTGATCCAGCGTTTCTTTAACCATGAAAACTTACTTTATACATTATGTGATACGTGATGGGATAAATTATTGTCTCAGCTTGATTTAAATCATTTCTCAAGAGGATATATACATATATTTGCGTAACTTGCACAATAAATCTTTCAGGACCTCCCAACGCTGATTAATGCCCACCTCTCACAGGAATTAACTAAACAGCATATAACTATACCTACAAATGTACATTCCAAATGCGGGTTTGTAAAATATGTTCTGTTTACATCATTATCACATGATGGTGATCACCGACTGCCCTTATCAGCTTGTACAGGAAAAGTTTACTGCATGTACATGTACGAAAACTATGCGATTGTAGTAACAAGTGTGAGTAAGTACATATTATCTATTATCAAGTCGTTTAGAAGTCAAAACGATTCATGTTTGCCATTTTAATTGTATTAAATAATTTGAAAAGTAATGGGGAAAAATATATACTATATACATAAATTTTTGAAAATATATATAAGGTGCTCAGTTAAAGATGGCTATCTTTTGGTATTATTGAAGATAGATTATGATTAAATGAGATAAGATAATAAATCTGAAATAAGACTAGGTTTTTCTATTATTTGAATCATGATTAATGTAAAATAATATATATGGAATATGGAAAATTTCTCTTCTGGTTAGTCTCCGTGTCTGTTTCAAAACGAGATAGAGAATAAAACGAGAGTGCCTTTGTCATAAATTTGGATGAGACGATTAACTTTATTTATAAGTCTCGTCGAGAGTCTGTTTTAAAAGATTATTATTAATGAGTGAAAATTTACTATTTGATTTTAATTTTTATATTAATAAATAAAGTTAAATATATAAGAATTTATTTGTGTATTACACAATAGTACATGGAAAAAAATTGTCTAGTAAAAAATTCACACAAGACCTGTACGTGACGAGACCGGCTTAATATTTTTCGAGACTGAGATGATTTCATTTTTCATCAATTATTTATAGTAAAAATTATAGCAAACGTGCATAAATAATTTTTATTACCTCAATGATACTATTTAATTGAACTAAAATGCTTACAATTGCGTTAGATATAATCAGTGATTTTGTGGCAGATTATAACAAATCAGTGTTCATTAGAATGCAGTTAGTTGTGCCCACGAGACATTAAATTATCAAGTTTCATGGTCGTTTGTACAAACAGTGTGTGGGATGAAATATTACTGAGTTAAGCTTTTCCGGATGTTAACTAATATATGCTGCACATAAGGTTATTTTCATGTTTCTGTTATATACCATATACCTTACTGATTTATTTATCAGTCTAGCTGATACCCGCGGCTTCGATCGCGTGGATTTCTACTAAATAATTACAACTCTCCATATGTGACTATGGGGGTAAAATATTTTGTATTGCTTTTTATTCATTATACATACAAAATCGCAAATATATCAGTTCCAATGAAATTTACCAAATTAACTCTGGTTTAAATTACAAATTACATCGAAAATAGTTATAATTATTGATTATGTAGTAAATTTAGATTTTGCTTCTTATTTTTGTATGTGTTGAGTTAATATTTCTATGGTAAATCAGATTGATGTATGAAATATGACTGAAAATTTGTGTGTTTTCGATTTCGTTAAAGGTATGTTGATTATATGAAAATGACATGAAAAGTTGAATTTTTTTTTAATCGTATAGGTCTGTATCCCATAACGTTCTCGAGATTTAAATATAAAGTAGTGAAAATTATTGTTTGTATAGTTAGTTATGATTCTAATTCTCATTTGATGCGTGAAATATTATTCAAAAATTTTGAATTTTAGATTTCGTTTAAAGTGTGTTTATTATATAAAAAATGACGTGAAAAGTTGAAATTTTTAAACCGCAGGTCTGTATCTCATAACATTCTCGAGATATGGCCTCTCAAAGTTTCAGTTTTTTTCAAAATTTTGGAGAAAAATGGCTGTAACTTTTGAAAGTGTGGTCGGATTTGAGTTTTGTTTACGGATTTGGAATCAGCATGCCAAAATCTATATAATGACATGTATAACATAAAAAAATTCGACAAAAAAATTTTGTCAAAAATTGGCAATTTTTTAAGGTATACCCCTTAGAAAAATTTCAATTTTCAGCAAAAACTTTTTCATCTAATTTTAAAGTTTTATACATGTCATTATATAGATTTTGGCACGCTGATTCCAAATCCGTCGACAAAAATCAAGTCCGACCACACGTTCAAAAGTTACAGGCATTTTTCTCAAATATTAAAAAAAAAAAACTATAACTTTGAGAAGCCATATCTCGTGAACGTTATGAGATACAGACCTGCGGTTTGAAAATTTCAACTTTTCACGTCATTTTCTATGTAATTTACACATTTTTTAACGAAATCGAATACACAAAAATTTTCAGTCATATTTCATGCATCAATCTTGGATTTACCATAGAAATGTTAACTCAACACTCACAAAAATAAGAAACAAAATCTAAATTTACTATATAATCAATAAATACAACTACAATATTTAATTAATTTGTTTAAACCAAATTTTATTAGGTAATTTCATTTGAACCGAGAAATTTGTGATTTTGTATAATGAATAAGAAGCAATACAAAAGAAAAAAATAATATTTCACACCCTGTCACGTATGGAGACTATAGTTGTAATTAGTTTCGTAATCCACACGGGCGAAGCCGCGGGTATCAGCTAGTTAATAATATTTGACCGTATAAAACTTATTATTTAAAGTTATTTCCTAAACTATACGACTAAATTGGATACTGTAAAGGGCAAATTATATCTACATTAAGTACTTATGTCGATGAAATCACGTATTTCGGTAAGGATTAATGTATTGCAAGTCATAAGTCAAAATCAGTCATTGTGGTTTAAATATAAAAGTTAGATATATGGTATAACGGTTATTTATTATATCACAGTTATTTACCACATTATTTTATTCAATATTCAATAGTTTTGGCAGCGTATTGCAAACGATCAAGCTGGCGGCAAACTTTTTTCCGACTTGATTTACTGTAATCACCACCGATTATTCCTTATATTACCTAAAACTTGACCAGAGAATATATCTATCAATTAAAAAAAACATGTAAATCGGATTAATGGTTCTCGGGTGATAAAGCCACTGACGGACAGACAGACAGACGTTGAGCTTTATTATAGATATTATAGATAAAGCTGTCTTATATTATTGCGGTACCTAATAGATAATTTAATTCTAATTTTAAAAAAATCGTAAATATCTCGGCTCCTATGCGAGATAGGGAGCGAAATATTAACTCCCATGCGAAACGAGGGCGGGTCCGCTATTATTAATAAAATCTGACGCATTATTTTCATTACTTTTATGTGAACAATATTAATATAACTACCTTTATGAATGTATTGTTTCCATATATATTAAGGTACTAATATAAAATATCTAATTCTAAGTAGGTAACATGAGAGCATAAACAATAACGACTCCTTACATAGATATTTATTTACATAAGTACTTAAAATTAGAGGAAAAATTTACAAATGTAATACAGGCTTAACTTAAAAAAATCTTTGTTCTTCTGTAACGGTTTATCTACGAGATAAAATATCCTTACTTAAAAAATACGAATATTTCCAACTCTTTTTTTTCGTGAATCTTGTATGTCAGTATGTTACACATATTATTGACATATATTGTGTTATGATTTTGACAATAACAACACGTATGACTTAGATGGACACGTTAGATAGGACGAATTGAACGCCGCCGCGGTTACTATGGCAACGACCGGGCCCGCTTGACAATCGATATTTACCACATTACATTATGTGCGTAGTGTGGGTTATAAAAATATGTACACATATATTCAAAAAACTATTATCTATATAATGTATTAATATAATACATACATGCCTACTGCAGAAGATAATGTAATATTTAATGTTTTTATTGAATTGCCAACGTGACTAACAATCAATAAAAATAAAAATACTTATTAGTGAGATATTAAAATAAGATCTAATATTTCATATCCTTATCAATAAATTAAAAATCATGCATTTATTTCATTTAATAATGCCTTGTTAACATGGAACGAGTACTCGGCCGAGCCAGTAAGCTCGGCCGAGTGAAATGAATGAGCGAATGAATAGAAACTGGTGCTCGGCCGAGCAGCATAACGAGTACCTCGGCCGCTTACTCGTCCCATGCAAAAAAGGCATAACTATAACCTATGTAAAGTAGGATTTTCTTGTTTATTTGTTGTTAATTTAGTAGTTTTGGCTTCTGAACAATTCAATCATATTTTTTGCACAAATTTGATGTCTATTAAATATTAAACTACTTTAGGTTTATGTCCTGCAATGATTTATAACTGTCTTAAGTACCTATTCTTGATTTTATGTGTGTTTATTTTGATTAATTTTTGCTAACATTTATTGTATTCGATATTGTTCATTTTAACACAGGAAAACACTGACCAGAACAAGTAATTTTGGGTACAGTAGCAACAGCACTGCAACAAATCACATAGAACCACGTCTATTGTTACTTTAAAAAAATATGTACCTATTTAATATTAATGAATAATAAGGTCGGTTATATGAACAAAATTTATACTACTGCATACTGTATTTAAAGGTTGATAGATGAATGGTTATAAATTGGACTATATAAGCTATTGATTGGTGTTTTATTTATTATTGCTATGGAATTATTAATTAGGATGATATAAGCTATCGAAGTGTGGAATATTTTGTTAAATTGGTGTTCCCCACTTAGTTTTATGTTAAAATTAGAACACAATTTAATTCCTCGTTCTGAAAACACATTTATTTAGTTTATTAAATATTGTTAAAAAAATACACTTAAGTATACATAAATAAGAAATAGCTGATAAGAATTATAGTAGATTAAATCATATTATTATTAATGAATTTATTTATAAAGGAAAGTTTTCATGACAAATAATTTTACTGTGTATAAATTTTGATTATTATGAATTTAAAATAAACATGTCAAAAATGACGACTATTAAGTTGCCAGCTTGTTCTCTTATTTCATGGTTTATTCTGTATTTTGCAATCAATTACCTTATATTGATTTTATGTCATTTAGACGAAAGTTATTACGCTGGAATAAATATTATAGAATTTAAACGAAAACTAATGTTTTGGATAATGTATAAATAAATGATTCCTAAATTTCAATATTGTTTTTATTAAAAATATATGTAAATTTAGAAATTCTGCTAAATTTAAATATAAAAAGCACTTTTTATCCAAAATGTTAATACTATGCATTATGCATTAGCTTTTTAGTTGATAAAATACAAAGCTAAATATGTATATAATATGTACTTAAGTCTTCATAAAAATAATAATCTAGATCAGAGACGCACAAATTAGAGGACATAACATAATATGCAAAATTATAAATAACATGATATCCCCCTCCCTTTCAAACTGACTAACTGTTGTCTGAAAAGTTCTTCTGCAAACAGCTTACTTGTCGAAATACAAATTCTTAACATATATTTTATTTTGATTATCCGGTATATATATGACTGTTAAATTTCAAGACTCATCGACCCTCCCCCCTTACACCCCAATACATAATTTTGATATAAATTCTTGCTAACTATGGGATGGAATCTGAGTTTGTATTTTGAACAAAAAGGGGGGCGCATGGCATAAAAAGTTTGCGCACTCCTGATCTAGACTAGTTCGTATCAGACTGAGAAAAGTTTCGAATATTCTCTTAAGAAGACTAATCTTATACATTCAAATATTCTTTTAATTTAAATGTATAAAATAAATCGTCGGCTTACAAGCAAAACATATTAAGTTATTTTATTTTTCAAATTTTAACTTACCTAATTGTAAGTACACCAACCTATATGATTTTTTCTGCTCCATCAACTGATCATATCAACAAAGTTGTACAATTTTGCCTAAACATTGAAATCTATTTTTGATATAACGCATTTAACGCAGAAAAAATAATTTAAGTTTTTAATGTGAATAGTGAATATACGTAGGTACTCCAAACATTCTAGTGCATCCATTGAATATTTAAAAATATATATAAATATAAAATCAAGAGAACTTTCAAAATCGATTTTTTCAATTCAAGTTTTTTAAACTGTTTTGCTTGTAAGTCGTCGAAATATTGTTTTTATTTTATTTTTCAGTCACCAACTAACCTATAATCATATTGAAATACTAATTTATTGACAGTTTATGAAAACCGACACTCCTGACAAGACTTAATTAAAATTGATATCGTTTCGGTCTAGCGTCGTTAAAAATGACAATCAAGCCGTCTCGTTTGGGCGTCAAGCCCTTATCTAGACAAAACGATATCTATGTAAATCATATCTCGTTTTGTCTGAAGTTTCATAATCAATAGTTTTGTTTTGGTATTATTTTGTGAAAATGTAAACCTGTCTCATATGAAAACTTTAAATGAGTATATTTGTTAAACATACTCATTTCAGTGAAACAAAATCGATATCCAAACAAAAAAGAATTTTTTTCATCACCATTTTCAATAAATCACTACAATTTATAAAAAGTAAAGCAGTGTTTTTATTCTCCAAATGACTGTTCTTACAATAGCCATTTTTGCTTGCAATAAATAAAATACATTTTCTCTAGCAATATTGAAACAGCAGTAATACTCAAATAGATAAACGTACTATCTATGTATATTGTGGTATATTTCTGTAAAGTTTATATTACGTTGGCATGTCTCTGACTTTTGTTTTCTGTTTCAGGTACAAAAACATTTTCTCTCAAACATAAATTGGTAAGTCTAAAAATAAAACTTAATATTGTGTCTTCGAATATTGATTTTAAATTCATAATATTCTACTTAATGTATAGAAATAAATATATATCTACTTATGTATGATATCTGTATATATGCACGTATACCATGTGCATACCATGTCTGAATTAATTACTGAATTAATAGTTGTAAACATAATATGTTATTAATAAAATTATTATTACAGTGATATAATCTAAAAAATAAAACAAAGTTTCCCGAACCGAAATCGAAAAAATAGAACACTATTTGGTCTAGAAATCTGAAATTTGGCATACACAGGTAGAAAGGTTTACTTGAGCCAAGTAAACCTTGTTTTGTATATAACGAAAACAATATTTTCTTAAGATAAGAAATATATTCTTAAACCAACTATAGCATTCTTGGACGAAGAAATAATGTAGTTGGATTAAGAGTATGTTTCTTATATTAAGAAAATATTGTTTTCGTTATATACAAAACAAGATTTTCTTGGTCCAATACAGTGTTTTTTGTGTGTAATTATAGTAAATCGAGGACCAGTAAGAGATTTTAATAATAACCGATTTTAATTATTTAGCGCTTTAATGGGCGAGTGGGTTATCAAATGAAAATTGACATTTCAAGGAATCGTAACAATATTTTGTCCCGTCCTGTCTATATCTCCAAAAGTTATAGTGATCTGGTATGGGATACTAATATGCGAGGCTCGCCTCATATTTGACAATTTTTTTTGTGGAAAATTTTTTTTAATATGGTTTAATAATTTATAACTGTAAATAAAACTTTGTTGTTTTGGTGAAAAAAGTAGTTTAAATTTCATACAACTAATGCTATAACAACATAGTAACCGCCCGAGAAATCAATATAAATTGAAAAAATAAAATAAAAATTGTAATACATTTAGAAATTTTAATTATTCTCTAGTTTGGGAACCACTGAGTCTGGATTAATAATACTCTGTTATTCGTATATATAAATTATTAAAAAAATTGAGATGGAATGAATTTTCAAAAAATTGTACAAAAAACTTAATTTTTTCTAGAAAAGTGGATTTTAAGAGTTTTTTTTTTTAATCATAAAAATGTTATTATAACTATGTATCAAACTGTTGATCGTATTAAGTGGTTTGTATTTTTTTCCAATTTTTAACAAAAAACGTTTCTTTTTATTATTATAGTTAATAGCGCATATTTCACAAAAATTTTAATCGAGTAAGTGGTTCAAATCATGTAGTTATAAATTCGGTTTTACTAACGAATATTGAATTATCAAAGATCATAAAACTGTCATATTGACAAATAAATTAATAAAATATTATATACATGAGGAAACATTAAACTAGCGTATAATATTTCGATAATAAGTTTACATGCTGACTAGACCACATTATAAAGTCATTTATTTGTATTTTATAAAGCTGTAACTACATGTCTACATATTAACTTATAGATATATCAGGTAAGAAAGTATAACATTACAATTTTATAGTAAGTATACCTATATATGTACTTGTATTTTGTAAGGATTGGCTTGCACAAGTGGTGTAAGTAAAGAATTTATAAGACTTCTCAGTTCGCCAGGTCGGAATTAACTATGTACAAAACTAACATAATGTATAAAGTATTAGTAAGTACAATGACTTGTAAAATTAATCCCTATGTACATTGTTTTTAATAGGTAATTATGGTATGCCTATGCCGGTAAATGTTACTTTAATTTATATTGTAAGAGTTGTTTGCGAGCCAACTATTTTAAATTTTCACCAACATATCGCTCATTTGCTACAACATTGACATATTACATTTTAACTCGAAAATTGTAATTTCTAACGAGACACGTTTTAAATTTTGAATAGGTAAACAGAAACACGGTGTTTTTATGACAAAAAAGCAATAAACCCTATACATTTTTAAATACGAAGTATTTTGAAGACACGATGTTTCTGTTTTGTTTTTTTCGGTGTAAACACCGCATTAGATAAATCATTCTTGCTGTAAAAAGTACACGTACGAACGGGGTTTCCTGTATAAATTACTCAAAAATTGCTATTTTTGAATTATGTCAAATTCGATCAAATTGTGATAGTTAAAAGAACAGAAAAAATTAATTTGTAGTGCTCTGTATCAAAATCGGAATGGAATTAATACTGTCCATCTATCTGTCACAATCATCTAACTGTCTAACTAATGAGCCGTTTGAACCAGAAAGCTTAATAAGATTTGATATAAATATAGTAATTGGTGAACTAATATTAGATCTGAATTATAAAAATTAAATTTTATGTTTTTGACGTTTTTTAAGAAGGCCAAAACGGGTTACCAAATGAAAAATTAATGCCAATTTAGGGAATTTAAATATGTAAACGTTTTATATCTTCGTTCAACAAATCAAAAAAAAAATGTCAAAATTGTAAAAATATTATTAGCATTCACTGCATTAAAGTATTTTCCAAAAATGTAATAAGTAATAAAAGATAACAGCAAAAGTTTACGATTGAAAAATAAACTAAATTGTAGAGCTTCACGCTTTTCGAATGTAAAATCCCAGACTAGACAATATTTACCTGAACCTAGTCTCGTTTTGTATGAAGCCCTTCTAAACTTGAATTTAATAAATATACAATAAAATGACTTAAATAAAAAGTAAAACTTTATTATACATTAAAAATACATACATATGTATACATCTACACTTCATATAAACTAAGTTACTTTATACATACGTGACATTTCTATAGCTTTAAAAATGATTACGAAAGTTTCAATTCTCCTAGGAAAATATTATTTCCACTATTTACAGTTGATTATGGCACTTTAAAACTTGATCCTTTTACATTAAAATTGCCAAGAGAAAGAAAACGGCAGTTGAACTTGAAGTTATCTATTTGAACTCAGCTGAACTTTAAAAGAAAGTGAGAATGATACATAATTGAGGACATTATATCTTGAGTTGTACTTTCGATGGTACCTACACGAAACAGTTTTGTCGCACATAGCACTCTATTGTATTAAAGCGTGTTACTGACAATTTATATATTTCTAAGGTCACACTTTCGTTCATAAAAAATTAAACTGTTAATAAAGTTTTGTTCGTGCTACTTTTTAATGAAAAACTTCTGTTTTATTAATATGGTACTCGAATGCAATTCTATGAATATTATTTAAGCAAGTGTTTTTTATTGCTACAGGTATTAAGCTACATTATATTTATTTGTAAATTGTTTTTGCTTCCTCGTTATATTCAATGTCAAAGGATAGGAGAAACTTTGTGGTTAATTTTGAAAGTAGAAAAAATGAGTTATCCGATTTTGAAATTTCCATTTCGAGTCAAAAGAAACACATTTTTCGCGATTGTCTACTTGTGTCTTTCTGTTACTCATGAATCACTAAACCGATATTAATTAAGTAGTTGGTCCATCATAATGTGATCACATTAGGCCATGAGTACATATTTTTAATTTAGAGAAATGATCATGGCAACACTGTACATTATCTACTATTACCTACTTGTCAAATGATTATATTTTATCATCTAAACCATAGTTGTCCAACCTTTTGACCCTCGTGGGCCGCAGAGCGCAAAAAATAGCGAAAAAATTTGTTAAGGGCCGCAAAAAAATTTGAAGACCTTTTTTTTTACTTGATTAATTTAATTATTTATGTCTCTGTATATAGTTTGTACCCTATCTATATACTACTTTATAACACAAAAAGTCTGAAGACCTTTTATTACTTGATATCGTTAATTATTTCCATATTTTACTTTTTTTTTCTTTATATTATGTTTTTTATCTTTATATTTTATATTAAAGGCTTGGCATTTTAGGACGACGCGCCGCCCTCGACGCCCTCGCCGCCCGTGCCGCCCTCGCCGCCCTCGCCGCGCGCCAGACACGCAATTCAGTTTGTGTTTTTTTAACCTTGAAAATAATATCGTTTGAATTTATAAAGAACGTGCCGACTGATGTGTGTGTGTGTGTGTCTGTGACTCTCTCTCTCTCCGTGCGCTCTTTTCTGGCGCGCGTATGTTTGTGTGTGTGTGTGTGTGTGTATAATAGTTAATAATGTACAAATTTGGATTTTATGCAATTTCTTGCACTCGTCAACCTGTCGTAATTATTTAATACACAATTTCAATTATGTATACATCATTTTAGATTAGCAATACCTGTATGACAATACAATTATTCATAGGTATATCAATTTTATTAGAAAAGAGCAATTGTACACAACAAATTCTTAGCTTATTATCTATACTATTTAATAGAAATTGTTCATTTAATTATATCGATCAACATTACTAATTACTTTGATTGTTATATACACTATTTTACTTAAAAAGATATTAATTTAAAATTTTTTACATACCTAATAATATTAATTATAAGTCAGAAATGGACATTAATAATTTTATATAAAATGTTCTATTATTAAGGACAGAAAATTCAAGTTATTAATATTTGTATACAGAAAAAAACAATGTAACACGCAAAACTACTAAAACCTATATAAGGTACAGCCTTAGAGCATATACTACTGGAGACAGCCTTGCCGCTCGGCCGTGCGAACAAGTGTGCTAGAGAGATAGCGTAAGAGTACTACCTCCTTTCTCTCTCGCTCCCGCGTGCTTATTGGTCGGCAGAGAGGAGCAAGTTACCGACCAATAAGCACGCGGGAGCGAGAGAGAAAGGAGGTAGTACTCTTACGCTATCTTTCTAGCACGCTTGTTCGCACGGCCGAGCGGTAAGGCTGTCTCCAGTAGTATATGCTCTAAGCGTACAGCTGATTAGGCTATATGGTTATTTTCTAATAAAATTGATATACCTATGAATGATTGTATTGTCATACAGGTATTGCTAATCTAAAATGATGTATACATAATTGAAATTGTGTATTAAATAATTACGACAGGTTGACGAGTGCAAGAAATTGCATAAAATCCAAATTTGTACATTATTAACTATTATACACACACACACACACACACACAAACATACGCGCGCCAGAAAAGAGCGCACGGAGAGAGAGAGAGTCACAGACACACACACACACACATCAGTCGGCACGTTCTTTATAAATTCAAACGATATTATTTTCAAGGTTAAAAAAACACAAACTGAATTGCGTGTCTGGCGCGCGGCGAGGGCGGCGAGGGCGGCACGGGCGGCGAGGGCGGCACGGGCGGCGAGGGCGTCGAGGGCGGCGCGTCGTCCTAAAATGCCAAGCCTTAAATCTCATGCGGGCCGCACGAAATGTGCTCGGGGGCCGCGGGTTGGACAAGCCTGATCTAAACTACCACAGAATATATTAATAATTAATGAAATCGATTATAATTCCCTTCAATCCACTTATCATATTTTGTAAAAAATTATTTCATTATTTCGTGTATTTTTTACTATAATCAAATGAATACGCTGTTGCCACATTGTCAACAATACTGTAATTTATGTGATGGTTTGGTAGTTAAATCTGGTTAGATCTTAATAACGGGATGGTCAATAATTCCAATTTTTTGTATACTGTTTTCTTTCATATAAATATACAACATGTCAGTTTTTTATGAAAAACTGACGCTACGTTTAAATTTTATCTAATAAAACGTTACGTGGACGTACGGTTAGTCCATATAAGCTGTGTTAAAAATATAAACTTTGAGATCGTTTTTCATAACTTTGAGATGGTCAATTTTAATAAAAATGGGCTATTTTTCAGATATTAATCTAGGGAATGTTCTTATGCAATTTAAACAAAATCTGACGAAAACATGTTTACGGACCAACTACCTTAAACTTGGGTTGTTTGTTAAACTTGCACGGGGCTAGTAGATGGTTACATATAACATATAAAATCATGTGAAAGAGGTGTGATTTTTTGCAAAATATCTTATGATGCCATGTGTAATTATTAATTTTATAGAATCTTTTTTGTAGTTAAATATTTCTGTACGAAGATATATTTCCCTTTACATAATATTGCTTCTTAAAATTCTAGCCATCGCCAATTGTTTGAATGCACGTGGTTTTTGTTTGACATTTTTAACTATGTCATTTGAATGAATTGGTTAACTAATGATAGTTTTATCAGGTCAGGATACCTACTTTATCGGTATTTATTTAAAAATTTCATTTGGCGATTTTAGCACAAGGAAGCACTTTACAATCGCTTGATAAATGTTTCATTTTTTAACGGATTTAATCAATTTTACTATGTTGTCTAGGAAAAAGTTCCAATTTAGATATTTAACAAAAAATATTTATGAAAATTTATAAAAACATTTTATGTTTTTTTTTTCTGTATGTATACCTACCTATATTTTTTTTAGATATATGCTTTTGTTGTAAATGGTTTCTACTTCGCTATAAAATTAAGTAGTATTTGGAATAATGTTTTATTTTTATTAAATCGAAACAAACTACATAAATAAAAACAAATAAAATGAAAATACACAAAAATAATAGGAAAACTTTGATATGCGTTGTACGGATCCACCATCTAATGTAAAGTTTGACGATTATGATTATTGTTACTATAAATACTGGGAACTAATAAATCCAACCAATAATGTTATGCGAAAATCGAATACGTATCAATGTATTATTGCGAATAGCCCGGATGCGATGTGCGTGTCCGACATTTTGACATCCTTCAAAGAACCTTTCTATTTAAAGGGTTTGTGTTTCAATCTGGCAAAAATACCCCCCTCTTATTCCCCCGATATCATTATGTTTAAATATATGTATATGAGATAGCGGTGGCTGGTGGTAGCCTAACTTCAATAGAGATAGCTGAAGGTTTTAGTTCAGATTTTAGATAAATAATATTCGATTTAAGTCACCTATTCGGTTTATATTAATATTGTTTATAACAGTGATGGCAAGACGCATATGTTCGATCTTATATCGGTTTTTTGGATAACTGGAGCTAGAATGCTAATATCCCGGGAAAAAATGATAAGATATTAGCATATATTACAAGATCCAATTGGTCAGATATGATGAGATATGCTTGGATCCTGATTTTGGCACGATCCAAGAACGCATTATAATATATTGTAATATATTGCAAGATATAGTTATATATTATAACATATACTAATGCCTTCTTGGATCGTGCCAAATTCAGGCTCCAAGCATATCTTGACATATATTACAATATATTAGCATACATTAGTATATATGTTAATATACAAGTATATCTCGACATATATAACAATATATTAGCATATCTGTTAATATATTTGTATATCTTGGCATATATAAAAATATATTATAATATCTTATAATATATGCATAGAGGGGGGGGGGGGTATCCATCTATTATCTATCCCAATACTACAGAATCGTCCAACCAGGGAAAACTCGTACTGAATCTATAATCAAATGTCACATATATTATATAATTAAATAAACATATAGCAGCTTCATTTACTTACGTCCGTATTAACTTACTTGAATGCACCTATGTAAACATTAGAGTTCGTTGGTTGCTTATATACTGATTCAAAGTGAAATCACACTGCTAGTGAGAGGCAAGTTACACCAACTTTTACGAACATAGTATGTATAGTTATTACATATATACAACATACTCGAATATTATTTAATCAATTAAAAAAAATAATCCATATGCGTATTAAGTAATATTTGAGGCCCGTATTAATAAAATAAAAAAATATATACAAAAACTGTATAGAAATATTGTGACTATTAAAGAAATCCGAAATATATGTATGTATAGTAAATAAATGAAGAAAACCATGTGACATTTGCTTATTAAATATTCTTTTAAAGTAATTTTCAGTTCTTCAGCAGACGGATCTATTTATAGATTTAGGAATTTTATTGAAAATTTTAATTGTATTGTTAACTACATTTCTATTGACAATTTGTTTACGTGTTTGAATAGATTTCATATTGTGTTTGTTTCTATGTTGTAATTATGGTCATTTATATTACATAAATCAGTTTTTTTTTATGAATAACTCATTTTCTAATAAATTAATACCTATCGATTATATTTAAAAATTTGTATTATATAAGCAGTGGACGGCAGTGTTCCCTGGGTCATATCTGGCCATAATACGAAGCAATTTATTTTGTATTTTGAGTATGTTATAGGTATAAGAAGAGAAGCACAAAAAAATTCCATATCTAATAATTAAATGTATATAAGCTAATACACATGTAACAAAACATTTTGCACAACCTTGTTGCTTAACACTCTAAGTGCGTGCACGAATTTTGAGATTTTGGCTGTAACGGAGTTTATATTTCTCTTACAAGTTAAATTTCGGTCTATTAATATCACTAAAAATTGTATTTTTTGAGAAATTATCACACCTGACTGGTGTGATCATAGAATTCAGTGATTATAATTTCAAAAATGTATTCATCAATGTTTGTATAAAAATTGTCAACACAAGTTGTAGAATTTTTAGATAAATGCGTGGGAACATCATTTTCAAAAAAAAGTTTCACCAAAAATATCCACTACCTATTTTAAAATATGATGAATGTCCTTTTTTGAAAACAAAATATCTCAAAAACTATTAAAAATAGAGTAAAACTAAAAGATATTAATTTTGTAGAGAAATGCATAAAATTTATTTTAAAAAATATTTCACTGTCCAAAATTTTGTTTAAATATTTTTGTTCTTAATTTATAAAATTATATTGAAAATTTGGGTGATATGTCAACTGTGAATTTTTAAAACAAAAATATATGTTACTTATAACTTTATCATTCCTGATTATATGGGCAATTCTAAATAAAATTTGCTTATTTCGTGAAATCAGAATATATATACAAAACTACATATACAAATAACGCGAGTGCAATATTAAATTCAAGTCAAGTGAACATTAGAAAAAAGAATGGTTGATATTTGAATTTTTTATATTTATTATTATTAATTTAATATTATTAAAATTCGTTGCTTATTTTGTTAATGTATAATAGCAATGCCAACATCAGGGAGGGAGACTGGGCTACCGCACGGGATGCCAGCTCAGAAGGAGCAATGGACAGTTACATGGAGAAAAATTTGGCTTATATTCTAGTCAAAATTTTTTCTCTTTAATCTGATTTTACCGTTTCAGGGTATTTAAAAAAATTTTATTCCATTTCTTCAGAATTCATTGCGATATAAATATAAAATTTGATAATCGTTTTAGTATAAATACGTGCTATCGATTTACAGTATCAAGTAATGATTATTTAGACTAGATAAGTGTAGGGCCAGCGGCCTTTTGATTTTTATTCAGTATTTATTTGTTCTTAACCCTTAATTACTCCTGTGAAATACCGTAACACAGTTACTCACGTGGTGTATTTTATACACCACAAAAAGCTAGTTTTTGGGAATTTTGATGATTTTATATTAATTTTTTTGCCCAATTGATATTATGTAGGTAGGTATTATTTTTGAGAAACTAAGATTTTTTTTAAATAATCCAACTAAAAATTAAGAAATAAATTAGAACGAAAAACTAACTAAAATAAATCTAAAAAAGTGCAAAAAAAAATTTTTGCTATCCGATTTATTGCAAGATGAATATGAACATTTTATTTTTATTGGTAATTTTTTTAATTTTGCTCTTTTGACAAGATGTCTTCCATCAGTAGCATCACTAATGTTCTCAAAAACACGCGGTTCTTCGCTTAGGATGCTGTTGCTTGTGCGTCAATACCATCTACATTTAATAAGTAAAAAATTAATACAAACTGCTACAATCCTCAAATTTTTACTGCCGGATTCCTATCACCATTGATATTGGTCAAATGTAATATTTTGTTATAACAAATGTTAATCATTTAATAAATTTATTAATTTAAAAAAGTAACAGCCACTTTATTTACAAATACTTTACCACTGGGCGTTTACCTAATACATAAAAAAAAAATTTTTTTAAGATATGATAATATATTAGCAGATATAACAATATATAAATATATATAACAATATATTTTCGCATCTGAGGGCTGATATATATTAAGATATGATTATATATTATCAGATATGTCCATATATTAATATATATTACAATATATTCTTGGCTATGATAACTCAAAAAATAAAATTTATTAAGATATAATAATACATTAGCAGATATATCTATATATAATAATATATTACAATATATTCTAAGCTAAGTGAACTCTTTTCAAAATAATATTTTTAAGATATCATAATATATTAGCAGATATATAAATATATAAATATATATAACAATATATTCTCGGATCTGAGGGCTAATACATATAAAGATGTTACTATATATCAAAATATATAACAATATATTTTCGGATCTTAGGGCCAATATATATTAAGATATTACTATATATTATCAGATATATCTATATAAATTAATATATTTTAGGCTCAAAAATTAAGATATTACCATATATAACGAGATGCGAACATATCTTATAATATCTTGTTATATCTTATCATTTTTTCCCGGGATACTAACTGGATTGTTATGGCGGTTGTTGAAATGTATACTAACCTTACCTTACCTGTCTTTTAATGTGTATATTTCATGTTTTTTTTTAAGAAGGTGCATTTATATCAAATAATCTATTAAAAATAGCTTTCGCACAATTTTATGTAGAAATATTATAGTATGTTCATACCAATCAGAAAAAAACAGCAACATTTTGACTGGTGTTAAGGCAGAATTACAATTCTTCATACCGAACTTGCTAATTCCCGTGTAGAAAATTACAAAGGAGCCATGGTTGACCCAGGCTTGGGCCAACACTAGCAAACACTAGGCCAAGATACAAATGATAACTTCGTTCAAGACTCGACCAAGACTTGTCGTACCAAGGCTGGCCCACAGTTGGCCCAATCTTGGGTGAAGGATAGGTGATCCAAAGCTCGGTATCTAGAAGTTGGCCAATTCTTAATTAAGGGGTTAGGTGTAGTCAGAATTTTCAAGAAATCGATTTTTGTTTTTTGCATTTTTGGAAGCTGCTACAACGGCTGAAGAACTATTTTATGGCCCAGGAATAGTTGACTCAGTGTAAGTAATTAAATAATACGTATATTACTTTACGTAAATTGAGTGTAAAACTTTAAATGCGTTTTTCTTAAAACTATGTTTTTTGAACTGGTGACCACTGTAGCTCGAAAACCGCTCGGTAGATTTTAATGAAATTTATACAGCTTTTTGAAAACATGAAAAACTAGTGCCTGATCGAAGGATTTTTTTTAAATTTCGATTTGTTATAAACAATTAACTGTTGGTTTTTTTCACGAAAATCTTGAAAAAAATTTCCTGAGGCTGCCATTTTGTTAATTTAAGAAAGAAAAAAAAAGCTTCGATCAGACACTAGATTATTTATTAATAAAACTAAATTTTTTTGTCCGATTGAATTTGGATGAATCTCCAAGGATAAGTGATGGTCACCGCAAGGAGCTTCGGTTGGAACTGGGTCAACACAAACAGCCATTACTTTTAAAATTATTAATGTTTTTTTTTTCTAAAATTTCTGTCAAGTAAGTCGAAACCTTATTTAATGATGCTATGTTTTTACTTTTATAAAATAAAATAATTTACTGGCAAAAAAAATTATTTAAAATTGTCATTTTTTCATGTCTCTGACTACACCTAACCCCTTAAAGAATAGGTGACCGAATTTAAAAAAACAACACTTGGTAACCCAATATTGGGCCAATCTTCGACCCACCGTCAAGGTTGGCTTTTCCTACATGGGGTAAGAGGTGGTCCTAGAGTAATAAAATAAAACAAATAGAATATTATAATATTAACATATTTAATCGAAAGATTTATAACGTTCATATAAAAATATTCTTAAAAAATGTTTACTGTTTCCATATGTATACATAAATGTATTTTTCATATTATTTTTTCAAAACTTTTTTTCTATTTGTTCGACAGTTGAAATGATATAGTATAAGAATTGAAGGTGAAAAATCTGTTCAACATCTTTTGAATTATGGATTTCTTTCCAAACAACAAAATCATCAATGTCTAATAAAACATTTCAGCAAAAGTGTTTTTATTTATTTACGATATTTTCATGCTCAGTGAGCAATTTCGTTTCTGTTCATGCAGTATTACATTTTAAATTATACAATTTAATGATGTATAATGTATATAAATAATGGTAGGATTTTAAATATAAAATTTTATTTCATAAATAAGGTAATACCTACATGATAGTATACATGGTTTATATATTTGTAATATTATCGGTACAAGTCTATATGACCTACCTGAAGGACAACATTCAAGAACAAATAAATAACTGATGTGACATTTCTCATTCTTTTTGTTGTTTTTCTTTAACGATTGAAAAGATAAGCTCGAAAGTTTTATTTGAATATCAGAAAAAAATATAAATCAACATGAAATCGTCAATAGGCGATCTTTAAACTGTTATATTTAAGTTAATTGAACTGAAAGTTATTTTTAAATATTTGTTATAATAACTTATAACTGTTATAGAGAAATGAATTAATTACAGAAAGATTAATCTGCGGGCGCCCTTTTTAATTTAGTAATATATATATAGCGTTAATTACGAGCATACAACCATTTTGACACTATTAATCAAAATCCAAGTGTAAATTTAATTAAGGGGTAAGGTGTAGTCAGAGACATGAAAAAATGACAATTTTAAATAATTTTTTTTTGCCAGTAAATTATTTTATTTTATAAAAGTAAAAACATAGCATCATTAAATAAGGTTTCGACTTGACTTGACAGAAATTTTAGAAAAAAAAAATTAATAATTTTAAAAGTAATGGCTGTTTGTGTTGATCCAGTTCCAACCGAAGCTCCTTGCGGTGACTATCACTTATCCTTGGAGATTCATCCATTATTTATTAATAGATAATCTAGTGCCTGATCGAAGCTTTTTTTTTCTTTCTTAAATTAACAAAATGGCAGCCTCAGGAAATTTTTTTCAAGATTTTCGTAAAAAAACAACAGTTAATTGTTTATAACAAATCGAAATTTAAAAAAAAATAAAAAATCCTTCGATCAGGCACTAGTTTTTCATGTTTTCAAAAAGCTGTATAAATTTCATTAAAATCTACCGAGTGGTTTTCGAGCTAGTTTTACACTCAATTTACGTAAAGTAATATACGTATTATTTAATTACTTACACCGAGTTAACTATTCCTGGGCCATAAAATAGTTCTTCAGCCGTTGTAGCAGCTTCCAAAAATGCAAAAAACAAAAATCGATTTCTTGAAAATTCTGAGTACACCTAACCCCTTAATTTGCGGTTGCTAAAAAAGGGCACTGATTCAACAACAAATCTGTGCCCGTAAGGAATGAGGGAAACGTTGAGCGCGTTCACAACGCGTGGATCCAAATTGATCAGTTCGCAGACATCGTGTTTGTATTGTATTTACGATTTGATCTTTTATTTTAACGGTTTCGAAATCATTATTATCGGAGTCAAAGTCACTGGTGATGTGTCGACGCGCCACATACTGATTCAGAATAACAAATTAGATTCTGATAATTCTTTATTCAATAAAGTTGTTTAATTAATTTTTAAGCATTGATTTTATGATATTTTATCACATACATTTATTTAAAAAAGTTAGTACTTAATCTATGCGTGCAGTAGTTAATTACCTTACATTATTTTCAACCCCATTAACTAAAATTAAAATTACAAGAAATCAATTAAAATCAGGCTAAAATTTCCAATGCATATTATGTATTATTATTATATAATTTAATTTAGTTAATATATTTTCAAAAGATAGTTTTATTTTTAATAATAAAAATAAATAGATACTGTTATACATAATTTGAAAATTACAATAAGTTCTTACGTTTTTAAATAAGCCCTTCGTACTAACAAGGGAACCTTTTCAAGTCGAAAATTCGTATCGAGTTTAAACTTTGTATATAGTTAGAGGATGTCAAGTTAATTAAGAAAAAAATTATCACAGCTGCGGTAAAACGGTTTGAGTGTGTGAAACACCTTTTTTAAAATGTGCAAAATAATCATATTTTTTCAAATAACTCTGAAACTAATGAAAATAAAAAAAAAATCTTACAAAATTTTCATGATTTTTTATGCTCTTTCGAATAGCGATAATCAAAATTAAAAAAAAATTAATCTATGGAAGGTGGGTGGAAGGTGGGGATTAACGGTTTCTTGTTTTCGAATTTTGACTGTCGCCATTCAAAAGAGCATAAAAAATCATGAAAATTTTGTAATGAAGATTTTTTTTAAATTTTCATTAGTTTCAGAGTTATTTGAAAAAATACGATTATTTTGCACATTTTCAAAGGGGTGCTTCACCTCCTGAAACCGTTTTACCGCAGCTGTGATATTTTTTTTCTTACTTATCTTGACCTCCTCTAACTATATACAAAGTTTAAACTCGATACGAATTTTCGACTTGAAAAGGTTCCCTTGTAAGTCACTGTATACCTACTGCACACAAGAATTGTTCTAAATAATTTCATATTTATACTGTTTTTCTATTTTAGTATTGTTTCGACATCTTAAATGTTATATAGATGGTTATTTATTATACTTAATATTGAATAGCTGAAAATATAAGATTGTTAAATCCGTATAGTATTATGTTTTTTCCCACATATAAAAAAATGTATAAATTTTATCGGGCAGTACCTGTTATAAACCACATAACACCTGTATAACCAACAATATGTATGAATTAATATTAACAGCATTTTCTTATCAATAATATGCCCCCATTTGATATCTGAAAGAATATAACCATATACCACGCTATGCTCGCATATTTCGTTTCATTCTTTAACCAAAAAACAGAATACGTCTGTCCTTTTTCAAATAGACAAAATAATGTACATTAATCCCACCTGTTTTTCGTATTCAATGCGCCGGACGATTGAAATTACAATCCACCGAACTCGTCATGCCAGATCAATATAAGCGTTGCGAGCTTTAAGCATAACAAACATGTTCAAATAAGTGTACTGTAAATCGCCAACATTATTGAATATGGTATTCTGTATAAATTGAGATGCAAGATACCAATATCATATATGAAAAAGAGAGATGTGAGTAGGCGAAAATAAGTATAGCGGTTATAGAATACCGAGGGTTAAGTTAAAAACCTTATAGGGGTAAACCAATGTAAATATACTCTGTTAGTTCGTTTTTTAGTTTCATGATACGAACAACTTAGATCAAATATTGTTGAAAAATATATTGTGAAATGGTTTTTCATTTTATCATAAGTTGAAATTGAGTTGAGAAAATGGTTTTTATATTACTTCTAAAATACAAAAAGTGATTCAAATTAATTAAGGAAGAATTTTTGACAGAATTATCGTTTGTGTAGTGGTTTAAATAAAAAGTGATATATTATATTTTTGTATTGTCGTAAGTAACAACAGCACAGTATTTTGTTGTAGATTTATGCTTTTTGGTCGTAGGTTTATAAAAATAGAAAGCTTATATTGAAGTAAATTTGACACTGTAGGTTGTTGATAAATATTGCAAATAAACTATTTGAAGATTCAAAATGTAAAGTAAATTATGATAAACAACGCATTATTATTATTATTACATCGATTATTTTTAAATAAATAATTTATAAACTGAAAACTAGGACAGTCCGACTACGAATGAAATACTAAAATGTTTTCCTCATTTGTTAATATAACTTTACTCATAACATCTAAAATATGGTTACTAAATATAGGTATATATAACTATACAAACATGAATATTTAATTACTATATCAATTTCGTGATTTTATGATTGTTTACATTCAGGATCTAAGAAATTATGTTTGGATAAATATCGTTATTGAAATGATTACTGGAGAATGTTATATTCTAAAAACTCTTTACATATATCTACATAGCTGAAAGTTTCAAACTTTATTTACATTTAAAATTGGCATGAATGTATGTACTTTTTTTTAGTTGAATAAAAGTTTTATACTAAATGTAAATTTATACTTTATTTATAACTTTAACTCTTGATTTATGATAATTTACATTTTTCTTATAAAGTTTTGTGATTTTGTAACTACAATGAAACCTCGTTAGTACGAGGGGGGAAACACGTACTATTGAGAAAAACATACTAAAGAAATATTTTAACATGGGGTCTTATGAAAGAATGCTGAGACCTAAAATACGTACCTACTATGGCGAAAAACGTACTAAAGCAAAACCGTTTAACGAGGTTTCATTGTATTTTAAAAACAAAATAACAATTGACTGACTCATCAACACACAACCTAATCCACTGGATCTAGATACATAATATTTTGGAGGTGTCTTCCTCTTAATGCAGAAGCATTCACTAAGAAGTGATCAAAATAACTCAAACTTTATATTAATATGTTTGTTTATCTGCATAACTGCTCATATTATAAGAGTGAATTTCAGACAAAATTTTCTTTAATTTTTTTTTTTAAGTTTAACCTTAATAGGGCTAAACAATTGTTTCAGACTAATAGCGCAAATGGTATTCAATTACATAAAATATAAAAATGTTCTTTCAAATGAAAACAACGCGGGCGAAACCGCGATCGGATCACTAGTTTATACCTATAATATGTATTATGTATATTAAAAAAATGCAGATTTCTGATAATAATTCTTAATCCTTTCGGCCTTGGCAATGGCATTTACCACCGAATATCTTCAGAGCTTTTATATTAAATAAATTGATGTGTTTTTTCTTTTTTATAAAATATATCGTTTCAAATAAATGAAAAATATACTTGTTTTAAATAATCAATACCAAAAAATATTTTATTTTTCTTAATAAAAATCCAGGGCTGAAAGGGTTAAATATTTTATGTGTATAAGATGTATCTAAAAAGATGTCAATATGGTTTATAAAGAGAGCCAAGAACAATTCAGAAATCTCAATTGAAAGATTTATATAGAGAACAAATATTCTCTTTAAAAAGTAAGTAATAGTAAACCAAAATGCGGAAAATATCAATGACATAAATTTAAATTCGATTTTACAAATCCTGTGGGAAATAAAACATGCCGTATAGTTGTAATTCCAGACCTTCCCAAACTGGGACACAATCGATTAGAGCTTGTATATGTATACGTATAATATAATAGCGTGAGCGGTCATTGGATTTTTGATGCTTTTATTGGGAAATTTGAGTGTGTGTGTTTTTCTTATAAGGTCAATGACATCTCGCATGTCGGAAAAAAAGACTGCTGTAATTTTTCATTTACTCATTCGTTAGTCTTCTTGTCTGAATATTTATTAAATTCGCTGTTGGTTAAATTATGGATATATTCGAAATACCGGGAGTCCCAGATAACTTTTCCAGAATGGGGATCTCAGTATCTATAAGAGATACAGGTTTGGTTAAATGAGATGAATTATATGTATAAAAGGGGTGAGTATTATTACACCAAAAAATATTCATAATTCTATGTGGTTTAGGCGGTATACCCAAAAAACTGAAAATTAGGAATTTCTTTAAATGGCTATAACTTTTTTGTTAAAGTAGATAGGTACTTTTTGTTTGCGGTTTCTATAAGCACTTTTTTTGTGTAGAATTGATTGGTGTATTTAGATTTTTTATATCACTTTTAGTTTCCGAGATACAAACCCTAACTTCAATTTTTCTTATGGGCCGCTAAGTTGGCTATAGTATATTTGAACGTGTTTTTTACTCTACTTTACAACGATGTGTCACTTGCCATATTTATTATCGAAAAAAAATTATAATATATTTCTTTCAAATAGTTCATTGTTTCAAATAATCATTTGTTATTTTGATTGTTGTTATTGTGATTTTTGTTTACAATTTTTGTTTTTCATGGCTCACTTAAAAATTAGTAATAAAATACTTCATAAATATCACTGATATTTAGTATTTCGACTTTTTTTCGATAATAAATATGGCAAGTGACACATCGTTGTAAAGTAGAGTAAAAAACACGTTCAAATATGCCATAGCCAACTTAGCGGCCCATAAGAAAAACTGAAGTTAGGGTTTGTATCTCGTAAACTAAAAGTGATATAAAAAATCTAAATACACCAATCAATTCTACACAAAAAAGTACTTAAAGAAACCGCAAACAAAAAGTACCTATCTACTTTAACAAAAAAGTTATAGCCATTTAAAGAAATTCCTAATTTTCAGTTTTTTTGGTATACCGCCTAAACCACATAGAATTATGAATATTTTTTGGTGTAATAATACTCACCCCTTTCATACAAATAATTCATCTCATTTAACCAAACCTGTATCTCTTATAGATACTGAGATCCCCATGCTGGAAAAGTTTGGGACACCCGGTATATGTACACTGTCAACTATGGTTTATATAGTATAATACATATAACGATACAGTAATTTATTGTTTTACATTGACTTTACTTACCAGCTTTATTTAGTGTACAAAAAACACATTTCCAGATTGTTTGATATTTGAAACTGTAAATTGGACCGGGTTTGGCTGAAAATGTTAAAGCATTCTGTATTACCTATATACCGTAATGTTCAAATTTGGTTCACATAACTGAAGATAGAGATATGTATAACCCAACACCCAATCAATACTCTATCTTTTTTGCACTAATGTTTATATAAAGACAAATATAGATCCAATGTACGCTCTCTTTTTTGTAAAGACTCGATTTTCCAATCAACTGCACAGTTCATTTATCTACGGTTGAAATCGTTTTTACTGCATCCAACTATATATTATATGGTAGATTGGTAGGTATTAATGTACTAACAAGAAAATAATATATAGGTTTATTTTAAATCAATAAATAGAGTAATTAGAAATTGTCTTTAGAGAAATGGAGAGTAAAAATATTATTTTATACTTGTCCAGAAGTTTTAATTTGTATATCAAAATTTTGGCAAAATTTCTTTTATTGTAAATTTCTGTAATTATTTGAGAAATTATCGTTTTATTATAAGTACATAAAGCTATATTACTACTACCAGTGTATTAGAATTAAACTATTATAGTATATAAAACGAGGAATAAATTTTTTATAACATATAATAAAATTTTACACCGCAGAACCTCATATAGGTAATGGTTCGTTACAGTAATTTTATGAGCAAGGTTTGCTATAAATGCCAATTTGGAAAAATAAACTATTTATATTAGGTATATAACGATAAGAATTATCACAGAAGTCTTTTTATTACAAAAGAAAAAAAGAAATTATTTTATTTTTCATTTTCTTTATTTTAATCTCCTTTCTTGAAATATTAATATTAAGCTTCTGTTTAAATTTTCATCTGATTGTGAAACAAATACATGAATCTCGAATAAATTGAATTGGTATATCTATACAATTTTCCAATATCTTGAAATTTTCATAAGAATATAATCATTATTACGGAATATAATTTCTCCCCGATTTTGCGTGTATTTCAAAATTGGTAAAAGCGTTTCACTAATACAATACAAACAAGAACGTAATGGCCTAGCTTGCCATGTATTTTTTTATCTCGGATATTTTAATATTTCCTAAAGTCTATGTAAAATATTATTATTACCATAGGTGGGCATTAACTCGTTAATCCGTTAATCGTTAATTAACGAAGTTAACAAAATGCTTAACGGATTAACTTTTAAGTTAACTCAAAAAAATGTTAACGCTTTTGTTAACTTAAATTTAACTTCCGTTAACCTTAGTCCGTTACATTGGTTGTTTGATGACAAGTATGTACATAAGAAAGTTGTCGAAATAGCGAAAAAAAGGTCTTAAAACATTTGGATGGTTAAATTTTCTGAATTTTAACACTTAAACGATTAACGGAGTTAACTTTTTTATTAACGAATTAACGATTAACGAAGTTAACATTTCGATTAACTGTACCCACCTATGATTATTACCTATATCAGTGTTTCAGTAATTCGTGATAAATATACCTACTATTTAATTCTGAAAACTACTTTTATAAAACTATTAAAAAAAAACATCTGCAGCGAGTTTTCAATTAAAGATAAACATATGATGTTGTGAACTTTATGTCGAATTATAATTGAACTCGATTTAACTTTCATGCATGATTTTGATATAGCCATCAAATTACAGGCGCGATTTTTTTACGGCTTTCACAATATATTTCTTTACCTACTGCTCATGTTGAATATATACATATAACCTATGTTACTCTAGGTCTAATCTTTTCACTGACCCCGGCGACCCGTTATGAAATATAAAAAAATAAATATTTAGAAAAAAAAAATTTTTTTTAATGTCCACGTAATATGAATACTTTTTTGCCCTTCAAGCGACTTTACCATCTTATTTCTTCAAAAAAGGTTACATTATTATTATTATTTTTTTTTTTAAAATTTACCAAAATTTTTCATTACCATGCCGCCGTACCGAGCCCCCTGAGTGCCCCTGGCACTTGCGCTACTGTATTTAATACATATTTATTATTATTAAATAAGAGTTATTTCCGCTAAATATTTTGATTTATTTTAGTACATCTAACATAATCTAGTGTCGGCGTTAAACATATGCAAACCAGAAGCTTGCTTGTATATACATACAATAAATCCATTGAAAAATACAATCTTGTATGTGGTGGCCAAAATTAATATTTATATTGCCAACACAGGCACATGCATATACAATATACATATCTTTTATAAAACTAATTTAAGTATAAGTACCTACGTACATATACACGTTAAAAGTTCCGATGTGTTTTGTCAATATGACACCCATAGTCACCGGTACACATACAAACAGCAGGCTCGCGCGACCGATGCACCATCACGGAAGTGCAACACAAGTCACTGTGTGGCTAGATATATCAATTAGCACATGTACTGATCTCGTGTTCTTTATACCTGCGGATAAAAGTTTATAGTTGCTGATTGTTACCGCTATTGCAGTGAAAATATTGATTGTTTTAATTTATGTAAAGAGCTATAAAATAAGCTTATTATACGGAAAAGTTTAGATTATATGAGTGCTTCAGTAACCAAATGACTGGTTAATGAAGTATTTTTCCCTGATTTATTATTTTTATAATTTTTATTCGCCTAGAGTCTAGACTATGTTTTTGTTACGTATTTTTGGGCACTGAAAACTAATTTGAAAATTAAAAAAACTTATTGAACGCTATTTTTTTGCTATCGTCAAAAAATAGAAAATTTATATTTATTTTGACAGCTTCCATGGGCTGTAATATATGTTTTGAACCAAATGTAATGTGAATCAGACTTTTCTCTTCAATTTATTTTTTTATATCGCTATATGACCATTTTTGACCGAGTTATTTTCAATTAAAACAAAAAAGCACACTTTTAACTTAGGGAACAAATGATTGTAAAAATTTCAAGAACAGATTTAGAAAGCTGAAAGTTAGTCGGTACAAAAAGTTTCATTAGGTTTGATTAAAAAAATTATCACGGCCCCTGAACTAATAAGGCTATCGAAAATTATATAAATTAAAATCCTGGTCAGTTTAAAAAATGTTGGGTTTGTCGATTGTTCGTTAAGTGGATTTAGTTGTTTTTGGCTTTTGAAATGACTCGTTTGTCCGATTCGTGACTTAATTTATTATTCGCGCAGATCAATATATGTATTCATAAATCTTGAAAGCAAGGATTACTTTCATCTCATTTAATATGAATTATTGCTATTCCACGTAAAATGCGGACTTCCTGTAAAATGTGTCTGCCTACATCGAAAAATAACTTTGTAAAAATGTAAATGTACTTCATTAAATTAATTTTTACTTTGCATTTCTATTTAACATCATTCTTGTATGGTTGGCTACGAAAGTAACTGAAGCATAAATGTTTAATCCTTTTTTTGTTAAAAAGGTAAACAACTCAACCAATTGGTTAGTTGGAACTTCCCATCTATATTTTTTGAGATTAAAATATTATATTAGTTATGAAATTTAAATAATTAACATTTTTTTCAACTAAGGTTCACCCACAAATTGTTGTTATGGGATATCAAAAATACTTTATAATACATAATACAGTCGAAATTGGTTATAGCGATATCGTTTAATACTACATCGATTTTAGCGACTCATCTAATTTCTACTGACACTAAAATAACCCCTGTTAAAAATAGTATAAGTATCTAACAAATATGTAAAATATAAATAATTTTCAGGGGCCCTGGCCATATGGCCCTTCTAGCCCCCTCTCTATATGAGCGTGTATACATACGAATATAAAATACATTATAAGTGCTTTGTTTATTTTTGAAAACTTCTACATTTCCTTTCTTTTACAATTCTTTCTTAGAACACATTTCTTTGGATTATTCCCAGAGGAACTTGCAAATTCATATAATGCTTGATAAAAATTTTAACGTAAGGAAATGTTTTTACAATTTTTTAAATGGACTATCTGAAAATAGGACAATTGAAAACGTACACTTACATATATTACAATTTGGAGACAATATTGAAATAGGCACTTTAGTTAAGAGATTTCAAAACGTATAATATTTAGATTTTTAAAGTCATATTTTAGTTTTATATTGCATTTTTAGGGTACCTTTTAAAATTGTTATGTAAGCTTTTGCAGTCATTGCCTAAACATACGTATGTATGTATACACTTGATTCCTAAACTGATCTCCATAGTATTGTTAGTGATTCCTTTTTTCATCAAACAGTAAACATAATCAAAAATCACTGATCAACCGAATCAATAAGGATCGATCCACACTATCGAGCCGGTCTCAGTCAGGTCTCGCTCAAATCAAATTTGATATTCACATTATTGCACATTATTATTATAAGTTTAGATCTCGGTTCATTTTTTATCAGTTTGTTATTATTCATTAAGTAATCATATTGTAAAATATATTTTAAGATTATTCACAGTATGGATACAATCCATGCCAGGTTCGATCACATTCTAGTAAAATATTCTTTGATAGATTGTATACTGTATTGGAACGTAATTGGACCGAGACCTGAGCGATACCTATAGTGTGAATGATTTCGTTATTTATTGTTTATTTTTTAATTAGAAAGAGCCCGGTCCGATACCAGCTCGATAGTCTGGGTCGACCCTAAAGCTGTTGGAAATAGCAATTATCATTATATGTACGTAATATCATTAATATATGTATGTAGGTACTAGGGTTCTTAGGGATATAATATGATATATTAGTTATGGATACGGATAGATTTTGATTTTAGGGATATTTTTTCTTTGTTTCGGTTTCGGATATGGATTTTTATTACTTATTCAGTGTTGGGCATTTAGTTCAATTAATGATTGAACAACAACTATTGAAACTTTAGCTGCGATTAGCAATTTGTATTTTTGATTGCAAAAAATAATTGCCATTTTTGATTTTACAAGTAGATCAGAATAGTTTGGGTTAGTTTTGGTTTAGCATACGGAGTTCCGTATCTTCTTTAGTATAAACGTAACTAATATGTGTATGTTATTTTTAGTAAAGTAATAATATACTTTCAATGAAAATATGCGTAGGTATTTAATTATATTTACCCACCAATTATATATTTATATTTAGAATGTCGATATCTGTTTATTATTCTTACGTCTAAAAAGTTTTCAATTTATTAATGTCATCTAAAAATAACAATTGCGTTCTTGCTACAGAAATATAATCAATAACACGTAGCATACGTGAATAATTCAGATCTTAATTAATCGATCGAAGAATGCAATATTTATTAGTATTGGTCAAACCCTTTGTTTCGAGTTAGGTTACGGTATGGCATGGGAAATCAAGATTTGAGTATATAGACATCAGATCCGATCGAGATACTTCAGAATGCGATTTAGTTAATTAATTTTATTTTCAAAAAAGTGCGCAAGAACCAAATTCATGATATACTTAATAATATATCTTGGACATACTGTCAAATATTTTTTGATATATGATCACCTATGAATCTGTATTTTAATTCTATTTAACATATATAAAAAAGAATAATTTTTTTCATTTTTTATGGTTACCTTCACTACTGCTACTTCAAAAAGGCCAGTAGTACATAATAGATAATTGCAAAAATATATTAACAGTCAACTGTTGATCGAATAGATTCTTCATATCATTGGTGACATTTTCACAATGTGTGGTGGTTTCAATAAAGCGAAGTTGGCTTTGAAATGAGAATGGATCAAGTTGACGTGCCGGTTTATAAATAAGTTCCGGTTAGATCGGGGTGGCGTGGACAGATACTTTGCATATCACACAAAGTGTGTGTTGTAATGTCGGTAATAATATTGATTGGCGGGAAGCAACAATGTGGATAATGTGGATATCCATGATAGAGATGACAGGTTTTATTCAGAGTTTTCAAAACTATTTATTTAAATTTTATATCAAAACGATACTTTTTGGTGTTGTTATTTATAGTTACTTCTGCAATTAATTATGATTTTATGTTAAATATTTTCCAAAATATGAATACTTCTTTAAATTTAAAAAACAAATCATCAGACAATATTTATATTAATTTTGATCTGTGCATAGGTAATTAGTATTTTTTATTATGAGAGCTGAGATGATGCTAAAACGATCACTCAAATTTTAACGAGACGAGATCATCTAACATTTCGACAAGACGAAACTGAAATGATATCGACGAGAGTCTTGGTTTTAAAGAATTAACAATAATACGTATAATAAACGATTTGTTATTTTTTTTACTTATTACATTAGAATATATCATAATATGATAAAAAATATTTGTTCGTTATTATTTTCACGAGACGTGACTCAAACTACCTAACTTTCGAATCGTCTCATGTGCAACCCTATACATTATATCGATATAAAATACATACTTTGAAAATATGAGTTTTTATGACGTCAAAGGATTGAAATAAATAATTTCAAATACCACTATAAATTTTCATAATAACATAAAGCATTAAAAAATTCAAACTAAAACTGGGTAGTATCTTACTTTACAATATAATATTTCATATTTTTTTCTGACACCTGTCATATCCAGAATATTATTATAATGAAAAAATATACCTCGACATATACGTAGTGTAATATAAAATAGATCTTTTTAATAATTATTATACTCTCTCTGCTTTTATCTGTATCTAACTTTATTAAGTTAGTTAAATTTGATGTATTTTTATGATGTTTTTGATTGTTTTGTAAATAAAGTTTTAAAGTGGAAAATTCATCTGAATATAGTTTTCAATTAAATTGTTTATGTATATTTTGTATAAAAAAATTCCTAGGTACCATTATTATTAATAAATTACGGTTATTATAACTGTCTCATTAGGGTTATTATTATTATTATTAATATTATTAATCTCACTTTGTCGTCCGTCCGTCCATAGAACTACATATATAATCTAGAAACTTGAAATTTCAACTAAACATGCAATGACAAAGATGTAAAAAATTAGGGTGGGGTGGGATAATTAGAATACATAGGGCTTAATCATTAGAACTTTATATATTTTTAATAGGTATCACGAGAGTAAATATACGATTAATTTTTTCTATGTATTCTTTAAAAAGAGGTTGTTTAACAATTTTATATGAAAGATCAGGGTGGCCAGTTTTTGGATAACCGGGAAAAGTCAGGGAACTTTGCTATACAGGGAAATGTCAGGGAATTTTTTATAAAAATGCAAAAATCACACAAATTCTCGCAAATATTTAAATAGTTTTATATTAAAATTTAAAATAAAACATGTGACCTTTTTTTAGGTTTTGATCTAAATTTTAAATAAAAAACAGCGAAAAACTGTACAAATTCTCCAGGAAAACCGGGAAAAGTCAGGAATATTTGTTCCAGAGAAATACTGGCCACCCTGAAGATTAAGTAATTAATTTTGGAGAAATTTTATTCTACTAGTTATATGTAGATGCTAGAAGTGTTAGTTCATCTATCATATATGCGCGTGTTTTAGTTTTTACCTCAATTAGAAGGTGCGGCCGTCGCTTATCACTAACAATGTTGTTAGCCCTACTTAAAATATTAAAGTTTCATGTAATCTTCGTTAATGATATGCTGAAAGCATTAGAAGCTTCCGTAGTCAGTCGCGTTAATTATAAAAGAGGTTAATTTCATATTACAGTATATATTATGCTTATATTTTCATGTTAAATAAAAGTTTTGTTTTTAATTTTATACTGTGACAAAATTTCATGCAAGGCATAATGATATTATTATAATTTTTAATATTATCTTTTATATGTATTATAGTATTATTTATAATTATAAAATCCATATCTTCTATCTCAGACTATAATTGTCTTTCTGTAAATCTATATACATACATACAAGATTAAAGTGAATAAGATAATATTTGTGTATCCAAGATTACTTCACGTTTAACCGACTCTTGCTTTGAGACGTTATATAGGTCAACATGTCAAAGTATCGAACCAACGACCCCTCCAGCGTCTTCGGCATTAATAAATAAAAAATCCGCCCGCTTATAAATAATACACAAACATCACGCACGCCCACGCAATGGAATATTTAGTATAGATGGAATGCAGGGGTGCCAAATATACTACCCAACTATGTCATTTAAGTTGGAACGTGTTGCGCTTTACAAAAATTGTTTGATCCTTTTAGAAATGATAGGGGTTTATTTTTAAATTATTTTTTACAGTATTGTATTTTTCAACCGCAGTGTATCACGAGTTTTGTCGAATAACCAACAAAATATGAATTAATAATTATTGAATTCGACCTAAGGAAACATCAATTAATTATGTTAAATTCATGTATCCAATGTTTTTAATGCTATATGATATTATATGTATATTATGTAATTTTTATGTTATATAATGATAATAATAGATGAGTAACCATCAACCGGTTAAATGTGAAAACAAAGGCCAAAAAGAAAAAAAAGTTAAATTTTCACCTTCCCCCTTGAAATAATTCGTAAGCTTTTGTAGACTCTGCTCTTTTGTTTACGTCAATTCTCACCTAGTTTTATATGAGAATTAGGATTTTCAATTTTAGCAACATCAAAAAATTATGTATAACAATAAGAAAAGAAGGGAACTGTTTATTAAAAATATGATATCAACTGAATTAAATATTAAAAAGATAAATTTAGGACACAATAGCAACTAGCAACTGTCTATATGTATATATAATGTACATCTATTGCCTTTTTAACTATTTTTCATTATAAAAATCGTAAATATTTCGGCTTCTATATGAGATAAGGGGTTGATTTTTTCCCAAGTTATAACCCCCTATTTCAACAGTGAATGAAATATTTTTTTTGTTTAACTTTTGTATGCTACTGTATTTAAAGGTTGAAAGGTTGCTTATTTTATTATATTCTATGTCAAAAACATCAAGTACATATACAATAACTAATATTCGATTATTATGTCACGTTTCGTAAAGAGTACAAAATTGTTAGTGTGATACAAACTAAAAGAGATTTAGAGCCTGGTTTTGAAACATTTCTTCATTTTAAAACGGAGTATCAATCTTATATGACAGTTCTCTTTGTGTTTTAATAGATAGTTGTGTGCACAGTTAGTTGGTTTTTACCGTTTTTACTCAGGGTTAGTAAAATACACTTTAGTAAATATTTTTTTATATACCTTTGTTTTTACTTCCTATGATTGAAACTATCCTTCAAAAACTCCAAGATAACTGTGATATAACTTATAGAGCAAGAGCTGACTGCAAAAAGCTGGCCTATCGAGTAACAGCATGAAATGATCTTGAAAGGCTAGTACTTATACAGACTATCAATAAAATCTTATACTTAAACAGAAATGTTTTTTAAGGGGTAAAGGGGGGCAAATTCTAGTTTTTTGCAAATATCTCAAAAAATGATCAATTTTTCGAGGAAAATTGTTATGAAGAAAATTGTAGCTTCAATTCTACACAAAAAAGGTATTTATACTTTTTTCGTATAATCAATACTTTTTAAGAAAACTGTTAATCTTGAAAACGGGGTTTTCACCCTTCAACCCCTTTTTTAAGGGTGTTGCACTACTTTTCGCTAGTCCGGGTTATTTTTTTCGAATTCTACACCCCCAAATCTATAATAATCAATCATAAAATTGCTTGCCCCTAAAAGTTCGGATTTTGGCACTCTTCACTGCACCCTTGACTGGGTTAACAGTTTACTTAAAAAGTATTGATTATACGAAAAAAGTGTAAATACCTTTTTTGTGTAGAATTTTATGTTACAATTTTCTACATAACAATTTTCCTCGAAAAATTGATCATTTATTAGATATTTGCAAAAAACTAGAATTTGCCCCCCTTTACCCCTTAAAAAACATTTCCGCATAGGTTCCGCCCAGGCAGTATAAGATTTTATTGATAGTCTGTATAAGTACTAGCCTTTCAAGATCATTTCATGCTGTTACTCGATAGGCCAGCTTTTTTGCAGTCAGCTCTTGCTCTATAACTTATATCACAGTTCTTGGACTATAGATACCCCATTTGAAATTGTTTGCAAGCTTGCAAATTTGTTAACTCCTTTATAATGCCAGACATAAGAATATTTTAAATTAAGGTTATATTTATAATTTAAACAAAAATAACATGAATATACAATTATTCTACAAAGCTCTTTAAACCTGACAATGAGTTTCACGGTGGTGTATTGTCTCAAGATGCATTTCTTCTCACGCTAATTCTATTTGACAATGGTGTGTGTCAAGGTAGTGCATGTGAATCACGACGAGCAGGGGACGGGGGGGTGTTTTTAAAAGATTAGTATCCGCCCTTGTAAGCAAATAGCGGCGGGTAAATGCACGATACACCCGAACACGCGATTTACAAAACAACAACAAACCCCCAAATGTGGTGGTGTTGATGATTCATGGAAAAGTTTATATTTTTTAGAAATGCATATTAATTTTTGAAGGGGTGGTTATGAGTAAATAAAAACAAAGATTAATATTTGTTATTTTTAAATGAGCTATAATTTTATTAAATTTGTTTTGTATTTAAAAAAAAAATGATTAAAAAACTTTTTCAAATACATTATTAAGTTATCCATACCTTCTGTGATTTACTCATACATACATATACAGGATGATTCAGCACTGTCGTGCCAAACTTAAACCGTAGATTAAGAAAAATATTTTAAGCAAAAAACTTCTAATGAACATGTGTCCGGAAATATTTCGTGAGGGAACTACAGGCCTCCAAAGATTTTACTAAAAATGAGTTTTCATTTAATATCTAGAGAACCCTTTGTGATAAAATTATGAAATTTGGTATTCTGTTTAGTATTAATAAGTGTTATCGATTACTCATATTAACTAGTTATAATTTAGACTAGAGATGTATGGGGTCAGTGGGCCCATCGATTTTAATCTAGTATTTTTTGTTCTTTAATATTTTTATAAAGTTGGGCACTTATTTAAGGTTATACGATACAAAATACACAAAAACATACTTTACTTATTTGTCATAGAATAAACCGTTTTCGAGGAATATCGATGGAAAAGAAAGCTTGCAGAATTTAACATAATACGGATGCTTCAAATTACAAATAATAAATTTATATTCTTGTTCTATGATAAAAATTAAGACAAATAGTTAACATGAGTATACCTCAAAAAATGCATCCTTATCAACAAATAGCCATTTTTAGTTTCGTTTTTTAGTCAAATTATTAAAGTACATAATACAGTATTACAACTGGCTATAGATCTTAGAAGTTTTATATTAGGAGGTTTCTTTATATGAACTTTTTTTCCTACCTTTAATCATAGAACAAGAATATAAATTTATTTTTTGTAAAAACGGTTTATCCTATGACAAATAAGCAAAGTATATTTTTACGTATTTTGTGTCATATAACCTTAAATAAGTACCCAACTTTATAAAAAAATTAAAGAACAAAAAATACTAGATAAAAATTGATGGGCCCACAGGCCCCATACATCCCCGGTCTAAATTATAATTGTTTAATATGAGAAATCGATAACACTTATTATTACTAAACAGAATACCAAATTTCATAATTTTATCACAAAGGGTTCTCTAGATATTAAATAAAAACTCATTTTGATGAAAACCTTTGGAGGGCTGTAGTTCCCTAACCAAAAATTTCCGGACACATGTTTATTGGAAGTTTTTTGCTTAAAATATTTTTCTCAATCTATGGTTTAAGTTTGGCACGACAGTGCTGAATCACCCTGTATAAGTATAACGTACTGGGTTGCTTGGCGTTTAATTACTTTCATATACGGTGCTGCAAATGTTATACATAGTTAAAATGTTTTGCTCGCGGCAACTCTCGCATGAATATGGATATAAATTAACTTATGTGTTAGTTCTTGATATCTACTATCCCGATACAAAAGGTTAAGTAAATCCGATTAATAGTTTTTGCATTATATATATTTTTTTAAATAAACGGAACTGCCTGGTATTGTTCTGGAATTTATAAAATTGAAAAATAAAATACATAAACGTAAATTTATGTACAAAGATCAAAATAAACATTGACATTATTATATTATTTTTTTGTATACATATATCATAAAAGTAGTGACGTTAAAATAACAATAATAACTTATATTTGTATAAACGTCAAGAATTTATTGAAGAAAAATTTTTCATGTAAGCTTTCAATTCATAACATCATCGTCAGACTTTTAAAAAGAAGAAATTAATGGAAAAGGTGTTATGAATCTCAAAACATTTTTTTTAGATTTATAACACCTGTCTCATTTTTTTTCAAGAAATTCATGAGGTTTATGTAAAATTTTATATACAGTTGATAAACGTACGTAATTGTTGTATTATTCTATATAATTTTATTTTATTTTCAAAAAGGAATTTTTACATAAATATGTATAGGGTGTAGCCCAGTGGTACCAAACTCATGGTCCACACAATTTAATCGAAGTGAGTCTGCCCCCCCCCCAACCCTTTGCATAAAGAATTATAGAAATTTTAAAAATTTATTTTTTTACTAGTCTAGTATCTTTTGAAGAAAATATTAATTAATTGTAATTTTCAACGTTTTAAATTTTTTTTTTTTTTTACTCAGACCGCATTGTAGTCTTACAGGCATGCAGCTCGTAGGCCGCGTGTTTGAAACCACTTATGTAGTAAAAAAATGTCAAGAAGAGAGATTGCAAATTATTTTTTCAAAATGACAATTAAAATACTAAAAACTCTTCTTTTGGAAAATAAGAAATTAAAAAAAATCCAGTAATATTGCCAATGTACTAATAATGAAAAAGTTGACCTAAAGCTGAAAAAATTCAATTTTTTTTCAATAAATTTTCATTATAATCAGGAAATTAATCTTTCAAAGATCTATCTTACATCGCATCTTCCCGTTATCAACATTTCGGTTGAAGAAGTTTAATTCTCTTCAATTACTTCCATCTCCCATTCAGCGCACCTGTTGAGAATCGTGTGTTTTGATTTCCGAGTCATTAAATTACATAGAGTTGTGTGTGATATTACTTTAAATCGTGCAACTCGAACAAATGTCGCTATTACGTAGCGTAATGAAACAACATTACTCTCTGTTGTCGAGTGGGTTTTTAATCGTTAACTTCGTTAAAGATATAGTCATTTAAATTAAATGAGTCTATGTTTATTTTCCTTTTTATACAAAGCTATGTATTTTTGCGTTAATGTATGTATGTATGTATGAGGTGAAGGTATCGACTATAAAGCAATGTTATAGTAATTTTTATAATAACATTTTACATATCGATGTGCTTCTAGTAAGTGCTATATTACCAGAATAATATAAAGGAATAAACTTGTGACCTTATTACAGAACCACGCATTTGTATATAAAGTAACCATTGATTATTTTATACAAGTAAGTAATTAAATTATTTTTTAGATTAGAAATTTGGCATGTATTCTGCAAGCCACTAGATTGAAAGATAAATACGTTAATGTTAAATATCGCTAGTATTACTCTTACAATTAGTAAAAAATGTTTTATTCAAAAGTTGTTCGAATAACATGGGCTATTGTGATATGAAATAAAATATATACTGTTCTATTTAGTAAAAAAAACTCTATCAAATGCGCGAAGCGAGTGAAGGTGCTATCTTAATGGTCATATGAAAAAATGAAATTATTTCTGATTACAATTTTTATGATAATATAATTAATGATAATTCAAATAATCTCGTCTCGTTTCAACAAATTTTAAATAGTTTAGTCTAATGAAAATTTAAGCCGGCCTCATCTCAGGATTCTCAGCATGAAGCTCTTCAAGAAATAGTTTGTTTAAGCCTGTTTTAAAGGTTTACGTAGTTGTATATACCATATAACGTTATTGTAAAGGACTTATGTGTCCTTTGACAGTTTCCAATTTACTCTGTTGTCAACCGACATAACTACTGTGCATAATTAATTAATTATAACTAGCACTTACATATATTACTTACATTATACTTATTAATTAATAGTTAAATAATAATGTTGAATTTTCATAAATTATAGAATTGATCTGATAATTTATATTTTAAATATATATTATGCCAATAAGAAAATTCGTTTTTCGTTTACACAAGCCTGGAATTATAAAGAATCATCTTTGAAAATTACCGTTTGAGAATCACCGATCTATAACCATATACTCACTAAACAGTAATAACATTATATTATTTAATCACAAAAAAGTGTTTAAAGAAACATGTTGTATTTTAAAACTACACTATAATAAGTAGATATAAATCTACTCATAAGCAGAAATTTAGCTTTCAGCACGACAAAAAAAGATGTTGTATTTAAATATTAACACCAAGTGGATTACGTAATTTTTTACTGAAAAATCGACCCTCTTCCAAGAATGTTTCTTATAAATGTTAGATGTTTTGTATGAATATTTAAAAGAAAACTGCGACAACTCGTATAATTTCGACACATTAAACAAAAATATGAGTTTATTCTGTGATACAAAAAAAGTCTTGGTCCTCGCAAGGAGGAGGGGGTGCTTCCAGGATTCTAACCTGAGGGTCCGGACTAAGGGAGAAAAAAAAGTCCTTCAATGTCATCTACGAAAATTTCTTAGGGGGCCTACCAACAATTTTAGTCTGGGGACTCGTGATAGGATCTGGGAGTCAGGGGGAAACTATAGTTGTTTTTTACACCTGAGAATGTTGTTTATTATAATTATAAATCATGTTCAAGCACATTTTATATTTGTATCAGTAGTTGCACTATATTTTATAGTAAATATTGTTCTACGAGTTCAACATATTGAGGACATATTTCTTGTTTTGTTTCTGATAAGTTTGTCTACAAAATAAAAAGTGTCGAAGCTCTTTGAAAAACTCAAGCAATTCATGGTACTAAGCCTTGGTAAAAATCACAGCGTTTGCGTTGTGCCAAGAATTCAAACCGTGTAAATGAATGAGCCTGACACTTTGTTAAAGAAGTTTGAATTCTCAAGGTCGACGCTTCAACACTGTATTATTTGTCAAAATTGACAAATTGCAAAAAGTAGACTGACAAATTGGCATCTGAATGAATAAGTAATTGACCATGTTGAAAATTTTACAAACTTACAAAACTAATGTTACCATAAATAATGACAGTCCTTCCAACTTATCCGAAACAAAGCAGTTGGCGAACGCAATAATTATACAATTACTACATGTATACAGCAAATAGGCGGAATAGTTTCGTATTAGCATGTTCAAAGCACACTTGTTTAACAAGGCAAAATAACAAAACACTAGTGAGAACTTCAAGTGTAGAAAGTGTAGGAGTCGAAATGACACCACGCCGTATGGTAAGAGTCACGCATAGTAAAGCGTTCACTGTGGTTTATAAATATGTGTTTGTATATTATATACAGGGGTGTGTCTGCAGCACTGCGTGAAGACACTTTGTCAAGTGATTGATTGGAAATGTGACAAAACTTTTATGAGTAATGTGCTTAGGGTTGGAGTTTATTGGATCAAATACAATATTAGCACTGTATAGTTACTGTAAAATCTATCAGAACTTGTTTCCTTTTTTCTAGTGTTTTTAAAATTTACTGAAAATAATTGAGGTGAAAAATAACTAAGTTTTCGATCTGAATCAATTAAGCAAAACAAATTATTTGTCAATTTATGCATTTATGTTATGTTATCCGGAATTAGTAACTATGCTCAAAAAACCGGTAGCCGTGATGCAAAATATACCTTATTTATTAACTACATAAACAAGGGTTCTGTTCTTCTGTAGTTTTTGGTGTAAGCATTTAGATTTGAGTTAGTTTTTATTAATTTTCATAATATATCGTCCCTTAGCTAACAACACCGCGTAAGTCATTTTGACCAACTTTACCGTATGTATGTTTTATATAAGCTACTGGCTTGCGCGCTGTCACTATTTTTTGAATTTTGGTCTCTTATTGTCCGAAACGTCTAAAATGTGATTGGTAGATCGACGCGCACTGAATAGCTCTATCAAATGATATTAAAATGTAAAAACCGCCAATTTTCGACTTGAGCGTTGTTGTAAGCTAAGGGACGATATGTACATAGATCAAAACAATCATAAAATAAAAATGGGTATTCATTATAAATTAATAGAACATGATACTTGACAAAGTGTGCACAGAGTACTTACAGATCATCCTCTGTACATATATCGAGTTCTCGCTTTCTAAAATCAATTAAAACATTTACATAGCGGATAAGCAATGGAGAGTGAACAAAAGATAGCTCCGACGAAAGAACTCGTAGAAAATGGTCCTTTCGAAGATTATTCAGTTGATGGGGTAAGAATTATTGTTATCTTGTAGAGTTTGATATAAAAAAATGAAATATGTACAATATGTGAGAGGAATATCGCAAAATATCACAAAATATGGAAAGAAATGGTATAAGGAATTTTATAAAGGAAGTTGTGATATTGATTTCAAATCCTTATATTAAAAATTCAGTTAAAGAATATTGAATATTACAGTCTTAGCATCATATAATTTATAGCAAAGATATTGACTTCTGACATTATCTTCTATAAAAATATGGTATTTTATTATACACGACAATTTCGTAAATAAAAACAAATACAATATAACTGTATCAAGTCATAAAACTTATTTATAGTTACATTATTACATCAATTCTTCAAAATAATTATATACTAAAAGAATTCAATAAATAAAACAGACCACCAACATCGAACTAACAAGAAAAATATATTCATATAAATGACAACTTAGCAAATCAAATCAGACGTTGTAATAAAATTGACCTATAAATAAAATTATAGGTACATGATGTATGATTATATAACATATAAAATCAAATATTTTAAATTATAAAGTAATTGGGTTTAATAGATATTTATGAATCTAATTCTGGATTCCATATGAATTGATTCATCATCGTTTAAATTTTTAATTTTATTTTATTTCTATAGTATATTGTTAAGATTCTTGATGGCTTAACTTTTTACATTGCCAAATCAATATTATCTGGAAGAAAATAGAATTTAAATTTAAAAAAACTGAACGAACTCATCTTCCAAATGTCGACAGGCTGAAAGCCTAAACATTGTATAGAAAACGAATTGTGATCTTAGTTTGTATAAATTTTTAACTGTATGAAAAAACTCTGTGGGAAATTAATGAATTTTTTATCTGAAAATCTTGGGAAACTAGTTTTTGTTTCGAACTATATACGAACTTTTTACTATAATCTATATAACTTTGAATAATGCCATTTTTTGTACAGTTTTGGTGAGTATATATTATGCTAGCAAAAGTTAAGTAAAAAGTAAAGCTTGAACAAAAGTTTGTTTAAATATACCAATGTGTCTTTTAAAGCGAATAAAAAATCATAATAATTCATAGGACAACAATATTTACTATATTTTCTTACCAGATTGTAGATATACATAGTTAACAAAATGCAAATTTAATCGTCCTTCCGTGTTTCTATAAAATAATTACATAGCAAGTAAATTCACGTATTTCTTTCCCAAAGTCGGTATAATTGACGTATCTTCTTCCCTATAAAGATATAAATTAAATTTCAAACTGTTGCCTATATGATAACATTCAAAACGCAAATCATTTATATTCATGTAGGTACGCATACCACAACAAATCGTTTTAGCGGCCTATCTAACCACAAACTATATCAATATACAGGCAATGGTTACTCATATTATCTCCCTGTATAAAATCATATACATAATATAAATGAACGATGATACACTAATACTAGAAAAGACAAAACCTAAATCAGATTAATACCAAGTTTCACTAATGTCTGTTAGCTCTGGCAGACCATTAAAAGCTTATTTTACATCTCAATGCTGGACTCTGATTGCTCCGTTTGAAAATTACAAAGCTGTTAGAAATAACATAGTTTAATGAAATTGGGGATAAGACTAGAAATATATTTAAATATATCTTTTGTAAGTTAGAACATTCAGCAGCTTCTTCTGAAGCTTGCCCAATTGCTGTCTTGAAAAATGTTTTAAAAACAAATGCGGAGTCACGAATATGGAATTTTGAAGCTATTACCTTCAACCAAATCATTTAAAAACAAAATATAGCAAATAAAAACAAAACAGACATTTCAAATCAGGACATGTTACGACTGGGTAATGATATATAGACGACATATCCGAACTTGTGTCAACATCACATCGTATTTAAGGGTTGATACTAAATCAACGTAAACCGGCGCACACGCTACCCCCAACCCCCGTGAGTGGATACTTTATCCCGCGGTTTGATTTTTTTTCTCCAGAGATGTCGCCACCAGGCACCAATCACTTGTAAAAACCAAACCGCGGCGTTTCGTCGCATAACGGATTTATTGAATGTTGTGTATGTCTGTTTTTTTGCCTCTCTTTCTTTATTTTTTTCCTATTGGGGTTGTGTAAGGGCATGCCGGATTATTATTGAAGTTTTTAATACCTTCATATAATAATTACATGTTACTTTTAACCTTTTATAAGAATAAGAAAATAATATCATAACTTAAAGATAGACGTTTCATATATAGTTTATTGTACATATTTGGATTATTTGAATCTAAAACAAATTGTTAACGTGTTATCTAATATTACTTTAAAATCCGTATTTCAAAGTCTAATTAAGACCTAAAGTTTAAAAAAAATGTTGTATCTTCTGAGGAGGGGATAGATACTTTTAAAACGTCCCTATATCTAGAATAAAAATCTCAGAAATAACTGTTTGAATTTAGAAAACTTAATTAATTAATAATGGAACCTTTTTATTGTATTAATTCAAAGTGCAGTATGCAACAACTACGTACTACAAATATTATAATGTGTATGATTATATAAAAAAACACGACAAAAACAGTAATAAAAAAGTAAACAGCTTAGAACATTTAAATTTAAAAACTGTAGCTTACGTGACTGTAATAATTAATTACAACAGAAATTATTCACTTAGGTGTATGAACTTTTTGTTTATAAAAAACAACAACTCACTCATTTGTGCTACTTCCCTATACCTATAACATAAACTGTAATAGCGACTTAAATTTAACCCCTTAGCGCTCGATATCCAGGACAATTTTTTTTATATATATCTGATGTCATATTTTGCTGAAGAATCTATAACAGTATTTTATATTTCTGAAACACTAAAATGTTGTATACAAAATATGATTATATTTACGCCGTAACATGAGCATCAGCAGAGGGAGGGGTGAGTTAACGAATCCCCCCGCTGGAAAATTTTGTACGTAAGCCTGTGCATCAAAAATTCAACATTTTAAATAATATTAAATAATTATAAAACAATTAGAATCATATTTGAGTAATGTAGGGTATGTAAATATCTATTGATTTTGGTTTTAGTACTTGTATCAATGCCTTACTTTATAGTACACAATATTTCATAGAGAACTTCAAATAATTGTATGCCATCAAATGGTTAACTAATATAAAATAACGTATGTACATGATACGACAGTCCAGCCTTTTTCATTCCATTAATAGCTAGAAAGTGAGAGATAGGGAGCAGCAGCACATATACATACATACTCCGTTTTAAATATAATATAATAAAGCTAGAACTGTATGATTAATGACGGGGCCCAGCGTCGCGTGTAAAGAATTACACTGCAAGTAGGACACTCGAGTACATGCGAATATTTCCAGGCAATGCTCGTACATATTCGCAGCATTGTTTCAAGTAAAATTTTGAGCGAATTCCATCGTGTATATTTTATGTTTGAAATTATGTTTTGCACGTAAGTAGGACTGGAGTGAGATGTGTGACAAAAGATAAAGATATATTTATTGTCGTACCCTTGAAATTGTTTTAAAACAGCTTGAACTATTTCGTGAGATCTTACGTTTATAGTTTATATTAATAATGATATTATTGTCATTCAAATGAAATATATTTAAAAGTATAAACTAGGTTAATGTAAACTGTTCGTAAAGTTTGGTATTATTTAGGCTAGATATTAAATAATATAGGAATACACAATGTTATTAATCGATGTTTCTCGTATGTGAAGCGTCAATTTTTACAATCTATTTTATTACCAATTAGGGACAGCATCAAACACAATCGAACTACAGTAACTACCCGGCGTTCAGGCCGCTCGCTCCACAGCAAATACCAGGCAGTGGAGGTCCTCCTCGACCTCTCGCTGCTCCACAAAACGGTGCTGGTGTACCTCCAAACGTTATACGACAACAGGGACCACGGTTACAACGAATAGACAGTAGGTCATCGATTCAAGCACAACCGAGACCTCCGCTTTTGCCTGTCGGTCAGCAGCAACCGCCAAATAATTTACAACAGAATACAAACTTTCAAAATCTGCAACCGAGAATACCACAAAGTGCACCACAAGTTAGACCTCAGCCACCGAAGTTAATTCAACAACCACCCCAAAGACCAACCGGACCACCTGGTGCTCCGATACCACAAAATTTAGCACCACGACCAACTGGAAATGTTAATCCGCCTCGACCTGTCTTAAATCAGACACCACAAGTAAGAAAACCACCACCGCCTCCTACTTTTGGACAATCTTTACCGCCAACTTACGAAGGCGTTCCAAGTACTATATCTCCACGACCCACTGTTTTTCCGCAAAGGTCTCCCACTCAAACTAGTGTGAGACCTCCTGGAGTGTTTCCACAACAACCTCGTGAACCTGGTGTTCTTTCGAGACAGGCAAGTCAGTCGTCTCTTGAAGGTGCAAATTATCCAATTCTAAGAAATTCTTCAATGGATAATTTAGTTGAAAAGAAAATACTTGAAGGAAGTGGGGTGCCAGAAAATGTTACGGCTACATCATATGAAAGTTCGGAAGATCTTAAAATGAAAAACAGAAGTTTTAGTGTTAGTAATCCTACTGCAACTGAACAGATGACTGAAGAAGAACGCAGAAGATCAATGAGTGCTGTCATGGGAAGCAATGTAATGGGGACTGATGGAAAAATGCCTTCTAGTCTAGCTTACATGCAAGAGAAAATGGCGAATATTGAAAACAGTGCACCCAACTTATCAGAAACACCAAAAATGCCAAGTTCCCAAAATGGGAAAGATATTCCCGAAAGACCAGACTCGCGAGCATCTTCTATAAAGGAATCTCCTGTAAATTCAAGACCTCAATCATCATTAAGAAACTATCCTATAGATGGAAAGAAAGATAGAGATGATGACGAAGATGTGATTATAAGAACACCTCCAAACGTATCTAAATCAGGATCACCACTACCACCAAAACCTAAAACAGATAATATTGGATCTTACACTCCATCACAAACACAGGGTAGAACCTCGCCTCCACACAGAGCTCGACCTGAGCAATATACTGGCCAAATGAGTCCCCAACCGACAACTGGATCTCCAACATTTAAACCTGCATCAGAAAGTCCTACTGGTTACCAAAGACAAGAATCAGTGTCTCAACTACAAAAAGTTCGAACAGAATTAAACCAAGGAACAATAAGTCCACCTCGGAATGAAAATATTGATAGAGATGTAAAGAGTCCATCTCCTATAAGTAAATCTCCTTCTCCCCAAATGTATGATAAAGATAGAATGGGAGCTCAGATGGGACCAAAACAAGCACCTGCTGGTTACGGGAGTAGACCAAGTGGTCAAGAAAATGTTGAACCATCCAGGACAACACCTCCTCGTCCAGTAAACCAGAGTCCAATTGAGAGGCAGCAATATGAAATTAAACAAGAACTTGAACAGCGGAATGCCAGGGTTTCTTCTGGTATGAAACAAAGCAGTACTTTCGATAAAACACCTGATAGTGTGACATCACCAATGAAAGACGTTACATCTCCCGGTGTGCCCAGAACTCCAACAGGTGGAGTTGGTTCCAGACCTCAGTCAAGGTCGATGAGGTCTGACGACGAAGGAGTTGTTGAAGCTAGATCGAATAGAAGCAGTGCCAGACCTAATAGGATATCAGTCAGTCGACATAAAGGTTTGATTATATTGAATGTTCTAACATTTTTTTAGTTTCTTGTTTAATAATTTGTATTTCTGGAACAAAACCGACGATATTTTAGTATATTTTATCAATTTTATATATTAAAAATATTCGAAGACACATATTTAAAATTTATTTTTACTTAAGTATGCAAATCAATAATAGTGCTTTAATTAATCTTTTTTTCTATTATTTTGACAGAAGGAGACAATGATAGTGGAGTAGATGAATCTACACAAGGAAATGTGAGTTGTTATTTATTATTAAATTTTACTACATATATCAAACAACAAAAAACTTTCCATTTAAAAAAACTTTTGAAGTTTTACTAAATGAAACTTTTTGCAACAATTTAAATAATATTCACTTATTTAACATATAAAACTATTAGAAATTACGTGTATTGATTTGTGCAGGACTGCAGCAATGGTGATGCATCCCCAAAGAAATCGAGCAAAATTCCAAGCGCCAGAGGATCGTCAGCGACCACACCGACCAAAGGTACTGCACCAAAGACAAGGTCAGCGAAGTCACCAAAAACACCCGACAGTGCAGCTCCGACACCTGTGCCACCGATCAAGAGTAAGTTATTTCCTATTTTATTCGAATTTTCTTAACCATTTTTTTTTATTTTTAAGTTCATTATATTTTATTCATTGTTCACTGCTTATAAAAAAGTTCGTTCAACAAAGCCAATAATAATTTATACAATGGAGACGGGTTTTTATAATAATGTCCCTAAAAAATTTATTTACTTATTTTAAATAACATTTTAAATTAATTAACTCCAAAAACTAATTAGCTTAACATAGATTGGTATCAGAGCTATATACGATGTTAAAATAAACAGAAACTAAATCATTCAATAATAATTATTATTGTTTTAAAGTTATATGTTTTACACTGTAAAACTATTGATTATCACTTTCATGTTTTGTTAATTGTGTTTTGTAATGAGTTAAATGTTATTCCTATCAAATAAATTTTGGTTCGAGTGAAGGGTTTACAAAACTACGAAAATTTATGTTTATTTCTGATTGTTCAATTCATATAATTGTCATATAATTCATATTTAGTTAATTATAGTAGTAGATACTATACATGTTTTCGCTATTTTCTTTATCCTATCATTTAAATAAATATTTTCAACATTTTTACTATTCCATCATTAACGAATATATACATATGTTACATTTGACTTTTGTAAATGTACAGAAGTTCCAATGAACAAGATTCAAGTAGGCGCTGCTCCGTCTCCCAATCTAAAGGTCATACGTTCGAAGATTGGTTCGTTGGACAATGCGAGCTACAAACCTGGAGGTGGTAAGGTTAAAATAGAAAATAAAAAGCTGGACTTCGCTAAAGTGCAGCCGAAGATTGCTGCTAAAAACGAAAAATATGAACCAAAAGGAGGTGATAAGAAGGTACAAGAAATTATATGTTTGCGATAAATATAACATTACGATTCTATAGGCAATATGTTATTTAATAATTTACTCGCAATTTTTAGATCCAGCAAGTAAAATTAAAGTGGGAAGCTAAACCCAAGATCGGTTCACTCGATAACGCCACCTACAGACCTGGTGGTGGCGATAAGAAAATAGAAACAGTTAAATTAGATTTCAAGGAGAAAGCTAAACCAAAGATCGGGTCGAAGGACAACATCAAACATGTACCCTCTGGTGGAGACGTAAAGGTAAAATAAGAAATACAAAAAACACTTAAACACATACATACTCTTATACTCTCACACATACACACACATGATCATGTTTATTAAGAATTTGGTTTAATAAATATATGATATAAATATAATTATATTATATTGTGACATGTTATTTATAGATTTTACTATTTACTACTTTACCTAGTTTTAGCAAAACTTTGATATTTGATTGAAACACGTTCAAATTATGTCATATATTTAATATTAATTATCCTTGCACATATTTTATGGACCTATTTTTGAAGTGAATCAATTTTCGAAATACAGTTTGAAAAAGTCCTTAATCAGAATTTAAAATCTTTTTAGTTTAAATTTCATCGTGCGTTTCAATGGACATAACAGCTTTATTTCATTAAACCCTGTGCTTAGGATTTTATTTTCATATTAAACATTTTGCTATAGATGTCAAATACTCTGAAAAATCGGATTTTGGATGCAATATGCTTTTGAATGGCATCATAGAATTTCTTTTCAATTGTGTAAACTTTATACAGGTGGTCACTTTCTGGAAAATCGGGAAAAGTAAGGTATTTTCACTAAATTAGATTTTGTGTGACAATGCTTAAACCTTGCCACGTCAGCTCGATTCCACATTCGCTCTGAAATGTTCTGTAAATATTTAAACAATTTAAAAAAAACGCGGTAAATTTTCAAAAATGATATTTTCAACAAATAATTCTGTTTTAATATGTGAGGAACACATATTTTTCATTAGATGAAAACCAACTTTATTAATCTTTCGTTTTTCTTTAATAATGCATAAATAAATTGTGCTGTAATATCAGGGAAAACTCTAAAAATTGATCTGGAAAACTGGGAAGAGTTGGGGAAATTTGTTCTAAAAAAAGAGTGACCACTCTGTTATAATCCTAAACTCTGTGTAAAAATTAATAATATTGGAATCCTTATACCGTGTTTAGACCAGAAAGACAAGTAACATCAACTATAAATTTTTAAATACGAAGTGTTTTAAAAACACCGCATTACAGAAGAATATTTAAAAAAAAAACTATTTTTACCAAAATTAAACTTTTTAATATTATACCTTTTTTTTAGAAATACTTTGATGCTTAATTTATTTCACGGGTGTTTATAATTCTTCGATTTATTTGATGTCATTAAATATTAGAACACAACTGATTTAATTTAAATATAATGACAAATTCTGATTAATTTAAATATTTCAATTATTTTAAAACAAATATACATTTATATCGAAGTTTTGCTATATGTCTGAGCTTGCATGGTTGGCTCATATTTACATATACTTCCCGAGTCGAAAAATGAAACTCGTTTTGACGGTATTTATCTGACAATCCTTTGATCTTCATTTAACCGCTTAAAAAAGAAGCCTGGTTTCAAAGTATAACTGGTAAAGTAAGAATAAAACTTTGAAAACGGATTTCTGAAACTGGTCTCAGCGTTTTTAGAAGTACTAAAAGTATATAGGTTTTGAAATTGTTATATATATATACTACTTATGTTAAACGTTTGTTAAGAAGACTACATGGTCTAGTGGTTAACGTGCTAGCTTGTAGATCCGATGTTCACTGGTTCTAATCTTGAAGTTTTACAAAGTTAACTTTTTATTTTTATTTACAATTGTTTTTTTCATGTACATATTTCGGCTACCTCTCGTTTAATCGTGGATTTTTTAGGTAAAATATATTGTTATAGTTGACATGTTTCTGGATTAATAAATACAGTTACGTACACTGTAAATTCAATGATTTGTGATGTTAAATAAAAAATAAAACTATTGTTTTAACAAATTAATTATTAAAAACATATACCTACCTATTTATTAATACATTTTTTTTAGATTAGTTACGGCACTGAGGTATGGATTGCTTATAATTTCTCAGTGTACTAGCCGTAAACCGTATCTATTATTGATAATACTTATTAATGAATTAGTTATAATTTCAATAATAATAATTTCTATCATATATACTAGCATAATTTATATTTTGCATAAAAAAATCGCTAAAATTTATTTACAAAACAATGTTTATTCATCATTTAATCCAAACTTTTTGATATTTTTTTTAATTAACGAAATAAGAATAATAAAAAAATAAAAATATCATGTTAAATATTAGAAAAAAAAGTAATCAAAAAGTTTGGATTATACTTATAAAAAATGATGAATAAACATTGTATTGTAAATCATTTTTAGTGATTTTTTATGCAAATTATAAATTATGCTAGTATATATGATAACAAATTATTATTATTGATATTATAACTAATTCATTAATTAGTATTATCAATAATAGATACGGTTTACGGCTAGTAATACCTTGAAAAAGGTTTCCTAATGATTTATGCGATTTTACCGTAAGATATTTTGAAAGAGAATCAAGAGAACCTGTTTCATAATAAATATGGAATAAACGGACAAAACTCATCTTTTTACCGTCAAACTGGATACCTTTTAACATACGAACTCCATTACTATAAATTCCGGTTTTAAAGTATCAATCTTACTTTTTATAATTTATCGCAAAATACCTTCAAAGCAGGCTTCATATTTCGACTCGGGTTATAAATACATTTAGACATTGTAGACTGGATATAAAGAAACATTGCGATTGCATGGGTTACATTACATTCTGTAACTATACATCTTACATTTTTTCAAAGGAAATTGATTTCATTGTTTTTATGAAAATTGGAAATATGGTTGGTATATGTGGTGGAATGCAATCATTTTAATGGCGTGTCATTTTCTTTATCAGAATCACATTATGGAAATTTCCGTGAGAATGTAAAGAATGGATGGAAATTATTGGCCACATTTATTGATAGTTAAAAACAATCTTCTTTGCCATTTTCATGTAGATTTAATATTTTTAAATAAATGCGGCCTTTAATTTATTGTACTTGGATTGCTATCTTTTTGGTAAAGTTGTCATTTGTTTTCTTCAAAGAAGTCTATAAAATAAAATAATTTTACTTTTGTGTTTTTTACAACTTTATTATGTTTTTCTTCATTTTTAAATTAACAAAATACTATTTATATTTAGAAATCCTGATTATAGTAAAAAATTGGTGATATGACGTTTTTAATATTTTTTGTTTGTTTTTGTTTAGCTATTCATTTACCTAAAGACAATTTTACCATCTTGAAAATATTCTCGTACAATATACATACAAATTTTTAATTAAAGTAATGCTAATGCAAAAAATATAATGTCTCTCTAATTTATAAAATGATTAAACTAACAAATTAAACAAAATGCACAATATTATTGCATTGGTTTTCAACTCTTGGGCTAATGGCGCGTTTTACTGTTGTTAAATTAGACGAGTGCCTAAAACCGCGTCCTAACAGGGGTATGGGTCAACAGAGGGTTCGAATAACATATTTTTACAAAAGAAAATTTTGAATAAATAGTTTTGGAACCACTGGTTTAGGCAAAATTATAAATTGGAGAAATGCATTAGCAACAATGAAATATTCAATTACATTAATTAGTTAGTGTGTGTGGGAACTTAACGAATGGTGGTGTAATATTTTGCATGGTTTCAGAAAATAAAAACGTTTGAGCCAACAAGTAGATGATTTTCTGCTAGGAAATTATCTATCATTAGGAATAATAACTATGTCATTAGTTTGGTCTTGATATGAAGATCACAATCTAGCATTTGGGAAATTAGATTACATGTATATTCTATGTTAATTCTTATTTATAAATGTATGCTAATTCATCTTGTTTGGCCCAGATGTTAAATATATATTATATACTCATATAATATATTTTTGTGTTGTGTAAATTAGAATGTAAGACAAACAGAAGAGAAACGGTATTAAAAAATATAATGGTGCTTCTGAAATGAGGATTTGAAATAATTATAATGCTGGCAATGAATAAAAACAATGGATGCTACATATAGCGAGTTTATTTTCTTTTATCACAAGTACGCTTTTTAAGAATAAATAAAAGAAAGGAAATTCATTAATATAATATTAATTATTATATTAAAATAAAAGTACTTTTAAAATAAACATCCGTTGTTTTAAATAAAATCCAGTGGTATGACTATATGAATTTAAATTGGGTTTTCTTAATTATGATTACCAATGTGCAAGGGTGGCTTTGAGGGGTGGGGGTAATGGAATTAATTAATATCCACCTTCAAAATTCGATCTCCCTTAATAGCTAATCATTTTCTAATAACAAAAGTGCAAGGTGGCACAAATAATGTACGTTTATTAAAGTTTTAGATTGTAGTATATATAGGGTGTCCCATGTTGCTTCAAAAGATCACGAAATTTCTTCGAAAATGATTTAATTTAGAGATCTAAATAAAAGTTATTTTTATGTGTTTTCAAAACGTCGCGTCGCTTACATTATCTGATGATTATATTTTCATTTCTAGACAACTATTTTTATGTCTAATAAAAGTTATAAAGATAATAACAGATCGATTCAACATAAAATGAGCTTTCCAACAAGATCTAATGTGTAACAGAGAATCTAAAAAAAAGTCTCTTTCGAGTTTAACCCGATATCGATAAATTTCATGATCCTTTGGAGGTATTATGAATTATAAGACCCAAGAAAAGATAGATTATAATAAATTATTTTCCATTCCTGGGTATAAACCTCGACTCTTGGATAGAGTGAAGATTAATTTTATTTATAAAAAAATAAGAGTAATTTAAAATTTCTCCTTCTGCCACTGGTTCGCCTAAAGTGCCCTAAAGCATGGCATGTTAGATTGAAGCATTTTTTGTTCTTGCTACAAATCCTGACTGTTTCTTAAAAGGAATATGAAGAAGAGGCAAGTATTCGGATGATAAATGTCGCTTATTTTGTTTATATATATTTACATATGTAACTAGTAGGGGTATGTTGGGGGTAAGTAAGCATGCTTGCACGAAAATCTACTTATTTATTTATATTATTTCATCTCTCTTCGCTCGTATCTTGCATGTTTTATTATAAATATCTTATCAAGTGTGGTATCATTTTTGAATTTATAAGATATGAATAGTTGAAAAGGCGTTCATAAATGGAATGTACTTATTGGTTATTTCCTCATGAAATATTACTCTTTCTAGAGATTACTATAATAAAAGTTGATACCGCATATTTGAAATTGAAGAGATTGTGGCATTTTTATACTTTTTATTGCGACATATATGGTACCAGTTATCGAATATGTACATACTGGCTTATGAACGTCTTAACACTACTAAACACATACATAAATACATACCTACTTATACAAATATATATAATCATACAAATATACAACATCTTATAGAATAGATATACAACAATAATTTCTTTCGTCAATAACATACAAAAATAAATCAGTAATAAATAATAAAAAAAACTATCTATCATCGGTTTTCTTGATCAAAATATGACGATCCTTGGTTATGAATATCAAAAAAAAACTTGACTTACATCCACGCACCCAGACGTAATAAATATTATATAATTTTTATATGTTGCATAGTAGTTTTAGAATATAACTGTTCTCCATAGATATGATCAAAACTATATTCTTGCTCTTATTGAAACTACTATGAAGCATATAACAGTTATTTATTTTATATGGTAAATTATACAGTGTTGAAACAATTGTAGGAAATTTAAAGTACGTAGGTATAGTGTTAACTAAAATATGTAAAAATAATTCAATAATCTTGGATCCACGAACTGATTCTTCCAAAGATATGAATGATTATTAAATTTACGAAGTTAATTTTACAGCGAACTTTATAAATACATTAGACGAAGTTGGGAATCACTTAAATCTCTGGAAGACTCATAAATTTTCAACACCCTATAAATGTCACTATTGGATGTACTATTAAACAAATATCTTATGTAGTTGCAGATATATGGTAAAATATACTCAATTAGCTCTAATCATATACGCAAAGGGTAATACGTATTTAAAATTTGTATATAAACTGTAAATAATTGGTTATAGGTAAATTAAATTGAACATGTTGAATTGGCTTAATTTTGTAAATTTGTACATACGTATTATATGTATTTTGTATGATCCTGTGTAAATACACTAAATGTCCTTCAATGTCCTTGTAAATATCAATAACTGTCTCTGTACATATTATAATAGGAGGTGTGTTCATTACATATAAGGATATAGATTATTTATCGTAGACACATATAAAATATTCGGTATATAAGTATGTATACCTACTTTTTAGAAAACAATTTTTTTATTTGGGTATATACTCATTACTCATAGACATTTTAGATTTTAGAAATCATTGATACTTGAAATTGTATATGGTATTTATGTATGTATATTATTTTTTCTGATCGTAAGATATTTTCCAAAATACTCAAAAATCGATCTATTAGTGCATTTCGAATGTACAAAAAAATTATTGAAAATATCCCAAAAAACCCCCGTATACACATTTTCAATAATTTTTTTGTACATTCGAAATGCACTAAATAGATCGATTTTTGAGTATTTTGGAAAATATATTCAGACAAATTTCGGCAAGCTCGAAAATGATTTTAGAGGTATGGTTCCATTGGCAAAAATACTTGTTATGGCCCATAGTACCAGTATCGCGAGTTGCCCATGGAGTGAAATTAATTTACCCACCCTAATGTATGTATATGTATATTCAAGTTGCTATTAAGAAAAAAATATATTGAAATTTAAAACTGGGAATATTTAGTTTGTTAAATGAATTAGCTTTGATTTTTTCTACAATTTCTATATTTTATTTCAATTATATTTATTTTATACATTCTTTTAAATTATTTATTATTATTATAAAAATCATCAATTATTACGAATAGTGATTCATAAAACATTATTATAATAACGTTTTATATTTTTTAAGGAAAATATTTTTTTCTTAAAATTTTAATTTTATATTATTCGCCAAATTAAAGAGTTGTCCAAAAATGATTTATTTATAATATTTTAAGACAAAAACATCTAATATAGTTACTTGTAAAAAAACCTTGCCTTATTAGTCTGTTATATCGACCCAAACAGCCAAGATTATCATAATGATGTCATGAGTGTAGTCTTCGAGCATATACCTACTAGAGGCAGTCTTACCGCTCAACCGTGCGAACAAGTGTGCAAGAGAGGAAAGTGCAATAAAACTACATCCTTTCTCTCTCGCTCCACGTACTGATTGGTCGGCAGGGAGAGGCAATTGCTTCCTGCTATTACCGGTACCAATGATCACGTGGAGCGAGAGAGAAAGGATGTAGTCTTATTGCGTTTTCCTCTCTCGCACGCTTGTTCGTAAGGCTGCCTCTAGTAGGTATATGCTCGAAGAGTGTAGTTTTTTTAGTTACATATATCAAAGAGAAGATAACTTTATTAATACTTTATTATTTCTAGTCTGAGTTAAAAAGCTATTTAACAAGCAAAATATTTCGTATGTCTTAATTTAATTTAAAACTTCTACAGTAACATAAAACATCGTATTCCTTATATCAATCAACACATCTCTTATCTTGTCCCGTCAGTAAAATGACAAAAAAAACAATTAGATGCTATATAAGAAAAAAACTAAATTCACTAAAAACACCAAGCACACCAACCGCGTGCTGCTATATCTGTATCTCTCTCTCTCTGATTCTTTATCTGTCTTACCTTATCTATCTCACTCTAATCGCACTGGTTTGCACAACAGATCGAAACTAAGAAAATAGAATTCAATGTATCGAGCAAAATCGGCTCACTGGACAATATGAAACACAGGCCGGGCGGTGGCGAGAAGAAAATATTTGATGACAAAGAATACCTGAGACAAATGTCGGCGAGTGGGGAGAGGGCAGGTTCAGCGATTTCCGGAAGCCAGGTAATGTCACCACTAATGTCACTTGTGTTGTCGCTGCTCGGGAATGCTGGGTGGGCTGTTGGTGGCGGTGGCGGGGCACGTAATGTCTGATTTTTTTCAGTTTGGTTTTTAAAACAGCCGTAATGATAACATGGTTTAATGAAATACAAGAACTTTGATTTTAAACTTGCGTGTTTGTAAGTTTCATCGTTTTAACTATAGACTAGATCGTTTACATACAGACACACATACGTAATTGAATTATATTAAATTCAGGGACCATAAAAACGAGTAAATCTGTTGAAGACTCGAGTTCTATTTTTTTCGTGATTTTTATGCTTTATTATACATTAGGGTTTTTCGAGCTCTTCCACAATTATTATTTTTTATATATAGGTATTTTTTTTCATTTTCGTGGCGATGAAAAACAATTTCATAACGTTCATTAAAAAAATATATTTTTTCAATATTTCCCGGAGAAAATATAGTTAAATCCATTTTTATTCTTCAAAGATTCTACAAAGATATAAAATTTTATTCGACCAAATTTGTTTATTAGGTCATGATAACAAAGGTATGTGACAAAAATTATCTTTAAGTACATTAGAAAAAAATGGACGGAATAACGATAAAAACGACCATGTTATCATTATTATTAATTAATTACAATTTAAAGAATATCACAGAATAAAAACACAATATTATAAAGTCAAAAATATATTAATATCTTATTTTAATCGATTTAAGAGGGTGGACCATTCGTAAATTAAACATGAAAATATTCTAAATTTTAATAGAAAAACGCGACTATATTTATTTCTTAATTGAATTATTTTTAATTAAATATTTGATTAATTCTTTTAATTAATATCCTATAATCATTTTTTGTGTCCTCTATTATACTAAAATTTGAATTCTTATAAATTAATTGTGTTTGTCTTCTTTTTATATTGTGTCTGCCTACACTTTAAGAACAAAAATTGTATAGTATAAAAATTGAACAATAAATAATCAATTTTAACTATTCGTACGTTTTATTCTGTGATAAATCATTTTGGATGCCATTTGCCATTTTTTATGAAGCAATACGGTATAACGTATAAAAAAATGTTGTGTTTCTTCTTTCTTATCGACAAAAATTGCCTTTTATTTTTATTTTGCAGAATTGTAGTTTAAATACGCTTATTTGTGGAAATGTTTTTTTATTTATCGATTTTTTTTCAATTTCAGTTTAATAATCAATATTCTTTTTATCGTATTAATATCTGATCTTCTAGATTTAATCGCCATCTTATTGATCATATTGACTAACTTTTTGTAAAAGTTAACAACATGATCGAAATAACAAATTGTCTTTTCACAAGATAAACAGATAACAAATGTTTTAAGAGTTATGGACTTATGATTTAGTCTTTTGACTTGTGCAGAGATAAACAATTGAATGCTGCATTGCTTTCAGTTCGCACAAAAACACTCTATTTTTTATTTATTTATTAATGAATGTAATTTTTATGATTTTTTCTTTCAGCCTGAGTATATTTACACATATTACTAGCTAGAAGTTAGAATTGTGTCTGTGTACATTGAAAGGTATTTTGCGTTTTACATACAGTGTGCACCAAAAGAGTGAGCATGGCTTTTTTTATAGAAACCTGTACCTACCTAAAAAAATTAAAACGCATATTTCCAATATTCAGTTTTTGAGGTTTATTTGATTTTGTTTTATTAGATTAGTTTGTATTTTATTTTTTTGAAGTCTAAATAATTAATACTTCAAGATAGCATTTTGAAAACTTAAAAATTAAGAAATATTTACTAATCACGTATAAAAATACAGTATATTAGATATGTATGAGTGGGGGGACAGTCAGTAACAAATATTTATGTATCAATCATGGTTTTTTGTCGCCACAACGTCTTTTTTATATTTATTTCTTTAAAAAAATCAAATTAAAAATTCTGACAATGAAATTTTAGTTTTGGTGCGCAAATTTCCATTATTAACTGACGATGATAACCCCAGTCAATACAAACCAATTTAAATCATGTCACAAGTTCAGTAATTTCACACAAACACTCATACACAAAAAAATAATACGTCGTTGAAACTGTCGAACTGATTGAACTTTCTACTCCCCAATTATAGATCCGAATTAAGTACTGAATCCCGCCCGCCTAAACCCTTTTACTGACAATGTATTTGCCACACAGAGTCCAGCGCCATCTAGCGGCCGCACGTCGCAGGCCGGCCTCCCAGAGCAGCCCGTATCCGACGAGAACCTGAACCGGGAGAGCTAGACACATTAGAGCACCTCCCACCACAAGCACCCATCACACATTAACACCTACACCACCTAGTCTTTTGCGGGACGACTGCACTACGCGCTGCTACAGCACTAATCAAAATCATTGCTGATGCATTGTTTTAATTTATTTCAAATGCAACAATTACCGATCATACAAATAAATATATCACTGAAAAATATTAAGGAAATTATATAAGGGGCTCTGTTTTTGGGTGCATCGCATTCTAAACCACAAAAAAACTTACTTCTTTGACGATATATACAACATGTCAAACCTTTAAATAATGATTTTAAATCAAAATAATGTATTATGTAAAAGTATTCACCAATGGCTGATATTTATTTTTACTGTATAAACCTTGGTATATAAACAATAACTATTAATTAATAATGAATCTCAAGTGATTGTTGCATATTGATAAAGTAAAGCTATTTTGTTATCAATATTTATTGTTGTCAACTTTATCTTATTTATAGTCTTATACCAATTGATTTTATTTAACCAGTAAATACTAATAATGGTGCTAATAGTAGGCAGAAGAGGTAGAAATAATGTAGAGTTCTTTTTCTTAATTTAATAGTGAGACATAACAGAATGTGGCCTTCTTGTAAACTATGAAAGTTGTAAAAATATTTGTAATGTATGTCAAACTATACATAACATTATTATTGAAAAAAAAAAAATTAAATGAATAATCGACAACAATAAATATTTACATACAGTGTGACAATGCATTTCCATTAGTTTATAACAATTTGAGTGTATTTAGTAACATGTACACCTAAAAATAAACATGTATACTGGAAAGCTAACTAACAAAAAGAAGTTTTATTTGAAAATATCAACTACAAAAAAATGTTGATTTGTTTGTTATAAAATACACTCATGTTTGATTTTCAGCTTTATATTTTTGATTTTGTATTAGTCTTATGAAGTTTTTAATAATTTAAACAATGTTTATACTATTATTATTAATATATTTGATGGTAGATATAAAATAAAGGTGTATATATTTTATGCTTACTATTTGATAATTGATATGTTATTTTTAGCATACTGTGTTTAAATAATAATACATAGAAAGAAAGTCTTACAGATTTTAAAGTAATAATTAAATAATATTGACGTAGATTTTCTTTCATTATATTTCAGTATTTCCCAATTGTAATGTGTGAAAATTAAATAAAAATATAAATAGAGACTCCTTAATTTTTAAATCAAGTTTAAATAAATTTAATGGACAAAATAAATTGGGAAATATTGCACTAATCTATCGTTGGTCCAAAATAATTTTTACTTTTTACACTCATTAGCATGGACTGAAAACACACGCAGTAAAAAAAAAGTATCACAATATAAGATTGCTTTCGTAACTAACATAGTTTTTATATTGTTGAATATTATAATTATTATTAGTAGTATCGTAATAGTAATTAAAAGTTAAAATGTAGAAATACTATACAAGGGTTGTAACAAAACATGTCTTTTTATTCTGCCCTATTATTAATGAAATCGTAAATAAACAGAAAAATAAGATATTTTTGTTCTAAAATCTGCCATCATGATACTACTAATTCATTTTTGTTATAAAATACGTAAATAAAAAAAAATACTATCCTAACTGCACCTTGAGCACTTTTTTCTAAACTTTTTACATCAATTTCATAATTCTTTCAGGTTTTGATCAATGAAACTTGATAAATTCAACAATACCAACTTCGTCCAATGGTTACCAATGTTTTTTAGATTTGCAAATAATTGTTAAATATATAATATATTAAATGTAAACTAATAACCAACATAAGAGTACACATTTTTTCACTAACATGTATGTATACATTGAAGACCATTAGAAAAACAAAAATCAAAACTCAATTCCAATAGATATATAAGATGTGATTCGCTGCTATCTTTATTTTGCAATTGAAACGGTAGCGTAAAGTGATATTTTATCATTTTTAAACAGACATATAATATTTGATGTATTCGGTAATAATGTTTGACCATAGAATAGTAATGGTTAAGAAATTTACATAGAGTAAATTTTAATGGTTTGGAGAAATTATGTTTTATGGAAATATTCATAGAATATTTTCATGTAAAATTAGAAAGATGGTATATTAATTAGAAACATACATTATGTAATTTTTTGTGATACTTTTATACATATCTTGTTATATTTAAAATTTATTTAAAAGTATCTGCGGTTTCCTGGGAAAAAATTTGATCTACACAGAAAAAGTTTGCTGCATTGATAACATTAGATCTATTTTGATCTCAAATTAAATTAACTAGATCTACATAGAGCTAACTAGATCTATGGTAAAAATGTAACTTAACTCTCACAAACAGCATAATTTAAATTTCTTACTAAGTTAATGTAATGTAGATATATCTATTTAAATAAGTTAGTAGAAAGGTGAGTAATATGTTATAATTATGATTATAATAAATTCAGTGTGTTCAATAGATTTTTTTCCAGGGTTTATCATTGTTTCTTGAAAATTAAAGAAAAGAAATCTTATTTTCACCAGATCATAAGAAGTGTTACACATATCATAAAACATAATTTCTTCAATTCAAACAAATGTTTACTTATGAAATATATAAATGTACCTATATTACTTAACTAAAAACATAATAAAATATTGTATAAATTTATTCAAGAACATAATATTCAATATTTATTTAGTAGAAAAATATATATATTTACTAGAACGTATTATTATACTAAAATAATAATTTTGATTCTTTGATTCACGAACTTAATTTGTAAAATGAAAATACAAATAATAAAAAGTTCGTAAACCAAATGACGGGTACTTTAAAAACTGTTCTTGATAGATTTTACACATGACTTTAGTTATTGTGTTATTTTATTTTATTTTAATTATGTTTGATGCACATTTCTTAACACGTAGCATTAAAAAAATTTGTATTGAACCATCATGACATATATAAAACAATTTTACTTTAATATGTCATTTATACATCACTATTTTATTTTCAATCTGTAACTGTAAGATTAAAGTAATGTAGAGTTTATAAGAGTTTACTTTTATATTTCCATTTTATTAATGTTGCGCTTAATGCATTAACTTATATTGTTGCATAGACTTATGGAAAGTAATAATTTAACACTGACGAATATGTTTTCATTATAAATTTATTGTTTGTAAATTGGTACAACTACATCGCAGAAGATTTTTATTATTTAATTCTGTATAATATGTATAATCAAAAAGTTACAAAATAATATATTTCTAAGTGGGCTCTCACACCGGAGCAATATAGCAATACAGCAATAAAGTAACTACCAATTTTCTACTAGCAATATAGCGATATTATGTTGCTTTGGTGTGAGACAATATGTCTGATTCAATGTATATTGACAGATAGCAATAATATCGCTAGTTATAAGTTGCTAGTTGCTATATTGGATTGCTATATTGCTCCGGTGTGAGAGCCCACTTACAGTGTAGAATATTTATATATTCTCAATATTTAGGCTCCTACTGAAAACATTTTTCAAGACAATGTATATAAACACTGATAGAAATGTCAACGTTGATATTTTTGTTCTATACCTAACTGTATACAGAATGGTCATTTTAATCAATTCATTTAAATATCTAACCTTATTTGAAGTTATAGGTAAAAAAGTTTCATAGAAAAGTTATTTAGTTATTAACAGAAAAGAACTGATGACATTAAAATTGACCTTAATAAATATCTCAAGGTCAGCCAAGATCATCAACTTGACCCCAATAGCTTATCAACTTTTGTCTGAAACATATTTGCCTATAACTTCTAAGCTTTGGGATATTTAATTGGATTGTTTAAAATGACTCTTCCTGTATTAAAAAACAATTTTTTTTAAATTGATTATTCAATTTATTATATTAGAATGCAATTCAAAATTAAACTCCAAAAATATATTTTCAACATTTCTATCTACGTTTGTGTACAATTAAAAAACTCAAACAAGTCGTATTTACTCGATAGAAATATTTTATAATTTTGATTTTAATTTGGAATGTGATTAAAGGAAAAGGAAAAAGGCTAATTGTGAATGTTTGTATTTTAGATAGGTCATAACAAATTTTCTACTTTTTATTAATAATTTGATAATGCAAGTAATTATTAAATGTAATAAGATTTATTTTTAATCTTTTTTTTTCAATAGTACGGTAAAAATAGTTGAATAGATGTTAAAAAAAACTTATAATGGTATTAAAAATATTTTATGGATTAATAATTGTGTTTACCATGATATTTAATGTACCATTACGTAATTGCCACAAATAAAAAAAAAACACTGAATGGTATCTTGTTTGTTTTATTTTTCGCTTGAAAAACACAAGAACGATATTTTTATCATTGTGCTACTTTTTCCTAAAAATCTGGCATGTAAAATCATAATTTTGAATTCAAATAATCACGTGTCGAGTAGGTAATTTTATTTTTTATTTTTTTTAAGGTAAAATATATATGGTTAAGATTATCTAAACTTTATAAAGATTTATGACATTGACATTTCTCTCATTTTACAATGAATATTTAATAATTAACAATTTTCATTTCGAAAATTCAACAGTGAATTTTCAAGAATAGGGAAGAGAAACCTCTTTAGTAAGGAGAGGTTTTATTTTGTTTTTTAAAAGTACTTTACCAATCAGATTTATTGTTATAAAAATTAAAAAATAATGTGTCACTGTCCCACTTGACTTCTGAATGGGTGAATACATTATAGTCGTGCACAGGCCCGGATTTACCATACAGGCAGTGTAGGCACGTGCCTAGAGCGGAAAAAATGAAAGGGCGGAAAATTTGTGCGGAAACTGAACTTTTTTATTTTTATTCTATCAAAATTTTTTGAAAAACTTCTCGTACCACACGGAGGGGGCGGCAATTTTCGGAACTGCCTAGGGGCGGCAAATTTCTAAATCCGGGCCTGGTCGTGCATATTGATAACACATAACCGTGTATAATTTAGCCGAAATTGTGTTTTGTATCGAAACAAACAAATCCTTGTAATTATAATGAAATTCATCGTTAAAAACTTAGCACGAAGACAGTTTCATCGTAAATGATTGTTGAATATTTAAAAATTTAAATATTCATTGTTGACAACTTCAATAATATATCTACCGAGTATCTTTTTTCTGTGATCTACCGTAAATCTTGACAAATAATTTTAACGTTGAAGCATCGCTGCGTCGACTGATTATTCAAAATGTGTAAATGAAGGACTCTGGCACTTTATTCAGCCAGTATCGCGTTTTGATGCTGGCTAAAGTGTTAGACCCATTCATTACCTACACGATTTGAATTCTAAAATTTAATCGCGACGCTTCAATGCTGTGTTATTTGCAAAAGCCATAACCGCAAAATTTATACTAACAGTAAAAAAGTAACTGAAAGTACTTTTATTGGGCGTATGTATATTTGTATAACCCTAAATAATGATTTTTATATAATATTACAAGAATTTTACCTAATAGTTAACGTGTATGAAGAAATAGTACTTTTTCCCGTAAAATAAATTTTTTGTAGCTCTCAGCGGTTATTATAAAATTATGGAATGTAATTAAATATATTTTATTCAAATTAACGTCCGACATTTGTACTAATTTTAAACAATTATTGATAATCATTATAGGTAATTTTCAAATAATTGAAGTAATTGTTATAAACAGTATTTTGAAATTGTAGTAGGTACTTATAAAATTTTATTAATTTATTCGTAGTGTTAAAAACAGGTGTTTTCAACAAAAATCGTTCTTGTGTGTACTTCCTTCATATTCTGAAAGTAGATTATATTCATTTTTATTTTAAGTAAAAGTAGTTTTTGATATTTTAGTTAAGGCACTTTGATATATTTGAGTTCACTTAAGTAAAGTAAGTTTTGGTGTGCACAAGTAAGTAATATTTTGATTCACATATTTATTATAATAATTAAGTAATCAATAAAACAAGAATTGTTGATATTTGTTTATTATTCAAACTAAAACTTTTTTTTAATTATCCTATTAATTCTTATTTAATTTGTGTTATCTGATTAAATAGTTTTTTTTATTTACGAACATTTTGTGAATAATGAATGCTATTCGTTGTGATAAATTAGTAAAACGCTATACATTTTATCAGCTTTTAAATAAATTAGACTTGGGATTAGTAGAATTTTTTAAATGATTGTAAATAAATGAGAATGGTACGGTGCCGGCCGGTATACAATAATAAAGTGAATTGAAAATTAATCTTTTTTTAAAATTTACATATAAAAAGAGCGGTACACAGTGGTCCCAAATAAAATTAATAAATGACGGTTAGCATACAGTAGTATATAAACTTTTTATTTATTTTTTTATAAAAAATGAATGTTGAGTTACAAAACAATCTGGTGTCTTTAATGAACAAAATCTAACAATAAGATTGTTGACGACTAAAAAAAAGATAATATCAAAAGCTTTAGTCTCAATTATCCTAAGATTTAGTATTAAAACTCATAGTTACATTTTTCATTATGAAACTCATCTTTTTTATGTGGTACAAAGTACAAAAATTGGTTATATACTTCAGTTAGAAATATTATTGAAAAAATGCTCGCATATTATAATCATCTTATAATTTTCGTAAACTCATGGGGGGGGGTTGATCCCCTTAATCCCTCCCCATAACTACGCCACTGCTTTATGTTAATATAATTTGAAAAATTGCGCTTGAGCAATGAAATTAGTGTAAATGAAAGATTAATTTAAAAAAATAATCGAAAAAACCGTACATACATACATATGTATATCAGCTCTATATGGAAGTAATTTTCAATCCATTATAAAATTATGTGTATATTAAATATCAAAATTATAATAACTTTATTTTAGTGATAAAAATGTCAAAAGGACAAATAATGATTAATTGCATACATTATTTAGTATCATGTTAAAATAATAGCCATTACCAGTAATTGTATTATCGGTATTAAACTATTAAACTATACGGATGAACATTTTAGTATGATTAAAAGAAATAAAATGAATATTATATCCAAAATGCCATGAACTTTGTTATTTTCATTCACATTTAGTTGATTTGATTGTATGAAATTCATTAATGAAATGTAGATTTTGACATTATAAATAGCATTTTTTTGTTAGCTTTTCGAGTTTTATAATGATACATATAAGAAATTGGAGTACAAAAATAAAAGTTTGAACTTTAATATTTGACTTTGATAATAAATAAACTTTACATACATATAATTTTGTCTGATTTATGAAAAATATTATCTTATTAATCTTATACTATTGAGTTGAAAAATGTTGATTCAATCGTTCTTGTACTAAATAGTTCAGTTATTTTTACTAATTTAAGCAAATTAACGGTTTATTTAAATAGATCAAAACTCAAAATGTTACGGTGCTTTAATAGTCAAGGCTTAAAACCTTTTAACAATTTTCAAAGACGCGAATTAAAATATCAACAATTGTTGAACATAAAACAATATAAATAAAATAAATAATATTGTTTCCCATATCGTGAAACGTATTTCACAAACCCAATCTTCCAGAATTCGCATTACTTGCGCACGGCTTCTGCGCCTCCGGGAGGTAGGAAATCGTCGCGGCCAATCGGCGTCATCCACGAGAGTTTCGAAGAGGAGGAAGAGAGCGTGTCCATGCTTCCATCGTCTGTCCAGAACGTGTCGTCCTCCAGGTCCTTCCAGAGCTTGCCACTCATAACTACACCAGGCAGCTATTTGCCGGAACACAAAAATAAGATGTTATTTAGTCCAGGTGACTATTTTGTATCTACAGTTAATATTATATTTATAAGTATAATTATTATGTAAGACTTTATACGCTTTTCACTAGGTGCAAAAAGGTTACTTACCCTTGCTCTAATTATAATTTAGATATAGGTATAAAAGTAGCTGTTCAATATGTAACAGTAAAGAAGCTCTCTGCTGTGATTTCTTTGCAATTAGGCCACAAGTTAACGATTGTTGACTGCCAACTACGAGATAACTTGTAGATTGCGTTCTTTGCTTGAACGCCGACTACAAGTTATCTCGTACTGTGTTTACTTGCCATATTCGTGCAGCTACGATTAAACTCGTAGTATATCAATGCTAATATGGATAGATGGCTTCTGGGAAGAGAACAAAAAATCAATGCTGGCTTACATGAACAGAAAATTTATTAATAAATGAACAGAAAATACAATTATTATACAAAATTTATTCAAAATCAAGAAGTCAAAGAATATTTTTATTAATATCTGAGATACTACTGATGAAAAAGGACGCATATTTATGATTCAGCTTTAGCGAAGCGACAGGTCTAAGCGTGTATGTGTACGAATTAACTCGTAGTTGGCTTCCGCGAAGAGATTTCTGTTACATAAGCCAACTACGAGATAATTCGTAAGACCTTTTTTAATGATAACTATTTACTATAATTAGAGTTTTTAATAATATAATATGATTAAATAAAATTTTTAGACCGAAATTCTGAAAATTGCCGTAGCAGTCAATATTCATTAAGTTAGTAGCTTCACTGCATGACTGATTAAAAAAACTGTGACAACCTTTTATTATAAATCAATTTAACAATTTTAAGACGAACGTCTAATGCAAGAGAACGAAAAGAACGCAGCGATGAGTCTCGGTTACAGCCCAGACTCCCCGAGCGACAACGGAAACAGTGAGCGAAACGTGCGCTCAGCGACCGGTAGACTTCAGCAGAAACCGACTACACCGACCAGCGCCAAACCCAAGCGTCCGGAGGACCCGAACAAAAAACCTTTCAGGGCCTACTAAATCACAACTCACAGATAATTTTGATTATTTCACTGAGAGAAATGTGGCGGATACTAAATTAAATACCTTCGCATCTATCCATTTTTCAGATTGAAAACGATAGAAGATTTTTGTACAAACTCTTTAAAGTAAATTTTTCTCTTTATATTACCCCCTACACAAGTATTTACTTGATGAAAACTCATTTAAAGTTAAACATAACATCAAACTAGTGTCTAGTTGTGGGGAAAATATACATACCTACATTTAAATAGATAAATATTAAACCTTATGAGAAGTTTATTAATTTAAAGGTAATAGTTACATTAAGAGAGCTTGTACTTTATTCTCTTTTATCTATTTATCTAACATATTATCAGGCCCGGATTTACCATGCAGGCAGAGTAGACACGTGCCTATAGCGGCAAAAATTGAAGGGCGGCAAATTTTGACGGAAAAAAAGGCCTCCACCTTTTTTAAAATAAATTTTAATGAAATTGTAATATTTTTAATAAACTTTACATAAAAAACCTAAAAAAAGGTCATCGATATCAAATATTTTATTGGTTGAAAAACTTTTCGTATCAAACTGATTTCACTATTGAAGAAGGGGGGGGGCAATTTTTGCAACTGCCTAGAGGCGGAAAATTTCTAAATACGGGCCTGCATATTATCAATTTATTAAGAAATAATAGATTTACATGAAAGAGATTATAACGTTGCCCATGATTATCGACGTTATTTTAATGGCATTAGCAATATGTTGATTCCATATTGATTCATTAATATTAATTTTCTCTACATCACTAAATCCTAATCTAACTATATTTAATTTAATGATACCTATAAATTCAATTTTTAATGCATATCTGCCACATAAATATACAAGAAATATTCACAAATTAAAACACAAAATGCTTTATTAAACCATTCTACATTTTGTATAAGAAATTATATAATTATTGTAGAAAATGTAATATACAAATTTACACACAACATCCTAATAAATAATAATTAAAACATGTAGATGTGTTTTAAACAGAACAAAAATACATTATTGCTGTAACTCTTTTCGAAACAAATGTAATTAAAATTATTATTTGTTCTGTTTATTGCATAAATGGTAGATAGATTTATTTTATTTCGGTGTAATTAAATAAGGCAAAGTAAATAAAAAATATGTATTCGCAAAACTTCATATATATATATGAGTTTATTGTTCGAAATTTGATCCATTGGGTAAACATATAATCATATGTTCAATGCTTCTTGGAATACAGAAAAACGAAAAAAGCTAAAATAAATATTTGAAGTAAGAAATATACGTAGGTATTTATTTTTCAATAAAATCTAAATTAAATATTTCAATTCATATTCAATATAGTATTTCATTTATATATTATTTTTCTGAAATTTCAAATGTAGCTCACTGTCTTACGTTAACTTAGGAGTTCTTGCCGCTAGATTAAATAACGAATTTTGAAAAACAACATTTTCTCAGTAATTATATGCAGTCTACAGGATATTGAATCTCCTTTTTAGTGTTCCGTTTGTCCATCTGTCACAGGCGATTTTCTCTGAAACCATTCGACGTAAAAATTTGAAATTAAGCACAGAGATAGAGTGATGGTCCAATTATAGATCAGAAGTATAAAAACTTGAATTATGAATCGGGGGGGTTGATTTCAAAGGGTCAACTGGGAAATGGACAAAAATACAAGGGCATCGTGTAGAGCAGTGGTTCCCAAAGTGGTCCCTACAGAAAATTAAAAACCGTGGAAAATTAAAATCGATTTGGAGGTCCCTGAACAACGTCGGGGGGTCTGTGCACATTTTTATTAATATGGAAGTTAAAATAAATAACAATGAATAAATTATTAGCGATTTTTACGTCCAAGTAAAATATAAAATACATTATTAACAGGCATCGCGGTGAGTCGAGTTTGAGATTTAAAAAAGTAACATCTCATCAGGTTCATCCAAGTCATTAATTTTTTTTTTGTATTTTAAAACAAAAGTTATAATTTCAATAAATACTTCTTCAACAAAATGTTTTATTTATATTTTATTTTTACGTCACCATTTACCATTCAAGACATCAAAGATAAATTTTTAATTTTTATTAATTATTTTATTATTCATTTATGTAGTTTTTCACCCAGGGTCCGTGGGAAAGTTTTGACTATGAAAGGGGGTCCGTGGGCAAGTTTTGATTATGAAAAGGGGTCCGTGGGCCAAAAGTGTTTGAAACACGAATTCATAATGTGCATTTATTTAAACATTTTTGGGGATAACGCTTAAAAATGGCTTTTACCACCCTTATCACCAAAAGAACCGCTCAGAAAAATCTTAAAATTAGGTGTAGATTGAGCCTGAATGATTGGTTTTCCTTACATATTTTTCAAAATGTTCAATAATTTAAGTGGGAGCTGACGAGACGGAACACTAATTGTATTTTGTTATCTTAACACAATGTCCAATTTCGTAACGAAAATAATCCCCAGCTTCGCCACCATTAAGATTTCTGTCGTAATACGACATACAACTCTAGTGATCCTACGAAACTTTTTTGTAGTACAATTTCATTTTTTTTTTAAATGTATCGATTTCTCTATTCACTCTACATACAAACAGCTGTAGACTTTTCTAATCCGCTCAATTTTTAATATAAATAACGATACTATAACGGTTCATTTCATGTGGCCTAATTCAAGAAAACGTTCGGCTTTTGTCATAAACTTGGATTATAATATGATTTAATATTGTCAATAGAAACCGAACATGTTCTTTTAGCGACGACTGAAAACTATTGTGTCTGGAGAACACAACGTAATCTAGTTTTATTTAAATAATACATAAAAAAATCTGAAGAACTATTATGTAACATTTTTAAATTAATTATTTATGTAAATTTATTTGTAATTACATTAAAGATATTTAAATTCGAAATACATAAAAAAATACTGCAAACATTATCTCCATTTGCATATGCATACCTACTTGCAAAAACACCAGTTTTGTTATGCAAATTATGAACCATTAGTTCAGTGGCTCTAAACGGTGGCCGGACAAAATGTCGCCGGACAAAATGTCGCGGACAAAATGGCGCGGACAAAATGTCGCGAGGACAAAATGTCGCCGGACAAAATGTCGCCGGACAAATTGTCGCGAGGACAAAATGTCGCGAGGACAAAATGTCGCCGGACAAAATGTCGCCGGTCAAAATGTCGCCGGACAAAATGTCGCCGGTCAAAATGTCGCCGGACAAAATGTCGCCGGACAAAATGTCGCCGAACAAAGATTTATGGAAAAAAACATTGTAAATAGTAATTTTATCAAAGTACATATTATATGGTAACAGTTTGAGTTTTTTATGCAACTTTGTCTTTCAAACAAATACTTACTTTAAACATAAATTAATTTTCTTTTATGAACAAAAATTTTAATAAACCTCAAAATCAAACAACATTAATATTGAGAATGCAGGAAATGTCCCCTAGGTATGTGACAGGATCTCGGTTGTTGTAATCTGTTATTTCGAATAACTTTTTCGAAACTTTTACCATCATACACTCGGTAAAACCTAGGTTTTACCAAGAGACACGGTAAATATTGAAAAATAGAGTACCTAGGTATCAAAAATATGTTAAAAAAATATATAGAAAATCACAAATATTAAATTTTGCTAACAAAATATCGAGGCGAATGGGGATTAATCTAGTATAAAATACGGGGATTCAATCTCCGCCTTAGTTAGGGCAATCTATTGGGGCGAAAGGGGATTAATCTAGTATAAGAAACGGGGATTCAATCTCCGCCTTGGTTAGGGCAATCTATTGGGGCGAAAGAAGATTATTCTAGTATAAAAACGGGGATTCAATCTCTGGTTTGGTTATAGCCTAACAAAGGCGGAGATTGAATTTTCGTATTTTATACTAGAATAATCCCCATTTGCCCCAATATTTTGTTAACAAAATTTAATGTTTGTGATTTTCTATACATTTTTTTAACACATTTTTGATATCTACGCTATTTTTCAACATTTACCGTGTAGCTTGGTAAAACCTAGGTTTTACCAAGTGTATGATGGTAAAAGTCCGAAATAAACGATAATCACAGACCAATTCGGACCATTAACAGTTGGTAAAACCTAGGTTTTACCTCAGTTCGGGCTTTTACAGTAACATATACATATACAAAATGTACTTTAATAAAAGAATTATTTACAGAGATTTTTTCCACAAAATTTTTCCGGTAACATTTTGTTCGGCGACATTTTGTCCGGCGACATTTTGTCCGGCGACATTTTGACCGGCGACATTTTGTCCGGCGACATTTTGTCCTCGCGACATTTTGTCCGGCGACATTTTGTCCTCGCGACATTTTGTCCTCGCGACATTTTGTCCGGCGACATTTTGTCCGGCGACATTTTGTCCTCGCGACATTTTGTCCGCACCATTTTGTCCGCGACATTTTGTCCGGCGACATTTTGTCCTAGAACCCTCTAAACCGGTGTGCTGTGAAGCGTTCCATACATTCTTTTAATATTTAAATTGGTGTTTTTTTTTTATATACTTACAAAATAAAAATGTATTCACAAAGTACATATGTTGAAAACCACTGCTTTAGTTTTATGTGTATGTGTGTATTATAATTATATTATACATGGAATTATTTAAAAATTCAGTACCGCTGATTTTAGCATTTAATTAATATAATAAACGATTCTTGTATTCTAGTTAGATATAAACATCTTTTCGGTTTCTGTTTCTTAACCATGGTTTAAGCTATAAGCTGCTAATAGAAATTAACAATAAGATTAAGAAGATGTGACTTACTCCTAGGAGTCAAGAATCGTTCAAATAACACCGCAAGAATGTATTCTGTATTTTAATAAAGCAAGAGTAGGTACTTTATATTTTAGCATATAGTCTACTTTGTAAATTATTTACTTTAATTATGATTTTTAAATATAAAAATTGATGTTAATATTGTCACTTGTATTTTAGAAATATGTATGTACACAATAAGGCAACTGTAAGCTGAAAAGCAAAATTATTAAATAGATTTATTAAAATGTTATATAGAGCTTGAAAAAATTATGTATTTAATGGTTATGAAAAGATAAATAAATAAATATTAATAAACATGAATTATTTTTAGTTATATCTTCCCTTTGCTTCTTCTTCTATATGTTTATTGTCAGCTAGATCGTCTCATTTTACCTTTTAAAAAAGTCACTGGAATTTTTATTAATAAATAAATATATAAACTATTAAAAATACATAATATATTTATTTAAGAAATTTTATCACAATTACACTTTTACCAGTCAAATCCATATATGAACATTTTATATATGTATAAATAATACTTATAATTAATATTACAATATAAATATATCTATGACGTATAATATTCGCTTATTTTATATCTATGTGTATGTATAATAGAGTGTTATATTGAAATATTAACGGGCCGCTCCCTCAATCTGTTCATTGGGACTAAAAAATAAGGTAGCTACAAATCCAGCGTTAAAAATTAATATTTAAGCTATGCTCAATGCTCTTCAAATTTAACATGTATTTTAAATAGCAATTTTAATGTTTTTCTTCATTTTTCCCGTTTTTCCTGTATATTAAGACAATTTCTGGTAGCTTAAAGAAGACTATAATTTTTTAAAATTAATTTATAAATTCTATCTCCGAAGAAAATCTTAATACACAGAAAAAAAAACGAGAAAATTGCTATTTATAATACCTACATGTTGTTAAAGTGTACTAAACATAGCTCAAATATTAATTGTCAACGTTGAATTTGTGGCTACCTTATTTTTTAGTCCCAAAGAACAGATTGAGGGGACACCCCGTTAATATTTCAATATGAGCGGACACTAATGTATAATGTAGAGCTTCATTTAGACAAAAAGTACCTACGTAATAGTAATCAATGATTCTTAAAGCAGTGTTTCCGAAACATTGAATGTTTTCGACCTCCTACACAAATAATTGTTCAGCTCTTTTTTGTCTGTGAGTTTTTAGTCAATGTTCATAAAATAGTATTACTTTGACCTTTAGAGCTCTACGGACGACAGTTCCAGTACCACTGTATTAAACAGTCAACATATATTTTTAAAATAACTATAAAATTAGAATTTTCTTAAAGAGCGTCAATATAAAAAAAATATATATTAAGAACCACTGATTTAACAGAATGCCAGATACCCAAATTTCCACAAGATCCAAATTTTTGTAATCCAAAAATTCGAGGCTCAATTCTTGTGTAATAAGTTCTAGCATAATCTAGAAGTGATAATAGTTATCGGATAGATAGATCAAGCTTGCGTGAAAATTCGCTAATTTATAGAAAAGTTTATTTCCCACGTAAATTTAAATTTAATTTACTTAATTTACATAATCCATCTTATATTCTATGAATTTTGACACTTTTTCGTTATTAAAAGTTACAGCAAAAATTATATAAAAAAATAATTCTACATATTACAATATTATTTTATATACATATTTATTTTTATAGTCTACAAGCGTATTTTACGTAGAAAAGCGTATTTTAATTTTTAATTATAGTATTGTTATTTTTTTTAATCTATTCAATTACTAATAGAATGATTTTTTAAATATCATATATACATGAAAAAATTGTGTATTTATGGATATTTTTATGTAATATAAATGCCCAGAAGACTTAAGATTTTTTGATAAATGGAGTCAGAAATAATGTTATTATCCAAAAAATAAATATTAGTTTTCAGAACTTTTTTGCTATTAAAAAATTTAATCTATTGAAATTTTTTGATATTCCCATTATCAATAAACATGCAATACACATTTGGTAATATATTATAACAAACATAAATAAATATAAGACAAGATCAATATTTATACAATATTTTATCTAAAGTTAACATGAAACAATATGTATCTATTTATAAAACTGAAGGTTATGAGTTTTTATTTATTAAAAATTTAAGTACCTATTACGAGATAAAAATATGTCCGAATAAATAAAATAATTTTAAAATGTTATGTAGTTTCGATGTAAAGTTCAAAATTTAATTTATATTTGATATTTTAATAATGATACTTATGTATATAATATGACAACATAATATATTTATCAGTTGACTTTTATCGAACGTATATTAAAATTTTGTTTAATAAATAAAAATTTATTTGTTCTTAAAATATTAGACTATTTACTTACGAAGCTATATACTTTGAAAATTTAATGCATAAGTTAATTTGTTTTCTGAAGAGTTTTTTTAAGAATTAATTAAGGGTACACGGGAAAAAGAGGCCAAGTCAAAATTTCTATTTTTTGAGTTATCGCTGTTTTAAGATTGGTATCTTGGATAGTTTTATTCTAAAAATGATATCTTTCAAATTTTATTTTACGGAATTTAGCATGCTTTTCCCCTTAACACATACATATGTGGCTCGAAAAGTACCTAGATTTGCCACTTAATGACGCTGTCATCTTAATTCGACTAAAAATTATTTTTTCCGTGTACACTTCAATTACTATGGGACAAAAATTAGAAAAATACATTTTTAGCACCTAAAAAGTATTGTGTTGCAAATAAATAAAAGCTCTCTTTTACGTTAGACTAGACGAATATCAACTGTCAGTTTTATACAATAACTTGAACCAAAAGCTTTTTTATAATAGATACACTTTTAAAATACTCAAATTTTCGCAGTTCCATAGCACACTTCACTACTAATAAAAATTGAACTAGCACATAGATTTTCCTACAAAAAACATCTTTTAAATACCTCAAACTTTTGCGGCCCACTTCCGTATCTTATATCGGCATTTTGTTTTATTTCCATAGCTCACTTCACTACTAATTTGGTTGAGTAGATTTTCCTACAAGAAGATCTCCTCCTGCTAGGAGTCAAACTGCACAGAGTGTGTAGCTGAGGTAGAGGGTTTGTGAGACGGTGTCCTGATCGTAGTCCGTGCTGTAGATGAGGTGGACGGTAAAGTCACTAGGCTCACTGCTGTCACTGATGCCTCAGTAGGTCTGGAACCTGAAAAGTATCGTTTTATGTTAGATTGTTTGAAAATGAAACTAGAAATTATGTGACTTACCTACTACACTTTGTCAGTCGCCTATATCTCTTGCGCAGTCGATGCGCAGCACGTAGATCTGCGCACCGAGTGTCGCTGATGATAGAGAACCAAATATAACGCTCAACCAAATCAGTGTTGTGGAAGGAGATAAATAATCATCGAACATATCAATCGAACCGTCCGGTGATAGAAACAGTGTCCTGGAATAAAACATTTATATCATATCAAGGCCAGATTTAAATAGGAATTATCGACAACTTTTATTTCTTGTTGGTCGATTAACTTTTATTTTAACTAATTTACATTGATTTTTACGTTTGATTTTTTCAGTTACCAGTACTATTAGATAAAGAAATGTATGTACTTCAAAAAGTCATAGGCGTATCATTCGGATCTCAAAATATCAATTATTTGGAACTATAAAATTAATGAATTATAATTTTTTCATTTTGACTTTAAAAACATATTTTGGTGATAATTCATTATCAGAGAAACGTATATTTGGAATTAGAACTATCTTCTCTCTTACAAACCAGATTGTAATTTAAAGTAAATTTACATATGTGGTACATGTATAAATATTTAAAAAAAATGTACGCCATCAAGTTTTGGTAACAATTTCGTATAATGGAATAATGGACTATATTACTTGTTATAGATCCATAAACTTTCCTTATCAGTACTGAATATCTTAATCCCATTATTAATTAAAACAAATTAATACTTTGTATGCTTTACTTTTGGGTAGCAATATAAAAATACTAATTTAATATTATATTATTACTAACCTAAAGACGAGCACTAATAAGGCCACGTGTAGAGCGCACGACACTGACCACAGTAGCGCCGGTATTGTGGGTGCCAGGATGCGCGTCAGAAGACTGTCGTCATCGTAATAGTCACCTCTGATCGTCGTTGTTTTTGGTTTGTAGCCGCCGAAGCCCCGGCTGTTGTATATACTACATGCTAGAGTGAAATACAAAAAATAAACAATGTACCTAATTTTTAAGAATGATATGATCCCTACAATCTACATATAAATCAGCGCCAACCAAACTCAGACCATAGTAAGGTCATTTTTTTTTCAAAAGTTACCTACAGACCCAATTATGTTTTTTTAAACATTTTTGTTTGGTAATATTAAATTATGATTTGTGTTAGTGAAACTGGATATTTATATTTAACTACTAGCTTTTTCTAGCTCATAACAGCTAATATCACTGCTTAACCTCTTATGTCCGGTATTATAAAGGACCTAGCAAATTTGCTAGCTAAAGCACTCTCAAATGAGATACCAAACTGTATCAAACTTATATGACAGTTCTCAGTAAGTTGGTTTTTACCGTTTTTTACGCAAGGTTAGTAAATACACTTTAGTAAATATACTTTACATACCTTTTTTTACTTCCTATGTATGCAACTATCTATCTAAAACTTCGAGAGAACTGTCATATAAGTTTGATACCCCATTTGAGAGTGCTTGCAAGCTTGCAAATTTGCTAGGTCGTTTATAATATCGGACGTTAGTAAAATACTGTGAGTATATGTGTATTCTAAAATGATTCTAGAGTATTTGGTTTTATTATAGTGAATGTTCCATAAAAATCTGTTTATTTTTTTAGTTAAATTGGAACAAATAGAAATTCCATCCAACTATCAACATTTATTCAAATGTTATAATAGGACACACATAGAATCAAAAATGAATTGACATATTTACCTGCTGCTACAATCGTGACTAATCCTGTGGGGACCCCGAGACCTAGATTTGTTGCAGATCTCTCCTCGATGCACGCCACTGCTCCCATCACCACTGCAGAGATTCCGCACACTATCTACAGAAAAAACAACTGAAAATTTACTTTACCCAGTAAAATAATATGCATAATAATATGTAAATTAAGGCAGTTTACAAATTTTAAGACAATATACTTAAATACTAAAATTATACAAAAACTTCATAATAATATAATTATTTCAAGAACTGTAACACAACGTGAAATATCGTATACTGAAGTTTTTAATTTCCGATAAATCTATATAAATCATTAAGCTGATATATAAAAAGTTCACATGTACCTATTCATTTTGATAAATTTCGCAAAATTAACCTTTCGTTTCAAATTTATTATACATATATAATCATTTTATAGAATGGCATCGAAATTATTGATGTTACGGAATTCCGTATCCGAAATCGAAACTATTCTCATTTCAAGAACAAAAACTATATCCGAAATTATCAAATATTGACCTCCGAAACCAAAACCATATCCGAAATAATTATTTCAGATTTTTTCTGGCATTTATTTTCATATACAGCCAGTTATATTTTTTACTGTACCATAACCATAGACATAGATGACTGGAGGGATCGGGAAGTGCCCTGGGGCGATCAGGGCAGATTTCAGACATTGTTTGAAATAGTTTTTTACTCTTTTTTCGATCCCTGAGACACAAACTACAGAAAAAAAGAATAAAAATTCGCATTCGAATCCGAAATTGAAACCAAGAAAAAACCCTATTCGTATTCAAAACCAGTATGTTATATTATCCCTAACGACCTCTAATCAAAATATAAGTTAATTATTCAGGAACCCATGTTAATTGTACACTTATCATACCTATTGATCATTGTCCACTTCAACAACAAAAAAATTATCAATAACACTTATGAAACAATAATAAACAGCAAACATATTTTTTTAGGTATAATAGACTTTTATACAAATAATGTAAAACATGCAAGCTGCTTAGAAGACAAAATAACTAACTGCACTCATATGCGGTTAGTATTTAATTAAAAAAAACATCAATTTTAACTTACATCAGTAGTCAATACATTATTGGTATTTTTTATATACATATATACCACGTAATATATTTTGTATTACATACCAAATAGTTAGTGTGGTAACGATTTTGTTTCGTATTAATTAAATCAAATTATAAAACAAAATAATCTCAATTCCAAGAAACCCAACCACATGTTATCATTGCAGCCCACATATAGACACGTGATCAATAAATTAATTAACAATGTTTATAACACGTGAATTTAATTACGCATTATTTTAATTTTATGTCGAATCATTTGTTATGAATCTGACAATTTAGATGATTTTGCCATTAAATGAAAATTACATTTTAAATAAAAATGGGATTACTAAAAATTTTATGTTTATCAAATGTTTAAAAAAACATAGTAAGAATACCTTTGTTACTGGACTGAATATAAAATATTTATTAATAAATAGAAATTGAGTTATCACGCTTCGCACATAAACAGGTCAGATTGTAACGGCCGTATCTCGGTCAATTTTTATTGTATTGGTACAAAATAAAAAACAAATTAAAGGTCTAAGACAGAGCTACAAAAAACATCTGAAATATTTTTCAATAAAATAAGCCATCTTGATGTTATTTATGAAAAACCACATTTTCACCCCTTACCAAACTACCCCTGAAACCCTTAGTCGACTGCGCTCAAAAGTTTTTTTCTTAAAGTTTATGTATAAAACTATGTATGTACCAAATTTCGTTGATGAAGGAATTTTTGTGTTCAAAAAATCTATTTTTACTGTACTATAACTAATTTAATATTTTAAGAGTACTTGTGTATTAAAATAAATACGGTCGTTTTGCAATAAAACAATAGATAATAAGGATGAAACCAAAGTCAGCGCTTTTATGGTAAGTGTATTGTGTAGTAACTTTACCATTTCTAGATGACAGCGTTGAAAAGCAATCATTTTCGCAGCATCCGCAAGGAGCACAATCGTAAACGTGATCTTGTCGCAATCACATCCTTCAGCAATTTACAAATATTGAATGTTATAGAAAATTTCCATATATATGTTGTGTATATGCTCTTTACATATGTTGTCAATCAGAGTATAAACACTTTTAGTATAGACATATGAAGTGATGAAATGCATGTAATATAATAATATATATGAAAAGAAAAACAGTTGTGACTTAAGAATGTACAACAAAAACACCATTGTTATAAATAAATACATTATTTCTATTATACAACAAGCGACGCGCCGATTCGTCCGCGTTGTATTTTTTATGCATGTGTATACAATTTATAAAATCTTTAGTCTGGAACATTTTGTATCCCTATTATGGTTGAATTATCGTAATACGCATTTTTAATTTAAATAGAATAAAACAGTAAAGTATTTTACATTTTTAACTTTTTATAATAATACAAGCAATAATATTATGCACATAAACAAAATAAGTAAAAAGTTTAATTTTCTTCCCGTACTCCCTTTGAGGTTGAATTACGCAAAATCCTCTCTTAGAAAGTGATGATGTCAGAAAAGACACATAAAATTTCACGTTTTTAAGTCCAGGAGTTTGGACTGTGCGTTTATAAGACAGTGAATGAATGAGAGCAAACTCTTTAGAATATTTTTTTTACCCCTATTACGGTTGAACTTTGAAATATGATGATACATTCTTAAAATTTCTTGTTTCTAGGTTCAAGGATTTTAGCTGGGCGGTGATGAGTCAGTCACTCACGACTATCTTTTTGTATTAGGTATAATTTTATAGTTTTTACAAAAAACAATGATAATATGATCTTTGAACATAAACAAAAACACACCTGTATTTTTTGTTAGTTGTAAAAGTTTTATCTACACTATACTATCAATTTAAATCCATTATTCATAATTTCAAAATTTCGTTAGTCAAATAATTTAAATAAAAATTTCAATTTATGTTCATTACCTGAACTTTTTTTAATTAGCAAACAAATTTGTATTTCTAGTAATAATAAATAAACTTTTAAAGTTTCATAAAGTCCAATATAAAATTAAAATCACAGCTGTAATGAATGAAATAAAGAAAGTTTGTAAACTTATTTTCTATTACAACATAGGTACATATACTTTGTAAATAAATAAGAACTAAGTTGTACACAAACTATTTAGCACACGTTGTAAAAGTATATATTGTTAAAGTTTCAAACAAACTGTCAATACCAATCAAATAAACGTAACAGAACATTATCAAGTTTGTGTCGTTTTACAACAGAAAGTTTTACACAGAAGTCGACATTGATAAGAAATTATAACAAGCTTAAATTTCTTTTTATAAAGTGAAATTCAATTATTATATTATATTTTCTACTTATACATAAGTCTCCAAAAGTTATCTCTGAGATACTTTAAATTTAAAACTCGATATTATACCAAAAGTGAACCAAATATATTAATAGCATTAGAAAACTTTATTTTTAAGATAAAATTTAATAATCGTGGTAATATATTACATTATGTTTACACACTTAACATAATATAAATTGATTGAAAAAATGTAATCGAAAAAAGAATTTGAAAGTAATTAGGCGCCGAATAATTTCTAATCCATCATCTTGCCCGTCAGGGTGCTAATATTGAAAACGGAACACGTGCCGAAGCTTGCAACTTCCGGTACGTAATTACTTCAGTTCGAGAACGGTGAAGAACAACAACTAAAACTCAGTCAGTGGCATGCAATGTACTGGAATGAGGTATTCAATTTAGGCAAAAAAGCGTATAACAAATTTTGATATTTTAATTATGATAAATTGAATATATTTGAAGTTTGTCTAAATGAAACAACGGTTCAACAGACATAATTAATATAATCAAAAATATTTGAAGTTGTGTAACCTAATTTAGTGTTGCAAAAATTATATTACTACTACATACAGGTATACAGGGTGAGTCATATCAGGTGGAACAAACTTGAACAGTTAATTAAGAAAACTATTTCAAGCAAAAAAGTTAATATGAACATGTATCCGTAAAATCTTCATGAGGAAGCTACAGACTACAGACTCCAAAAGATTTTGTCTAAATTAGTTTTTATTTAATATCTGGAGATCCCATTATGTTACAGTAATGAAAATTGATATCCGGATTAGTATTAATACGTGTTATCGATTTCCAGTACCAATCAATGATTATTTAGACCAGAGATGTATGAAGCCTGTGTGCCATCTGGTTTTTATCTAGTATTTTTTTGTTCTTAAATGTTTTACTATGTTTGTTACTTTTATAAAGTCATATGACACAAAATACATTTTGTTAATTTATCATAGGATCAACCGTTTACGAGAAAGACAAATCCTGAGTGCCTGACTCATTAACGCCCTGCCTAAAAGACCCCGTACGAGACTATCTAACAATATCAAGTTAATTTTTATATCCGCGAAATATTGAAATTATTAAGTTATGTGTGGATTCTTAGAAACTTATAACACTATTTTTTTTAATTTTAAGATTTTCTCCTTCCATTCTCCTTTGTTAGGGTTAAGTACTGTGGTGTCGCTTGGAAGAAAACGTTAGCAAGCTTAAAGAAATAAACTGATAATAGTATTAATTTTATTTTATTTGCATTAAACGGACTCTGTTGTTCCTCTTAAAAAAAACCTTTTAATCTTAACACTACATTCCAAAAAAAAATATTTTTACCATCACCAAATGAAGTTTTGTGCATTGGCATAATGGCTATTGTATTGTTTAGATTAGCAAACATTTAAAAAAAAAATTAATAGGATAAAAATTTTAGTAACAAAATCATTTCAATTCGTGTATTTTTGCACAAATTGTATCATTTCACGGATTTTTAAAGTTACCAAAGTCTTGATTTATACGAGAATAAATGATCATACTTTTCGGATTTTTTATTGAATTTGCAAAAACACAATTTTGATATACAGTGGGTGGCCGACTTATTGTGTAGTCTATAAAAAAAAATTGTCTTTCTCCGATTTCATTACCTATTTTGAAGCAGAAGGGGGTAGAAACTATAGCAATATTCGGTATCAAATTAAAGGTTGATCAATTTTATTTTTTAAAACATCAAACTATATTTAATTTATTTTTCTTTTCTTAGAATAGTTACAAAATACTAAGAAAATCTATATATGTATAAAAAACATTTAAAACTAATATATAAAAACAAAACTTTCTCTATCAAATACACTAATTATTTTCGCACAACGCGTTTGAAAATTAATTAAGTAATGCAAAATGATCATAAAAACAGTTGTTTTTTTATAAAAGTTTGATAAAAAAAATTATAGAAGTGTATGTTCTTTTTTCTCAATTTAATTTGTATTATATAACTAAGCAAGGGCTCACAGGTAATAATTCAAAATAAATTCCACAAAATTGAATCCCATTTACCAGTTAATCCAGAATACATACATAAATCATCAATAATTATTACTAAAAACAAAAATAATTTAATCCCCCTGCTTAGAAAATCCACAAGAATATGAAAATACCATAAAAAAGATTAATCGTCACAATAACTTGGGCACCCACTGTACATATTCCAAAACGTGTCTTAAGAGATATACATAAGAACCTAAAATTAAAATCAGTATTTGATTTTACCTGAAGAACACGCAGCCTCAGCACCAAAGGGAACGGGTATACTTTAATGCACTCGTCACCGCCGCCTCCATACCCGCTGATACTAGATGGCCCGAGCATGACTCGGGATTCGTCGGGCATGCTCGCGCTACTGCTGTCCTTGTCTGGCAGTGCTCCGGCGCCGCCACCACTGCCTCCACCACCGCTACTGCTGGCGACACTGCACATCTCGTCGACAAGCGTTGCCGTTGCACCGGACATTGCAGCACTGCTCACTACTTACTCTGGTTTAGCTGAAAATTTAAGAAATACTGTTAATTCTTAAATTAAATCTTTTTCCAATAAAACGTTTATTTATATTTTATAAATTTGAGCACAGATAGAGAAGAATTTTTGTTAGGAAAATCTGTTAGATTATTGAAACTTTTTAGAAATGGAAACCAATCTCTGCCGAGAGTGCAAGATCTGGGGGGGGGGGGATTACCGTCAATAAATGATGATTTGCCATGGACGCAAAGAACCCTAGCTGCGTTTCTGAATAACAAGAGCTTAAATTATGTACCACTTAAATATTAAGTACAATAATTATCATATATAGGATGACCATAAAAAACTTCAAAATTAAAAAAAAAAAAAATTATGAAACTCAATTTTTTAATGGATATGTATTTATTAAAACCCTTATTAATTGAACTAGAATATAATTGCTCCATCAAATATTTCTATTAATTTATCTGAAAATTAAACAAATCATGAAATTTCATTTAAGTGATCTAATTCTATTTTGTAAGTACATATATGTACTTATATATACTATAGATATAAAAACATTATGATAATTTTTAGATTTATGTATTTGAGTATTTATAATACCATATGCAGTCATAATGTTCTACAAAGGTTTTTAAATCCTTTATACGTAGGTATAATGCTATTGGCATTTCAATAAGAGATGACATTTAAGCTCTCTACTTTATGAATTGTACCTACGTTATAAGAAGAGAGTTATAATGCAGTTTATAGAAGCTTCAAGCAATGTCATGACTTTTTCCAGTCGTTTTATTTTATATAAAAAGTCACTTTAGCAAGATTTTATAACTTCACAGTAGTGGTTTGCGTAGCAAAATATGACAATTCTGTATTTATTACCAAAATTAATTTATAATATAAACATTAAACAATAAAATCGAGTTAAATTTTTTTTAAATATTTTGCCGAAAGTTAATTTATGTGCGATTTTAATAATTTGATATTGGTATTTGGGTCACGAAAATAAAAATACGCATATTTATAATAAATAAATAAAAACTCTTGAATAATATTAAAGAGGTACGTCATGCAATGGAAGGGGTAATAAAAAAGCAATAAAATCATGAAAGAAAACTTAGGTTTGTAAACACGTACACTCTATCTGTTTGTGGGTCACGGAAAGCTGCTTCTCTACAACACATTCATCATTTTTATGCTCATTTTAAATATACAAATATGTATGTATATATGCCTTCAATCCGTATGATATACATAGACATATGCTTGTATATGTATGTATATTGTAAACATTATAAACACAGTAAATAAATAAATAAATAAATAGTGCATGTGAAAGCAAATTGTAAGAAATATAATATGTTTCTGACATATATGATATTTTTATTAGATAAAATTTTATTACAAAATTCATTTTATTCATTTGAAAATCCAGAATTCTCATTTAAAATCTATTGAGATCGATCGGAATTAAAGGTGTGAACGACTGGTCGATCGCGATCGACTTCTCTTAAAAAATTATGACTGAAATTAGTTATGTGAATGCAAGAATTTTTTTTATGTATTATTGGTATAATAAAAAAAACTTCAAACCGTATAAAAATAAAGACATGCATCGATTTATAGCAGATTGATAAACAAAATATGTACGATCGTGAGTCGTTGAGATGAGATTTAAAAAAATTACGGGTCGGATATAATCATTTCACGGGCCAAATCCGTCCTGCGGGTCGTAATTCGGGGAACTCTGACTTTAATGTAGTTACATAGAAATGCAAAGCAGCAAACGGCTGACGGCTGTCAATACCGGAAATAAGCATTGCTAATACATATTTGCGCGTTCGAAGCTTTACATCTAACAATGAACCGCAGCGTTTTTCACGGCCTGAGCCTTCAAACATAGGGAAATAGTTTCATTTTTTTTATAAAATCAAAAACATACATAATCAGAACTATGCATTGTATGCATGCACTTAAATACTTTTTTAAGTATGTATTTGTATTTTTATTTTATTACTTTTAAAATGAATGTAATTGTACCTGTACTTAAGTATTTTACCAAACATAAGTACTTATATTTGTGCTTGATTAAATTTTGTACCTACTTAAATACATTTACTTAAATGCAATTTTACTTATAATTAATAATTTACCTATTGTTGGATATTTATAAATTCAAATTACATATTTAGTGTGTTTTAAAAGTATTTAGTACTTTTTACAGTACTTTTTTTAGTACAATTTTTGGCAAAAGTAATTGTAATTATACTTAAGTATTTACATTTTTACAATAAAAATGAAGTATAATGAAAATTAACACTATATGCCATAGTAAGATATAGTTTATGTAAAATGTATACAAATCTGAGACAAGTTAGTTTCTGTATTCTACAATAATTCAAGAAACAAAATTTTGTTATCACAATGAAAAATAGATGTAAAACATAATAACATTAGTACAAAACGTTCACATTAAGATGTTCCATTCAATCTTGGAGTTAGAATTGATTTACTGAACAGAATGAGAATTTTAAAGAGATGATTAAAACATTTATAAGCAATTACTCGCATTGTAAAATATATTTTCAAATTTCTTATTAACATTTAAAATAGTATTTAAATAATAAATAACAACAAACATAAAAAACATCTTTTATTGTTTTCATCCGATAAAGTAGTTTTAAAGAGAAATATATACAGTGGGTAACACCTCACAATAACGGCTAAATATGTATATTTATTTTATGTTATTTCTTCAGTAATTGATAATGTAAAACTAGTAATGGGTACCCAATGATGGACACTTGCTAATGATTACGAAATGAAATACTATGACATAAAACTTATAAAATAAAGAGTAATAAAATTTAAATCAATGTAAAGCATTTACAATATAAAAAATACATTTTTCATGATAATGTGCCGAACCGCGATAATTATTTATTATCCACTGTTTTTAAACAAAATGATCAATTATCATCAAATCACGCTGTAAGACAGTTGAATGTATATATATTAATATTCAGCAACGGCAGTAATTAAATATCAACAAATATTTATAATTCAGTACATTTCATTAAAAATTGCCCAACACTGGGGTAGTGCATAAGGTTGGTGCCAGTATTAATAATAATACATACATACATATATATACATATACATATACATACATATAATATTAAAGAAAGTTAATATTTTTAATAATTCTTTTATAAACATTAAAATACTTAGATACATTTTTATCAGCAAAAAAAATATAATACAAGATTGTATTCGTTTGAATGAATTCTTGATAGCTTTTCAAATTTAAAAGCTTGTGTGATAATGGACTTTATATGTTAAAATATGTCATTTTCTGCAACACTTTGTTTTATGTTGAACAGTGTCATATGACATGATGTGGACCAATTAGATTAATGCATTAGATGTTGACGGAACGCTGTTTATAATTTACGAGTCTATATTTATGTTCTCAAGATACGTGTTTTTTTTTTCTTAATAGATCAATAACGAATAACTCATTGTTTTTGTTATCTTATAACGTAACTAATCATTAAAAAAAAATTTTTTTTACATGTATCATTTTTATAGATTTTTTTGTTTTATGGAAATAGGCTCAGACCATACACATATATTTGTGTGTATGTATAAAGTGTCAGACAATCATTTTAACCATTGAATTGTTTGAATAGATCATTTATTATTTTGTTCTAAATGTACTTAAATATTACCTTATATTTCCAACATATAAAATCGTGTTTTGAATTTTATATTTAAAACTTTTTTTAATTATTTTTTCTTTCAAAAAGTAAATGTATTAAACTCATAATTGGAAGAACCATTATTCATAAAATGTCCACACTTTTTTGTGTACACATTTATCTTACAGTAAGTGAAATTAATTTGATATCCAGAAACAAAGACAGAGATAAATATATATTGTATAAAATATAATAATAATACGTTATAAAAGCGTTTCAGTGTTCTCTATGTAATATTATAGCTTTTTGTTTTCATAGCCAACTGACATGTGCAAACTGTAAACATATTCTCTTCTATAAACATTCATCGAATAATTTTATGGAGAATATACCACTTGAACATTCTTTATCCAATATCTGATTACAGCGAGGGCGAATCGAGCTTCCAATATATGAGAAAGAAGTAACGGTAATATTAAATATTAATATTCTGTCCGCGCAACCACCGCGGTAAGCGAATTTTATTTGATAAAAAAAAATAAAAAAAAAATTAAATGTGTAAAAATAAGTTGGCTCTGAAATTTTTTAAATTTTTTATTGATTATTAACTTTTTACTCTACATAATAAACCAAAAAATAAAATAAAAAGCTTGTAAAAAAAAAATTTCCACATCGGGACTCGAACTCGAGATTCTTAGTTTACAATCTCTACAAAAAATTTTTTGTTTTTAAAATATCAACCAAACGGTACTTTATATCGAAAAATCACAAGAGACATAATAATTTTGTTTTATTGACAGGATTCCAAAACATATTTGATATTATCAATCCAATATTTAATACCCGAGATATGATTTTTTTTCGGTTTTGAACGGCCGCCATTTTGAAATCAATAAAGGAATTTCGCTGACTAACGAACTTAACCGAGGTATTCGTGAGATCGATTTTTCAACCAAGTTTCAAAAAGATCGGAAGTAATCCTGGAAGGCTAGAGAGTCCACTCGAAACGGCAGATATACATATATATATATATATATATATATATATATATATATATATATATATATATATATATATATATATATATTATATTAGCCTGACGATGATTCTGTGAATCGAAAGCTCGCTACGTTTCCTTGCTTATTAAATCTTTGACGTTTAGACAATTAGTTGTTTTATTTATTATATTTTAACGTCACTACTAGTATATTATATATATATATATATATATATACATACAGTTTTGAACGGACCTCATTTTCGTGATCTCGAGATCAAGTTTGATAAAGATATATAGTTTTTTTTCCGAAGTTGCGTCATGATGGTGATAGCAATAGCTATATTTTTCTTCGAAAAATTCGCTAAAAATTAATGTAATCTAAACTTTGGCAAGCAGATCAATTTTTATGAATTTTCAATCTTTTCAGAAAACTTATCAAATAGCATTTATATGAACACTCTTAACCAAGTAAAAATTAAACAAAAGAACATCATTATGATTGACGTCACAAGATTGAAGTAGTTACATGAAATACTTTGTGAATTAAAAAACATTCATTTTAATTACTTTTTAGTAAACATATATCTTCCTAAAAATATATGTAACCTTTAACTGTAAACATTTTTTGTTTTCCATAAAATATAGGATCGTTTAAAAAGTATACAGGGTGTGAGAAAAATTTGGAAACGGTCAAATATCTCGAAAATAAAACGTTTCTGGGAAAAATATTTCGAAGTTGTAGGGTATTAAAAGTTTTTGGTACATTTTTGTTACATCCTGGATAATTTTAATGCTGGTGGCACCGTAAATTCTAAAGCTCATAACTCAGACAGTTCTAAACAAAAATTGGTCATACTAGTGTTTTGGAAATATCTCACTGTCATCTTTAACACTGTGTGGTAAAAAAAATGGGCTATTATATTTAAAAAAATCATGTTGGCCTTGACTTCAACTTGACCCTTCGTCTCAAGGTCTAACGGATATGGTCATTGAATAGAACTTTTAAAACCCTACAACTTTAGATTAAAATGGTTCGTTTTTGATATATTTGACCGTTTCCAGACTTTACTCACATCCTGTATTATGCAGAAATGCATGGTGCATTAATATAGCAACTTATGTATTTTATATAATTATAAAGTTAATTTCTTAGACACGTAGAGTGACCTACTTTAAAACTAAATGTTTAAAACTTGATGATATTTGACCCTTGCTGTTAAACACACATACAAGTATTTTACAAGCCCCTTGGGCGTTGTAATTTACGACAAAATGAGGTGATGCTTTTTAAATATTTAAATAAATGTCCGTGTCTTTTTAATTTTAAATGTGAAGTGTTTTATAATCAAGAGTCAAGAGTACGGACGTATATTTTTTCAATTAAAAATCATTACTATGTAAATCTATGATATATATGTATACTAGCTTGGCCCGCGCGGCTTCGCTCGCGTGAACTACGGAATTATTGTTTAGGATTTAAAAAATATATAGTTGATTATTTAAAAGTTAATTATTATTGAAAACGAATTAAACAATTAACAATCAAAAGAATACCGACCTGTCCCCTCTGCCTAGCGCAGCGTCTACATAGTCGTAATTCGCGCGAATTGTTACGAATAATGTTATTGTATATACTTATTTCACGTTATTTCCTAAACCAAAAGACCAAATTGAATTCTGTAAAAGGTAAATTATTAGTTTTGCAGGTCATAAATCCATGTATACAGAACCCAAATATTTTATGTTTTATTTGTAACATAAAAGCAGTCATTGTGGCTTAAATATAAAAGTTAGACATATGGTGTCGCGGACTTTATTGTAGCACTTTTGATTCTGCACAATTCTTTAATACATTATTTTGTTCTATATTCAACGGTTTAGGCAGCGTATTGCAAAACAGCGCGCCGTCGGTAAATTTTTTTCCGACTTAATTTACTATTATCGTCACTGCTTAGTTGTTATGTCACCTAAAGTAACAAAATATAGCGTATAACCTGGCCAGAGAATGTACCTACGAATTAAAAAAAAATCACGTAAATCGGATAAGTGGTTCTCGAGTGATAAGCGCACTAACGGACAGACAGACAGACAGACAGAGAGACGTTGAGCTTTATATATATTAAGGATTTACTACATTAAAATATTTAGTAGTTACTTGCAGCTCCGGGTTTAGGTACTAGGTGATTATTATATGAAAAGCTTTTTATCTTCAGCCAAATGGTAAATCCGACACTAGTGAATTCAAGTGAGAAAATATCCGATTAATCCAAAAGTGTGTATAAACTAGTATAAAGTGTACGTTGGAAATAAAGAAATTAGTTCTTTATACTGATAAACATTTAGAAAACTGTTTTCGTGACCTTGTTGAGGATTCAGGCATTGTGAAACCACTCAGAGTTGGCAATTCGATTATTTACTATATGTTTTTGTCGTTTTGTTAGGATTGGTTGAAAAAGTCCTTATTAATAAAGTAGAATAGAAAATGTGAAAACATACAAGTTTTATATTTAAAAAAAATTTTTTTTAAGTTATACTTCTTTAGACGTATCGTGACACATTTTAGATGGGCATATATGTATATATACATTATACATATATCCGAAATTCTTAAAATGTATATATGTATTATGTCACAAATTAATTGCTATAGGACAGTACCGACACTAGTGATCAACTGGTTGACAGCGATGAGTTATGAATAAAAATAATTATGTTATTCCTTTCGAATAATGTGCACTGAAATGTATTGTAATAAATTATATCACATTATAAATTTAAATAGCCACCCCTGATATATTATATTAAATATGTATATATCAATTGTTTAATAACCTTTATTTTATCCCGACGTATTTGATATTCATGTTACAGTTTATTGAATTCACTTTTATGTGACACGGGTCTTTGATAAACTATTTAGGTAATATATGTATATACAAGGTAGAAGTACGCGATAGGCATCTATCTACGGGGAACAAAACATCGACCGACATCCTCTACAGCGATTTATTTGATTGATGGTGGAGGCTGAAAATAAATGTACAATATACAGGATGATTTTTAAACTAATATATTTACACTTACACAAAAATAAACAGTTAAGATAGTCAATGTTTTGATTGTTTGTAGGTACGTTTCTGTTATCATTCTTTGTTTGTTTGTAAATGTATATGCTTTATGCGTGAAGTCAATACGAAAATATTTCGGACGTCTTACAAATGACTACACCTATTGAACTTGACACCTCTTCTGAAGAATACCACGAGATGATATCTGAAACGTCAAGAACAATCAAGTACGAGAAAGGATAAAACCCTTTAATATCATGATCTGATAAAGGTGATCACATTAACTTATAAACGTCTCTTAAATACATTTAAGAATTCGTTGTCTCCTCGGTAATAAGTGACGTATATCCCTCTATTCTTAAAAAGTTAATAATATTCAATTATATTCATGTGAATAAAATCATGTGTGATACGTATTTATGATATTATACCAGTAACAAAAATTTTAAATTAAATTAATTAATTAATAAATAATAAATAAAATAAAATATATGTTGTGGTTAAAGCAACCATGTATATGGGGTGAGTAAAATGACACATTTATCTAAAATTTTAAAATATGTTCATTGTATACATATTTATTTATAAGGTAGATAAATCAAAATAATAAATTTTATTTATTTTTTATTTATATAGAATAAATAAATTAATTTGATCACGAATACATATTTAGTATCTAACAAAAAATATTAAAATGTAAATTTTTCAACAAATATGTTTTTCTCTAAATGGAATATCATCGTGAATATAACAGATATTAGCATGAAACTTTTGAATCACTCTTTAAATTGAAAATTCGAGGTATTTGAAAGATGTCATGATATATTTGCGTGTGTTTTTTAGTGATATTTTTTATTTGACAAATGATTCAATATATTTTTATATACCTACCTATGTTGTTGACAATTCTGCGTTTTTTTCTTCAATATAAAATTCTTGAAATATATTTTAAAATATCTCTTTACTATATTTATTCATATATTATTCCATACAAGTGGCATCTACCATCTCCTACAATCTATTTTATTTTGCATCATTTATCTTCAGAAACTGACCGAATAAAGGTATACTAAATAGCTATAAATTTTCCACAAATGGTTTTTTTCTTAAAATTTTTAGATATTTGTAGTTTACTATTTTCGGTACATTTATGCTCTCTAATTTCATCTAGACCATGATATCAGCGAATATTATCCCATATACATTTATTTGTAATATTTTTTTTACTTATTGTAAGTTGTTTATAATGATATGAATATTTTTTTACAGCGGTATTTTGTTGGGTGGTATAAAAAAGTATTGATCCATATCAAACGTTCGTATATTATGTTTAAAAAAAACAGTGATCTAATACAGTGGTTTTTAAACTAGGGTCTGTGGACCCCTGGGGTTTCGCAGAATTTTTACCGGGAGTCCGTGAAATAAATATGGCATAAATTAAAGTATTTTTACATATCTATTTACCAGTGATCAATTAGTTTCTAACGGGGTCCCTAGACTACATAAGTTTAAGAACCACTGCTTTAATACATATATTCTCATGAAGTTGAATATGATTATTATACTTAAGTAATTCTATTTATTTTAAGATCTGTGTGATATGCTATTGACTTTACGGAGCACATATCGCGGAGCACACTAGTAACAAAGTTAGGAAACGTGTTATGAGTCCTATATCTTTCCTTGTCTAAGCTATTAATAAATCAAATTCTCGTATTGTATTGCCTGAATTCAAAGGCCGTTAGGTTATTGTCATTATATGTTTTATATCGATTCTCACTGTTGCTACAGAGACAGAAACTGTCCGTCACAGCAGCACAACAAACGAAATGTTGACACCGTAGGAGGAAACAAGGTCGGCAGAAAAAAACACATCCGAATCATCGGAAATAAAAAAGTAACAATAAAAACAAAAGCCGTCTAGATTAAGTGCAAAGTATAAAAACATTATTACAGATAAAAAAAGTTTTACTAACTTTTTTATCAAATGAAAGAAATGAAAGAAATGTTGAATGTATTTTTTATCAAAGAATCTAGAAAATAAATAATAAAATTTATTTTATTTTGCAAACAATTGCAGTTAGCCTTAATTTTACAAAATTTCCATTATTTGATATTGCACTAAGTTTTAACTACCTTCAAAATTCCAAAAAACACTTTTTTGAGATTATAAATGTATTTTTTTTTTGCCACAGCGAACCTAAAAACATAAAATTGCTTTTTTCTGGGTATTTCAATGTAGGTACATATCAAGGTTAGTAAATAAAAAGGTTGTACCATCGCTTTTGACCAATCAGCACCCGCGCGAGATTACGTCACACCGGGTGACATTCAAATGTAATAGAATAAAGTGGCTTGCAAATTTGTTATGATTGGGCACCCGAAATGACGTAGTCCCTCTCTCCTTTCTTGATTTTGACAAGCTAATGGTACAACCTGTATATTTACTAACCTTGGGTACATATTATGTTTCAACTTTCATAACTTTTTGAGGTTAGGAACAAAATATGAACTGAGTAACCCCGGATTCGGATTTAGCAACCCCAAACATGCAGTAATAATAATAATGTTAATACAAAATCAACATAATGGATAATGAGCATACGAAAATAATTGCTAAAGTTTGATTAATATCTGAAATATTTTCAAATATTAATTAAACTCATATTTCTCTTGATATCAATGTGTAATTTATACTTTTTGTTTTAATGAACATATTATTAACAAACTTTGTAATGTTCAGTAATCACGATATATGTATTATGAATATTATTGGAATTCACAATTTATTACCTACATATATTACACATTTAACACAATACTAGTTTTATCTACACGCAATAAATGTAAAAATGAAAAAAAAATATATTTTCAAATACGTATAGTTTTACATAATAAAATATATATTTTTATAAAAATGTGTATTTTACGAGAAACTTTCTTTAGCGTAAACAATAATATTCAATTTTAAAAAGTTCAGATGAAGTCAACTATACTTCTAAACAATGAATTGATTTCTTTTATTAAAAGTCTTTACGTGTAATTTTAAGGTTTGTGAACTAAAAACGTAATTTTTAAAAAATTATATGAAAACTTTACAATGTTTTTAAAATGCGTATTAAAACATATAATATGTTTTCTTTTTCTTTTGGCTTTAATACTTTTATACACAGCCATTAAAAAAACACATCGGGTATGGATAGCTGGGAATCCTAGAACGTATCCTGTGGCAATCAGGAAAATGAACAGTCACGTTGCACATTCAACATTACTATTTAATATAAAATGTATGTAAATAAAACAGCATCAATTGGTACCTATAGCTTGTACCGTTTATGGCATTAATTATGTACCTATATTTATAGGAAATAAAATTTAGATGCCAATAATCGATGCAGACATATATTATAAAAAAATAATGTTAATAAACTGCAACAGTGACAAGACAATAATAGTGCTACTTTAATTCTTTATATTCATTATAAATATCAATTTTTCTTAAATATAATATGGTTACTAAAAAGATCATTATTTTTTTTGCCATTTTTAAGGAAAATTTTTAGATTTTTTTGATTTATATAATATATAATAAGTGACTTTTCAAATGTCTATTAAATTTATCTTACAATTGAAAGCAGAATTTTCCTTTATCTGTAAGTACTTATTTATTTTCAATCTATTAATGTTAGTTTTTCTATTGAATACGAAATACACATGTATATAAAATTTTATTATTTAATTAAATCCAAGATTTAAACAACAATTTCATATATTCTGTCCCAAGTCAACACGTATGTTCATTTAAGTAAAAGAATATGTTAGCAATTTATTTTCATAGCCAAAACTTTGTTTTTACTATTATTATTGGCAGTTTTCTGGATGGAAAAAGAACTACTTAAATGGAAGTTTGTATTTTTAGAACTCTAGTTCGTAAAATTACGTTTCAATTCATTATTTCGTTAGTTTTACAACACTGGTAATTTTCTGACAATAAGTTGAATACTTTATTTTATTATATTTATTTTATATGTAGGTATATGCATGTTTAAAATTTGTCGTTATGTAACGTGGAAATAATAAAACTGCAATCAATATTTGCATCTAAAATAAGTGTTTATATGTATTACAAATAGCCCACTCGCGGCTTCGCCCGCGTAGTATTAGTTTTTATGAATATATATTTAATTTATAAATTATCTTCTAGTTTGGAACAATTTTTTCACCTTACTAAGATTTAACGTTCTTTAGGTCCGATGTTTAAACTGGGCGTTGATGAGCCAATCAATCAGGACTTCTTCTTCGTAGGGATATAAATATAGTTATCAAAATCTTTTGCAACACTCACGAATGTTAATATTAAAATATATTTTATTTTATTCACATATTATCAAATTTAAAGTTATCATGAGTGTCATAGAAATCAATTAAAAATAAATTTTGCCTTAGCATTTAAAAAAATTTAATTAAAACTGAACATAAAAACGTAAACTAATTTGTGGTAAAGAAGCAATAAAGTCTCTATCTTCGTAGACATACTGCGTCTTTAAGACTGTGCAAGTACACAATTAACTTTATACTTTTTACGAATTGTTTTTCTAATCAACTTTATGAATATCCTACATTTTATTATGTTTACTTTATGGCCTCTGCAGTCATTGAAACCATGTAAAGAACAAATTATTACTTTCTGGAAGTTAGTACAACCTTGATTGTTACCATTTTATTTTATAGTGTGTGTCCACTAAATTTATTTTTATTATTTCTAATCTGTATAAATTAATCACAAATGTTAAATTGTACCCCAGAAGGAAACTAGGTCATTACACGATTTTTAAATTATATATAACTAATATTAGCATTTAAATCAATAAACCTGAAGTGATAAGAACCACCCTATTTAAAAAAACATAAAACAATAGAATATTTTGTTAGCGATTTAGTGGCGACCGAATGTTTTTTTTTAAAGATTGAAAATTTTTCATCAGGACGACACGGGTTGGGGGCACTTGCAAAAAAATACGCTACAGTTACGTACATATATTTAATGTTAATAAAAAATATACGAATAAGGGGAATAAGTTGTCATTAAAGCGAGATGAAACCAGGTTTATGTAGATAAGTCTCGTCTGGGATATCGTCTTGTGCACGTGATCGAAACCTAAATATATGCTAATTTTCAATTTTTTATATAAATTTTATGCATTCACCACACAATCTTTTTAAAATGAAACACTTGACGAGAATTATAAATAAAATATTTATAATCAGTCTTTTTTCGTGTGTTAAGTCCTATAGAAAATGTATGTATAATTTATTAATAGACACTTCTGATGTAGTTATTAATACTCTTATTACAATATAAATATATAAAATAGCATTTGTTTTTTCTGTCATATAACGCATGAAGTTAGCTACACAACTAAACATAATTAACAATGGAATTTTTCATATATAAATATGTAAAAAAAACTTGAAATTATTTATTAAATTATTACACTGGGATTGAGGTGGAAAGCAACAAGTGTCAGTGTTCTTAATTAACTAGAAATATTATAGATATTTCAAACAATCAAACTTGTTTAATACTACTGGCAAATAAAACAATTGTAAAACATAGCCATTATTCCTCTATAATTATTACACAACATCAAAAGAATATGAATTCGCACCAAACAAAAACTAATTTACCATCACTATAATTACATTATGAAGCTGCACTAAAGAGATTAACACGTATGCTGCGTGTGTAATGCTAAATATTCACAAGTCAATTAAAAATATTTCAAAGTCAAATATAACTAAACCTAAACAATGTTATTAATATACATGCATTACATGGTAAAATTAACGAATTAAAATACATCAACTATTAGTTAAAACCAGACTATTAAAAGAAAGTTCAATAATACACAAATAAATTAAATAAAGTGCTTTAATTTTACATTATTTTTTATTTAAATATATTTTACTAAAGGCTTTCTTTTTATACAATATATATATTTCTATACATAATATACAAATATTATCTTTTTTAGGGTTCCGTAGAAAACTAGGAACCCTTATAGTTTCTCCATGTCCGTATGTCCGTCTTCAAAAATTTTGAGATAATAAGATGAAATATGGTATACGGTCGTAGATTAATGACCCAAAAACAGAAATGATAAGATTTTTGTAAAAAAAAAATTTTAGGCCCCCTTTCCATAAAATGAAAAGTGTTTTAAAAAAAAATTCATCTACCCCATTGAGTGGAGTGTCATTAGAAAGGTCTCCTAAAATGCAACAAAAAATGTATTAGAACTTTTTGATTTTAACCCTTTAATCACGATGTATTTGCTCTCCAAAATCGTTAAAAAAGTGTCCCCCCACTCTATTTTCTAAACTATCAATTTAAAAAATCTGAGAAAATTCCAGAATGTAGCTTAGTACTTTCACTGAAAATTATAATGAACATTGTTAAAAATATTTTGGACCCCCCTTCTATAGACTGAAAAATGAACTCTCATTTTTTCCCCACTTATCCCGTTGAGTGGGGTGTCATTTAATAGGTCTCCTAAAATGCAATAAAAAATGTCAGTGATTTAGTGATGCTAGATCCTAAAAACGCATACTTGTATGTACGACGAGTAGAAGTTGTTATCAATGTCACCCCGGTTTATGGTAGCGTTGTTTAACGACGCGGACGTAACAATATTTAATAAGTAAAAGTCCCATTTTGTAACATTCATACTTTTTAAATCAAGAAGGAAGTAAGGCCATAAAGAACCAACAAAGATAAAACTTTTTATTACAAACTCACAGAAACAGATTTTATCATAATCATAATATATTGAAAATCTAGAAAACAAAACAAAAAATAAATAAAAAAGAACATAAAATATAGTACTTTGTTTTCACTTTTTAATTGGATAGATTAGATAAGAAAAACAGAATACAAAACTTTTACAAATACGAATGACACTTGTATTTTATACCTATATATATTTTAACATGTTAATATATGCATCCATTTTCCACAGGTGTAATGTGTTAACACTATTGATATTCACAACGTATAATATACCTACAGTTCTTCAATGTTTTTAACAAATATGTATAACACCAATAGAGTTTAAATTTTAATCTATCACCCCCCTAATTTTTTTATCTATCAATTAAATCAAAAAATGCTTCAAATTAAATTTTTTGATTTTGAAGGGGACCCAAAATGGCGTTATTAATTTTTGATTTTTTGGTCAAATAGGCCCAACATTTTTTTTTTGGAATGGAAACCTATATTTTTTATTACTTTATCTTATTGTTTGGAAAAAACAAGCAGCTTTTGTTATAAAAAAAAATTGTATGACTTCATTTTTTTTTAATATTCAACAAAATAATTTTAGGTTTTAGATTTTTACAAATTTTTTACTCGAAACCCATTAACTTTAGAGGAAAAGTGTAAAAAACAAAAAATGTTTTTTTAATCTGATATAACTAGAAAAATTAGTTCAGATTTAATTTTTTTTTTTGCTTTAATATTTTGAAGAGCAAAAGTTAACAAAAAATCCTGATATAATTTTCCTAGTTATATCAGATTATGTATAGTTTAATACACAACACATATTATTGGTTGATATAATAATGATTTTCACACTCATTTTCCTCTGTGAATAATTAAATCCAGAATACTTGATTAGTTTAATCATTCTACAAAACAAAATTTTAAAAATATTTTTATATTTTCCATGCAACTTATTATTATTATAATATTAATATAAATTTAAAATAGTAAGCTGCTATTTTTGTATGGTTCACGCCAATCATGTTTTTACTTCTATACTTTCATTTATAATGTAACAAATAACAGCGTTTTGTTTGATTTTGGTCTACATAGATCAAATTCCTTCTAATATCGAGTGGTGACGCCACTTATATGTATGTAAAATATAAATTTATTATTATGTTTCTTGTTAATACTCGCAAGATATAAAACTTGTCCAAACGTGTATAATAGTTTGATGTATCAGTACAGTTTTAAAATTAAAACAGTGTAGTTTGAAAACGTGATTGAATAAGGTAGCTAGCCTTCTAGTTATAAATATTATTTTTTTGCGTTATTCCAGTTTTTTCTAGTAACCACACCGTGGTATACACTTATAGTTATAAACATTGTATTTAGTTAAATTAAGTTACATTTAAGTTATGTTTATTTATGTATATAAAATTGTGTTAAACTGTGTTTCCCATTATCCTGAGTCTTTCCGATCCTATAGTGCAGTTTACCAGTTATAGGAGAGAATCCAGTAAAATCAAAAACGTAAGTATTACTTTTAATTATTATAAATTTAAGGTACCATTCCCCGCAAAATACAGTCAACTGCCCTGACATAGGGTTATATTATTTAATCTACCTGTCCCCAAGATCGAGTATAAGTAATGTTGGCTTTATTGACAGAAACATTAAATATCCAACATTACACGGAGAAAACTGGAACTCAGATTTTAGGATAAATTACAATTCCTAAATATAAATTATAATATTTAATTAAAAATTACAGTTCGTCTGTAAATTATTGCAATAAAGATAGTAAAGTTTATAGAATATGAATTTTCATAGTTCAAAATTTTAATAATTACTTGAAGGCTAAGTAATTTTTCTTATCCCACAATAAAGTTATAATAACTATTCGTATGCAGCAGTACATACATTTTACTATACAGCAGATAGTAAAAAGTACAAATAAGAGTATAGTCAAAATATGTATTAAATATTGTGATATAGCAAGCCGCAGCACGGTTCATAAACTGTGCTAGAAATTTTACTAACCGTTTAATAAATTCTTATTACTATCTAGTTAATAATATTAAACTTTGACTGCATTTGTACTCCTAAAATAATGCATGGTACTGCATAGCAACAAATCAGTATTGTTTCGACTGGCGATGTATTCGTTTGTGTTTCGAAAAAAATACTTTTTTTATAAAATTTTTATATTTTATTATCAATATAGCGTGATTTAACGGTCATTAATGAAAGTGATTTCGAATATTAAATGTTGTAACAGTGTTATTGTATATTTATAATATTTTATATTCTTACTATCACGTTCTTCAAGCTTCAACGGTCATTTTTTCTTACAATAAGAATAAAGTGATTTTGACTAATATTACTATGAATCAAGTTGATATAAAGTTATTAAAGTCATGGGATTTATCACATTTAATTCCATAATTTGAAGGTAATCATTAAGCGTTCATGTAATTCGAATGAGAGAGACACGTCTAAGTGATTTCGCATGTTCTAGAAAGAGATGGACACACATACTTGCAAACAGTAAGTAATATGCTTATTATCTGTTGAAAATATATAATTTTTGCTTTATGTTGTATTACTTAATAATTAAAACATACAAATAATATAAGTCCTGTTTTATTATTTGCATCGTTTTATTAATAATTAAATACTTTTTTAGTAATTGAAACGCATAATATATAGTTTATTACAAATATATTTTTCTGTAATAGTAGAAATATATTAATAAGTGAAAAACCATATTATATGTACTTATTTAGTTTGGTGGAAAATTTTAATGCCACTTACTTCTGTCGTTTTTGCTATATCTACTAAACGAAAAGATATTAATAATATTTTTAATAAAGAGAATTTATATTTAAGAGAAAATATATTTCACTAAATTAAATTTTTGTTTTCATCTGACATAAGTGAAATTTTCATTATATTTAAATTTTCTATTTTTATTATTTGTTCATTAATTAGGTTTAATAGTCTTAATAAAATATATTTGTATAACCTACATATTGTATTACATTTAACCTTTGTTTATTATTTATTTTAAAATATGTACATCACTTATAAATACATAAAGTTGCTCATAAATTATTGTATGTAATAATGTATGTATATCTGTATTTTTTAATTAATTGTAGATTTAGCTTGTATTTTAGTATATAGGTGACAAGAATGTATATTTGCAATATTTTCAATGTTTCAAACAGTATTAATCAGTTTGGTTTCATTGACTATAAATTATTTATTGTTATCTACTTACAATAAATAAACAGTAGCCAATAATACTAAATTGTTTATTACTATATGAGGCATTAAAAATATTGCAAATATACATTCATGTCACATATATACTAAATTACAAGCTAAATCTACTATTAATTACTAAATTCAGATGTATATACATTATAATTATTATAAAAAAAAATAATCAAAATTAAATTCTAAAATTGAGAAAATCTAACATTAAATAATAATAAGTTTTACCAAGCAAATAAGAAATATTTATAAATCGAGTGTTAAAAGATATTATTATACAAAGTATAATCATTTTTACTAACTGAATAGTAGACATTCAAACACGGCTATCTTTAACGATTACTATACGTCGGTTAGTAATTTATCTTTTGTGCTTCGGATGTTTCGCTAGATTTCAAAAGTGTTTTCGAATTACTATATTTTTAGTAACTTTTTATCAAATGGTACGGCAAAGTTTGTATATATTTCATGCTTCATTTTTCTCCGTGTATAATATACATTGAAAAGTATTTTTAATGCCAACAATAAGTCTATCTGTCTTACTAACAATACATACGTCTTCAGCGTATGTTATTGTCTGGTATCTAATTTAAATAAAATGTAATATTCAAATTTTAGCACGAAGAAACTCTTTTAAAGCCGTTCATCTGAATAAGCTTCATACAGACAGGATATTAATATCTCAAAGCATTCATGCTTTTGTACCTATATATAGTAGTCATGCGGTTTCTTAAATTTCAAATTAGAATGTGCGGATACCGATGCTTACAACATGCTATAAAATATGTGATACAAAAACCTCGATAATTCTAATAATTCACGATTTTATTTCCAGAAGTGAAAAATAAATTAATCAATTTTCCACCTACATAAGATTTTATTTTAGAATTTAATAACGTCAATGTATGTACAATATACATTGTATATTTATTGTTTTTAAATAAATATATTTATGTACTTTCGAAAAAGTATATAATATACATATAATAAAGCAATAGAATTCATTTTGATAGTTTTTAGAATTTTTGTCTGTCTGTCCGTCTGTTTTGGTCAAACTTGACGTGAAAACTTATTAAATGATTTAATGGGTCTTTCGCTATAAGAAAATTTCAGACCTAAGAATTTGAAAAATTAATAAAATAGTCAATGACAGTTTTGATATATTCTGATTTAGTTAAACCAACATCACTACTGGTTTAGTGGGAATATGATGCCTACATTTTTAGAGCAATTAGTCGCCCAAGCCTTCACAGATTTTGATAGATTAGGTAAGCGAAGCCGGAAAAAAATACATTTAGATTTTTTTTATCAATTATAGCTACACAAAAAAAATGCTTGGTTCAAAGAAATCCTTGTTTCATAGAATATATGGGAGACAATAATTTCTTTAAAAAATAATACAATATACCCTTAATCCTACTCTTTAAAGCAATATTTCAGACAAAAATAATACATTTTCTGTTTTAATCAATATTTTATCTTGCTTTACTAGATACTGGAAAAAATAAAATTAATTTTATATTCAATTGCTGAAAACTATAAATTAAAAATAATTTTTCTCATATGTATATAATTCATTTTAATACTAATTATTTAAAACTAAGTTCCACTTGGATAATTAATGCTGAGATTGATCATTTAAAATAGATAAATAAGTTTATAAACCACATATAAATTTCGTTCAATAAAAGCTGCTGAAGTTACATAAACACGGGTATAATTATAACCGTTTTTGTTCTTTTCTTATAAATCAGACGACCTTTTGAAACCCGCATATAGAGTTGATAATATAAAATAGGTCACACTGGTCTATAGTTCATTAGTGAAGGGTTGGACAAATTACTTTTTATTTAATTAACACTTTTAAAACTAAGTCAGATAAATATATTTACACAAAATAACAAATTTAAACCATTTGAGCTCGAACAAATTCTGGATGAAAATATAGAGAAATGTATAAAAATATGAAAACTAAAATAAACAATATTCAAATTAATTCAAAACTCTGCAATTTTGGTAAAAACTGATATGCGGATATAAATAAATAAACATTTTTGAAATTTTGTATGTCCAATGTTCTTCACAAATCACTTTTTTGCGGTTTTATAAAAAGGAAAGTGAGCATGGAGTTAAAAAATATTTTTGACAAAATCTGTTTGTGTTATACGAAAGCGTAGAATACCAGCTTCAAATTATTTTATTTTTTATTTAATTACAATACAAGTTTTTTCACAAAGTTATTTACATTCCAAGCAAAATTGTTAATTTGTAAGCTTGTAACGTATTAACAAATAATTGTACGACAAACGTATATGGAAATCTTGAACTTTTCTCTTAAAAATGCATTTAACGATTTTTTTATAAAAGTTTTGTCTATACATTTTTCATTAAATATTCATAAAATTCTCAGAGGTTATTTTTACTTTATTCCAATTCGTACCAATGAAAATTAATGAAACTGTAGAAACTTGGAATATTCCTGAATAATAACAATTATAAGTAATGTTTTCTATGTATTTTACTCAAAGGGCTGTAGCTTCTGAATAATTCATGTAACAATTTGATATTTCTAAAGTTTATGTGATTTATAGTTCAAAAGTACTGTCACCAAATAAAATTATTTTTACCTTGAGTAAGGGCCTTTATCCCCAACCCCCACCCATCCCAAAAGGAACAATATTTATAAATTGTTCATAAAATTTCATATCTTACTTCTAATTTGTAAAATCGTATTTAAAAATAAAAGATTTTCTTTTCTTCCAAGACTAATTAATCTTAAATCTAAAATTTCACTCTTCTGTGTTTTGTCGTTTTATGTCAGAGTTAGAGTATCTACAGACCGACCGACATCATGGCGAAAAAAATCAGAATGGATATTTAAAAGTTGATTTTTTTTTAAAGAAAGAAAAACCTCATCATTTTTTTTTTCATAAAAATTCGGAACCAATAAAATATTTATCGTTGCTGTAACGTTAGCACATCTGTGAAGAGATAACAGAGAGCTCGTCAGTGTTGCCAACACGATATTCTCGTAATCCCTTAATCCGTTTATTTACTATCTCCAATGGGAACACCGCGAGCTAGGAAAAAAGACAATATAGATTCTCCATCCGGTTTTATAAGTGATTCGCCCCAAGTGTTGCGATCTGGAGCGAGAAATGTTTACAGCCCGACTCACTATTTTACAATCGACAAACACCCCCTTGACATCTACGCCCATTATACACATAATGTGTGTTCTTTCGTGTCGTTAACATGGAACTAAACTGTATTGTAATTGCAAAAATATTGCAGTTATAAGAACATTGTTAACTGAGTACATGATTTTTTCAAAAAACATTTTTAGTGTCCCGTGCCAAAAACGAGACACTTATGGAATCACTTCGGTGTCTGTGTTCGTCCGTATGTCTTTCTCGGAAACTATTTACGTAAAATTTGTTTAACTCATAAATAGAGTGTGGTGACCCAATTATAGACGTGAAACATAAAAAAGTTTAATATTATGTATGTGTGTGTGTTTGTATATCTGTTTATTTATCTATCATAACTCATAAACCACTGAACCGATATTAATTAAACTTGGTTGGTTGGTTGGGTCTGGCATGAGGATGGTCTCATTTCAAAATTATTAAAATTATATGTAAAGAAGAAGGATGACAAATTTTAGCGCCACCCCTATACGAAATTGTTTGACGACTGGTTATTTGACAATTAAAAAAACATTTCTTATGATACTCCTCCTGAACTCTTGAGACTTTACAGTTTTATTACTTTTGTATACGTCACTGGTGAATCAATATTGTTAGTTACATTACTATATAAACTTTGCAACGAGAAGTCTATAGATCAAATGCAAGTAACGCCAAACTAAACTAGACTATTACTTACTAAAAACGAACATCAATCATACGAGGATGTATTATTTTCAATATTTTTTATGTCTATTACTCTTTATAGTGAGAATAAAAAATCTCTTCCATGCATATTTGCTATAAAACCATCCGCAGTTCATTATATGTTGCTATATGCGATAATTATAGATTTTTTATTTAAATTAAATAGTTTAAAATATGTGTTTTTTTTCTATTAGATACCCTATACTGCAAATAGTTTCTTTTTATTGTACCTACCCGTAAGAAACGCTCTATAGTTGAGTATATAGAAAAAAAAGACAATTTTAAACCTTATGTGGATATTTCTGTTTACAAAGATAGTAGAACACTAAAACTATAATACACTAGGGACAGTTCAGACTAGATAGCATAATAGATTGACTTCGGTAGTTTTTTTTGTCGTTTTTCAATCTTGATCGAAAGGTCTGTCGTGAGATATACGTCGATAGTCTTAAATCATAGATAACTGCAAAATGTGATTTCTCAAGAGAGCGATTCGAAAGTTCGAAGTATACCTGTTTTGTTCAGATATAAATAAAAGAAGCATTTATGTTAACTTAATTCTCAAATGAATACAGATATCGCTATAAAATAGCCAAAATATCACTTGTCATGTTATCTACTCAATTCCATTTTAGATGACACAAGTTTCACATAAAATAAAACTAAAATTACGAAAAAGCTTTTTTATTTCTTATAGTGCCCACCTTAAAAATTGCCAGAACGACACTTAAATTAGTAGTTACGCCACTGTCACGTCCTATTATCAGTTAAAATAATAATGATTCTTATACCAAATTGTAAACTAACACTGATGTTGTTAATACTTCTTGTTTAACTCAAGTACTTTGTAAAGTTTTGCAGTAATCAGCTAAATAAAACTTTTCTATTCATGTTTCTCTCTGAACTAACTTTATGTAAGATGCACATTAGTATTTACATTTCGTCCCGTAAACTTTTGCTTTGATACGTCTTGATCAATAAAATTGATAGATTAAATATGTATAAGAAACATTTCTTTAATTTGATAACAACAATTACTGTTAACTCGTTTAGTTACCAATGTGACTTCGTCCTCTTTTGATTTGGTATTTTTTGTACTAAAATATTTGATAAATTTCCCAAAAACATAAGATAAAATTCCATATTTAATATGCATAAATTTATATTCGGTATTATAAAGAAATTGACAAAAAGTTATAGCTAACAAGCATTCTGAACGGGGTATAAATTCTATGATATTTATTATACTCATTTCAGAGTGCTTGAAAGTAAGCAGATTTAGTAATTTCTTTATAATACCGGACGTAACAGTTAAAATTTATCGTGAGAAAATAATAGTTTTTTTAACAGATAAGATATTTTTTATAGCTTAGGGTTCGAAATTGCGCTAAAATATATGGTATAAAAAATATTACCATTTTTTTTAAATCCTGTCAAAAATTATGTTTAAATATATCTATTATTATAAACACAATAACATTTTTTTGGGGTAACAAACCTATATGACAGTTCCCTTAAATTATCATGAAGTATTTGACAAGTTTCTCCACCAATAGTATTAAAATATTAGTGATATTATGAAAATTATTTAGTCCGGGCCGAGTCACTATAACTGTGTTATAAAAAATTTAAGTATGACTTATCTTTATTCTAAAACAAAGATTAAATCACATAATTAATAACCTGTTGAAAGTGCTTGTTAATTAACAAATATTTGTTAACTCCTTTATAATAACGGATATTGAATTGTATTTTTTAACAAAATAGTTTCGTTGCAACGAGTTTTTTTTAATCTATATCTATATATGTATATAAAAGAGTTTGTCCTTAACCACTCACTCACTCACTCATTCATCAACGTACAGCCCAAACCCCTGGACCTAGAATTTAACAAATGAAAAATTTCGTATTAATATATAGATACAAACATGGTACCCCGCGTGCCTTCTATTTGCCATCATTTGTATATTATATAGTAAATATAATACATACGTAGAGGAAAAAGATTGTGACAACGAGAACTGTAATCATAACACAATATATATTTCCTTATGTATGGTTGCGATCACAAAAGAATAAATTTCACATCTTGTTTCCGTGTATGTATTTGTTGGTATTGATGTAATTTATATATCGTGTTACGTACAAGAAGTTTGTGTGCGTGAGAATGTGTCTCGCAAGTCCAACATTATTCGTATATTGGTGTTTTTATGTTCACCAAACTTGCGACGACACAAACCAACAAGTCTGAACATAAAAGAAAATTTATATAAGTAAAATTCAGCTTGTCATGTATTGAAATGTCTTATTTCCTCTGCATGTTTTGTTTGAGACTTCCGCTGTAATATTTGTTTAGATTTTTAAGGTTATAAATTCAGATTGGATCGTGGTTATAATTCTGAAGAACTTATTATACCTTATTATAATAACTATAAATTCTATGTGAAATATAATTGGATGTTTAGAAATTTAAATGAGTTGACTTGATTATTTTAATAGTGAAAAGTAAACATGTAACTAAAACTCTATCATCAGCGATAGTAAAAGTGTATTACAAAACCTGAGCAGGACCAGCAAAAAACGAATTATCTGATAATGGAAATTCTAAATTTAATAATATTTCACAAAAAGCTCTACAACACAAAGGTCACATTCGTTTAGTGTAAAAGCCATGTCCAAATACGAAGGAACGAAACAGTGGACCAATTAGCACAACAAATTACAAGAAGTGAAGAAAAGACAACAATATTACTTCCTATCGCAGACCTCAAAGCAGAGATTCACAAGAAGATAAAAGAAAAATGGCAAAACCATTACCAGCTCTCACTCCAATCAAAAGGGCGTTTCTATGGAAAACTTCAACCAACAATTCCTACAACACCATGGTTCCAAAACATAAATAATCTGCCGTGTGCCACAGGACTTTCTTATACGTAATAATGACAGTGAACAGTGTACGTGATTTTTATTTTAGTGAAGGATATTTCTGACAAACTAATAAAAGATAGAGTAAAATGAATGAGACATAAACTATAGAAATATTATTTTATACATTATGTATCGAACGAATTTTGTTTAACATAATTACTAACAATAAGATGGAAACAGATGTTTACTCATGTAATTTTTTTAATTTTTTGAAATAAGACAAAAATGTTATAGATAAAAAATGTCGAGTATGTTACTATCTATAATTTATTCCCCATACATTTTTTTCCAACACTTATGATTTAGCCAGAAATATTTTTTTAAAATCATTATTTAGAATAATCTATACTGGTTGCTGGGTGCTTTGACCGTACGGATCACGACTAATACCGTCAAGTCGCACGGCGACCACTGCAAACTAAATGAAATAGAGTGTACAGTGTTTATTCTCAATATTACGTATAAGAAAGGCCCATGGTACCTATGGCAAACACGTATACAGTCTCTGTAATACGTATAAGAAAGTCCCATGACACTCATGGCAGATATTTCTTCTCTGTTATGAACCATTTGAAATGTACTTAAAATCGAATACTTACAATTAGTAAAAAAAAAAAAAAATTTGTTTTTTTCGAAAAAATGAACAGAACATAAATTATAGATAATAATATTACCTACAATTTTCAACTTGGTCATTTTTCTCTAATTCGCACTGTTTCAGTGTAATTCGAAAAATTCAAAAATCGATGTAGGTAAACATCCGTTTCCGGTTGAATGATCGTTTTCAAAAATAGGAGGTTTTCTTCCCAGGCAAAAATCAATCTTAAGTATAAAATTCCACCTTTCTACGATTTGTCGTATTTGAGTTACAGCGTCTACAGACAGACCGACAGACAGACAGACCGACAGACAGACACACAGACATCATGGCGAAAATAGTCAGAATGGATTCAGGGAAGGTCAAAATTAATAATTCCATCAAAATCCGGATTTCGAAAAAAATCGCGTTTACTATACTTACTTATACTATATGTATATTTCATATACATTGGTATAAGAAAGTAAAAAAACTTAGAAGACTAATAAGTGCAGTCATTCGACTTCGATTCAATCATTCATTCACACCAGAATACCAGCACAAAATAAAAATCATCCCAACGAACACATGCAGTTGCGATAATACAAGCATAGCTAATACTGAGCATTTAATTTTAAAATGCCCCATCTGGAAAAGTGAAAGAGATACAATCTTCAGGGAAATCCCAGACTCAATACAAGATCTACTACAAAAAACACAAAATCCTATAATAAACTATTCGAATTTATCAACAAAACTAAATTAACAATACAACAATAACAACAACAAATAGAAAATAAACCAAAAACAAATATATGTAATTCCCTCCCTAGTCAACCCAACACCCCAATCCCGTCAAAATGGCGACCCAGTACGTTTTATCCTGCGATGATCGTCCCATCAGCAACATCCTAAATCCATCTTGTGTCCCCGTTCCTCCCCCCCCTCCCACCCCACCAAAAAAATAATAATAATAATAATAAACAAACAACACACAAAACAATACACGAACAGCTGTCGGAAGAGGAGAAGACCCAGCCGACATAGATGTCAAATAAAAAAATAAAACTCGCGTTGACTTGTTGTCAATGGTCGTACAAGAAAGTATTGTTAAGCCGAATTAAAGAAAAGAGATATTGATGGAAATATCCATTTTGACCTTGCTTGCATCCGTTCTGCCTTTTTTTGCTATGATGTATGTGAGTTTGTCTGTCTGTAGACGCTGTAACTTAAAAAACTGTAATACATAGAAGAGTGTAATTTTATATTTGGAATAAGAATACCTCCTATTTTTGAAAACAATCGGAAACAGATGTTTACTGTTGTCATTTTTTTATTTTTTTTTTAAATTATTTTTAAAATAATGCATATAAGAAAAAAGGAAAAATTAAAAGTTATAAAGTATATTTTATCCTCTAATTTTTGATTTCTTTATTTTTTCCAAACTAATTCAGAGCAGAAAAAATATTTACAATAAAATATGAAGAGAATATTGTTTTTATAACTTATATTCTGTTAAATTTTATTATAACTGTATGAATTAACCAGAAATATTTGTTTTATACACGTACATTGTTTCAGTATTACGTACAAGAAAGTCCCGTGGCACCAATAGCAGATTTTTTCATCAGATCAATGCAATCACGTGATTTTTTTTAAACATAGAAAACAACATTGAATGTTTTCTAAATAACTAAACTGCAAATTATGTAAATATCATTATTACGTATATAAAAAGAAAAACAAAATAAACATAAAGAACGTAATCGACGTATAAAAAATATTGAAAATTCTGCAAGAGTTGCAAGAAACATGGAAATAATCCATGAAAGAGAATAAAATGTTAAAACAGTTTTTCTGTTGTCTGTAAAAAACCAAACACTCGAATATAAAAAGTATACAAAAGCAGTCACGGATAGATCGTCGAAAATCTTGCGGATTTAAATGCTTGAGATAATATTTATTTTGTGTATTGGAAAACATCTACGAATCAATACATAGAACAGTTATTTTTCTTTATATTTATGGCTTTTTAATGCAATGAAGAGGATTTTTTTGTATTTGGTATTGTAACTTTTTGTCGATTGAATATAGAATTCAATATTACTTCTGATCAGGCACGTATTAAGTTTTTACAATAAGGATAGATAATGCATTTTAAATCAATATTACATAAGTCAGCATAAGCTTATATTATTTCATATTAAAAAAGTTTGCTAAGGACCAAGAGATTAAATAGTGGCTTCGCGTTAAATTTTGCAAACAAAGAAATATGTATGTATCTTTATAAGCTGTATCTTTTTTTTGCTGCTGTACAATTAACTTTTTATGTTCGACAAAAAATATTCTATACACTTTTCACGGAATATGCGTGGTTCTTGAGTTAATTAGAAAAAAGAGGGAAATACCACCCTCAACCTTCATCTATATTAATCAGACTCAATTAAAAAATCAATTTTCATTATAATCATGAGTTATGCATGCGTGAATAAGGATTTAGTGGACAAAATATAGAATATATAGGTAATCTGTCCTCTAAGGCAGCTGTTCTTAAACTAGGGTCAACTGAACATTTGCAGGGGACCGTGAAACATGTTTGGCATAAATTAAAGTAATTTTATATTTATAGTTATCGATGATTAATTAGTATCTAACGAACTTCTTTATTTTTCTGTCTGAAAGAGGGGTTTCTGAAAAATAATTGTTCAAAAGGGGGTCCCTAGACCACATAAGTTTAAGAACCGCTGCTCAATACCGTCAGGAACTTAAAGCGGACTTGTGAAAAACCACAAAAATTTTTAGCTCAAAAAATTGCTCCAACTCTAAAAACATTTAAACAAAAGTTATTAACTATACAAAAAAAAAACAAAAAATCCTAAAATTACATTTTTCAAAAACTAATCGTTTTTCGTAATATTTCTTATGGTCAAACAATTGCTCCCAAATTGCTCCAAATTGCTCTCTACTTAGTTTTTCAAAATTATCAATATTTTTAAGTCAAAATTTAAGTGAAAAATTAAATTTAAATTTTGACTTAAAAACATTGATTAATTTGAATAACTAAGTAGAGAGCATTTTGGAGGAATTTGGGAGCAATTTATTGATCATAAAAATTATTACAAAAAACGATTCATTTTTGAAAAATACCATAATATGACAATATTTTTTGTTTAATTTTTTTTAGAATTGGAACAATTTCAGATACATGAAGAGCAATTACGGAGCAATTTTTTGACCTATACAAAACATTGCCATATTGCATACTTATTAATGCTGTTTTACAACAATTAAAGTTAGAAATTTAAATTTAAATTTTGACTTAAAAATATTGATAATTTTGAAAAACTAAGTAGAGAGCAATTTGGAGCAATTTGGGAGCAATTGTTTGACCATAAGAAATATTACGAAAAACGATTAGTTTTTGAAAAATGTAATTTTAGGATTTTTTGTTTTTTTGTATAGTTAATAACTTTTGTTTAAATTTTTAGCGAATTTTTCGAAGAAATATTTGTTTTTATCTGAAACGGAAAGATAAAGAGTGAATTTTTAAATTGGAGGCCATAATTTTTTTGAGAGAACGCAAAACAGAATGATTTGACTAATGTAAAATAAATTTGATTCCATTTTTTTAATGTTCTGAAAACAAAAGGTACGCTTGTGTCTATCTGTCTGTAACATCCTTGTAGCTACTGAACAATTTAACCTAGGAAGATGATATTTTTTTAATGAAGCATTCATTAATTACAAAATAACATTACGATTAATAAATTTTAATTTATGTTTGACGTAATTGTTTATTATTTGAAAAATACTTCACTAATCAAATATGTTCGATTACATTCCCCGTTGTTGCACATATATGAAACATATGAATAACTTATAACAATACGATTTAACAGATGAATAAATCAAACAAATACCAAAGGCAATTGAAAATAAAATTGTATTCATAACTTTCGAATCCTTTTAACTGAAACTTCCGAATAATTCCTCCCACGTATGATCTACGACTTCATTCGGTTTCCTCCAATAAGTGATATATGTTCAGCCAAATCGAAAATGGGATTATATATTTTCATTTTTCTTTAAGAACGTACTTCTCGGATACGCTACGGGTGGTTTGGGGATTTTACGTTTTTTACACGGTAAAGTTTTTGCATAAAAAGTTTCATAACACGATGTAGTTGGTATTTCTGACTCGTGTACGGGTACATGTGTAATGTGTTTGTAAAATATATATGAAAACTTATGATTTTTATAATACAGGGTCCTCCAATAGTGTGTCCGGCATTGTTTTACGCCCAAACTATTGAAGATAGAGTTTTAGAATAAAAAATTTACTATATATATCGACCCTAAAGAATTTCAGGAAAATATTTTCAGCCCCCTAAAATCGCTCTTTGGGGGGTAGTTTGAGGGGTACATGCCCGTTTCTCAGAAAAATCAAATGGAATGGTATATCAAAAAGTACATATTTGTAAAGATCATAAAAAATTAAGAAACTTTTATAAAATAAAAATTTTCATACTTTCAATTGTTTAAAAAATATGGCAACATGTTCGCAAATTTTAGGGTTTTACTAAAAGTGCTCTAATTTCGCTAAATATTAATGGAATTTTATTATTTTTTTTTAATTCAGAAAGAAGAAGTAATGAACTTTGTGAAGATGTATCATTATTTGAGATTTTAATAGTTTAAAGTGTCATACTCGACATACCTAAAATTGAAAAGTTCAATTGGGGATAATTCAAAATTTTTAAATACAATGGTTTATCAATTAGTACTTTTTCTTAAGGAAGATATGTAAATAAACAACGTTTGATAAAAAAAATTAAAATTAAAAATTTTAATTTTCAGTTTTCAATTTTAAAATTATATTTTTAAATTTTAAATTTTCTTAGCAAAAGTTGTTTATTTACATATCCTTTTTAAGAAAAAGTACTAATAGATATACCGTTGCATTTGAAAATTTCGAATTATCCATAGTTGAACTTTTGAATTTTTGATATATCGCGTATGACACTTTAAACTATCAAAATCACAAATAGTCATAAATCTTTACAAAGTTTATTAATTCTACTTTCTAAATTTGAAAAAATAATAAAATTTCATTAATATTTAACGAGATTAGAGCACTTTTAGTAAAACTCTAAATTTTGAGAACAAGGCCATATTTTTTAAACAATTGAAAGTATGAAAATTTTTGTTTTATAAAACTTTCTTATTTTTTATGATCTTTACAAATATGTACTTTTTGATATACCGTTCCATTTGATCTTCAATAGTTTGGGCGTAAAACAATGCCGGGCGCACTATTGGAGGACCCTGTATATGAAAAATTTATGGTTTTATGGAATTTGTTAATGTTACAAACTAAGTTATGATAATTGAAATATTTAGGTACATTTTATTGGCAAATATTATAAGTTGGTCCAATAATTGTTTTTCAATAAAAGATAAAAAATTTGTTTATTTTTAAATCAATAATTTAAATGTCTTATTGCAGGATTGCATTAACGCGGATTAAGGAAGTTGAAAGATAACGGAGAATTAATGGTTATTCTCCGATAAATATCTGGTTTTCCTGTTGCATAAAACATTTTCCCTTAAATAACTTTAACATCTTACTTTGTTTAATATGGCTGGTATTTAAAATATGTTTGTATTTTAACTCATACGAAAATGTCTAAAATTTGTCTAGCTCTAACTACTAGTTGTCAAAGAGAAACAGACGTAGGTAGCAATTTCATTTTCAAGACAAGTAACGGATAAAATCATCCAGTATTTTATATAATAAAAAAACATAATTGCAAGTGTGTGCATAGTGCTTTTTATGCTAAATTCAACAAAAATTAATTATCGCAGAATTTTAATAAATACCTACCGATAAAATGTCCAGATGAACTACCATGGGGAATAATTTTACTTTTATACTATTTTACTATAAAATATTAATTGAAAAAAATTCTTTATACGTATCTGATTACTGGATTACAACATTATTTTTTAATTTTAGTTTTTCAACAATTTACGACAAATTGACATTTGATTAATCTGTCAATGTAAAAAGTAAATGTACCGAAATAATTGATGATGGTTTGAATATTAGGAAGTTATTTTGCAAAGGACTATAATATATATCTACTCGTAAAGGAATATTTTACTTCAAAAGTTGTAATGACCTTTAATATAAGAAATTATAAAAATATTTTATTATTTTCACCCAATACAAAAAATGTTTAATATTTCATTAATAAATGTTCAAATGAATAGTAATGTTGATACATAAAATTAGCCTCGTAATTTTTAATGAATATAGATCATAGAAGGCTACGAAGACATTACAATAAAATTTAACACACTGTAAACCCATAATTCTATTCATTGCTTTTACATTGTGTTTTCGGTTTCGAAATAGATTTATGTTTTCTAACGTGATGCGGATAAATGACGTGGAAGGATACATTATTATCAGTAGCGTCCAAATAAAAAAAAATAAAAAAGTCAAACAATATTTACTCTAATTTAAAAAAACTTAGTACCTAGTATTTACACTGGATAAAACCGAAATCAGTATACTTTCCGCATTTACTTTTTTGCAGTCTTTTTGTTTAAAATATAAAAAAAAACGGCTGGACCGATTTTGATGAAATTTCTTTCAAATCATTTAAACGTTAAGGCGCTTCGATTGACGCCCCGACGAATGACCACGCACGAACATACGTACCTACATACACATAGTGTAGTGACCTTGAAACATAACAATATGTTGTGATTTTTTATTTATATTTTCCAACCTATTATAATAACTTTCATATGTTGGGAAACTAACGAGACATATTCCTGTCTCGTCTCGTGTACAGCCCTACAAATCGAACATACATATGTATCATATGTTTCGTAAGTATCATCTACCCTAATATCTCGATAATTGATTCATGTGAAATGGCGATCTTGTAAAATATTTACTGGCTGCATATGCAAATTAATCCCCAAAAATATATAGTAAAGAGTTAAATTTAGTACATTCTCTATAACTATACACCACTGCACGCTTTTCGTTACTGGGTTCAATGGTGTGGGAATTTTAATATGTTTGCTTTTAAGATCCTATGTAAAAAGTACCGCAACGCTCAGCACACGTTTTGCTGACATCATTTACGTTAGTCGAGTTTTCACAATAACAAAATCTCAACTCAATTAAAAACCCGAATGAATGTTGATTATATTAAAACAATTGAATATGTTGTACACCTTTTATTTGTAGGCATACCTGAGTAAAATTTAACGCTTTTGTATTTGTATTTTTTACCACATGTAGATTCCAAAATATTGTATATACAGGATGTTCGCGGGAACAGAGTGATTATTGCTAACTTTGTTATTATTGGAGCTAAAAGATCCGTTAAAAGGGAAAAGTATCATTATTTTTCCGGGATGAATAATGGCGATGTCAAAAAAAAAACAATTGAATGTCGAATTTAATAGATACATTGAAATGAAATAAAAACCTGAAACTATTGATTTAAATGTTTTAAACATTTGTTTGCATTTTATTAAATCTTCATAGCACAGTGTTATTGCATTTTAATATATCTCTGAAATTTGACATCCAACTGTTTTTTTTCACCGCCATTATTCATCCCGGAAAAATACTGATACTTTGCCTATTTAACCGATCTTCTAGCTCCAATAATAACAAAGTTAGCAATGATCACTCGGTTCCCACGAACACCCTGTATACCTACGTGTAATATAGTGAAATGTGTTCTTATAATTGTCATTTTATTGCAGCAATAGTATTTTTTTGTTATGAAAAAAAAATTCTGAAAAAGACTATTAATTTTTTATTAAATAAACATCAAACATTAAAGGGTATAAGGGTACCAAATAACTTTACCCACCTCTGATAATATGTAGGTAATTTATATCATTTCCTAATATTAATTTAACAGCTGTGATATTTATTGTTTCATTTATCAAAATTAATTAATTCCATTAATATTTGTGTAGTGTTGCTTGAACAGAAATATTAAATCCAATATATGTATGTACATACTACATACATACTACCCTATATTCATTTAGGTTTCATGTTCCTGATTAAATACTGTAATATGCTACTGAAATAAATGTGATTTATTTATTCATTTAAATGCTTAGTGGTCAGGGTAAAGGTGTAAATGATTGATTTGAATTTGTAAAATATAAGATACATAAATATGATTGAAACTACTAACATATCAAAAGGAAATATTACTGCTTTGATTAAATTAGATATTTAAGAAATAAATATTTATTCAATTAAACTATACATTTATACATAAATTTATACTTTTACGACAGGGGTGTAACCAATGTCTATGTACGATGTGAATATTATTTTATTAATAAAAGTATCAAACATAGTTGAAGGGAATATTATAAAGCCTTGACAATTAAAGCAACGTTTTTACGTCCTCTTCAACCTTTAAAATCTAAACATGAACTTGACACTTGAGCCACGGTTTAATTAGATATTCACGGTCAAAGTGGCCGTCCAAGCAGTCAGGGCGTTAAAACGCTGCGCTGCTTTAATTACCAAGACTTACTCGTAAATGTATATAATATTGTAATTATTATAAAAGATACATAGAAACAAAAAACGTTATAATACTTAGATTGACCTTGAATTGTTATAATATAAATATGTACAAATGTAGTTATTTGTTTTATTATTAACTTTATTATATTTATTTTTAAATACATTTACTTTGTAATGTAAATATTTGATTGATTCTTAACGTTTTAATAGTGAATTCTAAGAAGTTGTTTTCATAAATATTTTTTATTCATTTTATATCCATTTTTAATACTATACAAGAAAGAAAACTCATATAGAAATATGAAATATTGTTTACATTATTTTTTAAATATTACCAACTTAAACAGCATTTATAAAGAATTCCTGGTAACGTAGTAAGCTCTATCACAGAAAATTGAAAAATATCATGAGATCTTAAGAAAAAAAATTGTAAATAACTAAAAAAAGATTAAAAGAAGCTCTATTCAAAATCCCAAAATAATTCACTTTCTGTGACCAGAGATTTCGATAAAATATAATGAATAGAAAACGTAATTCCTATACTTACAATGTTAAAATTGATTTTGTTTTGACGATATCTTTGCTCACATTACACGAGTTGCGAAATATGTATTTATATTTTTATAAGATTTAGCGAACCATGCTAAATGCGTGATATAATTTATTCAAACATATTTCAGGGGTTATTTTAAGGAAATTTTAGAACTGCATAATATGAGTAAAAGCAGAAAAAAATTAATGCAATTGAATGGTGTTGCTTTTGTTAGCACTGAACAACAAAAAATATTTTACAACTGCATATATTAAACTAACTTCTGATATACAGGGTGGCCCAAGTAAAACGAAACGGGTGCGCTTTTGGTCATTTAAAATAAGATTTTGAAAAAAAGGTTGAACACGTCGATTTTGCTTTCAAGGGGGACATATTTGTTATAAAAATTTTGCAAGAATCATTTCAAGCGTTAGCGCTATGAGCATAACCTTTAAAATTTTAAATAGCATGGTAGAGCAAGTGATACCTCATTTGAAAGGTTTTTTCATTCTAAATACGGAGCTTTTTGATTTAAAAAAAATCTGTTTAGTCATGTTATTTACATTTTGAATTCCATAAATGCAATGATTGACAAAAAACAAATCTTTACAACTAAAATTTAAAACAAAGTAGGCTTATTTTCTTATCAAATAATTCAAAAACATCCAATTTTGACATTTATTGAATTAAATTAAAGTTTTGGATGTTGGTAAATTTTTTTTAATTTAATTTTTAAATTTTTTTAATGAATTCAATAAATGTCAAAATTGGATGTTTTTGAATTATTTGATAAGAAAATAAACCTACATTGTTTCGAATTTCAGTTGTAAATATTTGCTTTTTGATCAGAAAATCATTGCATTTATGGAATTCAAAATGTAAATAACTTGACTAAAACTAAACAGATTTTTAAAAATCAAAAAGCACCGTATTTAGAATGAAAAAAACATACTATTTAAAATTATAAGGGTTGTGTTCATAGCGCTGAGGGTTGCAAAGATTCATGCAAAAATTTTATAGCAAAAGAACCCCTTGAAAACAAAATCGACGTGTTCGAGCTTTTTTTCAAAATCTTATTTTAAATGACCAAAAGTGCGCCCGTTTCGTTGGGTCACCCTGTATTCTTTTAAATTTTCATATTTTTTTTTATTTAGATGTGTTTTGTCTATCGAGTCGCTAAACTCATTTAGACAGCCTTTTAGCGTTATTGTTTAGTTACTTGTTTATAAATTTTCATATTTACAAAAATTAATAAAAACATCAACGAAAACATTTAATAGATACTCAGTATTTTTATAAAAAAATACACCTCTGTGTGCAATAATGATATTCAAATAACTTAAATAACTTCTGATGAATAAATACATATAAAATCTGATCGATAAAATTCAATTACATACAAATTATATTACAAATATAAATCGTTTAGGGGGTTAATACGATTAAAGATAAAAACAAAAAGCTTTTGGTGATCGTTATTTATTATATTTACGCTTTATTATTTTCACTGGCAGCTTTTCAATTTATCTTTGTAAAAGAGACAAACGCCATCAGAACTTATTTATTTATCGATTAAGACGCTTACATTAGAGAGCAAAACAATATTAAAAAGAGAAATGTGATTTGTTTGAAAATAAAGTCATTGTTTTAAGAACATAATAAAATTACTTCGTCAAAATAATCTCTTACGACAAAATATAAATTAATTATCTATACAGTGCCTGAAGAAACTTAGTTATAGCTCGGGCTACTCACAATTACGAGATATCAATCCATTCTAAAAGCATTAAGAATATTTTAAGTTCACATAAAATTTCAAGATCAAGTGACAGCCAAAAATAAGTTATATGGATATTACATACTATATTTATGTAGCTATTATATCAATACGTAAACAAAACTATCTCATATTGTATAAATAGTAAATATGTACTTATTGTTAGTACTTATGTACACACTACATATCTACTATATTCTTATTCAAATAAAATATTAGTTTCCAAAAAGTACAGGTCATTATAGTTAATTTATGAAATAAAAACAGAATTAGGGCTGTACGCTGACAAAAGACTTTCCTCAGTATCATCTCGACTTCGGCCTCGAAGCGAATTCGAGATCGAGACGAGATTAGCTTAATGTAACGAGACGGGAAAATATCTTTAATGATAATAACAAAATCTTGGTTTTAATAGATTATTAACAATTAGTAAAGAAAATAATTTAAAGTTAAAGTAAAATTATAAGATTCCTAATGATTCATTATACTATTCCAAAATTTCATTGCTAAGAATAAGTTGTAAAATATTTTGTTAGAAAAAAAATTCAAACGACAGCGATATTTCTGTCTCGATTTCGGTTACATGCATGCAGTGGTACGTTACAAACATAGTATAGGCACTTTAGGTAACTGTCTAGGGCCCCGAAGTAAATAGGTAGTAAAGAGCTAAAAAAAGGTCCTCAAGGATTGTGGAGTGAAATGTTTTTTTTAATGTTAGTAGATTTAAAAAAAATATTCAGCTAAAAAATGGGGGTCTGAATATTTAATCTACCCTAAGGCTATTGACTTTCATAACATGCCACTACATACACGAGACAGTTATCCTGAGACGAGACAGGTAAATCTTTCATTTTCACAAGAATGTTTGTTGTACAATTCGAGACAGAAACAAGACTTCATTTTCACAATCCTAGACTTACCTAATTCTCATCTAATCTCAGAATATTAACTATTTAAAAGTTAAGATTTTATAGTATAAAGTAAGCATTTAGTAATTTTTATAATATAAAATTAAAAATGTACACACTTGTAATCAATACCCTCCTCACTAAAATATTTATATCATAATTCTTTATTAGAAGTATATAGGACAAAATAATATACACAAAAAAATACGATATATTTTTTTTCATATACGAATATTTTTGCACATAATAATAGAATGGTATATATTTTCAACAAAGAGGAAAAATACGTAACAGGCTTGTGGTTGATATAGTTACTCTAATTTACATAATGTGATGTCGGAAACCAGATTTTCATTCCCTGGATATTTTATTAGCCTGTCGCAAATGAGACCAGGCAACCAAATAAAACAGTTTAATTTAGTTAGTAGAAGAATGTAATTTGTGCTGAACTGTTTTTAACTAATGAATTGCGATCAAATACTTCTTGTTGTATCATCAATGTTTTTTTTTCATATTTATTAAATCGCAGCCATCTATGAAGTACCTAATACCTAATGGGTTACATTGGAATAGTCCATTTTTAATACCACTAATTGTAAGAAAATATTGAAATTGCAAAAATGAAATGTTAAGATCAGACGTTTGATGTTCGGAAATGTGACGCTCTTCGTCAGTGGCTTACACTACTGTATGCTTTTCTCTGTCAGATTTGCTCGATGTGCTTTATATTTTTGGTAACGTGTATGCCTTGCACATTTACACGAATTATTATACGTGTTACGTTTACATTATAGCAGTACATTTTTTTAAATGTTATATTTATGTTTAATGTTTACGTTAATGATTTTTGAAGTGATTATTAATTTATTTCATTATTTTTAGAAATATTTATTTGAAAAATATAAATAATATAAATAGGTATTGAATATTATAATATATATGGAAATTGGAATTAGCGGTGCTATTTTTTTTATTGATTTCACTAATTTTTATAAATAATCACTTTATAATAAGACAACTAATAAAGAATAAAACCCGCCTACCAGCGAAAATGTCTATAATAAAATTAGTTCATTCATTGAGTTCTAATGAAAGTATACTGGAAAAATACAAAAACAAAAACACAATAGAATGATGATTGTAAACAATAACAAATGACATCCATAATTACAAAGACGAACAAACGAATAATACAAAAACAAAAAAGCAATATGTAACACGACAACATCGTAAAGATAAAAATTAATTCCAAAAGTACATAACACCATTACTTCCTTGCGGTTTTACAACTCGAGGATCATTTTAAAGTCGACCAGTTTTTTCTAATCAAGAAAAAAAAACAACGACTGAAACCTGGCAAGTAACTAATCATTCTCTAAGGGGGCGCTGAAGAATTATATATATAAAACTTCTACTTTATTTTCTTAAGTAAAATTGTCTAACCACTCTGTTAAAATTAACTCAAATTCAATTTGAACTCAAAAATAAATATTATCTTCAGATTTGGGTTGGGAGAACAAGATCCCAGTACCCCATAGACGGATGCGCGCCTGGCGGAAATGTTTTTTGTCCGCGAAGCCTTCCTCTTGTGTGTTTAACGGCGCGAAACGAGCGTCTGTTTTTCAACCCTACTTGAATTCATTGTTACGCAATATTTCCCTCGAACGTAATGAACAACAAGACCGGCATTTTAAATTTCGTTATAATACGGACGCTGTATGTATTCAACAATGTCGTGTTCGTAATAATTTAATTTGCAAAGGTCTGTTTATATTTTTGCTTGTTTATTGTGTGTAAAACGTATATTATATATGGTCTTTCACATAATATGAAAGGATCAACTTTATTTTTGATCAAAGCATTATACTTGCTTAACGGAGTACACTCACCTCCCGAATTAACAACCTTCGAATCCACGACCGCTTAAAATAACGACGCATCAAATGCTCGGATTAGCGACCTTCCTCTATCTCCACCATAATACCACCGATTGCTATATTTCTGTGTAAAATTTAAAGTCACCAATTAACGTTGAGGTTGGCACGGTGGTGGGGGTCCCTCTCACCGCCGTTAATTCAAGAGTTTGAATTATCAACACCGTTGTTAATTTAAACATCGAGTGTAGCTATATATAGATTTGTGTATTAAATGAATTGTTTACATAATATATTGTAAAAAACGACTATTCTTTACTCTCTAATAAAATTTTTTAATCCTGAATTTATTTTGTGTAATTTGAAGCATTCATTTAAGTCAAATTCTGCAATACTTTCTGTACTATAAATAGTATTCTCGTAAACAATTGATCTTATGACAAATTAATAAAGTATATTTCTGTGTATTTTGTGTTACATGACTTTATAAAAGTGTCAAAAATAGCAAAAAAAATCAAGAACAAAAAATACTAGAAAAAATCAAAGGACCTACTGGTTCAGTACATCCCTGGTCTAAATAATTGATAGCACGTATTTAATACTAATTTAATAACTAATTTTAATCTGTGTCTGTACTCTGTAGCTCCCTTACGAAGAGTTTCCGGACACATGTTCATATGAACTTTTTTACTTGAAATATTTTTCTCCATCAACTGTTTAAGTTTGTTTCACCTGATATGACTCATTCTGTATATAATTAATAAATAAAATAAATAAATAAAAATAAATTTATAAATTAAGGAATAACTGTAGTCTGCACTGTTTCTTATTTGTTGCCTCTTTTTATTCTACGTGGTTGAGATCACTCTTGAAAGAAAAATTTAAAAAAATCATTTCGCATTTATGTTGAACCTTAATGTAATGATTAATTTCGATGATTCATTGTAACAAATATATTTTAAAACTTGTATCAAGTAATTTTATTTGATAGTATATATCAGTTTAACATCATAATACAGTTCTGCCCACGACGATTTAGCATTGTCAACAATTCCTACTTTAAACTGGGCCGATTCTGTTATTCAACCATTTTTGCGAACTTCGCCCATCAGCGATGTGCAATGATCATTTCCCTGACGACTTTGCACGTCCTACGGGCTTCGCCCGTAACATATTCTGAAACTGAACAATTATTCCTCATCGAATTTTATAATCACTTTTGAAGAAGAATCCAACATGAGAATTGTAATAAAACTACGAAAACAATTAAAGAAACAATACTAGCCATAAAACCAACTGAGTATATATGTTTATGTTCTATAATATAAAATTCAATAAAAATAAACTGACAAGGATAGACAACGTTTATTGACGAATTCAAATCTAGAATTAGCATATTATACATACGCACATATACATACATAATTTATTTACTTTAAGTACCGAATATATAAATAAAACAAAAGCTCATAAATTTTATTACGTCTATAACACACACATTCATCATTGTCTGTTTTATTTTACAGTCATTTAACACTTCCAGCCCTTTCGACCACGGCGCCGTAGGAAAGATATCAAAGCTCAAAATGATATCAAATCATCATTTGTGACGAGTTTATCGTGTCATCGTTCATACCAGATATATAAAAATACAATCGCACGCTTCAAACCACGCCAGTCAGTCAATAATATTCTCATATCCATCGATCTTTTTTCCCAGTTCTAAAATTGAATCGTTGTTATTTACATTTACACACACGTGCAAATAGAGACGTAATGTGCATCATCACTGGCACAAATATATATGTAGACGTACAGATATTCAAGAGAGTTATTTAATACATATGTGGAACGTTCTTTTTTATTTATTTGTTTTGGGAAAATATTGTTTATTTAGTTTCATAGTTGATTGAATTTTATTTACATATACATGTTTATACAAATACTGCAAATAGACTTGTGCTTTTTATTATTTAAATTTGTAATACAGACTTTGTGAACTTTCCGAGTATAATAACTATTCTGATCTATACCTTTTACAGTATGATTTCACACTTATGAAATATAAATTCACATTAAAGAAACCAAATTTCGCACTAATGAAATATAATTTCACATTAATATAGTCCAGACTCCAGTTGTCAGAAGATTTTGCTGAAAAAATACTGGAGTACATACATAAATGTTATCAAGTGAAAAAAACAGTTTCAGTTGAAAAATTGATTCTGTTTTTTTTTTATTTTTCAATTTACTAAAAAAAAAGCTTAAATTTTTTGACACAATGATGACACGACTTACTGATAAACGTCAGTTTTTAAACTGAAACTGTTTTTTTCACTTTATAACATTTTTGAAAATGCATTTAACCTAATCTCAAGATAAATTTTCAAATGATCATATCTCTTCGGAAAAAAAATCGTAGAGACCTCGGCGATCCCGCGTTGTTTTTGTCTCGCTTAGCCCTTTCGAATGAGCCCTCACTCAACCCCTTGTGCCATTTAATATTTCATTATTCCCCCCTCCCCTCGCCTCCCGATGATATGCAGGTGGGTGCTTTTATGGTTAAATAATAGGTTTGGTGATCCCATTGTACCTCTATAAATTCCAATCCTATATTTCAAACCATTCAAAAGTTATTTAGGTGGCCCCAAACTTTTGGAAGGCACTGTATACAGGTCAAGTTACTAAAAGCGTGTTGATTGATTAATCGTCTAAAAACATGAATAATTATTTATGTTTTTAGACGATTACAGAGAAGACCTATACACCGAATAGAATTAAATAAGTTAAGTTATTTTAAATATCTTTTTTCAATCTCTCCGGAATATTAGACTCTCCTTTATTTTATACATTTTTCACATTTTCAAATTCTTCAGTATGTTGCGCAAATTGCATATTATATATTTTTTTCATATAGTCCCGAAAATTATTATTATGACACTAGTAGTTCAGTCAAAAATAAATTTTTATTTTTGCCTTTAGGGTCTCGTTTTATCAAAGTCCGTAACTGCAAATGTTTATTTACACATCTTAATCTTCTTAACTTCTCCACCTCTGAATTATTTCCACACAATAAACAACATCGACAAATAAGAGACTTAAGCAAAAACAAATACAGCAACAGTTAATTAGATACTCACAAAATAAACCATAGATTATATGCATAATATAAACAAAAGGCGAACGATTTGCGAAGCTAAAAGTTGCGTATGTTAAACTCTTTAATAAATTTACTTGAAGAAGAAAGAACTTAATGCTATTATGAGCACGTTGTAGAGATTACCCTTTTTTGTGTTGTGAATGTCTTTTAATCCACTTAGGTAATAATTTGTGCCATAATAGCATATATAAAATAATAATTGTTTAAAAATATTTCATAATAGGATCCAATACCGGAATATTTTAATATCAGAAATCAGTGGTTTCAAAACTATCCTACAGACCTTTAAAATCGACATATAAAGATATGTAAGATATTAGTTTTTAATTAAATAGAATAATTTGAACTGTATGTACAAAAAAAAGTTTGAAATCACCGCCATATATAGATAAGAAGTAGTCTATATTACATAATTTTGTATTCATTTATGCAGTTATTATGAATTAACCATTTATTTTTGTTCTTGCAACAAATAGAGAGAGCATTTGTTTGAAGTTACAATTGATTTTATGGAATTGTGGAATACTGGTAAAAGTTTTACAAATGTATAACGCTGAAGAAATTATATTTAATGTATAATTCGTAAAAACATCACTAATTTGTAAATATAAACGCAAAAGTTTTTCATAAAAAATATCTTACTTCTTTGAAATTACTGCAACAGCAAAAAATTAATATTGGAAACATGTTAACATTTAAACAACTATTTTTGAAATAATATTAATTTTCCAGAGATTTTTTTTATATGTTTAAAAATTGATTGCTCCAATTTGTTTTTCTGTGTAACTATTTTAAAAAAGTTTCACATTGATCGCGTACATGCATCCGTGTTAAAGAAAAGTATAATGGTGATAATTACACAGATTATAGCTACGTGAATCCCGATGTTGATATTTTTTTGAATGGGGTTATAACGAGCTTTTGTAAAGAACAAATATGGGGTTTTTTATCAGATTTAATCAGATAACGATATAACAATTTTTTATGTACATATATTGGTGTAATTATTTCATTTATACCAATTAAGTTTACATTTTAAAACAATAAATTTCAGTTTTATCGGTAAATTTCAATATAGGATTATTTTCTAAAAAATGTAGAACTATGGTGAAATTTTATTTATCTGATTTATATAGATTTTTGTTTATTTACTATGTATATTTGTTTATTATTTTGGCTTATAAACAACTCGTATAATTATTATTATAAAATAAGGTAAGCACTACAAAGAAATAATTTTTCTTCACTATTAAATTCTTAGTATGCATGTACTCATCGCTTGAATTACCGACGTTGTTGGTAATTCAACCACTTGATTTAACGACGTCGAGAGGGGCCCCCACCACCGTGCCTACCTCAAAGTTGATTGGTGAATTTAAATTTCGCGCATAAATATAGCAATCACGGTAGTATTATGGAGGGGATAGGAGAAGGTCGGAAAATCACGCGTTTCGCCCGTCGGTAAATCAAGCGGTTGGTAAATCAAAGGTCGGTAAATCGCAAGATGAGTGTACTCTCTAGAAAATTATATATTGATAAAAACATTTTATAGATAGAACCACTATTTGTGGTTAAATCTCAAAAAAAAAATGAAAAACCTTATAATATTAAAACATATTTTGTCTGCAAGTATAGATGTTGATTTTGTTTTACATTAGTAGTTCAAACATTTCATTACACGCTCAAACCCGTATGCCATTTGTCACAACTGTTTGAGAATTTACATTTTGCGAAATACACACACAAATGTATAAATAAATATATACGAATGCGTCGAGATGAAAACGACAAATAAAATGTGTATCAAAATTGTATTTTATAAAATAATTCTCTAGGTTTTCTTAGATCAATTTAAATATTTTTTGTTCTTTGTACTTTTTCACTCAAGTTGATTGTTTCTAAGTAAAAAATTCTTGAAAATCTAAAAATGTACAATTTTCGTTTATCTATTAAGATACTGCAAAAAATATAGGATTCTATAAAAAAATAAAAGTTAACCTTAACGAGACTTTTTAAGGTCATTTCATGTTCTAATTTGACATTTTTATTGCCATTTAATGAGTAAAATATTCCGACCAGAAACTGAAATCTTGTGACCGTTTCCAGACTATCAAGACACTCTTTTTATCACTTTTTATCACAAATCATTATAATTTATCAATGTTATAAATTGCTATGATAAAGAAAAAACATAGAGTTTTATCATTATACACAATAGAAAATTTTATTTATTTGATGTAAGCTAGATCAGGCTTGTCCAACCCGCGGCCCGCGGGCCGCATGCGGCCCCAGAGCACATTTCGTGCGGCCCGCATAAGATTTAATATAAAATATAAAGATAAAAATATAATATAAAGGTAAAGAAAAAGTAAAATATGAAAATAATTAACGATATCAAGTAAAAAAAAGTCTTCAGATTTTTTGTGTTATAAAGTAGTATAGATAGTGTACATACTACAGAGGTATAAATAAATTAATCAAGTAAAAAAAAAAGTCTTCAAATTTTTTTGTGGCCCTTTACAAATTTTTTCGCTATTTTTTTGCGCTTTGCGGCCCACGAGAGTCAAAAGGTTGGACACCTATGAGCTAGATTACATTTAAAAAGACTCATCCTAACTATTATATAGATTTCTTGCTTTTATTACCCAAAACATCCATTTACAAGACATTAAGATAATTCATAAAGAAAATTTATCACCTAAATATAAGTTTATTACCAATTTACAATATAAATAACGCGAAACTAAAGTATAAACAAAAATATTTATCATTTATGTTCTAGATTTCGTAAAATGTTGTTGAAGAAATGTCTAATATCATTAACCGTATTAAATAAAATCAACTGTACATAAATACCAAATAAATAGTGTATTTATTGAATGATTAAATTATTTTTATTTTTAATTATAGTTTTAACCCTTTGTAGCTCATGATCTTAAAAATTTAAATTATGTTGATAAAGAGACAAGTTTAGGCATATAAAAAAAACACGTATTTTTCAGAAATTTAAAAATATTTATTTTTTAATTATTTATTTGATTTTTTTGGGATTGACATATTGTGAGATAATCGTAAAAAACACTTATGTCGTAATGCTGGATTTGAAACAATTATTTAGTTTGTTGTAGCATAATGCTACACCACATTTTCACAAATTGTTTGTGAAACGCCATACACTGGGGAAACTTACAACGTATTCTTTTTTCCAACTAAAACGGCCAATAACCTGATCTGGTCCTGTCTTACTGCCAATGTTTACGTAACAATACGTAAGTCAATAGGTTATGCCATCTGTTAATTTTACTTGATACTAAGTTATTCAGTGGTATGTTACAGTAGTGTTACACATATATTTGAATGAACTAAATATATCTAGTACGTATATTAGCGGGATTATTGAGGTTTGTTACAGAAATGTCACATGGGGCTACAAAGGGTAAAATGGCTGAATAACTAATCGTGGTTATTTTCGCTTTTTTGCATAAACGAAAAATCTGTATATACATATATGTGTATTTAAAAAAAACGTAAATATAGGATAACAATAAATAATTTTTAAGACAGTAACTTTTAAAACTAGATTTACTCGCCACTGCTAACGTGCTCAGAGTATACAATTTTATTCCAGACGTATTGTGAAAAATCGTATTATCTTCACCCCAAGCCGGATGAGTTGAAATCGCATTCTTTTATTCTGTTAGTTTTTCGCAATCGGATTATGGTCGGCCACGACCCCAAGACTAATGTAATTTTTTACATAAACAACGTATAAAATAACACAACGGCATAACCCATTGTTTCTAAATTTAAAAAGCTACTTTTTTAATGAATTAAAAAAATAAAATAATAAAACAAATCCCTTCTCAGACAACGATAAATAAGGATATCGATGACGTCACATTGTTGACAATATACCGGGTGTCCAAGATAAGCGTGCAATGCATGGGGATATCCTAAACGGTAAGAGATACAGATGTGGTTAAATGAGATGAATTATTTGTAAGAAAGGGGTGAGTATTACAACATCAAAAAATATTAATAATTTTATGTGGTTCAGGCGGTATACCCAAAAAACTGAAAATTCGGAATTTCTTTAAATGACTATAACTTTTTTGGCAAAGTAGATAGGTACTTTTTGTTTACGGTTTCTTAAAGCACTTTTTTGTTTAGAATTGTTTGGTGTATTCAGAATTTTTATATCACTTTTAGTTTCCGAGTTACAAGCCCTAACTTTAGTTTTTCTTATGGGCCACCAAGTTGGCTATATCATATTTGAACGTGTTTTTTACTCTACTTTACAACGATATGTCACATGATATACTTATTATAGAAAATAAGTCGAAGTACTAAATACTGGTGATATTTATAAAGTATTTTATTACAAACATTTAAGTAAGCCATGAAAAACAAAAATTGTTAAACAAAAATCGCAATAACAACAATGAAAATAACAAATGCATATTTAAAAACAATAAACTATTACAAAAAAAAGGTTTTTACTTTTTTTTAATAATAAGTATGACATGTGACATATCATTGTAAAGTAGAGTAAAAAACAAGTTCGAATATGATATAGCCAACTTGGCGGCCCATAAGAAAAACTAAAGTTAGGGCTTGTAACTCGGAAACTAAAAGTGATATAAAAATTCTGAATACACCAAACAATTCTAAACAAAAAAGTGCTTTAAGAAACCGTAAACAAAAAGTACCTATCTACTTTGCCAAAAAAGTTATAGTCATTTAAAGAAATTCCGAATTTTCAGTTTTTTGGGTATACCGCCTGAACCACATAAAATTATTAATATTTTTTGATGTTGTAATACTCACCCCTTTCTTACAAATAATTCATCTCATTTAACCACATCTGTATCTCTTACCGTTTAGGATATCCCCATGCATTGCACGCTTATCTTGGACACCCTGTATAACTGTTTGTTAATTGAAATATTATATTATTGTATTTAATAACAGAAAAAACTGACTGGTAAACCCTGGTATAAAAAAAAATTTCTTCTAGTTAAATTTTGATATTAAACAAAGAAAAATTACCGATGTTTTCTTTACAAAATACATTTATTACTAGATATTATATCTACAGTTTTATATATTATGTAAAAATTTTCAACGTCGAAAGTAAAGTTTATTCAACGTTTTTCTACAATTTTTTGTTACTACTTAACAAAATTCTGAATCAGAAGTTTTCGCTTCTTTATTACTTTATAACATAAAAAAACGATAGTATCTGCAGTTTGTTTGCAAAAGTGCATTTTCCTTTCGTTATGATGAAATTGTGTAAAATACTTTTTCAAGAACATTTTCACGTTTGAATTTCAAAACTTAACTTCTTCAAAGTTTATTTTATTTATACATATTACATATTATTATATGACAGTTGTATTTATTATTGTATTCACAACTGTACGAGCGACCCAACCGCGGGTTTATTCGTGTAATATACATTTTTATAACTATTTATGTTTTTTCACCATAAATAATATTTTAGTAATTTGGGAACTATATGAAGAAAAAAATCGTATTTTATCGGATTGTACTTTTTAAGAAAAATTTAATAAAAAGACAAAACTGAAATTCAGAAATCTTACTCATGACCTCAACTTCTATCACAAACTGATAAAAAAAAAAACAGTAAAAAATGTTTTTTTTTAAAACAAGCTTTTATAAGAAATGCATTAAAAATTACAATTTCTTTTTGTTATCACAAAATGTTCATGTATGTATAACTAAAAGCAGTTAAAGTGTAGAGCTTTCTATTTCTGAAAGCTATACATTTACCTTCATAAGCGCCCCATACTTTTATTGGTTTTAGTTATACAAACCTGAAAATTTTGTGATAGCTGAAAACTTTTTTTTTGTTTTTTAGTGCATTTTTAATAAAAGCTTGTTTAAAAACATTTTTTATTAATTTTTAATTACTGACTGTATGGTTGACTAATTAACTAACATATTAACAGGTAAAAAAAAGTTGTAAGATTTATGGACATTGTCAGTTAGGTACAGGTCGAAAAGTTTTGCTTACTAACACAAGAGCAGAAATTAATTCACTATCAAAATTAAAAAAAAAACTCTCTTGTATTTTGTATTACAATATTAACTCACAGTAATTAAAATTGAACAACTTCAAGTGTACGACGCATTCTTGCTGGCGCGTTTTATTAATTATACCTATATTTTGTTTATATTATAATTTCTTAAGTAAACACACCACGATAGTAATTAAGAATATAAACACAATTCAAAATTAATACAAACAGTAATTAAGATAAATGTCAATAAACTTCTTTAAAATGTTGAAAATAAAACTATATTCAATTTATACATGATATTGATAAGTTCTACAAAACAAAACAAAAATCGAGAATATATATTTTTGTAAACATACTATTTCTATGCTATTAATAAATAAAATATTAAACATTTGTTTTGACATATTAATCAAGTACTTTAGTACTAAACAGAAATATGTTTGGAAACAAATCATAAATTATGGTTATTATCATAAATATACTACTTCTTTTTTCTGAAGGATATGAACAAAACAACTTATTAAAATTTAACGCATGACAGAAATCATTTAAAATATGTTCATTTTAATGTGAGTAATTCTACAGGGCATTTTACTGTAGAAATGAAAAATAAGCTTTACTTTAAATATAAAATCATATTTAATATGCTCTCATTAGAATGTCTACAGTTTTTAATTTTAATTTTTTATTATGTAGAATGACCTTTGAATTTTAAGTATTAATATTATCCATACGCATTGGTAAGATGTAATACTCGTTCGTTCGTTTATTTGACAAAGGATATCGCACTTTTTTTACATAAAATAAGTCAAAATATTCGTCTCAATCACGTCAGCAACACTGGGTACACAAAAAGCTAAATAAATAGCATAGCGGACGCAAGACGCCATATTGTCTAAAATAAAAATTCAATAGTTTTCGAAACTTATCGAGTATGGTATCAAATTCGAGAGGCCGAAAAGACAATTTAAGCAATAAATGAAAAGACAATAAATAGCATAGCGGACATAAGACGCAATATTCTCTAAAATAAAAATTTAAAAGTTTTCGAAACCTAACGAGTATGATATCAAATTCAAGAAGCCGAAAAGACAATTTCAGAAGTTTTTATATAATACAAGGGTAATTAATTGTAATAAAGAGTGTGGCATTTCTAATTGGATAGTCAAGAGAAGAAAAAAAGTATGAAACAAGTTCTTTTCATGCTTTTAGGCTTCCGCGATGATCTTGATATGGATTTTGACTTGTGAGTATAAGCCGTGTTGATATGATTGCTATATCGGCGAGTGACCAAATCACTTAGGTATACTTAGATATCAAGATTCAAAAGGAATAAGTTTCACATAAAGGTTCAGAAGGAACATTTGAATTTAACTTTATGGTCGTGCAACTACGCCTATTCTGTGAAACCTTTTCCCTTAGAAGACAACTTTTTTTATATTTTTGTAATTGAAATATTGTCAGTTTTTTTAAATAATTTAACCTTTTTTACACATTGTTTTAATGAAGTTAATACATTTAAAATAATAATAAACAAAGAAAATCTTATTAATGTATGTATCCAACCCAAGTTTGACACACGTTTCAGCGTTGTGTTTACTTTGCCTCAATGTATTAGTCACAATCACAGGGTAATTAATATAGTCACAGTCAAACAATACGTATCTATAGGCGGTAGAGTACTGATTTGTTTGAAAATGAAACAATAGTGCGTTCTATTATGTTCTGCTTCAATCAATATAGTGTGTGAATTATATTTGTTTAAATGTTATAATTAAGTTTGCAACCACTTGATGTTTGTAATAGGGGAAAGTAACCATAATCATACTACCGCCTTATTCGTACCGCAGCTATTTTAAAGAAAACTGTTATACATATTAACCATCTATTGTATATGAAACTAAATCGTATTCAATGAGTGCATAACAATTTTTGCACTTGTATAGAAGATACGATATTAAAACGACAATCGTTTTAAAAAAGTGTTTTGTTTGATGTAATAGGTATTATAAAAAAATTGTAAGAGTGTAGAGCATTATACAATTTACAAAACACAATTGCATTAAAGTTTATAATTATTATGCAACGAACTCATCGAGCGACTGACCGTTGTAATCACACATCCGTCGTGTGCGTTATTAAATTGTTGTTATCGCCTTAATTAAAGTGATCCTGTTACGGACTCCAGTACCTATTTATAGCCACAGTTCAAGAACAGATTGTACAGAAACTGCAAATTAATTGTATACAAATGAGATATTGTAATATTCTATATCAGCGGTTCATAAACTTATGTGGTATAGGGACCCCCTTATAACTAAATAGTTATTTTTCAGGAGACCTCGGCAGTATGGTTTTAATTGTTACGATATGAAATCGAGAAGAGAATGTAAGTTGTAACATTTGATACCGAGACGAGACTAGACTTACCTAAGCCTTGTTTCACACATACACGGTTCTCATACGGTTCATATTAGGTTTTATTTTTTTCCGTAAACTCAGTAGTTATCATGGAGAGAAAGCAAGTTGTTGCCATATTGTTTCTCTATAAAAAAAATTAAAAAATGAAGGAGTAATACTAGAATTCATTGCGAGCACCCTCTCATCACTTTACAGCAGGAATTTGGAGCATTCTACACTATTTTCCCGAAGCTAAAGAGCATGAAGACGATCCACATCAACATCTAGAAAACCGCTCATTATATTAGAAAATCCGCGACAAAACTTAAAAAAATAACACTCGCTATCAGGTTAAAACCGAAACTAAACCGTGTATGTGTGAACGCGTTCATTGCTTTGTGTTCCCTGGACACTAATTGAAACTTGATGAAATCTGTCCGTGTGGAGGGAGTATTCGGTTCTGTACATTTTCTATTAGGTACCGAATACAAACTGAATCATCGTTTCACACTTGTCGGCAGCGACCGAAAACGAACCGAACCGAATGAAACCGTATATGTGTGAAATAGGCCTAACTCACCTCTCCTATCGTCTACAGTACTCTACAGCACTATATTTCAAGTCATTAATATGAAAAAATATGTTATCTATTTAAAAAAAATGTTAATTTTTGTACATTTTTTATTTCATTAAAAAATATTTCAAGAGAAAAATCATTTTACTAATACATTTCTTTTCATGAGAATATAAATTCATAAAAACATCAAAATTATTAAAATGTGAACAAGGTAAAGGAAGCAATAAATAATCTAATAATTTTCTCGCTGGATAAAGGATACAATATTTAGAGCATACCGACAATATTTATCTTTCTTGTCAAATAAATAACAGTAACATTCAGCAGAATTTGAAAATGGTGAAAATTATTTAATTTATGTGTACTTACATATATTAATTTTAAAAAAGTACAACTCTATGGTATTCAGCTTTTTTCGTTAACGTTTTTTGTATTTATTATTTTATTTTTAATAATGTTTCAAATAAATTTTCCTTTAATGTTATATACGTAAATACAAAAATATTTTTTCAGCAAGAACCATGATGCATTTATCATGTCTCTGATAAAACCTACATTCTGTAAGTGTTCAAAGGAAGTATGTTATTAATTATTACAATGATATTATCATCATTTAAACATTGTAATTATATGTATACCATTTTAAAACAGTATCTACGTTATTGATTGATTTTAATAATATCACAGGTCAAATAAACAAAAATGGTATATTTGATAATTTCAAAATATTAAATGTGTAAACAATGTAATATTATTTTTAACCAATATTAATTATATATTGAAGTTATAATAATAATGTACATGTTTGCTTTCTCGCCATATCCAAAGGATAGGGGAAGCTTTATGATTATTTCTGAAAGTAAAAAAATGTATTCATCAATTTAAAAATTTCCAATTGATTTTCTGTTTCATTGTCATATCAAAACAAACACATTCCGCGTGTGTCTGTCTGCCTGTCCCCTGAATACTCATGAACCGCTTAACCGATATTAATGAAACTTGGATTGTTGGTTGATACTTTTCACATTCCCATATTAACTATCATTTTGATATACTACATATGTACCTATTTATGTATAACAGAATTAAAATTTAGATTAAAGATAAGAAATATGAAACCGAAATAAAAAAAACGTAAATAGTATCAAGCATGTAATAAGAAAAATTTTAAATTTTTATTTTCCACTAATACCACTGGCAATTTATCTAAATATTTTATCGGTGTTTATTAATATTTTTCGATAAATAACTATTTAGTACGGAGACGCGATCTACAATCATTTGGATTTTTTTTAAATCGTGTCTGTATAAATAAATCATAAACAATCTCTACTAAAATTTATCATTTTACAAAAAATATGAACCAATACAAAAATTACAAAATATCCTTTGTAGCTTACAATAGATTCCACTGACACTTTTTACCCCACAAATGTTATTTTTTACGTATGGAATAAATTACAACACATTTCCACACCTGTCGTTTCCATTCAAGATAAAGCTGTAACGGACATGTGATAATGGGGTTTTTCTGTAGAGTAAATATGGGTAACATTTTTTATTTTCGATCGTTATATTTTGGTATCAAGTAGCTAAATGTATATTCGAAAGAAAAAGTTATAAAGAATAAAAAAATACACACACATATTACATTGAAGGTTCCTTTTGGACACTAACATATTAAAGAAGAAGAAACAGGGAAAGTAAACTGATAATTCAATTTAGATGTGGATTTGAGCTCAATATTACTATATAATATTACAGAAATTTTCTATGACCCTTGTATTGAATACTTGTGACTTTTATACATTACCATACGTATATCACTTTTGACATACATATATATATATGTATGTATATCTTTATTAATATAAATCTCTGCCTCACTTTTCTGTACACTAATGTGTTTTACGATTTTTTAATTTTTTTACTTTTGTAATCTTTTAACGTTTGTTTCATTAAAATCGATTCAGTAGTTCATGAGAAATCAGGGAACAAATAAATAATATTAGGTACTGTATAATTAACGTAACTATATTTCATATACATATAGTATAAGAAAGTAAAAATAATTCGCCATATTTTACAAATAATATCACGCCCATCAACTGATTGATTAAATTTACCAGTCCCAATAAAAAACTTATTTTCCATCAAACCCATATAATCACACAAATACAGTAAACATTTAATGGTTAGACACATTTGTTCAATTCTCGTCAAATTTACCACAATTTAATAAATAGAACTTAATTAACTAACAATGTGTTTGATACATCTCTATAAACAGTATACGAACAACTATAATTTCCATATTGATGCTTTTGATGAGATGTTAATTGAAAAATACGAACAATAGATTTATCGCGACATGCACGTTCGAAATAAACGAGTTGATAGAAATAAGTTCAATGCAGTCCATAATAACCTTTACAAATTATGTATTTTAAAACAAAAGGTATGTAAAAAGTTTATATAACCTTTTATTATTACAATTTATTTACTCATACATACCTTATATCGTTTTTAGTACCTATGTATAACCCTTAATAAACTATACAAAATGAATTTTGAATTGTTAAGTGCTCCGATTGATCGAATTCAAATCAATAGTTAAATAACTATCTTTATTGAAACCGAGCATGATTATCACAAACATTCACAACTGTAAAATATATGTTAACACTTCTTTCGAAAGAAGGAAGTAAATAGTTCTTTCATTTATCTTTTTTCCATATAATTCAACGCCTCCTAGACTTGTAATAAACCTAAACGAGTAAATCCGTGCAAACTTGCCACGAAAACATTTCTTGAGAGTAAACATCCACTACACCGGAAATGACGTCGTGAGAGAAAATAACACTTTCTAGAAAGCGGATCGGACGTCATCTGGAGCTGAAAGGAAAACAGAGCCACTTTTCCAATCTTCAGTCCGGATTTCTTATTTACAGTTAGACGATTCAAGTGGATAATGTTTTATTCTATTTTACTTATACATTGACTATAGATATAAAGAGTGCTTTGTAATAGGCATGAAGATTGCAGGTGATTGACGTTTTTAATACCTTAAACCTTAAAGAAACAATTTTTATTTGTTACAATTTGAAGCATCTATATTTGTTGTCATAGTTAAATTATTATTAATAAATATGGGATAGTCAAAATTAGTAAATTATTATTTAATTTTTTTATATAAGTATATTTTTGTTATAAAATACCAATTGTAAATTTTCCTTAATGCGGCCCTATCGTAAATCAATAATCGTATAAGCTGAAACAATTCTAGTGTCCTAGACTTTTCAACAGTAAAAGTGTCATGAAAATCGATTCAGTATAAGTTTTCATGTCAAGTCGAAACAGACATAAAAAAAATTACTTTGTACAAAGTCTACAAATTTACATATCATTGATACAATTTCTTCACAACTGTATTTATTATAAAGTTTACAATTTTAACATTTATATTATTAAAAAAAAAACGATAAATATTTCGTCATCTGTTGAAGACAACACTTCGAATTTTTTGTTAGTTTGTAGTTTTTGGATTTAATATTACTATGTATATATACAGTATACAGCCAGCACAAAATTACGTTTATACCTTTACCAAACTAGGATTACCGGTAGGATCCGATGTTGCCTTGGGCCCTGGGCCACTTTGAAAATGTATAATTATTATTTAATAATATATACATATATACATTATATATAGTATATGGATATTCCACATGATTGAGAGAACATTGTTTATAACACCAGTAAAATCATACATTATCAAATTAAAAATTCATAAATATGAGTTACACTATGTATATACATAATTAATAATTGAAATCAATCAATTACCATGAATAACTGTGGTTTACCTAACTTCATAATTAATTATTATATTCTTAAAATTCTCAATAATTTTCAATTATAATGGTTTATTGATATAACGAATGTTATTAAACAATTTAACATTCAATTAATTATTAATTTTATATAAATTTGTGTTCATTTCACTCAAAGCATTAATTAAAAGTTTATACAGCTTACAATTATTTAATTATCATAAATCTATTTATTAATAATTTATTTATGCACGTTATATTTGTTGTACATAAAAGTAAAATTTAAATAAATAATACTACTAACTATCAACAACGTGCCTTTTTTTATTTATATGCTAGAAGTTCCACAAATTTGAGAAATTAATTTACATTTTTCAAAAATTAATTCTTAAATTTCTTACTTTTGTACGATATCATCTTCTTAACATTTAATAAAAGCTATTTAATTTAATTAAAAAAAGATGTTTTGAGTTCATTTCTTATCTAGGATCGCAAGAATTTTAAGATAAAAAATCTGTTATACGTGTCTAAAGAGACCAAGATGAAACCGCAAATTACACACAGGAACAAAAACATTCGCAGAGCAAATATCTCTACCGAAAATGGCTCTAGAACTAGCGTGTAAGAAATAACACTGTTCTTAACAACCATGAGGCACTATTTGGATCTGAAGGCAGTGACGGATTGTCTAAAAAATTTCAGTATTTACGAGTATGCAGTTTTTTTTTCTTTTGTTTGTTAAATTTTTTGATCTTTCAAATACCATAATGATAATTTGATAACTTAAAAATGAAATGAAAAATAAAATAAAATGTTAGATCAGGTGAGGAGTATCCCCACCCGTTCCACAACCATTGATTGGATTAGATCTCAGAGACTTAAATAGTCTTCATGAATAGTCTTAATGTTTCTATAATAATAAATGTTTACTATAATTGCATTCAATCAATGATTAATTGAGAAAACTAGGTATAATACTAAAAAAAAAAAAAAAACAAAAAAATTATTCTGGAAAACTGGGTAGAACTGATAAAATTATTTCACTGAAGCCAACTGTTTTTATTTCTGGTAACTTAACTTGTACCGTCTGTATTGCATACCTATTTTAAAAATTCAAAATTATACAGTCAAAAAGCCAGTCACAATGTCAATTTAAACGTCTGTTGAAAAATTTATAATATGTACAATTGAATCTGTAACAGAGACGATGTTTTCAAATAGATGTTTTTCTGTTAATTAATTATCACTTAAATACTTTGTAAGGGCATATAATTTATTATTAATTAATACAATAAGATACACCGATGTCATTTCGAAGTGCACATTCGGAACTAAACGGTATCAATTTATATCTTTAATAATATAAAAATAGTAAATACTATATCTTCCCTTGTCTAAGATGTAGGTACATATAGAATATAAATTAATAGTGTATATTAATTAGAAATGTTATTAGTTATTTTGTGAAATATTAATATTATTATTATAAATGGAACATACATTTGACATAGTTTATCGGAGATAATTTTTTATCAGTTAAGAATTCTGGTTGGTCAAACTAAATAGTTACCAAACGGTATTATAGATATAAACTGTAAGTACCTAACAATAATTTGTGAAACCTTGCACAAAAGTACGAAAACCATTGTTCCTCACACACACGCCGCCTTGTATTTCATCTCATCATAAACATGTCGCGCGTAATTGCACGGTATCAGATAAATCTCTCGCGTGGCAACCCCCCAGAGAGAGATACGTCTTGCGAACACCCGACGCGGAAAATAGGCCGTGTGTGCGTACATTAGGGTTACAGATATCGATTTGTAATTTACGTACGCTCGCGTTGCGGTCATTGAAAAACGGTTGCAAATCACGAAAAATAACTTTAATTAAGACATTAATGCCGTAAAAAGACAAATTGACTATATAACTAGTAATCGGTTTCAAACATTTTAGGCAAAGGTACTATAATATGAACTTTAGAAATTAATGACACCATCCCTGTGTGATTATTACCGATCTAAAATATATAACAAAATTGTGATTTTTTTAATAAAAGAATGGTAAAACGAATTTAACGCATTTGCAAGTTTTGAAAAATGACTGCAATCAGATATTCAAAATTAGCTATTCAAAAGTTACCAATCCAACTCAAAAATCGTGTTATAAGTTACATATTAGAAATTCATACTTAGACTTTTTGAGGGTCAAGGAGCGAAAATAATAATATACCCTTTTTCTCTACATAAAATAAGTCCGGACCAATTATCTTACAATTTCGTTAAAATTTATACTTTTGCGAACTTTTGAAGTAATATACCAGAAAATAAAGCAGATAACGTATTATACGATATACTAGAGCAGTGGTTCCCAACCGATAATCCGTGGACCACTAGTGGTCCGCAAGGGGTACAATATGGTACCTGTAAAAGATTTCAAAGTTTGAATGAACTTAGGATTATCGGTGACCTTTTTTAGGGTTTTTAATGTATAAAAAATAGAAAAATGAAATGTGAAGACCTTCTTTTAGATTTTTCATTTCAAATCTAAAAAAATATAAAAATAAAAGTTTATTTTTTAACCTTGTGGTTCCTGCTAATAATAATGAAATCAAAGTGGTATCTGGTCAAAAAAAGGTTGGGAACCACTGTACTAGAGAGTAAAGAAGGAATATTAGATATGTCATTTTTTAATTTTCTATAACAAAAAATTCTATAGGTAACTACAATTAGAGCTGGGCGCGTGAGTAATTTTTGCTCACGATCACGAACGCTCACGAGCAAAAAAATTTTAGTCACGCCCGCTCACTCACGGTCTCAGAAATAAAAATCACGATCACGCACGCTTACGAATTGTATTTTTTTACTCACGCCCGATCACGCACGGCGGGTCACGGTCGTGACACGATTTAATAATATGAAATAAATAAAATTTTTAATTAATTTTTTTTTCGTGCAATATAATATGTGTATACTTTATATTTGTATTATTTCTTTTAAACTACATTTTTAGTGCAAATAATAACAAAAAAATGGATAAAATGGAAATAAAACATAGTATGTAATAGTAACAACCAATACATTTTAAAATCTGGGGGATTATTAACGTGCCGACAGAGGGATTTTAAATTTATTTCAGGTTGGCAACGCTGACTATTAAATTTTACAGTGCTTCTTCTTTGAAATTCTTATTGTAGTAACATTTCGAATTAACAATTAAATATGTGAAACGAATCCAAACGTATCATTCTCAAAATATGCATAGTCACGACTCACGGACTCACGCACGGTCACGCACGATTGTTTTATTGTTACTCACGATCACGCACGCTCACGATCCAATATTTGAAAATCGCTCACGCTCACGCGGATCACGGCCGTGACCCGGCGTGACCCGGAGTGTCCCGGAGAATTCACGGCCCGCGCCCAGCTCTAACTACAATACACAAACATTATTTTTATAAAATTCAAATGTTATCATGAATATACATTTACGGATTGTCGATTTTTGAACATATATATTTTTAACTATCTCTCTGTAACAGCTAATCATTGATATAAATGCATAGGTTAAACTGTTCTGCAATAACGAATCTCTGGTGGTAAAACTGGAAGAAAATATTTTATAAGATGAAACGTGAGTAGAATATTTCATTTTTTTTGTTTTTCTTTGCTCAATATTTCAATAATAATGAACTGTATGTATAGCTTCATTTTGATCTCTTGTCTTTATTTTAGGGAGTCAGTCGTTTTATTTTGAAATAGGGATAAAATAGAATTGGGTTAATTGCAAAAGATGTGCAGTGGACACGAATAACTGCAAATGTTATAATTACGGCTACATTTCTAGATTAAATGATACTAACTGGATAAATTAGGGGATACCAAGTTAATGAGCTCGGTAGATTTTTTCTTATAGCTAACCATTGGTTCTAAATCGTAGGTACCTACATTTTGATACATATATATTTTAATGCGGTAAATGAAAGTTCTTTTTATCCATTTACATTTCTAGTCCTTAATAAACGAAATATAGAAAGTGCATACAATAAAATAGTTATAAATATCAAGTGGAACAAACTTAAACAATTGATTGAAAAAATATTTTAAGCAAAAAAATGTTCATATGAATATGTGTCCGAAAACTTTTCGTGAGGGAGTTACGTACTCTCAAAGATAATGTCTAAAATTAGTTTTTATTTAATATTTTGAGAACACATTGTGATACCAGTATGTGTAGACCAGAGATGTATAGGGTCAGTGGGCCCTTTGAGTTTTATCTATTTTTTTATAAAAGTTCCACACATACTAAAAAAATAAGAACAAAAAAAAATACCGTAAACCGGGGTAACTTTGCGCCAGTGGGTGTTACTTTGCACCATTAGCAAAAAGAGTTTCAATGTAGCTTTACGATTATACATGATACATATCTACCAAACAAAATGTAGCAGTTATTGAAATGTGTTTTTGTAATGTGATTGTTGCCAAAAATATCGGTGTACGTTCATTACTGAAGAAACAGCGAGTCAGTAAAGTGGTCGTCGAAAAAACTGTAATTTTTTAATGTGCAAAATTTGGTGTGTGTACCAGTTCTCCTTAATAACTATCAAGTAAGTGTTTATAAATTAGTTTATATATCCTTTTAAGATAATGTTTTAGATGAAGTTACCATTCCTTGATGATACTAAATAACTTAAAATTATTTTCTCTCTGAACAGACAGATTTTAATGTATTTTGGGGTTACCTTGCTCCAGAGTAAAACAACCCCAAAAGACGTTGAAATTCAGAGAAAAAACAATTTTAAGTTAAATTTTGAATAATAATATATAATTTAAATGTATTATTGCTTTTTATATATATTTTTTATTTTGTATTTGCGTTTTTTTGTTACAGAAATGCCCAGAAACTATAAAAGACAGCTAGGGTCAAGGCGGTATTGTGATTATACACCTGAAGCCTTGCAACAATGCTTGTAGATTTTGACGACAGAAAAGTTACCATTAATTCGAAGCAAAAATCCCGGAAAATGGCCCTCGAAACGGGATGAATTGACATGGTCCGATTTCGTAGGCTGCATTAAGCCTCCCAAGAAAATCTCCAAGAGAGGTTTTTTCTCTGTTACAGAACTATCATCAATTTTTAATTAAAACACACTGTTGGCTATTTTTTTATTTTGTTTATTAATGAATAAATAATGTAGTTTCATTTTCTTAGAATAAAAAAAAATCCATACATTATTTTGTATTTTTTGGTGTACAGACGTAAGCCCCAGATAAAAGTCGATAAAACACACGCTTAATTTTACTTCATCTTACTTAAATAGTGGCGTTATAATGAAAAATTTGGAATAGAGCAAAGTAACCCCGACCTATGGGAAACTTTGCTCCACTTTTTGAAAAAAAAATTTAAACCTTACTATATTATTTATCAAAAAAGTGACCATGTGAATATGTTGTATTAGATCCCATATATATGTACAAAATGGTAAAAAGTCACTTCTGTCGATTTTTCAATTTATTTCTATAGAGTTTTTAAAAATAATCATAAAAGTGGAGCAAAGTTACCCCGGTTTACGGTACTAGATAAAAATCAAAGGGCCCACTGGCTCCACACCTCTTTGGTTTAAATAATAATTAGTTGATACTGAAAATCGATAACACGTATTAATATTAAACCGAATATCAAATTTCATAACTATATCACAATGAGTTCTGAAGAAATGGAATAAATATTTTAAATGACCTGAAACGGAAATACGATCACAAATTTTCTCATATTTATACTACTAAATCAATCAGTTTATATTTATTGCTTCCAAATTGCTTCAATATATTCTCAACTTACTTTATTATTATTAATTTTAAGTCCTCATCATTCGAAGATACGAGTTTGTGATCGTTTTTTAAATAACAAATATATACTAAATTTTAGTTAAGTTTTTCTCCATGTGGCCGTTCGCCGCCCCTTCTCTACTGGCACCCCGAGCGGTCGCCCAACCTCCCTCCCTAGAGCCGGCATTGCTATTATACTTTAATTAACAAAATAAGCAACGAATTTTAATAAACATAAAAAATTTAAACATCAACCATTCTTTTTTTCAAAGCTTACTTGACTTTAATTTAATATTGCACCCGAGTGATTCGTTGTAGTTTGGTTTTGGCTGACGTCTCGGTTAACAAACATATTTTAATTTTTCATGGCAATTGTGATTTTTACAAGCTTTTACTTAACTCAAATGCTATGTAACTATGTATGAGACGGAACACAAATCTTACGACCGTTTTTTAACTAACTTCCCGTCGTACGATTTTCGTCAAATTTTCAAATATGGTGTATTCTCCGTGACAATGCACTTTTTTATCATTTTTATAGCTATGTTATTTCATTATAAGGTCTTTTTTGATGTATCTAATATAATAAAATATCCTGCCTGCGCGATCAAGTATTATTTCATAATTCAAATTATTTCGTAACCATGGTTTGCTTCGACAATAACATTAAATTATGTTTTGTCAAAATATTTTGCAATATAATACTCATAATACAAATAATTCATAATAATAGAAATGATAATTATTATTGAAGATTATAAATTATAAATTGAAGAAAATTATTGAAAAATTATCGAATTTTATATAAATATCAGGTATGTATTATAAATTTTATTTGTAGTGATTATATTGACATATAGAAAAGATTTAGCCGTTTTAGCTTTATTTCTTCATTTAAATGTATGTATACATAAATATGTATTATAGTATCTCATTTTATTGTTATTATATCATCCTATATGCATACATGTAATGTATATGTATTATATTGTTATGGCATTATTGAAAAATATTAAATATAAATTAATTTATGTTAGTGTAATTTTGTAGATCTAAATAGGTAGGTATTGTTTTTCTAAGAGACGCGAGTCTAACTTTACAATGGAGGAGGGGGTCATGGTCTGTGAAATAGACAAAAAAAATTACTTTAGTATATTTAATAAGCATTTTTCTATTTAATTTGCTTTACTTTTTAGGTTTGTGTGGGGTGTCATTTCACCATGCCCCCTCCCCTGGATCTGCGCTTCATTTCTAAAGAAGCGAATATACAATCAAATTTTTAGTGTTCATTTTAAAATAAAAACTAACGATTTTTTGACGTATTGTAATAACAATACTTCCATTTCTTCGAACATGGAAGTAAAAAGGGTTTTTAGTCTTATGCAGACCCTGAGAGAGCTTCAACGTAAGGACATTCCAAACAACTTTCGTACTAGTAAAATTCTTGTTTCTTCCTGATATTATTTAGTATTAAAAACCGTGAGGTTTTTTTAAGTACTTTTTCTAAAAGGTGTGTTTTTTTGTAGTATATTTATGTTTTTTAAATAATCTCTATTAAAAATAGTATTAGTATCAAAAAATGTAAAAATGTAAAGTATAAATAATTTTCGGGACGCCGAGGCCCCTGATACCAGGACCCGGGCCATATGGCCCTCCTAGCCCCCCCCCCCCCCTATCTGGGCCTGGTCTTATGATGCAATGAATATAATATAATATAGTAAAAAAATTAATAACTTTAGACTAAAAATGGATAAAATAAAATTAGAAAAAAAAAATTTTTAAAAACAAGCTTTTACATATGCACTAAAAAGTAAAAAATAAGTTTTTTTTCACAAAGTCTTCCAGAATTCGTATGACTAAAAAAGCTTGTGGCGTTCATTTAATATTTAATGTAATATTTAGAAATATAAAAAATGTCGAAAATATCAATATTGGAAAAATCTATAGTAGATCAAATATTAATGTAATGTTGATACTAAATAAACCTGAAACTCAATGTATGTTAATGTTTTGAAATATTAATTTATAAAATAGATAAGGTAGTATTTCTTTTCGGTATTTCTTAGCCCTTTTTCATATGATAAATCTTGAAGCCAAAATATTCCTGTAGTTTATATCAAATTATCCAGGAATTTAATGTACAATTAAATAATATTAATTGAAAACATTCATTTAGGTTGAATATAATTTCAAAATATTCACAGGATATAATATTTTATATTATATTTGATATAAATTATGTACATATATGGAATTTTATGGAATATTTCGAAATATTCATTGAAAGTAGCTAATGTAGTTTTTCCATTGAGAAACTCTTAGCCCTTAATTCTATTTTGAATCTAGAATTCCAAATATTTCATGTAATATTTTGAAATAATAATTTAAGGTAGATAAAATACTGTTAAGACTTTTTTCCTATGTTGAATCTAGATTACTAAATATTTCTTTCATGTGCGATAAATTAACCAGGAATTTAAAATACTAAATTACACTAGCAAAAGGTTCTTTGTCCTATTTGAATCTAGATTTCCAAATATTAATGTATACATATATGATATGTATATATACATTATACAATATTATACATATATGCATTTTAACATAATATTAATGCAATTTAATGGAAGATTTGAAAATATTAATTTATAGTAGAAAATGTAGTTTTTCCTATATTGATATTTTCGACATTTTTTATATTTCTAAATATTACATTAAATATTAAATGAACGCCACAAGCTTTTTTAGTCATACGAATTCTGGAAGACTTTGTGAAAAAAAACTTATTTTTTACTTTTTAGTGCATATGTAAAAGCTTGTTTTTAAAAATTTTTTTTTTCTAATTTTTATTCAATAATGAATAAAATGCGTTGTATCTTAATTGTTATGAATTGTTTTATTATCATAAATACAAAACGCTTTGCTATTGTTTTTAAAGAAAAATTGTTACCCGATTTCAAAAGTTGAATGAAGGTACGAGTAACAGTAACCATGTCCTTATTTGTATTTTCACAAATATGTAACTGTAGGTTTGTAGATTAATAGCAACAATTAATTATTAACCGAATTAAAAATTAAAAGTTTTTTTTATTGTATTTTAAATTCAAACGATAAATAGTAAAATAGTATCTATATTTCATTTAATGATGGGATGCAATCTCAGAAATATTATAAAATAAATTCGAAAATTGAAACCAATTGTGGACAGATTAATTATAATTTACAAGATTCCAAGGAATTAATTGGCACATAAACAATAAAGAGAACATTCAAACTGTCAACATTTTTATAAAAATATTTTTTAAACTAAAATGTATTCATGTGATTTCCTACACATTTAAATATTTTATACAGTTCTTACTTTTCTAATTTTACTCATAATATTACAAAACATGAACTTAAACAAAACGTTGTGTTTTTTCGTAGAATTTAATTACGATTTAATGGCCCGAGCCACAATCTCTTGATTAAAAAGAATAGCGTTTACGTTAAATATCCCATTTATTTTATTTCGTAACTGGTTATATCAGTAAGTATATAAGTCTTATTGTTGATAATTAATTAATTAAAGATATCACTTTATTTAATTAAATAATACCATACGATCATATAAGTATGTATATGTATGTACATTTCTACATAATATAGAATTGAATTATAATTCTTACTACCTACTTCTTACTGAAAAAAATGTCGAATCATAAAAATTGGTTCTACAACTTTTTTTGTAGATTTCCAGTGATCAAATCAGATTTCGATAGATCTGCATTTTGATACAACAGTGCGACCATGATTACCACTCTTCTGAAATTCCCGATAGATAAAACATTCCAGTATTTTTCTCATACATCAAAAACTTCTAAATACTCAATTTTTTAAATTTTACAATTACATACGTATATATTATATATTATATGTGTGATGGTGTGTGTAAGCATTATGTGTGTATTCATTATACATGTAGGTATACGTAACTACATTAACATAAAGTTATTTTTAATTTTGCTTGCGTATTCGAATTTATAAATGACTACATCTGGAATATTAAATTTAACAGCGTAATATATTATTAAATACTTAAGATTTATATTTGTTTAAAATTTGTATTTAAACTGTATAAATAATGTATAGAATAATAAAATAAACATTTAAAAGATGTTTTATTTCTGTTTCAATAAAAAGATTTGAATTTCAAATATTTACATATTATATTGTATATTTATTCAAATTTTTAGTTGCGGATTAAAGAAAGATGAGGGGGCGGTAAAGGTATGTATATATTTATTTTTTTTAATTTTATACATTGAAGAATTTTTGTTTTTGCTCTTGAAAATTTTAAGTTAAGAGGACCATTTTACTATTTTTACTCTTTTAGTTAGATTTTTTCTAAATTTAATCATAAAACTTTAGGGGGGTAGTGGCATAGTGGCATAACTAACATTTTGCCGCGGTGGGCTCCAATCTTCATTAGTACTTTACTGCGATTTTTATTATATTTAATAACAATAAGATTTTTTTACTCTCAATTAAACATAAGAAATATAGACTTTTCTAATGGTTGTAAAGTAACTGTCGAGAAAATGGTTTAATATTTTTACAGTTACCTAAAATCTCTAGTTTTATTTGATATTATCAATAGATATATGATTTATAATTTAATGCCAGTTATAAATAAAATCCAATAAGATTAATAAGATCGATGTAAAAGTAAATAACTTTTTTAGAAAGCAATCCCGACAACGGACAGTTTTTTTAGTAAGGAGAATTTTTTATTACATTTATTCCTTTGCTAACGTCACATGAGATCAAAAAGATGAAAGAAGTTTTCGAAAGATTGTGATTTTTCAAGACATATCCAATTTCATACTCCCTGATTCTTCCATACTTCCATTGAAGAATATATTATACATTTCTACTATTCGTACCTGTGTTTGTTGTAATTATTTATGTGTCAATGTATCTAATGCTGTAATTTACATAGATATATTTCCTAATTTGATTTCTACTTTGACATAGGTACCTAATGTCAAATATAAGAATGTCAATAATGTTCATAAACATTTGACAAGTGCGGGTAGAACTCGCTTTCTAAGGGCGCAGTACCGTTATATAAAACTTAAATAGTACAATCCTAAATTTGCATTATTATTTATCAACAAAATTCAAAAATGATCAAATATTAAATTATACATTTTGACAAATAAACATTAAAAACATACAAATCCATAGGACATTTTACAAGAGAACACAATATTTAAATAATGCCCACTATTTGCAATTAAAAAAAATTCAGTGGCGTATGCTTCTTACATAATAAACGCTATTTGTTGTTTATTGTATATAGTTCCACATAGAATTAGAAATGAATTCCGGAAGTTTTCCTTTACTTGTGCTCTGAGAACGTACAAAATTTCAAGAATCTTGGTCAACGAGAAATACCCTATAGTGAGTGAGTCTGTCAAAATACATTTCGAACGGTCGTATCTTTTTATTGTATTGAGTTAGAAACTTTAATTTTTTATAGAATGATGAGGCTGAAGACCTTAATATTTGGTATTAATTTCAACTTGATACCTCGAGCCGTTTCTTGACGATCAGACTGACAGACAACAAAGTAATCCTATAAGACTATCAGGATTCCGTTTTTTTTTTATTTTAAAGAACGGAACCATAAAATAATTATTCGTTCTTGAATATTATAATCAACAATAACATACTAAATATAGCTATAGTAATATTTACTAAATGTATTATCATATAAATTTCAGTTCAGTTTTCAGTAAAATTAAAAAGACAAAAATATCCAACGTTGGTTATGCAATATTTTAAACATTTTTACTGGCTTAAGTTTTACGCTGTTTGAATTTTATTTTTACAATTAACATATAATATATCATAAGAAATTCTCAACTAATTTCATAACATTTTCTTTTTCATCCTCCCGTTTTATGTTGTGTTTTTTTAATTATTAGATTAATAGCTGCTCGTGTATATTAATTTATATCTTATGTTTTCATATTTTTTTAGAATGAAGAAGAATATATGTTTCAAAATATCTATTTAATTACACTAATACATATTTATAGATAAACTAACTAATTGTAAATAGTTTTAAAACTATGTATCTGTATGTGTATATATACAAGAACAATTTAAACAAACACGCTGAAAGATCGCGCGAACTTGTCGAGTTTACACAAGAAAAGTTAACAGCAATGTTTCAAACTCGTTATATGTATAATCTAAATCGCTGCACTTAAATTTTATAGCTATAGCCAGAAATCTACGTTTATGTTGGAGATAACTGCAGTGGTGGTTGAAATAAAAACTATAATTTTGATATACCATAAAATATTCATATACGAATATGTTTTCATTACTTATATATGAATTGTTTTTATTTATGAATTTAAATACACAATTGCGAGCGTGGGAGGGGGATATAACATACATCCGCCCTGGGCCTCATACAAATTCAAATAGTTTTAAAATTAAAAAATCGAACAAAATCAAAACTGAAATGTGAACGTCGACAAAAGAAACACTAATGTCCGGTATTATAAAGGCGTTAGAAAATTTGCAAGCTTGTTAGCACTCTCAAATGAGATATCAAACTTATATGACAATTTTCTTGGAGTTTTGTTATGACTTTGACAACTTTCGTGCAAGCGTTGTTTGTAAACACCAACGGTATTAAAACAGTGGTGCTATTATGAAAATTATTTTATACGGTCAGAGTCGCCAACTAAAATACGCCAAGTTAAAATACGTCAAAGTATCACTGCTCTAAATTCCATAGCTATTCCATAGATACTATAACAAAATTAATAACCTCATTTATGAGTGCTAGCAAGCTTGTAAATTTACTAGGTCCTTTATAATACCGGACATAAGATACTAGCAAACTAGCATTTTCATGGTACTTATAGTTATTATTTAATATCATGTTAGATATATAGGTACTAGTCAAAACAATAAGCCTGTTATATATGACGAAAAAAATCTTATATAAAACAACGATACAAAAATGCCTTGCGAAGTTTTTCCACACATTGGCAAAACCGGTGCCGGTATCGGAGAAGGCACCGGATGTAATGAAATCAAATCATAGCTTCCACACATAGTCCGGACCGATTAATGTGCCGATCCGGCAGCCGGCACCGTCAAATATAGCCGGCGTAAAACTCGACATCGTGTTCAATGTTTTTTATGCACGCTTGTCCACGAGAGTCTAAACTTGTCAATGCCAGAAAAGTGTAAAATTGTCTTCAGTATTTCATTATTACCCTTACAAAAATCAATAAATTCACCTATATTTATATTATAATTTTAGTTAATAGAGGTTGTAAAAAGTAACCCCTGTTTCTGCGGATTGTTTTAAAGATAGAATCGAAAAACAACAGGCGTGGAACGAAGTTTATACGTTTTTGGACGGAGAATTTCTATAAAATTATATATTTCGGATCCTTCTGAGGTATAATAACTCAAGAAGGCAGTCAGAAGTAAAAATTTTCATTTTTGTAAAATTATTATACGGCGTTTTTTGTAAACGAGTATATAAAATTTGTATAAAATTTGTATGTAAATGTGATGTCGACAATAAAAACTTTTATATATAAAAAAAAAGGCAACGCTTGTCGAACACTTCAGACATGTTTCTTTCACCAAAGTTAGAACCCAATTGCACCTACACTTATAATGTCGGCGTGTGAAAAAAGAGCCGTTGGCCAGTTTTTCCTGTGTGTAAAAAAACACCCTTATATGTTAGTTTTAATGAAAACTATAAATTATAGTCAAAAAGCAGAAAAAAATACAAATTACTGCACTGGTAGAAAGGATTTCTCAAATCAAGTAAACCTTGTTTTGTATATAACGAAAACAACATTTTCTTAAGATAAGCAATAATCTTTTAAACCAACTATAGTATTCTTGAACGAAGGAATAACGTAGTTGGATTAAGGGTATGTTTCTTATATTAAGAAAATATTGTTTTGGTTGTATACAAAACAAGGTTTTCTTGGTCCAATACAGTTTTTTTTCTGTGTGCCTAAAATATTATAAAATATTTGTTTGATATAATATAAGTGATAGTTACTTTAATAAAGTGTGTTCATAAATTGTACTTTTGACGTACAATAAAATTTATTTAAAAATATGTACATATTATAACGTACCCTATTTCAAAATATGTTTTAAAAATATATATTTAAATATAAAATATTATTACTTTCGACGCTACTGTGCGACGTACTGTAAAACAGTTAGAGTAGAAATAACGAACGCATGTGCCGTGTTCCCGAACAAATTACATTTCAAAATATGACATAGAGAAGGCAATGTTTAGTTACTTCAAGTAATTCTCTAAACTTGCGAAGACGTCAACGCCCCAACCCTCATACAAACATTCTTCACGCAAACTGCGAAAAGAGGCGCTTTAACCAAAACTATATACTTGAGTGAAAATAAATATTTACTACCACAATTGAAGAATGGCACATACGTACGTACATACATTGGAATCAATAACTTAAATGTTTAAACTTTTAATGATGATAAAACTAAACTAACTGTAAGAATTACAAATCTATGTATATAAAAAATAAACAGTAGCTTTGGCAAAAAAACGAAACACAAAACTCGCATTGATTAAATTAGAAACTTTTCGAAAACTGTTGATGTTTTATTGATCTTTCCAAAAAGTCAAATTCTCGATAAACACTGGATTTTTTTTTTGTTTACAAAAAAAAGTTTTATTCATTGTTTAAGTTTAACATAGTATAGATTTACAGCGTAATATCTAAATAATAAAAATAAGTTATTAGATAATAACTATTATTATTAGATATAAAACTAAATGCACATTATATTAACTGTCCTTGGTTAGGATAATCTTTACGGACCTAATCTCCGGAAGCGAAGCTGGGGGTTATTTTAGTTTAAAACGGGAACGTAATCTCCGCCACAACGAACTGTTTTAAAATACTTTTGATGTTGTTGACAAGAAATGATGCTTTTTAATAACTGTCTAGTTTAGTTTTTTATCGGAGTTTTGTCTAATCGGGATTTTGACTTGTAGGGATTTCAATTTGTTGTTTTGATTATTATCGGGATGACAAACAACTGTTTAGATTGATCTAGTAAAATTGAAATTTAAGTTTTGTTTTCTAAATTCATTTTATTTTTGCAATCAAAGCTCTATCTATTTGGTGAAAAGTCGCTTAAATGTCAAGCATTTAGTATAAATTATTTACTCGTCGCAAGCAAAAGCCAACCAATAACTTTTTATAGGGTAGCGAATTATGATAGATTTATACTATAGTATAAGATTTTATGCGTGCATAAACTAAACTCAATTGCTTAAATCCATAGACGACATAAGAAATTGGTTTTGCTGTTGCATCTCATATCCCTAAAGCTGAACTCTACTTGTGAAAATCTGCTATTACTGCTCCATAAATAACATTCATTTCCTTAACAAACACATAACACTATCCATACACAAATAACAAAACACTGTTACTAATAATAATAAGTCTACCAAAACTTCTGAAAAACATCCCTTAGGTTCAGTCAACTAAGATACCTCATACAATATCTGATCTCCAAAAGTACATTGACCTATATAAATCCAGAAAAATTCTCATAACAATTGAAAGAAACGGGTACGCGATCTGCCTGTATAATGATGTCAGAATGCAACACGAGCCAATGAACCTGGTGACGTCACGTAGTCTCACACTAAATTGGACACACTTGGGTGTATGATAAAGTTCAATCCTATGTTCACGTACTAATTGTATTATATAAGGTACCTACCCTATAAGGAGTATAGGTGGGAATATGTTATTAGCCTTTAGATTTTCATATTTTGTTATAGAGACACATTGTGTAGTACGGTGGCAGGATTTTGATGACTTTTTTCGGTCTCACGTGATTTTTTTACAGAAGAATCTTTTAAGGTGGCTACAGACGTAACTGCATGCTTGACAAGCACGCTTGATCAATCCGTTTGTACAAGCACGCACAATTTCCCTGCACCGCCACACGGTACACGCATGCTGGTACAAGCGGCAGTTTGTTATCACATGTACAGCTGACACACAACTAACGTTTGCTTGTACAAACCTACACGTTCTTGGTACACACGTTGAGACAGCTTGTGCAATCGCGGATTGTACAAGCTGTATGATTAAAATTCAATCAATCTTCAAGCGGATTGTACAATCATAATGCTTGCGCAAAATTATCATACACACGCTACAATATGCTTGTACAAACGGATTTATCAAGCGTGCTTGTCAAGCATGTAGTTACGTCTGTAGCCACCGTAATAAAGTACTGACATTAAGTGTGTATAAAACTTGAAATTTACAATAAATAATTGTTGGTGAGTATTCTTTAAAATATTACAAATACATATTGGAAAAATAGGATTACGAAACATGCTATATAGGATCTTTAAGAATAAATTCTTGCGCTATGTTTAGACCAAAGAGACAAAACAGCAACATGGTGTTTTTTTGACAAAATTACAACAGAACCTATAGACATTTTTTAAATACAAAGTGTTTTAAAAACACCGTGTTACAGCGGGTAATGGCGTTATTAATCTTATTAATATGGCATTATAAACCAATAACGCAATAAAAACACTTCGCAATCGTAAAAGTATGAGTTATAATTCTATTATTCTTTCTTTGAAGTTAAAAATCACTAATAAAAAACGTCGTGATTTATAGCAGTTCACAATGATTTTTTTGTAAGAATCATACTTTTCTTATAACCTATCTGCCATTCATTTATTTTTAATGTTCCCAAACAAAACACGAGCAAAACTAAGATAATATCAGTAACAATAGAACACTGGCATGAAACAGTTCTATAGAAATGATACGTATTTCTTTTGATTTCAATGTGTATTGATTTTTCAATATATGGAGAAATTCTTATTTTTCTTTGTAGAAATCAACCAATACAATGAAAGAAAGACTAATTAGGTAAATAACAAACAAGTTTAATGAAATTCTATGCGTTTATACTGCAGAAAGTGTTTACAAAATGCCTTAAAAGTGTGTAATGTAGAATGTAGCTACTGCAAAATAGAATGATTTTGCCTGTATTCACTTTTATTAATAGTTTTCTTAACTGACTCTCATTGTGAGTTTAATAATATATTCAGCTAGTGTTTCATAGAACATTTTTTTAATATTTGACGGTGTCTGCTGATATTTTAATCACTATAAGAGAATGTAACTTAAAAAAGACTTAAAATTTTATATTTAGGATTAATTTTCGTTTGGGAAGAATATCTCCTACTATACGATCTTATAACGGATTTTTAGTTTTGTCAATGTTTTAATTTTTCGAATTATTTTTAAAATGGTTCAAACTTAAAGTTATTTCTATCTTTTATCAGATCGCCAGAAATAGTTTTTATAAAATTAAAAACACGTACTTACAGTACAGCGTATAAGAAAGTCCCATAGAACCCATTGCAGGCTGTTTTTTTTAAATAAGTCGTTCGGAACCGATACTTTTCTTCTTTTTCTTGTGTGTATGACACAAGACCGGATTATTTTTCAAGAAACAAAATCGAGACAAGACTTATTTAACACTCGTCTCGTGTGCAGCCCTATTACTAAAACGTGGGCTAATAATACTACCATTTTAAATATTACGTGATACCCTACTTTCAGAGATCTTGACCAGTTACGGGCGCACATATGCGAAAGATATGAATAAATGGTATAAAGAACGGATATAAACATTTTATTGGAATACGTGATGGTAAGACTCACACCAAACACTAGGATTGCCCTGATTTCGGATACATTTTTTTTAGTTTTAGTGTAGTTCGTGACTATGATTCAAATGTCCACATCTAGCACTTTAGATCAGTGCTTATGATCTTAAATAATATAAATTTGTGGTAACAGCATACGATAAAATGTTGGTGGTTTGGATTAAGTTAAGATTATTCAAACAAAAATTATGGATTATTTTGTGGTTATTATTCTTAAAATTTTTGTTAAATATACAAAAGAATTAATTCTTGATGTCCCAAACAATAGTCACTGACAATTCATGCTACAAATTTATCGTTAAGGGCTCTAATTGATCAAATGTAGTGTTCTACATTTTTTTTGCAAAACCAGACATTTGCAATTAATTAACCATATTTGGGAGACAAAATCAATTTTGTTTAAACGTGTACAGAGCTGAATGACTCATATAATAATGGAAATATATCATAACTTTCAAACACAACATTTACAATTATGGTAGGTAATTGGCTTTTCAAAATCGAAAGCTCCACAAAACAAACAGTGAAAATTGATTTTTGTATTAGCAAGCTTTTAGGAAGTAATGTTTGATATTCAAAACTGCTCTACAGTTATTTGTAAATAAGTGAAAAGCTTTGAAAAGTTCTAAGTGTTTTTTAAACAAACTCAAACACATTAGTATAAATAAAACATATACATATGTACGTTTATGTACTTCATACCAATATTGGATATGTATCATTTTAGGAATAGAGTTGGTTTCAATATACAATATTTTATGGTATCATATATGTATAATAATGTACATACTACCATATTTTACACAAGAACACTCGCAAGGAAGCAAAATATCTCTAAACTACCTATGTTACAAAAGTTTTAAGTAGATATATGTTTGACATAGTAGAAAGTTCCACATTTCAGTAAAACTATGTGGAATTAAACTTGTTGATAACTTATATACTTTGTTGGACTTATCAACTTCTTATTGTCACTTTGACTGACACTGTATTATAAACAAAATTCAATGCTTAATTTTTGTTACTGTACAGCAGTGGTTTCCAAAATTTATGTAACTACGCATCCCTTTTAAAAAAATATTTTGCCTTCTTCTCCCTCATTTCATAAAATTATACAGACACATTTTAAAAAGGTATAAAATGTATAAACACAAAACATTAAAAAAACGTAATTTATAGAATAATTACTAGGTTTTACTATATAAATATTGTATATTTATTTTAAAATTAATTTATTTTTAATGCGATGAATGTGCTAGCTTCTAAGCACAAACTTCATTAAATATCGGTGTCATTGAGGGGATTTCTTTCACTTTAAATTTTTTTTATGTATCGTATAATAATTCTATCAGTTTTGCCTATTCAATATTTATCAGTCTAAAACTACACAGTAACGTGCTTTTTAGGAACAGATAATATATTATTATATAATTTGTGGTAGGTATACAAAAATAATGTTGTTATAAAAGTTTATTTATATGTATATATTTTTTATTTTTATATCTTAATCAATCCGATGTTATATATGAAAATTATATTTCTGTTAAACTTTTGACGCCTCCCTTTGCACTAGTCCGCGCCTCCCAGTTCGGAAATCCCTGCTGTACAGTATATTTCAAGTTGACTAAGCCATAAGAAAAACATTCGGTGAATTAGAAGTGTTGTAGTTGTCTTTGTATGTCAACATAATATGATTGGTGCATTTTGAAATGTAACCAAATTATTTTTTTAATTGTAATATCGAATAATTTACTAATTAATCATACACGAAGACAGTATTGCATTTTTTCTTCATGTATATAGTGATATTACATTTCTTCAGAAATATAAATATGGAATAAAAATCGGTTAAAACATTATACAAAAAATCAACAATAGATACAATCTGTACATCTAAATACAAAAATAAAATAAAAACTCTATATTTAAACATAAAATGATACAGTATGTTTTTTAGTAATGTGCGTGTGTAAAATATCTCACTCAAAAAATATATAAATGCGTCTTAAATCATTGCTGTAAAAGGCCAGAGAAAGAGCGGCGGCGGTGTTTTACGAGATACGCGGAGTACAAAAGAAAGATTAAGTGTGAACGTGGTGCATATTGCCAAGAAAGGGGAGCTTGCTGAGTCGTTGTATTTCATGCCTCATTATATGTCGGTGAACTTTTTAATATTTCTTATTTTTTCGCATTTTTAAAGAAATCGATATCACATGGTTGAAAACTGATAGATATTGTTATGCTACTTTGTAGCTTTGGTATATGAATAAGTTACGAAATATTGGTATAAATATCCGGTATCATAGAGGTGCTAGTTTGCAAGCACTCTCAAATGAGGTTTTAATTTTGTGATAGTACCTATCTATGGATTTGCAGTGATACTTCAATGTAATGTAATACAGTTGGTGACTCTGATCGTACAAAATAATTTTCATAATATCACCACTGTTTTAATACCGTAGGTGTTTACATACAACACGTGCGAGAAACTTGTCAAAGTCTCCATGAAACCCCAAGATAACTGTCATATAAGTTTGATACCGTATTTGAGAGTACTTGCTAGCAAGCTTTGCTAGCTCCTTTATGATACCAGACGTAGTTGTTTTTTTACTAGTCTTGTTTTAAATTGCTTACACATTATTGGTAAACTGATTTCATACTGAATTCAAAAAGATTATAAAATAAATAAAAAATTTAACTGTGCTATTCAAATTGGAGATATTTTAACTAAAATTCTTGGGATAAAAACTAATTTTTATTAAATCGTAGATAATCCTGTATGAATATTATAGTTTGTTGCTAAGCATCTTTTGTATATCTAAAAAAATAAGGTAGAGTGAAATTTACAAAAACAAATTTTTTTTTATCCTCCTGCAGACGACAAAATAAATCAATGAAAATGTTCTTTGTCTTTGGCTCCCTATAAGTTAAGCCGTTTCTAAGAAAATTGTCTGATCTTTCGTGTATGGAATTATATCTTATATAAAACGTAAATATATTAAATTTCCAGCATTATTTAGTTTTCTGAACTTCTTTACATGGACGTGTAATCAGATACTAAAATGAGAAATAGAATATTTAAGTTCTGAACATCAAAAACATATATTTGATATTTATATGTATGGTATTACAAAAATGTTATGAATTCTCGAATAATATAAATAACATAATATTTACAGTACCGTTTAATGTTTGTGGTAAACAATAATATCTAAACAATGTTATTGTAAAAAAGAAAAATATGTGATTGATATTTCAGCAAGGAAAATGTTTTTTTTTATATACATATAAGAAAGCAATGTTCTCTTTGGTGAACTGTATATTGAATTTCGATTTAATAATATATATATAAGGGTTTGTGCCGCAATACCTTAAAATGTAAATTATTTATGACTTATGTATTTTTGATCTGGATTCAGTGTTTATTTTAGTCTAAATTTATTATTTCTTAAATTATCAGTTCATGACATACAGCTTCTGACATTTAAGGGAAGATAACGCTGCATAACACTGCTACCAGTGTGCTCCGTAAAGACAGTGACGTATCATTGATATCCTAAAATAAAATTCATTGTTTGGAATTATAAAATTCATCAATATTAAATGTTTTATATTGCCTTTAAAAGTATTTAAAGTGTTGATTTTAAGAAATGACTAAATTGAGAAAAAATTTAAATCAACATGGGCCGCAAACGGACCCTTCTTGAAGTATGAACGATTCAGAGTGGTAGTTTAAATGTTTATAAATTTTACAAAAAACTTGAAAAACAAAAACAGCGACAAATATAAGTACCAATAATCTTAATATACAATAAATATAAAAACGTTGGTGCGTATTATGTATGTGATCTCATCAGGCCTAAACCACTGGACATCTCGAAGCTATATTCACACTATATGTTCGTGTGGTGCTCCGATAAATGTATCTTTTTTGGACCCGATAGATGGCGCTAGGGGTCAAGATAATTACGAAAAATGTGTATTTACTATCCGATTTGGCTCATATTTACGAAAATGTGTGTTTATGGTATGATTTTTAAACAAATTATTTTTGTGCAGAACAACGTTTAACCGGTCAGCTCAAATTGAATAAATTGATCATACCTTAATATGTAACTATTTTAACATTATTCAATACGGCTACGTAATATTATACAAAAAAATTCATATTCATTCAATTCCCAACTAAACATAATATATTCAATTTTACCACAGAAAACAATGTTGTTACCTTCACCACTGTATCATTATACTATACTTAATTGTATTAAACAAAGAGCCAAAACGAATATAAACCAAGTACCTAGTACAGTGCTTGCTTCTATGAAGAAACTGCTTTGAAATTTCGTAAAGTACCATTAACATTTAAATCTAATGCGATTGTTAAAGCAAAGGACTTGTTAAAAGCGCTGTGTAAGAGTGACACTCATGGAATCTTTCAGTGTGCGGTATTTTTGCCATTGCATTGTCTACACAGCTGTCTACCAATGCTAGCCAATTTATGTTAAATTTAATTACAAAATTTATGTAGTTCAATTTTCAGTGAGCTAACTGCTGACAATAAGAGCATAAAATATGAATTTTTCACATCTAACCTCATTGTTACTACAAGTTATCAAGTCATTTCAGTATGTATATAAAAGTTAAATTGATTGCTAAATTTATAATTGTTTTCTAAAAAAAAGTTTGAATTGCAATACATAACTTAACCACTCCAAATAAATCGAATCTTCCAAGAAGATTTTAATTTATTTCTGTGACAATATATACAAGGAAATAAATACAATTTACAGTGTAATGCAAGAACGTTGGAAGAGATAGATCTTTAATTTACTGAATTGGAAAATCTTACCCAAACATAAATTTCCATAGTTGTATTATACCTTTCTCAAATATAGAAAGCAATTGACAATTAAGACAACGATTAATAAATTAGATCAGTGGTTTATATTTAAGTTATACAGAGTTCTCACCAGTAATTTTTATTGACATAATAGATTTTTTTAAATGGTCTCGAAAATATTTCAAACAATATTTTACATTAAAGTTAAATTTGTCTTACAATAAGAAACTAAAAATATTTAAGGGTGTTCTAACTTTTATTATATCTAATAAAAATTATGAAAAATATCAAATATAATATAATGGTAAGAAAATGTAGGCTATACTGTTTACAAAATTAATTTTGATCTAATGAATATAATATTACTGATTTAAATATCTCGATTTAAATTATATTAGGACCGTTGTGTTCAGCAAACAATCAAAGAACCAACGGTGTGTAAAAATTGATAGAATGCAAATTGAAAAATTAAATTATTCCTGCTACTGTTAAACGCCACAAAAATATTCATATCTGTAATTAAAAATAGAGCAAAAAAACATGAAATTTTAGCTAATGTAAGATATTTTCGAAAAAAGTGGGTGCGAGGTGTGGTATATGTACTTATATACGCGCGTTAGATGTTACCCTTCTATTGTATATCGACATCTAGCGTGCAAATGCAAAACTAAAAACCTGTTTTATCGACTATCAAAAATCTGTACTATCTAGACTACATAGTTCAAGAGCTGATAACATATTTTTCTGCCCCATCTGAGCACTAGGCAGACTTACGGAAAACAATAATTCATGTGTTGTACTGAATATTTGTACAACAAATATGCACATGTATTTTAACCTTACTTTATTGTTATGTTTTCGTTGCTGTTGCATTAATAAATTTTCGCATTGAACGCGCCTTAAATAGTATATATAATTTTTTTTTTAAATTGTTAGTCCTTCAAAACTGAGACCTGTATATACTCGTATGTATAATGTATACAATATATAATGTACATGCAAATAACGTTTTCTAATAAAAACATATCATATGATCATATTCAAAATTCCTGCGCGACCAATTCGAGATTGTAAACATGATTATAAACATACCGGTAGCAATAACTATCTATTTACACAACACTCATGAGAGTTACTTCTCTCTGGAAAATGCACTTGCGTCACGAACTGTCTAGGCATTGTGTAGAGAGTTTTATACAGATAACAGTGTGATTAGATAAATGAGTGTTTATGATTGTGCCACACTTAATCTAGTGGCAAATAATGAGTATGATAGTTTTATCTATCTAATGGAAGAGTTATAAAACAAAAATAGTAAACAAAGTTTTAAAAAAATAAAATTACGAAAATTACTTTTGTATTAATTATAATAGTAAATTATAAATATTTTGTAGATATGCATTTGTTTATGAGAGTATGAAGAACGTTTTTGCATATAGGAAACATTGCACATATTGATAAAAAAATTATTAACGTTTCAAGTTTCAAGAACAGCATTTCTTTCACCGCTTACGTACCGAAAACAAAGCAAGCTACTATAAAATGTCTCAGAACCTTTTTTGTAGAACATAAAATTATCTTCAAAAAAGTGTAAAAAATAATCATTTTGACAGAGCAGGTGTCTCTCGTGTCTAAACAAAAAAAATTGTTCTGGCGCATTTTATCGTATCTAGTTTAATTTTCACTAAAAGGTAAATTATACTATTCTTGAAACTTTGTTAATTGTTTTTAAATTGTTTAAATAATTTATGTAATGTTTCCTACATGCATAAATGCTTTTTATTGCCTCATGAACAAATCTGCATTAAACAATTTTTTAACGTTATTGGCATAGTAAGCGATTAGTGAAAAATGAATTGTGCCATTTTCATTTTAGTTTTGTAAGCAATAAAGCAAAGATCAATACCATTTAGCTTTCATACCATCTGGTAACACTTGATATTTTGAATAGCATGCTAAAAAATTTAATATAGTATGGGACAAGAATTATGTATTAGTCACTTTATATACCTACATATAAGTATTCGACGGTAAACTATTATAATAATATAAGGATGGCCAACTAATTTAATTTAATGTTGCTAATTGAAAAAAAATCTGTACACGGTGATATCTTATCGACTCCTTGTCTTACACGGACCGTTCTTTAAACGATCAGTTTTTATTTAAATACGGTTTCTCCTTGAAAAAAATATTTTCATAAACAACTTTTTTTTAGTAACCATAACTAATTGGTTTGGAGCTTTACTGTAAATATTCATGTAGATTATTGTAGATAGTTTTTCATGTAGATTTATGTATCATGATAAAATTAAAATAATTAAATAAAAATACGTGTAATAAATACATATATCAACATTATTATCGATTGTTGGATTTCAATAACCGCAAACTATCAAAGAGATGCGGGTTGGTTACCACTGTAATAGTGGCTTGTGATGGCACGCCACAAAACATGGCACTAAAAATAAAAAAATAATCGTGACCGATCACTAAGCTAACTTGTTCCAATATTCCTATCGATATTAAAGCTCAAAAAGGATTGAATAGAATTGATGTGTTTGAAATAAAATTATATACTTTGGAAAAAAAAAACAATTTTTGTTTATAGCAAAATTACACTTCTTGTTATTCAAATTATACCATAAATATTTTATGTGTTTAGAGCTTAGACACATTTTCAACATGGACAAAAGTTTTTTAAAATAGAATATTTAAAAGCTAAATCATGCAGAAGGTAACGAAACTTTTACAGTAAACACAATAAAAATAACAGATTATCAAACCTTAAAGGTATTTTTAAATTAAGTGAATCATTTATAAGAATTTCAAAGTTTTAAAATGCATGGATTAATAATGTCCTACGAAGTTTTTCTTTAATCGTTTTATTATTTATTGTGGACAAAAGTAGTAAATTTACAACTATTATTAAAGTTTTGATGTTTTTATACTAAAATTTAATGAGATTGTAGCATCTAGGCTTAAAAATCAATAAATTCGTTCTGTCGTTAATTATATTATCTCGTATACAGGAATGAGTACCATCTTTAAGAGAGGAGGGGGTAGAGCGACCACCCGAGGATCCGAGTCAGAAAGGGCGACAAAAAGATCGAAAATATCGTTGCTTTTGAGAACGGATTAAAAATTATCAAATATTTAATTATTCGTATTAAGATTTAAATTTAATTGTTGTTCGAACGATTTTAATATATAAGGTTCTTGCATCACACGTGGTAAAATGATAAATGTCAAAGAATCACCTTAACTTACATAAAATCGATTTTTTTATTTTGAAATTTAATCACACGACAACTTGCTTCAGTCAAACGGATATATCAAATTTTTATTGCGCATTTCTTATGAAATTCACAGCAGATTTTATTCATGTCTTATTATTAGAATTCAATCCACTCATGCATCAATAAATACTTATGGATTTATCATATAAGTATCTTTGGATTTGTATTTTACATACATATATTATAAATGTATTATTGTGATTTTTTACTCCATTTATTTATTACGTTCTTGTAAGATTGTTGGGTGCGTATTCAAGGGCAATGGGAAACTTTAGCAGCCTATTTTCTGGCATATTTTATTATTTTTAATATGATTTAATTATTCCCTATTCTGTCCGCTACTGGCGCTACTGTGAATTCTAGCATTGGATATATTTTGACATGAAGTTGTAATATCGATGGTGAGAAATGTAATTTTCTAGCTGATACCCGCGGCTTCGCTCGCGTAAATTTCGAAACTAATTACAACTCGCCATACGTGACAGAGAGTGAAATATTAAATTTTTCTTTTGTATAGCTTTTTATTCATTAAACAAAATCGCAAATATATCGGTTCCACTGATATTACCTAATGAACTCACAAATTACATACAAAATAATTAAAATTATTGACTATACCGGGTGTCCCAGATAACTTTTCAAGCATGGGGATCTCAGTATCTATAACAGATACAGGTTTGGTTAAATGAGATGAATTATTTGTATGAAAGGGGTGAGTATTATTACCCAAAAAAATATTCATAATTCTATGTGGTTTAGGCGGTATACCCAAAAAACTGAAAATTCGGAATTTCTTTAAATGGCTATAACTTTTTTGTTAAAGTAGATAGGTACTTTTTGTTTGCGGTTTCTTAAAGCACTTTTTTATGTAGAATTGATTGGTGTATTTAGATTTTTAATATCCATTTTAGTTTCCGAGTTACAAGCCCTAACTTCAGTTTTTCTTATGGGCCGCTAAGTTGGCTATGTCATATTTGAACGTGTTTTTTACTCTACTTTACAACGATATGTCACTTGCCATATTTATTATTGAAAAAAAGTCGAAATACTAAATATCAGTGATATTTATGAAGTATTTTATTACAAACTTTTAAGTGAGCCATGAAAAACAAAAATTGTAAACAAAAATCACAATAACAACAATCAAAATAACAAATGAATATTTGAAACAATGAACTATTTGAAAAAATATATTATAATTTTTTTTTCGATAATAAATATGGCAAGTGACGCATCGTTGTAAAGTAGAGTAAAAAACACGTTCAAATATGCCATAGCCAACTTACTGGCCCATAAGAAAAGCTGAAGTTAGGGCTTGTAACTCGGAAAATAAAAGTGATATTAAAAATCTAAATACACCAATCGATTCTACACAAAAAAGTGCTTTAAGAAACCGCAAACAAAAAGTACCTATCTACTTTAACAAAAAAAGTTATAGCCATTTAAAGAAATACCAAATTTTCAGTTGTTTGGGTATACCGCCTAAACCACATAGAATTATGAATATTTTTTGGGGTAATAATACTCACCCCTTTCATACAAATAATTCATCTCATTTAACCAAACCTGTATCTCTTATAGATACTGAGATCCTCATGCTGGAAAAGTTATCTGGGACACCCGGTATAGTAAATTAAGATTCTACTTTTTATTTTTGTGTATGTTGAGTTAATATTTATATGGCAAATCGAAGATTGAAATATGACTAAAAAATTTTGCATTTCAGATTTGATTAAAGGTATGTATGTTTTATAGAAAATGACGTGAAAAGTTGAAATTTTTAAACAGCAGGTCTGTAGGTATCTCATAACGTTCTTGAGATATGGCCTCTCAAAGTTTTATTTTTTTCAAAATTTTGGAGAAAAATGGCTGTAACTTTTGAACGTGTGGTCGGATTTGATTGACGGATTTGGAATCAACGTGTCAGAATCTATATAATGACATGTATAATACTTTAAATTTAGAAAAAATCATTTTTGCTGAAAATTGAAATTTTTCCAAGGGGTATACCTTAAAAAAATGCTGATTTTTGACCAATTTTTTTTTGTTGAATTTTTAAGAGTTATATATGTAATTATATAGATTTTGGCACGCTGATTTCAAATTCGCCGACAAAAATTAAATCTGATCATAAGTTCAAAAGATACAACCATTTTTCTCCAAATTTTTGAAAAAATTAAAACTTTTAAGGGCCATATCTTGAGAACAATTTGAGATACAGATCTGCGGTTTGAAAATTTTCACTTCATTTTCTTTAAAACAAACATACTTTTAACGAAATCAAAAATTTGAAAAATTTTGGTTGTATTCCACGCATCAATTTGCCATAGAAATATAAATACAAAAAAAAAGAATTAAAAAATAGCTAATTGTAAGTCAAGGAAACCTATTTTGAAATTCCAAAAATGTATACAAATCGATTGATACATCCATTTCCTTCAAAACATTCTAAAACTTACATTAAACATACAATATATTTGAGTTCGTAATTTTGCAATAACCCTATCGCATATCATATATTAACAATTCAAAACGGAAAAAATATTTAAAAAGGTACGAGTACAGCTCTGGTTACTCAAAATTTAACCCCTACGGAGTTGCAAGGAGAGTGCAACTTCTTAGGGGTTGAATTTTGGGAAATATAGTAATACACTTTTCATTATTTGTTTTGTAGAGTATTTATTCTGAGTGTTAAGTAAATCTGACCAAAAAAGTATTCTTCCCATACAAACTTTTACACCCTCTTGCAATCCCCGTAGGAGTTGAATTTATTTATATGTATTTTTATATGTATATAAATTACGTTAAAATTGAAACCAATTCAAGATACAAACTGATAAGATTTATGATTAGTTTACTCGTAGTTGTGATAATTAAACTGGCAAATATATGTATGTACTATGTAGGTACGACAATATTCAGGACCATCCAACTGACAACAAAAAATGGGTTACTTTTCCAATTTGAACTACAAACTGGCCAAGCAAGAATAAATTCCATGAGGGTTAGGTCGAATTATCCATTTAAAGAGATATATTCACTAAGATTTAATTTACATATTTTTAAATAATAACATAAATATTTTAAAAACATTTCAAAACTTATTTATTCAATTCGTTTATTATTTTTTACAATTCTAATAAGCATTAACTTAAATCAGTTATCTAGAATCCATCCCTGTTGGAACAACACAAATAGAGTAAATAAATACACATATGTATATACCCGCTAAATTGGTAATACTCCTGAAGGACCTTGTAATTAACGTATGTTGAAACAGGAAGCCATTTGAATTGATGAAAGCAAATTAATGCCTATGACTGCAGGGTTATTGGTGTTTCTATGTTTGTAGTTGTTTTATAATCAATGGTAAGATTAGAAACATGAAACTATTTAATTATTCTATAGATAATTGTGTTGGTATATATGTATAAATTTACTTATGTGATGTATTCATAATCCAGAGAAATTAACTATCAATTTTTATGTTCCACAAATTTTAATACAAAATCAACATTTTTTTTCCCAACCAATTGTCATTTTAACAATTTTTATTTTTTTATTTTTTTCCTACGCACTCAATAACTATTACGTTCATTTACAATAATTTTTTTTATTTTTTATTTTAGACGATTCCTGACAATGCCAGAACTCCCAACGTCGGTGAGTATCCCGGAAAAATCGTTCCACAGATTAGCTTATATAACCGCTATTTTTTTTATTTTTTTCAAATAATTTTTAATGTAAAATATATAGTTAGTGTTAGTAATAAAAAATATAAGTATAATCGAAAGTTTTGTAAAAAAATACTTTTAATGCTACTTTTTCTCAGCGTTAAGATATATAGTGTAACTCCTTTAATTGTATCATTTACTTACAACGGTTTAGTTTTGCCTCAACCTTTATTTTTAATAAAAATTGTAATTATTGATAATTAAAAAAAAATGTTTTTATATAAAAACAGCAATGCTAATTAATCAAAAAAGTCGATATTAATTCTACATATACCTACCACTCAAATTACCTGCCTCGATATAGGTTTTTGTTATTATTAGGTACTGAAACATCATTACTCACATTATAATACGAACTCTATTTATGTTAGAAGTACCTTCCTGGAATCCATGACCAATATACAATACATCCTTTCAAACATTAAATTATGCAACATACATTTCTGAAAAGTTCAAAGGTTACTCTTTGAAAAGGAGCTGTTATGCACTATTTTCAGATAGTGCATCTGACAGAAAATAAACAACTATGGCGTGACAAACAGACCTTCAAGCTATGCACTCAAGGTATTGTAATTCAGTATACATATTTTTATTTGAAATAAATCACCGATAGACATCCATGAGTTGCTCCGGAGCGAGACTCCAGAGGCATTTATAAATGTCACACGTCCGGATTGTGCTGACTTAGATAATTGTGCTCACGTTTGTAACCGAATAAGATAAAATCAAAATGCCGGGGTCAATGTAACCTTCATTGTCTGCGACCTGGTCTTGTAATCAATAAATGCATATGTACATATATCGTATTTTACACACATATGCTTCCATAGAATATTCTATTAATTATTGTGATATTGAATATCAAGAAGAAATTGTAAATTATATTTACTTTCACATCACACTTTTTTATACAATATTATTCAATAAGATATGACGTTTAGAATAAAAATATATAAAAAACTAAGCACGTACTTAAATATAAGTATGTATTTTCGTACTTTTAAGGGTAATTACTTATACTTAAAAAAATTATCAAAATACTTAAAAATATTTATTGAAAAGTAATTTTACTTGGAAGTATATGCTTCAATGTTCATAAATGTACTCAATAAATATTTTAAAAATCTAGAGTACATTTTTTGGCAATACACTTGTTTTTAAGTATAGGTACACGTTTTTATAGAATAAAATAATTACACCTACTTAAACTTAAGTATATTTTTTGTACTTATGGAAGTACAGCTCTGAATGTAAGTAAACATAAACATATTTTTTTCCTAATAAATAAATAAAACACAAATTTAATTCCTGTTTGCATTTTTATCAAAACAACACAATAATAATAATTACTGCTGTTTGCGGTTGATAAAAATATTTACTTTTTAAAAGTTTTTATAAGAATATTTCAATTATCATTTATGTACACAAAAACGTATATAGTACGTATTTTTATGAGAACACACAATCTACTAATATAATAAAAGCATATGTGGATCAAATAGTACCTATTACGATTAAAAGAAAATTTGTTCTTATAGAAAAATAAATAATTCGAAGATTTAATTTGATCTTATGGCCTTGACTTCAGTATTTTACTTCAAACAAATCAGACAAGTAGATCGATATTTGGTTAGTCAATACATTTCTCTGAACAAATCCATTTTTAAACTCAAGATAATTGAAGGAACAGGACGAGCACAACGATCTTTTATTCGGAGTGTTCGTCGAATATTGCTCAGTGCGCCCAGTTCATTCGGTTCGTACAAGTCAAGACGTACCATTTTATTATATTTTACTATCACCAATATCAACATTTTTCAAACTGTAGCAAAAGTGCAATTTCATTTATTATGTTAGTATATGTATAATGTCATATTATATTAGCTTTTATCAAACATTAGAATGTGCATGACTGTACAATAAATGAACATTTGTGTAACCATTAGATACTGCGAACGCACAGCTTTTCTTTTGAAATACCAGTGTACACGTTAGAATATGTTATTTATTGTATTCGAGAATTTATGAGAGTTCTTTTTAAAAAGCAATTCGTATTTGTGGTGTTTCAGATATTATTGTATATTTAGGACATGGGTTTGACATATGCTTCTTGAAAATATCAATTACATTAAATTTAATATTGAATTTTATTATTGCAAATAGGCACTGATACAGAAAATATCTTAATGGAAGAAGATAAATTTATAAATACTACCCGAATAATATACACATGTACATTAATATAATTGAATAATATTAATTTTTAATTGTTTTTGAATATTCTTTGTATGTAAAATGAAAAGGTAAAAACCCACATGCTGTCAGTAATCCTGTCAAAAATGGATCCAATTTACGTGGGTAATTCTTATAGGTAAAGCTTAGGAAGGCTGTGATAAAATGTAAATTTAATATCTCTTTTTGTTAAATCGCAAATATAGTTTGTTTTCCTTATAAATTCTTTTTCTTCTTCTTCATGCATTCATGTCTGCTGGCTTAGCCTTTTCAGACAGCTCCTTCGTGGTTGAATTTTATTTGGAGTGAGTGTTGTGAATGTATAACACTGTTTGTTAGGGAGTACAATAAATATATGTGTATTATTTTCAAATGGAAGGGTTAAAAATATTTCCTACTCTCTAAAACTAAATTAGTAGTTATTTCACTAATTGAATTAGTCACTTTAAATTTCACTAAAAGAAAGCTAAGTCGATTTGTTAACGTTTACAAATCAACTGCTTTGAGTAAGTTATTAACAATAAATCGGGTAAGTTTATTATTAATAAACCTTGAAAAATCTATTACACATTAATTTTTAGTGTATTTGCAATTAACGTTGTTCATTTATAACTGACATTGAATTTAGGTTATGAATGATTAATAGATTATTGTTATGTGTGGATATTTTTAATAATTTATTAAGTCTGTTCACTAATTCAACAATTCAAGTAATGAATATTCACTAATTCAGAAAGTGAAAAAATTTCACTAATAAATAGTCCAGTGAAGGAAGCATTTTGACACAAAATTTAGGGAGCAAGCAATATTATGGTTGATTCTTATAGATTTTGAACTGGGGAATTCGAAAAAAATAACCCATTTGAGACCAATTTCAAGTCATTTGAATGATTATAAGTTTATAACCAAAGTTATTAATTTTTAAACTATTTTCATCAAAAAGAAGCATGTTTACTTTGTTTACCTATATTAAACCTTTTAGAAAGAGTCATTTTTGGTCAAATACATTATTTTTGGTACCAATCGATTCATCTCAGTGCCCTTAACAAATATCAATCTTAAAATTACCCCATTGTTGCTTTAGATTTTGAGGTAAATTGGAAATACACTTGAAAACGGGGGTTTCACACTTCAACCCCATTTTTAAGTGTGTTGCACCACTTTTCGCTAGTCTGGGTTAGTTTTTTCGAATTTTCTGCACCCAAATCTATAATAATCAACCATAACATTGCTTGCCCCTAAAAGTTCGGATTTTGGCATATTTTACTGCTTCGTTTACTGAACTATAAATCAATGAGTGAATAGTCAGTAATTCATAGTGATATGCTTTTAACTATTTCAATTAGTGAATATTCACTACGAATTTATTATTTCTTCCTGATTCCGTTTTGGAAAGTACATTATTGAATTAACCAAGAAATTTATTTTTAAATCTTCAAAGATACTTAATAGGTTTTATAAAACCTTCAGATTTCGAATAATTCTAGATTTGTAAAATTGTTTGCGAATATTTTTATTAAAAAAAATACATTATATAAAAATGAATTTTTATATAATGTATTTCGCTTTTATTTACTCACATATCTTTATAATAAACAACTAAACATAAACCTAAAAAAGATTATTTGAAAAAAAATATTATACCACTGGCAATAATGTTATTAAATCTGGTAAAGGACTCGCTCATAATCGGCCTAAACACAGTATACGTAATAACGACTCAAAGCTAAAGTTTACTGCCACTGACATAAATCGATTCACCAAGTTTTTAACGGAGTTAGCTTCACCGAGCACAAATTAAGCAATTTCCCTCTTTTCCTGTTTTGTTCCACATGTTCACTGACACAGATGAGTTTTTAACAGAAACCGGTAATTTTTTATGATTACCGTAATTATACTTCTTTTTATCTTTTAGGTACTTTGACGAATTCCAATTAGCATACATCCAAACAGTATTCATTAGAATCTGAAGTTTCTGTAGGTTTGAAAAACATTCGGAACTATAACACGCAATGTAACTTGTCATTATTAGAAGATAAGGCTTTCATGTTTGTACGGGATATTTTAAATTTATTATTGTGAAGTGTTCCGCACCGAAAAATGGACTGTATGTCTGTCACAGCTTTCTATCTACTGAACGAATGGTCTATAATAGAAAACCGATACTGTATATAATAATTAAATTAGTATAATGAATTAAATTGAAAAACTATACGGTACGAGACACTAGTATGCGAGACTTAACTCGCACATAACAAATTTTACTATTTTTTTTGTTTAGGTAATTATTATTAACATAAATGAATAATTTATAAAATTAAGGGGAATGGCCACTGTGACGAAAAAAAAAGAAAAAAAAATTTTGTTCATTTTTTTTAAGTATACATATTCATAAATATGTATACAAAAAATTTAGTTTAAATTCCGAAAATTGACGGAGTTATAGTCAATTTAGTAAGACAAGGTAGCGCGGCCGGTTATGACATAATAAAAACAGGGGGGTGACCACTGCGACGGAAAAAAAATAATTTTTTTTTAAGTTTACATATTCATAAATATATATACAAAAAATTGAGTTTAAATTTTGAAAATTGACGGAGTTACAGTTAATTTAGTGAGACGAGGTAGCACAGCCGGTTATGACAACAAAAACATTAAACATGTTTATCTCGGAATGACATTTTTCGACCTGGTCGACACGATTCCTCAAAGACTAATAAACCGATTTCAATTTTTTTTTTATAATTTTCGTAATTGTAGTAGCTATCGTTGCACGTAGCCGATTTTTGAAATTTTGATAATTACTATTTTTAAACCCGCTCGAATTAAAGAAAATAGGTCTTAAAAATGAAAAAAAATTTCAAACGATCGCCATTTTGTGAAAAAATAAAATAAAAAAAAAAACGGCTACGTGCAACGATAGCTACATTCATATAGATATTGATAAAAAAAAATTTTTTTTTCATACAACCTTTCTCGAAATTTCGAATCGACCATAGACAAAAAATTTTTTTCACATCGAGGCTCATAACTTTGTAAATATTTAATATTTTTCAATAAAAATTTATATTAAATAAATTGAATATATACTTAATAAAATGCCCTTTACCTGATTCAAAAATAATTAGTTATATCTGTGAAAAAAATTCCCAAACATTGACAAGTTTTTTACCCGTCACAGTGGCCATCCCCCTTAAGGACGTTTTATTCAGTACTTATTTATATGTTTTTATTATTTTATTATTTTTTTTATTCGAGAAACAACACAACCCCGTGTGCTTAAAAATAAATATTTTTTTTAATTCTACATTAATATAGTTATATTCTATGCTGAGCTAATTCATTTTAATCTATCCACTCAAAAGAGTTTGTTGACATAAAAACCATAAATGTTGTGTTTAAATTGTCAAAGTTATTATAAATATATCTAAAAATATCTTTATGCCTGATAGAAATAGGTGCGTTAGCCTTATTTCACACATACGCGGTTCCATTCGGTTCGGTTCGTTTTCGGTTTCAGCCGAAAACGAATCAAACCCTTTCACACATACACGGTTCTCATACGGTTCATGTTAGGTTTTATTTTTTTCCGTAAACTCAGTAGTTATCATGGAGAGAAAGCAAGTTGTTGCCATGTTGTTTCTCTATAAAAAAAAAATGAAAAATGAAGGAGGAATACTAGAATTCATTGCGAGCACCCTCTCATCACTTTACAGCAGGAATTTGGAGCATTCTACACTATTTTCCCGAAGTTAAAGAGCATGAAGACGATCCACATCAACATCTAGAAAACCGATCATTTTATTAGAAAATCCGCGACAAAACTTAAAAAAAAATAACACTCGCTATCAGGTTAAAACCGAAACTAAACCGAGTATGTGTGAACGCGTTCATTGCTTTGTGTTCCCTGGACACGAATTGAAACCTGATGAAATCTGTCCGTGTGGAGGGAGTATTCAGTTCTGTACGGTTTCTATTAGGTACCGAATACAAACTGAATCATCGTTTCACACTTGTCGGCAGCGACCGAAAACGAATCGAACCGAATGAAACTGTATATGTGTGAAATAGGCCTTATCCTAATAAAAGTATAAAATTGTATGTAATAAAAAATTAAATTCAGTTAATATCTGTTATTTATGAATCGAAAATACTAATAAATGTTCAGTGTTCTTGCTATCGTAAATATTAATTAAATTTTATGCTAATACCACCACTGTAACGTGAAAACTTTGACAATATTTCTCTAACAGGAAATTACGCTAGAGTTTTATAAAATTAATAAACTGACTAAACTTTAAAAATGGCTGTGCGTCAAAAAATAAACTAAATATTTATGTAGCGTTGATTTAATAATATTATTATACTGTATATGAGATAGATAATACTGAATATTACGAGTTTTATTCTGTTAATATTATTATAATGTAGGTATATTTTAAAACTTTCATATTCAGATCTAATCTTAGACCGTTTGCCTTATTTGCTGTATAATTGGCTACACGACCCCAGAAAAAAAGTCTTGTACTTTTAACGGACTATGTTAATCTTACGTAATTTTGGGTATTAGCTTGCGCACCTCCCAAAAATCGCAAAATAAAAACGTTAGTGATATTTTTTTTGACCAAATCTAAGAAATTTCTTTGTAAAGCCATTTTTTACCGAGTTATGAAGAAAATACTTTTAGCTTTCCAAATCTGCCTTTGGAATTTTTGTGCCCTATATAGGTAGTTATGGACGTTTTGATTTTTGCACTAATCGCAAATAGCTCGGTCAAAATGGTCATACAGCGACACAAAAAACCTGGGATTTTTTTAGATCTGCATTTTGAGACATCATATTTTTCACTGGTTTTTGATCTGTAGAGACTTGCAAAGATCTACAACGACCTACAAAGATCTCTGAAGATCATTGCCACGTTTCAATCTCTATCACGATCTACAACGATCTTTAGAGATCTTTGTAAATCGTTGTAGATCTTTGCAAGTCTCAAAATCAGATCTATCGAAATCTGATTTGATCACTGCAGATATAAAAATATTTCCCGGGAAAAAAATTGAAGAGAAGTCTGATCTACAAAAGTCAATTATTAGATTTGATCCAAAAAAAATATTATCACGATCTGTGGAGGCACTCAATATTAATATTATACTAAATATTGACAATCTCTTAAAACCAGGATTCCCGACTAGTTATTATTTTGCTAAAAATTTCATAAAAATCATTTTATATTCTGTTGAAATCTGGTGACACTTTGATTTTTAAAGCGAAACATTTAAGTTCATATTAGCATTATTTACATAAAAATAGATTAAAATACTAAAAAAACATGCCATGAATAAAATTCAATTTTCAAAAAACGTAAAGTCAATGCATTTATCTAAAGTTAATACCTACGTAAATTAAAAAGTTTTTAATTTCCTTTCCATTTTCAGACTCCATTAAAGATCGCTGCTTTCAAAACTTGTCAGCGAGCTTAGATGTTTGTATATGAGTACAAGTCAACTAATTTAGAATGCAAATAAGTTTTTTGTGTGTACACATTTACTTTCATCGGATATATTAACCGGTGGATTTATTTACACAAAAATATTAATATTCTAATAGGGGGTTTCGAACTTTTATAATTGAATTTCAAGATGTTGAGATCATATTAATTCATACAACGGTTTTAATATCAAAGTTGAATGCCGTTATATTTATAGATAATAGTTTCTGTAAGATGAGTGTCTGTTTTTATATGAAAATAAATTAATTTAATATTCTTGAAAATGATTTTAGATTATTGAACAGTATATTACCTTAATACAGCGATTCTTAACCTGTGGGGCGCGCCCCCTTAGGGGGACGTGATAAAACTGAATGGAGCATATTGAGAAAAAATATTATTAAAAAAATTATTTAATTTACTGAAAGAAAAGCAATAAAATAGGTACATTCTAACATAAATAAAAAATAAAATACACGTTTGCATTTAGGTACACTGATATAATACACTTATAAATAGGATTGTATCAGTACTGCAGAATGTATTTATTAATTAACTTATCAATATTAAAATAAAAACAAGATTAATAATTATTAGTGACTTCTTTGGGCCTGTCTTGCAGAGAAAAGTTTTTCGAAAGATGGTTTAATATTAGAAATAGACACTCTAAGCAATTTTTTCTTTATATTTAGCTGAGATCTATTTTTCAGTATAAATTATTGTATGCGGGTGGAGGAAGGGGGCGCGATGAGAATTGTGATTGAAAATTGGGTCACAAATATTAAAAGGTTAAGAAACGCTGCCTTAATAAGAAATTTTAATGTTGAAGTTAATGATTAATAAAAAACAGGTATGATAAATGTCAGTCTTTAGTAAATTAACCAAATGATCTCGTGTGAAAAAGTTTTAAGAAAGTTTGAAAATAAAATAAAAGACCTATGTAGTGGCGCGTTAAGATAGTCGGGAGCCTCAGGTAAAATAAATATTCGGGCCCCCCATTTTTTGTAAATTTAATAAATTTATTATTTTTATGTGAGCAAAAAATGTCTTCTATGGGTATTGAAAAGTCTTCAATACTCAAATTTTGGACTAGCGTATTTGTACAAGTTGGAAGATGGATTTAAAAAAATAGATATCCGGTTCAAAGTGGATTTATTAGGTTTTGTTCCCCAGCTCCTCATTTATTATTTACATAATTTAATAATCGTAATTAAACATTTTACATATAGCGTCGCGTCGCCTGAAATCTATTAGAACCAAGGTACCTGAGCTATTACTTTCTTGTGGTGTCTAATTACTACAGTAACATGCATGCATATGCAAAACTTAATTATATATACATAAATTTCCAACACATCGTTTAAATATACATATACACATCCAGTGGCAATTATACAATGGGGGAGAGGGGGGGATATACAAAAATCATTAAAAGTTTATTATTAATTGCTCATATAAATATAATACTGAAAAATTTAATTAAATATATAAATATTATTTGTAACCCTCCCCCTCTCTTGCTATTTTCATCTAGATAGACAACATTAAACTTTGTATGCATATATGTACATATCTATTTATTAAAATAAATCAGATTTTATGTGAGTAAACTTTTTTGTTCAGTTTTTACTAGTATATTTTATATGTTAACGTATAAAAGTTAAAACTTTACATAAATAGTTACTTTTATACTTTATATTTAATGAAATTATGATTTTGCAGGAAATTATAAAAACCTATTTTGAAGCAAAAATGTGCGTTCATGCGATTTGAATTTAATTAATGTTTTCTTCAGCATATATTTTATTGAATCTTAAAAATATCTAAGGAAGAAATCAGATAAACAAATTTGTTCTTAATCTAAAAGTGTTTTTAATCTTGTGATAATAAATATACATTTCCATGCAAAATAACTCCTATTTACAAAAGTTGATAATACTTTTCGCAATTATTTTTTAAATCATAACTTTTTTTATATTATTAAATTAAAGTCTTTGTATTCCGTGTTTTAATAGCTTAAGAAAAATATGTTCATATTTAATCTTATTTTATTTTATCTGGTTACATACAAAACACAAAAATATCAAAACGTCTTCTACAATATGTAACCTTTGAAACATTTGGAAACCTCAGATTTTAGAGATTACAATGAGTAGGATCAACACGGTTTATTAAAGCTGATTCATGCTGGTTTAATAACCAAGATATCCTGACGTATGAAACTGTATATTAACATAAAATACATACCTTAACAATGGCTTGGCATATTTACAATCTTATAAACGGCAGCTCAGCTTCTGTAAAATTATTTTAATTAGTTGTGATGTCACTTATTAAATTTGTTAAGAATATATTAGTATAATCAATATTATTTATGTCCCATTCATTTACCAATGAGCCAGCAATATTTATTTTATATCAGTAGTCTGTAGAAACACGTACACTGTTTATTTTTAGTATTACGTATAAAAAAGTCACATATCAGCCAAAACATGTGAATTAAAAAAAATTAAAGTGCAAAATATTCCTACTACAAAGCACCTCAAATCATATCACCTGAATATAAGTTTAGCACGTTAATTAGATATCGAAGTTACGTGAAGAATTTCCTCTATATCTCCTTCACTCGAGTTAGTCTATGACTAAAAGTAATCTCCACGGCATTCGGTAATATCGTAGATTCCTGTCTTATCGAGCAAAGATTGGTTGTGAGATTGAATTAATATACGCGTCAGAAATTGCCGTTGTTATAGTCTAAGATTCGCTCAACAATGAGCTTGAACTCTACTGCAGAAGATAACTTGGTTATCGCATAGATATTCGTATTTTATGAGACAGATGAATCGTTTACTGTTTTATTTAATAATCGTAAAACATATTCACACATGTATTAGGTACTTCTCACCAGTAGCGTAGATCGGGGGGGGGGGAGATTAAGGGGATCAATCCCCCTCCATGAGTTCAATTTTTGTACTTTGCAATTTTGCATAATGAAAAATATAATAAAATACTGTCATAGTGACATGAGACTGAAACAAGATCAAATCCCCCCCCCCCCCCAATCGCAAAAAGCTATCTACGCCACTGCTTCTCACGAATAAAGAAACAGAAGTAGAAGGCGTTGAATTGACTTAAGACTGTGACGTTTCTTGATGTATAAGTGGCCTCTCACACCGGAGCAACATAGCAATATAGTAATATAGAAACTAGCAACTTATAACTAGCGATATTATTGCTATCTGTCAATATACATTGAATCGGACATATCTCATACCAAAGCAATATGATATCGATATATTGTTAGTTTCTAATTGGTTGTTACTTTATTGCTATATTGCTATATTGCTTCGGTGTGAGAGCCCACTTAGCTGAAATCATGCTATAAAAACATGTATGAAAAACGTCTTCATTACAATCAATGTGAGTGAGAAATTATCAAGTTAATTGTCAGAGAATGATCAGATAATAACCCATTATAAGTAATTAATTATGACCTGATTACTGAACTGTCATTCTAATAAAAAAATGTAATTTCGTAATTTCCCGATATGTATCAAACACAGATATGGTCGGGGTAATTCCGTAATAGCTGAGTTATGTCCGGTATTATAAAAAAATTAACAGAAATGTGTTAGCTAACAAGCATTTTGAAAGAGGTATTAATTATGTATGTAATATTCTTTAGGGATTTGTTTTGAAATTTAGAACAACGCAGTGTCTCTGACCGTATACCTAATATATTTATCAACCAATTTTAATTATTTCTTTATAATAATAGACATAAATTAAGTTAAGAATTTTGTAACATTTCTTAACTTTTTCATCAGCTAATGTATTAATTGTTGTCAATTTAACGTTTGTTTCATTAGAATCGGTTCAGTAGTTCCTGGGATTTTAGAAAATAAATATATATATAACCCATATTTTTGCTTCCATGAAATCGAGTAAAAAAAACACACACAATTTTTGTAAACAAACTAATTTGAACCAAAACCGTTATTTTGAATTTAAATTAAAATCTGAATTGGAATTTGCATCAAATATTTCAACATCAAATTCCTTTTCGATTTATTTTACATTTATAATTACATTTTAGAACTTTCTTCTGCACGAGAAAAAAACATAAAATTATCAGTATATATACGGTAAAGTCATAAGCTCCTTTTTCCTTCGTAATCTTTAGATTAAGGTTCGCCTCCTTTAAGAGAAAGCCAATTTCTATTGATCCACACAACTTACCTGCGTTCAAAATTTTAATTTCCTTTTTTCTTATAAGCTTGCAAAAAAATTAGGTTCAGAATTTCTTAAGCAGTAAAATATTGACATCAATTATAATATATAAATCTGTAGGGTCTATCCATAATCCATACAATGTATTTTTTGTCTCTATATTACATGGTATGTACAAAATACGATTTGTAGTAAATACAATTGATATCCCAATGAACTCGATCGAAGCTTGTTTTAAAATGCATTAATAAAAACATACAACTGAATATATTTATCACAATATTTATACAGAAAACAAGACTCTGAAAATGCCCACTGCAATATGTAACAAAATGTTGGAAGAATGTTCATAAAAATGATGTTTTTAAATTATAAAATATAAGGTAGGTACTATACTTACAATATAATTTAGTATTATAATAAAAATATTGATATGGGTTTTAAAAACTCAAGTTTGCATGTCATAATACAACTCTTCTTAGGTTTGGTTTTTTTCAGTAAACATATGGTGCAAGGGTCTCAAATCCAATTTGCAGTTTATACATAAATTTCATCTTTTATTCGCTATGAATTATCCAAAATATGTATTCATATCTACGCATATTTACAAAGAATACTACATAAAACTCACAGTTTATATCAGTGCCTCATGTGATAAAAATGTTTTTCATATAAATATAACATATGTAATATACATACAGACATGAAACCTTCGGAGGCGTTATACTTAAAGGGATATTTGACAAACGAAAACGATAAACCGAGTTTTAATGCGGTGTTTACACCGAAAAAAACAAAACAGAAACACAGTGTTTTTTTGACAAAAAAGCAATAAACCCTATACATTTTTAAATACGAAGAATTTTAAAGACACGATGTGTTTGTTTTGTTTTTTCGGTGTAAACACCGCATAAGAGACGTTATAGTAACCAATAAAGATATTTAAAATCTTTATACGTTATTGCGCTGACAACTAATATAGCTATAAGCAGATCCGTCTTAAGATATTTTACCGACCTTCTGAAAAATATTTTCTTTAGTTTAAACTGCCTTAAACCATCTTTGGAATTTCCGCCTTCATTTCGGCGTACCCTGACGTAACGCGCCCTAGGGCTTCAATCCAATAAGCCCGTATAATTAAGACGAGCCTAATTTTAAGCAATAAAAACATTGTTTGTAATAATTTAAATAAAACCCTTCTCTGATACCTATATTATATCTTAATATTTTAATGAAGACCAGTATAAACAATTAATAGTCTTGTAAATAATACGAAATTCGCAAATAAACAAACACCAATCAATCCTTTTAAGAAAAAGCACTAGCTTTTTGAAAACGTAATTAATAATTCAATCGAAAAAGGTTATTTCATTTGTGAATATCCTGAAAGCGTTCACAAAAAAATACACCAAAACTGTATTAAGTAATTTGTAGAACTCCCTAGTGTGTGCTTTGCCTTGTTCACAAAAAATATATAATATACTTCATTGGTAAATTTAATCTTAAAGAAGTTGGATATTACACGCTTTTTTCTATTTTTATTTATTATTTCATATGAAAGATATAAAGGATTACTCTAAGCTTTGTAAATAGAATAAATCTTTTTCAATGTAGGTACAGAAGCGAAAAAATAATGTGCGACCCTTGAGGTCCACACAGCCAACTTTCCAACATGGTATGACTGGCAATACTGATTATTTATTGTTTTTCACTATTATAAAAAACTATAAGATGTTTGATAGAACATGTTATTTTATATTATATGCATTATACAACTAAACCTTCCTCGTAAAATACACTATTAGTGAAAACCGAAAACAAATCCGTTCAGTAGTTACTGAGAAAATCGTGCACAGATAAACTGACAGACAGGGCGAGGGACTTTGATATCTATATAAAATGTTATTTGATAAAAACTCAATAAAAATATTTGATATTTCAAAGAATCGATTGCCACCAAAACAAATTAGATCTGACAAATATTTTCGAAAAATTCTGAAATCTACTTTTTGTTCTAACAAAAAAAAATTGAACCGATGAATTTTTTTTCAGATCATATTGACTTCAAGACGATTCGATTGGCATTATTTATTTCATGAAAATTTCAAAAATAATAATTTATTAATTACGGAGAAGAAGCACTAATGAATATATAACAATATATTTTTATGAACTTTTGTTCATTGTTTTGACGAAGGCCACTGGAAGAAAATCTATATAATATACATATATATAAAAGCAATAGAAATCCTTCTACTAACAAGAATAAATTGAGAATATTTGAAAATGTTCGTAATTTTTTTGCTGAAGATACTTTTGACTGTAGCACAGTTAGCACACACAATATGAAAGATGTATTCAAATTCTAAAAGGATATGAAGATTAAATGGACCAAAGGAAGTACAACAAAAGAATATTAATAATACAAATGATATGCACATTAAGTGGAAAAACTTTTATTCGTTTCTGTATATTTTTTATTTATGAAAAAAAATTGTTTTTTCTTATTCTGCTTCTTGTTGACTAGGTAATCCTTTTTCCGACAGATTAGTATTGTAGTAGGGTTGAGTTAACGTGTTATATTTAGTCAGTAGACTGTTTGAGAAAGGTATCATGGGACACACGATGGAGAGAGGGGATCCTGATGGGACGATCATAGCTGGAGTAAACGAACATGGTAACATAAGTAAAGGATTTTATATAAGGATAAGATCACAATAAAGAACACAAAAATTAATTTATATACATATGTATATTATAGAGGTATACATATTAATTGAGTAATATTTCAATGCAGCAAACAATGTAGGAACTGGTATAAGCATATTACAAGAAAATAAATTTGAAACATAATTATATCTAAAATTGATATGTAACATGATCTGTATAATATTCATTGAAATTCATAAACCAATTTCTTCTATTCAATTCGAGATTAAATGTCTTTGTTCAGATTATCTGACAAAACCCACATTAAGAATATTCGTGTACTAAATATAACTCTAAATATTATATGTATTTCAAATGAATAGTATTTAAGTCAAAGAGAACTTGTGATCAAAAGATCAAAAGGAAATATTACATAAATATGCAATGAAGCTTTGAGATGAATGTTGATTTTATACGATTTTGCATGGTTAATATGTTTATCGATATAATATTTCCAATGAAAATTATGGTATACATAATAAATAGGCCCGATTTTATTAATACGATTAGGTAGAAGAGGTAAGGAGTTTTTTTAGAAGATTATTTATAGTTTACGGAGCAAGTTATCCTGAATTATTAACGAAATATAATACCTATTATTTAATTCTCAAGGATATTATTACTTACAGGTTGAATCAGATATTTTTTTGACGTTTGCCATATCTATATAGTACAGAAAGAATAAAAACTAAAGTTATTATACCTATCACCGGTTTTATCAACCAATTTAAAGTTTCTTTAGCGCTAAATGCTCCTTTAAAGTAAATTTGGTGTATTACAATCGTGATTTAAATCAATATTTAAGCTCTCCATGAAAAATATACGTTCTAAAGAAATACTGCAGAAAATTGAAAATCTATTTAATTAAATGTATTATGCTTGGATCTGTTAATAATACGACAGTTAGTTAAAGGAGCATTTAGTTAAACTTGATAATACTGGGCGCTAGCCTAGTAAACTAGCCTTGATTGAATATTATTGTCAATGTTAAAACAATCCAGCTTTCAACTTTACATTTATGTACTTATGTAAAGAGAATAAAAAGTACTAACTATGTATAATGGTATAATAAAATACAGGGTGATTCAGCACTGTCGTGCCAAACTTGAACAGTAGATTGAGAAAAATATTTTAAGCAAAAAACTTCCAATAAACATGTGTCCGGAAATTTTTCCTTAGGGAACTACAGGCTTCCAAAGATTTTACTAAAAATGAGTTTTAATTTAATATTTAGAGAACCCTTTGTGATAGAATTATGAAATTTAGTACATGGTTTAGTAATAATAAATGTTATCGATTTCTAATATTAACCAATTATATTTTAGACTAGGGCTGTATGGGGCCAGTGGGCCCATCGATTTTTATCTAGTATTTGTTTGTTCGTTAATTTTTTTCCTGAGTTGGTACATCAATAAGATTATATGACACAAAATACACAAAAACATACTTTGCTTGTTTATGATAGGATAAATCGTTTTCGAGAAATATCGGTGGAAAAGAAAGCATGCAGAATTTAACTTAATACGGATGCTTGAAATTACATAAAAATTAAATAGCCAATTTGTAGCAAATAGTTAATCAAGGTTTTATAGGAAACATTAATAATATAAAATAAATATAATAATAATATAAATAAAACGGACAAGTGCGTGTTGGGCACGCACATGATAGGGTTCCGTAGTCATTCTCACTACGATTTATAAAAAGTATTTTTCAAAATTTTCGTGGCTGAAGGGTTAAAATCAAAAAGTCATTTAACTTTTATTATTGCATTTTAGGAGACCTATCAAATGACACCCCACTCAATGGGGTAAATGAAAAAAATGTGAATTCACTTTTCAATCTATGAAAAGGGGGTCCAAAATATTTTTGACAATGTTCGTTATAATTTTCAGTGAAAGTACTAATTATAAGCTACATTCTGAATTTTTTTCAGATTTTTTGAATCGATAGTTTAGAAAATAGAGGGGGGGGACGCTCTGACAGCGACATTAAAAAGCAAATATATCGCGACTGAAGGGTTAAAATCAAAAAGTTATTTGACGTTTTTTATTGCATTTTACGAGACCTATTAAATGACACCCCACTCAATAGGGTAAGTGGAGAAAAAATGTAAGTTCAATTTTCAGTCTATGAAAGGGGGGTCCAAAATATTTTTGACAATGTTCGTTATAATTTTCAGTGAAAGTACTAATTAAAATCTACGTTCTGGAATTTTTTCAGATTTTTTAAATTGATAGTTTAGAAAATAGAGGGGGGGGACGCTTTTTTAATGACTTTGGAGAGAAAATATATCGTGATCAAAGGGTTAAAATTAAAAATTTCTGTTACATTTTTGTTGCATTTTAGGAGACCTTTCTAACGACACCCCACTCAATGGTGTAGGTGAAATTTTTTTTTTGAAAACACTTTTCATTTTATGAAAGGGGGGTCTAAAAAATTTTTATTTTCAAAAATCTTATCATTTCTGTTTTTGGGTCATCAATCTACGGCCGTATACCAAATTTCATCTTATTATGACAAAATTTTTCAGGACGGACGGACGGACGGACGGACATGGAGAAACTATAAGGGTTCCTGGTTTTCTACGGAACCCTAAAAATGAAAATTTTGTTACTTTCTTTTTGAATAATGGATTTATAAATTTTCTCCCCTATTAAACTCTAATCACATCAATGAAGTATGAACTATTAATATTATAATTCATTAAATTGATAACGAGCAAATTCACGCACACATATCATTTATAAATCTGAAAGACAGGTTTGACAGGCTAAAATAGTTTGAAACCCACCTCATGTTTCATTATTAACGTTTCTATTTGCGTACAGAATTTTTATCATGTTTACCAAAAAGATAAAAGAATGTATCGGGTACTGTCACTGGTAACGACAGAACGGTCTCTGAAGATGTTCACAGATACCGTATCTTGTGTAGGGGTTCCCTAGGGTTCGACCCAGTGGCGTACTTATAATGCTGGTGAATGCAACGAGAATGGCCTTAAGGAATTTCGGTAAAATAAATATTAGACAAAATAATCGTTTCATGAAAATTTCCTTTTCGAACAAAAAATTTGAATATTTACTAAACTTTTGTACATATTCATAATACAAAAAAAAATATCAGTTTCCCGAAAATAAACTTTCTTATCGATAAAAATTCTTACTGCCTGAAATGATCCTTCTTATTTTAGCACATCAACATTGGGGAGTGCAATTTTCACACTGTGTAGTCATCATTATTCATAAGTCATAACTGAAATTCTATTCAGTGGCGTCACTAGGGTTGGTGTCACCTAGTGCGGTAACTCATGGTGTCACCCCCCCCCCCATAACAATAATAATTATTATAATTTAAAGTATTTTTTATTCACATTTATATCACAAATCACAATTAGGTACTCTTTTTAGTTATACATATCAGATCAGTTCAATATTTTGATTACACTAGCACAAAAATTAGGAATAGAATAGAAAGTATTTTTTTATTAATTGTTAACACTTTCTCAGAAAGTAAAATGTAAACAAACAACAAAGACGACTATTCTAGGTTCAAAAATTCACCACCAGATGTCAGATTCAATTTCTGGAACCACCAACTATCTTATTCGGTGAATTCGGCCATAACTCTGCCGTAATGTAAACAACAATTTAATACACAATTTATATTATGTGATATATTTGCCTTCTTTTATTTTTGTATATTAATTTGTGATGGAACTATTTGTATATATACGCCTCGGTGATCGCTGGGCGCTGGGCCGGCTGAGGTGAAACAACGCATAAGAATAATTTGATGGAGTGACATAGAATCGTAGATAGTGATGTTTTGCATTTTTGTGTCACCCCTTGTGATGGTGTCACCCGGTGCGGTCCGCACCCCCCCTACTGACGCCACTGATTCTATTTACATATTATGTTTATGTAGAAAATTAAAATAATATGTTGGGTATATTCTATATACTATATACTATATAGAATAGTTTAAAGATATTTTTAAAAGAATTTTCAAGTTACGCCATTGACAAAGGATGGAGATTCCTACAACCACATGACACAGATATATGCATGTATGTATGTGTACAGTGGTCGAGGCTCGTTTGTGCCCAGACAGATTTGTTTACCGGATCAAAGGATGTCGTGGATGTTGGATTACAGTACTATTTTGTTTTTCAATTTACCGAGTGAAAATTATTGGTGTAGGGAAAATTCAATTTGTAGTTTTTTGATTAAAAAAATAGAATTAATGAAATTTTTATATCTTTCTCTTCTATGATAGTTGTCAGTTAGTTTTTGATGACTTGTATAAATATTATAGTAAACATTACGAATTAAGTTTAAAAACAAACAAAAGTTTCAGTAAATAAATAAAGGAGAGATACATAAGAGGGATGGGATTTTTCTTCCGGAAAAAATTAATTCCCCTTCCGCTAAAATATATTAATACACGTTTTAAAAAAACAATTACACCTAAAAAATATAAAAAAACATTGGTTTTTTTCATCCTACAACGTATGGTAATTTTAAAAAATACTAATATCACCTTCATAACTCAATTTAAATATATTTTAAATATCATATTTTTCTATTCAATTTTTTCCCTCATTCCCGGAAATCTTCATGTGCTAATTTCGTTTCGGTATCTTTCTCGCATCTCGAAACGGACGTAGAGCTCTATAGAATAGACTGTCTTATGTATTTCTAAAATAATGTGCTTTGATATAATTTAACATTAATTTAAAACTAAACAAAACCGTTTCATCTATTCATATTTGCACACATGTTTAAAATATTTATAACATTAATCAAAATAATTTGTAGCTTTGTAATGTTTAGCATTCTCATGAGAACCTTAAACTCACTAAAACTCCGAACAATTTTATGATAAAACCACAAAGGAGTAAATACACAAATGTATTGTTTGTACTGCAACCCCTTTAATCTTACAATCATTTTCATGAAAGCGCGATTCAAAGTTCCAGTTAATCACTCAGGCAAATTTGTAAATATAATTACCAAATTCCAGATTGTTAATATTAGATAACGAATATCGTACTCATTTGAAATTCAAATGGTTGCAAACCAAATTAAACAGTAGTACAAAATTACTTACATACCTGTATGTTTTTTATGTTTATAAAATGTAAATATTCGATTTATGATTTTTGAAAAAAATAATGACAAACCAAGCTTTCTTCCTTGGAATAAGCTAATTAGATTTTTTTGTGTAAATTTTTAATTGTGAATGTCGAAATTTATTCAAAGAGAAATAAAATTAAATATTTAAATAGTTCAAAGCAGAAACTTGCTGTAAATAATCCATGGATAAGATCCTTTACCCCTGATTGTAATAAATAACATTTTCAGTATTGTACATCACTCTATTGTATTCCATTCATTTCCAGGTATGTCACTAAAAGGAAACTAACCTACATCATTTCTGGATAGTTCAATATACGTATACATTATACATGTAATTTATATGCACAAACAGTATTATCAAAAATTTATGAATAACAAATACTATATACATATAAGTATGTAAACACATAAACAAAAAGATAAAGGAGCGCCCATTATTTACGTAAAGAATTGAAAAGAAGAACGGATCACTAAAAAGTGTTACTTACGTAAGGTTTTTTAGGTAAATTATTTTAAATTAAATTAATTTTTAATTTAGTATTAACGGCAATTAACGCCCGGTATTACCAAGTTTAACTAAATGTTCCTTTCAACTTACTGTCATTTAGCATAAATCTACATTTAAATTTTGTATCGTATAATCAACAGGCCCGAGCATAATACATTTATTGAATTAAAGGAATTTTTAATTTTCTGCACTATGTTTTTACAACGCATATTATGTACATTTTTCTTTGAGAACCTAGCATTTAATTAAATATTATTTTAAATATGTACTCATATCATACAACTAAATCTACTTATATTGGTTGATAATACCAAACATAGGTCAATTAAAAAAATAATTAATATACTCCGCCAAATTAAACCCAAATATTTGGATCCGGAACAAAACAAAAGTACCTAGAGGATGTCGTCAAACGTATTGCAATCATAAAATGGTAGTAGGCAGGACACATGATGCTATAAAGACAGAAGATGGAACAGAAAAGTATTTGAATGGTGATCAAGAATTGGAAGATGTCATCGAATAAGACCACGAACATGATTGAGATATGATATCAGTAAAATTATCTATACTATGGTCAAGAATAAACTGAGGATCTTGCAGTGGCAAAGATTAGGGGAGGCCGCTGTCAAAAATTGGAATATGAAAGGCTGAGTATGATGATGATTTTGTTAACATTATACATGTACTTATATAAAAATAAAGTAAGGAAGGATTAGGAGGGATCTCCAAATGCGGTGTTTACTCCGAAAAAACAAAACAGAAACATCGTGTCTTTAAAATACTTCGTATTTAAAAATGTATAGGGTTTATATTGCTTTTTGGTCATAAAAACAAAACAGAAACACGGAGTTTTTATGACCAAAAAGCAATATACCCTATACATTTTTAAATACGAAGTAGATATTTTAAAGACACGATGTTTCTGTTTTGTTTTTTCGGTGTAAAAACCGCATTACAGGAGAAAAAGGCAAACATTTCGAAAATCATCCTTCAACGTTATTAATGGGCGCTCCCGAGTAAAAAGAAGTAACCAAAGCAGACTATATAGTGCTGATTATTCAGTAAGGCTATACCTACATATGTATGTATGTACAAACGATGTAGTAACACTGTGCTATCTAGTCAATGAATTACAGTCACCTGTTTATACCATTAATCAAATAAATGTGTTTCTAACTTAGCAACAAGGTACTATTACTTACACGAATATACATAACGTCGAGAACAAAATTTACATAATAAACTTCATGTGCAAATAGTAAAATAGTATGTAGGTAATAAATAGGTACATATCGTTAAGATATATGAGACATTTAAAAATAAAAGTGACTGACTTTACGTAAAACATTTTAAAGTTCTATTTTACCACATACAAAATCAATTATTTACAGTTAATATTTTGATCCCATTGAAAACAAAAAGTAAAGTATACAAAATTAGAAATACAAACACGAGTTGCAAGTTTGAAAAATATATCTTTATCTTTATTCTTTATAGACAATGGCGGAAACATAAAACAACAATAACTATTTATTTATTGCTTACCTACGTGGATGTCGTTTCTGTTATCATCAATAATATGTAAGTATACTTACTTCGTTGATGAAATCCAACAGTAAATTGGTAAATTATATAATATACATAGGTACAGTAAGTATGGGCAACGTCTCATAATATTATTATAGTGTGTGCTCATATTCAGGCATACCACCTAAATATTTCTGAATCTAAACATTAAAAAAAAAACAGTTCAAAGTTGTTTGGTTTTGAGGAGGAAACAAATGGCGTTATTTTTTTATTTAATGGAAGTTTTCAAGATCAATTGTATTATTTTGATCTAATAAAACTCAATAATTTTTAGATTTTGAATCTTTTAAAAAAAACTTGATAATTTTCCAAGTTGTATTAAATTAAAATTTACATTTTTTATACACTTCTTCTCGAATGGTTTCGAGTACAAAATTCTTAAAAATCTAAAACCTCTAATTATTTTGTTAAATGTTTTGGGAAAAACAAAAAACAAAAGATAAAAGCTTGATTTCAGTTTCTATTACAGATAATGTTATATAAGGTCAAATAAAAAATAAATGCTGATAAAATAACAAAACCAAGAAAACACATTTCACGTAGGTATATTGAAAATGAACAAATGCATTTAATAAGAAATGTTATCTGCCCTACTTCCAACATGTAGCATTTTCGTTAGTAGCAGTAAACGCGGCTGTTCTTTTTTACTTGCAGTAAAAAGAATCTCCAAAGTTTCTTCACACTTTGTAGATCCGAACTTTGCTGTGTTCATAGAATTCAAAGTATGTACCTGATTATTTTATCGATATATCCCATATAAAGTTTTCTTTAAAAAGTATCAAAAGCGAATCCAGGTAAAGTAATGGAGCCAATTACAACAAACCTGTAAAAGTTTATGTAAAATAAAAAAAAAACACATAAGGTTCAATGGTTTTGCGATGATTTTTTACTTGATTTCAATTGAACGCCTAAAAAGCAAATTAAATTTTATCGAATGATAATTTATTTATGTATTATGTATTAAGTATAAAACATAGTAATGTAATGCTAATAAATCTACTGATTAATCTAAAGTTTTTAATTCAGGACAACGGAAAAATTTAATATGAGGATAATTTAAAAACAAACACAATTTTACTATTTTACGTAATTTTAAATAGGGACTTGAACCGGAATTTATTTATGGTTAGGGTTCGGTTCGGGTTCAATAATAATTTTCGGTTCGAGTTAAGGTTATGGTTCAGTACGGTGCAAAGTTTTTTTAGGTTCAGGTTCGGGTTCAAATTAAAAAATAAAAATAAATTACTATTTGAAAATAAAAAAACTGTCCTGCTGTGGGTTCACAAAACAATATATGTATGCGGTATAAAATAAAAATCTATTAAAAACGGTATATTTTTAGTTTTCTCATTGTTCGGCTGTATTAAAAAAAATCTAATTATTCAAATCTCCATTTCTTGAGATAAAATTTATTTTCGTCAATCATATTATAACAAATGTATATTATTACATTTATAGTTTATAAATATAATAATATACATTTTTTCAAAACAATGAAGGGACGAAGATATTGCTAGAAAAAATAAACAAAAAATAAAAATACATTTTAAAGATTGAAATCTCTACTTTTCAGTTTTTTTAAAAATTCATTTTTACTAAGTTAAAGAATTATAAAGCAAGCAAAAAAATGTAAATTTTAGTAGTGGACTTGAGAAGTCACATCATACAGTGAAATTCAAACAAATTTCCAATTTGTACATTTTACAATAACTTTTAAAAATCAATGGAGAAAAATTGATAAAATATTATAAATAATTTCTTGAAACTTTTGAAAATATATGGTAACTGGATATCCATGAAAAGGTTCGGGTTCAGATTCAGGTTACCTGACTTTGAAATATAGCGGTTCGGTTCGGGTTCAGGTTCATGAAAAATACGGTTATTTTCGGGTTTATGGTTCGGATTCGAGTTCAGGTTCAGGTCTCTGGTTTTAAATACAAAAGTGTGTGTCCTATTATGTACCGTCAATAATAACAATTCGATTTTTGTTAAAAGTACATTTGCTGACTTTCCAGTTTAAATGTAATTCAGTTTTTATTGAATTTTTGAAGGTAAAAAAATAATTTAAGCTCTACTTAAAAACGAATTATAAATTGTTTTGTAATTTTACTCCCCCACCCCATCCTACCACTTGTACGTAAACAATGCCTCGCTGGAGCATTATAAAAATTGATAACCCTGTTAGAGCCACTTCAATTCGCCTCTGCATACATAATAAGGGAGAACAATACTATAAGCCTAACCCCCTACATCGATGATTCCCTCTCGCCGCCATCACACTGAACATGACGGCTTTATGTGTGTTACTGTTTATGACAACTAACACCGCGTGTCGAAGTATCTGTGTTAATGAGAAGAGCATGTCGGTCACAAGCAGGCACATCTGTACGTCTATAAATACTTCTCAAAACTTGTTTGTGTATATGTCCCTTGTCGTACCCAACAATTAAATTAATGCAAAACAACTACAACAATCAGTTACGTGTATTTAGACCAGCCCTTCTCAAACTAGAGGATTATCCAGTGGAGGAAGTTATTGATTTAAATTTTTCAATATTCGTCAAGAAATGTGTTTATTTATTTTCTTCGGTATTGTACATTTATGAAAGTAAAAACTACTCTGTAGTATTGGACAAAAGTGAGGGTATATAATCCCGGACAATTTAATTTTTACGTAATTATGTTAAAGTTAATATTGTACGACTGTCATTAATTAGCATTTCGACCTACATCTCGTAAAGTTCTAATATAAGTTGAATTTAAATTTCAGTGCGGGGTAAATCATCAACTTAATTTAATAATGCAACTTATGTTATAGACAGAAAACGAATTACTTTAAACAACTTTAAACTATTAACAAATAAATACTTATTTTACTTTATAATGAAAACATATTTTATATTAAAGAAATATATATATATATATATATATATAGATAAGTTTATTGTTTTTTCTATACATGATATTTTAAAAGTCTGGATGCAGTTGAACAATTTAAGAGGAATACATGTTATTATGTTAAATAAAAAATTATAGAGTGCAATCATTCTTATCAAGAAAGCTAACTGAACTTTAGGCCCGTTTTAAAACTCTCACCTTTTACTGCATTTTAAAATAAAATGAAATATTTAAATTATTTTTAAATTGGAAACTTCCAATTGGACCCCATCATGTATAATTTAAGCCTCAAAACCTAAGAATAAATCTTGAAAATAGAACCCAAAACTTTTTTTCAAAATTATATCTGAAAATAGTGACGCACTGATAAGGGGTATAAATTAATATAACAATTGTGATAAATAATTTTTAATAAAATAAACAAAAATTTAACCACCACTGTCTAAGAATGTATTTTTTTTTTTCAAAAATACTACTCCAATGTGACCAAAGCAGGAATTAAATAAAAATAAAAGGGTCATTCTACTTTTAAAAATTGTTGTTCCCATCAAAATCCAGAATTCGAAAAAAACAGCTTTACAATACTAACTTAAGTAAAAATACCATTTATTCAACTTTTTTGATACATAGATCATTATAATATTTGAATATATCATTATAATATGCAATTTTACTAATATCTTTCAAATTTTAAATATTATCTCTATCTCTTAAAAGAACGAATACGTACTATTGACTCATCCTGTATAAGATATCATCATTTCTGTAACATCGAGACTGCTGAACTATGTTTGATGTAATGCATGTAGGTACCGTACCTATATCTAATTCATATTTAATACGAAATATGTGATATTAATTGCTAGGCCAGAGATTAGTTCGGATGACCACCGTAGCTACAAGCTATTTTACACCTACCGCAATCAATTTTAATTATACTACTAAAACCTAGAGGCATTTGTAAATGTCGTTTGGCTATCTGGTAATTACGGTTCATTCGATTACTGCCCTTATTTAAATTTATAATAAAAGGTAGTTTCTCTAGCTTTATGGAAATAAGTCGAAAAAGAACATTATGATGGCAATATTCTGATGAATGTTTTGGTGGAGACGTTTCCACACCCTGGGTCACAAGAATTTCGGTTGGTCGCAGGTTAGCTAGTCGTTAATAAAAAAAAACGTTTCCAAAGATTAAAGAAAAAATATTAGTTAAATGAAAATAAAGATACGTATTGTTTTGTTTCACTCCTGCGCCAAAAAAAAAACAATTTTTTCACCCTAAATATTCTGGACAGTGCTTTTCTGCAACTGTAGTATCCTTTCAAGTGAACAAGTAACAACTTATTAAGCTATTACGGAATTTCCTTGACCGTCTGTGTTTCACACCTTGCACTTTTTATCGTTTTGATTATGACGATAAGACACACTTATTTATAGAGAAAAGCAAACACTATCTGCGAGGTGCCAAATCGTTATGAATTTGTTCAAGATTTTAAATCAGTGGTAATAAATATACATAATAATGTAAAGCTGCTATGTGCATTTTATGCTGCACATAATCACCACTGCTTTGCGTTATCTTACAATTGATTACATCTTTAAGTGAGCTATCATTTTTTATTTAAAACCCTATAGATAGCGTTTACTTTATTTTTGCTCCAGAGAAAATTCGTTCTATAATACCTCTAATATTAATAAACAAAATAAATCAAAAACAACATGCTGTAAGAACATTACGATAATTCATTTTGCCGTTTAAAATTGGGATAATAAAATCACGTCCGAAGAAAAGAACCAAAGGCACACACGCACACGGTACATTTTTATTTCCAAACAGTCAGGACATCATTCATACCAAGTCCGTACGCGCGGCGAATACTACAACAAAACCGGAATACAACAGCGCCAACTACGATCACATACATACAAGTTGTCCGCTGTATTTTAATATGGCAGCATTAAGTTCTGAAATATACACACAACCCGAGAAAGTCACATTTTGTGTGTATGTATGTGTGTGTACATGTATAACCACTTACTCTACATTTTATTGAAGTATGGTTATGACTTTATGTACCAGTGGTTTTCAAATTTTTCTTAACATAAAATTAAAAGCGATCGATAACTAACTTCAATAAATTAGTTATTTTCATCATAGGTTATTTTGAAAGATATAATCTATAGTTTTATATATAAATAGTAAGCAAATCGATAATTTTAAAAAGGGTTTTAGGGGGAAAATAATCCCCTATCTCGCACAGGAGCTGATATATTTACGATTTTGTATAATGAATAAAAAATAAAACATAAGAAAATTTTAATAATTCACTTTCTTTCACGAAAAGAAGATTATAATTTGTTTCATTTGATCTAGCGGGAAAAATATCACGCGATGGGGATTTTGAAATCCATGCAAGCAAAACGTCGGGTACCAGCTAGTATATTATAAAACGCAATGTCCGTTAGTGCACTCATCACTCGTGAATCACTTTTCTGATTTACATTTTTTTTAATTCATATATCTATTTTTTGTTAAGTTATGTTACATAAAGAATAAAACAGTGACGATAATAGTATTTAGCAATACGCTGCCTAAACCATACCTCAATAATAATTCCGTAGTCCGTCGCGGGCACAGCTAAGCAGTAATAAAAAATGAACTAATCAATTTAGCTTCTGAACGTCCTTTTCATACCCATTAAAATTTAATTGTACATATATACATAGCTTATAAGTCCGTATATTGAACTATTTCGCAAACTTAAGAAACTTAAGCTTAAACTGAGATACGAGCAATTTAATTAACATTTCAATTCCAGAGTAAATACCTCCGTGCGCTCGACTGGTCTTTGGAATATGCAAGTTGTTGAATCGAATAGTATTATAGTGCAATATACAGTACCTACATATGTACAATAATATACATACATATATGATATGTACGATACATGATACATATGGAAGTTTAAAGTTAGTATTGTTACAAACATTTAATACAAAACCAGCATTATTTGTTGGGTAACAAATAATGATGTAACGATATCCCAGAAAAAATAACCCTCTCACAAGCAAATGAACTATCGAGATATATTGAACATACATATGGTATATAGAAGAAGTAAGAAATAGTACCTAAGTATTTTCATGAATCTACTTCATGTACATAAGTACAGAGCCGGTTATTGCAATTCCGGCACCCCGAGCGAATTTTTTTGCCCCCCCCCATGTTTTGAGTGAAGATCTTGTTTTTTTTACTCTGTTGACTCAAATATGTAATCAATATCATAAAAAAATCAAATGACCTTTTTTGTCATTGTTGCCTAATTTCATTCATTATTAAATCTGATTCTCTATTGAAGCATTCCGCACGCCGCCCCTCGTTGCTTGGCGCCCCGGGCGATCGCCCTGGTTCTAAAGCTGAAGTAAAAGTCGTAATTTGTTATTATAAAATATACATCAGTTCTTTTATTTCCAATTTAAAACTTATTTTGTTCAGTTCCCAGACTTCCCCCCCTCTAGATTGTAATAATTGATATAAGTCTAGATATGTGCTTGAATACAGTATCTACTGTTTTAGTTACAAAAAAATATAAACAATATCTTCATTCACACCTTTCTTAAAATAAAAAAATAAATAAATTATCATAGTGTTTTTTTTTTTTTATAAATGAACAAGAGTCTTCCGCTGTGATGCCTCGTTTAATTATAAATGTTTGATAAATAAGTATAACCATGATCATGGCATTAAATATTTTAATAAATGCAACCCTAATTGTTCATTTAAAAAACACGTAAAATTATTTCTATTTACAAGAATTTATTTATAAAAATGTAAATAATATACATATGTAAATACATACATACATAAAACATAGAGTACATAATTAAAGCTACGATAATTTATTATTTTTATAAACAAACATATGATAAGATAGATAATTATTTTATCTCAATCTTATAAAAGTTTTACTAATTTTCATGTCTATTTCACAAACATATAAGAAAACATCTAATTAAAAGAATCTAGTGAAAATTTCTTAAATAACTGAAAGTTTTTCGATTACTTTGGATTGTGGTATGTATTTATAAAAAAAAAAACAAATTAAAAACATTCTAATACGAAAAAAAGTGCCAATATATCGGTTGTCAGAATTCCAACGACGGGAAATCAATGTAATTTTAGAATTTATCAACCCTCTAGCTACTAAAAACTAATATTAACATGATTTATAAATTTCAATAAAAATAATAATAATATGAAATACCTATATACGTAAGAATCTAATAAGTACTTATTACTAAAAGAACTAAAGAAATTAAAAAATGTATTATTATAATTATAAATATTAATTAAATAAATATATGTTTTTAAAATTTAATTTATTTTGTAACATTTTTCATATAAAATTTATAACTGAAATTCATTAAATACCTATAGTTGCAGTTGTTGGACAAATTTGACACATCAGAAGCCACCACTTTTATTAAAAAAGTATATCCGGAAAATTCGTAACTCACCGCGAGAATTGTCCGTAAAAAAGTTAGAACTCAAGTACATCACACCACCACCAACATCAACGAACAACTGGAGATATTTTCACGCGCGCTTTTGACCGTTATTTTATATCGTATCTGTAACGTCATCAGCGTTAACTATGGAAAAGTAGTATTCGAATAAAGTGAGCGCGCTGTATAATACATGCGTACGTATAAAGAAAGATAAGCGATATATTCAAGCAACAAACGAGAGCTTTTTTTGTAATATTTGTTTGTGCGGGAAACGAAGTGATAATTTCGTTGTTTATGAAAGTTTGCACATATGTTCATTAAAATCTCCTTCCTTACATATCGAAACACGTATTTGTTTTTATTTCTCATTTCAGTTTTCTTTTGTAAAAGTTTCTTACTTTAAATAGTACCTACTAAATATTATTACGCAACTTTTAAACAGTTTTAATTAATAAATAAATACAGAATTTATTTCTATGTATTGTTCCTTCAGAATCATTTTTGTTATTAGATAGTTAAGTACTTGACAGTTTTGTGGACACCAACAAACTGTTTTTAAATCATTTTAATTAAAATAACTTATTTTTAAAGTTTTACTCTTAATCATCAATTGTTTCGAAGATGTAATTTTTCACAAGAAATACTTACAATAAAAGAAAAAAACTGTACAAATATGTGATAAATTAACACATTGAGCTGTTGGGAAACGAACAATCCAACCAACAAGAACCGTATCTTCATCAAGATTCTTTATTTGCATAATTTACCTACATTTGTTTTCTGTTTTGATACAGTCCACTTTTTTAAATGTAAAAATATCAAAATTATCTGGGTTGTGACGAGAATTACCCCGATGTAAAAATCAGTACTATATTTAATGGGGTAGATCAATCATGGCAGCTATTCGGAACCCTGTTATTATATTTCTCATTTAGTAATAACCTAGGTACTTTACATATACTCGTACCAATACAGTAGAGCGTCAACTATCCGAACGAGAATTAACAAAATCGCCAATCATCCAAACACAATCTTATATTTTGCAAAAAATAATCATAGGTCTAGAAACCCTACAAATGATCTACAAAAAAAATTTAAAATATCCTAACTATTCCTAACTGCTTTCGATTCCAATTAGTTCGAATAATAATCGACATTTTACTGTGGACTTATCGACTGTAATTTTGCGATATTTTTTTTAGAAATGTTACAATTGAATATTATAATTTCAAGGAAACGAAAAGAATCTTACAAAATGATAATGTTTTCTTACTTATTATTAATTTCATGTCAATTTTAATATTAATTAAACTATTTAATTTGAATAAATACATAAATCGTTATTTATATCTTATAGTTTATAGTATCTATAAGTAGGTAATCTTTTATTTCCTAGCACAAGTGCTGACTGTGTAGCAACTAAACTTAATTAATTACAAACTTGAAAGTGACGTAGTCTGTCTATCAACGCTGGTTTAAATTCGGTGTACTCGAACCACTGATCCGAAAAAGTCTATTTGTTAGAAAGTAATTTTCCTCAAATTACAAAAGGGTGTGAACACATCAAAGTCTACTTTCCATGCCATGAGACCCATGAGACGTTTCTCACCTCTTGTAGTATACTCAGAAAGGCGCGTATAAAACCTAATTTCTCGAAGGGGATCATACAGAAAAAAATTATAAATTTAACTTTTAGAAAAAAACTTTCTAATAGTATCATGTATATGTATTTGAAATAAATGTAAAATAAATCTCAAAATATTTTATCGTTTAGTTTTTGCAAAAAATAAATAATATAAGTACAGGTGGTTCCAAACAGGATTTCGCTTATTCAGAAAAATTCGTTGGTTAATAACCAGCTGGTTAATAAATAAATCAAAATTTATTTAGAACTGTTGTTTGCGATATATTCGTTAACAAATATTTTCTAGACTGCAAATTCTTTAATTTTAATTTTAATAACTTAAAAATTCAAATTTAGCAATGAAAGGTAGCAGCAGAGGCAACTAGAAATGAAGCCAAATAATTTTCTATAACTTGGTTTTATTTTGACGATATCTTTCACTCACATTTTGATTTGAGCTTCCAATAACCATTTTTTTTTACAAAATTTAAGCTTATTGATGAATTATTTTAGTTTTTCCGAGAAATACCTTTAAAAACCTAATTATCGGTTTTTACATTTTTTTTAACTTGAAAAACGGAGAAACTGGTTTCTTAGTCACTTAAACCAAAATTGCACCTTAACCACAAATATGTTATGTCCTCATCACGAGCTTAACGATTCAAGTCTGGAACTTCTTGGGAAGTCGAAAACTCGAAACACGTGTCGAGTGACATAGCATATTTGTGGTAAAGGTACAATTTTAGTTTAAGTGATCGATTTTTATGACTATCGGCTTTTACGACCTAATATGACTGTATATTAAAAAAATAGTATGCCAACCATCATTTCTACATGTTTAGCAGCTAGGTAATTATCGTAATATAATATTTTTATTCAAATGATTTTGTATCTGACTACTTTAAATAACTTGCAGATATTCTCATAATATCAAGTGTATCTCTTTAATTCTTGGGGAGAATCATGAATTTTAGGATCCCCTCCCTGTATACACGCCTGTACTCACAATCAGGTAAAGGAAATCAGTAATCTATTCAGGATATTTTGAAGAGGAGCACGAGTAATTTTTTTTTACAATTTTATTTCTACTTGAATTCATAAGTTTTTTGAAACGGTAAAATTAATTTAAAATTCAAATAAGAATTATAAAAAGAAAGGTACTACAGATATAAACTTATGTAGATTTTTGTTGTTTAAGTATAAATAATGTATAAATTATCGGGGCTTTGTGGTTCGGAAATAGTCCAAGACATGCACTAAGTTTCCAGATCAATTGTTAATCGTACCCTTCCACTACCCCCCTCCCCCCCAACCGAAAAAAGTTTAATTACGTTAAAACTACACCGAGAACCGTACTTGCCGCTGGCCTTGTTGATTACCCAATTCCACAATTACAATTCCATGAAAAATTCTCATCCCATTTTCTACTTCGTATGCGGTCATAGGCCTGTGGCCTGTGTCAATACAGAATCATGTTATATTCATTTGTAAACACTGTTGTCATTGTATTTTGCATAATTTTACTTTATAATGAAGTGCATCAGATATATTTTAACACTGACATGAATTGTTTTTTGTATTTTTAAATTCATTATCGTCCTATAAAAACATTTTATATGACCTTTTTTGCGTCCAATATCTTTCTTACGTGAGAGAGTTATTTAATTAAAGTGCAAGTTTTATTTTGCTCTTTACCATCCATAACAGTTTACTAACCATCCGTGTTTTTTTTTTCATTGCCACCAAATTTGTCGCCCTCTAATTCACAATATTGCACCTTCTACTAATTTTGATGACCTTTGCAAATCAGATCGATGTTTGAAATATTGTATGCAATACAGGGTGAGTTGTTTCAAGTGGAACAAACTTAAAAAATTGATCGAGAAAAATATTTAAAGCAAAACATTTCATATGAACATAGTGTGTCCGGAAACTCATAAGAGAGCTATACTAATCGAGTCAATGAAGCTCGAAAATCGCCAAAACTTCGGAACCCTCAGAAAGAGCAAAGATTTTTTTTTAATGTTAGTTACTTCGAGCATGTACCTACTAGAAGCAGCTCTGCCGCTCGGCCGTGCGAACATGCGTGCGAGAGAGAAAGGATGTAGCGTTATTGCGTTTTCTCTCTCGCACAGCCGAGCGGCAAGACTGCCTCTAGTAGGTACATGCTCGAAGGTTAGTTATATAATACTATTTGAAATCAGAAACATTTCAGGCGTCGGATTTAATCCCTCCCACCCCGTTATTTTTTGAGGGTCGCTGATTAAGAATACGTTGTCAAAATAAGGATTTATCAACAGTTAACAATGTTTAGTTTAGTCTTTTAATCAAATGAGTAAAGTACGTTTAAGAGGGATATTTATATCAACTTTGCATGCAAATGCTTTTATTAATATTTACTTTTTTTAAATATCAACGCAAAATGGTCTCACAAATTAATACCAAATAAAGTAAAGTATTCAAATATATTCATTATAAATTAATTTATAAGAGAAGCATATTAGAAGTGAATATAAAAAATAAACATAGACTATAAGTACCTATACATACGCACCGATATTACATAACTGATCTTGGTTAGGATAATCTCTGCAAATCCCATCTCTGTGAGGAAAGCTGGGTTTTTTAAAGTATAAAACAGGGACTCAATATCCACCACAACAAACTGTATACACTATAGGGGGGGGGGGGGGGCTCAAGGACGAAAATCACTCAAAAATGACGTTTAATATTTTATTATTTATTGTGCAAGAAAAAGATGCAGTATAAGGTGTACAATAAACAGCTATTATAATGTTTGAAACGTTCTTTCCATCGACAAAAAACTCAAATTTCAAAGAATAAAAATTTTTATACTGAAGACTTTTCAGTGAAAAATCTCAAATGGAATCTCGAATTTCAGGATTTCGGGGGGAGGGGGGGGGGGGCTCCCCTGGATACGTGCCTGCACAATATTGATACGTATGTACAGGGCTTTTTTGTAATGTAACGCGGTGAAATGGCATTCTGGCACCTTTTTTTATTGGTATAGGAAAAGCTGTTTTAAATATAATTTAAATTATATTTAAATATAATTTTTTTAGTAAAAATCTTGACAAGAAGTCTAGTGAGTTCCGGCACCTTTTTCTTTAAAAAAAAAGCCCTGCATATATTCATTTATAGATAATGCATTTTCGTTTATGGGAGGATAAAAGTCCAGAAGTTTTGTACATATAAACAATATAGCAAACTATAAAAATATATTTATTAAATTAAATAATATTATTGATATAACATATTTTATACATTTATTAATTTATACATTCATCCTTGATGTCCATTTTTTCTTCCATGTTTTTCTGTGGACATTCTTGGATAATCTTTGGCAATATCAATATATTTAACAGGTACATAGTACTCCAAAAATTGAAGAATTAAATAAACCAATGATACGACTAGTAAAAATGGCCACACTCCATTTGTACGATAACTAAAATAAAAAAAATATCTCATATTTAAAGAATTTCATAACTAACAACACGAATTTTAAAATCGAGAAATATACATTTATATAAACAGCTCGGAAACTAAAGCCAGTAACTATAAAATATCAGAAAATTTACAATTTATTTTTATAATATCGTATTTTTATAATTTATCGTAAATGAAGTCAATCAATTTGACTTATAGCAGCTTATAAACAATTTTAAATATAAATATAATTCTTACTTTGCTAGTTGAAGTCCGATATTTTTTACAGGTTCATCGGCAACGTGTTTGTAGACAATTTCAGTCCTGCTTGTTACATCAACCCAATTATATAACTGTCTTATTTTAGCATTGCGTTTGTACGGACATAAAACATTGCCCGAATGTATGTCTGCAATTGCCTTTTCTAAACAACTTATTAGACCCGTTACTGTAGGTTCAGAAAGATAAATCAATTCTGGGGGCAAAACTTCTGGAATTCCTCCAACACTTGTTGAAACCACTTGTAAACTAAAATGTAATAAACATATAAGCTTTAACTCTATGAAAAGCTATATGCTATATCAGTAATAATAATTAAGAAATCTGTCTTACCCACAAGATGCAGCTTCAACTATAGCCATACAATAAGCTTCAGTTAACGAAGTGTTTAAAAATATATGTCCTCTATTTAACACATCTTTAACTTCAGAATGTTCTAAAGCCCCTAACAAGGTCACTCTGTGCTGTATACCTAACTGCTCTCGTACTTCTTCTAGCAACCTAACAAAATTTAAATTAACTTGTATGTAGCATAAATACACAAAAAAAAATATGATAACATACCATCTTTTAGGTCCATCACCACCAATCAAAAAATTCACTTCAGGATATTTTGGACAGATTTCTGCTATAATCTGTGCCATTAAATCAACACCTTTTCTGTATACCAGTCTTGAGATTATTACTATCATTACTGGAAAATATAAAGTAATTATAATATCGACAATACAATTAATTAGTTGGTACAAACGTCTGTATTTTTTTACTTACTCATATTCTTCGCACGTTGCGAGACATCAGGTACAAATGAATAAGTGTCTACAGCATTAGGTATCACAGAAACACGGTCTGCTTCAACTTTAGCCCTCAGTACAGTATTTTGTTTACCTGCACCAACAAGTAAGTTTATAATAAAAACAATATGAAATTAATATTTACTATATTACAGAAATATACCTGTATGTGAAACACAGATACAGTGATTACAATTTGATAATGAAATATGTAAAAACTTGTTAGTGACTATAGCGCTTGTGTCAGCAAATCCAAATAAACTATGATCGGTGAATACACTCTGAAAGCAAAGATAAATAAAATTTTACCGTTATAGAAGATAGATCATTTTTGTTTAAAAATTTTAATAAATAAAATTTTTTATACTGTTTTATTTCACCTTTAATCCCATTAAGCTACCAATCAGCATTCCTTCATGGGCTAATGCTGAAAACGCAGAATGTCCATGCACAATTTGAATTTTTTCTCTTATAAATATATATCGCATTAAGGGTACACTGCAAAGCATTGTTGGCAGAACACATTGGTTATAAAATACTTTTACAGGTAAATAGTATACTTTCAGTCCATTTGTCATATATCGGACACCTATGCAGTCTCCGTAACTATGTGTCACAACTATAACCTTATGTTTTTTCGCAATTAAACATTGAGAAAGATTGTAGATATGTTCTTCTACACCACCCATATTCGGGTAGAAAAAGTCTGATATCATGCTGAAAATAAATTAAGATAGTTAAAAAAATTATAAATTATGTATTCACTCTTTTTATGTTTTACCATATTCTCATCATAGAAATAAGTCTTCTACAAAAATGTTAAGAAATTAATCTTATTTTCAATTTAATTCACCTTGACATAAACGCCCTTCTTTTATTTTTATCTTAATTAAAACCATCACATACAACGAAAAAGCAATATTCATAACAAATAAAATATGTTGGTTATTTCCTAGAACTGTCATTGCAACAACATAACCTTTGTTTTAAGATAACGTATAAATTTGATTTGTAAATAAAGATGTACAAAAATGTTTTCTCATAATTATAAATGTTTTAGTAGATATATTATATCTGGTAAGTTTTTACAAATTTCAAAATGTGTTATATTTTCATGTATAAAATTATTATATATCAACATTTTCAGGCATTAAAAAATCATATTGCACAAACGTTTCAAAAAATAAACAGTCCTTAGAAAAATGGACAAACACACAAACAAAACCTGTTTTATACGGTCAACCAACAAACGGTACTCATCCTCACATAATGAAAACGGGAGAAGTCATTCCCGGGATACAAAAAACAGAACTCCAAACTCGTAGGCAGAGATTAATGGACTTAATATTATTATCAGCAACAAAAACTGATAAAAATATGACTGAGCATTTAGTGTGTATAAAAATGCAATTTAAAATATTTTAGACAGTATATATTAGCTTATTATTTTAGGTTGTAATTCCATCAGCTACAAAACAGTATATGTCAGATAAAATACCTTATGTTTTCCGCCAAAATTCTGATTTCTTATATCTTTCTGGATGTTTGGAACCTGATAGTTGTCTCATTTTGACTTGCAATGGTTTAGATCAACACCAATCAACAATTTTTGTTCGTAAACGTGATAACCATTCAGAATTATGGGATGGACCAAGAACAGGAGTAGAAAATGCTCCGGTTTTATTTGGAATTGATCAAGCTTTAGCTACAAATGAATTAGAACCTTATTTAAACTCATATTTAAAGGCTAAACGAAATTGTATTTTATGGTAATTTAATAATATTTTTGCGTGTTTGCTATGTGTTCCCAACTTTACATACACTGAATTTATTTATAGGTATGACTATATGAATCCAGTTCAGGAAGCAGTTGATAAAACTATGAAAGATTTTCTAAGTGAAACAGTAAACAGAAGATGGGACTCACCAAAACCTTTTATTCATAGATTAAGACTTATCAAATCACCAGCTGAAATTGCATTGATGCAAAAATCTTGTGATATTGCTTCGGATGCTATTGTAAAGACTATCAGTTCCTCAAAACCAGGTAATAAACTTTGTTCAGAACTTTACTTACATACCACCGACCCCCATGTAAAATTTAAATAAAAATTTTTAATAATACTTATAAATGGAATATACACGAGAAAAAATATAATTATATATTCATTTTTTTTTTCAAGTTCTAAATTGAAACTTGAGTAAATTATGTACTAAGAATTTCTGCATTGAATAATTTAATATTGATATAATTTATCTTTTAAAACTAATATAATTTTAGGATGTTCTGAACATGAAATATTTGCTCGAGTAGACTATGAATGCAGAATTAATGGTGCTGAATATCTAGCATACCCTCCAGTAGTTGCAGGTGGTCCTAGAGCGACCATTATTCATTACATCAATAATAATCAAGTTGTTAAAAATAATGATATGGTTCTTATGGATGCTGGTAAATATTTTTAGTTTGCTTATTATTATATGATATTATATAATATACTAAAATGATTTTTATTTCAGGCTGTGAATACCATGGCTATAGTAGCGATATTACTCGCACTTGGCCAATAAACGGAACATTTAGTACAGAACAGAAACTTCTGTACGAGATTGTTCTAGAAATCCAATCCGAATTAATTAATCTGTGTTCTACTTTTCCAACGCTAGATAGTTTGTTTGACTCAATGTGTTTGTCACTTGGAAAGAAGCTACAAGAAATTGGTCTGATTTCCAGAAATGCTTCACAAGAGGAATTAATAAAGGTACGAATATTATTAAAACGAAACCACATCATCCAAATATTTATAATTTAGAACTACAGTAGAAACCGGTTATAGTAGTATCAGTTTTAATGACTTAAAATAAGTCCAACTGAATCCCATATAATTGCATTTTTACCGGTTATTACGACTATCCACTTTTTACGACCAATATGACCAGTCCCTTTGATGTCATTATAAGCGGTTTCTACTGTAGAAAAAATTTTCATCAATTTAAAATAAAACAAAATATATATTAGTATAATTTACAGTCCATTTATAAAAATAAACAATAAATTTTCATCATAAAATAATTTCAACAAAATTAACATAATAAATAATAAAATTTACAATTTCACCATTTACAAAAAAAAAATTCAGTCATGAACCTTACATACAAAACATCTTATTCATTTATTTATGTTGATTTTAAAGCATCTTGAAAATTCTGTATTTGTCTGAGCAATCTTGTCAATCGCTGTGATGTTGTATTCCTGGATCTAAAACATCCTCCATCTGTTGTTGTAGTTATCATAGAAGACCTGCTAACTCTATTGCGTAACATTTTTATCTGTTCTTTAAGAGTTGTCACTTCTTTATACAGTGACACAACTACAGTTATTTCTTCCTCTTTAGCTTGAAGCTCTTTTTCCATCTCTCCCAACAATTTTAAAGTCTTTTTATCATTTTTACTACTTTCGTTCAACGATTTTTGTAATTTTTCATACTTTTCTGTCATATGAGAAAAGTCATCGTGTAATCTTACTAATACGTCCCGTAAATTTTTTATTTTTGTTGTTATTTCATAATCTGAACACTGGGGAAGTTCTTCTTCAGGAACTGACACCAGAGGACCTTAATGTATAGTTATTATAATATTAATTTTTAAGATTTGATCAAAAAAATCAATTATGAAAACTAAATGCAAATACCTTTATTACATGGTTTACGATACAAATTGTTGATTGTTAAACAAGAATTTTGACGATTATATTGATTACGAAAACTGTTTCTTGAATATGGAACACTCTGTACTTTCTCTCCACACTGATTAAGTATTCTCTCATTTGTCATACATTTTTGTGGATAGCATGTGCAACGTTCTTGTCTGAAATAATAAAAAAATATTTTTTAACAATAAACTTATTAGTAATAAAACTAAAACTTACCTATTTCGTGTCGGACTGATGCATTGGTCCCACTCAGTTCTAATTCGATCATCTAAACCATCTCCACTGCAAGCATCCCGCCCTTGTATAGGGAGACTTGTGTTTATCCTCGGACTAATTATCTGTAACTGTGACTGTGCTTCTGTTCCCTCCTGAGGCATGTCGGTCAGCTGTGAGTTGACAAATGTAGATGCCTGTTTTAGCAATGTACATGGTAGCGGATTGCACACGTTCTGTCTCGAGTTCAGGCGAGACATAAGTGTTGAGACGCGCCCATCATAACCACCTTCTAGGCTTTGTTCTGCCGCTAATCCCATGTTATGTGCCAACGTTGGAGATATTCCTGATGATGGTTGACGAGATTTAATTATACTAAGAACCTGTGTTTAATATTTGATATTAGAAAATCTGCATTTTCAATAATCTTTTTAGAACTAACAAAGAAAATCAATCTATAAAAAATGGAAGTTCCAAGTGTTACAATTTATTTTAGAATATTACCTGCTGAATATTTAATCCCAAATTATGACTTGGTGTTATAGATTTAGCTGCAACAAAAGGTATACTTTTGAAATCAAATCGGGTGACATAACTGCGTGAAGATTGTCTCATTCGAGATGATATTGTTGGCATTTCATAATTTTTCATACTAGTTTCATATTCATCATATCTTCCTTCTGGTTTTTCATATTGTACCAATGGCTGTTGCTGTGCTTCATTAAATTTATTATGCAAGTCTTTTTCAGCAACAGTAACATTTATAGCAGGATATGGGTTATCTGTTTGATATTTGTTAGAATAACTTCGTTCATTTGATTCGCTATTCCTTCTTTCTTTATGTAACATTTTCATACCATAAATATTTTCTTCCGATATACTTTGAAGATCAGTTTTTGCATTCAAATTTGAATACAATTCAACAATTTTCTTTGGTTTTTGTGCAAATGTATCTCTGGTATTTTCAAAACTCAAACTAGATGGAAATTTACATGATTTTTGTTTTCTTTTCTGTTTTGAATTCGAAACAAAAGTGTCAGTACTCTTATTTATAGTTTTTATTTTACGTTTTCGGACACTTTCTTTTGAATCTTTTTTAACTGAATAACGAATAAATTGTTTCGTAGTTTTTGGCTTAAATGATTTCCTTGTCAAGTTACTTGTGGCTGGAATTTTACGAACATTACGATATATTTCTGCCGATGTCGTTGTGACAACATCAGGTTCTGTATTTTTTTTAACCAACATTTCAGCCGTTGAAGATAAAATAGTCTTTCCCTGTCTATTTTCAATAGTAGACCTAATTGGTTTTGAGTTATCGATATGACACTGAGTATCAGTAACACGATTTACTGATTCAGTAATTGTAGAAAACATTGATTGAAGCGTTTGTGTACAAGGAATATCTATAAAATTTTTTATTTCGGTATGTTGTTTTGATGTATTTTCCTCTTTGTGAGGAGTAAGTGACCCATCACTTCTAACCGGACTAACTTCCGTACTTCTATTCACATAAAATTTACCCAATTTCTGTTCTGATGATACTCTTAGTTTTTGTTGACTGTCTACATGACTACTGCGTTTAGGATTTGAACGTTTCTTTCTTAAATTATCATTACTTGTATCTTGATACAATTTTTTCATATAATCTAATTGCTTTTTAAGATTTTTGCACCTGCTTTCGGCTTTAGTTAGCTGACATTGCATTTCTTGCAGTCTTCCGTGACTGTTTTTGCTTTCTACTTCAGTGTAATACATGTTTTTATGATTTTGAGGAATCCCCTCAGTACAAAAATAATCTTTTGCCATTGTTTTTATGTTATACCAAAATAAAAATTTACACTTTCATTTCATAATATTGCAAATTTTGTGATAACTTGAATAATTGTCATTACAAATGTAAAATTACGTATAAGAGAACAGTAAAAAATACTAATTTTAGTTGTCAATACATTTATCTAAACTTTTGTTTGTAAAATTAAATTTCTCATAGTTTACTGGATAAAACATTATGATATTGTAGTTCAAGAGCTGATAACATATTTTTCTGACCCATCTGAGTACTAGGCAGACTTACGGAAAACATTAATTCATGTGTTGTACATTATGGGAAAAAAAGTCCCAACCTCAACACCCGGAGATAAAGGGGTTTAATTCCTTGGTGAACATGTAAAGAAAAAGTGTATTTTTGCCCCATGTGGGCACACAGAAAATGATCTCAGGGAATTAGTTTATGAAAAGTTAGATAGTGAAAGTGCAGTTTTTTGTTTTTCATTATAATAAACCGTAATACCTATACACATTTATTATAATTATAAACCTTATGAATTATTATTACCACAACAATAAATTAATATTTACTGTTTGAAGAAAAATTATGTGATCAGGGCCACCCTAACCATAGGACTGTAGTCCTAGAAGACTGTGCATCACCACCTCATCATTACTATTAACCAGTGCCGGATTTACCCTATGTGATGCCCTAAGCACTAATCATGTGAAGGCCCTCTTTTGTAATTTTAACGACCTTTTTTTAGTCATCGCCAAAACTTTCATTAACATTTCTCCCAATTAAATGCTATTTTACGCTGATACCCTTTTATGGTGCCCCTTAAGGTCGGGTGCCCTAAGCAGTTGCTTCTTTTGCTTATTGGTAAATCCGGCACTGCTATTAACCATGATACAATTATTAATTGTATCTTGGCTATTAACTAACATTGTATAAAAAAATTAAAACCAATAAATAGCAAAAAATATTTTTTTCAAGAGATCCATAAAGGTGCCTGATGTTTTTAACCCACGATCTTTAAATGTCATAGAACGGTCTTACATATGATTAATGTTATTTTAATCTTTTAGACTGCTTTCAAATTTTGTCCTCACCACGTGTCTCACTACTTAGGAATGGATGTACATGATACACCTCTTATCTCAAGAAATATAAAATTGGTACCGGGGATGATAATAACTGTTGAACCAGGTTTGTACAAATAATTTTTTTTTAAATTAATAATTTGGATTTATATAGTAATTTTGTATACTTAAATGTACTATGTTAAATAAATTCTATTTCATTCAAGGTATTTATATAAGCGATAAACATAAAGTTCCACCATCGTTTCAAGGACTTGGTGTCAGAATAGAAGACGATGTACTCATAACAGAAAATGGACCTGTAGTATTATCAAAATGCCCAAAACAATTGAACGATATTGAAAAAATTAGTCAATTATAAATTAATCAATTATTACAATCTATTACAAACTTTTACATAATCAAAATTTTGAAATTAATATGTATACGATTTAAACTTTAGAAAAAAGTATTTTTCATTGAACTTTCGTAAATAATGTTTGTATATATCAATTATAATATCTATAAAAATTATTTCAGTCTTTGATTGGTTGATTATATTTATTTGAAATATAGGTACTCAAATTAATATTATGTTAATATTCAATACCTTTGTATATTATCAACCATGTGTAGAATGTTAAAAAATAATAAAAACTTAAATAATTTTCATCCTTATCTGAAAAAAAAATGATCAGATCTAATCGGATCAGAGCTGTTCAGATTCTAAAAATGGTCTGATCTAATTGTCTTTCACTATTAATATCAAATTCCAATCAGGTCTAGCTGGATGTAATTAGATTTGATGGCTGTTAGCGAGAGTTAAGTTACTCTAACTGGATATAGAATTAAATCTAATTTGATTAGCCAGTATCCATGATATATCCAGATGTAATTGGATATAGTACCAGATCCATATCAGATCCAAACAGATATAAGTAGATCCAATTGGATATAAAATTTAATCAAATTTTGACATACTTCATCAAGTATGATATCAGATGTAAGTATGTAGATCTAATCAGATCCTAAGAGATCTGACTGGAAACAAAGTTTAATCTAATTAGATTTAATTAGATCATATTTGAACAAAAATTAAATCTATAAAAATAATTTTGGATTCGATTTGATTCTAATGTATTAAATTTTTCCCAGTAACGAGCAATTATTGAAAAAATAACAATAATTACATCTTTTTTACATATATTTTAAGATTCTATCTATGTATTTATTTTCAAAATGAGATATTTAATTTTTTTAAATGTATCAGTAGTAATAATTAAAAATTTTAATATATTAAGAAAAATGCAGAAGAAAGTGATTACTACAGTATAATATATTAGGTAGTTTGGTATTTTATTAGAAAAAAAATTGTAGATAATAAATAAAGGTTATAAAAGTTATAATATGTATCAAATATTTAATCAGTCAAGGTTACATTATGATATAATGCAGGCAGGGAAACATTCTCTTATTAGTATACAGATGTCTACAAAGTTGTACATCACAAGAAAAAAAGTAAATCCCAAATCCCAACTCAATCTTTTATATAAATTAAATAATAGTTATTATTTAATGTTCCTTGACATATTTAAGTTTTTGACTATTATGTTCAATTAACGGTGTTTTTATACAAAAAAAGACGAAACACCGTGTTTTTAAGACAATTTGTATTATAAAATTCTGTTGCCATTTTGTCAAAAAAACACTATGTTGGTGTTTTGTATTTTTGATGTAAAATCACCATCATAAGATTTGAGTTAAAAAATATGTGAGAAAAATCTTGAGATATTTATGGTTATTTATTTAATGGCAAAACCGCAATGCTTATAGTTTTTTGTTTAAAACTATACATAGCGGTATTATTATTATTCAGTTTTCTCATGTGTGTCAAATACAAATACTCAATATGTACCTTAAAGAAGGGATTCCTATATTTTTATAAAAGAAAATTGTAATTTTTAGAATTTCAAGAAGTATTACATATATGTGAAGATTTTAAACAAATTTTAATAAATGATTTGTATTATTTTTAATGATTCATTAAATAAATGTTCATACTAATAAAGGATATTATTATTATGTAGGTATTTAATTATTTTGATATCAAGAGGTCAATAATTTCAGCTAAAAATTTCCTATTGAAATGTTTATATACTTAAAAAAACATTGAGTGTATGTACTTTTCGTAACATTATTTCACTATACTATTTAATCAAATTAAAATTTAATTGTATATTATTTCAAAGTCCATATTTATAAATCATGAAATTTGAATATTATGATGTAATAATCAATGTAAATGTCGCTTTTAGTTAAATCGAGTTTAAAAATATGTAGTTATTTTTTTTATATAGGCAATACTCTTAACAGTTGTGTTATTTAAGTAAAAGACACAATTTCTAGTTTTGTTGATACCATGCTTACCTAGTCCACCGCGTAACATTTCGTTACATAGCTTTTCATTTCCGTTGTACGTTACATTACTAAATTTTTACCCTCAACGTGCCTAAAGAAGTATAACTTCAAAAAATATTTAATTTGCATTTCTTACTATTAAAATTCATAAATACTCGTATATTGTTTCAAAAATATATATTCAGGAAATTATTACAATAAAATAATTACAATTTATATTACTTAATATAATTAACAAGATCTGCATACTCATACTTTTTGATTATAAAGTAATTTTATGAATAAAATAGACAAAATAATATATATATATTTTTTTTCTTATAATTTTCTATATAATAATTTGTTTAGTATACATAGTTGGAATGCAAAGATTTAACATTCTAGAATAAATGTATAAATATATGTAAGTAAAAATATATGAGCTACATAATGATATTTTTCATTCAACTTTTCTCTCAAATATTCATTAACACAAGAGTGGGCAATCTACAATTTCAACACGTCTTTCTTTAGAAATATTATTGTATAAAAACCGTAAATTAAAAAAATTACAACATGATTATAATTTTTTTTTTAAACAGGACACAGATTCCTAACACAAACTAAGGGTTACCCACCATTGATCTAACAAAATCAAACAAACTATTTTCTACTTGGATAAATATTTATGTATCAAAGTACAAAATAATACAAAGGATATACAGGCTGATTTACAACTAGTGTAAAAAAATTAACAGTAGATCGATGATTTTATTTTAAGCAAAAAAACTTTATGTAAACGTGTCAGGAATTTCTACACAAAGGAGCTACTAGAGAACCGATTATGGTACAGTTATGAAATTTGATAACCCATTTAGTATTAATAAGTAATTGTGATTTCCAGTATCAAACAATAATAATTAAAACAATGTATAGTTTAATTTAATTTTAAACTGGCCCCATACAACTCTAGATAATAGATAACACTTATTAAGACTAAACCAGTTATCAAATTTCATAACTGTACCGCAATGGATTCTCTCTAGTTATTAAATAAACACTCATTTTGAGTAAAATCATTGGAAGGCTGTAGCTCCCAAACGAAAAATTTCCGGACTCATGTTCACAAAGTTTTTTGCTTAAAACAACATCCTCGATCAACTGTAAAATTTTTTTTCATTATTTGTAAATCAACTTGTATATTAACGTTACATTACTAAATATTTCTTCAATATTTATCAAAATAATAAATGATTACTAGCATATAAAAATTTAAAGAAAATATATATGTATGTATATAAATATATATAGCTACTTGGTCATTATAATATAAATCTAATAGTCAACCAGTAACTAATTTTTATTTAATTTATAAATAAGATCTATTCAATGATAATTATTATCTAGAAATGTGAAATCTAATAAATAATTGCAATAAAAATATAGCTGTATCATGTTTGATGAATCTTATAAAGAGTAAGTTAATATAAATCGGTACTCTTTTGATAAACCTTCACCGACAAAATATTTATATTTCTTAATATGAAAAACAAGCTTTAATATTTAAAAAAGAAAAAACAGAAAACTACTTTATATTTTCTGCTATTTCTGGTTCACATCAGTTATTGTTAATAATATAATATTAACAAAGGTGTACAGATGGTTAACTCAAAAAGAGTCAATGTTAAAAAAATATCTATTGGGATGAAAATACTATGGCACACAAAATATAAGAGGCGAAACTTTAGTTTAAAACTTACACATAGATGTACCACAATTAAGCAATGTATAGTGAGATCTGAATCAATGACGTAACCAACGGGATACAAGACCTGGTTCTCCCGGTGTGGTGTAGGTATCGAGGGGCCAATTGGTTTTTATTTTTAATATATAAATAATATATAAACATAATTTAAAAAAATTTAATTGCCTCTAAAAAAATCTCTACACCACTGGTCTGGATTTACTATCCTAAATGTTACTCAAGTATCTTAATATTTGTTATTTTCTACATATTTTCATCCTTGTATAACAATAAATACGTCATTTATTAATCATATAATATGGACTGCAATAAATACATATTAAATAACTTAAATAAAAATATTCAAGCATTGTAATGTCGATACTGTTTCACTGTATTTTACTGTAACAGTTATTCAATAGGAATACTTAAAATTCCCTAAATAATACAAATATATATTAATTAAATCTTCTTTGTGCTATACGATTATTTGAAACAAAACAGATATGTTTATTAACCAAATATAGCATTTTGATATATTTTGCACTCTTTAGATGTGTTATCAAATCTTTAAAAGGTTTGATATTTATGATTACCAATCTAATTCTTCGGGAAGACCACCAGGATAGTCGCCCGTTAAACAAGCAGTGCAATGTCCAATTGTTGCAGGTGACCTGATCTTTATATTGAGACGGACGGCTTGAAGAAGTCCACTTACACTGAGATATTCCAAACTATCCGCTCCTAAAAAATATACGTTTAAAATCATTAAAATAGAAATTAATCATAATATGAGATAAAATTTTATTGAATAAATCAACTACAATATGAAAAATAAAAATAATGTGAATAACATTTAAAATTATTGATTATTCAAGTTCAATAATGTATTTAATCAATAATAAATACAAAACATGACCTATTAATCAAAACAGTTATAACATAACAACAAACATGTTTTTGATCTTATTTGTTACATTTAACGTCAATGATATTTTTTATAAGTTCTTCGACTTAAATATCTTTCTAGATTAATCGGTATAATATCATATATTATGTTTAATATATGATAATATAATAGATCAATGACTTGTATTAAATAATTCATTAATTAGATCATACATTATTTAATAAACACACCCAATATTTTGTAATCTTTGATAACAATTTAATGACACATATTGTTTGTATTCAAAATTAATACTAACAATAGGTTTAAAGTTAATATTCTAAATAATATTAATATAATTGAATATTGACTTAAGCTTAATTAAAATGTTAGTATAACTATCTGCAGTTCTAAACATGAAGCGTGTTAAAGGCATTAAGAAGACGGTACATAACCAATTACATTATTTATTTATTTTTAACATAAGTATTGACTTACCAACATGTTTAGCCAGCTGAGGGGCTTCCAATCTATTTGCAATTAATTCTTCCCTCGTGGGTATATTGATACCCATATAACACGGATACTGTAGTGGAGGACTCGCTATTCTCACATGCACTTCTTTAGCGCCAGCATCTCTCAACAGTTTAATAATTGGTCCAATCGTGTTTCCTCGTACAATAGAATCATCGATAAGGATCAGTTTCTTTCCACGGACATTTCCAGAAAGTGCACCAAACTTCTTTGCAACACCTAACTGCCTTAAACGTGTGCTTGGTTGGATGAACGTTCGGCCTACATATCGGTTTTTACAAAGGACTTCGCAGAACTGTATTCCAGACTGATGGAAAAAATATTAATAAAATTTAAATTGTTTAATTTATTTCTCATAAAAATTAATTAATCAATTTTATCAGATCCTACTTCTTATAAAAATGTTCCACGTCACAACAGTTTGAGATAAGTATTTCATAGAAACAACAATATATATAAATTTATGTAAATTCAATGATGAATACATTTTTTATTATTTACCTGATCTGCATATCCATGAGCAGCAGCTGTTCCAGATTCTGGTACGGAACTAACAATATCTGCATCTACGGGAGCTTCCAGAGCCAATTGTTTTCCACACTGCATTCTTACAGTATATACCATCTGTCCTTCAAAAATACTGTCAGATCTAGCAAAGTATACATATTCAAAAATACAAAACGCTTGCTCTTTATCTTCTGGTCTTTCAACAATATCAATTGTTCTGATACCATCACGTGACATTTCAATTATTTCACCTGGAAATACTTCACGTACATATTTGGCACCGATTGATAAGAATCCACAGGATTCACTTGATATGACCCAACCTTCAGGATCTGTCCCTGAATCACCATTATAGTATCCATTAGTTAATCCTGTAACTAAAAATAAAACAATTATTCTTGTACCTTGCTTCTTCTTTTACTAGTTACAAAAAATATTTTGACATAATGTCAATAAGATATATATTGTAACTTACACGAATTTACTGGCATAATTTTTCCTAAGCAAAGAGGTCTATTTCCGTATGGATCTCTAACACCATAAATACGATCCTTCATGAGGATAACAAGAGAGTACGATAACGGAGCCAACTGCATTAAATGTTTTATACGTGCAGGCCAATCGGGGCCATCTACTTCTCCCTCTGGAGGATTCAAACAAAGAGCTTGCGTTATCAATTCACTGTCAGAGTGAGTTGATAATCCTACTCCTCGACCCAATACCTGAAAATTAAATGATGTTCCACGATATAAACCTTGTGAGTGCTACAATGATTTCTTAGCAACTAGATATCAGGCAGTTCATCTAAATTAATCTAAATGATTTAAAATATTAATACGTAAAACTAGACTATATTACAAATATTTTAAGACCGTTCAGCAATTTCTACTATGTATAAATATAAATTAATTTTATATTTATAATTTTAATATACCTGTACGGCAAAATAATATAGGGATCAAACGTTTCCCACCTAACACTAAATATATTATTATTATTAAATATTAAAACCATTGCAATTTCAGTCAAACTCTCTATTTTCAATTCCTAGAGGATTTTTAATGATATTATTTTCTCACAACTAAAGAATAAAAAAATCAATTTTTTCTCTCAACTTTCATAGTTGTAAAAAAAATAATAGTATATTTGTATATTATATGAAATATATTCAATATTAGTAGTTATAAATTATTGTTTTAAAATTTGTTCATAAGTGGCTCCCCATCTAAAAATATTGCCCACCCTTGTTCTAATGAAAATAAACAAATATTGTTTAAAGATGTCACATGATTGACAGGCAATAAATTGTTTATAAAAAAGATGTTGACATATTTTCATTCTTAATCACTTCCTAATCAATCAATTATAAAATAATAATTATATTCTTACTTATGATAACAAATAAATGTGAAGTTAATTACTATTTATTATTTTTATCCACAGTATTATTCATTCAACATTATTAACAATGACAGCATTTATAAAATTGAAACTGTAATATGAGAAATAAAACTGATGTGATCTTGAAAATTTTGTCCGCTGATTAATTTTTCAATTTATGTTTTTAACTTACCATTTTTCTTAAACTACTACAGTTAACAAGTTCTCCATTATGAGCTACCGCTACTGCTCCGTGAGCTGTGTGGACAACAAAAGGTTGACAGTTAACTTCTTCAGATGCTGCACTGGTTGAATACCTTGTATGACCGATACCAATACTGCCTTTAAGTTTTTTCATTGCTTCGTCATTAAACACATTGTTTATCATGCCCATTCCTTTGTGGACGTGAAAAGATTTCGTGCATTTACCTTCGCTAGTTACTATTCCTGCTGATTCTTGGCCTCTGGAAATAAAATATAAAAATTACAATAATATTCATTTCAAAATAAAAAATTAACGATATTAAAAAAAAATTATAAAAATATTACATTATAAATGTTAAAGAATTTAAAAATGTATTTCAATTTTTTAAAGTGGTCCCAACATTTTACTATTTGTAAATTAGGCAATCAGTACCGGATTTACATACAAACTAAGTAGACTTGGGACTAGGTCCCCAGTTTTGAGAGTCCTACAAACCAGTCAGATCTTATTGGTGTATTCACAACTAGTGTGGTGACATTTTTTTTTGTCATAATAGAAATTAAATGTACAAAATATGTATTACCTGTGCTGTAAAGCTACTAGACCAAGACAAATAATTTGAGCAATATCTTGTTGTGTCGGCCATTCTCCCATTCCAATTGCTCCGAAAACTCCACACTCGTGGGTTAAACCTGTCAAAACCTGTCCACGTCCAAAACGTTTATCTACTTTTTTTCTCGTCGGATCCAAAACTAAATTCATTTCATTGGAATCAACTACCTCCGTATGGTTCTGTACTTTGTTGTCTGCCATTATTACTGAAAGAATTAAATAAATATGTATCAATTTTAACACCCACCGAGATCTTGTATGTATTAAATTTAACTTACTGCAACAATTAAACTATGCAGTTTCATTTCAAATGCAATCAATATGACTTTGAAAATAATTATAATTATGTGTTATGTTTTTTATAAATAATATGTTTATGTGATAACAATATATTGCTTTATAAGTTCTGACGTTTTCATAATTGTCAATATTTACTACTATATTTTTATTATAATTATGTTAAATTTCACTTTTATTTATATTAATAATTTTCTGTTATTGTAAACAATTCTAAAAATACTTTAAACGCATTCAAATATATATTTAATCATGTTAATAATAAATTTATTGATATAAATGATTTGTATAATTGCTTAATAATGATTTTATACTTTTCATGAATAAAAATAATCTAGAATTACATATGTATTTGAAATTCACAAACGATTATGATTGGTTGTAAAAGATTTGTATGGCACGTGATATAAAAGCGCTTTTATTCAATTGAAAATCATCTGATAACCCTTCACGACCCACAAATATACAATTTAAAGCCTTGGATTATTTGTGAAACTTTTCCACGGTATTTCATCATTTAACTGTGAAAAATATATATTTATTGCGACTGAAAAACAACAAATAATAAACAGGGTTCACCATTTTAACCCACCAACTTTGAACTTTGAGATAAGAAAACAATAGTTTTTTTCCTCTTGCAAAGGTAAGAATCGTGAAAACAAATTAGAACTATCAAGTACATAATATTTTATAAAATATAAAAAAAATATTTTATAAAATATAAAAAAAATATTTTAAAAATAAATTAATTTTAAAAATTTTGCTTCATAATGATTACATTTTGCTGAGTCTAATTAAATATTTTAATTTTTAATGCATGAGTTTACTTCATACATTGTAATATTTATCAACGTAATATATATTTTACAAAAGATCCAAAACTTAAAAATCGCAGAAAAAGACCTACCTGTTTTGTGATAACCAAAACACGACTGATTTCAAAGTGGAATTATAAAATACAACCAATAAAGTGAACAGAATTACTAAAGAGGCGGAGTCTTCAATTTTCGATAAATACAAGTTCATGTGCAAACTAAACATCAGTGAATAAATCTTCCAGTTCGTGCTGTCTTTCAAGAAGATTATTCTTTATTAAAAAAACATGTCGACTCCTACAGAAAGTAAGTTATGTTCACATTTTTATTAAAAGAAAGTAAGACGATACGTCAGTTTAAAATAATATTAGAGTATCTCACTTTAATACTTAAAATCTTAATCTTTTGTCTCAATGTTAACAACACGTGCTAAATATATTCCGGCTTTCCCAAAAAAGTTTTCCAGTGCAATTATTTAATAAAACCGGTAAATGACCGCCAATTTTTTAACCTTGAATTTTACAATTTACTTTAATGGAACGATAATGAAATTGTTACGAAGCGGCAAATATGTTTTGGTAATTTAATCAACTAGATATATAATTTACACTGACGTCCGCTCGTTTGAAATGGTCTGATTTAGTTTTAGATAGCTCCTCCCCCTTTTTAACCACTTTATTCAGCGAAAAAATCCAGTGGCGTCCAAAAAATATAATATATTTAAAAAGTTAATTTTTAAAATGTATGCGTAAATAAACTATGTGACGACTACACTACTTGTAAACAAAATATTTAACTGTATTACTAGAGTTTAACCCACACACTATGTTCCACATCAACTGGTTTTGACCTGAGATCCTAAAGATATAATAGTTCAGTTAGTTCAGTATTTCTCAACCTTTTTATTTTATTAATATTTTTTAATGTGTACATTAAAATTTTAACATTTACATCAGGAACTTGAACCTGATCCCGAACCGAATTAAATTTATATTTTACATATAATGGGGGAGGGGGACTCGGTCACTTGCTACCTCGGGGGCCCCAAGCCCATAGTTAAGGCCCTCTATATCCGGTAACCATATATTTTTTAAGGTTCAATAAATTATTTTTAATATTTTTCTCCAATGATTTTCAAAAAAGAAAAAGAAAGAGCCGGTTGTAAAATTTTAGCAGCACACCTCTGTCTTTAAACCCTTTCGTATAAAAAAATGTCCTTACACTCATAATTGTAACTCTACTCTTTTATTTGTTATACATTTTCAAAAGTTCATGAACCCTTGAATTTGGGTATTTTCAATCATGAAGATGTATTCTTTACAAATGAAAGTGTTTTTATATATTTTGCATGGCCCCTATACTACTCACACTAAGTACACTCAGGGGAGGTTTCCACCTGACTCTCCCCTCCTGGCCACGCCACTGATATTAAAACCACCGGTTAAGAAACACTGATCTAGTATACCTGCAATATATAATTTATGGGTAGAATTCTAGCAAAAACGAAAATCTGGTTTACACATCTTACAATTTACAATATTACCTTCTAAAGACAAATTAACACAACAAATCTGTTCTAGAATAAGATTACAAAATGCTATTAGGGAACACGGGAACATCCATTAATTATGTAACGGTGATATTTGAAATTTTAGACCTCCGCCACTCTTGTATTGTTTATAAGATTTCGTAAGAAAAATGGCAGGGCTGTAAAGTAGTCGGAAATACATAAGTGTAATTTTTTAATAGTATTTTTCTATATTAAACGTTTGTAATATAAATAAATTAAAACACAATTAACATGTTAAGGGATATCTAAAAAGAATCTCACGATTCAATTAAGGACAAACTTAAAAAACGTTTAAAATAAATGTAATTAGAAAGAGAAAACTTACATAAATAACGCTTTGGGTCCCCTCCCCATGCGATGTAGATTCGTAAGATTTTACAGACCCCCCTTCTCCCAAAAAGCTTTATGCAGTTAATGAACGCTCCCTTATAGCAGTATACAATTATTTAATTCATGCGGTTAAATTTATTAATAAATTACAACAATGGAATAATTTTCAATTTATTTTATTATTTTATCATTATTATGTATAATATTTTTATAATGATTTTGTTACAATAACAAAATGAATAAATGCATGTTCATTCATATTATGATTAAATAAAACCACAATTTCCGCAATTATCTAGTTATTTGAAAATATTTTCTCGAACTTGAATTAGTCGATCTCAAAAGAATATTCAATATGTATAATACAACAATAAATCTGCCTTACCTGAAATGGTTTGCCAACGGTAATGTAATTTTATTTTGATAATTTTGATGTAATTGAATAGGTGTGTAAATAACTAATTCGTTTAAATTATGCAAATCATGTTATAATATCGATATTTTGTTAATAAATTAATAAATAATATTTACTTTTATGTACTGATATTATTAATCCTATTATTAACAATTTTATGGCAAAAACAAACAGTAAACAATGATTAAACTTATTTTGAAATTAGATCAATACATTCATTAATTAATATCATAATTTATAATACAATCACCAAACATTTAATATGTTTACAGATAGCTTATGTTCATATTTGGTGAACAAGATAAATTATTTTAAATTAATTATTAATTAAATTAACTATGCCAATATTAAACAAATAATTAATATTCATATATTTTTATTATAGAATGGTTCTTTGTTCTTGATAGTGCCGTAACTACAAGCTCGGGGGCCCCGGGGAAGAATGTGTGTAAGGGGGCCCCCGCTGAAAAGTGAAGACCTTTTTTTTCGTTGTTACCTCAGTACTTTTTTTTATACTGCTGGGGGTCCCCCATACTTGGGGGGCCCGGGGCACTGCCCCGACTGCCTCGGTAGTAGTTACGCCGCTGGTTGTTGACTAATAATGAGTTATTGATATGTAATTATGAATTTAATCTGTTTCTTCGTAAATGACCAAAGAAATAAAGATAATCATTCAATAGTAACCAGTAGCCAATAGTCCAAGATCCCAGAGCGATAAGACACAACTTATTTTCACATAAATGAAACCTCATGTTCTCAGTAGTGTCTTATGTGCTCAGAATACCTGCGCGCTTGTGGAGCTTGCCGAGTGACACCTGGGCAGGTACCAGGTGTGAAAGGTAACTAAAATTAATAGTTACCTAACTTAAATTTTCATAGCTGATTTTTAAATATAATTTGTAGAGTGTTATTATAAAGTTATACCATAAGCGTCAGACACTTTTCGTGGGCCAGTACTTTTGTCAGACGCTTTAAAGCTCTACAAAAAATAAATTAACTTAACTTATTTTTACATGTCTGACATTTAAATATGTTGTTCAGACAATTGTTACGAAGTTATATTTAATTAGTCAGACAAAATTGATTGACCAAACACCCCCTAAACAGCAAAATTATTCTGCCGTGAGTATGAGCGCGAAAGCATTATGCGCATGCGTCTTAGAGTAAATATATGAAAAATACTTACGGTACAGCTTCCGATATAAAATTTTTGCATCTCTATTTCAATATTAACGTAATAATTAGTCAGTATGAAAGTAAATTAATTCATTTAATATTTCTGGTAAAATTAATCTGTTCAGAGCTATTTTTTCTTAGAAAAATTTTTATTTCATTGTTAAAAATATCATTTGAAATTATTTTTTTTACAAAATCATTTTTGTAAAAAAAAATTTACCCATAATTAATTAAAATAAGCATTTATTTTATTGTTTAATCATCGCAATCATCATAACAATTATTTGAATTTTCATCATTTAACCAATCACGATACTGTCCAACTAAGTCATCATCTTCATCGTCATCAGTTATGTTGTTGCTGACATCTGGTCTCACAGATCCAAACTATACTGTATACTATTAGGTTGTACCCAAAGGACACATACACAATACACAGAAGAATTACACGAATGAGAGAAGGGGAACTGAGTTAGTAAGACCGTCTAACTCGCTCCGAAACGCACCTATAATGCTTTCGCGCTCATACTCACGGCAGAATAATTTTGCTGTTTAGGGGGTGTTTGGTCAATCAATTTTGTCTGACTAATTAAATATAACTTCGTAACAATTGTCTGAACAACATATTTAAATGTCAGACATGTAAAAATAAGTTAAGTTAATTTATTTTTTGTAGAGCTTTAAAGCGTCTGACAAAAGTACTGGCCCACGAAAAGTGTCTGACGCTTATGGTATAACTTTATAATAACACTCTACAAAATATATTTAAAAATCAGCTATGAAAATTTAAGTTAGGTAACTATTAATTTTAGTTACCTTTCACACCTGGTACCTGCCCAGGTGTCACTCGGCAAGCTCCACAAGCGCGCAGGTATTCTGAGCACATAAGACACTACTGAGAACATGAGGTTTCATTTATGTGAAAATAAGTTGTGTCTTATCGCTCTGGGATCTTACTCTACAATGTTTTAAATTGCTTTTTGCTAAAAAAAAAGCGGCAAACTAACAAATTATATCGTCAGGGGCTGAGTTCATATATAACCGTCTTCCTTCTAAATTAGATCCGCTATTGTTAAGTTTAGATCATAGTCCACACAAGAGGGGGCTGACACGGTTCTAGCCTGCAGACTGGGAACTAAGTCAACAAATTTTTTTTCATAGCAAAAAAATTATTATATTTCTTAAAGGGACCCATCGAAAATCCTAGTCTGAAGATCCATGATAGTATGATGGGGTCAAGCAATGACTAAAAAAGTTTTAATTATGCCACAGAATAAAATTTATTCTGATGTAAACTTTCTTAAAATTAAAAATACAAAACTTATGAAAATATCTATAAACGCATTTGTGTTACATTTTTTCTATTTTTTTTTCAGGTGGAAATATAAAACTCGGTTCCCTAATTATTGAGGGAAAAACTAAACAAGTGTATGATACTACATCATTGCCTGGACATGTTTTACTAATTAGCAAAGATAGAATAACTGCCGGTGATGGTTTGAAAGCTCACGATCTTGAAGGAAAAGCTGCCATCTCTAATCAAACAAATGCAAAAATATTTGAAATTCTCAACAAAGCAGGTATAATATAACAATATAAGTATATACTCTTAAATCAATTTAACAACGTTCCATATTAAATGTCTATAAAATATTTTTTTTAGGATTAAAAACAGCATATGTAAAATTAGCAAGTGACAACTCTTTTCTGGGTAAAAAATGTGAGATGGTACCGATTGAGTGGGTAACTCGGCGTGTTGCTACTGGATCATTCTTAAAACGATGCCCGAATGTCCCAGAAGGTTATCGTTTCTATCCACCGAAAAGTGAAACATTCTTTAAAGATGATGCAAACCACGATCCACAATGGACAGAGGAACAAATCATTTCTGCTAAGTTTAATTTGAATGGTGTTGAAATAGGTGAGGAATAAATTTAATTGATATTTTTTTCTTCAAATATTATATACTTAAACTTATTTTTTACAGGCAGAGATGAAGTAAGAATAATGCAAAAAACATCAGTTCTGGTATTTGAAATACTCGAAAAAGTTTGGGCCACAAAGAACTGTGCATTGATTGATATGAAAGTTGAATTTGGTGTCGACACAAATGGAAACATTCTCCTTGCCGATATTATAGACTCAGATAGTTGGCGTCTATGGCCTTCAGGAGATAAACGTTTGATGGTCGATAAACAAGTCTACCGTAACTTGTCAACTGTTACAGATTCCGATCTGAGTACAGTAAAGAGAAATTTTCAATGGACTAAAGAACAATTGGATACCATTGTCACGACAAACGATTACCTTGTGGTAGTTTTAATGGGCAGTTTGTCTGACGAAGATTACAGTAAGAAAATCGCTTCTCAGTTGAAGAACTTAGGAATAAATGTTGAACTAAGAGTTACATCTGCACATAAAGGAACAGAAGGAACATTGGACATAATAAAATACTACGAATCTCTTCCACGGAAGGTTATATTTATCGCAGTTGCTGGAAGGTCAAATGGTTTAGGCCCTGTTTTGGCAGGAAATACAAGTTTCCCAGTTATCAATTGTCCCCCATTAACTGTAGATACTGTAAATTTAGACGTATGGTCTAGTTTGAATGTGCCATCTGGATTAGGATGTAGTACTGTTATACATCCAGATACTGCAGCACTGAGTGCTGCATCTATTATTGGATTAACTGATTTTATGATATGGTCTAAACTGAAAGTAAAACAGTTACACAATTACATTAACTTGCTCAAGGCTGATAAAACTGATAGCCTACTTTTTGTAAAATAAAATAATATCTCATGTTTGGAAAACTAAGATGAAACTTTTTATATTTTTTATCTTCTATTCTGTTAAATTTCCGTACTATTTCTATTTACATTTAATTATATATTTTTTTACTTGTTATAAATAAAGATGCAGTAAAGTTAAATATTATTTTTTTACCTAAATTTATTTTAATTTAAAAACTAGGGCATGTGTAGACATACAGGTATAAGATAAGCTGAAGATGCAAATTTACGTCTGCAATGGATCAGAAACCTTTTTATCTACAAAGGTGCAATAAAAAAATTTTAAAATAAGCAAAGCTTGTGTATATATTTTAGATCATTTAATTTTTCTCCTTATTCTGAAAAATTCTTAGAAAAACAAGAGTTCGCTCATAGTTAATTATGTGTTTAAGTATGTTATATGGTTTATTTATAAAAATAATATATAAACATATTAAGTAATAACAAAGGGCTCGTGCGAATAGAATGGCTTTGAGTAGTTGGGTAGGTCAATAAGTTACAATACTTTAACTAAATGGCCATATAGAAAGTAAATAATTTTAATCATAGTATTAAAAATTTTTAAGCTATATTAGTACGAACTGAATAAAAAATTTAACAAGTTTTAAAAAAAAATGTCATAATATTTTCATAATAAAATTATATTAAAAATATATATACAAAATTTAACAAGTTTACCTATACCTACACAAAGGAATTGTTTTTTTTTTATAATGTTAGTACAGGAACTCAATTTTAAAATCTATACAAACTCCACTATTCGAAGGGGTGCAGTCATGGCCCCCACAAGGAGGGGGTTAACAGGGCTCTAGTCTGGGGGAGCTAAGCATGACAAGTCATCAAGTATTTCTTTAGTCTTTAAATTAATCATTAACCTCGCAATTTTTTTTTGATTCTATAGCGGAAAGAGGTCATTAGAAATAAGGCCAACGATCAAATGTGGGGGCATTTACCGAAATAAATAAGTCAATTTTTTCAATTTACTGATTTTGATGTCTTTGATAATGAAGTAGGTATTTTTGGAAACAAAAATTATACAATTCCAAGTATGTTTATGTTTATACTAGTTTATAAAACATTGATTTTCTTCACTATGAAACAGTGGCATAGCTTTAGGTTGACAAAACAAGCCTTCCTCAAAATTGCAAGGTTTAGGGGAGCACCAAAATGGGGTAGAAGAGCTTTATGAGGATAAAAAAAGTGGCACGAGGACTAAAAAAAAGGTATTCACAAACTTCAAGAGAGTGGCGCAAAAGTGAGCTTAAGTAGGCGCCAAAATCGATATAACAAAAAAAAAGTCGTTATAATAACACGGGGGTACATTTTTCATTTTTCAACCTCAAGTTACAGCACTGCTGCGAAGTGATCTTAATCATGTTGGCTTCTGAATAATTTATTTATGAATTAAATCATTTTTGGAATTCTAATTTAACAGTTTTTAATATTATTATCTTTCATTAGATTCTTCATTTATATCAGTAACATTACTTTGGGCTTGTAACTCCAATTTAATTTTAGATACATCAAAACCTTCTTCTATTTCTTCTGACATTGATTCATTTATTTGTTTGATTTCTGATAGTTTTTCTAATGCTGCTTCATAACTAGTTGCAATTTCATCTGCAATCTTTGTATCTTCTGTTGTTTCACAATCCTTCTCGTGAAGAAAAAGTCTTTTCATTGATAATATTTTTTCGGTTTTTGCTACATACTTGAGCATTTTTTCAGGTAGTTTTCTTTGTAAAGGAGTAATACATGGCAAGGGTTTCGGGTCTTCTTCAAATATTATATTTGTTCCAGGAGCTTCGTTATAAGTTCCTAATAAAAATGACGTGTAGTATTATTTTATACTAAATGAACAAGTTATCTATCTGATATAAAATGTTATGCTTAGTTAAATATTAAATACTTTGTATTTACTCATACCTTTAAAATACTTGTCTTGAATTTGTAAAACCGGTTCATCCGAATCAAGTCCTATTATTTTAAATTTGATGTTAGGATCTTGTAATATATCTAAATCGAGAAATTCCCCAAACTCAGCATACAGTAATATATCTTCTTCGTCTGATCCTGGTGGATCATCATCTACGTGAGAATTCATTGAAAATTCAATTATTTTTCTTAAATTAAATTTTATAATTCATATTTTCTAGGTTATAGAAACAGTCACAAGGGATTTTTACATTTTTAATTAGAAAAAAATGACATATGGTACAATTGTTCCAGAGACAACGTGTAAACAACTTCAATTCAATGAAATGTCAATTTAAAATTAGTATAACAAAATAAATCCTATGTAATTTCTATTTAAAAATCATTAAAATAAGGTATGTTATTTCTGTTTGTATATTTTGTCATATAAAACGATAAATAACCAATGATACGTATTTTAGATCTTATAATATGCCAGAATTAACAGTATCTGGTATCGTAGAAGCTCGCGAAACATTTCATATACTACATGAGATAGCTCGACTATTAAACACAGACCTCGATGCAGACACACTCATGATTTGCGTCCGGCTTTGTGAAGCAGGTGTGAATCCTGAAGCACTGGCAATGCTTATAAAAGATTTAAAACGTGAAGCCACATCTCTTAATAGACCATCACAATTCGAAATAAATGCGGACAGGAACTTGTGAAGAAATATAGAATAAAAACTATTTAATAAAATTACAAGTATTTCATCATAAATGATGTTCAAGTTTCAATTCATTTTAAAAATTGTTTGATATGTTTATTCAAACATTTAAACCTTAAAAAAATATATTGAGAACATAATATAAATTCGTTTAAATTGAAGAATATGCGGGTACTATGTCACAATTGTCAAAAATCACATATAGTTATTCAGAATAGAGTTGGTGCTCTAATAATGTACACATTAACTGTCCTTGGTTAGTGTAATCTGTTGGGGCAAAAGGGGTTTAATATCGTATAAAAACAGGGATTCAATCTCCATCACAACAAACTGTTTTTAAATTATTTCGTCAAATAAAAATTCCTCTAATTCTAAAACATCAACACATGATTTTTGGCAATTGTTATGTAGTCCCCGCATATTCTTTAGTTTAACCATAAATTCAATCAACATCTTATATGTTAATAGTAAAATAAATATTAATTACTTTATGTAATGAAATAAGAGTATTTGTATTAATAAATTATTTTAATAGAAAATTGTATAACAAAAATAATAAACACAATATTATAATTCATCGGAATGAGTACTTTGATCCTTGGCATATTTTCCTGGATAGGCTTTATTTTCTATCGTCACGTCTTTACACCCCTTTTGTTCAACTAAGAAATCTTTTGCAATCCATGCTTGAGATCCATCTTTAAACATAAATATAGCACGGTTATCATCAACAAGAAATCTAAAAAAAAAAAAAACGGTATGTTAAAGATAATTGTTCTTGCAAGCATTAGTAATTAACATTACCGTTCTGCTTGTATGTGATTATTCCATAGACTTGTCTGCCATAGTTTAGTTAGTTCTTCTGTTTCATCACGAGTAGGTGTTCCCTCGACACTGACAAATGTCATTAATGTACGTCCCTTTTTAGTAGCTTGCAGTAACTCTTCAGGATTATTTTTCAAATCAAACTGATTCATATCGATCTTTGGTTGTGGACGTAAATGTTCAGGTAATTCGTCAGGTTCCAAAGGATCCTCATCTTCCTATTTGTTTTTGAATGTTTAGAATTATGAAAAATGCATTTGCTTGATTATCTTGATCACAATTAATTAATTAGTGGCTACTAACCTCCCATTGATCCAGTAATCTTTCTAAGTCTGCATCACTGTAATCTCTTATATCCTTCTTTGCCCAATCTGGTTTTTCCGAATCTTCGTACTTTTTACATATTGCAAAAGAAATCACCAGAAATAATATAAATTGAAATAACAATTTATTTAACATTTTGAATTTTTATAAGGTATGTGTACCCAGATCTATGTATCAGAGATCCACGAAATTTTGATAAACACCAATACGACCAAACATACGACCACAGCAAGGTATATAAATATAGAGGTATGGCAATGCGGTCGTTGACCAATCAGCGGTGGTGCGGGAAATTGACGTCACTGGTAGAAATATTCAAATGTTATAAATGTATAATTGCAAAAACATTCTTTAATTTATTATTGTTTTCGTATTTTTTGATATTTTAACAATATATACAATCACAGAAGTACAAATTCAATATTACAAAATCATAAAAAGCTGTCACAGACAATTTGGTGTATTCGAGAAGTATTACTTTTACTGTTCTTAAGTTGGCAATACAAAAACTGGGCTATATCGTATTAACAGCTTTTTATGATTTTGTAATATTAAATTTGTACTTCTGTGATTATATGTATTGTTAAAATGTCAAAAATACGAAAACAATAATAAATTAAAGAATGTTTTTGCAATTATACATTTATAACATTTGAATATTTCCACCAGTGACGTCAATTTCCCGCACCACCGCTGATTGGTCAACGACCGCATTGCCATACCTCTATATTTATATACCTTGCGACCAAGGTATATAAATATAGAGGTATGGCAATGCGGTTGTTGACCAATCAGCGGTGGCGCGGGAATTGACGTCACTGGCGTACATATTCAAATGTTAAAAATGTGTAACAGGTATATGAATAGGAACTGCAAAAACATTACTTTATTTTTATTGTTTTCATATTTTTTGATTTTTTAACAATACATACTATAAGAAAAGTACAATGTACAAATAGTTACATAAAAATAAAGTGTATAAAGAAAATCTGAATTAATATAAGCTTAGAAATCTATATATTTAACTTATTGTTAGTTAGTTATTTTTTTATATTTTTTAAATATTTTTCTTCTTTCGGTATCTGATGTTTTTCTTTTCAATGATTTGTTTTGTTTTTTTAAATTTAAATATTTTAATCGTATGAATATGGCTTGCCTACAAAAGCCTTTTATCAATTCTAATGGAATATCAGTACATTTTTTAGATATGTATGCAGTGGTTTGTTGAACAATTTTTTTTTTTTAGAAAAACAATTCTTAGGTTTTTTTTTTTAAATAATTGTTCATTTTCAAAATATTTAAATTTAAAAAAACAAAACAAATCATTGAAAAGAAAAACATCAGATACCGAAAGAAGAAAAATATTTAAAAAATATAAAAAAATAACTAACTAATTTAAATATATAGATTTCTAAGCTTATATTAATTCAGATTTTCTTTATACACTTTATTTTTATGTAACTATTTGTACATTGTACTTTTCTTATAGTATGTATTGTTAAAAAATCAACAAATATGAAAACAATAAAAATAAAATAAAAACAATAAAAACAATAAAAAAAAAATGTTTTTGCAGTTGCTATTCATATGTATACCTGTTACACATTTTTAACATTTGAATATGTACGCCAGTGACGTCAATTCCCGCGCCACCGCTGATTGGTCAACGACCGCATTGCCATACCTCTATATTTATATACCTTGCCTTGCGACCACAGAATCCACAGAATAATGTTTGGATTCACAGAAAGCGGTTAGTTACCGGTTACACTGACCGGCGAGTTTTGATTGGTTGATTTATGGAATTTCTGGTAGAATGTACCAGAAATACGATAAATCAACCAATCAAAACTCGCCGGTCAGTGTAACCGGTAACTAACCGCTTTCTGTGAATCCAAACAATAAGTCGAGAATACGGAGAATACGACCAAATGCATACACACGATACACACCACGGGGGTTCAACTCTTCGTTAAAAAATTTTGACAAGCTACGTGTGCTGCCACCTAGTAATGCAAGAGGAAACTATACCATTTCGAAGCGCGAAATTCAAATCCCTTTTCATTCCAATATATATTTTATATTATACTCAACAGTTTAGATGCAAAATATTGCAACTACAATAAAATATATCACCAAATAAGATATAATTTATTGTATTTACAATATTTTGCATTTAAACTGTAAATCTGTAATGAAAATAATTTAAATAAAACAAAATATTTTTACAAATAGGTATTTATTATCATATTTTTCAAAAAAGCATGCAAACATATATTATATAAATTGGAAAAACAAAAAAAATGTTAAATTAATTAAAATATTTACTATAATTAATACAATATAATATATAATTAATAATATAGCAGTATTTCAAGTATTCAATGCAAGTATGTTGCTAATATTCTATATAATGTCTATATTAAATTTAAAGTGAAAATATTTAAAGAAGCAAATAATAGTATAGATTGATAAAAAATTAAATAATTGAAAAATTAAAGTATAATCAAACATGGTTGCAACGAGAAGGGAAATAACAAGCCATGATTCTAATTTACACATATTTCCATACCAGTGCTAATATATATAATAAACGTACTACAAGAAAATACAAAATTAAATGAACTCTATTTAAAACAAATATAAATCTCAAAATCAATTGCAAGGATTAATTATTCACAAGGAAAAATACATTATTTTCTCTAATATTTTTAATTTATCATCACTAATATCGAGAGTAATAGAAAATTTTTATTGATTCTCTAGTGCTCGTTACAACCAAGTTCGATTGAATAACTTATTTGCTAAAAGTTCAATACACATGATATTTTAAACTGATACAATAAATTAAAAAATAAACTATCATGAAATATCTTTTGAAATTAATATTTTTTAACAGAATGATTAAAATTAAATAAAAGTTTAATAAAAATATATATTAAATCATGTATGACAAATAAATTAGCTAATAAGGTTTAAGAAATATATTTTTAAAAATCAGTGTGTCCTGTGTCTTTTCAAGGCAATGTTTAATTCCTGCAGAATATGTGAATAAACATTCTACAGACACTTAACAGAAATCTGTCTTTGATTATTTCTGAATGATCCGTGCAACGTAACCAAGTGAAACGAATTTCTTCCCGCAATTTTTGAGACAAAATCCTGACTATACCATCACTGTGGCCTTCACTTTTTAAATTCTCCATGATAAAAAGTTCTGCACATCTTGTAACGCTGTAACAGCAAATAACTCATACAATGGATGATCAATTTCTGATGTATAGTCATGCGTGCGAATAATATCAATCACAAGATCCAAAGAATCAGGATTTAAGCATTTGTAGTCATCACAAGAAATGTTACTAAGAATAAGTTTTGCAATAGCAATGCACACCACCGAGAATATTTCTAACTTACGTTAGAATTTTTATAATGCGAGAAACATTACAAGATGATTGAACATTAATATTGCCTGTTGTTTCACTTGGAATATTCACAGATAATCCAGCAACATTAAATAAAGATCTTAGGTCACTTAAAATTGTACAATTATCTAACTCACAATTGCTTTTTTATATCCAGTTATCACACAAGTTTTTAAAGCTCCCTTAAATTGAGAAACTGTAGGATGTTTATTGGATCCACAAGAAGATCTAACTGCTCCAAACAAGTTCTCTAATGGGTCCTGATTAAGGCGTACCATTTTCATCATCCTGGCACCTAACGATTTAATCTCTTGCCAAACGTTCTTCACAGCTTGAATCGTTGCCATTCTTTCAGTGAAAGTGATCGATAGAAACTTCCATTCCGGTTAAAACTCCAATTTGGAAGTTAATGTTCTATCCATGTACCAGAATCTGTTCATATAAAATAAAATTTAAAATTAGTGAATCATAAATATTGATGTTTTAAAATGTTTTTATAAGAAATATAACACATCACTAATAATTTTTATTTGTATACTTTTATGAATATATATATCCAAAATAATGGTAAAATTCACATTAATTTTAATTTGTGGAATTTATTTGCACCACAAACTATCTTATTTGTTTTATTTCCATTACCTTTTTTGTATCGTGCCCCTTAATTAATGAACTAAATTTATGTTAACTGATATAGGAAAATTTCAAACAAGTTCAAAAATTCTTATGGTTCATACATAAGAAACAATCATATTAAATTTCAATATACATAATTATATATTAATTAAAATTCAAAATAAAGTTTTACTTACCGATATCAAAATTACGACGTAATGTACACAAGTGACAAGTATGACATTTTACTACAATTCGTTCTTGATTAGTTAATACGCACTTGTTGCTAGCATAAATGTTTATATTTATTGGCACTAAACTGATCAGACATATTCCATTTAAAGTCGAAACACAGTTAAAATAGTTTTTTAGCACAATTATCTACATATTTGTTTTCAGCCATTTTGCAGCTAATATTCCTTGTCATATGGCGTTCGTAAAATTTCGTTTGTACGAACTTTAACGAAACTAGAAATTAATACTTGTGCTGTCATCTAACCCTGCAAGAGGAAACTAAAAGTGACGTTTACATTAGAAAAATTTGCTCATTATCAGTCGGTAAGAGTTGAACACCCGTGATACACACATTGAAATTTTGGTTCGTATCTTTGATACATCGATGACATGAACTTAGAGCATATACATATATAGTATATGCTCTAAGGACATGAATAACCAAAATGACCAAAATGTTAACCCATGAAGATTAGAGACAGGAGTATAAACTTGAGTGAAGGAGGTATGTCGAAAAACGGCGGTCCGGATTTTTTTTGACTCTGCGCAGGGAGTCATATTGTGACACATAAAATTGTATTACAATTATTCTGTGGTATTACAGAGATACATAGTTTATACTCCCATCTATTCTTCATGATTTAACCACAAATCATCTAGTTTTTGTGCAGCCTGTACAGCCCTGCCTAGTAATATTTTAAAAATAACTTGTCCATGACACTGTCAAAAAGTTGTTTGTTATGTTGCGTTGTTGGAAACAGCTGACAAATATGTTTATTTTCGACATTTATAAAATAATATTTGTCAAAATAATTAAATAGTGTTACCACGAAAATACCCACACATACAAAAGACGCATTGTTTTGATATCGACCGTTTGTTTACATTCGCCTTCTGCAGGTAAAATAAACTTTATGTAATTAATTAGTAATTCATTCTTTACAAAGATGTTTATTAATAAACATTTAATTTATGCAATCATTTGACCAAAATCACTTAGTAAGAAAGTTTAATTTAGAGTAGAGCACTTGTTCATTTGCTATATAATAGTAACATTTACTAATGTGAAATTTTAGAGATGAAAAGTTTCAACCATGGATGAAAATGATATAAGGAAATTGTTTGTTTTATTAAAAGACAATGGAGATAAAATCTTAGATGGTTCTAATAAATTATCTCTTTCGGTTGATCTCCTATATTATCTTATTGAAAACTTCAATCTAATCGTCGATCCAAAAGTAAATGACTGTACATCATTTGAAGTAATCAACACAAGTAATTCGAAATCAGAATTATTTAGAAATTTACAATTCTTACATGATTTTATACAAAAAATAATTGGATTGAAAATATGCCCCGGTATTAAAAACAAGAAACTAAATTGTGCAGTGGATATAAGTAAATTCCGTAGTTTAAAATTGTTGGAACTGAATAAAGTTTGTTTAGAAAATGTCATAGGAATTAAAAACATTAGATCTCAACTGAATTTTTTAATATGTGTACGATGTTTGAAATCTTTGGATGATATAATTATATGTTGCGGTGGAGATGAAAGTAGTGGATTTGTATGGAGTGAATTGAAAGAAGCTGTTTTTAATCATAATAATATAAAACATATTAGTCGATCAACATTGGAATATATTCCGTGGATTCAGATGCTTGATTTAAGTCATAATTGTTTGAAAGACGTACAAGTTTTAGATTGTTTATCAAATTTGAAGTATTTAAATTTGAATTATAATAAAATTGAAAATGTACCACTGTTTAGTCCAGATCAATCGAAGAATGTACAGGTTTTATTACTGAAAAGTAATTATATTGAAGATTTATCTGGTAAGTACATATATACTATAGTTATACATTGTATATATTTATATTTAAGTTGAGCTCTAGTAATTCTTAGAGGGTTCTCATAGTTCGAGTAATAGTTATCAAAGATTATTTCGTTATTGTAAATTAAAAGTTGAACATTTGATGTGATGTGCTTTATATTTTGATGGAAATCTCTTGTTATCATGATTCAAAATTATTTTTTAAATTTATCTAGGTGAAAAACAAAAATTATAAAAAAAAATATTTATTTAAATTTTTTTTTGTCTTCTAGCTCCTCTTGAACTTTTTAGACAGCTTTTTTTATGTAATATAGAAAAATACATGTATTTTTAAATATAGGTATAATATTATTTACATAAAAAACATTGTTTTTATACTTTAAACTACTTACTATATTTTGGATATTGTAATATGTTTATTTAAAATAATTACATATTATCCTATTATTATCTACATGTTATATGAGTAATAATACAGTTTTTTTATCTTTATTGATGCTTGTTGTCCATTATCTAAAAATGTATATAATATCTACATACATTTTTATGGTTTAGTGAATAATTACTTTACTCATATTTATAATACAAACATCTTTTATACATGATAATTATATTTTTTTACTTGGCAAATATTTTATTTATTTATGTATAAATATTTTAATTTTAAAACTTAAATATTTTTGTAATTTAATTTATGATGTAAAATATTAACATAATTTGAAGGGTATTTTAAACACCATACTATCAATTCTTAGATTTTGTTTTTACATATTCCTTGTATGCGGTGACCATAAAACAAAACGACTTCTGAACCACATTGTATTCCTGATATCTCTATATATACTCTATTGCAATTCTCTCCCATAGGTCATTTATTTATTTAGTCCTGGTATATAGTTAAAATAGTCAATATGAAATTAAACATTGATTTTTATATTACATGTAATATATTGGTATTTTCCACCTATGTGTTAATCAGTTACAATTACAACTGGGGAAACTCAGTAAAGTGAGAAATGCCTATAATAAAAAAATATATATGTGTATATCTAAAAATAAAGTAGATTAACTGTGTATTTGAAAAATTTCTATTTTTTAGGTTTAGTATCTCTCACTGCTATAAGAGAGTTGGATGTATCATGCAATTGTTTAGTGGAACATTCTTCATTGAGTCCATTACCATCTCTAATAACATTACAGTGGCTTTGTGTTGAAGGAAATCCTCTCAGTTTTCATCCTCAACATCGTATTTTGACAGCACGTCATTTACACTCTAAAACTTCTAGCGTTAAGGTAAATTGTATAAGTAAATTCTACAGAACTTTATTTTTATAAACCAAGACCAATATATTTCCTATCAATCAAGGTGATAAAAATTAATAATTAATCTTAAACATTTCAAATAATGTTTTTATACTTTCAATATTAAATGCATTTATTTCAAAAAATTTTTTTTATATTTTCAGTTTATACTCGATGGCTCTTATCTATCCAAAAATGAACGGTTGCAAGTTGGAACGTTCCACACTAATTCTGTACGATTATCAGAGTATATTCGTGCAAGAAAAGAACAAGCGTCAAGTTCTAATACACCCATAAACCTTAACAAGGAAACACAGCAAAGGTTCCAAAGTTCCCGACATCGTGTTAGACAAGCTGTTATATCTGAACAAGATGATGATGGTCAGATAATTGACAATGATTTAATGCAGAGTTGTGGTTCTATAAGTTCCTTAGGTATTTTAAAGTTTTTGTTTTATTCAAATATTGTGTTATTTATTTTTATCAAATATTAATATTTAATCATCTCAGTAATAGAATTGTAAACTTTTATTTCAAATAGGATATTGATAAAACCTTATCAATTTTTCAGAATTATCAATTGATCATCTTGAAACAAAAAAACAAATAGAATCTTTACGTCGTCAATTCGGTGACAAATGGCTCCACAGTCAAGGTGGATCTCTAGTACAGGATGTTCTTGGTATTGAGAAAACACCATTACCAGTTGTTACATCAACACCTAAGAGAGATTCAATTGCATCACAACCTGAAGTATCAGGGAGTCCGCAGTCATCTAAAACACTAGTTCAGGATCCTGATCAAGTCGCCGATGCCAGCTCAAGTGATTTCAGTACAGCTGACACGATATATTCATCAGCAAGGGACTTGAATACTTCAGATGATGGGTTTTATGAGTCAGTTGACTCGACAATTAAAATAAATGATGATGAAGATGAAGGTAAGTAATATTAAAAAATTCATATTTTATTATAAAGTTTTTGAAATATTTATTTTTATAGATGGAGAAGATATTGATGAACAACTTTACATAGTAGAAGAAGAACTTGGTGATGATAATATTGAACAGTCGTTTTTATGTATCTCACTGAATAAAAATGTAATACGTGAACGCAGTGCTGCTACTGCTAAAGTCAAGCTACGATGGCCTTTATCAATTCTAATTAGCTGTGAGCGTACAAAGAATGGTGTTGAAATTGTTTTTGATACAGTGAAAAGAGATAAGAAATTAAAGAATTATATTATGGAAGATTCTGAAGCTCAGGTTTGTATTTTTTTTCTTAATTAGACATGATAAAACAGTAACGTGATTTGAAATATTTTTCTTTTTGCATCTGTTTACGTTTCAAAATGAACTTTTTTTAATATGAGCATCTATTTTGACTGCAAAAGCAAACATATTTAAAATATTTATTTATTGGTAGTTTTATTATGCTATTGTAAATAATATAATTTTTTTTTATAGAAATTAGTAACGTCATTGGGACAGATACTGAGTTCACGTACATTGCAAGAACTTAATCAAACAATATATCATTGTATGAAGTGTTCATTGCAGTTTTCTCAAGAGAATAATTCCACAGCTATGCAAAAATATAGGATGGGTATGTATATTTCACTTATCAAACAATTATATTATTTTTAAAATTTTTATTATTGGTTTATTTTATTTTTATTGGTTATTTTCACTTACTGTATTTATTTTTTTATTTTTACCACCACACATAGTTACTTAAAAGATTATAAAAATATTTCGTGTTAAACCTTAATGGTAAATTTTATTACTCATTTTTTACATAACTAAAAGAGAAAAGTTTGAGAAAAAAAAAGCATATTAAAAAATTAGTTGAAATCAGTAAATATAAAAATCTGCATGACTATGTAAGTACACAATATTAAGACAGTACCTAAAAAAACAATGAGTGTGTACTTATGTACACGCGTTAGAAGTTATACTTCTTTGGGATGATTGAAAAACAACTACGAATAATCTTAATAACAATAATCTGCCGTTTGCTTTAAATATAATTAAAAATTTAATTTAATTATAATATTTAATTAATATAGGCAATACTCTTTACAGTTGTGTTATTTAAGTAAAAATCTTTATTGCTAATTTTGTCTATACGCTATAATTTTTTTGATATAGGCAATACTCTTTACAGTTGTGTTATTTATTCTGTATTTTCAGTCTCGGGCCAGATATTTCACCGCATAAAATTTCGTTACATTTTCATTACATTACTAATTTCATTCCCGTTACATTACTGATTTCATTTCCGTTACATTACTCAATTTTTACCCTCAACGTCCCTAAAGAAGTATAACTTCAATAAATATCAACATTTCAATTTATTTTGATAAAATATAAAACAGTTATTACGTTATTAGGTCATTTATGATGAGATCTGAAATATAAAATATTATACAGAAAACATCTGATAGACTACGTTGAACTAATATTTTAAGAGTAGGCAATGCAAAAAGTTTGAAAATTAGGTGGGAGATTGGGGATCAATAAAATGAGGATTAGATGGTGTTACAGGTTAAAGGTGCAATTAAAAAGTTTATGACTATTTTCTTTATAATTTAGACGTCACTATTTGCATAGATTTAAAGTTAATTAGAATTAATAATACATCTTTATTTTATAGATGCTGCTCAAATAGTTTTAATGTGTCCTTCATGTAACAGTACATTAGTGATTGAACAGGAAGACGAGAAATCAAAACTTTTATTACCAAAAATCAGTCCTCCTGATGTAGCAGAATGCGCTCTACCATCTTCACCTTCAAATGCTAGCATCGGTAAACATATTTATCACCATTTTTACCACGGTCATATATTTTTTGGTGTACTTGTTGTCTTTATTTATCTCTCAACTCATCTAAGGAAGTATCAAAAACTATTGGATTGACTAGAATGTAAATAAACTTTCAAAAAATTTGCAGTCTGCGCATTTAACTAAAAAATTCTAATAGAGAAAATAATTGTAGATTTTTATTAAAATCGCAATTAATTAAACATTTTACGGTGTTTGTTTTATTAACAATTTTTCGACAACTAGATTAAATCACATAAATATAAATATATATGCAATATTCTTCCTTATATTTCATTGAAATAATTGAGGATAATTTAGCTTAATAAATATTATTTCTATTAATCTACTGAATTATTAATTAATTATTTGATATGTAATTTTAGTAGATCAATGTTAAATATTGATATAATTTAATAATTACAATTATTAAGTAAATAGTCGCTCAATATATTTAAGATTTAAAAATCACCACTTCTTTTTCTTACTTTCAAACTAAAAACAGTAACAATATTGATATACTAAGACATATCGTGCATGTATTATTCTGATTAATAATTAGTTTAGTGTATATTTGCTTGACTAATATTTCCCGTTGACCCTGCAGTAAACGGAGTTGGTTCTGCTCAGTACTGTATCAAAGCTGATGTGCATGTTTCAACTGGTCATTCTACTACTACTGTCCAACGTAAGGAGAGCTAATAAATGTTATTTAAACAAACAATAAACATCATACATTTATTTAATATTACTCCACATTTTTTAACCCTTTAACTATAGGCATATATGAAACTTTCAATAATTGATCCTTACGTACAGGCTTATTTTATATTTCCTTAATGACAACAGCCGTGTTTAAAAAATGTATGTTTTGTCATCTATTGACAATATCTGTAATTAAAGGGTTAATGAAAATATAAAAAAAGAATCAATGTGTAATCATCACTAAAACCCAAAATTTTCTTAAACTTCCTATTCTTTCATTTATTTTCTCAAACTAAATTTTTATTTAAAATTTTTTTTGTTCAACATATTTTAGTTAAAATAAATATATATATTTTTTTACTTTTTCAATTTTATAAATTTTTTGTTTATACAGTTCATCATTTAGTTATTATGCTTCATTCTATTATTATTTTTTTGTTGATCACTTTAGTTGTTAATTACAAAAACTTTATGTATGTTACTTATCTATTGGCGAAGGATATTTTTTTATGTTTTTATACTTTTATGAATAATATGTGAATATTAGTATAATTTATAGTAGCTTATTTTTACTTATTTATTTTTTGATAAAAAGTAAGATTTTATATTAATCAAGGCATATAGTCGTAAAAAGATTAATAACGAATACTTATACAGTAGAAACCGGTTATAACAACATCAAAGGGACCGGTCATATTAGGCCATAAAAATGCGATTATTATTTCAGTTGGACTTTTATTTTGAATTGTTAAAACCGATACGTCGTTTTAACCGATGTTATAACTGGTTTCTACTGTATTTATACATTGTAGATTCTAACGTTTTTTTTGAAAATAGTAATATTTGTTTGTGTTAATATTTTTTTCCCTTGTATCAGTGAAATAATATTTTTCATTGTAATAATTGATAATTATGTTTAACAAAAACACTAAATTATTGATGTAGGTATTCAATTTCACATTTTAACAAATTAATTTATACTGACATATTTAATTTTAATTTTATAAAATAATAATTTATTAAAATAAACATAAAATTGTAACATATTGTAACAGGTTCTGCAGCGTCTTTAGAAGAATCAACTAGTTCTCATATTAGTGGCTTTGATAGTCAAGCTCGGAGAGCAGATAGTGACATTGAAGTTCTCAGTGAGCCGAGTCAAGATAGTATTGAAGTTCTCAATGTACAAGAAAGGTAATATAGAATGGTGTTTTTCAAGCTTTAATGGTCTTGAAATGGTTCCTAGTTTCTAAATATAAGCCATGTTATGGATATCTTTAAGACTTTTTAGATATGTGATGAAATATCAACCGATATTGATAATAATCACAAATACAAACCTATACCCAGAAGCCAAGAACCATTAGGATGATTTTTAAAATAATTATTGTTATTAAAAATCTAATTTATTTAAAATTATGTTTGTTTTTTGTAGAGCTGTTAGTACAACACCAAGTATAAACAAACCATGTGAAGAAAAAATAATAATTACAGGACAGACGCTACAAATTCCAGAAATTAAAACGTCTCCGACCATAGTGAATGTAATGACAGGCCTAACGGAAAGTAGTTCTTCTGATTCTATGACAGATAGCGTGTGTACATCGTATGAAACAAATGCATTGCAAGCAAAAATCAATGAGGTTAAACAGTCACCGACAGAGCCTCAAGTTTTAACACCAGTAACTGCTGAAGTGGTACCAAGTAGTAACAGTGCAGTTTCAACTTTTTCATCTATGTTAGAAGGTAAGAAATTTGATCAGAAATGTTGGTAGTAAGATTATTGAAAATTTTTAATTGTCTATTTTAGGTTTAATCCAAGGTTCCAGTAAAAAATCGTCACCGGCACAAAATTCAACAATGGAAAAAATGGTATCGACTGAACCTCCTGTTGAATTTTCTTATACTAATTTCACTCAAGTAGATCATCGTGTAAAACTACATTTATATGTAAAAATTTTTGAAGATGAACACGAAGAGTTAGTGTGGTTATTGAGAGCACAAATTTTACCACAGACTTCAGACCAAACCTATATTGGCTGTGTTATATTGTCCACAAGAAAAATATATTTTATGAAAATTATTGAAAAAAATATGAGGTAATTATAATAGAACCCTGATTATCACATATAAATAGCCAACATCTTATTGTCTTCTAGGAAATGTTGGACGAAACGTTAATTATCACTTAATGGTTTCTTACCATGGTTTCTTTTTAGAACTAATGAGATAAAAAACAATGAAAGATTATATATAATGTACATATAAATATTTTATTACAGTGAAGAACCTTCTCAATGGTTAATAAAATGTGAAAGCTTTACAGTCGATAGACTACAAATGATATACACGCTTCCTTGGAAACAAGGAATTGGAATTAAAATACGACAACCAGTTCCGATTGCTTCTTCCACTCCGATTAATAATTTATGCTTCCTTCAAGATTTAGTACGTACATCTGACTTCTTGACGTTCCTTGCGAGTGAGTATTTATAAATGCTAAAATATTTTGTATGTAAGTGTATAAGACTATTTCTTGGTTTTAGTTTAATATTAGTTGATGCATAAGTTTGTAGGATTTTTTATATAGTTAAATATATATTTTTTTAAATAAACAAAATATGTAAACTTATCAAAATTATATTATCTTGCATTATTTACAATTAACTCCCAATGTTAAGGCGGTTTTTCGATTCCACGTCTGAAGACGTTTTGAAGAACAGCATATTTCTTGGGGGTTATTAGATAGAAAGCAGAAAATTTGAAATTTTTATAGAGCAAAATCAACAGAACAGGGCAGATGTGAAATTATCTCCCAACCATGTTCTTGATTAGCAAATTACACTGCAAAATCACTTGATGTGTATTTCCTGATTTTTTTTAATTTTGCTCATTGAATACAAATGGTTGATTGATCATAATTCATTATATTGGCCAATTTCTGAGTTGATTAATCATAGTGAATTTAATTGTTGAAACGGTTTTCATCAGTCAGACGGTCTTTTTGCGTACATAGATACAACTTATACATCATATTAATATTATATAACTAATTTTGACTGCACATTAATCTCATTATTATTTGAATAAGTTTTAAAATCTTTTAAAAAATCTAAAATAAGTGTCGTAATGAAATTCTTATTCCCATGTGTTAAAATCAATATTTATTTTAGATTCACCATTACCTGGCTCTTGCATGTTACAATGCGCAGTCTCTGAGACAATAATGCTTAAAATTCAGCAATTGTTGTTGTCTTCTGCATCTCAACCAGATTCAGATCCAACAGCTCGTTTGATGTGTGTTTTTACAAAATGCGAGATAGTAATTGAAGATAAAACTAATATTATAGATATGGGTGCAATTTTGATATCGAGCTGTGATTTAGTTTTAATTGAAGGAAATTTAACATGGATGAGACCAGATTCAAAGACAGATCCTGCCGTGTTTAGAGTTCAACCAATGAGTAATCTTATTGAAGTGGTAAGTAAACTAAATTCTTTATAAGACTTGCTTATATTATGTTTATAAAAAAAATATATAAAAGTGTCAATAAATACTCAAAATTTGACACCACTTGAATATCTATTATGTATTTTGATTTTTTAAACATGAATTTTAATTAATATTTTATGTTTTTTCAACAGGCCAAAGACGATAATGTAATAATTCTAAATTATTTGGATGAAACCGCAAGTAGAGAGGAAGTTTGGAAGATTACGTTAGAAACAAACATCTGTGTTGACAGTATTACAGAAGCTGTACGAAGACCATGGGAAATATTGTTTTCCGTACCGTTACAATTGACAATTTTATCAGGAAATGAATAAAAATAAATAATTGTGTTGACATAATTTTTAACCACTTTAATCTTTGGTGTTTTGTGACAAAAGTTATGGTTTTTATTTTATAAGGTGCTCTCGGATATTAGTTTGGGAATTCAAACTATATTCTTTTTATTTGTATTTACTTTTAGATTATTAGATTTTATTTTTTAAAGTATTTCTTGATATATGTGAGTCATGATGAATTGTACAGAAGATTAAATTGATTAACATCACTTCTGTTGATTTTCTTATTTAATACCAAAATGCTTTCTTAGTAAAAAACTACTTTTTATAGAAATGAAATTCTCAAAAATTATTTGTCAATAAATCGAAAAATATTTTTGTATCTCTTTTAACCTATTGGATGCAAAACTCTTATTCCTAAAAATGTGCACATTTTTTCAACAAAAATACAAGTGATTTAATTTATTTTTATTTTTTTAATTTGATATTTGAGTTTTTTTATCTTGGGGGTTTTTCCGGCACTAAGTAATTCTAGTATCGCTGCTCAAAATGCAACATCCTATTTGCACATTTGCACTTGACTATGATGCCAGAGCGCTTTCTCAATACATTCTGGATTTATCTCGACGACCCTGTATGTTGTTTTAGTAAAACAATAATTTTTTTAAATGCAAGTTCTTTTTTACAAAAATATAAAATTCATAAACGAAAATAAATAAGCAAAGACTGGGGTGAAAGATTTTACTGACATTTACATTTTTTTTCTAAAATAAAAGTCAATTTCCAGGTGTAAGTGTTTTTTCTCTTCAAGGACTATTGTCGATTTTTACATCCAAAAGGTTAAATAAGGAAGTTCACTGGTCTTTGAGGGGCAAGTGGTAAGAGGGATTACTTATATTATAGTAAGTGACCAATACTATCCATTCAGAATTTTTTTCTTTTAAAAATATATATATAATATAAATATACCTATCAAGAAATTTCTTATAATTATAAATTTTATGATATAGTAAAAAAAATAGACAAGGCTGTTTTTATAACTTCAAATTATTATGTTTATTATAGTCATTTATAAATTTAACATATTTTATTTATATATTCAATAGCATATAAAATTAGTATGTATGATTTATTTTTTTAACAGAATACCTATCAATATTATGTATTTTTCATTATATTAGATTTTTTATGTAATATGTGCCTTCTGTAAATAAATACTAACGTACATTGATTTGATATTTTATTTATGATTGAATAATTGAATCTTTTATACAAATTCTATCATTTTTGCAGTATTTTATAAATTTAATTAATAAATTACAGTTCTAAACCAAGATAATTGCTGTCCTATAATACAATTTTTTTTATTATATTAATTTTAATTTATATACAAATATAAAATGTGCAGCATTAAATAAAAATTATTTTCGACTCGACAACTGCATAATATAACTATTTATTTTTTCTGATAATTTATCATTTCCCATACATTTTCCTTGTATATAATATAACCCTTGTATATCCTTTTGTTCAAATGCTATTTGCGCTCCTTCTTCATATTTTCTAAAAAAAAAAAAAAAAGAACGTTTATTAATCAAATTATATTATAAATTACATTATTTTTATACGTACTCAGTCTTTACGTAATATTTCACTTTCAAATCATCTCGAACTTTAGGTAAGTATTTATTTGCTTCTGATTTGTTTTTATGTTTTAAACATGCATCAACAAATGGCGCATATCCAACCGGAGATTTTTTTGATTTTGAAAAACGCTCGAGTTCTAACCAATCAGGCTGTTCTGCTAATGTTTGTATACGCAACCACCAGTACCTGTTAATTTAAAAAATATATAAATACTTATGATGTTGATTGAAAATGTTAAAAATGGTTTAGTACAATAAAGAAAAGATTTAATGTTTCTTCCACGCATTAATTACTTATATTTTAAATGATAAAATATACCTTCTATCCGGAACTCTGTATTCTGATCTCATCTTATCAGCGAATTTAAGTTCATTCAGTGTTAACAATAAATACAGTGTATCCTGCACTGATTTACCAACAAATGGTTTTCTTAGTTTTTCTTCAAATTGTTTCTGATGTTTAATTAATCTTTGTGTTTCTTCACATAACGATGCATTCAAATCATTACGACAAGTTTTGTAAGCAGTTTGTGCAGCGGACAAAAATACTTCGCGACTTGAAAAATTCTGTTAAAATATTGAAAATATTAAACTTTTTTATTTATGTTTGTTATATTCTGATGCACTGCCAATACAGTAACAATATTATTTTAGTAACTCCTTAATTCTAAAATAAACAAATGAACACCGGAACGCAATAAACATTTTTGAATGAAAATTTTTTGAGGGTGGAAAAAATGTTCAGTAAAAATAGTAAATCAGTCTTATTTAAAATCCTTCAATTCATTGTTACGATCCCAGTAATTGGAAAAAGAATAAAATTGTGATGTATTTCAGTTTCTTTTAATTTCCATATTAAACCGTTGGTCCTTTTATTCAATCAATTATTATTATATATTTTTTTACCTTTGGATCATAACTCTCCCTAATGAAACAGGCAGCTTGAGCATTAAAATCATCCTCTTGTTTGTAAATATCAGCTAAAGCTTGAGGATTATGATCGCGACAATGTTTTATATAAAGTGCTTGAGCTACCGGAAAGTTACGTATTGTAATCTAAAAATTTTTTTCAGTTAGCGTAATATTTTTAAGAATATTTGCAATAATAAAGGTACCTGAAAATCTGCAAGAGCCATATTATCACGCATGTGGAATAAAACAGTGTAAACTAAATCTGTATCACCACTTTCAATTGCTTTGATAAGCGCATTTTTTGATTCTCCTAGCCTCAAAAGTAATGGAACTTGTTGTCTAGCTCTTGGTTCATAATCTAAAAGCTGTTAACACACACATTTTAAATACTATTTCAAGAACAAGATATTTAAAATTTTAAAGCGTTACCACAAACTGACATAATTAATATTATGGAAAAAATAATTTTACCTTAATAGCTAACTGCATTCTCCCACATTCCACAGCTTTTTTAGCTATATCACTATAAGAAATACCTAAAGAATAACCAAGTTTATTTGCTATTTCTTTTGCTACGACATCCCATTCCAGTTGTGTTTGAACAACCTTTAAAAAAAGATATTAAATTTAGTAATATTGAAAAACAATAAAACTTATATATAATATCATATATTAATCTACTAGTAGTTTAATATATGATAATATATTACTTACTTTATAATATGCCCAGTGAACTAAAATTCTACTTGCCCCTTCTTCATCAGGTAGTTTTAAATATTTTGCAATTTGAATAGCAAGATAATAATGCCTTCTTTCAATTAAACGGTCTAATAAATTTTGATACTTACGACAATGCATTCTGTAAGTAATTAAGGAAATATAGTAAATGTACATATTTGTCATAATAAATAATAGAGAATTTTCTATAATTTCTAGTTAGTTTTTTTAAAGGATACTCAGTGTATGTTAATGGAATGCCGATTCTACTATCTCTAACTGCATTTAAAACTCTTAACTCTCTGCACATTTTAACATATTCATCTGGATTCATATCTGCGATGAAACATTTACCAAACTGAGCAGCCTGTAAATTAATTAATTTAAATTTATAAAATTTATATTTATATTTCAATTAATCTTACTCTCATCAACATCTTCTGTGTATCTGAGTCAAATTCATATCCTGCTGCTTGTATACATTGATTTACTGCAGTCGTCAGATCATTTACTAAACCGATATATTCGTGAGCACGGTGACTTCTCCGTTGATGATGTTTTGATGCTTCGAGTAAATACGAACCAGGTTCAGTACTGTTGATGCGTAATACTTTCTGTACAACTGGTGGGACCTATAGATATTATATTTTTAATTAATTGTTTTCTTCAAATGTTTGTTTAGATCTTTACCTTCTGTAATAGTTCGTTTTGATGTGAAGATAGAATACGTACACCGTCTACTTCTGGTGACAAATGTACAGAATTTGTAGGACCTCCTTCATAACTGAATGATGTTGTTGCTCCATCTCGACATACTAGTACAAGAGACTGATGAGTATCGCAAACTACTGATTCAGTTCCACACCTGAAATGTTGGTAAATAAACAATTGCTCAAAATGGTCCACGAGTGGAATTAAATATTTGTATGACTTCATTAAGTAAATAAAGTATTTTAAATAGTTCATCAAATATTGTTTATGTAGTCTTCATGAATAACAACATTTGGCTAACAAATAAAACATACCACATAAACTGTTTTAATTTTCCTTTTGCTTCTATATCTATTTCACAATAAGTCGTTAGTAAATCTATAGTTCCCATCCAAATATGACCGGTATCAGTAAATAGTGCAATATTTTTTGCATTCAAAGAGACTGTCAGATCTGTGACCTTTCCAAAATTAGGAGCAATGGGCGAAGCACACGAAAAAGCTGATGTTTCACCTTGACGTAATCTAAATAATTCTCCTCTATGAGCCATTAAAACTTCAGTTTTCCTATCCTCTGATATAATACTCCAGCTTGTAGGTCCAGGTGAAGGAGCTAGAAGCATTAATTTATTAATAGTATATTACAATTTAAATTTCACAAGTTATAGAAAAAAATAATGCATACATGGTAATTGTGAAAGACTTCTGATTTTTGGTTCTTTTATATTATTTACAAGAAATATTTTATAATTTGTTGTCAATATTGCAATGCCCGTGCCTTGTGGACTATAAAATATTTTAGCATCCATAACTTTGAACTGTTTTGCTTCTTGGCCCATACTGAATGTATGTTGGTATGTTCCAAAAATATTATAAAGTAAAACCATTCCGTCTTCTTGAATACAAATCAACTGTTCAGAATCAGACCATCCTAATGATATAAGTAAACCACTGCTCCACTGAAAAATGTATTGGAACATTTTTGAAATATTAATTAATTAAAAATAATAAAGGAAATAAAATAAATACCACAATAGAAGACATAAGTTTTCCTGAGGCAGTATAAATGGCTATCACGGGTTTACCTCCAGTGTGAATTTGTACAAATTTATTTCTATCTCGTATAATTGCTATAGGTCCTGCATATGGAGCAGCAGCTATTATAATGTTATCAAAACTAATCTCGAATTGCCATTGCATAGAATAAATTTCAAATTTTCTGAAAATTAGAGTATGAATAACCAAATGATGAACATCTAATACCTAATTATTTCAATTAGTAAATATACTAACCTGTAATATGTGTCTCGTCCTAACAAACACCAATCGGCTGTCAAAAGAGCTGACATTTTTAAAATTATATATTATCAATAATCAATAATTATTTCAAATAAAATAATTTACAGCAGTGGTGCAGCAAATCATCAGGTAATGTCAAATTGACATTTGATATTTTTTTCTTTTTACATGGGTACCAACAGGAAAAATTGTAAAATATTTTTCAACGATAATCGTTACACTAAGCACTCTGCTATACGACCATCCACTACACGACCGCTCCGTTACACAATGTGCCGACAGTTCTAAGTCTAACCAACGTCCTTCCCCCATCCCGACCATAATACCACCGTGACTACTATATTCTATATTTCTGCGCGTTTAAATTCAAAAATCAACGTTAAAGTGGTGGGTGCCCCTCTAACCGTCGTGTAGTGGAATTTTTGAATTACCGATGCCGTCGTATAGCAGAATGCTAAATGTAGTTATAAATTTCGAGCATGTACCTACTAGAGGCAGTCTTGTCGCTCGGCCGTGCGAACAAGCGTGCGCAGTGGCGTAACAATAGGGTGGCAGAGCGGGCAAAATGCCACGGGCCCCCGGCCTGAGGGGGCCCCCGCCCGAGAGTCCGTGAGCAAAAGAGGAACCTAACACTTATTACGAAATTTTGTAAAATTTATTAAATATGAATTAAAATAAATTTAACTTAGGTACACTGTTAGAAAAGTATTAGGTATCGAATTTAGTATATTTTCGGGATTTTTGCGATATGCTTTAAATCAACTTTATTCTTGAAACAAGTAAAAAATTGTCTTGAAATAAGCATATACTTGATTTAAGCCGAAAAAAATACTACATTCAAGAATAATATAATTTTTTTTTATTATGAAAAGTTTGTTTACCTTAAATTTAATAAAAAAAACTGAATTATTTATTAATTAAGAAATTTCTGAATATAAAATAATTACTGTTGGTAGAATGGAAAAAGTTTGTAGTAAAACAATTTTTTTTGTACAAGGGGGGTCATGACTCCTTGACCACCCCTTGTATACGCCACTGGGCGGGGGCCCCATCCGATGGATTTGCCACGGGCCTCAGATGGTATAGTTACGCCGCTGAGCGTGCGACTCAGAGAAAACGCAATAACGCTACATCCTTTCTCTCTCGCTCCGCAGTATCAGCACGTGGAGCGAAAGAGAAAGGATGTAGCGTTATTAGCCGTTATTACGTTTTCTCTCTCGCACGGCCGAGCGGCAAGGCTGCCTCTAGTAGGTACATGCTCGAAGCATATAATTACATATGTACAATATAAAATGTATAACATTAACGTTGGTAGTTCTGTATCACCATCTTTCAAAAGTTGAATGTTTTGCACAAGTTTGTGCAAGTTGTTATTAAGTTTTAACTACAGAATAATAAATATGTTATGTATCTGTTTCTTCAGTGATTAAATAAATAAGTAAGTTAAACATAAATATATCTTATACAATATTTTTAATCGTTAATAATAATTTCAGTACAATTAGAAACATGAAGAAATCATCAGTCATTAGTAAGTCTTGTGATAATTTGAATCAAATGAAAAGATCAACTTCAACTAGATCATTAAATGACCCATCTATGACATTAAAACCTCAGAAAAGTGAAGTTGATTATGATTTACTACTAGATTTGGAGTATGATAAGTATTTACAAATATTAGCGATAGAAGGCATTTTTAAAGCTTCAAACCAGGAGTTTTTAAAAAACATAGATGATCAAGCCATACAAATTTTAAAGTTGTATGATGAGCTGCTTGATAAAAAACATACTTTAGACATGGAAAATATAGAACTTAAAAATGATCTAAGTACCCGAGAAATCATAGCTTCTTGTTCAAATATTATTGATAAGAGTAAATTGCTAATAGATGAGAAAAATATGGATTTATTAAACAATATCATTGAAAAGTATAAGAGTATCGTGGATGTTGTAGAAATGCAAAATATAAAATACGACAATAAAGCTGAAACAAATGAAAAACTTATTGAAATATTAAGAAAAATATCAGAATCTAGTGAAAAAATTAAAATATTTTTTGAAAAGAGCAAAATTAATGAACTTAATAACCTAACAGAAGAATGTTATCAAAAAGCGATAAAAATAAATTCACAGTATGAAGAAATTTCACATGTATCGAAAAAATTACAACAGCTGTTAATGATAACAACTTGTAACAGCTTAAGTTCAATAAAGAAACATGATACTGAATTCGATTAAATTTAAATGTAAACTATTGTATATACACAAATTTCAAATGTATATATATATCCAGTGCCAGTGCTAGAATTTTAGCTGCCACAAGATTTATTTTTCTGCCCTAGTGATGAAAATCAAAAACGGATTTATTATATGTACTTGCCCTCGGCCTCGCCGTTAAATTTGGTGCTACAGGCAATTGCTTACTTTGTCAAAGCAAAACACTGGCACTGTATATCTTTATATGATATATTAGAATACCAATTATATTAATACACAATTATTATGCATTTAATGTTTTCATTAATTTTAAATCCTGCACCACCTGTACCTATTATAGGAGTTTTAGTAATAGATTTAACTACTAGGCTGACAAAGTACTACCAGTTGGACTTCCACTGAAATAAAAAAATATCATGCATCAACCACTTGTTGATTAGTTTTCTATTTTAAATGGGTCAATAGCAATAATATAAGTACTGCGGTGACTAGGGTACTTCATAGCCAGGTAGTTTTGGAGGCCTTGCATATGTTTAAAAAACAATGAGTGTGTACTTATGTACTCACGTTAGAAGTTATACTTCTTTGGGATGATTGAAAAATAACTACGAATAATCTTAATAACAATAATCTGCCGTTTGCTTTAAATATAATTAAAAATTTAATTTAATTTTAATTAATATAGGCAATACTCTTTACAGTTGTGTTATTTAAGTAAAAATCTTTATTGTCTATGAATGTTAGTGATGTAACGAATGTATGATTTTAAACATTCGCGAATGCGAATATTCGCTGTCGATATTTGCGCGAATGCGAATGCGAATGCGAATATTTGCTGGTCAATATTCGCGAATGCGAATGCGAATGTTGAATTTTGAAAAAAAAAGCTAAAAAAAAAAAAAAAAGGTCTTCTGATGAAAAAGCGATATTTTTATTTGTTAATACACCATATTATATTCGCAAAAATATTCGCAACTGCAGTTGCGAATGCGAATGCGAATACGAATATTTAAAAATGTGCTAATGCGAATGCGAATGCGAATACGAATGTTTGAAAATGTGCGAATATTCGCGAATGCGAATGCGAATATTCGTTACATCACTAATGAATGTTAATACGTCATAATTTTTTTGATATAGGCAATACTCTTTACAGTTGTATTATTTAAGTAAAAATCTTTATTGCTAATTTTGTCAATATGTACATAGGCCATAATTTTTTTGATATAGGCAATACTCTTTACAGTTGTGTTATTTATTCTGTATTTTCAGTCCCGGGCTAGATATTTCACCTCATAAAATTTCGTTACAATTTCGTTATATTACTAATTTCATTTCCGTTACATTACTGATATCATTCTAAAATCAATCAGCTAGGTTTTAATCATTTCATATTCTATTTCATATTTTTCCTGTCCCAATTTATACAAGTGTCCCTAATTTATACATACTAATTTATACACTTTACACGTGCCATCTACTTTTACAGTTTAGAACTATTAAGTATCGATAATACAGAAATTTTATGAAGGTACATACCGTCCATACCGTGCCCAACTTAGTTCACAGTATGGAACACAGAATATGCAGCACAGAATATACTGTATGGAACGTTTATTGTTTATTGTACAGGGCCGGCATCAGTCTAGGCTTTGGTATGTCGTACTAGACACTCGAAAAATGACTTAAGCGAGCATGACCTAAGCTAGCATAACCTAAGCGAGCATGACCTACGCGAGCATAACCTAAGCGAGTATGACCTTAGCGAGCATAACCTAAGCTAGCATAACCTATGCGAGCATGACCTAAGCGAGCATGACCTTAGCGAGCATGACCTAAGCGAGCATAACTTTTCCAATCTCTGGTGGGTAATTCGACATACGCAAATTTTTCGAGTGTCTAGTACGACATACCAAAGCCTAGACTGATGCCGGCCCTGTACAATAAACAATAAACGTTCCATCAGGGGGTCATCCACTAGTGGAAATCACTGTACATTTAGATAGGAATACATGTAGCAATACTTAGGAATAGATGGAAATATAGGAATACCTGGGAATCCCAGGGAATATCGAAGAAATACCTAGGAATACAGTGGGAATACATAGGAATACTCTAGAAATATATACAAGTAATACTGCAATACATAGAAAATTAATGACAATTTAACAGAAGTTAAATTGTGAATTTGGCTTGTTTTATTTTTTTAAACAGGTAGGTATGTTATACAATTGTTTAATAATACATATTACTGCATAGTTAATGATTATCGATTATATTTAAAAAAATTACTACTGACCTACGTTAGTATTGATTTAATTTGTACAAATTAAAATTAAAAATAATTTTTATTTTCCAGAAGAAACATTTAATTTTCAAAGGGATACAAACAAGAAACTCGGACATAATACAACATATACTGTACATGAAACTCTGCTAAAAACTGAAGAAATCATACTTCTACTAAAAGTAGCCAGAATTGATGTTACAGACGATGCAAGATCCTTAGGAATTTTGTTTGAAGAAAACTTGTTTGAATAATGTTTTAAAAATATATATATTAAAAATAGTATAAATGTGAATACAGATGCAGAATGCATTGATGAAGAAAGTAATATCGAAATTGATAATATCAGAAATGATATAATCAATTTTTCTGATTCAGATGTAGATATCGAAGAGAGATCATTGCTGTCTTCACTTAAAGAAGTTAATTTAAAAGATTTTCCATCTACATCTACATCTAATTCCAATTCATATTTGCGTTTAAAGATTAAGAACAAAATAAAAAATACCAAGAAATCGTCCTTGTGCTGGTTTTTCAGCGACAAGGCTCGATTGTCGTGTGACAGAGTTAATATACTTTTTTCCAATGAATTTTGGTGTTTAGACAATAAAGTTGTTATTATTTATTACATTTAACGTCCACTATTATATTACGTTACTATTATAATAATATTATGTAAATATATTTTTTTCATTGATGTGTTAATTTTTTACTAAACATATACAGCACACCTTTACTGATCCCGCTTATCCTATAAGTACTGTGTATTATCTGAAAAGAAATCAAAAACTTAAGCTATTCATCTTTATATAATTTCACTTAAATAAGTGAAATCACTTAATAATTGTTATAGACAGCAAATCTTATTAAAAAATACTTTAGAAATACCCAAAGAAATATTAGGAATAAATTAGAAATATTGATAATAAAATAGAAAAACTGGGAACAAAATACCCAGAGAAATACTAGGAATAAAATAGAAATACTAGGAATAAAATAGAAATATTGGGAATAAAATGGAAATGTTGGCAATATATTAAAACTATTGTAGAAATATAGGAATATTGGAAATAAATGATAATATATTCCCTAAAACTGGGAATCACTGTACAAATTTCGGAGAGTGGATGACCCCCTGCGTTCCATACAGTATATTCTGTGCTGCATATTCTGTGTTCCATACTGTGAACTAAGTTGGGCACGGTATGGACGGTAAGTACCTTCATAAAATTTCTGTATTATCGATACTTAATAGTTCTAAACTGTAAAAGTAGATGGCACGGGTAAAGTGTATAAATCCTAGTATAAATTAGTATGTATAAATTAGGGACACTTGTATAAATTGGGACAGGAAAAATATGAAATAGAATATGAAATGATTAAAACCTAGCTGATTGATTTTAGAATGATAAAGAGATAACCATTATAATTAAACTATTATAACTTTAATTTTATTTATAATATAAAACTAAAAACATCATAATCTTTTATAAGATTTGTAGGCAAAATCTGGCAAAAGTATTTTTATTTTGTCATTGTTGTAAAATTATATAACAGATCGAGATGATACCTATTTTGCAATTACCGTTAGAACAATAGGATATTAGTGTAAAGATGATAGAGAGAGATGCTCTTATGCAGGTATAAGAATGTTAAACACTAGAGAATACAGGTGCGGCTAGAATGCATGCAATAGAAACACGTTAATGAAACAATGATTCATGAGACAATAAACCTAAATATTAATATGTACAAAAAAAAATTGATAATATTCCGTTAAATAAAAGGATATAGAATTTTAAGAGCAATATTATATCTCTTGCTCTTGTTCAATAAGTATTTATAAAAATTGTCCAGCCATTTATTTATTTTATTTGGAATAGATGAGTGAAACTATAAGGGCGAGTATGATTTTTTACAACAGTGGTGTAACCAAGATTTTTTTAGTGGGACCAATTTTTTATGGGGGGAGTGGCGGAGTGGGCATTGACATATAATATAAAAATTTTATTGTATAATCATTTGATCCTTCGCTGGTTGTACAGATTTGAAAAGTTAATATTTATTAGATTATTATAGGTAAAAATCCAAAAATTAGGTGTTCTACTGAATTTTTAGTATTCGACGAAAACTTTTAATTAATTAATTATTTAGTAATAATAAATAAATAAATAAATAAACAGAATTTATTTTTTTGAAGTCGGTTAAAATTATTATTTAATTATTATTAAAATATTTGTTTATATTCTTATTACAAAATATATTTACATTTTGAAGTAAATAAAAATTTCGCCTCAATCCTAAAATGGCAAATTCAATCTGACTTGTAAATTTCCTATGACTCGTGATTATATCCCTCTCACAGCGGTCAATTTGAGATCTTGCGGTTTTCACATTATATTCAGCAGCAATTTAGTCTCGTTTTTGATCAAGGAGAGACAAGTTTACTGTGTCAAACCAAAATTCCCATTCACTTGGCGTATTTTTTCATTAGTTATATCCGCGTAACTAAATCCGCGACACAAAAGAAATTTCTTTTGCAAACAATCAATGTCCACGCGTATTGTTAGAAAAATAAAACAAATTCTTACAACAATAATAGGTTTGTGATTCTTCCAAGACCGTCTTGATCGAAATCTTAAAAATCCAAGGTGGATAGATTTCGTTGTTGCAAAATGAACAGACAATTGTGTTAAAAAGTAACAAGGAAAACATTTTTATTTCATGCTCATTTAACTACGAGGATTTTTTCATATTAAAGTGTTTTGTTTATTTTGTGAGAATGTGGTGGATGGTTTAAGATTTTTGGTGTAATTCAATTTTGGATTTTTTCAAGGTATTCATCAAATAAAGGTAAGACGCTTGTGTTTTCATATTAATCTATAATGTCGAGAGTAAAAACTAAGCTAACGCTATCTGCGAGATGTCAAATCGTTATGAATTTGCTCGGGATTCTATAGAGCAGTGGCAATAAATATATAATGATGAAGACTGTAGATGCTATACATTTTATAAGGTGCAACTGTCACCACTGCTTTTAAATCGCTGATTTCTACTTAACGTACATGCGTCTAAGTCATGCATATAAAGTTAATATGAATGGTATGGTTTAAAAGTTTAAATTATAAACTATACCATTCATAAGATCTGTCAGTAGGTTATCATTTATATTTAATACCTCGTAGATAGTGTTAGTTTAGTTCTGCTCTCGAACAAATTCTTTATAATAACAGACATAATAGTTGCAATTAATGATATATTCATTTATAAATTGTGAAGGTTGTGCCCTCCTCAGTAATTAAATAAAAAAATAAATTTGAAATTGTGACCAAAAAAGGCACTCAGTAATAAAATTTACGCCCCTGGGACCTTCTAAATCTGAGGTATATTGACTTTGCTAATCCAGTCACTGATTGCCAGGCTTGCCTAAATGCCTATACTTACCGAAGTAGATAGGTATACGTTATTTAATGAAAATATATCCTTAAATATTTAATAATTTATTAAATTGGTTATAGCATGAAAGGTATACATAATCATAAATCAATTCTGTATATAAAAATATAAATACTTATTTAGTAAATATGAAAAAATTCTAGAACTGTTTGAAAATAATAAATGCATAGTTTTTTGTAAGAATTAATGATTTACGAATAGTATATATTTACGTATAAAGGAAATGTAAATTTCGTTTCATATTTTATATATTTCCACTTCCATTATTGGTTATTAAAATATCCGTTTTGAGATTCTCAACTAAATTTAAATTAAGTTAAAACTGAGTGGGTTCATATAATGTAAATATGAAAGTTTTTGTTTGCTTGAATGTATTTTTATATACTGTATACTTTTATAAATTAATAAATATTATGTTGCGGAATAAAATAAAATATGAAAACGTCTAAGGCCCGGTATTATAAAGAAATTGTATGCAAGCAAATTTGTTTCCATACAAATTTGCGATTTGTAAACGCTATCTACTAGGAGTCAAATTTTAAAACTACAATCTGTGATTGGTTGTCATTTACATTTGACTCCTAGTAGATAGCGTTTGCAAATCGCAAATTTGCATGGAAACAAATTTGCTTGCATGCAATTTCTTTATAATACCGGGCCTAAAAAAAATAATAGGTAACAATTTAAATAAGTACATATTAAAAGACATAATAAAAAAATATATATTATATCTAAAAATTTTTATAAAGTAAAAACCGTAATATTTGCCTAAATATTTTAATACTTTTTATGTTTAATATTTTTTTTGGGTGGAAAGCAAATTCCTCTTAGCGCTCTCTTAAATATGTCACTAATAGTTTTTTTTATATATATTTTTATATTATGTACCTTTACTTTTTACACAATGAGTAGGAACATTTACTATTGAATTTTAAAATGTCCTTATTTCTCGACATTATTATTGTTTTTCATATATACAGTTATATTTGTATTAACTTATTTAAACATTAAACCCACTCAATATAATATGGATTAAGAGGTTAAAAGAGATATGTTTTTACACCGGTATGAATTACATTTGTATGTAGGTACTTATAATAACATTTATACATCTATAATCTACATCTATTGATTGTAAGTTCATTATCGAAAGATTAGTTGATTTGAAGCACTAGTACGAGTAAAACGAGCGTCTTTTCAAAATTACAATAAATTGTGGTTTTGAAGATATTATGTCAGATATCGTTCTATGTAGGTTTTTTTATCTAAAATTTATTAAAATACAATGCGAAGACCTTTTTTTAGCAATTTTGGAAATTTTTCTTACCTCGGACACGTTTTAAAAACCCTGGACATGCATATTTGAAAAATCCCCCCGGACACCCTTAAAAAGAGGACACTGTCCGGAGAAAAGAGGACGGATGGCAACCCTAGATGTAAATATTGGGAAGTTTAAATAATTTATAAAAACTACTATGTTGATATAAAAATTCGGGTCGAAATATATTTAATTGCACAAGGGCGCCAAAGGAGTTAGACACAAGGCTTGCTTAAACTTATCATTATTATCTATATATTATTATACATAAATATACGGGTATTATCATATGTAGAAATATTGATATCAACAGTTATATTACTTTCAATTGTGTCCTTATTCAAACTGCATTAATTACTATGCTAATTGAATTAAGTCACAACTACTGCGTATCTACCTCAGTCAGTAAAAAGTGTTTTGTTTTCTCATAGATAACTAAAACTGTTGTAACATATTTGAAACACTTCCGCTTCTGTCGCGAATACAAAATTTATAACGAACTTTTACTTCGTTTTTTTTGTTCATTAAATTTTGTCATGAAGACATTTGTGTTTGATTTATACAGGGTGTCCAAGATAAGCGTGCAATGCATGGGGATATCCTAAACGGTAAGAGATACAGATGTGGTTAAATGAGATGAATTATTTATAAGAAACAGGTGAGTATTACAACATCAAAAAATATTAATAATTTTATGTGGTTTAGGCGGTATACCCAAAAAACTGAAAATTCGGAATTTCTTTAAATGGCTATAACTTTTTTGGCAAAGTAGATAGGTACTTTTTGTTTGCGGTTTCTTAAAGCACTTTTTTGAGTAGAATCGTTTGGTGTATTCAGAATTTTTATATCACTATTAGTTTCCGAGTTACAGGCCCTAACTTTAGTTTTTCTTATGGGCCGCCAAGTTGGCTATATCATATTCGAACGTGTTTTTTACTCTACTTTACAATGATATGTCACATGTCATACTTATTATTAAAAAAAGTAAAAACCTTTTTTTTGTAATAGTTTATTGTTTTTAAATATGCATTTGTTATTTTCATTGTTGTTATTGCGATTTTTGTTTAACAATTTTTGTTTTTCATGGCTTACTTAAATGTTTGTAATAAAATAATTTATAAATATCACCAATATTTAGTACTTCGACTTATTTTCTATAATAAGTATGTTATGTGACATATCGTTGTAAAGTAGAGTAAAAAACACGTTCGAATATGATATAGCCAACTTGGCGGCCCATTAGAAAAACTAAAGTTAGGGCCTGTAACTCGGAAACTAAAAGTGATATAAAAATTCTGAATACACCAAACGATTTTACTCAAAAAAGTGCTTTAAGAAACCGCAAACAAAAAGTACCTATCTACTTTGCCAAAAAAGTTATAGTCATTTAAAGAAATTCCGAATTTTCAGTTTTTTGAGTATACCGCCTGAACCACATAAAATTATTAATATTTTTTGATGTTGTAATACTCACCCCTTTCTTACAAATAATTCATCTCATTTAACCACACCTGTATCTCTTACCGTTTAGGTTATCCCCATGCATTGCACGCTTATCTTGGACACCCTGTATAGTTTACCTAGTGTTTATTAATAATTTAAAATTTGTTTTTTATCGTTTCATCTACGCCATTACCTATATATGTACAATGTACATAGTACCTAGGTCATAATTAATATCATTACAGTTTAAAAACAAGAAGGACAAAACAGCATCTACGGTGTTTCTTTTTGACAAAATAGCAACAATACTTTTCGCATGAAGCATATGTACAATAAAGAGGTTAAACTTGAGTGGAAGGGGTAGGGCAAAAAACGGAACCTAGAGGAAGCGGTCCGCATTTTTCGATATTCTGCACAGAAGTAAGAAATTTACTTTGTACGCAGCATGAAAAAGGAAGACGTATTCCCGCGCGGCCATTGATTGGTCAAATATTATGAAGCGGGGTACGCACACAACTACTGCGTACTGACTCGAACACGAGAGACTATCTGGTTCGGGGGTTATATTTTGACTCAACAAATTGTATTACAGAGGTACATAGTTCACACTCCTTAATGTATGCTTTATGACTTAAAAAAACCGTGTTGCTGTTTTTTTTTGGTCTAAACATGGCATTAGAAAGACTTAATTTTTGCCTTTGATATTAAAATAACAGTCTTTTGTTTAAAGAAATAAACTAATAAAAAACAAATACTTGTTTAAGAAAGACACTTAGATTTCTCAGACATTTTTTGTTTTTGCCTTCCATCTTCGATGATTTAGGAGTAACTCTTATGTCCGGTATTATAAAAGAGCTAACAAATTTGCAAGCTGGCAAGCACTCTTAAATGGGGTAGCAAACTTATATGAAACTTCTCTTGAAGTTTTTGACAGATAGTTTCATACATAGGAAGTAAAAAAAAGGTTTGTAAATTATATTTGCTAAAGAGTATTTACTAATCTTTCGTAAAATGGTAAAAATTTACTGCGCATGAAACTATATGTTAAAAACTGAAAGAGAACTTCTTACTTGAAAAACGGAGAAACTGTGGTTTCTTAGTCACTTAAACTAAAAATACACCTTAACCACAAAATTTATGTCACTCGACACGTGTTTCGACTTCACAAGAAGTCCTCATCAGGAGCCTAACGATTCCAGACTATCTGGAATCGTTAGGCTCCTGATGAGGACTTCTTGTGAAGTCGAAACACGTGTCGAGTGACATAAATTTTGTGGTTAAGGTGTATTTTTAGTTTAAGTGAAAGAGAACTATCATATAAGTTTGATATCTCATTTGAGGGTGCTAGCAAGCTTGCAAATTTGTTAGGTCCTTTATAATACCGGACGTTAATTTTATATAGTATTTATGTACATAACTATTTGTTATAGTTATGTACATAAATGAATCACTCAGTCCTTACTTCTGACTAAATTGAATATACGTACTACATAATCATTAAATTAGTAAGTATTTGGCATATAAAGAAATAGCGTTAACTTCTGAACTACGCATACAAATTTTAAGCGAGTAATTTATAATAACAAGAAATACATATGTATTTGTATATTAGGTATGTATTAATCTATATATTATACAAAATATATATATTTTTTAAACTTGTGTTTGTACCGTGCAAAAATAACAGTTATTAATTAAATTTTAAAATATTACATGGAACCTCCGTTATTCGTTCAAATTTATTATTATTCAGTCTGTAGATGCGTAATTTGTGTAAATTATGGTCATAAAAAAGCTGAGGTATTTGAAAATATATATTATCAATTTTTATAAACTCGCAGTTCATTTTTAAAGATTATTGACCGTTTATTTATTATTTAAAAAAATAATCATATTAAAGACGTTATAAGTTGCTTGCTTTTAATAAAATCCCTTTATTTTTATTTATTTTTTCAATATTTAATTTTTTGGATTGATAGAGAGAAAGAGAGACCAAATGTTTGGTTTGCCTTGGGTCCCTTAGACTCTTAGACCATATTCTATCTCATTAAATTACATCTTTTGAAAACGTTAACAATATGAGCATTATTTCGTGACCCAAAGTGTGCGTGAACCATATACAATGTGCGAAATAGTGAAAGAAAACAGAAATTATAACTGCAGGCTTTCTAAGTTCACAACAAATGCCCGCGCGATGCATGTATGATTTTCACGGTACAGATATCTTCATATTTGTTATAATTGCTTGATGATGAACACGGCCACAACGGTTATTATCGTTTACTAACACGTGTTTATGTGCATGTGGTGTGTGTGTATGTGTGTATGAGAAAACATTTAATTAAAGAGTATTTGTTCGAATGCAATTGAAATTCTTGTTTATATCATGCCGTGAAATTTTCGATTGTAACCTGGATTTTATATATTGAATGAAAAAATGCAATAAATATTACATTATTATTTGTAAATTTTCAATGTTATTACCCCACTTGTTATAATTTGTAACCATACGTAATTTTTTTGGATGTTGATACGCATATATAAATTCTTAATGACTAAATAAGTGTGTTCTTGGTTATATAATAAGCCTAAAAAGGTAATTTTATGATTTCTTTGATAAGAAGACCTAAAAACTGGATATTTTTAGCATTTATTTATTTATTCAAATAAAGTTTTAAAAACATAATATTTGAGAAACACAGCACTTATTCTTCCTACATTGGATTCTCCAGCGCAGGGCCGTAACTAGAAGACGGAGGCCCCGGGGCAGAGTGTGTGTGAGGGGGCCCTTGCTGTATGCAAATTGAAAACTGAAGATCTTTTTTTTTTGTTACCTCAGTATTTTAAAGTGCTATTAATTTTAATGACTTTTTTTACACCAAACTATTTTTGCATCTTATTAATTGTAACCTTTTTTACGCTGCTATGGGGGCCCCCTATGCTCGGGGGTCCCAAGGCATTGCCTCGGTGGTAGTTACGGAGCTGCTCCAGATAATGAATAAAAACTAGTTTTGAGCATAATTGTTGAGAGACTGTAGCTCACCCACGAAAAATTTCAGAATAAGTACATGTCCATATAAAGTTCTTGTGCCTGAAATAATATCTTCGATTCTCAGTTAAATATTTTACATTGTACCTAATAGTATACATATTTTTAGGCAAAATCTACTGGTGCAGTTCAAATGCGTGTATACACGCATATGAACTGCATACTTTCAGCTTAAAAATGCTTACAATTAGATTTGATTTCCGATTTTTTTCAAAGGATTATTTGATAAATATTATTATATCTAAGCATAAAAATTATGTATTAAATTGAAATACTTACATTAAAAAAATAATCAAAATTATTGTAGAGTAATTACGGTAAAAATTATCGTATATTGCTAAAAAAAGCATTTTGAAGTTTGTAATCTTTACTTTTCAATGCAATTCACGATTTAATTTTTTATTCATTTTTAACAAATTTTTACTACCATGAACCTTGATAAATGCAAAAAAATTTTTTAATGCTTTGGAAAATGAATTTAATTTCAATTTGCAAAAATCTCTGAAAAGTGCATACACATAGATTTTAATCTTATAAATGTTTTTGTGTTTTAATTTATGTATCTACTAGCGGCATCCCGCGGCTTTGCTCGCGTAAATTTCGAGGGGATGACATTAAATTTTGTATATTGTTTTTTATTCATTACCTATACAAAATCATAAACATCTCGGATCTTAGTTAAAAATAGCAAAAACCCAACCCCTGTCTACTCCCGACCATTAGAGGTTGAATATCGAATTTGTTTTATTGCAAATTATTTTTCCTGCTATGCAGATAAACATATCAAAAACTCACAACCTGTCTACTCCCGCCATTATGAGTGGAATGTCGAAATTTTTACTTTAATATATGACTATTTTGCCCGAATTTACCTTTATAACATAAGCAGGTATACAGATAAACATATCTACTAAAACCATCCCCGTCCCCATCCAATGCTATTAGGGGTTGAATGTCGAGCTTTCGTTTTTAATTGAATATTAATATGTCCAAATTTACCTTAAAATCATAAACAGTTATGAATATATAAATATACCAAAATTTCACCCCCCCCCATTCTCATAGGGGTTGAATTTTCGTAAATGCTATCTGTCTTGTAGAGTACCTACATACTTATGCCGTGTTTCATTCGGTGAATACAAAAAAAATATCTTACAAATTTTTCCACCCCCCTAACACCTTAGGGGTTAAATTTTTAAAAGTGCTGAAATAACTGTTTCATAATTTATATTGTAGAGTATTTATGATAAGTTTCAGTTAAATACGAACAAAAAAAATATTTTTTATACAAACTTTGACACCCCGTTTTAACCCCGTAGGGGTTGAATTACGAAAAATCCTTTCTTAGTGGGTGCTTACATCATAAAAGGAAGGCACCTACGAAATTTCACGTTTCTAGGTCCAGGGGTTTGGGCTGTACGTTGATATATGAGTGAGTGAGTGAGTGAGTGAGTGGTTAAGGACAAACTCTTTTATAGATATAGATTATTTTCATATGACCCTCCTTTTTCAAGACTATTTTGACGATTGTATGTAGTGAAACAAAATGGGACACGTTGAGAAAACTAACTTTTTAAAATAAATAAAAACAACTACTTTACCCAATCTACAATTGCAAAGTCGGCGTCTCTAATCTCATATAATTACTCAATACATATGTAAATAATTTACCATATCTGCATACATCTATTACATTGTTATATTATAAATTACGACAGTTCGAGATTGATCTTGACTAACATTCAGTGAACTGGCCAGTCGATTACTTAAGATATTTTTCTCCAAGACAGTTTTCATTCACCTTGATAACGGAAAATGACGCATAACGTTGAGGTCAGTGACTCGCTATTTATTAGTTTGGTATCACTGCCTTGTCATCTTTGAAAATACCTGCGCTCAAGAGAGAGGCTTGAAAATTGAAGATGTAAATAAAATTAATGTATGTATTATACTATGGATAGTGTCTTCTAAAGTATCGCCAAGTTATGTATCTATTTATTTTACTGTAGAAAGCTTTATAATTTAAATTCTTACCGTTTACATGTACTTAATTAATTATTATTTATAATTGTAAAATGCGCTATTAGAATTTATTGATATCGTGGAATAATTCATTAGAATATTTTAATTTTATTAATGATATTTATTGAACGCACATTATTGGATATTTTATTTTATAGTCATACTAATAAAATGTAAACAATATACCTACTTTCTTAAACGAGTAGGTAATTTATAAATCTAATAAATTTTATATTAGATTTTCTGATTTGAAGCTAGAGTAAAATAGTAACTTTAATAGTATTTGTTACGTAGGTAGTTGTTTTGTTAATGAAACATACTAATACGTATATGTTAATATATCAAATTATTTGTAATCACATTGAATTTATCTTCTATGTTCCGAAGAAAATGGAAGTATAGTTTAGTATAGTGTAAATTGTGTTATAGATAAAGTAAGGTTCTGATTATACTATGATATATATGTACACTCAGCACTCTGCTATACGACAGCATCGGTAATTCAAAAATTCCACTACACGACGGCTAGAGGGGCACCCACCAGGCGCTATGCGAACTACCCCGACGTCGGCTATGGAGCTGCTGCTCGGCCTTGTGCCTCTACACTTGGTGATAGAGGCCGAGGCCCAGGCGGCGGCATACAGGCTAATGCGTACGGGGCACTGGAAACCCACTCAGGAAAATACGGGACATACCAAAGTTGCCTCGAGACTGAGGTCGACCATTCCCATTTCCCAAATGGGAAGTGACGGTATGATCTCCTATTTTTCCTTTAGTAAACCCTACAAAGTGTATATCCCAGAAAGGGAAGAATGGCGCTCCAACGACCGCTCCTTCCTAAAACCCCATGGCCTCGTCTGGTATACAGATGGGTCGCGGAACAGGGAAGGTACTGGAGCTGGAGTGTACGGAGAAAAACCCAGGGTCAAACTCAAATTTGCCCTGGGTAAATATCCCACAGTCTTCCAGGCAGAAATCTATGCGATAATGGCCTGCGTAGAAGAAAACCTCAAACGAGGATACAAAAGTAGACATATCTACATTTGTTCCGACAGCCAAGCTGCCATAATGGCCCTACTCTCTCACAAGATAGGGTCACGATTGGTCGAGGAATGTCGACAAAAACTCACTAAACTCTCAGCTGAGAACTATGTGAAGATCCTATGGGTTCCAGGCCATAGTGGAATCAAGGGAAATGAAGAAGCTGACGCTCTAGCGGTAGCTGGAGCGTGCGAACCTTTAACAGGTCCAGAACCAGCCTTCGGAATATCCCCAAAAAACGTGAGGCACGAGATCTGGAACTGCGCCATTGAGCGGTTCCAACAATCTTGGACCTCTAGACAAAGACCTAGACAAGCAAGATCCTTCATTAAGGACTACTCGCCTAAGACAACAGAATATCTTCTGAACTTAAGCAGAAGACAACTCAGAATCGTAACGGGCCTCCTAACAGGCCACGGGTACATGAACAGTCATCTCCACACTATAGGCATAGCGCCTAACCCACAGTGCAGGAAATGCCACACAGAGGAAGAAACCTCAGAACACATCCTATGTGACTGCATAGCACTTGCAGCACTAAGGAGCAAATACCTTGGCTCCCCTTTTCTCGAGTCAAAAGATATTCAGGACATGTCGAGGAAAAGGATCCTATGCTTCGCTGAAGCAACGGACCTTTTCAACGAGTCTTAGAAACCCAGGGGAGCACAATGGGCCCTAGTGGCCTAAGTGCCGGAGCCTCGGCTCCACCCCTCTTACGAAATTCATTCATTCATACTTTCTTAAACGAGTAGGTAATTTATAAATCTAATAAATTTTATATTAGATTTTCTGATTTGAAGCTAGAGTAAAATAGTAACTTTAATAGTATTTGTTACGTAGGTAGTTGTTTTGTTAATGAAACATACTAATACGTATATGTTAATATATCAAATTATTTGTAATCACATTGAATTTATCTTCTATGTTCCGAAGAAAATGGAAGTATAGTTTAGTATAGTGTAAATTGTGTTATAGATAAAGTAAGGTTCTGATTATACTATGATATATATGTACACTCAGCACTCTGCTATACGACAGCATCGGTAATTCAAAAATTCCACTACACGACGGCTAGAGGGGCACCCACCACCGTGCCGACTTTAACGTTAATTGGTGAATTTAAACGCGCAGAAATATAGCAGTTACGGTGGTATTATGGTGGGGATGGGGGAAGGTCGATGGTTAGAACTATCAGCACATCGTGGGACGGAGCGGTCGTGCAGTAGATGGTCGTATAGTAGAGTGCTGAGTCTATCTGCAAATTAAGAGAAAAGTAAGTTTCTGTATAACAGTTTTTGCGTATGTCTCCGACTAATTTTTTTCGTTTATGATAACATCTGTAAAAATGCATCTATTAATTTTTTTTTGCAAAATTTTTTATCGCAGTGAGGTCTTTAAAACTTAATACCTATTTATTTTGGATCAACGGTTTTAGGAAAATATTTTTTTTAAGATTTAACGTTATCTAGTATAACAGTTTTCTGATAAATTCCACTGAAAATGTTTTTATTAAAAATGATATATACCATCCCCTCGGTCTAGAGTCTAGAGTTTAGAGAATTCTGATTGTTGTTCGAAAATACTATACGCTAATGTTTTTAGGCTGAACAATAGGAACGATATATTCATGATTTATTTTCTATTTCTCTCGACCCATATAATTAAAATAATGATTTTATACACTGCAACAGCAAAGTTGCAACAAATACGTATTGAAATCTCTATGTAAAATACTTTCAAAGAGCCCTGAAGACACTTTTCATTTACAACAACCACAAAATTGACTCGCGGGTAAATTTTGAATTTATTTAAATATTTCAGTAGGTTACTCGCAACAGTATGTGTGCATGTATGCAAATATAACTGGTGCATATAAAAGTCTTCGGCTGTATCGTAGCACTTTCCCACGGCTCAAAGAAACCGAAATAACCTGCATGATGCGGTACAAACGCACACAAACTTACAAACACACACACACATACAGAGATTCACACAAGACTTTACATAACCCGGCAGTGCAAAATGCCGTTAAGTTTTGTATGAATGTAGAAATGTTGACGCAAATAAATAAACTTGCACGTAATATTTATGTAATTTATCTAGTTTTTGTTTCCTATGTTCGTGTCATTTTTTTGACATTCAATGATATTTTATAATAAAATAATTGGTAATTTATGGTTATGTATGATTTATTTTCATGTAAATCGTGGCCATTTGAAGATTTTTAGATGTAGTCGAAGAAATGAAATGAAATAACCGTAACCTTTGCAAAGAAAAGAAGGAAATATTAATTCTCTTACGTGTATTAGAATTAGAGTCTAGAGAAGGTGCAGTCAAAGGCCAACTTGCGTGTCTCATCCCGTTTTAATAAATAATATATCCCGCGAGTATATTTTCATTGTCATAAAGAGCAAAATATTGTTTAAATCTAAAGTTCTGGTCAAATGGCATAATCATTTGGAAATAAACTAAAATTTTAGTTTGATAGTAGGTAATTTTTTTTCATTTATGCCAAAAGTGAAATTTACGATGTACCTACCCTTATATCGTGTTTAGACTAAAAAGAAAAAACAGCAACACGGTGTATTTTAAATACTTCGGATTTAAAAATGTACCTATGTATAGGGTTTGTCGCTATTTTATAAAAAAAATACCGTTGTTTTTTTGGTTTTAAAATAGTAAGTATTAAACCCAGTGCCGGATTTACCCTATGTGATACTCTAAGCACTAATCATGTAAATACCCCATTTTTGTAATTTTGACGACCTTTTTTTTAGTCGTCGCCAAAATTCTGATGACTTTTTTTTAGTCATCACCAAAATTTTCATTCACATTTCTCACAATTAACTTCTATTTTACGCTCATGCCTCCACAAATCACTTTTATGGTGCCCCCAAAAAGCGGGTGCCCTAAGCATTTGCTTCTTTTGCTTATTGGTAAATCCGGCACTGATTAAACCTTAGGCAAGTGCCTAGGATTCTGAACTAATCGCAGTTTTAAAATTTTGTTTTAAAACGGGACCAAAATTATTTTCTTCCTAAATGAACTCTCACTCGTCATATCGCGCCACTGATCCTTAGCATTTATTGAAATATTCAATACAAATAAAATTGTTATATCTACCTAATAAAATCCTTTTAAATATTAACGTTATGGACAATTATTACCTTTTATATTTTTATATTTTCACAAATCTCACATTTTTAATATATAGCTACGATTGCCTTTAGTTCACACAGTCAAACACACACGAAATATACACATATGTATAAAATGTATGTACAATATACGCACATGCACATATACATACATATACAATGCATATGTATGTATTGATGAGAAACTAAACCCCAACACAATGTATCAATGGAGTAACATTTTACAAATACAGCGTAATTATTACATTGTGTGTATTTGAGTGTGTGTGTGTGTGTGTGTGTGTGTGTGTGTGTGTGTGTGTGTGTGTGTATGTATGTGTTTGTGTTACAGATAGATAAATGTACAGCTAATTTCTATGAATCGATGTAGTAACTTGTGAACTACAAGTCATACAAACAATAAGTGATTGTTAAAAAGGGCTGCACAATATTCATTCAAGTATGCTGTTAAATTTGACAACATTTTGAGTTTTACTGTACATTACATCAGTAAAAAAGAAATACATTAAATGTTAAAAACAATATAAGCAGATGGTTGTATTTTATCTATTAAATCTAGTGACTTCAACGATTGATTAAGATACAAACTTTGAACTCGAATATGAATTAATTTACCTCAAATTACAGCAAAAGAGAGTGTGCTTAAAAGAAGAGAAATAACAAGTCCAATAAATTATATTCTATTAACTGACAACATTATCATATTATAAAATAAGAAACACATATTTTCGCGCGAAGAGATAAAAGCGGCGATAGTTTCGCTTCTGTATCCAGACTGCGCTAATACGATCCAAACAGTTTTTTTTCTTTCGTAATTTATGTTTACATTTACATTTCGCTATTAACATAACAGTATTATAAAATTGAAATGAGTCGCTTTTCTCATCTAAGGTTAATTTTTATGGAAGGTTAAGTGTATTCTTGAAATTAATTACAACAGAAAAAGATAAAAAAACAAGAGAAATCAGCCATAATCGTATTGTAACTGTTTTGAATTCCTGTGTACAATTAAATGTAACGTTTGATGAACCAAGAATTGAGTTTCTATCAATGATTTCACAATTAAATTGGTATGTCACATTTAATTATATTTATTATTTCCTCGGGTTATATTTATTTAATTTTGTCGCCAGTTGCAGACGATGGTAAAATCTAATTTATAAACAGAAATCTGTTAAAAGTACTTATTGCGGTGGTTCTTAATCTATGGCACATGAAATTATAAAATACAAATATGTTATTTTCTTCTGATTGGAAACTGCAACATCGTGTTCTTTTATATATATTTTTTTTAAATTTTTCTTTCTTGGCCTTAAGATTTCTATACAGCCAGTTAACGAGTACACCCTGCACCTGACGTGGATTACTGTTAGGACAGGAGTTGCCCTGGGGCGATCAAGGCAGGATACACTCACGAGGCCCAGGAAAAATGGGTTAATTCCTGAGGGTCAAAACATTAGGGTCTAAAATTTACTTATTCTATACCTCCTCATGGGTACCTCCGTTTGATGCTCGGAGTGGCAGGAATTTCTTCCTGTCCCTCCTTGCCTCTTGGATGTACTCATGTGAAGGTATTACATGTGGGTCCCTGGCTGTATTACAATTTTATTTTTGTTTTATCAATAAATTTTTGTAGGGCTTGGAATATTTCTAAATTTTTTTCTGCCAATAGTGAAGTAAGATTGTATGGAGTTTTTTTTTTAAATTTAATAACTCCTCCTCGAGTTCATTTGTTTCATTGCTGTATTTTTTGCATGACATAAATAAGTGGTTTAAATCTCCTATGGATTCATTGTCGCAGTCGCAAATGTCTGAATCCCTCTTTTTTATTTTGTGTAAATATTGTGGGCTAATTGCATGATTAAATTTGATTTTTTATATCTTTATTACTGAAGATAATTTTTAACCGGATTTGCAATAGGTCCAGTAGGACGGCATGTTTCAAGAAGCGGCAAAATTTCAATTTCATTTATGAATTCGTTCCTGCCAATATCTTCAATATACTGCTACTTTGAGCACAGGTGTATCACCTTTTTTCCGTCGTCGTATCGGTTTTGATGCCTTTTATAGCTCTTCCACATCATTTTGACGTCTCCTTGACTTTGCGAGGACCGGAATCGCAAAAAACCGATATAACAAAATTATTTGTCGATCTCAACTTTTTAATATTTTGTTACTAAACAAAATAACAATACTAATTTTACATCACGAATTATTAAGATTAAATTAATATATTCCTATAACTTATTAACGGAAAATGCATTTTAATATAATATATGTACATTTTTAAAACAGATAATTATTGTAAATGAAATGAGACTTTGCAGACTAATTAAGTCCTGTGTTTTATAATTAAAGTTTCTTTTATGATCAACATATTAAGATAGGCAAGGCTTTTGTTTGTATCTAAACGAATAATAATGTTTATTCTTTTAAACTACAATTAAAAAGATAAATCCGCAGGTTATGTGTTAATTATTATGTTATGAAAACCATTCTCACAAATATTAAGAAAAAAACAATTTATGCAAAAACAACAATGCTGATTTTGTTGTGGATTAACAGTGCAAAAAAGAATACATTAAAATATATGCTTATTTCTTAATATTGTAATTACTAATTAAAATGATTAATTAATTATCGGAATTTATTATTATGGTTCAGTTTTAAAAAAATTTCATATATTTAATACTATTTGCCAACTATTACTTAATCTGGATTTCTAAAATGAAACAAAGAATCGTGTTCAACTTATAGTAGTAACTCGTATGAACTTTTTTTTATCATTTATTTTGATTACAAAATTATTAAAACGTGGCTACTTAATTAAAATGATAAATTTTACAGAGTAACTTAAAAGACTTGAATATAAAATTTCCTATTGTACATATATCACACACATCATAAAATTTATTAACTACTATTTATCATAAACATATAATAAATTACTAAAAACAAATTTAGTCTGCATTAGGTGTAGTCATAATTCATGTGTATACACTAGAGATCATTTTTTAATAAACGTATTTCGCAACATATCTAGTATTAAACTAAACAAATGTACTGTATAACATTCCTGCATAAAATCTGTACCTCTAATCTCTGATAATGAGAATAAATTACCATTACAAACATGACGTTACATGTACAGCTAAGATAATCTGTTTTCTATCACAGCAACATTATACAGACGATTTTTTTACTAATTTTTCGTGAGAAAAATGTATAATTTTTTTATATTTTTTGCGTAGGTATTTGCTTTAAATGTTATTTTGATATTCAGCATTTATGTAGAAACCCAAATTAATAAGTAAACGGGAAAATTATGAATTAATTAATTTTTTTAAGTACTGAAAAGCAGTGGGAGCTTTTGGGCAGTTCCCCTTTCGAATAGCAAATATTAATAAAATAAATTATTAGTGTAAACATCTCGGTGTTCTCTAAATTAGAATAGTCTTCTTAAGCCTTGGCATCTTAGGACGACGCGCCGCCCGTGCCGCCCGCGCCGCCCGCCAGACACGCAATACAGTTTGTGTTTTTTTAACCTTGAAAATAATATCGTTTGAATTTATAAAGAACGTGCCGACTGATCTCTCTCTCTCTCTCTCTCTCTCTCTCTCTCTCTCTCTCTCTCTCTCTCTCTCTCTCTCTCTCTCTCTCTCTCTCTCTCTCTCTCTCTCTCTCTCTCTCTCTCTCTCTCTCTCTCTCTCTCTCTCTCTCTCCCCCTCTCCGTGCGCTCTTTTCTGGCGCGCGTATGTTTGTGTGTGTGTGTGTGTGTGTGTGTATAATAGTTAATAATGTACAAATTTGGATTTTATGAAATTTCTTGCACTCGTCAACCTGTCGTAATTATTTAATACACAATTTCAATTATGTATACATCATTTTAGATTAGCAATACCTGTATGACAATACAATTATTCATAGGTATATATAATATTTTACATACTTACTCAATTTTATTAGAAAAGGGCAATTGTACACAACAAATACATTTCTTAGCTTATTATCTATACTATTTAATAGAAATTACTTTGATTGTTATATACACTATTTTACTTAAAAAGATATTAATTTAAAATTTTTTACATACCTAATAATATTAATTATAAGTCAGAAATGGACATTAATAATTTTATATGTGTGTGTATAATATAATAATAATGCACTTTGTTCTGGTGGCAATTTACAGTTTGCATAGAATGCGTCCAAATACAGAAAATAAGAAAATATACAAAAAAAAAAAATAATAATATAATATAATGTACACAAATACCGAACTTGATACGATATTTTAAAAATTGGTATAATTGTGTTGTGAATATCACATTGTTAAAAATCACACGGGCAACCTTTATACCCCCCCCCCCCCACTGCAGTTAAAATTTTAGTGGAAACCACAAGTTTTATGTAAAATAATATTTAACATTACAAATTATCATTAATAGAATAATTGTTAAGAAATAAAACAGATTTATTCGAAATAAAACTACATATATGTAAAAATGTTCTTTAAAATCCAAACTAATAAATGAAAATTGCAGTTTTATTAATAAAATATGTATATACATATATTGAAATTGTGTATGAAATAATTACGACAGGTTGACGAGTGCAAGAAATTTCATAAAATCCAAATTTGTACATTATTAACTATTATACACACACACACACACACACACAAACATACGCGCGCCAGAAAAGAGCGCACGGAGAGAGAGAGAGAGAGAGACACACACACGCACACACACACATCAGTCGGCACGTTCTTTATAAATTCAAACGATATTATTTTCAAGGTTAAAAAAACACAAACTCTATTGCGTGTCTGGCGGGCGGCACGGGCGGCGCGTCGTCCTAAGATGCCAAGGCTTTATATTGCGTTATCGAGCAACTGAACATTTTTTTTATCTTTGTCCCCCGTCTCCACTCTTTGAATCCGATATTAATATATAAATCAAAAATAGTTCGGAGAGATTCGCCCGGCTGGAGGTTTTATTGTATAAAATATAAAATTTATTTGGTTTATTATTTTTTTTTGGAAAAAAAATGTTAACCAATTAATTTTAATAATAAGTCGCGTTGATTTTTCAATGGTTCTTACATGACTTAATTTATAGGTATTGTTATTTTACTTTCATAATATATCGTTTACTTCGTACAGTTTGCGTGTATGTGCGTTAATTTTTTAAATGTTCGTTTTGTATTAATAAATATATTATATAGGTGAATAATGTTAATTTAATTTATCTAATAAACACGAAAAAGCTTGCAATGGATATACGTAGGTATATAAATAATATATATGTAGATACTAGTGCATTAACAGTAAGATGTCAAGGTGTTTTAGGTATTATTAACAATATTTCTTGACCATGAAAACGCATGTGAAAATTTATTTATTTCTGTATTTTTTTAAATTTCTTTATATTTAAAATAAGTAATATTTCAAAAAATAAAAGTAGCATTAAAGTTGGTATAACTAAATAAGTAATTGTAGTAGGTAATACAGATGCAGGATATGTGAAAAGGAGACGTTTACGACTCAGGAGTCAATGGTTCGATCCCCGGGTTTATTTGTCACAGAATCAATACATCTATATGTGTGAAAACACTTTATAAACATGCTGTATAAAGTGCGTTATCATAAAGCACTTTCTAATTCATTCTTTTAAAAGATGATGGTACTGAATTGCGACATACTGTATATATATATTGCGTTAGCAAAAAACAATATGATATATTGATCAGTAGCGTATCGGTCAAATTGATCAGAAATTTGATATCTGTATGGTAGTATGTACTGTATACATTATAGCTATTACTATAATGTCAGGATTTACGTATTAATTAATCATAATCACACAATTGCTCTTCATGTGAAATGTGTAGGTGTATATTTAATACAAATATTTAAAATGATTACTTTTTCAGAAAATATTTATAAGATGAATTATTATTATAAAGTCTTTTAATTTATCATTTTGTTTGTTAAAAAATTCTAAAACTTTTAATTTCTATTTGAAAGTTGACAAGAATGTAGTAATATTTAAATAATCTTATTTGTTATTTTAAAAGTGATAAAATAACTTTCCTGGTACGTAGCCAGTTTTTAATCTTAGTGGGCACCAATAAGTACATTATTTATTAATTAATTTGTTTTTTTTACTGATTCTAAAATCACTGTCAGTTGTTTTTAAATATACCTACACAAAATACATTTTTTACTCAAAATTTTTTGTTGTGAGACTAATTTTTTTGAGGTGGGTAAAAGTAATGTATCTAATAACCAAAATGAGATTTTAGAGATATAGGGTAAAACCAGGATAGATGCCCCACTTTTTGAAAAGTCCTCCTCATTTTAAAATTATTAATTTACCATGAATAATTCCTATGAATATAGCTACTTTAGTCTTTTATATTACATTATAACTTGTTCTTGTTGACCTAACAATAACTGATTTTGCAGAAATTGAGTTTTTGCAGAAGCATTTTTTTGAGGATAGATGCCTACCTACAGGATAGATGCCCCATCATGAAATTGCTAAGAAGGATAGATGCCTCTAGTGTAGGATAGGTTGAGTTAGGTTAGTTTCAATCCTGCACTTGACATAAAAAAAACCTTTTGTAACATCAAAAATTTTACACTGATGTAAAATAACATTTGCTTTCTATTTACTTATTTTTATTGATTTTAAAATGATTGTTGTAAAAAAAAGTAAGATCGCTAACAATAACATTAAATTTGACAACAATAACATTAAACATACCTATACCGCCCAAAAGTTTTATAGCGTAAATATCATATGAAAGTACACGGGTATCTATCCATAAAGCAACGTATAAACATTTATCCATTAAATTATCACAACGGTTAAGACGTACTATAATACAACATAATATTTTCGATAAGTAGGGTTAACAGCTAGATTCGCGGGTTTCAAATGTCAAAAATTTTAGGTTAGGTAAACATATGAATAACAGCGAATGTTTTGGCTTTACCGATAAGTACCTAATAAAATACTTTTTTAATACACGCTAGGCACTAACAGGATATATGTAGATGCCCCGTAGAACATTAAAATCTGTCAATATGAAACAACTAAAAGAAAAATATAACATTTCAAAATAAGTCATATGTATGTATGGGGATAGATGCCCCAGGGCATCTATACCGCGAAAAATCGGGGCGACTATCCTTTTTGATATGGATGTATGTTTTTTATTTTTTAACGAAAATAAATACAAAAGAGCGATTATTAACATCTAGGTGTGTACTTAATGAACCAGTGTATTGATATAATAAAAATAGAACGGAATTTATTACTACTTATAAAGATATGTAACAGTAAATACTTACCTCTCAAACTTTGAAGCACTTGTCGCATTCGTTGCGGAAATAGTTAACCGTACAAGTGAGACGTTTTTGTTTCGCACAACGGTTTGTGAAGGAATAAGGTATGTGACACTGACGCTTCTTATTTAAACTATTAATTCGATGTTTCGACTTTAAGGGGCTTGGTTCTCGAAAACGAGGCACCTATCCCACTGCGGCATCTATCCTGGTTTTACCCTACCTAATAGGCGTTCGTTGGCAATTGGTTTTTATGAAAGTTGAAAATGAATAAAACTAAAGCATTATATTCAAATTTCAGGCAAAAAATACCAAATTTTTGGATGAAATTCAATTGTGACGAACAGCAAGGTTCCACTATAATTCCCAATTTTAACAAAATTGGTACCTGTATTGTAAAATCGAAATGAGCCGATCAGAACCCAAAATTTGCTATTTAACAGATATGTACCAAGCTGTTAGCACAAACAAACTGGGAACATATATGTATAGTGTATATAGATAAAAGATATTAGGTATAAATGTAACATATGTATATAAAATGAGGCTCGTTATCATTTTTTATAAAATAAAAAAAATTATCTAATAAAATTTTTGAACCCATACACATTTTTTTATAAAAATACCTGCCAGGAGAGTATTATAAACCCTCCTAAATCTCTTTTATTTTACTATTTTCTCAATGATGCATGTTGAGTTTCAATTTTTCTCTTTTATACATAGGTATATAAGTTATTTCAACTGTAAATATTGGCTAGATCAGTTTACAAATTCCGGCCCTGTCCACAATTTCACATATATACCCGCAGTCCGCATTTTCGATGATGTGCATTTAATATGCATTCAACATTGACTGATATTTATGAAACTTTCTACGCGGGCATTCCGTGCGTCTATTATTCGCGTGATTAATGCTCATACGACATCTGCCGCCGAGAATTTCGTTTTCGCCCGCGATTATGGATTCGTTTTTGACCTTGGTATGAAAGTTTTTGTATTTTTAAAACTCTCATCGTTATTGATATCGCTTTAATTAGGTCAAATAACGAGATTAATGTGTAACTAATGACCTCGGACGTTAATTTTTTCAAATTCCATAAACGGAACTTGCTTTATGTATAAAATATACATTGGTGCGATTATTGCAAATTATAATAATTGCGGACTTGATAACAGCAATTTAGTAAATCTTATCTAAAAGTTATTTTGTTGCGGTAAATTAAATTTAAATGTCAGTTTACAAAGTAACACTGATTGTTTGTATCTGTAATTGCAATCAGTCCATTAATTTCGATATACATATTTTGTTTCGTTGAGTTTTATACTCTAGCTAGGACTGCACATGAAACGAGAAGAGATTCATGTAAGTCTCGTCTCGGTTTGGTTTTTAGAACTGAAGATTCGTCTCGTGAAAATTAAAACTGTCTCATCTTGGTATTTTTATGTACTCTTGACCAAGGCCAAGTCGACATTGAGAAAAATCTTGGGCTCGTCGAATCTTATTATATACTTTACTTTAAAAATGAATATCATTTGTAATTTTTTTTTACTAATTATTATTGAGAATCTTAAGACCATAACAAATTAAATGTCGTCACGTCATAATTTCAGACAATCTCGTCATCTGAATTTAAGACACACTCATATCGGCATCCGCCTCTAACTGTAGATTTTTTGAACTATAATTTTTTCTAACCCTGTTTTTCGAAATAAATTTTTTATCTTTAATACACATTTGGTATCTTATACCGGGTGAGTTTTTTAACTTTTAACTTTATAAAAGTTTCAGGATTTGGAGGGGGAAAACCAATGGAGGTAACAATTTTGATTTTGAGTGGATGTTTTAAGATCATTAGGGGTCAACTAAATTTTTTCAAATGGGAACCTATTTATTTTTTTGCAGATTCGTACTTAGCAGGAATAAGGGAACAACTTTTGTCTAAAAAGTTTTAAAAAAAACTTCAATTTTAAGGTAATTTATTTTTCCTTTTTTACATTAAAAAAAAATTTTTTTGCCTCCAAAAATTTTGAAATAATTATACAAGATGTTCAAGAAAAAATGCAGATTAGAAAATTAATTTGAATGTTTTTTTTATTTATGATTTTTTTTCGTTGAAAAACACTGAAATTATACAAAAATATTTTTTAAAGTTGTTCTCTTATTCCTGTTAAGTACGAATCTGCAAAAAAATAAATAGGTTCTCATTTGAATAAATTTAGTTGACCTCTAATGACCTTAAAACATACACTCAAAATCAAAATTGTTACCTCCATTGGTTTTCCCCCTCCAAATCCTGAAACTTTTGTACCAAACATTTTCCGTAAAAATCCATACTTTTCCAGATATTAAGCAGTCTCAAGTTAAAAAACTCACCCGGTATAGAGAGAATTTATATTAAAAATAAAATTCTTGTTTCCATATTATGTATAATACATTTTTACATAGTTGTAGTATTTTTTAGTATAATGTACTGAAAACTGCGATTAAAGATATTTTAGTAAACATAATTATTATACTAAATACTCTCATAAATGCTATGTGCGAATAATCTTTCTATAATTCTCAATTCGTTTCAGAAATAATTATGTCAACACAGTTTACACATGGCGCATACATATGTGTATCATCAATATTCCATCTGCTTGCAAATTATATTTAATTACAAAATAATAAAACTTTCTTTCGGTGTCTACTAGTCTCAAGTGTGTTACCTAATGACGGATTTTCAAACGTTGTTAAGTAATATATTCCTACCTAACAACTCAGGGTCCTCGAGTTTTATGATTTAAATATCAGAATCTAATTTTAGTTTTGTTATGAGTATCACTGAACTTTTTATAATTACATTACATTTTATTAACATATGTATAACTATGTAATTATTTTTAAAGTGAAAATTTATGGTCATCGATTTCTTCTTTTTTTTGGTACATTACTGTGTACATCTTCAGGGCGTTTTAGAATGTCTTTTATATAACATTACATTTTTTTACTGTATTATAAAACTAAATGAAATCACAAACAATAAATATTTTATGATTTATTCAAAAGTATAGATATTTCTTAACTCCATTGAATAATTCCGAATCCGATGGCTAAGTATTTCAGTCTGTCGGATTATTTTAAGATATATAAAGTTGGTATATATGGAATAGGCGGGTAATATGGACACTACCTATTGGTTACCTTTTTTGCTCTATTTTAAATTTTATAAATACAACATTAATATGCATTTAACCTTACACCTCTAACTAACTGTGTTAGTTGACATGCCAGTGTTAAATGCAGGGGTTCCCAACCTTTTTTACACGTAGATCCCTTTTCAAGGAATGTCAAAGTGTTGTTTGTGAAAAAAAATTATAAATGACCTTTTTTAGTTTGTATAGTTGCAAATGACCTTTTTTACTTTTTAACTATTTTTAAACTCTTGTATTGCATAAAAAGCATCGAATTTCAAAACAGACAAATTTCCCATAGACCCCTAGTGTACTGTAGACCCCTTTCAAACTTCCATAGACCCTCAGGGGGTCCACATAGACCTTGTTGGGAAACCCTGGTTTAATGTATTATGTTGTTTAAATTGTAACCTATGTCTTTCCCCAAGATGCAAGCTATCTCTCTGCTAAATTTCATCAAGATCGGTTCAGCGGTTTAGCCGTAAAAATGTAACAAACAGACAGGGTTACATTCGCATTAATAATAATAGTATGGATACAAATTTTATAGTTTTGCCTGTTCACAGTAGTCTAGTTAACAAGTGCCTTTTTGACCAACTTTTTTCAGCAGTCTCCGAGAATTATGAGCGAGGTGTCATTCGATTCGGAATGGCATCTAGATGATTTTTGAAAAAAATGAAGTTCCGCAAACAAAAATTGCAAAAGTTATTAACAATTAACTAAAAAAATAAAAGAGGGGTTTAGTTTTTTGCAAATATCTCAAAAACTAATAAAGATTTTTCAAATTAAAAAAAAAGATTCGAAAAGAGGAGGAAATTTCCTAAAAAAAACTTGACTCCCGAAACTGTAGGACCAATATTTATAATTTTCCCAGAGGGATGAAAATACGGCCGAAAACGGGTGCTGTGGCTTCCGTAAGCCACGCCTACTTTGGACACTTTATTAATAAAAATTATTTTAACATATTAAATATAAAATTTAAGAAATGAAAAAATTCAGGGGCTTACTGGATAGATAAATGAACAATAATCCGCCTGAAAAAATTTTTTATCACAATTTTTCAATTAGTTATGCAATTGTTAACTAATAATTTTTAAAAAATTGTTATAAACAAATACGTTGTTTATTAGATAATTGAAATTTTTTTATGGAATTTCAATCTTTGATACAAATAATGATTTTTAAAAGAAAAATTGTTCCTTAAATAAATTTTTTATTGCTTAAAAACGCATTTGTTAATTAACAATTATTTTCTCCCACTTCTAATTAATATTAAGAAACAAATTTTTTTTAAAAAATCATTATTTGTTTTTCTTTTCGATATAAAAAATTTTTTTTTTCGTTTTATTTAATTTTTCATTGTTTATGCAATAAACAATTTGTTATAAACAAATAAATTTTCACCTTATATTTTTTTTCCTATTCTACTTACTGTCACAAAAACAGACATGATTTTGTTATTTAAAAAAAAAAAAAAATTATTAAAAAATTATTTTTATATTAAAAAATTTAAAAAAAAAAAAAAAATTAAAAAAAAAAAATAATAAATCATGTCTGTTTTTGTGACAGTAAGTAGAATAGGAAAAAAAATATAAGGTAAAAATTTATTTGTTTATAACAAATTGTTTATTGCATAAACAATGAAAAATTAAATAAAACGAAAAAAAAAATTTTTTTATATCGAAAAGAAAAACAAATAATGATTTAAAAAAAAAAAATTGTTTCTTAATATTAATTAGAAGTGGGAGAAAATAATTGTTAATTAACAAATGCGTTTATAAGCAATAAAAAATTTTTTTTAAGGAACAATTTTTCTTTTAAAAATCATTATTTGTATCAGATTGAAATTCCATAAAAAAAATTTCAATTATCTAATAAACAACGTATTTGTTTATAACAATTTTTTAAACAATAACAGATAAAAATTTAAAAAAAATATTTTTATGCAGCTTCTAATAACATAAAAACGGATCATTAATAATATTTGAAAAAAAAATTTTTTTTCGGTGATTAATTTAAGTTTTTAATATTGCAACAACGAAAATTATTAATAAAAAACTGAAAAATAATTTTTTTTTAATTTTTCCAACGGGGATCTTTTCTGAAGCCTTCCAAGAATTGCTCCAAGAGAGGAAAAAAATCTCAAATTTATAGTTTAACAATTATCACACTTGCAATATTCATGTTCAAGCACAAAAAAATTATTAGTTAACAATTGCATAACTAATTGAAAAATTGTGATAAAAATTTTTTTCAGGCGGATTATTGTTCATTTATCTATCCAGTAAGCCCCTGAATTTTTTCATTTCTTAAATTTTATATTTAATATGTTAAAATAATTTTTATTAATAAAGTGTCCAAAGTAGGCGTGGCTTACGGAAGCCACAGCACCCGTTTTCGGCCGTATTTTCATCCCTCTGGGAAAATTATAAATATTGGTCCTACAGTTTCGGGAGTCAAGTTTTTTTTAGGAAATTTCCTCCTCTTTTCGAATCTTTTTTTTTAATTTGAAAAATCTTTATTAGTTTTTGAGATATTTGCAAAAAACTAAACCCCTCTTTTATTTTTTTAGTTAATTGTTAATAACTTTTGCAATTTTTGTTTGCGGAACTTCATTTTTTTCAAAAATCATCTAGATGCCATTCCGAATCGAATGACACCTCGCTCATAATTCTCGGAGACTGCTGAAAAAAGTTGGTCAAAAAGGCACTTGTTAACTAGACTACAGGTCGACAGACGAACCGCGATAATTGAAAAACTATTCACAGTTGTAACAAAGATTCTCAAGTCCTATAATTTTGCTGAAATTTAAAATTTCATATTATTATACGGTATCAATATATAAAAAGTAATAATATACGTATATCTTCATTTATTTATACAGTTCAAATTGATTTCAAACAATTGACAGATAATTTGTGAAACAATGTAATGAGGTCAATCATACATAACACAATACATTTTTTTTTCGAAATTAATTATCGGCACCTAGGGCGGTTTTTTTTGGTCATGTACCATAGGTGTGACTACATCCGGTTTAACATTCGCGGATCTGACATAAACCTTTCAGTACAATCACTGTGTGATCATATAATATAAAGGAAATTTGATTTATTGACCCCCGATCATTTGACTTAAGGTTCTTCGTGTGATTGGAAATCAGTCTAGTTAAGATTAATTTATAGCAAGATTGTCAACGCAAATTATTAATAATAACAACAACCAAGGCTTTTCTATATAATATTAAGGTAACATGTTTCGTTAATATTTTAAAGGTATGTATATATTTTGTGGCCCCGGATTATGTTGGTTGGATACTTTCCAACTTTATCAGTTTTAATGTTTGTAGTATTAGAAATAGTACATACATCATTGCCTTTAAATGCGTGTCAGCGAGAAATGTTTAATTGAAACGTCTATTTGGAATCATCATCTATCTTACAAATCAAATTCAATTGTAATTTTAAGTACAGTGATGCCTCGCATAACGAACGCTGCGCACAACGAACTTTCTGTTCGTTCATTACGCGACTCACACAACGAAACTCGCTTCACTTTCATTTTGCCGCCCGAACGCTCCTACGTATCACGAAGTCATCCGAACGTCCATACACGTTCTTTTGTGCGCTTAACTCACACACGTGTTTGTTTTAATAAATGTAATTTTGTGTGTGAGGATTTGACCCTGCAAACCTCGGTAGACTCTCCTAAATATGAGTCTGACTAAAAAATAAAAAACGTGTGTACAATCTTTTTTATGTTACAGTACCATATTTTATGCTACAGAACGAATTGAAAATTGTAACATGTACTGTTATGGGAAAACACGTTTCACATAACGAACTTGCTTTAAGAAAGAATTATGTTCGTTATGCGAGGCATCACTGTATATAATAAAATTTCAACCAACCGACGTCTATGATAGAATATTGAAAATGTTATTTGAGAAAAATAATAGTATTTGTAACAGTTTCGTATAATGGAATAGGTGGCTTGTTATGTACCCATAAACTTTTTTAATCTAAGTTACATGCATACATACATCTACAAGTTAAAACTTTAAACAATATTTAAAATCGATTACGTACAACAACAAAACCAATTTTGATAGATAATATAATAGATTTCCTATACACATTTTTTTGACTACAATCAAAGCCAATTATCACAAATCGTAATATCTGTAACAACAAATCTCCGCGAGATTCTCCGGGCGCGGTTGCAACAACATCGTGACCGAGCGAAACGTCGGAGAAAAAACAACAAAACAAACACGATCATGATGAAGTTATTCTAAGATGCCCCAGTTATGTCTGTGTGAAATGAATAATGTTATATCAACAGGGATCAAGTGGTATGAGGCAAGTCAGACTCCTTGATCACGCTTAGAAAGTGTTTGTGCAGAGATGTAAGCCTCTAATTATGTTCTATGCGTATTGGGCTAAACAGTTATTTAAAGTAGATTACATATCTTTTGGTATTGGGAAATGTAGAGGTTAAAATATTAGATTCAAATCGTGTCTATTTTTTCTGTATGCTATACTATAATTTAGAGGTTTATAAAATAAGTAGGTATGCCAAAAATGAATCAATCAAATGTTCATATTTATATATTATTTAAATAAAGGAAAAATGCATATTTTTATTTTATTTCAAATGTAAAGATAAAAGTGATATTATATTGATGTAAATTCCTTGAAATGTCTAGTGAATTATTTAGCAATAATATCGATATAAACTTGTAGATAGATTTTAAAAATAGGGTACTCAAATGCACTAAATAATTGAATCAGATAAAACGTTTTATAAACATTAACTGTGTCACTTGCTTAAGTAAAAGGGTCAGTTCAAAGTCACCCACTTCGTGTCAATACACAATAATATTATATCGATTTCGTGATCTTAATGCATTCCTATTTACCTCACCTATATTTAATATTGCTTCCTCATTTCAGTAATAAAAAATATTTATGTGGGAGTTTATAGGGTCACCTATCATTTTGTTACATGATCTTATTGATTTTATGTTATCATTAGAGCTTCATTCGAAACGAGACGAAATAAGAGTTAATTTAGTCCAGTGGTTCCCAAAATGTCTACCGCGGCACCCTGTGGAGCTGCAGCGTCTGTACAGGGACGCTACGGATCTGCAGGCTCATTAATCTCATTACATAAATTAATGTTAATGAATAAATCATAAATGAACGAATTTGTTCAATAATGTAGTTCTTTGACTGTCAATATATGTTAGTCAAGTTTGACTTAGGGAAAGGCGCTATTGAAAAAACCTTAGTTGAAAAAGAGCACCGAAAAGTTTAGGAACCACTGGGTTAGTTATTTAATTGGAACATTTTTCATAATTTCCATACATGCAATAAGTTATGACACTGAAGCTAGCGGCCGGAGCTAGCGGCCAGACAGTAATCACGTTGTTAGAATCAAACGGTTAAAACAATTGTAAAAATCATTTCTTCCACTTAATATTGGTATTAAATTGTAGGTAATTACATACATAATAACATAAAACAGAAATAAAAATTATAAAAAAATGCTACCGCCTGTAATAATCTTTTTAATTGTCAAATAGGTCAGATTTGATGTTTAAATTGATACGAAAGACGTAAAATTCTTTGCTCTGATATCTGGCATGTCTAAATTTATTGCAAATTACGTCAAAATTATTGTTGATAAGAAATAAAAATTCTAAAAAAATGCTACCGCCTGTAATAATCTATTTAATTGTCAAATTGGTCAGATTTGATGTTTAAAGTGATACGAAAGACGTAAAATTCTTTGCTCTGATATCTGGCATAACTAAATTTATTGCAAATCACGTCTAAATTATTGTTGATAAGAAAAAAAAATTCTAAAAAAATGCCCCTGGATTTGACACTAAAAAAAGTCCTCGCCGCTCGACGCGCTATGTTAAAAACCACTTAGTAAATTGTAAAACTCAACGCTCCCACTTTATATGGGTATTAAATTGTAGGTATTTACACTTGTAATAACATACAATAGAAATAAAAATTCTAAAAAAAATGCTTCCGGCTGTAATAATCTATTTAATTGTCAAAATGGTCAGATTTGATGTTTAAAGTGATACGAAAGACGTAAAAATCTTTGCTCTGATATCTGGCATGTCTAAATTTATTGTAAATCACGTCTAAATTATTGTTGATAAGAAAAAAAAATTCTAAAAAAATGCTCCTGGATTTGGCATTAAAAAAAGTCCTCGCCGCTCGACGCGCGATGTTAAAAACCGCTAAGAAAATTGTAAAACTCAACGCTCCCACTTTATATGGGTATTAAATTGTAGGTATTTACACTTGTAATAACATACAATAGAAATAAAAATTCTAAAAAAATGCTTCCGCCTGTAATAATCTATTTAATTGTCAAAATGGTCAGATTTGATGTTTAAAGTGATACGAAAGACGTAAAATTCTTTGCTCTGATATCTGGCATGTCTAAATTTATTGCAAATTATGTCTAAATTATTGTTGATAAGAAAAAAAAATTCTAAAAAAATGCCTCTGGATTTGACACTAAAAAAAGTCCTCGCCGCTCGACGCGCGATGTTAAAAACCGCTAAGTAAATTGTAAAACTCAACGCTCCCACTTTATATGGGTATTAAATTGTAGGTATTTACACGTGTAATAACATACAATAGAAATAAAAATTCTAAAAAAATGCTTCCGCCTGTAATAATCTATTTAATTGTCAAAATGGTCAGATTTGATGTTTAAAGTGATACGAAAGACGTAAAATTCTTTGCTCTGATATCTGGCATGTCTAAATTTATTGCAAATTATGTCTAAATTATTGTTGATAAGAAAAAAAAATTTAAAAAAAATGCTCCTGGATTTGGCATTAAAAAAAGTACTCGCCGCTCGACGCGCGATGTTAAAAACCGCTTAGTAAATTGTAAAACTCAACGCTCCCACTTTATATGGGTATTAAATTGTAGGTATTTACTCTTGTAATAACATACAATAGAAATAAAAATTCTAAAAAAATGCTTCCGCCTGTAATAATCTATTTAATTGTCAAAATGGTCAGATTTGATGTTTAAAGTGATACGAAAGACGTAAAATTCTTTGCTCTGATATCTGGCATGTCTAAATTTATTGCAAATTATGTCTAAATTATTGTTGATAAGAAAAAAAAATTCTAAAAAAATGCCTCTGGATTTGACACTAAAAAAAGTCCTCGCCGCTCGACGCGCGATGTTAAAAACCGCTTAGTAAATTGTAAAACTCAACGCTCCCACTTTATATGGGTATTAAATTGTAGGTATTTACTCTTGTAATAACATACAATAGAAATAAAAATTCTAAAAAAATGCTTCCGCCTGTAATAATCTATTTAATTGTCAAAATGGTCAGATTTGATGTTTAAAGTGATACGAAAGACGTAAAATTCTTTGCTCTGATATCTGGCATGTCTAAATTTATTGAAAATTATGTCTAAATTATTGTTGATAAGAAAAAAAAATTCTAAAAAAATGCCTCTGGATTTGACATTAAAAAAAGTCCTCGCCGCTCGACGCGCGATGTTAAAAACCGCTAAGTAAATTGTAAAACTCAACGCTCCCACTTTATATGGGTATTAAATTGTAGGTATTTACACTTGTAATAACATACAATAGAAATAAAAATTCTAAAAAAATGCTTCCGCCTGTAATAATCTATTTAATTGTCAAAATGGTCAGATTTGATGTTTAAAGTGATACGAAAGACGTAAAATTCTTTGCTCTGATATCTGGCATGTCTAAATTTATTGAAAATTATGTCTAAATTATTGTTGATAAGAAAAAAAAATTCTAAAAAAATGCCCCTGGATTTGACACTAAAAAAAGTCCTCGCCGCTCGACGCGCTATGTTAAAAACCACTTAGTAAATTGTAAAACTCAACGCTCCCACTTTATATGGGTATTAAATTGTAGGTATTTACACTTGTAATAACATACAATAGAAATAAAAATTCTAAAAAAAATGCTTCCGGCTGTAATAATCTATTTAATTGTCAAAATGGTCAGATTTGATGTTTAAAGTGATACGAAAGACGTAAAAATCTTTGCTCTGATATCTGGCATGTCTAAATTTATTGTAAATCACGTCTAAATTATTGTTGATAAGAAAAAAAAATTCTAAAAAAATGCTCCTGGATTTGGCATTAAAAAAAGTCCTCGCCGCTCGACGCGCGATGTTAAAAACCGCTAAGAAAATTGTAAAACTCAACGCTCCCACTTTATATGGGTATTAAATTGTAGGTATTTACACTTGTAATAACATACAATAGAAATAAAAATTCTAAAAAAATGCTTCCGCCTGTAATAATCTATTTAATTGTCAAAATGGTCAGATTTGATGTTTAAAGTGATACGAAAGACGTAAAATTCTTTGCTCTGATATCTGGCATGTCTAAATTTATTGCAAATTATGTCTAAATTATTGTTGATAAGAAAAAAAAATTTAAAAAAAATGCTCCTGGATTTGGCATTAAAAAAAGTACTCGCCGCTCGACGCGCGATGTTAAAAACCGCTAAGTAAATTGTAAAACTCAACGCTCCCACTTTATATGGGTATTAAATTGTAGGTATTTACACGTGTAATAACATACAATAGAAATAAAAATTCTAAAAAAATGCTTCCGCCTGTAATAATCTATTTAATTGTCAAAATGGTCAGATTTGATGTTTAAAGTGATACGAAAGACGTAAAATTCTTTGCTCTGATATCTGGCATGTCTAAATTTATTGCAAATTATGTCTAAATTATTGTTGATAAGAAAAAAAAATTTAAAAAAAATGCTCCTGGATTTGGCATTAAAAAAAGTACTCGCCGCTCGACGCGCGATGTTAAAAACCGCTTAGTAAATTGTAAAACTCAACGCTCCCACTTTATATGGGTATTAAATTGTAGGTATTTACTCTTGTAATAACATACAATAGAAATAAAAATTCTAAAAAAATGCTTCCGCCTGTAATAATCTATTTAATTGTCAAAATGGTCAGATTTGATGTTTAAAGTGATACGAAAGACGTAAAATTCTTTGCTCTGATATCTGGCATGTCTAAATTTATTGAAAATTATGTCTAAATTATTGTTGATAAGAAAAAAAAATTCTAAAAAAATGCCTCTGGATTTGACATTAAAAAAAGTCCTCGCCGCTCGACGCGCGATGTTAAAAACCGCTAAGTAAATTGTAAAACTCAACGCTCCCACTTCATATTTTATTAAATTGTAGGTATTTACTCTTGTAATAACATACAATAGAAATAAAAATTCTAAAAAAATGCTTCCGCCTGTAATAATCTATTTAATTGTCAAAATGGTCAGATTTGATGTTTAAAGTGATACGAAAGACGTAAAATTCTTTGCTCTGATATCTGGCATATCTAAATTTATTGCAAATTATGTCTAAATTATTGTTGATAAGAAAAAAAAATTCTAAAAAAATGCCTCTGGATTTGACATTAAAAAAAGTCCTCGCCGCTCGACGCGCGATGTTAAAAACCGCTTAGTAAATTGTAAAACTCAACGCTCCCACTTTATATGGGTAATAAATTGTAGGTATTTACTCTTGTAATAACATACAATAGAAATAAAAATTCTAAAAAAATGCTACCGCCTGTAATAATCTATTTAATTGTCAAATTGGTCAGATTTGATGTTTAAAGTGATACGAAAGACGTAAAATTCTTTGCTCTGATATCTGGCATGTCTAAATTTATTGCAAATCACGTCTAAATTATTGTTGATAAGAAAAAAAAATTCTAAAAAAATGCTCCTGGATTTGGCATTAAAAAAAGTCCTCGCCGCTCGACGCGCGATGTTAAAAACCGCTAAGAAAATTGTAAAACTCAACGCTCCCACTTTATATGGGTATTAAATTGTAGGTATTTACACTTGTAATAACATACAATAGAAATAAAAATTCTAAAAAAATGCTTCCGCCTGTAATAATCTATTTAATTGTCAAAATGGTCAGATTTGATGTTTAAAGTGATACGAAAGACGTAAAATTCTTTGCTCTGATATCTGGCATGTCTAAATTTATTGCAAATTATGTCTAAATTATTGTTGATAAGAAAAAAAAATTCTAAAAAAATGCCTCTGGATTTGACACTAAAAAAAGTCCTCGCCGCTCGACGCGCGATGTTAAAAACCGCTAAGTAAATTGTAAAACTCAACGCTCCCACTTTATATGGGTATTAAATTGTAGGTATTTACACTTGTAATAACATACAATAGAAATAAAAATTCTAAAAAAATGCTTCCGCCTGTAATAATCTATTTAATTGTCAAAATGGTCAGATTTGATGTTTAAAGTGATACGAAAGACGTAAAATTCTTTGCTCTGATATCTGGCATGTCTAAATTTATTGCAAATTATGTCTAAATTATTGTTGATAAGAAAAAAAAATTCTAAAAAAATGCCTCTGGATTTGACACTAAAGAAAGTCCTCGCCGCTCGACGCGCGATGTTAAAAACCGCTTAGTAAATTGTAAAACTCAACGCTCCCACTTTATATGGGTATTAAATTGTAGGTATTTACTCTTGTAATAACATACAATAGAAATAAAAATTCTAAAAAAATGCTTCCGCCTGTAATAATCTATTTAATTGTCAAAATGGTCAGATTTGATGTTTAAAGTGATACGAAAGACGTAAAATTCTTTGCTCTGATATCTGGCATGTCTAAATTTATTGAAAATTATGTCTAAATTATTGTTGATAAGAAAAAAAAATTCTAAAAAAATGCCTCTGGATTTGACATTAAAAAAAGTCCTCGCCGCTCGACGCGCGATGTTAAAAACCGCTAAGTAAATTGTAAAACTCAACGCTCCCACTTTATATGGGTATTAAATTGTAGGTATTTACACTTGTAATAACATACAATAGAAATAAAAATTCTAAAAAAATGCTTCCGCCTGTAATAATCTATTTAATTGTCAAAATGGTCAGATTTGATGTTTAAAGTGATACGAAAGACGTAAAATTCTTTGCTCTGATATCTGGCATGTCTAAATTTATTGCAAATCACGTCTAAATTATTGTTGATAAGAAAAAAAAATTCTAAAAAAATGCTCCTGGATTTGGCATTAAAAAAAGTCCTCGCCGCTCGACGCGCGATGTTAAAAACCGCTAAGAAAATTGTAAAACTCAACGCTCCCACTTTATATGGGTATTAAATTGTAGGTATTTACACTTGTAATAACATACAATAGAAATAAAAATTCTAAAAAAATGCTTCCGCCTGTAATAATCTATTTAATTGTCAAAATGGTCAGATTTGATGTTTAAAGTGATACGAAAGACGTAAAATTCTTTGCTCTGATATCTGGCATGTCTAAATTTATTGCAAATTATGTCTAAATTATTGTTGATAAGAAAAAAAAATTCTAAAAAAATGCCTCTGGATTTGACACTAAAAAAAGTCCTCGCCGCTCGACGCGCGATGTTAAAAACCGCTAAGTAAATTGTAAAACTCAACGCTCCCACTTTATATGGGTATTAAATTGTAGGTATTTACACTTGTAATAACATACAATAGAAATAAAAATTCTAAAAAAATGCTTCCGCCTGTAATAATCTATTTAATTGTCAAAATGGTCAGATTTGATGTTTAAAGTGATACGAAAGACGTAAAATTCTTTGCTCTGATATCTGGCATGTCTAAATTTATTGCAAATTATGTCTAAATTATTGTTGATAAGAAAAAAAAATTCTAAAAAAATGCCTCTGGATTTGACACTAAAGAAAGTCCTCGCCGCTCGACGCGCGATGTTAAAAACCGCTTAGTAAATTGTAAAACTCAACGCTCCCACTTTATATGGGTATTAAATTGTAGGTATTTACTCTTGTAATAACATACAATAGAAATAAAAATTCTAAAAAAATGCTTCCGCCTGTAATAATCTATTTAATTGTCAAAATGGTCAGATTTGATGTTTAAAGTGATACGAAAGACGTAAAATTCTTTGCTCTGATATCTGGCATGTCTAAATTTATTGAAAATTATGTCTAAATTATTGTTGATAAGAAAAAAAAATTCTAAAAAAATGCCTCTGGATTTGACATTAAAAAAAGTCCTCGCCGCTCGACGCGCGATGTTAAAAACCGCTAAGTAAATTGTAAAACTCAACGCTCCCACTTTATATTTTATTAAATTGTAGGTATTTACTCTTGTAATAACATACAATAGAAATAAAAATTCTAAAAAAATGCTTCCGCCTGTAATAATCTATTTAATTGTCAAAATGGTCAGATTTGATGTTTAAAGTGATACGAAAGACGTAAAATTCTTTGCTCTGATATCTGGCATATCTAAATTTATTGCAAATTATGTCTAAATTATTGTTGATAAGAAAAAAAAATTCTAAAAAAATGCCTCTGGATTTGACATTAAAAAAAGTCCTCGCCGCTCGACGCGCGATGTTAAAAACCGCTTAGTAAATTGTAAAACTCAACGCTCCCACTTTATATGGGTATTAAATTGTAGGTATTTACTCTTGTAATAACATACAATAGAAATAAAAATTCTAAAAAAATGCTACCGCCTGTAATAATCTATTTAATTGTCAAATTGGTCAGATTTGATGTTTAAAGTGATACGAAAGACGTAAAATTCTTTGCTCTGATATCTGGCATGTCTAAATTTATTGCAAATCACGTCTAAATTATTGTTGATAAGAAAAAAAAATTCTAAAAAAATGCTCCTGGATTTGGCATTAAAAAAAGTCCTCGCCGCTCGACGCGCGATGTTAAAAACCGCTAAGAAAATTGTAAAACTCAACGCTCCCACTTTATATGGGTATTAAATTGTAGGTATTTACACTTGTAATAACATACAATAGAAATAAAAATTCTAAAAAAATGCTTCCGCCTGTAATAATCTATTTAATTGTCAAAATGGTCAGATTTGATGTTTAAAGTGATACGAAAGACGTAAAATTCTTTGCTCTGATATCTGGCATGTCTAAATTTATTGCAAATTATGTCTAAATTATTGTTGATAAGAAAAAAAAATTCTAAAAAAATGCCTCTGGATTTGACACTAAAAAAAGTCCTCGCCGCTCGACGCGCGATGTTAAAAACCGCTAAGTAAATTGTAAAACTCAACGCTCCCACTTTATATGGGTATTAAATTGTAGGTATTTACACGTGTAATAACATACAATAGAAATAAAAATTCTAAAAAAATGCTTCCGCCTGTAATAATCTATTTAATTGTCAAAATGGTCAGATTTGATGTTTAAAGTGATACGAAAGACGTAAAATTCTTTGCTCTGATATCTGGCATGTCTAAATTTATTGCAAATTATGTCTAAATTATTGTTGATAAGAAAAAAAAATTTAAAAAAAATGCTCCTGGATTTGGCATTAAAAAAAGTACTCGCCGCTCGACGCGCGATGTTAAAAACCGCTAAGTAAATTGTAAAACTCAACGCTCCCACTTTATATGGGTATTAAATTGTAGGTATTTACACTTGTAATAACATACAATAGAAATAAAAATTCTAAAAAAATGCTTCCGCCTGTAATAATCTATTTAATTGTCAAAATGGTCAGATTTGATGTTTAAAGTGATACGAAAGACGTAAAATTCTTTGCTCTGATATCTGGCATGTCTAAATTTATTGCAAATTATGTCTAAATTATTGTTGATAAGAAAAAAAAATTCTAAAAAAATGCCTCTGGATTTGACACTAAAAAAAGTCCTCGCCGCTCGACGCGCGATGTTAAAAACCGCTTAGTAAATTGTAAAACTCAACGCTCCCACTTTATATGGGTATTAAATTGTAGGTATTTACTCTTGTAATAACATACAATAGAAATAAAAATTCTAAAAAAATGCTTCCGCCTGTAATAATCTATTTAATTGTCAAAATGGTCAGATTTGATGTTTAAAGTGATACGAAAGACGTAAAATTCTTTGCTCTGATATCTGGCATGTCTAAATTTATTGAAAATTATGTCTAAATTATTGTTGATAAGAAAAAAAAATTCTAATGCCTCTGGATTTGACATTAAAAAAAGTCCTCGCCGCTCGACGCGCGATGTTAAAAACCGCTAAGTAAATTGTAAAACTCAACGCTCCCACTTTATATGGGTATTAAATTGTAGGTATTTACTCTTGTAATAACATACAATAGAAATAAAAATTCTAAAAAAATGCTACCGCCTGTAATAATCTATTTAATTGTCAAATTGGTCAGATTTGATGTTTAAAGTGATACGAAAGACGTAAAATTCTTTGCTCTGATATCTGGCATGTCTAAATTTATTGCATATTATGTCTTAATTATTGGTGATAAGAAAAAAAAATTCTAAAAAAATGCCCCTGGATTTGACACTAAAAAAAGTCCTCGCCGCTCGACGCGCGATGTTAAAAACCGCTAAGACAAATCCAGGGGCATTTTTTTAGAATTTTTTTTTCTTATCAACAATAATTTAGACATAATTTGCAATAAATTTAGACATGCCAGATATCAGAGCAAAGAATTTTACGTCTTTCGTATCACTTTAAACATCAAATCTGACCATTTTTTACAATTAAATAGATTATTACAGGCGGTAGCATTTTTTTAGAATTTTTATTTCTATTGTATGTTATTACACGTGTAAATACCTACAATTTAATACCCATATAAAGTGGGAGTGTTGAGTTTTACAATTTACTTAGCAGTTTTTAACATCGCGCGTCGAGCGGCGAGGACTTTTTTTAATGTCAAATCCAGGAGCATTTTTTTAGAATTTTTTTTTCTTATCAACAATAATTTAGACATAATTTGCAATAAATTTAGACATGCCAGATATCAGAGCAAAGAATTTTACGTCTTTCGTATCACTTTAAACGTCAAATCTGACCATTTTGACAATTAAATAGATTATAACAGGCCTTAAGCATTTTTTTAGAATTTGTATTTCTATTGTATGTTATTACAAGTGTAAATACCTACAATTTAATACCCATATAAAGTGGGAGCGTTGAGTTTTACAATTTACTAAGCGGTTTTTAACATCGCGCGTCGAGCGGCGAGGACTTTTTTTAGTGTCAAATCCAGGGGCATTTTTTTAGAATTTTTTTTTCTTATCACCAATAATTAAGACATAATATGCAATAAATTTAGACATGCCAGATATCAGAGCAAAGAATTTTACGTCTTTCGCATCACTTTAAACATCAAATCTGACCATTTTGACAATTAAATAGATTATTACAGGCGGAAGCATTTTTTTAGAATTTTTATTTCTATTGTATGTTATTACAAGTGTAAATACCTACAATTTAATACCCATATAAAGTGGGAGCGTTGAGTTTTACAATTTACTAAGCGGTTTTTAACATCGCGCGTCGAGCGGCGAGGACTTTTTTTAGTGTCAAATCCAGAGGCATTTTTTTAGAATTTTTTTTTCTTATCAACAATAATTTAGACATAATTTGTAATAAATTTAGACATGCCAGATATCAGAGCAAAGAATTTTACGTCTTTCGTATCACTTTAAACATCAAATCTGACCAATTTGACAATTAAATAGATTATTACAGGCGGTAGCATTTTTTTAGAATTTTTATTTCTATTGTATGTTATTACACGTGTAAATACCTACAATTTAATAAAATATAAAGTGGGAGCGTTGAGTTTTACAATTTACTAAGCGGTTTTTAACATAGCGCGTCGAGCGGCGAGGCCTTTTTTTAGTGTCAAATCCAGGGGCATTTTTTTAGAATTTTTTTTTCTTATCAACAATAATTTAGACGTGATTTGCAATAAATTTAGATATGCCAGATATCAGAGCAAAGAATTTTACGTCTTTCGTATCACTTTAAATATCAAATCTGACCAATTTGACAATTAAATAGATTATTACAGGCGGTAGCATTTTTTTAGAATTTTTATTTCTTATCAACAATAATTTTGACGTGATTTGCAATAAATTTAGACATGCCAGATATCAGAGCAAAGAATTTTACGTCTTTCGTATCAATTTAAACATCAAATCTGACCTATTTGACAATTAAATAGATTATTACAGGCGGTAGCATTTTTTTATAATTTTTATTTCTATTTTATCTTATTATGTATGTAATTACCTACAATTTAATACCAATATTAAGTGGAAGAAATGATTTTTACAATTGTTTTAACCGTTTGATTCTAACAACGTGATTACTGTCTGGCCGCTAGCTCCGGCCGCTAGCTTCAGTGTCATCAATAAGTTTGATCAAGTATTCTGAATTGTAAATTTTTGTTTTTCCAAATTGTGTTTTATAGTGAAAGTCACTTCAAAATTTCATAGTATAATATGGAGAAAAAGAGGAAAAATAAAATTATAAGTGAAAATGATGACATCATCGATCAAAAGGCAGAACCAATTCGAGCATCAAAACGTTTAAAACTAATGAAAACTAACTATATTAATGAGTTGCCAAACGAATTACTTTTAAATATATTTAATAAGGTTCCATCAGAAGATGTATGGAACAATGTTAGGCAAGTCTGTAAAAGATGGAATAATATAACTCAAACTCCTATTTTATGGAAAAGAGTGGAACTAAATGACGATAGAACACCTTTACATTCAGTATTACAATTGCTGAAAATAGCGAAACCTTTAAAAGAACTTTATGTATATAGAAGAACGGATCTTAATGAAATTCTCAAACAGGTCACTAATTTTCATAGATTTAGTTATACGAGTAATGCAATTTGAAGTCGATATAATTGAAATAATAATATATCATAGTATTTTAAAATCTAATATAAAATATTAATTTATTTATCAGGTATCAAAATCCAATAAATTAATTGAAACACTGCACGTAGTAAATTGTTGTGGAGAAGCAAATACACAAAATATCAAAGCGCTAATATTATGCAATATTCTGAGACGCTGTTCAAAATTAACGGATATTAATTTCAGTGGATCTGATTTCCGATCGTGCAATTTTTTTCGTATATTAGCAGATCGTATTGTTCTATGGGAATATAAAAATATTACGCTTCATTATGTGGGTAATTTATCATTTAAACAACTACTTATATTTAAACACGCGATAGAGGATCTTGTTGAAATATTCGAACCAAGCAATGAAGGTCTACGAGCTCATCTGCCTCAAATTACAATTGAAGAACATCCACGGATTACTAACCAGTAATAATATTTACAAAATATTCATAATAATTAATAAAATTATGTTATGTTCTTTAAATTCTTTAAAATAAAATTTATTTGATTAAACATATTTGTATTGCAGTATCCTTTCAAGTTTTAGTAGCACATACCTACATTTCCCACAACTTTTTTTGGGTTAAGTGAGGTAATAACCGAAAGTAATAACGGTTTATTATTTTTCTTCTGTAGGCTTTCAGAAACACTTCTGAAGAAGATTCTGACATAAGAGTCGAAACGTCAAGAAAGTAATACAACAACGTGGACAACAACCCGAAAAGTTAACTCTAGTGCGTTCCGATCTTAAAGAGCGGCGCGACGCTTCACTACACTACACTTAATTTTTTTAACCAATCGCATGTAACGCCGCATGCAGTGTAGTGTTGCCCATGTGCGACTAGGTTCATTTAAAACATTAAATAGAATATTTTGTTGCGACGCATAGTGTAGTGTAGTGAAGCGTCGCGCCGCTCTAGTGCGTTTCGACCTTTTTCTGTTATCGAAATAAAAACCTAATGCCGGGTATCATAAAGAATTTTCGACATTTTTGTATGTATATATCATAATTGGTCTATAGGTATGTCTATTTTTATTTCTGGTTAAAATATTTAAATAAATAAATTAAATAAAGGGACTATCAAATTTACAAGCTTGCTAGCACTCTCAAATGAGATATAAAACTTATATGACAGTTCTCCTGGAGTTTTGTGATGACTGACAACTTTCTTGCAAGCGTTGTATGTAAACACTAACGCTATTAAAACAGTGGTGCTATCACGGTGTTATTATGAAAATTATTTTATACGGTCAGAGTCGCCAAGGGGGGAGGGGTGACATCCCAAAATAGTTATTTTTTGATTTGAAGATATCTCAAGAAAAACACATCTTACGTGAAAATTGTATAGTGTCTTTTTTGTAGAGCATTCAATTTCCTATAATATAGATCACCTACGTTTGTTGTAAAATATTCCTTTACAAAGATTTATCTCAATTTGCTTTCAAAAAATCATCATTTGTTTTTTAAAATAGCTATTTACTTTGACATATTAAATGTCATTTTGACATTTGTATAGCAGAAAAATAATGATTTTGATTGAAATTGTCAAAAAATTCAAAATATAAGAGATATTTGCGTATAAAGAAAAATGTCGAATTAATATTTCTTATTAAAATTGAATGAAACTTAAATGATTAACCAATGACAGGCAGTTCATCTGAATACTTTATCGGTTCTTATTTAAATTGTTCAATAATTAACTACCTTTGATGAATTTAGTACGAGGAAGCATTGTTCATTTATTGGCAGATGTTTTTTTATTCATTACTGGTGCACTTTGTAACAAATTAAAAACAGAAATAACGCAACAGTTATTATGAGTAAATATCTGCTAATTTCTTAATAAACCATGGAGTTCCAAGATGTAATACCATTGGTTAGTACCTATAACTGTAACATTTTTTGTGGTGACATAATAAAAAAAACTTACATGCTTTAGTAATGTCAAAATATCTTTAGATATATTTTTTATCATGGAGAAAAAGTTGATTGTATACTTAATGAGACAATGTTAATAACATTATTATGGTCTGGAGCAAATTAAGACCTTGGCATATTTTACTTCGAAAACAACTACCTTACTATGTGAGTTGATGTAGGTACATTAGTGTGTACTTAAATAATAGTATATTATAAGAAGAAATGTTAAATTGAAATAACGTTAATCTTTTAAAAGTTAAGTGTTTCTAAACGGGTTTCTCTATGGTTATTTAATTTAATTAATTATTATTGATAATAAAAGAATATAATATTACATACAGGGTGTCCCAGGACTGTGTCAAAGCTAAATATTTCATTTATTATAAGAATTGGAAGAAAACTTTAAATGCAAAAGTTGTCAGGCTAGAGGAGCGGCATGATTTAAAAATAGTTACATTTATACAGAGTGTCCCATAACTGCGTTACAAACCAAAGTTATGTTTTTTTAAATACAAACTATATATTTTTATTTGATAATCTAAAAGCATTCATTTTTCTGAGTATTTTGATGTATCAAGTATGGGATTATACAGAGGGGTTTAGAAATAATGACCAATTTTGTAGGAAAATAGGAGCATTTTCAACACCTTGTAATTTTCTAATTACAACAAAAAAAATTTGTTCTCTGCTGAAAGTAGTTTTGGTATATTCTCTATTATTGCGATATTATGTCAAACATTTACAAAATCGTATTATTTGTACAGGGTGTATCAAAACACAACTTAGTTTTTTTCAAAATTTTCAAATGGAACACTCTATATATTTTTACATTTTCGAATTGCCTGTTCAATTCTCAACACATTTTACAAACCATGATATATACCTAATTCCAGCCGTTAATATTTTATTAATTTTATATTAAAATCTTAAGATTTTTTTAAAAACAATACAACTTTATTATATTCCATAAAATAATTAAATTTTTATGTTGTTAAAATTTGTACGTTCTATTAGTTTGTTATATTATTTTTAAGCGAACTGTTTTATTGATTATAATAAAGTTGTATTGTTTTTATAAAACATCTTAAGATTTTAAAATAAAATTAATAACTTATTAACGGCTGGATTTAGGTATAGAACATGGTTTGTAAAATGTGTTGAGAATTGAACAGGCAATTCGAAAGTGTAAAAATATATAGAGTGTTCCATTTGAAAATTTTGAAAAAAATTAGGTTCAGTGTTTTGATACACCCTGTACAAATAATACAATTTTGTAAGTGTTTAACGTAATATCGCAATAATAAAGAATATACCAAAACTACTTTCAGCAGAGAACAATTTTTTTTTGTTGTAATTAGAAAATTACAAGGTGTTGAAAATGTTCCTATTTTCTTACAAAATTGGTCATTATTTCTAAACCCCTCTGTATAATCCCATACTTGATACATCAAAATACTCAGAAAAATGAATGCTTTTAGATTATCAAATAAAAATATATAGTTTGTATTTAAAAAAACATAACTTTGGTTTGTAAAGCAGTTATGGGACACTCTGTATAAATGTAACTATTTTTAAATTATGCCGCTCCTCTAGCCTGACAACTTTTGCATTTAAAGTTTTCTTCCAATTCTTAGAATAAATGAAATATTGAGCTTTGACACAGTCCTGGGACACCCTGTATGTGATATCCTTTCATGTTATGTTCATTGTAATTTAATTATCTCTATACGCAACTTTATCAGTTATTATTATAGCATCACCTATATACTGTTAAATCAAAATAATAATATATTTTAATTCAACACATTTCTAGTCTGCGATTAAACGCGAATTATGTATCATTTTAATCAGAAATTCAATGTATTAATTTCTCTTTTATAATTAAATGCAGTGTACAACATATGATAAAGTATAGAAAGCAGTAAATGCATGAACGAAGACCTATGTATTGTGTGGGTGAGAGAAAAAATGACATGCCATTTAGACTGTTTAATAAAGCATTTACATATTACTCTACGATTTAGAGATTATTATTTTCACACATTATTTAGCATTCGACATTGTAATTTTTCTTTCTATTGCATTTATAATTAGCAATAGGAAACAATTGCAGTTTTTAAAAAATATAGACGAATTATAATAAGTATTTGTTTGATTTATTGTTTCTTTTTGATTACGATGATTTAACAATATAAATGTAAAGCTTAATTAAGGTGTTTTTAATTAATTTAATGTATTATTAATATATGCTTTTATCAGTCCAACAAAAAATGGTATTAACATATAATAACAAAAACACATTACATAACAGGAAATGAAGGACATAAAAATTGTAAATAAATAAGAGTGGAGGTAGTCCAGTGTTAAAATAATTAGATTAATCTGACGATGAATTGTTCGATTTTTGTATGAATTTATCTCGAGTCGTGAAACAAAATTTCCGATCGGGCATTCTATATTTCTGTCGTGGTAAAAACGTGGGCTAAAATATTTTTATATTATTTGGACACTTTTATGCACTAATGTATCAATTCACACATATAGAATTATAGATACGTAACTAATTTCGAGATATATATTTTGCAGTTAGTGTGCTATTTTCTATGCATGTAAACTTTATTTAATCCTTAGCTGCCACTGTGTGGTACCAGGCGCTCCACATTTTTTCAATTTCAATGTAAGTTGTTAAAATTTTACAAGATTTTCAATTTTTTTAAACATATTAAATAATATATATTCTTTTAAATAACCGATTGGAGTGCATTCCGTATCGTTCGAAAATGATAGATGAATTTTATTGAATTGAAATATTCAATATCTTACGAGTAGTTAGCATTTTAGTGTCTGGGGTACGGGATGACCCCAGTGTGGCAGGTATGTTATTATGGAAAAGTGGAGCAGCTAAGGGTTAAAATGAAACTACGTTCATAATAAAAAAAAACGAGCGTATAACAGTGTCCATTTATTGGTGATATATTGGAAAAATCATATATTATAAGTAGTTTACTTATAATATAAATAATATAATATTTCTTTATTATTTTATAGATGGTAATTTTGCTTCCGGGCTTGCTACTAGTTCTACACAATTATATCTTAAATAGTTAAAAATTACATAAATGTTAAATTATACTGAAAGTTCAGTATTATCGTCATGGGCTACTTAATATGAGTATTAATTACACAATATATAGGTACGATAATAACTGTGATTTTAGTACACGTGATGAAACATGAAGATCAATAATATTAGAAAAAAAGGATATTTTACCTAATACGGATTTTAATTGCTAATAAATTAAACGTTGCTTACTTATATAGGTATAATAGGTCTAATAAACGTATTTAATATTTGAAACATTTGCAATAATTACTGAATTTATCTAAGTACCTAAGTTGAAATTGTGTTTCAAGATTTATTTTTAGAAATAATAGTATCTGTTAATAGTTAATAATAAACATATTAATTTTTAGGAAAATTAGATGTTAGTGTAACTTGTTGAAGTCGATACCACCTTATATGTACTTATAATAGATGAGTCAGTAGTACTCCTTTATGTCCTTTAATCGACACAAAAAAAGGAATCTTTTCAACTGTTCAATTCATATCGAGTTAAAATTTTGTACGTAGAATTAATTTTTTAATTTGAGAAACATGAATATATTTTATATGTTTAAAACGTTATTTCACCCTCAAACTATTTCTTGGCAGCTAAAACTTTTTTTACCCTACTTGACATTTTCTTTGTCCATTTTAATTTGATACAAAATTGATACTTGAAAATGTTGTTGAACGTTGGGGTTTTCAAACTTTTTCATCTTAACAAAATGCAGTATCTATTGTATTATTTCAATTTTCATGTAAACGCAAAAAAAAAGAAATTGTCTATTTTTGGCAAGGATAAGTCATTGAAGGGGTTAAATATATCAAGGATAAATCTAATTAATGCAAATATAATTGAATATCATGCAATAATAAATCGCACGCTATAAAGTTTTAATTATGTTCACAAAACCGTGATATACATATCTTTATCAAGTAGCTACCACTGGTACTATGCCCGCTGCTGTATGCCTGTCATTAGCTTCACATAACCGTGAAATTCGTGTTTGTTCACGTAAACATTCAAACATTACAGTTTTGTTACGCACGAATACCCAAATAATATTGGATACACATTTTTGATCAATATTAATTATAATTTGTTATGAATAATCATTTTAAGAGTTTATGGTGTGAGTATAAAAATGCAAAACCGTTATTTTCTTTGAATGATGGCCGGATACTTAAATTTTACTTCATAAAGCATCTTAATAGGGCCATTTATTTCGACTGATACTCAGAAACAAAAACAATTAGTGATTCACATTAAAAATAATAGTTAATAAAACTAAAATCCGATTACACTAAAACATAGCAACTAAAAACTGTCTTTAAAAGGAATTAAAAATAACTTCCTGTGTTCCTTCCGCATTTTTACGTGACGTACAACTACGTCTATTCTGTAAAACTTCTTCATTTTAAAGATAACTTGTTTATAAATTTTAAGAAAACAACAAGCTATTTTTGTATTCGTAAAAAAATGTTTTAGACTCGTTAAAAATCCTGGCACGGAGCCCCTGATAAAATATGGGAGTTATGCTCACCGTTGGTATTTTGAATTTTCAAACAATGTATAGCTTATGACAGACGGGCAGTCAAGACGAATCAAATGATATATCATTTATTGAAATCGGTCAAGTATAATATATAGTTAAGGCTCTGCTCCATTTGGATTTAAGTCGTATCGAAAATGGGAAATTATCTTAAATATTTCAACTTTATAATTTATATAAAAAATAAAGAAGCAACTATTGTATTCTTAAAAATAGTTCTTATTATTAATTATTAGAAATTTTGCGAGACGGACTTTATTCAGTAGTTTTCAACGAATTTATTTAAAATATAAATACATATATCTATTAAAAACGTAGTACTGAAACGTTGGCTATAAAATTAATTAATCTAATGGTAGATTTCTTTTAATATCAACTTTTCTAAATATTTAATTTGATGACTATATCAAAAACCGAAACATTAAAAATGGCAATCACATTAAGAAATATATAAATTACCTCCTTCAGCAATAACACAGTTAATATTTAATTTTTAATGTTCGCTAAATATCGAATTTTAAACGGCCTTATATTTAAATAAGAATTTATATTGACAAAAAAAAGTATTTGAAAGTTTTTTAACCACAGAAAATCTTTATTGTAATTTATATAATAAGATTGATTACGGAAACATTATTTATGGATTAATTAAACGCAGGAGGCTTGACATTAAAATTATTATGCAAAAATATGTCAACAACTTTAACGTCCGTTAAGATATTTTAGAGCGTAACTAATAAAATAAAATGGTGTTATTCTCTACAATTACTAATTGTAAGTTATGTTGATTTTAACGGAAAGATTCGCTACTCTTATTTTCCAGACAGATTTAGTTCAAGTTTTCATTATTCATTATTGATATTTTTATTTTACTTTATGAATATTTAATTCCTATAAATTATATAAATTATTATAATTCCTATAAAATAAAATTAATATATACATATATATTAAATACCTATAAAATGTATTTAATATACAGAAAATGGGTGAAATTGTTATTTGTATTCAGACCTGCAATATTTGTTGGGGCTAAATTATAGAAGAGGATAAAAAATTAACTTCGCTCATCAATAAATTATTTAAGAATTTTTATTTGTTTAATTTGATTTTTTGCGAAAAATATAAACGAATTTTCAGAAAATAAATGTAGACATTTTTTCTTCTAACCACTATATCTATATATTAATTTGTATGGTTAATATTTTGTTTATAGATACCTATAGTTAAGGTCTATTTGTAATAAGATTACCAACTGCAACCAATAGTTTATTTTTTAATGTGCTAATTTTAGAATCATGTGGCGTTAAACTGTCTTAAGACAGTTCTGCGCAGAATTAAAATAAAAAAATAAAAATACGAGTAGAAAACATTCGTATAGATCAGATACTCTTTAGACTTTGTCAACACACGGAACTTTTAGAAAACTATAAAATTTTTTCGGTGAACTCTTTCCCACCCGACCTCTCCTAGCGAGAATTGCTTACTGCGCAAGAATTTATGCTATTGGGATTACCTATAAAAGAAGAAAAGGCGATTTTACGCACACTAGTAACTTGAAATGCATTCATTTTTAAATTTTACTAAATGCATCTTTATATTTTTCAGTTAATAAACACTTGTCAACTATATGTGAAAGTTTTATATTTTTTTCGAAAACCCCAAATAAGTACGACAGAACCCCAGTGTTCCGGGGACACAGTTTGAACACCACTGGTATAGATACTATTAAATATTACAATTGAAACATGTAATTTATTTTAACTTTCAAATAAATAGTTAATTTTCTAACAATATTTACTTTACTATGTTTTACTATGAATGTATAGAAGTGAGTTAATATTTTTAAACGAAATCGTCTTATTATGCACATCTATACATAGTATGTATTGTGCCTATATATGCATTTATTCAAATAGAGAATGGAACATATGCATTCATAAACATTAATATAAAGAAGTTAAATATTAAATATATTATTACAATATAATTTATCAGAGAAAGTTTATCTTAAATTTTCTCTCTAAAACAGTTTTACTTTTTTTATTCATACATACATATATGAAATGTATTGTATTTTAAAGTATAGTAATCATAAAAAAAATTGAACTGAGATTTCAACAGTAGTAGGTACACTATTCCTGAATCGAGTATAACCATTAATTCAATGACGTCTGTCTATGTATCTCAGTGGTTCCCAAAGTGGTCCCTACGGACCCAAGGGGTCCCTGGCATCGTTCAGGGGGTCCGTGGAAAATTAAAATCGATTTGGGGGTCCCTGAAAAACGTCAGGGGGTCCGCGCACATTTTTATTCATATGGAAGTTAAAATAAATAACAATGAATAAATTATTAGCGATTTTTACGTCCTAAGTAAAATATAAATATAGACAGGTGCATAAAATACAAGTAATAACAGGCATCGCGGTGAGTTTTCAGGTGAGTTTGAGATTTAAAAACATAACATCCCATCAGGTTCATCCAAGTCATTAATTTTTTTTTGTATTTTAAAACAAAAGTTAAAATTTCAATAAATACTTCTTCAACAAAATGTTTTATTTATATTTTATTTTTACGTCACCATTTACCATTCAAGACATCAAAGTTAAATTTTTAATTTTTCTATTATTCATTTATGTAGTTTTTCACCCAGGGTCCGTGGGAAGGTTTTGACTATGAAAGGGGGTCCGTGGGCAAGTTTTGATTATGAAAAAGGGGTCCGTGGGCCAAAAGAGTTTGGGAACCACTGTGTATCTGAACAGTTAAACAAAAAAATCATGAAATTTTAAATTAAAAGATGCGCATCTCTTATTTTGAAGAGCATCAATACATTGGAAACGGATATTTGTTATATTAATTATTTTTACAATGTTGTGTAATAGAAGAAAATGTTTTAAGTAAAAGTTGCAAAGAATATAATTATCTAATTTATGGCCTGTTAATTTTTTCAAATTAGTTCAATACATATTATGTTTTTCAATTATTGAAACGATTTGTAGGAATTTTTTTACCTTAATAAAAGTTATATTTTATATTAATATGCATCCACAATTCATGTTTTAGTTCTAACCATTTTTAAAGTAGATAGATATAACGTACCGTTTTGAAGATATTTGTTTCTGTGTAACAGTGTATAAAAAAGGCTTATGGTGGCCACAACAGATTATTTCATTCTTCGTATAATTCAATTACAATATATTTTTTACATTCTGTGGTTACATTGTTGAATATTATTGGATTGTTACAATTTTTATATTACCAGACACGGACTAAATTGTATTTTAATAATTATTTTATATTCTCTGGGTTAAGTGTGCACGTTAAGTCTGTTAATTTTTTAACAAACACAGACCAAATATAATTGTGGAAATATTAAGTTTAAGTATTATGTTAAAACTGTAGTGTTTGAGATAAAACATTACCTTTGTTTGGTCTTTTAATTAAAACAATATATTTCCAGGTGCAATTGAATGACCTTTTTTGCTTTTCCCGTTCATCCTCAAACGCTGCACAGTTAACTTTTACAACTGCACAAGCAAGCTACAATTGCACATTAAAATAACTCTTAAAACGACCCATCACAAAAAATTCATAATATCTACATTATAAATAAATAGTCTTTAATTGATAAAAAAAAATTTATCGAATGATACAATCAAAATAACGATTATATCATTGTTAGAAAACGGATGATTATATATAGACTACACTCATCGCTTGATTTACCGACGTTGTTGGTAATTCTACCGCTTGATTTGACGACGTCGAGAGGGACCCCCATCACCGTGCCAACCTCGACGTTGATTGGTGAATTTAAATTTCGCGCAAAAATATAGCAATCACGGTAGTATTTTGGAGGGGATAGGAGAAGGTCGGCAAATCACGCGTTTGGCCCGTCGGTAAATCGCGAGATCAGTGTATAAGTATGATTAATTCAGTTATATTTTTTCTAGAACGGACCTGTTAAACATTTTCGTGGTGTCAAATTCCATTCGTGTTATGTTAATTCTTTGAAAGAATTTCAATTTCTACATGATATAAAAGAACTAGCATAGCATCCGACATTGTGAATTATGACAAATATTTAATTTTATATGCTTATTACTTCAAACTGAGCTAGTGGCAGGACCGGATTTACCCATAAGCAAAATAAGCAATTGTTTAGCCCCCCCCCACCGATTCAATGAAATTTTGCGGATTTTGTAACCAAATGACCTAAAAAGGATTTGCATATTGTGAGGTTAAGGGCCTCTCCTATGACTACAAATCCGGCCCTGGATAGTAGTTTTAGGAAAGAACGAACAGAGTATGTACACTTGCATATGTATTATTAATATTTCTTCCTTTCCATTGTTTATTTTAGTATATATTTTATTATCTATTTTTTTATAAATTTTACCCAACATTTTCATTTATGTTTATATTTAATAAAATGTAAATGACCAAAAATAAATGATGACGGTACTGTAAAATTATATTATACACAAGTATAAGTAAGTGATGGAATTAAAGTATTAGGAATGTATGTATAGGTAATGTATTAAATGATTTAACAGATTGGAATTTTTATCGACTTATTTTTGTTCATTTGAAAAATGATTCTTTTTTCCTGTAATAAGAATTTTTATTGGAATTATTTTTTAAACTTGTTACTTTTGATTCAAAAGTGATTCTTGAAACTTTGTGTGTTAACCAATATTTGCCGAAGAATATGGTTTACACCCAGATGTCAAGAATAATATAACTGTGAAAGCCTTAATGTTTATGTAAATAGTTTTTACAAAATTTCACATTTTTTATTTCAAAACTGTAAATTATTATGTATTCTTATTGTGCATACAAACATATTAAGCACGTGGTATGTACGAGTATATTATATGTACCAGGGTTGACCAACTTATTTCTTATTAAAAATAAAAATATAACCATAAATCTCGGCAAGAGCTGCAAGTAGCTTCTCGAAACCCTCTATTCCTGTACTTATATTTTATTTTTAACATTTTATGTCAGTAATAAAAAAAGTTGCCATGAGTGTCATTGGACTTTCTTATACAGTACAATGTACGTGAGTTCAAATATATAAAATAAATCTTTCTGGCTAATAAAATATGAATGGGGCAAAAATAAAAATAATTTTAAACATTTTTCTCTTTTATGACTCATTTGAAATATTAAATAAAAAATCGACTATTGACTTCAAAAAATTAATAACACATAAATTCTAGATAATAATATTCTCTACAACTTTTATGTAAAACATTTTTTTCTAATACGAACTGTTCTAAGAAAATATTTTGAAAAATTGACAAAAATAAACATTCGTTTCCAGTTGTAGGATCAAAAAAATATGAATTATTTTTCTCTTGAAGAAAATTGAATTCTAAAATTAAAATTTCACCGTATTGCAGTTTTTGAGTTACAGCTTCTACAGACAGACAGACATAAACCTAGTCTAGTCTCGTGAGAAGCTCTATTTTATAAATATTATTTGCATGAAACATTTTAACAACACGTTGAATAAATTGACACGAACAATTGGTAGTTCGGTTTCAGAAGCCGCAAACACACTGTCAAAGAGCCATGGGTTGGCCAATACGGGTACATACATACATTATATGCGTGATTGTATATAATATGTATATCCACACGTGCTCATCTTAACTAGTCAGACATCACACATACATATATAAACACACAGATACATATAACGCATATAACTGTATTTGCGTTCCAAGCTCGTGATTGCACATATAGCCGCCAGGTGGCGAAAGAGGCGCGGCATTTTATAAAACAACGTTTCCTCGGTTTGATGAAGAAGAAAAAACACGAAGAATCTCCCGTCTGCGCGTCGGAATCTGTTGTAGAGGACAACAGTGAATGGCGATGACAAGTTTGACCGATTATGTAACCTGTTGTTGATACAAAAGTTATGGCCAGAAAGCAAACACTACTTGATGTTGATGCTTAATAAATGTATATGTTCAGCACTAGGGGATAGTTACTTAGGCGGCAGATAAAAATATTCAAGACATTATTTAATAAGAAAATTACGTAGATGTATAAAAAATATATAACAGGTTTTTTTATGGCGAATAATAATTATAATTGCCCACTAGGTTGAAGAAACTATTTTCGTTTAACACTGATACAGGAAAGGATTCAAATTTAAACTAGGAAAATATTGATATTTTACAAAAAAAAATTCAAATATTATTGTCAAATATATTAGTTGTAGAACATATTTCTCTCACTGTCGGAATGAGGTCTACTATAAGTTTTTTTTTTGTTATAAAAGTAAAGATATTTCAAATTAGTTTTATACTAGTCCGGTCCTACATTGGATAAAAAATTAATCGTACAAGCACAAAATTTAATAGATATTCATTACATTTAATTTTGTACATATAATTTTTTACTGGATACATATAACATCTGTCAAAGAAAATTAACATTGCATTCATAAATGAAAATGTAATTTGGAATTGACAACAAATTTAAATATAAGATGATTAATTTACAAGGTGTTTAATGTATTGTCACAACACGCCAACTTGATTAATATTATATTCGGTAGTTATTTATTTGCATATTTTATTTTAATATATTTCTTTGTATGTTTTGCCCACCTCAAATAAAAAAGTAATAACTAAAATAAACTACATACATTTAAAAAAACTTGGATTGCTTAGTTTTATAATAAATATTATCTTCTTTAATATTTATTTTATAGATACATATGAAACACATTTCTGTGTCAATCGTTGTACATGCTGCATATAAAAAAATAGAAATTACGATGAGTTTTGACTTACGGGACACTGTATATATTAAAATGGAATGTTAAGAGCTCATTTTTCGGGTTGTTGTCCACGTTGTCGTATGTTACTACATGACGTTTCGACTCTCATGTTGGAATCTTCTTCAGAAGTGGTAACATACGACAATATGGATAACGACCACGAAAGCCTACAGAAGAAAAAATGAACTATTATTGATGACACCTTACAAATTAATACCTATAATTAATCGACTATATTTTATTTATTTTGTTCTAAAAATGATATTTATGTGACTTTTCAAATTTATTTGCAATTAAAACATATCTACCTAATTAATAATAATTTAATTCCTAAAAGTAACTGTTGATTCCACCAAAAATATAGGATCTCTTTTACACAATGTAACAAATAGTGATACCATAACAATAGATTGTAACTAATATATAATTATTAAATCAAACTAATAATCAAAACAAAAAAATAATATAACGTTACTAAAAACCAACTAGAGTGTAACAGCATTAACGAAAATAACCAAGTGCATATTATCACATTTATAAATAAAAGCAAAACACATTATAAAGATCATAATATACGAAATAAATAATATAAATTACATATTTAATTTCATTAATGAAAAACAAACCATTAATAAAATCCAATTAAAAACCTCCGAAATGAAACAAACCGAAACAGAATTGTCGCTACTTTTTTTTTCAAATATCCGACACCTGTACACGCATCGAAATCACCGGCGAGTACCGTTACGTGTTACTGTTTTTATTCCCAGATGGTATGACCTTGTGCTGAAAAGAATTTGGCTAGCTCTTAACATCACGCAATGCTGTAAGTTTGTTTGAATAATATTATATTTGTGTAGCTTGTGGATTTAGAAGGTTTAAGTCTAGTATGAATCTTCATTTATTGAGTTAAGGTGTGTGGTATCTAGGTACCTATATCCAGGCCCAGATAGAGGGGGGGGGGGGGGGGCGCACTGAAAATTATTTATATTTTACATTTTACATATTTTTTTGATACTTCTTATACTATTTTTAATAGAGATTATTTAAAAACAAATATACTACAAAAAAGACACACCTTGTAGAAAAAGTACAAGTAGAAAGCAAAAAAAGGAAATTTTTCTTAAAAACCCCCCGGTTTTTAATACTAAAATAATATCAGGAAGTTAGAGAATTTTACTAGTAAGAAATTTGTTTGGAATGTCCTTACGCTCGGGTGGGGCCCCCAAAATGTGGGTTGGCCCGAGCACCGTTGAAGCTCTCTCAGGGCCTGCCTATATCTATTTAATTATTAGTTTATATTAGAGGAAGTGGAGCAAGATGGAAATAGTACACAGTACATTGTTTTATCTTAAATATCGTTAATAAAATCAAATAAAAATAATGTAAATATCGTCTCGTAAAAATTTCAGATTCTCGTTTAGAATTTGAGGCACTATCGTCTCGATTTTCGAGTCTGAGGATAGTCTCGTCCCAGCGTGCACCCAAATAGTATTTTATATCTGTGGGAATGTAGGGGATTATATCATGTAGATTTTTTTAACGAAAATGAATATCGAATATTTCAATAATTGAAGATTGAAGATTATTCAGTATTGTAACCTCCCCCCCCCCTGAAGCGAGTGTTGTTGTATATTATGAGAAGTATATAAATATATTGTTTCAAATGAAAATAAATATAAGAAACTTTTTCGTATTAAAAAAAATAACAAACAAAATATATTTCGCAGGAAAAATAATGGTAACTAAAGCTTCCCACAGACCGACGCGAATTATTGGCAGCGGCAGCGAATAAAGGTTCCGACAGACTGACGCGAAACATTCGCAGCGACTGCGGCGCGAATAAAAACGCGGCGAAATTTTTATATATTTTTTTATTTTTTACTTTATATTATTTTCTACTTTATATTTAATATATATATTTAAATATCTACCGAACCGATTTTTCTGTAGCTTTCGCCATTTTGTAGATTCTTTCTTTCTGGAGTTAACACAATAATTCCATTTCTTAATCATGAATAGTTTTCGAGTTGTGTTTACCTGAAAAGAAACGTGAAAAATATCCGAAAAAACGCGAAATTTATTTCACCATCGTCTTTTTTTTTCGTTTGAAAATATATATATGTCGGTCTGTCGGAGCCTTTATTCGCTGCCGCTGCGAATAATTCGCGTCGGTCTGTGGGAAGCTTAAACACTTTAACGATTATTTATGAAAGACTATTCGTTAAAAAAACATTATGTGGACAGGTAAATTATAAGGGTTGCTATACTAATAAAAAAAATTCAATGTTGATGGTATAGGATTGAAGTTATTATTCATTCAAGAAATAAAAAGATGCTCACAGTAAGTGAGAACGTCAAAGAGACCAATATTAATTACATTTTTATCCCAATGAAAACATTCTTTCATCTCTCTGATCGCGGGGGCGTTTTGTTACATCATATTTCAATAAACGAATCCAATTATTTATATAAAGAAAAACGGTATCGTCATCTTAAAAGAAAGGCACGAAAACAAAAGAATCTTCGTTATTATTTTTGTTACCATCACAAAGGGAGTGGTTGGAATCGAAAGGCGTCATTGTTTTCAAATCGTGATGTGTCAAGGTTTCCAATGTTAAATTTTTTCCGAAAAAATTGATAGTGCATCGAAGAATTATGTTATTAACTTAAGAGTTTTTATTTGACGGATATATAATTTATTATTAAACATATAGGTATTTACGAAAGTTTTCTATAAACAAAGGACTCCTAATGAATACCTCCGAATGTTATATTTTAGAAAGCAAAAACATTGCAATAGATTTTGTTTAGATGCAAAATTATTGGATAAAATCTATCAGTGTTAACAGAGATCAATCATGTTAATAACTTGAGATTTTACTTGATAAAAACTGTAATTTTGATGTGTAGAAAATATAAAAAAAACATTGCTTGTGGATGAATTTCAATTTTTATTACATTATGTTTTTATTTTTTAGATTGTAAGATGCATATATACATGTATTCAAATGGTCATTATAAAATTCAAAACTTGTCATATACACCGGCGCCGACTACGGGGGGGCGAGGGGGGCGATCGCCCCTCCAGATATTATACCAGGGGGGCTTCGCCCCCCCCTGTGCAGCTGAACTCTAGTTTCTTTTAAATTAAAGATACTTTTGTCAATAAGATTTTTACTTTAAAAAAAGGTGTAAATATTCAAATACTTGTCACTTGAGTAAAAATGATCACTAAAAATTTCTTCAAAAAGGAAATTAATATTAAAATATCTTTTATTTTCTTTACAAAGCTTACAATTAGTTAGATCAACAGCTTTAAAAAAATTCTATGACTTTTCTACACTTTACTATATTTTCAGCTAAAATCGTCGTTTACGTTTCATGAGCCTCTGTAAATTAAATATAAATGTCCATTTTTCAATTATTTCAAATAATTAAAGTTTGATCGATTTTTATCGAAACTACAATAATTTGATGAAAAAATTTTTTTTGTCACATTATTAGTTGCGTTTCTGAAATTTTTGTCGTTATTACGAAAGTTGGATATTGCACATTTAAAAAAAAAAAAATTTGCACCCCCCCCCCCCCCCAAATTATGAAAATCTCGCCCCCCCAGGTTAAATGAAAAGTCGGCGCCTATGGTCATATAACGGTTCCAAATAGTTAAAATTTCGTTTTTATAAAATGAAAACCATAAAAGTGTAAATTTTAATTTTGAAGATATTTGAAAAAATTACATTCAATTAAAGAACATGATTTGTGAATATTTACAACTTTAAAGGAAATAACGAATATGCCGGCATTGGTTAATTAAATTTACTGTACACATTTTGAAACTTTATGGGGGGAGGGGGGGAGGAATGAAGCTAAAATAATCACGATAAGTTAATCATTCGTTTTCAAACTATGATTAACATTAATGTTAAACTTTATCACGGTTAGTAAACGGACGAATTACTAACCATAATTTTTGCAACCCTGCATGTTTTAAGATATGAAGTGAAACCCGAATACTTCACGTCGATATGAAACCGGATAAATTTTTACGTGATCGTTCTTTTCTGAACATAATTGAAATTTTGGCGCCCTAGGCCACGGCCTTGTTGCCCAGGTGGTAATATGGTACTGAAGTTTCGGTTTTAAGAGATTGTTAATAATTAGTATTTCAATATAAGATAAAATGTATATTTTATAAAAAAAAATTGTAGAGTCTTCCTAGTCTCGGTCTCACGAACGAGACGAGACAACCGTAAATTTGTACGAAACAAGAGTTACACCTATAGTTTTACCTAATCTAACATGCAGTCTTACTAAATCTAATTGTTTATTAATTTTTAGCTCCATGTCTCTGGCACCCCCTTTTCTGAAATTCGAATTTTAATATATGCAGTTCGTTTGTGCTTCGTTTGTGCACGTTTGTGCAGGAAATCCTTTCGTTTGTGCTTTAACCCTTTAGGAGATATTCAAAAAATTCAAATGGGGTGCTGTAGACATGCGAGCCCCCCCCCCCCCCCCCCCTTCTTGAAATTTAAAATTTATTATATGCAATTCGTTTGTGCATGTTTGTGCAGGAAATCCCGTCGTTTGTGCTTTAACCCTTTAGGTGGTATTCACAAAAATCAAAGGGGGCGCTGTAGACATGCGAGCCCCCCCTTTTTTGAAATTCGAATTTTATTATATGCGGTTCGTTTGTGCTTCGTTTGTGCATGTTTGTGCAGAAATTTTCATCGTTTGTGCTTTAACCCTTTACATGTTATTTATGTTTAAAAATACCAAAAACATGTCTCTTAAATACATATATATATATATATATATATATATATATATATATATATATATATATATATATATATATATATATATATATATATATATATATATATATATATATATATATATATATATATATCTGAAGAAGGCCAATTGGCCGAAACATGTCATACAATAAATAAATATAAATACAAGATTTTGTTTTGACCAATTATTCCCTAAAATATCAACTATAATACAACAAGATGGTCATCTATACAAATTCAAACATAACTGCTCCAGGGAATGGAAGGAGCTTCAATTTGTTCGTAAAGAAATTCTACAATGAAAAGATAAAAAATGAAATTCAAAACACCAGAAAATTTATGGTAAAAAAAGCTAAACTTTTAACTAGAAAAATGTTCTTATCACATTGTAAAAAACATCACTTACAACCTAAGTTTCTCATTAGTAAATTTGATAAAATAGATACTTTCATTGATTATAACAACAACAAAAACATTCAATCTTATAATTGCATATTAAATTCTTTTAAAACAAAAATACTTAATTTACTTATATGTGAATGTTATTCTAACATAAACAAAATTGAACTTATCTATAAAAATACAATTTCTTATCTAAAAAATGTTCTTCCTTCAGAAGATATATACGAATTAAATTTTTTTAACAATATTTTCTTTAACAAACAGTTTTCTGAATCTTACAATAATATAACTAAAAAAATTGATTCATTGCAAAATACTAAACTATCCATTACTGCTTCAGAATACACTGAGGACCTTAATGCTACTATAAAACTAGAACACTGTTACCACAAAGAATTAACTAAACATTATGTAATTAATGAGTGGGTAAATTTTCCAATAAATAAAGAAAATTGGCTCATAAATCTTACCAATATTAATATACCAGAAAATATTTTAAATACTTTAAATAAAGGCAATAATTTTTCTTATGATTACAATTCAAAAAATTTACCTGTTATTGAAATGATTACGTCTTTTGAGGCAGGAATAGATGATTTAGAACCTTCAGAAAAAAACGAAATCCGTAATTCTTTTTGTAATATCTTGACAAACCATAAGCATAAAATTAATAATCAAATGTCAATTACTGATAGAGAGATCAAAAATACAAAACATTTTCTTAAATCTAACCCAAATCTTAGAGTTTTAAAAGCAGATAAATGTAATAAAACTGTACTTATAGACGTTAATGAGTATGAAGGCAAAATTTTTGAACTTTTGAATGATAATAGTACCTATTTAAAAATAAACAGAGACCCCACTAAGAAATTCCAAGATGAAAATAATGATATAGTCAAAAAATGGTTAAACAAAAAATATATTGATTCTGATACTGCTAACCACCTAAAAAATTTAGTAGCAACACCCCCACAACTATACGGATTAATAAAAGCTCATAAAGAAAATTACCCCTTAAGACCTATTGTGGCATCTTACACTGCACCTAATCATAATCTGTCAAAATTTTTAGCAAACATTCTACAAAATTTAGTTACACAAGATGATAAATATACAAAAGATTCCTGGCAATTCTATGATTTCATAAAAAACCAAAACATTCCTAATAATTACAAATTAGTTTCCTTAGATGTTAAATCTCTATTTACAAACATCCCCATAAAAGAAACTATCGATATTATAGAAAAACAATGGGATAAATTAAAATCCCACACAAATATCCCTAAAAAAGATTTTCTAACTGCTCTCAAATTTTGCTGCAATAGTTCCTTTTTACAATTTAAAAACCATTTTTATAGTCAAATTTTTGGTGCCCCCATGGGATCTCCCCTGTCGGTGGTGTTAGCTGACATAATCATGATAGATTTACAAAACAATATTTTGCCACAATTTAACTTTCATATACCCTTTTTCAAAAGATACATTGATGATATTATTCTTTGTATCCCTGACAATATGATTAATCAAGTACTTAATACATTTAATACATACCACAGCAGACTTCAATTTACAGCAGAATTAGAAGATGAACATAGGAGTATTACTTTTCTTGATATTAGGATTATAGTTAATAAACAAAATAAAATCGATACTATATGGTACACCAAAAATTGTTGGTCGGGAAAATACTTGGATTTCTTTTCTAATACTTCAATTTACAATAAAAGAAATACTATTAAAGCTATAAGTAGACGTGCCCTCACATTTACTTCACCCCAATATAGGCATCTTATTATTGAAAAAATTTTTTCTACATTTAAAATTAATAACTATCCATCAAAATTCATTCGTCAAAATATTACAAAAGTTATCCATAGTATTAATAATAATAAAAATAATAATAACGATAACTCTGTAGTACCTAAAAACCGAGTTGATAATCCTGATTCACAAGAAAATAAAAATACCTATATTGTCATGCCCTATGTACCTATATTATCAGAAAAACTAAAACAACTAGCAAGAAATTTCAACATTACTCAAGTAGATAAAAATTACCACACTTCAAAAATATTTTTTTCCAAATTAAAAAACAAAGTTGAAACTGAAAAAACTTCTAACGCCATATATGGATTGTCCTGTAACCAATGTTCAGCAATTTATATAGGGCAGTCAAAACAAATGCTCAAAAAACGTATAAATTCGCATAAATATGCCAATGAGCAGACTGCTCTAAAAACGCATTGTAATAATACAGGACATGATTTTAATTTTGATAACCCAAAAATTTACGATATCCAAAAAAAGTTAAAACAGAGATTAGTATCAGAGGCAATACATATAATTAAAAATGACAATGCCATTAATAATAGAACCAATATCGAATACATTCAACAAACTTATAATAATATAATAAAATAATTTTTGCTATTTGTTTTGGTTTTTTATTTATATTTTAAATTTAGTTTTTCATGTTTTTTGACTTTAAACGAATACTATACTCATTTTAATTTTTAATTTTATTTGTAAATTTCATAAAATTTTGCTTTTCTATTTACCTAGTTTTACTGTTAACTATATTTTATCTCTTTATCTCTTTTTTCAATCCTAAATTGTAATATGGTTTGTACTAGTTAAATTAAGTTAAATTATCTTAATTCAATATATTGTTTATACTTAATCCTTTTTCTGTTTTTTATCTCTTATAAATTGGTTACTTTATTTATTAGTTATTTTTAATTATTAAATGTTATAACAGTTTCTTGTTTTCATAAATATAACATACAGTCTATGGTTCTTATATTACTATCTTTTTGTATTCATCTATGTAATAATTTATATTATATGTTTATACTTGTTACTTTAACTTTATCAATTACTGAAACATGTGTTTTCAATTGACTTTCATTTTGCTAAATGAATCATATTTTATATTTTATAAAACTAATTTTAACTATTTATAATGTTTTATGTTGCTTTTATTATAATAAGTATAACGCTATTGTATAATACTTTGATATGCTAAAATTGTGAGTATCTTTTAAATTTATCTTAATGATTAACTTAACCATACTTTTAAGCTTTTAAAATAATAGTTTAACAAAAAATAGTGTAATTGCTTTTTAAAAATTGTAATTGTATTAGATTTTTACCATATCTTTTCTAATTTATAGATTATACTATATAATACGAATGTACCACAATCTGAAGAAGGCCAATTGGCCGAAACATGTCATACAATAAATAAATATAAATACAAGATTTTGTTTTGACCAATTATTCCCTAAAATATCAACTATTATATATATATATATATATATATATATATATATATATATATATATATATATATATATATATATATATATATATATATATATATATAGGTACTATATATGTATTTAAATAATAATATTTTTTACTATGTATTATGTTAAAGGTTAAATGCAACACCAATACACCTACATTTTGTAATAAAATTTAAGATTCAATCGTGTCTATAAAAGCACTATTGTGACACCTAAATGGTTAAAGCGTAAACAAAGCATCTAGTTAAATAAATAAGAACACAAGACATATATTTTTTTCGAAAATTAATATTCAGATGTAATCATGTTTATAACGCATTAACAGTTGTTTTACGAATAGCTCCTAAATGGTTAAGGCATAAACGAATATAAATTCAGCACAAACATACACAAACGAAGCAGAAACGAACTGCACATTCAAAAATTTAAATTTCAAAAAATGGGGTGCCAGAGACATGTTTTTGGTATTTTTAAACATAAATAACATGTAAAGGGTTAAAGCACAAACGATGAAAATTACTGCACAAACATGCACAAACGAAGCACAAACGAACTGCATATAATAAAATTCGAATTTCAAAAAAGGGGGGGCTCACATGTCTACAGCACCCCCTTTGATTTTTGTGAATACCATCTAAAGGGTTAAAGCACAAACGACGGGCTTTCCTGCACAAACATGCACAAACGAAGCACAAACGAACTGCATATAATAAAGTTCGAATTTCGAAAAAGGGGGGGCTCGCATGTCTACAGCACCCCCTTATATTTTTGTGAATACCATCTAAAGGGTTAAAGCACAAACGACGGGATTTCCTGCACAAACGTGCACAAACGAAGCACAAACGAACTGCATATAATAAAATTCAAATATCAAAAAAGGGGGTGCCAGAGACATGGAGCCTTAATTTTTGATACTTATAATTGTAGCATGTTAAGTATAAAAAACAGAATGTGTTAATATTAGTTATATGTATTTATATTTCATTCACAATTTTTTTTTCAGTAAACTGATTTCAATTTATTTAGGTCACTCTGGGCTCTGGGCACAAATGTGCTAATCTTTGTCATTTAAATTTTACAAAAGAAAAAAATTAGAAGTACAAAGTAAAGAGTTAAAAATAAACAATTAGTTAAATTAAGAATTGAATCTTGAGTGTAAACGATGTTTGCACTTTCTACACTACGTGCATCTTCGATTAAGTAACACGTCTATGCAAATAAGCATCTTTTAAGTGGTTCTGTGGTTAACAGCTTAAGTAGTTTACCTTACTTAAGCTATGTGTGTTTGTGCGTGAATCGATAGTGATTGCAAAATTTAGTATGAAGATAAATAAAAACTGGGTCGCGGGTGTATTTATTTATATGTAATGGGTGTGCATGTGGATGAGAAAAAAAAATAAAGGCCGTACGATCGAATACCAGTCGTGAGAAAGGGTATGAATCATTTGAGATGTTTCACACGGACGAGTGTTTCAATTGAAATCTATCAACTTTTATTTTGTCATGTATTTCGTTATTTGGTATAGTTTTTTAAATTATTTTTCACGGTTTGTAAGGAACATAGTCAAGCAAATGTAATGTTTTATTAAGAAATTCTTAAAAAAATTACGGATCATTAATAAATAATCTTATTTGAATATACGAACATGAAATTTAAAGAGGTATGTATAATATTCTATCTCTAACATATTTACTTCAATATTATATCTTCGCAAATGTAATATACAGATCAAAAACGTCTTCAAATAATGATATTTTATGTAAAAATTATGGCTGTCAAGTCGGAGCAATTTTGGGTGGAGTTGGAGTTAGTAGAAAGGTAAAGACTCTGACTCCATTAATTAAACAATGGTTTCTACACCATTTTTATTATTTATTTCTTTCTGAGTTGAACAGTAGAAAAATAGAGGAGTAAAAGTCGAAATCATAGGTTTTTGTACCGACTCCGTAGACCTAGAAAACTACATAACGGAAAACATAAAAAATAGTTCATAAGAGTTAACTTTTTGGGCTGTTATCCACGTTGTCGTATTATATTTCTTGACGTTTCAGAAACACTTCTGAAGAAATCTTCGACATGAGAGTCGATTAGCTCCATAGGTGGACACAGTTAATTGAAAAGTTAACTTCGTTAATCGTTAAAGCGTTAAAATTCCGAAAATTTAACGGAAGTTAAAGTTCACTGAAAAACTGAAAATTTAACGAAAGTTAACCATCGAAAATGTTTGAAGACCTTTTTTTGCTATTTCGACAACTGTACTTGTCGTCAAACAACCATTGTAACGGACTAAAGTTAACGGAAGTTAATAATAGTTAACTTTAAAGTTAATCCGTTAAGCATTTTGTTAACTTCGTTAATTAACGATTAACGGATTAACGAGTTAATGCCGACCTATGATTAGCTCTTATGCAGGCAACGGCCACGAAATCGTACAGAAGAAAATGAAACTATGTAGTTTATAATTTAGTTTTATTTTAAACCATCAAAATTATGTTAAAAAAATTACACATATACCAAGAAATAAAGAAGAATGTTTATTTAGATTTTCGACTAAACAGTTCGTTTGAAACGACTCTGAATAACAGGTTCTGTGAATATATTTCTACAGTTATCCGCATGTGGTAAATTGGGGATGACCCTGTGACCAATCGAATTCGCATGATTTATAAAAGACAAAATACAATGATATGTGTGTATGATTCAATCGTAAAAACAAAACAAAAACAATTTTATGGCTAGAATAACTGTTTTTATTGATAATAAATAGTATGCATATTTATAGTATTGTAATATTTCACGTATGTATAGTAAATCATCGTGCTGCTGTAGATGTACTTTCTAAAATAGGTAGTTCACTGTAATTTATGATGAAATGTTGGTAACCGATATAAACTATATTAGACTTCCCGCAAAAAATAACTATATGCACTGCATTTTCATGAACTTTGGACTTTACAACTAACAATAAGTATGTAGCTAAATTTGAAAGGACTTCTTGTAAAAATTGAAGCCATCTAGTTCTGATTTATTCTCGTAAAAAAGCAGATGGAGACGAAATCGAGACCGAAGTCGAGTGCGATTTTTTTCTAAAATGTTTTTATTTTATTTATTTTTTATTATACACAAATTAATTATTCGTTTAATTAATCTCATCTCATTAAATAAATAATTTCGCCCGAATTTAAGCCAATTTCGTCTATAGATCTCGTTCTCGTTTCGAAACCTAAACAAAGACAAGCATGGCCCCTAAGCCAGGGCCCTATCAGCCCCCTCCCCCTCATTGAGACAATATAGAGAAACGTGTAGCTCTTATATCTAACAATAAACTTAATGTGAACCGAAAAAATAATAACAAAAAATTTACCGTAATGATATATTGATTCTTCCTATAAAAAAGAGTGCCTTCGGCAAAGGTTTTACCAGTTCTTATCTTAATCCAATACTGTACTTATTATATATTCCATTTAAAAAAAAATTAACCGTAAAACGAGCTGTGTCAGTATTTAACAAACTTGTTAATAAAATCAATTTCTATTTTCCCTTAGTAATAAATTTACAATAACTATTTGTAACCATTCAACCTTCAAAAAGGGATAATGAAACGTATCGAATAACTTTCAGTATTTCATTTTATTTTTATAAATATCATCACGAATTAGATTACAATCTAATTTGTTTACTTTAAAGAAATTAACTTCCATTTTACAACAATGCATTTCTTTTGTAAATAAAAATAAAATGGGCAGGTACACGAAAGTTAAATTCACCTTGACATTTTGAAATTAGCTTTTTTATATATTAATCTGACTTTTTAAACGCGCGTCATCATTAGATGTTATACGTGTTAATCATACTATATTTTAGATGTACATCAAGTACCTGGTTATTAATTTAAATCAAGAAACATTATATAATTATGGATAGCACAAGTTTTTATATCAATCAAAATGATAATTTCGCTATAATGAATATTTTTTGGTAATCATTAAACTAACTATCGTATTATTAATTAATGTATTGAACATATGGCTGATGTTAAAATTTTAATTAGTAAGCCCTTACTATATCGAAAAAAGAATAATATTAGGCAAATTTTATTTATGCCTGATTTAAAAAGGTGCTAGATTAGACAGGAGTCCAATTACCGCGACCCCCCTATAATAATAAATTTTATTAAAATAGATTATATTGTCTATATAATAGAACAGACTCAAAAAGAGCAAAGTATACCTTACATATTTCTATGTAGACAGAGATAATTATTTTAGAATAATTAATTAGAATACAATGATAATATAAACTTACTTTTCAGATGGCTTCACATCGGAAATGGACGACGATATTATTACTGATATCGATATGTCTTGGAGAGCAAGCGATGGGAATAAACCCGCTAGATTGGAGACCTTGTGGAGAACTATCCAGAGAACTCCGCCCGCCTTGCAGATGTAAACTGGAGCCTCCAAGTCGGGGATCTGACCCGGCGGTGCACATGAACTGCGACAGAGTAGTTTTTGTTGGAGATTTCCCGGCTTTACCCTACAGGGCGCCGATTATATCGTTTTCACAAAGATGGGCTGGACATCAAAATTTACCTACACAGGTATTAATTTGATATTTTCTATTTTCGGTTAATTTCTCATAACATTTTTGGAATTTGTTTTAATTATTACAGTAATAATAATGTGTGTCTGTAGGTACTCATAATTATGGTATATAGGCATTCAGTTTTTGTTTTGTTTTACAAATACGTATCTATATACTTCAATAAAAAAAAGGAATGCAAATTAAATAGTTGTCGTCAAATAATGGAAAAAAACGATATTAACGTTGTTTTCAATAGTTATATTTTAAGATGTTCTGATTACATATTAAATATAAAAAAGTTTGATATTAGCGAACTCATTTAGACAATTTTTTATACCAAAAATAATTTTTGAACGAAGACTTTTTTGGTTGTTCAACAGTTGTATTTTTGAATTTTATGTACCTATCTCGCTTCGTACTTTTCGGTTTTTAAATTGGTGCAAATTTATCTAGCTATATACATATACAATCTAAAATTAATAAATACTTATAATATTGAGATAATAAGTTGAAGTAATTCACAATATTTCTTAAAAAGATATTGAATAGATTATTAAAATGCAATGCATGTTGCATCCCCACCCCCACATACAGAGCACAGTTAATAGATATTACATAAGATAATAATAAATAAATAATTGCATTTAAAAATCATCGACAATTAAAATAATGGGTATAAAAATATCGCAATTTCTAATTTCTAAAATTTACAATTCTACATACGCTATTCATTGTTTCAGTAATTACTGGTGCGGTGTACTTATAGAAAATAAATAGTTTTGTTTTTATTTTTTGCAACGCAACCTATAATTTTAACATGAATACATGTATAATTTTAAATCTTCTTAGGTTAAAGGTCTTGTACTCTATACCTATGCAAAATATTTCAATTTTATTTTGTTAATACAGCAGCGTATAATTATGTCTTTACTTTCTGTATTCTCTTCAACTGAAAGTATATTTATGAAAATACATTATGGAATAGGTATTATGCGATTATATATTTTATACATAGATTTGCAATTTAAATGTCTATAATACAATAATATTCATTTCACAACTCAAGGGACAAAATAACTTAAATATAAAAAAATATACAAAATAATAATGAAATAAAAACTAATACACAAGTTGTGAAATATTTTAGGATAATATTGTTTATAATATCGACGTATTTTAATCGAACGTTTTCGCTTGAGCATTGTATTCTAAACGAACCGAACGAGCCGAGCGGGCCGAGCATTTTCCTAGGCTTGTTCAGGTGGAAACGTGTATTCGATGAATATAAGAAATACCCTTTACTATGGAACTCCATCATGGATTATTTTTATCATAAATAAGAACAGTGTCTGGTCGATTTATATAATACTAAAAAAGCAACTGTCGTCACTTGCCACACTAAAATCTATTGTGGAAATAGAGCGAGCACAACGAACGTGGCAAACAACGATTTTTTGTTCAAAGTATTCGCTGAAAATTTCTCGGCTTATTCGGTTCGTTTGTAGTAAGATGTTCATGTAAAAACGTACCATAAAAAACACAGTTTTTTATTTTAAATAATTTTCAGTCTTTTACAACGTCAGCTCTACCGATTCAAAAATTAGACTTTTCTGGAAATAATTTAGGCCGATTGTCAGACAGAGTTTTTCATGGACTTCAGGACACTTTGGTAGAGTTACGATTGGCTGATAACTTACTTGGAAGTTCTTTGAATCCTATATTTTCCACCAGCGAGTTTCATGGTTTGGCAAACTTACAGATTTTGGATTTAAGTGGAAATTATATAAAAGGACTTGAGGAAGGCATTCTTAAGGGATGTGGAAATTTACAGGTAATTAATTTTTTAATAATTTTCGATAAATTGATAAAATCATATTTATGCAAGTATGTATATAAAATATTTTTTTGTAATATTATTAATATTTCAGTACAATTTAATTATTATTTAATGTATTTTTATAATTGATATTTTAATTTATTTCCCCAAAATATTAATAGTTTTTATATACTACTTCGAATTCACAGAAGTAATTTGAATATTAGATAATATTTTAGTTAATTACTTTTCGAAACAAATTTTGAAATAATGAATAAAATAAGATCAAATCTATTTTAGGAATTATATTTAAATCGAAATAGTTTTACTGAAGTACCTGGAACATCTTTAAATGGACCAAAAGCATTGAAAGTTCTTTCATTAACAAATAACAGAATAGGTAAGTGTTAAAAACACTTTTTTTTAACATTCTATAAAATGTAAAATTTCGCGGAGTAATAATAACTATTTATTAATAAGAATGTTTTCGTTTATATCCAGTCTATGTTTGTCTTTTAAATTAAAGGATTGATAATTGATAAAACAATATGATAATTAAAGATGTATTGGAATTTTACGATTTTCGGCCGGATTTTGCCAAAACTTTTAAATTTTATTAACTTAGGGTCAACTGGGGTAAATATGAAACACGAAAAAAAAGGGGTAAAAGTGAAACAAGCTTCTAACTAAAAAACTAATTTCTTTACAGAAGAATTATAAAAACTGACATGATCTTTAAAGATTTGTTAAAGCGATCTGAAAATATAAATCGCCTAGTAAGTGATATGTCCCCCCTACAGACTTTTCTGTTAGACGATGGCAAAACGTGTGAATTAAATTTTAATTCTTTGCACATAACTTTCTGCATAACTCAGGTATAAATTAAAGTTACAAATTTTACATTGATATACCACAAAGAAAATAAATCAAAGTTGCCTTTGTAGTTTTTCTTTTAATTTTTCGATAAGTATTTTCCATCTAATTAAGATTTAAAAATTCGGGAAAAAGTGAAACAGAAATATGGGAAAATATGAAACACAGTCGGGGATAATCTGAACCAGTTTTTGCAAGTCTGGACAAGTCACACATGTTACAGTTAATGTCAGTTTGAGTGCAGACTTCAGAGTGGACGCATCATTTTGGTTGCAGTCTTCAAAATGCCACGAAATTACGTTCAAAAGGTCCTAAATAAGGCTGTACCGGAATTCCGGTCCTATGGAAGTTTGAAAGGGGTCAATAGTCAATAGTACATCAGAGGTCTATGGAACAATTTGTATGTTTTGAAAATCGATGTTTTTTATGCAATGCAAGAGTTTAATAGCAGTTAAAAGAGCACAAAAAATGTTTCACTTTTACCCCATTATTTAAAAAAAATTCATTTTCGGTTTAAATATTTATCTGATATTTTTCAAACTTTGCAGATGTATTTAGGATGATATTAAGAGTACAAATTGTATGTGATATATTAGCAAGAACGAATATTCTTTTTAAAAAAATACATTATTCGCAAGCATATTCTAAGTTTTATTGTAATTTCCATAACCTTTAAATATATTTCATTACCTGCTGGTTAGACATTTATAACCTAGCAAGGTGCGACACATGTTTCCTATGCAGTTTTTCCCACTTATTTCATTTTTACCTAGCAAATATAAATATAACGCATTATATGAAAGTTAGAAGCCTGTTTCATTTTTACCCTTACCTGTTTCACTTTTTCCCAAACTAGAGGTTAAAAATGAAACACACATTTTTCATTTTTTAAATCTGTGTTGTATGGTACAGTTCAAATGACGTAGGTATTTGAAAGGGTTATTCATAGGCACATCTAGTAGAAAAAATTAAAATATGAATTTGTATCGTTAACTGCCAAAAAAAATGAAAGATTTGTATTTTGTTTCACTTTTACCCCAGTTGACCCTACTTACATTATTTTGTTTAAAAAATCAAACATAAATATAATAATTATGATATAATAAAATTTTTACTAGCAAAAATTTTAATGGAAATAACCATTTCATAACATAAACGCAGTTTTTTTAACATTTTAATCATACTTATAAATAAAATTTTAACATTTAATTGACCTAAAAATAAATTAGAATTTCGATAATTTCGGAATATTTTGATGTAAAAATAAAATTGTTCTCCATTTTTTAGTAATATTATTCTTTATACATGTGTTATAGTAATGCATTGCTGTTTTAATTTTGAGTAGTAGGTATTCATTTATTATTTATGCCATCTTCTCTACATTGTGAATTAGTTTGTGATTTATCATAATTGTAATTTGACACTAAAAATATAATTAGATACGATCGAAAAAAATGTATGATATACCTACAAATAATCTAAAAGAAATTGTAAAAAATTTAAGAAATGCAGAAAATAATATTTTTTATAATAAAATGTAGGACTCCACCCCTGTACTATTTATGAAACACTATATAAAATAATGCTGTATTAATTTTTACTTATTTTAATTATTGAATTATTATTATTAATTAAAATACAAAATTTAAAAAAAAAAGGGCCGGATTTTTTGGGTGAATTTCGACGATTGCGGTTCCGGTCGAAATTGAAAATTCCGGTACATACTAAATGATAATAACTGATATAATTAAGAAAATATGTATGTGCTTATTTTATATGCAGACGTAAATATACCAGTTGAGAAACATTGGCCTAGAAAGTATGTATTAATAACATGATTTATTATTTTAGATACTCTACATACAAGTGCTTTTCATTCACAACCATCAATTGAAAAAATTGATTTAAGCCACAATTTGGTGTCATCAATAGAAGGTGGTTCATTTGAAAGTTTAAATCACCTCAAATGGTTGATATTAACACACAATCGTTTTTCAAAATTCAACAGCGACGTTTTCCAAGGTGCAAACAAATTAGAAATTATTGATTTATCTCAAAACTTTATCACTGAGTTTCCTACCATTGCATTGAAATCATTCGAGTCATTGAAAACTTTGAATATGTCATCAAATTTAATTCAGGTAAAATTTTACTTATATCTGTGGATAATAATTGACTCTTTATTAATTGAAATAATTGTATTTTACAGAGTATCGATAATAACAATCTAGCCACATTGACAAATTTAAGATCCCTTGATTTAAGTCGTAACAATATAGCTAATATAGCTCCAGGAACATTCCTTGGTCTGAAGCAACTAAAACATTTAGATATCAGTGTAAATTCTTTACGAACGGTTAGTAAAAAACAAAATGTTAAAAGAAAATTTTGCTATCTATATTTTATTTTAGATTGAAGATGATGCATTTGAAGGCTTGGATAATCTACAATCCATTGTTTTGCAAGATAACAATATTTTATTGATTCCTGCATCAGCTTTAGGCCGATTACCTCAGCTCACATCTTTACAATTAGAATATAATCGAATTGCAGCATTATCAGGGGATATTTTACGTTCCATTGCAGATAAAGTTACGTCTTTAGATCTTTCTCGGAATGTCATACGAGAATTGCCTGCAGCAACCTTCCAGCACTTTAAATATCTTAAACGAATTGATTTAACAAGAAATTTATTATCGACTGTTAGTTCTGAAACATTTTCAGGATTGGAAAGTTCTTTATTGGTTTTAGAAATGTCTCAAAATCGTATTGCAGGTTTCACTGGTCCACCATTAAATTTACCAAAATTGAAACATTTTGATCTTTCTGACAATCAATTGACTGATTTACAAAGAAATACATTTGCATTCTTGCCTATGCTTATGTATTTGAATTTAAGTAGAAATGCACACATGAGAGCTGTACCTTCTAACATAATACATCCACTATCAAAACTGAAAGTACTTGATTTAAGTTTTACAGGTTTAAAAAATTTATCTCCTGAATTATTGTCAAAATCATCAAGTATCGAGTATGTTTATTTAAATGATAATGGTATAACTGAAATTCCAGAGGGAGCTTTTATAAATTTACGTAATTTAACATTAGTTGACTTATCGAGAAATCGAATTACAAATATCAAACCATCAGCATTTGTTAATGTTATGAACATACAACAACTTCTCTTGCGTGGAAATCAACTCAGTGCATTCAAAGGTGAATTCTTCAATACAGGAACAAGCCTTGAAATTTTAGACTTGTCAGATAATCAGTTGAGTTATTTATTCCCATCATCATTTAGAATACATCCACGTCTTAGACAAATCATGGCTGCTAGAAATAAATTTAACTTCTTCCCTGCAGAATTGATAGCATCATTGCAATTTTTGGAACTTGTGGACTTATCAAGCAATGGTTTAAAAAGTGTTGAAGAATTAGATTTTGCAAGATTACCACGATTGAGAACATTATTGTTATCAAATAATCAATTAGAATCAATAAGTGAGATGGCATTCCATAATTCTACACAATTACAAATATTAGATCTTGGTCATAATAAATTAGAAAGATTAGGTGAACGAACTTTCGAAGGACTTGCAAGATTAGAATTGTTAAATTTAGAAAATAATTTATTGTCTGAATTACCTGAAGGAATTTTTGAAAGATCTAGGCTTCATATGTTGGAAAATATTAATTTGGCACATAACTTATTTGAAGTTGCACCTTTAAAATCTTTGCAACGTCAATATTTCTTTGTTTCTTCAGTTGATTTGTCACACAATCAATTGAAAGAAGTTCCGGCTGATAACAATATTATGGTCAACATAAAACGATTAGATTTGTCATTCAATCCATTAACAAGTGAATCTATTAAAAATGTTTTAAGTGAACCAAAAACTGTAAGAGAATTGAATCTTGCTGCAACTGGAATCACAGAATTAACTCAACTTGAAACACCATTTTTATATCGTTTGAATTTATCATATAACAATATAACCAAAATTCCAGAAAAAGTATTTGAACGAACAACACTACTTGAAGTTTTAGATTTATCAGAGAATCAGTTAGATTCTGTTAATCCAAAAGTATGGCCAATGCTTAGAAATATTCAGACATTAAATATTTCAAATAATCCAATATCTTCAATAGCGCAAGGTGATTTAGATGGTCTTGAAACAGTTAAAACTTTAAGCATTCATAGTTTAAAAGAATGTGCAAGAATTGAGAAAAATGCTTTTAAAAATTTATTAAGTTTAAACCAACTTGAAGCTTACAATTATCCTAAATTGGGTTATCTTGATGCACAGGGTATTTTAAGTAACCTTCCTTACTTAGAATCATTAGATATTGAATTAAAAGATCCAGCTGTAGGAAGTGATCAACTTTCAACAATTCTCCATTCAAGATTGAAAGAATTAGGTATACGTGGACCAAGATTACATAGTATTTCTTCTGGAACACTATCAGGTTTGAAAGCGCCTTCAGTTTCAATAAGCTTAAGAAATACTTCATTGACATCTTTACCAGCTGCCTTATTTTTCCCTATGCCACGATCTTCAAAAGTAATTTTAGATGTTTCTGGAAGTCAGCTGACCTCGTTGTCACCTCAAATGTTGATTGCTTTGGAAGACAGGAGAGGAGATCTTAAAGTTGTCGGTTTAGAAACAAATCCAGTTGTTTGTGATTGCGGTGCAAGAGCTTTGAGAAGATGGCTGCCAGCTCACATGACAACTATAAGATGTTCAGCACCTGATTATCTAGTTGGCAAATTATTGGTTGAAATTGGAGATGATGAATTGACTTGTGATCCAAGAACATCAACCACAACTACTGCAGCAACTGTAGCTTACACAAAATCTACAAGAATGGTTCATAGAGTAACAACAGAACCAGAAATTATATGGTCAGTAGCACCAAAAGAAAAAACAACAAAGAAACCAATCATAAAAGCAGGAGCTCCAATTGTTGGGGCAATTACAAATGATGATACTCTCATAATAGGTTTGTTAAATTTAATATGAATTAAATGAAAATAACATTGTTTATCATAATCAAATGAAATTAAAAAAAAAATTATATTTTTTAGGTATCGTAGGTGGAGTGGTAGCTTTCATAGCTATATTAATTATCATTATATGTATTGTACGGTTACGTATGACTAGTACTCACTATAGTGGAGGACCTTTAGCAAACGGAGCTCCAATGGCTACAATGGGTGGTCCAGGTTCAAGCTGTGCATGTAGTGTAAAATCACCTATGCCTCAAATATATGGAGTTCCACCACCATATGCCAGTTCACTACCTCATAAAGTACATTCTGCATCATTAAGGACACCATACGCAACAATGGGTCGTGTACCTTATTATCAAAATGTATCACAGCCTTATTTTGTGGCTATATCATCAGATGAGAAAGTTTATCGGTAGCCAAATAGGAATAAATTTGTTTTAGGTGATTAAAACATTTTTAAATTGTTGTTATTTGATATTTTGTATCAATAAAGTAATTTTTATTTAGGCAGTGAAATTATTTGATTATACTGTTTTCAAACAAAAGTATAAATTTTAATATATTAAAAGACAATTTTAGAGACTTTGTAATAATACATATATATTTTTATGTATATGTGTACAAATTATGAAATAATTAATTATAACATTAAAAAAAATCCTGTCAATTTTTTCATCCAGGAAAAATATTTGAACAGGGATTAATTATATTAAGGAATATAATATTTGATATTTTAATAAGAAATACTTTTAGTAATTATATGTATATATAAACAAATGAATTGATAAAACTGTACTGAAAATTCTCATCGAAAAAATAAAGTATTATGGTTATTTTATATTTCTCATAATTGTACAAAATATGTTCTATATTTGGATAAATTTATATAATAATATTAATACTGTGTATAAAATAATATTTAGATGATATTTTTATTTATAATATAATAATTAAATCAACCTTTGTAACATTTCATTGTTGTGCGTGCAAAATCTGCTATGCCACAAGCGTGTAATTTTTCAAGAGACAGTAAAAACTTAATAATGTGATTTAATTGATACAATTAATAGATATTATAACAATAACTATACTGTCAGTAATTATTGCGATGCATAAGCACATAGTAATTGTTACTGATTGTTGTATAAGTTTTTTTTAATGTTTAGCACCATAAAGTTATTTGACCGAAAAATTCCACATGGCAGGTTTTGCGAGCTCAACGACGATTTGTATTTTAAATGCTAACATGTACGGTAGTGTTTTCCAACATATATGGTTTTCCAGCCTTTTAACCATAGAAACAGATTTTTTAGTAAAATGCATTCCTACTAGTGAATTTACACCTATGTGTTGTATGAAAAATTAAGTTTTTAAATTTTATTTTATTTGAAATCGTATCTTGAAAAAGGGATTAGTAATAACTTTTTATGTGTACCTATATATTCAACCATTTCTGTTTAAATTCCTTATTGAATTTTTCATTTTTGTAATCACATTGGTTGGGAAACACAGATTTAAGGTTTAAGAATTGTAAATTTTTTGTAATATTATGTTTAGTTTAAAAAAATATTTTAGGTAGGTATAATTTAACAAATAAAATTAATATTTTTAAAATTTACAAAAAAATAAATTATTCTATAATTCATTTAATTCAAAATATTTTCATAATACAAACCTTTAACGAACTATATAGAACTAGATTTAAATTATAGATATATTAGTATATGCTATATTGTTATGTATATTTCAATATTTTTGTTATATTTTGTAATTATTAAATGATAGAATAAACTAAAAACAATATGAAGTGTTTTTTTATATTAAAAATAAAAATTTAATTTTCATTATAAGGTAAGTACCTACCTAATCCATGAAAATATATTTTTAATTAGAATATGAATAAAACCAGATTCGGCGAGGACAACGGATACAATTGTAAATGTAATATGCATTACGAGTATTTGTTAGGATATTATGGCATATAGTTTAGATCGGAGGTGTCAGACCTTTTTCATATTTTCTTTTAATTTTTAATATAGAAAAAAGATTACAATTAAATCTTGTGACCAGCTGGAAACAAATTATACTTGTGATGGCAAATGAGTTTGACACCTCTTAATCATATTTTTAATTAGAAAAATAAAAACATTTTCAACAAACTTAATTTTTATTTGATGTCAATCACTAACACATCAGTTCTTGAAAATTCTTTCTTACAAATAAAATTTCCATAAGAAAAACAAACAATAAAATACAAAAAATATAGATACCTATATAAAATTTCTTCATTCATCACAATGTAAAATAAAAATAAAAGTATTTAATTAAGAAATACAGGAAAATAGTGCTATTAAAATATTCTTAAAATAAAGCCAATGTGTGACTAATAAAAATTTGAAAACGAATATCAGTTTTAATTGAATTATACAATTATATTATATCAAGAGAGTCCAAAATTTGAATATCTATGTGGTAACACACAATTAATCTTGTTATTAAATTTATTTGTAAAAGTAACAAATTTGTTAAATAATAATATTACTTAAAATTAAATACTGCAACTTAAGAGAGATAAGTAAAATATTACTAATATATATTATGTAAAGTTGTAAACAAATTATTTAAAAATAATTTATAAAAATACATTCTAACATCACATACAAATAGAGACTCTAATTTAGATAGAATGTTATGTATAATTCTTATATTAAGGCATGTTTTATTAGGGTCATCAATTATTTAATTCTTATATTTTCAGAATAGACTTCAGTAATTTTCAATATTACTAAAAATTCGTTACTTTTAAAATATCGATGACTTTAAAAACATTAATGAACAAGCGCAAAACATACATATTATTTATTTATTTTAGATATAACATGTTTTTCTTTACAATGCTTAAAAATATGTACATTGATTTACTTTAATTCTGTTGCGCTTATTCAAAATGTTCCTAACATTACCTTACCTGATACCTCATAATTAACATTTCAAGAGCATAATTAACAGCATTTTAGATTTAAAATCAAGTTTAATATAATTTACATAATTATGTATTGCGTAATTGACACAATTCCATATTAATATTTTAGGACTTTTATTTACAATTAAATTAAAAAGTTTAAAAATTAAATCACTGGTTGTTTTAAAAAAAATCAAACAAACTGTAAAGAGATTATAAAATTAATACAACATAAAATAGTTCATTTTACAAACTGACCAATATTGTTGCAACTTTAATCATGAGTAATTTCTTCAGATATAATGTATAAATTATAATATCAATGAAGTATGTACATTAAATTATAAATATATAAAATAATAAATAAGATGTGTAAAATAAAATAATAGATATATGTAGTTGCACTGTCAGTATTTTTTATTTTTTTAAATTAAAATTGTTATAATATAAAATGCTGTTTTAATATTTCTATTGAAACAGGAACATTGTTATAGAGAGACTTAATATATTAAAAGTTTAAATAGACATTTGTGTGGCAGGTTTGAATATAATGTATGTATAATATGACATATATATTGAACAAAAAGTAATATCAAAAACAGAAAACAACTTAAAATATTAAATTTTTAAAAACTATAAGTATTAATAATTCACCTATTTACTTAAGCATCATAACGTAAAACAAAATTATGATTTCCTAACTATAATTTTGAAAGATTTAAAAATTTTCAGTTAATGTCGTTTAATAAAACTTTATTTTATAAAGAACAAAATATATAAATGTGATTGCTGTAGATTTAATTAGATTAATGTTAAGTAATAATAGTTTTTTTAATAATTCTATTAAATGTAATTTACGTATAAAATAGATTAAATTTCTCTAGAATTTAAGGTAATAAATTTGAAATGCGAAGTTAACGTTAGTTAATTTTTCATATTATGATAGATATAATATAAAATAAGAAATAAAGCTTAATATACAAAAATAACATCATCAGTTTAGTTATACTAATCATTCAATTGCATTAGAAGCTAATTAACAATATAAATAGTCATTGTATAAAATAAATAAGAATGCACACAACCATGATTAAAATGTAACATTAACTTCACATTTTCATAACACTCTCTTAAACGCACATATTTTTTTTACAATCCATTCAATCATTATAATATTTAAATTTGTAAAGAAGTAGTCTTCAGTCAAGATAATACTTTTGAGGACATTCTTTAATTGATAAATAAACTCACACTCTATTAATTATTTTGTCAAAGTTTTTTTTCATTGGCAAGTCATTTAAGTTACCATAATTTAAAAACGTTGGCAGTTTCTTGGCAATCAAACATATATCAACATAACACAAACGGAAATTACAACAACAATATTGGAATAAGTTATTCCACCAATGTTTATCAAACGTTATTTTCCAAAAGTGACGTTCACTGTTTTCATACCCATCGGTTGTATTTTTAATTCTTGTAAATCAGAAATTACACCTTCTGAATGTAATCCTGTTAAAGATGTGCTCTCATATTTGCTTACTTTCAAATCTAATAGAATGTCTGAAGTAAATTGATGTGCATTACATTGGAAGATACTTTTGCCGACTTCACAGTCGTAGCCTTGTCGATGGAATATCATAAACGAGCTGTTTGATGGAAACTGTGGAAAAGACACATCTGGTTGTGTTCTTAAATTAACTAAATGAATATCACACGGTAGTCGATTCATTAATTGCATATTGGTTTCAAATCTTGGTGCAGGGAAGGCTTCAAGAACAAAAATATTAACTGGGTAATTTAAACTGTTGCTCATTTCATTTGCATATAAAGATGGTCTTGCAAAATTGACTTCTGAATCTTCTACGTTAAAGTTTCTTACTATTTCTCCATCTTCAAATGTCTGATCTAAGTCAGGTGCATTTCTTCTCCACCTGTTTGAAGCTTCCACAGAGCGTTGATCTCGTTTAACTGTATCTGATTTAATATCTTCTAACAATAACCAAAATCGCATAACCGTTCTTCGATTGTCAACCAGACCTTCTCCCATTCCACGAGAATCGTCATAGAGAGTTCTTCGATCTAACATAACTTCTAAATATCCAGGTTGCCAGCTAGCAGCACCTTGTGCATGGTTTGTCAATAAACTGAGCCGTATACTGTCATCTTCAATGTATGTCATTGTTGTTATCGGGAAATAGTTTCCTTCTATTCCAATACGTTCTGTTTTAATTCGTTTTTGCATTTGAAAACCATTTAGATCAGTATAAAATTCTGGGGGTTCGTTGTTTTGAATGTCAGTAACAAATCGCATAAATAATTCTGTTTCTCTGTTTTTTGGAGGTTTTTCAAAATCTATTTCGTTTTCTATGTAGGCCGCATCAGAAAGAGCAGAGTCTTTTTCAAGGTATATTCTTACTGTATGAACTAAAAATGGTCCATAAATTACAGTCAATTCACTAGCGACTGGCCCTGAGGTTATTATGATATTCAATTGTTGTTCATATTGTTCTAAAACATTCTTTTCTGTATCTCTACTGTTTGGATCAGGCATGAACAAGTATGCACCTGAATGAAATTGAGCACTGTGATAAGCAGAAAATACAACAGCACACTGAGTAGATTTTTGTGTTGATTTTCGAGTTACCGTTTTCAAAAATCCCGTAATTCCATCAAATAGAAGTTTTAGTTTATGATTTTCCAGCTGAATATCACCTGGTTGAGTATCTTTGATTATAAACTTGGATGGTTTGAGAGGTGCTTTGGCTTTAGACTCATGTGGTTCTTGCCTCCTCTCTTCGATGTCATCAATGTTATTGTTCGATGGTTCAGATACCTCAGCTCGATGGCAATCGTTACAATAAATCAACGCTATGTTCTTTTTAATACTCGTCTCATCAACTCCTACTAGAGTGTATGTAACTAAACTGAAAGGTGGTAATTTTGCAACAAACATGACTTCAAACTCTTGAGGCATCATTTGTAGTTTAGTGTTGAATGTTGACATGTCCCATACAGGATTTATTTGAAAAACAATATCATTCTTATCATGATCTAACACCTTTACACCTACATTATTTGTTCTTATTTGGACCACATGTTCTCTTTCATGACCCAGAGAGTTATATAATATAATCTGTCTTTCTTGTCCATTTTCAATAATTACAGGTGTTTTCTTTGGAACTTTTTCGCTTGACTCATATTCTGTGTCACTTAAAATATAATTTCGAGAATTGTCAGTGCTCTTTGGAGATGTGTCATTGAAAAGTAAACTTTGGATAGCATCTTGCTGAATGCTTAATGTATCTTGCAAGCTTTCAAACAATTTTAATCCGTAATCTTTCATCACGAAATATTTACTTGTCCCTGTTATAGCATCATGATGTTGGAACAACCCTAAATGTCGCCTAGCTTTTATTAATTTTTCAAAACTGCGTTCTAAAGTCTTAAGAGAGCTTGTCAGATTATTTTGTCTTGCCCTATTAAGAGCTATAGAATAGAGAATTTCTGCGTTTCGTAAGTTATGTTCCAATTCACGATCCATAATTTTCATAAACGGACGTGTTGTGAAGTATCCCGACCAGTAAGCAGGCCTTCCTTCAGTAAATATATCCGAATATACAAAGAAATCTCCACGCAACGTAGGGAACTTCTCATAACGTTCTGTAATTGCCTCAAAATAATCTTTAGGTGTACCGAAAGAGATTTCTGCATTATACTTTTGCTTATTTGCATTGATATAGTCGATCATCTGCTTATAATTTGTATACTGCTGATCCCATTCGATTTGATGATTGTAACGGAAATCGTCCCCGACAGGCATCAGGACTACATTATGTGGAAACAAGGAGCCAGTTTTAGCGTATTGTTCAAGGAGAAGTTCGCTTTTAATCACTAAATTCTTATCGTTGATGTTTTGGGCTTTGATCGAGTACTCAGTGTACTCTCCCAATAGTTTTCTAAAATCAAAATTGAGACAAACGTAAGGATGGGGTCCGCAGCTGTGTTTGATCGAATAAATATCGAATGGTTGGTTATGTGTCAGGAGATGTGTTCGGTCGGAAAACGTGCTCGGGTCGTTCTTGGCATTCCATGCAGGGCTCCAGTAGAAATCCCCTTTCTGGTGTTTGGCAAACCACTGTTTCCACGCGTAGTGTATTCGTTGTATCACTGTCCCGGTGATTCCCGACGTGGACAGAAGATAAGGAACTGTACTTCCGTGACCGAAAGGATCTATTGACCATCCAGTTTTCGGTTTCACGTTCAGATTTGTTTTTAGCCACTGGTGACCTGCAAACAAAATTTAAAATGTCAATTGTTATAAATATAACAATTCGTTCGGTTTTATAACTCAACCAACTACAACAAAACATAATAGTATAGTCAAATTAAATTTTGAGCGGAATTCTCTGGAAACAGCAAAATTTTTATACTATTATGTAGAGGAGATATTGTAGTTTCACCACCCAAAAGTCCCACGAGCTAAACCTTGTGCTAACTCGGGGAGCCCCATTCAAAGTTGGATTTTGTACAAATATTTGTTCATTTTCTTAGCTCATAAAAATACAGTTATCTCGAGAACCAGAGTAGATATCGAAAAAAGTGTTGCTGTTTTAGAATTGCTATTAAATACTCAACAATATGACTAGATAATATTATACCTATTTTGAAACGTTTCGGTGTCCCGTTCATTTGTTTGTCAAAAATCGCTGTAATTTTATTGTTTTTTCAATTATATACTTTTTCATTACCATATTAAGTATGAAAAGATTTTTTTTTCTATTTTTTGTAATTTGCATCTTATTCTACGTTTAATTTCCATTAAAAATCGATCATAGATTTTGATCTAAAAAAATTTTGTGCACATGTAAATAAAATATCAAAAAAGTATAATTTAGTTTACAAATTAAATTAATGGTAAATAAACTGTATACGGTTTTTCAAAAACATTTAATATTTCATTAACAAGTCATGTTATCTAGAAAATTTTGGGCATTTTGGAATCGCTATAAAATTTACCTAATATAATGGGTGCACAGAAAAAAATATTTTAACACTGTGAACATATATGGGGCGGTTTTATAGTAAACTGCATAAAAATTATAGTCTACGAACTCAAACATGGCTGTGCTCCTTTAAATAATTCCTAGTACTATGATGTTAGCTACATATATAGTGCCCATATATGTACGTTTATACAAAAAAAAAATCCACGAATAGACCATACAAAAAAAAATTACAGTCGTTTTAACCTGTGAACTGAAATTTATTTTTTTGTAGTTTGGTATAATCATGATATCTACTAAACAAATGAAGATACATGCAAGTACAATTACATTAAAATACGTAAAATTTTATGCACTACAGCTTTTATGAAAAGTATTTTTTGCTCTCTTTATTCTAAATGGTTAATAAATCTAAGCGAAAATTTATTGATGGAGGGGTCAACGAAACATAAGCTAGTTTTGATTTTTTTCTGGCCCAAATATAAATATTTGATAAAAAATAAGTAATACAAATCTTAGAACATAATAATTTGCAAACTCTGTGATAAATAAAATTTCGATAAGATTATATATTACAGAGATATTTAATTTTAAAGCTCTCAAAAAAATTACATTTTACATCAAAATTGTTGTACAGAGTAAGCTATGGAAATTATCTCCGTGTAGAGGAAAACATTGACGAAGTTGAAAATTTGGAAAGATGTTACCAAATATCTATAGTTTATTATAATAAACAATGCTCAGTAATAGAATTTTAAATTCAACCCCTACATTGTAAAAACTACCCTTAGTGTATAACTCTCAAGTTATGTTCTCGATTTTCTTGTAAACGGTCTATCGTACAAAAAAATGTATTGAACTAATTGTGTAGAGAATAAAATTTACAATTGATAACAAAATGCATATTGATTGAGTTCATTGAAATTACGGCGTTATTCAAAGGTTTAAAAATTAGGCCAAAAAATGTATTAAATGTAGATTATTTCTGAAGCGCACAGACATTATTTTGTCAAACTTTGTAAGTATTAACTACTTACAATATTACACAACCACACCAAACTCCCTATCGATCAATGCAACAGAAAAAAAGTTATAGCCATTTTAATAAAAGAAAACTTAATAAAAATTGTAAATTTTGTAATATTGATATGTTGTTATGGTAAAAATTATCGCTACTTTTTCACGATAACATTAGTCTCTTAAAAATTATGATATTTATTTGAAAATACACAATAATGATGGCTGTAGTTTTGTTTCAATGCTGAGTTATTAACAATTGTGTATGTTACTTTATAGGGGTTTTACAGCTCTTTAAGTCCGCAGAAATGGAAAGTGTTAATTTCAAATTTCAAAATAATAATATTTAAAAAAATGTTTACACCAAAATAAAATATTAAACTAGCACTCTTACATACTTGATAAAGTTATTAGACCCCTTTAGTTTTCAATTGATTTTATAATTTCAATGTGCTTTGTATTCTAGTCTATAACACTAGCCCCTAAATTAAGATCATGAGGAATATATAAAGTTGGTCCATAAAGTTTCAATTTTGTTTATATGGTCTTACAAATAAATACAGAGATTGTAAATTTATCATAAAAAATAAAAAATTAAACATCATCTGTACAACAATTTTGATGTAAAATGTAATTTTTTTGAGAGCTTTAAAATTAAATATCTCTGTAATATATAATCTTATCGAAATTTTATTTATCACAGAGTTTGCAAATTATTATGTTCTAAGATTTGTATTACTTATTTTTTATCAAATATTTATATTTGGGCCAGAAAAAAATCAAAACTAGCTTATGTTTCGTTGACCCCTCCATCAATAAATTTTCGCTTAGATTTATTAACCATTTAGAATAAAGAGAGCAAAAAATACTTTTCATAAAAGCTGTAGTGCATAAAATTTTACGTATTTTGATGTGATTGTACTTGCATGTATCTTCATTTGTTTAGTAGATATCATGATTATACCAAACTACAAAAAAATAAATTTCAGTTCACAGGTTAAAACGACTGTAATTTTTTTTTGTATGGTCTATTCGTGGATTTTTTTTTTGTATAAACGTACATATATGGGCACTATATATGTAGCTAACATCATAGTACTAGGAATTATTTAAAGGAGCACAGCCATGTTTGAGTTCGTAGACTATAATTTTTATGCAGTTTACTATAAAACCGCCCCATATATGTTCACAGTGTTAAAATATTTTTTTCTGTGCACCCATTATATTAGGTAAATTTTATAGCGATTCCAAAATGCCCAAAATTTTCTAGATAACATGACTTGTTAATGAAATATTAAATGTTTTTGAAAAACCGTATACAGTTTATTTACCATTAATTTAATTTGTAAACTAAATTATACTTTTTTGATATTTTATTTACATGTGCACAAAATTTTTTTAGATCAAAATCTATGATCGATTTTTAATGGAAATTAAACGTAGAATAAGATGCAAATTACAAAAAATAGAAAAAAAAATTCTTTTCATACTTAATATGGTAATGAAAAAGTATATAATTGAAAAAACAATAAAATTACAGCGATTTTTGACAAACAAATGAACGGGACACCGAAACGTTTCAAAATAGGTATAATATTATCTAGTCATATTGTTGAGTATTTAATAGCAATTCTAAAACAGCAACACTTTTTTCGATATCTACTCTGGTTCTCGAGATAACTGTATTTTTATGAGCTAAGAAAATGAACAAATATTTGTACAAAATCCAACTTTGAATGGGGCTCCCCGAGTTAGCACAAGGTTTAGCTCGTGGGACTTTTGGGTGGTGAAACTACAATATCTCCTCTACATAATAGTATAAAAATTTTGCTGTTTCCAGAGAATTCCGCTCGACGTGTTTTTTGAGTTATTTTGACTATACTATAAATATAATACTCTGGAGTCTATAGTGCATTTGATGATTAGGTATGCAATAACAGACCAAACCCCTAATACCGGTATTATGGCATTTTTTATGTTCAAAACCGGGATAGTGGTATTAATACCGATATTTTCCACAATGTTTGTTTTCAGTAAAATTCAAATGTATACTCATAAAGATGAAATGAAAGAAAACATAGATACGTTTTTTAATAGGATAAAAAATAAATTCCATTCTTTTTTTTTACCAATACCAATATTATAATATCAGAGAAGAATGGCCGGGTTTCCGGTAATCTAATCACAAAGCGCATTGATAAGTAAGGTCTCTTGTAGGCCCTTCGGGCAGAGTTATGTTCTTATAACGCACCTAACAATAAGTCATAAATAAACATTATTTTCTCTAAAACACGTAAAACACGCTAGTCAAAACATTACATGTTCTTCCATTATCCTAATTCCCTTTAATCTTGTTGTCCTATTACTAGATAATTAAGGACATGTTCCTAGCAACAAGAGCGAACAAGTAAACAAGGAACAACGTAAGAGAATCAAGGATAAATAAAAACAGTATAAAAATACGATCGTACTTTATGTAAATACAATAGCAGGTTGTTTTAGGAAATGAACAATATGTACAGAGTGGGTCGAAATTTAACGCTCAAAAACAATATTTTAGAATTAATTTTTTAAATTTTTTTTAGATGTTAATGAATGAGAACGTACAGTTAACGTTTTTGTCAAGTTATGTATTTTGTACTTGGTTTTTGTGTTAAAATAATAAATTTGATTATTAATTTAATAATCGTTTACTTTATTTACTTATTTATATAAAAATAAAATAAAATATAATGAAAATAAAAGAAGTTTCACTTCAACCGTGCGCTTATGTTGGCGAGGCACACATCACTTTTAAAAAACAAATTATAAAATTTCGCCGATCAAAATTAAAATTTTAATTTGTTCAGCGAATTATTTGCAAATGGCGACAAACGAAAAAACTAATCATGAATAAAAATATTTCACATATTTTAATAACATTATAATAACACAACTGGAAATTGTGATGGCTTTATTAAATCAGTTATCTGAATTGTTTTCTATACAGAACATTATACTGAATATAGATATTGAAACGATGCGGAACAATTCGAGAAATTCATTTGTTTGTTAGAACAAACAATAATCGAGTAGATTTAATTCAAATAATACTATAGAATTAGCATATAATAGGAATTGAAGCTAATAAAATATTAATTGCTTTAATTATCCACGAGCTTCATTGGGGGATGGTTTTTGTTTATTGACAAATACGCAGCCTCTCAAGTTACTTGTTATAGCTCGCGCTAACTGACAGATACAATATTGATTGTATACCACAAAAGTGCACCTTAAACTGTTTCATAATATTTTATTATAATAAAAGCTTAAAAATTTTGCAAAAATTCTATTTTGAAAATCTCTATGGATCAAAATTAACTTTTTATCGTATATATTTAATTGATATTTGTTAATCAGACTGCAATGCTATACGTAATTTTTTTTTAGTTATTTGCAATTAAAGCAAAAATCACATTTTTAACTTTGAACGCCTTTAGCTAATGAAAAAATAATCGCACAAAAATTTCAAGAGCGCAGGTTTTAAAAGCTGAAAGTTTATTATTCAAATTCCTTAAAATGTTTTTTTAATATACAAGTTGTTCAATAAGTTAAAATTATTCCACAATTATGCTACAAAATTTAATAAGTGATAAAAATTTTGTTGTTCATTAGATGAATAATAAAAGTTATAATTTCTTGAATTTTGCATATGAGCTTATCGAACAATATATATTTTAATAACAATGTAGGTATGGTATGTTCCATGAAAATATTTCATGTATCCAGCATAAAATCATTTTGTTATACCAAGTATAAACTAAATTTTCGCTAACTGATAACAACAAAAAAGCAATACTTAATCGTTTATTTTTATCGAATATTTAAAACATTTCAATAGTACTTTATTCGTATGGTTTATTTATTTTAAAATACCGAGACGGAAAGGGTACTTTAATGTAACAAATAAAACAAAAGTACCTATCTCCATAAGAAGAGTTTAAAAGTTTTTTTCTACCTCTAAAGAGCTTATAAAGTCGTAAAGGCTTAAGAATAAACGGTCAAAGAGTATTCAGTACAAAGTTGCATGATGAATATTATGATTATATTTAAATAACTTCACCAACTACTGCTATTTATAAAAGGAATTAAATAAAATAAGTCTATCTAAGCTTATATTTCCATGCATAAAGAAATAGAATGCCTACGCTTTAGAAATTTTAAAACACATATATCTACAAAAAACAAATATACTAGAATACTAGATGGTTCTTCGTTTTTCAAATAAAAAATAATAATTTTTTATATACATTTTATAAGAACATATCAAATATATTTGTAATTATTTAATACAACTTTTTAGTTTTATTACATCAAAATAAAAATTACCATTGATTTTTATTTTCATTTTTCTACATCAAAATTGTAAATTTTCCCTACTACGTGACTGACCTAATTTTCTAATATTTTTTTTGTTAAACTAGCTTGTTGTAAATCAATTATCATAAAGTCAAAACTGAACTAAATGTAGGAACAATGAAAACCCCATAAAAATCGTTTTTCGAGTCAAGTAAGAACAAACAGACACATTTTTTTTAAATATATCAATGATTATAATGCCTAATAAATAAATAAATAGAGCCTATAGATTTATATAATTTGTAATTAGTATGGATACCAAAAAAATAAATTATACAAACGCCAAATTAAAATATGTAGCACATTTAAATTGCATCAATTTTGCAAACGCTAATAAACGGTAATTAGTAAGATACCTCTGGTGTACAATTTCATTACAATACTCAATGTACAAGAATTATCCTCGGTAAATAAATAATTATTTACATGACATCCTGAAAAGAGAGGGGATTTGTAATGCAAATTACATACGGCATTAATTTTGAAAGGGTTCGGTTTGTACGGTATATACGTGGATACCTACTATAAAATGCTTAAATCGGTAATCGTTTTATTTTAGATATACATATGAATTGAATACATATTTACTGCTTATATTAAGAAAAACGTATTCATGTTTTATTATCCGGCCATTTCAGTTACATAACTAATAAAGTTTTTTAAATGAATAAGGCCTATTTCACACATATACGGTTTCATTCGGTTCGGTTCGTTTTCGGTTAGTTTTCGGTCGCTGCCGACAAGTGTGAAACGATGATTCAGTTTGTATTCGGTACCTAATAGAAACCGTACAGAACTGAATACTCCCTCCACACGGACAGATTTCATCAGGTTTCAATTCGTGTCCAGGGAACACAAAGCAATGAACGCGTTCACACATACTCGGTTTAGTTTCGGTTTTAACCTGATAGCGAGTGTTATTTTTTTTAAAGTTTTGTCGCGGATTTTCTAATAAAATGAGCGGTTTTCTAGATGTTGATGTGGATCGTCTTCATGCTCTTTAGCTTCGGGAAAATAGTGTAGAATGCTCCAAATTCCTGCTGTAAAGTGATGAGAGGGTGCTCGCAATGAATTCTAGTATTCCTCCTTCATTTTTCAATTTTTTATAGAGAAACAACATGGCAACAACTTGCTTTCTCTCCATGATAACTACTGAGTTTACGGAAAAAAATAAAACCTATCATGAACCGTATGAGAACCGTGTATGTGTGAAAGGGTTTGATTCGTTTTCGGCTGAAACCGAAAACGAACCGAACCGAATGGAACCGCGTATGTGTGAAACAAGGCTAAACTTGATATGTGTAAATAAAATGTGAGTTTGAAAATTAGTTCCGTAAACTAACTCCCCCCCCCATTCCTCTAATAAAAGGTTTTATTTATTGCTGTCGAGAATATCGTGTATAGTGATCATGGAAATCAACATATTTTTTTATTATCCCTTTTTTGCGAAATCAAAAAGATAAAAATTACTTTTAGAAGATCCCTGAAGATGTCCACTGCAATTTGCAATGAAACGTTGGCCGAAAATACGAAAAAATCGACGCGACTTGCACCCAGAGGTCAAAATACATATCCAGATTACCGCGGAAGCCTGAAAATTTGTACTGAAACGTTATGTTAAAACTGCATTTTCAAAATTAAATTGAATTAATTACTTTTCAAAATATTATAGATCTACATACATTTTTTATTAGTTCTTTAGGCGTTAACTTCACACAGGTACATATATTTAGATATTAAAATTTTTGATGTATCTCATAATTTAAAAACTAACGTTTTTTTTTTTATTTGCGCAGCTAATTTATTCACTGCTCAGGTATTTTGAATCATAGCGTGATGATATGTGCCTTATAGCACTTCTCAAATATGTCAAAAAACACATTGGTGCAGATTTCATCAAAATTTGTCCGATATACATGGTTTTCGTAATTACCTCTACACATTTTATAATTTGTATAGATTTTAATTATAATTATATTTAACTCAATATTATGTATGGAACTTCAGTTTGACATAAAAGTCAGTTAGATCATATGTCTTAGGTAGGTACTTAAATATTAATTTTTTATAAAAAAAACGCGGCGTGTGCGATGTCGCACGTAAAATTGATTTAATCTCAATAAAAGCTAGTAGTTTATCAATACCTAGTATATAGGTATGCATGAGTTCGCTTGAAAATTAAATACTAATAAAATATTGATTTAAAACGTAATCAATTGTAAAGGCGAAGGAAGGCAATCAATTGAATTTACATTTACAAAGATGCATATTACTTTTGCAAACACCCTGTATATACACATTCTTATAAAGGCGGCGGATACACACCTTTCCTCTAATTAGAATTTGTATATACCTTCTTATTGTAGATAATGCAATTAAGACCGGAGACATAAAATTCAGTAGCCTACGTTAGACTTCTTTACCTTTTACAGCCAAGCAATCAAGAACCGCCACCTCGAGGGCGAAACCACTCATCCTACCTTTACCCTGGACCCTCTCCCCCTGCTCTTCACCGCACTTGGGTCTGTGCCTTTAGGGATCGGATTCAATTACGGGAAAATCAATATCCAGTGTTAATTTGCAAAAGTCACATTTACTTTTGATTCCAGATTGAATAGAAACTGTGCCTCAAATGTTTTCAAACGTCACAGATAGTTGTTGATTTAAAGAAGGGGTAACAAGGTTGGTATTTTTCGTGAGTAAGGATTTAAATTTGTTCGGTTTGGGGGAAAAATTGAAAAATATAAATATTTCAAGTTATTAAACATTTATCATGAAAAATTAAAAGACATATTAGGTAATATATAATTTATTAACATTCAATGATATATGTTATTAATTAGGTTTCAATAAAGAAATAAAATTGGCAAGTGCGTGTTGGGCACGCACACGATAGGGTTCCGTAGTCATTCTCACTACGATTTATAAAAGAGAGATTTCAAAATTTTAAAAAGCAAATATATCGTGACTGAAGGGTTTAAATCAAAAAGTTATTTGACATTTTTTATTGCATTTTAGGAGACCTAACAAATGACACCCCACTCAATTGGGTAAGTGGGGAAAAATGTTCCCCGCTTACTTTTACTTTTCAATCTATGAAAGGGAGATCCAAAATATTTTTGACAATGTTCGTTATAATTTTCAGTGAAAATACTAATTAAAAACTACATTCTGGAATTTTTTCAGATTTTTTGAATTGATAGTCTTATCAATCTCATCTTATTATGTCAAAATTTTTCAAGATGGACGGACGGACATGGAGAAACTATAAGGGTTCCTAGTTTTCTACGGAACCCTAAAAATGGAAAGATAAACTCTTGCTTATCGAAAAATAATTAACAAAAATGTTGTATTGCATACATCTCAAATTAATAATAAATAGTATTTTGTAATATAAGACGTGTTTATAAAATACAAATATGATACCATATTTTGTATATTATTGTTATACATTAACTGAAGTTGGTACCTACTCACACGTATTAGGTATTATAGAAAAAATTTTTTTTCTGAGAAATGTATTTATGTATGTATCATAGTCTTCTGGTTATAAAAGCTTTATAGAAAGTACGACATATTTTTCTTTGAACAGCTTTGTATGAAAAAAGACGGTATTAAATGGAACCTTTTTTATAACGTAATAAAATTTGTAAACGATTATTACTAATTTATTTATTAAAAATATACATACGGATAGCTTTTTTTTAATATGTTTTTTGGAACATTAAAAATTACCAAAGAATGCAGTTATACAAATGAAAATTCAAATTAGCTTTTTATTCATAAGATCTGATTCAAAGTATATTAATTAATTCTTAGGTCAATTTGTAGTGGGTAATTCGACACGTACATTTTTCGAGTGTTAGTACAACATACCTACACTGGTAGAAAGGATTTCTCAAACCAAGTAAACCTTGTTTCGTATATAACGAAAACAATATTTTCTTAAGATAAGCAATAATCTCTTAAACCAACTATAGTATTCTTGAACGAAGGAATAACGTAGTTGGATTGAGAGTATGTTTCTTATATTAAGAAAATATTGTTTTCGTTATATACAAAACAAGGTTTTCTTGGTCCAATAGTTTTTTTTTCTGTGTACTAGACTGATGCCGGTCCTGTTAAAGATTGTTTTAGTTTCAATGTGTTGAAACATATGTTTTTGAAAACAAGCTCATTAAATATAACAACTTAAAAAAACTATTTACTGTTAAGGATTCCAGATATTTTAGAATAGAAACACTATAGAATCAAACCCTGTAAGATTGGTACTGAATCCAACACATCTACAAACTGTTTTAATTCAATTTCATTGGAATGGGTTCTCATTTATCCATGCCAATCTCCGGTTTATCTTAGATATTTGGAATCTATCGCATCTCCCGTTTGTAACAATCACACCGACAATGGAATTAAATTTAACGAAATGTTTAGAGCAGAATATACATGTAGATTTATTTGCCAATTAAATATTTATTTCGAAATTAAATTATCTCATTGTATTCGACGTCTATAGGTTAGTAGTACACTGTGTATTGAAATTGTTTAAAACCCCATTTTAACCCTTTCCTGTTCCAGTGAAATAACTATTTTAAGTTATTTTTAAAAATACTTTTAATGCAATATTTTGATTAAAAGGCAATCATATCTAAACCACTGCCTGCAGATCGGGTCTTATTATTATTTGTTTTTATATTTGCCAAGTGCGAGTTGAGCCTAACGTACTAGTGTCCCGTACCGAAATTTATTCGATAATGTTAATTTAATTTTAGTTAAAACCACTTTTTCGTCGATTAGAAAACAAATGGCTCCAAATGTATTAAAAGAGTATTTTTTTAGCAATTTTGATTCGTTTTGAAAATTTAAATCCGAAGATTCTGGTGATTTGTTTATAATCTCAACATCGTTATACATATTTACTTTATTCACACATTTTCACAAAGCTTTTTAAAACAAAACATTTGTTAAAAGTAGCATCACCACCAAGACTCAAACTGAAAAATACCTATATTATTTCTTTTCTGTATTTAGCAAAGGTTAAATGAAATAATGCAAACAATGGTATTAAAAAACTTATAAAAACTTTTATCAAATATATTTATAACAGAACACTTTTTTGTTATAATAATGAAATGCTACTACCATAAATCAAAGTTGAATTTTTTTAATATCAAGCATGAAACGAGCGCTATTGTGAATGCTAAAATGAGTCGTTTTTTGTCGATTTTCTAATATTTTAAACCCGTAAATTTATTCGATTTCATAAATATTTTTCAACTGTAAAATGAATAAAATTATAAACTTTGATTTATACTTCTAAAGGAAATTCTTCTAAATAGGCAGTAAAACGTATTTACTTGAGTAGACTCAAGCATAAAAGATATTTAATGTTTAGCTTGTTTTACATTAAAATATCAATTTTATCTCTGGAACGTGACTGTCAAGCATATTTCTGATTTAACACTAGTTATTAAACAAATACAATTTAATTTATTTTTGATGTCAAACGGCATAATTGATTTTTAATTATTTTTTGATTATTGCACAAAATAACCGCACGCGCGTGCTTGAATTCACGCGTTTGTCTATGCATTGATTTTTTAATTACATTTTGATTGGAAAAAAAAATGTAGTGGAAGATTCTAGTTTATTTATTTATATATTTCAAGAACCACAGGTATATTTGTATATTTATTTTTAAATTGATTGAAAATTGATTAAATTCTTTGTAAATTTACACTGTAGTACGTACAAAATTGCTTTATATTTATAATTGATAAAATATAAAAAATTATAAGAAGGTCCATTATAAATTTTCCCGTATTCCCATCATTATCATTAGACATGGATTACTAATGGGAAATAGATATACCTTGGGATGACCAGGGTAGACATCTTTAATGAACCAGGAATTTCAGAACTGAGTAATCTGGATATACACATGAATAACTTAACAATTTGTATACCCAAGTAATGACTAAACTCTCAGATATTAAAAATGTATAATAATTAATTGAAATAGGAGACCGCAAAATACACTCATTATATTAAAAATAAATGTTGTCGGTATCACTGAATTTATACAAAACATTAACGGTCAACGCAATCATTAATCAAATTAATATTCTTGATTAATGTCTTCTTTAGCAAACATTATAATTTAAATTAAAAATACGAATATGTACTTAAATAACCTTATCTGGATTTAGCATTTATAAATTTTGACATAATGTACCATATACCATATATTAAACAACTAAATTAGAGTCATTATTGATGCGTATTTACTATACAATAAATATATTTATATAAAGCACATATTTAATTCTAAACCCGGAAATTGTATATTTAATTAAAACCTCCATGTTCTCATTATATAACTATAATATGTATTATTATTATTATTATAACATATTTTTGTCAAAAAAGGACATTTGTACTGTGAAGAGATAAAAACAGCGATATAGTAAAACCCGCTTTGGAAATTCATATATCCGACATACGGGGATTATTACAGAAGATAATAATAGAGAACAATAAGTGCTATAAACGTCCGGAAGGTGATACTAATGCCACAGTTTTGTCGTATCTAACTCACTACGTATAGTCCATTACGGGCGCCGCCGCCGCGTATCTCTCGCATTTCCACGGTCATTACGGGACCGGCGAGGGTAACCGTGATATCGAAAATTAATAAAACATATGTAATCAGAGGTACAATTTAACACCTGTATGTGAACAAAGTTACACACATTAGGGATGTTCAAAATATTTTTAAAATTATTTTTTGTGATTATTGAATTTGTTTTTTACTTTCTTATACTTATAGTGTATGAAAGTAGGTAGGTACAGTAATCACGAAAGAAACTGAATTTTGACTATTTTCTGCAAATGTTGCAACCTAAAAACTTCAATATAGAAAAGTGAAAATTTATATTTGAGAATTAATATATGAGCTTTTGAAAAAAACATTTTTTTTGAAAACATTTTTTTTTCATACGATCATTACGTCCAAATTAAAAATAGCTATATTGAAAAAAAAAACGATTAAATTATGGGATGGTAATTATAGGATAAAAATGTAGTTTGTAATGTTAAAGTACCAACCAAAAGTACGTATTTCAAAACACATAGGGATTTAAAAAAACAAAAATTATATTAATTTTTCAACAATATAAAAAAGCGATGGCTGGAGTACCTAATACATTCAAAGATATAATGGTTAAGAAGAAACTAAATTGTATAACATTTAAAATAATCTGCCGTGTGCCACAGGACTTTCTTATACGTAATAATGACAGTGAACAGTGTACGTGATTTTTATTTTAGTGAAGGATATTTCTGACAAACTAATAAAAGATAGAGTAAAATGAATGAGACATAAACTATAGAAATATCATTTTATAAATTATGTATCGAACGAATTTTGTTTAACATAATTACTAACAATAAGATGGAAACGGATGTTTACTCATGTAATTTTACTGGTTGTCGGGTGATTTGACCGTACGGATCACGACTCATACCGTCATGTCACCCGGCGACCACTGCAAACTAAATGAAATAGAGTGTACAGTGTTTATTCTCAATTTTACGTATAAGAAAGACCCATGGTACCTATGGCAAACACGTACAGTCTCTGTAATACGTATAAGAAAGTCCCATGACACTCATGGCAGATATTCTTCTCTGTTATGAACCATTTGAAATATACTTAAAATCGAATACTTAGTAAAAAAAAAAAAAATTGTTTTTTCGAAAAAATGAATAGAACATAAATTATAGATAATAATATTACCTACAATTTTTAACTTGGCCATTTTTCTCTAATTCGCACTGTTTCAGTGTAATTCGAAAAATTCAAAAATCGATGTAGGTAAACATGCGTTTCCGGTTGAATGATCGTTTTCAAAAATAGGAGGTTTTCTTCCCAGGCAAAAATCAATCTTAAGTATAAAATTCCACCTTTCTACGATTTGTCGTATTTGAGTTACAGCGTCTACAGACAGACAGACCGACAGACAGACACACAGACATCATGGCGAAAATAGTCAGAATGGATTCAGGGAAGGTCAAAATTGATAATTCCATCAAAATCCGGATTTCGAAAAAAATCGCGATTACTATACTTACTTATACTATATGTATATTTCATATACATAGGTATAAGAAAGTAAAAAGCTACCTTGTGTGACACGGACTTTCTTATACATAATACTGAGAGTTGTGAATAGTCTTCGTGCATTTGATTATATAAAACTTTCTGGCTGATTAAAAAAATTAATATAACATAAATTATAAAAAAAAACTTAACTTTGAATTTAGGTAATTAAATACATATTTTTCGTATGAATTGTTTCAAATGTATACCTACATACATGCAGTTTTAAAAATATTTAAGGGGGATGGCCACTGTGACGGGTCAAAAAATTGTCAATGTTTGGGAATTTTTTTCACAGATATTACTAATTATTTTTGAATCAGGTAAAGGACATTTTATTAAGTATATATTCATCTTATTTAATATCAATTTTTATTGATTGAAAAATATTAAATATTTACAAAGTTATGAGCCTCGATGTGAAAACAAAAAAAAAAAAATTTCTCTATGGTCGACTCGAAATTTCGAGAAAGGTTATATGAAAAAAATAAATAAAATTTTTATCAATATCTATATGAATGTAGCTATCGTTGCACATAGCCGTTTTTTTTTATTTTATTTTTTCACAAAATGGCGATCGTTTGAAATTTTTTTTCATTTTTAAGACCTATTTTTTTTAATTAGAGCGGTTTTAAAAATAGTAATTATCAAAATTTCAAAAATCGGCTAAGTGCAACGATAGCTACTACAATTACGAAAATTATTAAAAAAAAAAATTGAAATCGGTTCATTAGTCTTTGAGGAATTGTGTCGACCAGGTCGAAAAATGTCATTCCGAGATAAACGTGTTTAATGTTTTTGTTGTCATAACCGGCTGTGCTACCTCGTCTCACTAAATTAACTGTAACTCCGTCAATTTTCAAAATCTAAACTCAATTTTTTGTATACATATTTATGAATATGTAAACTTAAAAAAAATCTAAGAAAAAAAAAATATTTTTTTTTCCGTCACAGTGGCCATCCCCCTTAATTTAATGTTTAATATGAGATTATATATGAACCATTTCAAATATAATTTTTAAAGTCAATTATTATTTCCTTATTTTTTTATAATATAGAATAAAATTAACTTTAATCTAAACCATTTTTTAAAATTCAAACTACGAAAATGTTTTGTAATTATACCTGCGAATTTATAAATTATACTTGTATGTAGTATATTGGAAATTGCTATATATAGGTATTCATTTTGGCGTTTCCCGAAACAGTAAAAATTATCTGTACAAACAAGCATCGTTATTAATGTGTGTAAACCTATGCATTGTACATTATATCCAGTAATTATTCATAATATTATTACAAGTTATGAAGTAAATAATCCTACTCCACCTTTAGTACATACATACATGTACCTAACCAAAGATGAAAATAAAAACGCATTCGTCGTTAAAATACTATCGATTAGAGACAGAGGTTTTTATTCATAGACTCGCATTAGCATTTATCTTCCTGCTTGGACAATTATCCAGAAACGACCTCATATTTTTTAGTTCAATGATTGCATGCGGGTTTTTTGCGCTGAAAGCTGAATCTTGATTTTTTTTATGTTATACTACGTAGAGAAACTTTTACAATATGAAATTGATGAACTTTACAAATACGGAATATCGATGTTTTGTCATTATAGTCACCTCCGAAGTCAAATAAATATTTTATTTGAATTATTTACGTATTGATAAAATTTTATTTAATTTAAAGGTCTTATTTTCTTTATCAATTTTTTTACCTATTTAAAGTACCGATTTAAATAAGTAGGTACTTAAAATTGAAGACTAATGATTGCATTTACACTTAAGAATTTAAGTTCGATTTTATTTTATGAATATATGTTCTATTTTTCTGTATTTTTTTTTCGTTTTAACGATTGCTAACTGTTATTTTTACAATACAAGATTACTGCTTTACTAATTTGTGCTGAATTGAAAATTTTGAATGAATTATTATTCTGTGCATTTTGTTCATTAACTAGGAAACAATTGATTTAAAGTTTTGTTATTCTGCTTTGCTATTCTTTATGTTTTCTCTAAGGTGGTATTATTGATTAAGTTAAAAAATCGTTGGAAAATTGATAAGTGTTAAACGGTCAACGTCACCAAGAAAAATTGGTGGAAAATTGGCAAATGTATTAATTTTCAACGTACTTTTTGTATTGTATATAAAAATTCCAAAATCATACATTAAATACACTATTATAAATTAATATAATTCATAAAATATGAATAGTAATTTTATTAAAAATAAACACAAATATACTGTTTTAGGTTTAACAAAATGTCAAAGTTCGTTAATTTTATATTTATGAACTTATTTTAACAAAGGATTTATTTGTTACAAACTTCTTTTACAACTTCAAAAAATATATATATTTCATGTACACTAATTAATACAACATAAGAATAAACTGTAAAGTTGAGTAATAAATTCAAATAACAAAAATAAAAACTCTTTGATATGATAATTCGCATAGTCATTAGGTACGTTTCAAATTTCAAAGCATCCACGCCCCTACACGTACATAAAAAAGGCTAAAATAAAGTATCCTTTACATTTAGATGGTGTTACCGAAACAAATTCATATCTGGATTTTGTTTTGTTTATTCTTGTTCGTATGTTTCAATCAGATAATAAAAAAATGCATAGAAACATTTGCACGGATTATACGTGATGTACAGATTTAGTAAAGATGTAAAGGTGCAAGTCTACGATGAGATATTTCATGATATTTTTTAATCATGAGACAAAAATATCAGTAACAATTATAACTCAGATGAGATTTTAGAAAATATATCAAGAAATATTCTCATACTCATCTTATGCGAGACTGTAAATTTACTGTAGATGTAATTGTCTCATGAGTTTAAAATCTCACGTGATAAACGATATTTCAATCTAATCGTAGACTGGCAACCATAAGCATAACTATTTGATCGTATACCTACCTAACAGTTCGTAATATTGGTACTTAATCAAAATTGAACAATACAATCAATGCTGTTAAATCATAACAAGCAGGCCCGGATTTACCATGCAGGCCTATAGCGGCAAAATTTTAGGGACGGCAGATCTGAGCGTGAAAAAAAGTTTTGGTAAAAGTTTTATTTAAGAACCTAAAAAGTTTACTTGACAACGAAAAAAAAGAGGTAATTCTTATGACAAATATTCACTTTTTTTATTTTTATTAAATGAAAAGGGCGGCAATTTTCGCAACTGCCTAGGGGCGGCGAATTTGTAAATCCGGCCCTGATAACAAGTTATTTCTGAAGGGAAGCAATTTTTTAAAATTTGAATTGTATCTGTTTTGTTAAGATATCTTTAAATTAGCATTTATTTTATCGTAGGTTTTTCTCTAATGAATACAGATACCATGAATGGGGCCAAATAAAAGAATAGACAAAACTAAATCAAATGTGTTCATCTCAGAAAATGCAAGTTTTTATGATGTGACCAAACATATTTTCAAAATATATATTTAATTGATTTAATTTAATGGTAAAAATGGGAAAAACTGGAATAAAATCCACTCCGGGGGTAGTTTTTCACGTGAAAGGGGATGTTGTATCCACGATTTAGGTGGCAACTTTTCGGGCTCTTATTCCGAACCCTTTTGAGAGTTCGTGGACAAAATATCAAAACTTTATGATTTTTTCTTCTATTCGCTAAAGCTTAATCTAAATACCGTGGACTACTTTTGAATATTATTAGTTTAAACTGAAATCTTATGAAACTAATAAATACAAAAATTCAAAATAAAATATGTTTATTGTTAATTCAATCAAGATCAACTGTATAATTGTCGATATTGTTACTGATCTGATAGCGACATAAATGAAAGAATTCTAGTTAATTAGAATTCAAACAATGTGTCAACAAGTGTAGTTGGCAACTCTGATTGCAGAGGCAGTAGTGACAATATAAAAGAACGTTAATTAAAAAATATACAAAAAGTACAAAAAACCAGAATTAGTATCCCCAGTCAATTAAAACACACACGAAGGTGTTAACAAATAAACACAGTTGGCAGCCCTGTTCGTAACAGCAGTAGTGGCAATATAAGAGATCAGAACGGTGGATTTGACGCCAAAGGGCAGATTAAATTGTACTGACGATGGAACCAAATTTAATCAAGCTACTGGCTTTAGCAAAAAAGCTCTTTTATTGAAGCTTTCTATAGTTGGGGGAGACTAATTACATCTAGGTATTTGCAGTCGACCTTGCGTCGTGCGTCTAAACCACCCCTTTTCCCCTGTTCTTCTGATTTCTTCCTTTACCAGTCGCGTCTCTTTTCGAAGCCTCTTCACATTTGCTCTTGTGTTCCGTTTATACCTTGTGTATGTTATACAAGAGCAGAGGTGTAATTAGGTACATTTGAAGTGGTAACATAATTTAATGAATAATATATAAAGCTTTATAACCTTATATTTAACCATTCTCAAAAGGTATCTAGATTTGGCTCAAGTCCAAAGTAATTTTCAGTAGTTTTTCACTAGTACCTATATTGAATTTTGCCGCCACATTATTATGTAAATACTCACATAAATATATCGACAAGGAAACCTCTTATTTTTAACGAGAATCATGTAACCGGAAACGGATGTTTACTCCTCCATATATTTTTATTTAATATGAAAAATTACTTTTTTCCAAATAGATGCTTAAAAGCATTCAAACGTTTTTGGTTTATTCTTTTTATTTTTATGAAAAAAATATGTCATACGGATTTAAAAATAGTTGCTTTATACGAATCCGATTCATTGATTTTACTTCTTTGTGTGATAAATTCACAACATAAAATAAATTGGTAAAAATACTTTATAAATAAATCAGTTGGAAATAGATAATAAACATAGCAATGGTGTGTGCAAAAGCTATAGATAACTGTACTTTAATGCGGGAACTTTACAGTACAACTTCTTTTGCTCCATTTTTTTATAAGAAATATGTAAATTTAAATATAAATTTCATTTATATTTCACTTTGTTATTTTTAATGTTTTTTCTCACTCATGCATATTAATAAATTTTTTAGATAATAGATACTTAATTAAAGCCAATTTTAAGCTAACACTATCTGCGAGGTATTAAATATAAATGATAGCCCACAGACAGTTCTAATGAATGATATGGAATAGTTGAATGATCTTAACACATATGCATTACTTAGAAATCAGCGATCTAAAAGCAATGGTGATAAGTATACATTATAAAATGCATAAAATTTAGATTATTATTATACATTTATTACCACTGCTCTAAAATTTCAAGTAAATTCATAATCAGAGAGCGATAGCATCGATTTTGCTTCAGAGCAAATTCTTTATAATACTCGACATAAGTCATTTAAATCTAAATGAAAATTCATTTTTTTAATACAACTAAGCAATTATACCTACGTTTCTTTTATAAGGTCTACCGATCTCTTAAAGTTCTATAAACATTTCTTCAGCTATCCCGAAATTCAAGTCATATTTCAACTTAAAAAAATAAATAAAATTTATTGTTTGGGATACTTTAATACACATACATATGTACTTTATTTCAAGTTACGATAAAAGTCTTACAAGTTACAACATATATTTTGTAGAACTTTATACATAAAAGAAACATCTAAACTAGTTATATATGTATGTATGTATAAGTAAGAATACACGATAGTAAATAATAATTTTATTAAAACTCATCCACAAAATATATACGTTAGACGCGACACACTGCATCCATTATTCCATGACATACTCCATACGAGTTTTGTATAAAACTACTAAATGTCTAGCGCGCACAATTTTTCTTGCTTTTCTTATTTTTTTATTTACCCGTTGGAAAATCTATTTGACGGATGGGAATTTTCATATTTAGCGACAGACGCTCACTCTCCGTACGTACATGTGGTAAAAGGGTTTACCAACAGTTTGTGATATATTATCCAGAGTTGGTATATATTTGCTGCTTTGATATATCTACAGGATGATGTTCAAACTCTGTTGCATTTGTATTATATAATAGACATTTCATATGATCATTACTTTAATATATATATATAGTTTCAAGTACCAACCATGTTTGCATGCATGCATGCATGCTTACCTCTTATATGTATATCTAATTTAAGTTAATGGTAGAACATCTCAACCGTAATGTGGTCTCAAATTTAACTCTGACTGGACAAAAGTTGTTAAATGAATAAATGACTTCAGTTATTATTGACCCAACCCTCCTTTCACATTTTAAGAAATACTAACTAAGTGAAAAACTTGTTTTCTAAAATTTGTGACAAGGTTTTTCTTCAGGACTGTATACGAAAAAAAAGGAACCTGAAGAATAAAAGTTTTTTTCCTGTACATCCCGGATTAACCTAACATTATAAAATATTTTTTACAGTCTCAAACTGTAATAACGTCTACAGATGCTCAAATATATTAGTGGATAAACTGCAAACATTACAGCCTTAATTTAGGTTTCTTTTTTTTCCGTGTAACTGAACCTAATGTAACAATTATTTCTAAAATAATATTATAACGAAAACATTAATTTTTGATCTTATTAAAGTGCCATACAGTGTGTAGTCCTCATATGAAATTTTTACAAAAAAAAGAAAGATTTTACGGTGATAACCTTATCCATATACTTTTAACATTTTTGTTTGAAATGTTAAGTAATTTTATTTTACTTATAATTACTCCCTCCCTTCACCAAGAAAATTTTCTGAGAAAGCCCCTGTTTCTAATATATAAATCAAAGTTTACTCACAATTAGAGAAAGTAGTAGAAAGTTCTAGTTCTGAGTTCTGAAGTTTAGATACCAATGTTTTTTAACTGAAATTTAAGGCACTCTCGTTTCGGTCTCGATCTCGCTTTGAGACTGAGAAAAGTCTTCTCTCAGTGTATTTTTTTTGTATGAAAAAAATAAAAAACTAATAATTTCTTAACTTAAGCTAAATTTTTATAATTATTAATAATATAAATAACTGATGTTAAAATACTAAATATTTAGATTTTATTTATCATATAATTAAAAATAAATAGAATAGTAAAAATAACACTAATATAAATTGTAGTAATATTTATTACTTAAGAATACTTGTTATTAAAAATAAAGAAGCAAATAATTTGAATTCAATGCTAAACATTGTAAAACAAGAATTAAGCCGTACTTATAACATGAAAAACAATATTGCGATAAAAGTTTTTAAAGTAAAATTTAAAGATATTCTTATATGAACCATTCAAATATCGATGACAAAAAATCAATACCACTAATGCTATAAAAAAGAAATGCTCTCTTCAAATATTAAAATAAAACTTCTAAATAAATTCTCGGAAGATATACCATTAAATATTTGAAAAGATATCAGTATTGAATACAAAATTGATATCATTTATTGTACGTATTCATTAAATTAATAAAAAGAAATACTCGCTCTTAAAATTTATAAGCTTTTAATAGGATGTATAGAATTAAAAGTAATTTGTATTTATTTGCTTTCATATTACGCCATTATCACTCATTAAATATACAAGACTTAGGCCTATTTCACACATATACGGTTTCATTCGGTTCGGTTCGTTTTCGGTCGCTGCCGACAAGTGTGAAACGATGATTCAGTTTGCATTCGGTACCTAATAGAAACCGTACAGAACTGAATACTCCCTCCACACGGACAGATTTCATCAGGTTTCAATTCGTGTCCAGGGAACACAAAGCAATGAACGCGTTCACACATACTCGGTTTAGTTTCGGTTTTAACCTGATAGCGAGTGTTATTTTTTTAAGTTTTGTCGCGGATTTTCTAATAAAATGAGCGGTTTTCTAGATGTTGATGTGGATCGTCTTCATGCTCTTTAGCTTCGGGAAAATAGTGTAGAATGCTCCAAATTCCTGCTGTAAAGTGATGAGAGGGTGCTCGCAATGAATTCTAGTATTCCTCCTTCATTTTTTAATTTTTTTTATAGAGAAACAACATGGCAACCACGGGTGTTCAACTCAACGTTAAAAAATTTTGATCGCAATATGTGCTGCCACCTGGCGACTGTTGAACTAACTATACCATTCCGTAGCGCGAAATTCAAATCCCTTTTCATTCCAATATATATTTTGTATTATACTCAACAGTTTAGATGCAAAATATTGCAACTACAATAAAATATATCACCAAATATGATATAATTTATTGTAATTACAATATTTTGCATTTAAACTATAAATCTGTAATGAAAATAATTGAAATAAAACAAAATATTTTTACAAATATTTATTATCATTTTTTTCTAGAAAGCATGCAAACATAAATATATTATATAAATTGGAAACAAAAAAAAAAGTTAAATTAATTAAAAGATTAACTATAATTAATACAATATTTATCATATTTAATTAAGGTATTTCTCTGAGAGCAACAAGGTTTGATAAATGATAGAAAAAAATAAATATTGCATGATTTGTAAAATTACTCAGAAAATTGAAAAAAATCAACTGTAAACTCAGATTTTATAAATAAATAACAGAAGAAGTTCCATTCAAAATTCTTAAAACATTGCGAGTACAATTTGTGTAGTTGCATTGTTAAATACATTTATTTTATTTTGATATCTTTTGCTCGCAGGTATTATATATCATTTGAGGATTTTATTTGGAGCTTCTTTTACTCTTCTGTTATTTATTTACAAAATTTGGACGTACTCTTCAATTTCTTAATTTGCCAAGGAATATCTTAATAAAAAAACAATTTGCATTTGCTAATTTGATATTTTAGAAATTATTTACTAACAGTGACTTTTTCGATATTCATTTAATTGATAAATGTTAATCTTTTTTAAATTACAACTACATTAAATGTATACCTAAAAAATAAGACATAAAAATCTTCATTATGTGATTAAGGCCACAAAAAGATTGAATGGAAATCAGATTTAATCTAAACTGGATATTGTTCAGATTTTAATCAACATTGAAAGCGAAATATCAAATGAGATAATAAAATGTGCTTAATCTTGGTAACAAGCATTGTGTACAGAATGCACACATACAATGTCTGTCTTTACTAATAATACTGGTCCAGATATTATAGTTTTCTCAGAATTATTGTTGTCCGGTACATCATTCTGATGGGTCCTGATTAAGGCGTTTTCATTATCCTGACACCTGACGATTTAATCTCTTGCCAAACGTTCTTCACAGCTTGAATCGTTGCCCACCATCCCTTGATTGAAAGTGATCGATAGGAACTGTCATTCCGGTTAAAACTCCAATTTAGAAGATCCTGTGAATCATAAATATTGTTGTTTTAAAATGTTTTTATAAGAAATATCTATTATTTCAATATACACTCACCGCTTGATTAACCGACATAGTTGGTAATTGAACCGTTTGAATTGCCGACGTCGAGAGGGACCCCCACCACCGTGCAACCTCAACGTTGATTGGTGAATTTAAATTACGCGCAGAGATAGCAATCACGGTAGTATTATGGAGGGGATTGAGAAGGTCGGCAAATCGCGCGTCTGGCACGTCGGTCATTCAAGCTGCCGGTAAATCAAGCGATGAGTGTATTATTTTATGTTAACATACCTTCAATGTTCGGATTCTTCTGTAACAAAACAAGATAGAACATTCTGCCACTTTGGAGTCTTTTCTCTGCAGTTTATATTGTCGAACAGATCATTTATCATCTTCACAAATTCAGCGGGTGGCACTGTAATCAAACAATAATTTTTTTTATGATTATATATATATACAAAATAATGGTAAAAATCATTTTAATTTTAATTTGTGGAATTTATTTGCACCATAAACTATCTTATTTGTTTTATTTCTTTTAATTTTTTGTTTCGTGCCCCTAAATCTTTATGCTTCATACATAAAAAACAATCATATTAAATTAAATATAAAACTATTTCAATGAAATTCAGTTATTTTCAACTTATGTATTTTTTTTTTTATTTCAATATACATAATCTACATAATCAATTAAAATTCAAAATAAAGTTTTACTTACTGATATCCAAATTACGACGTAATGTATGACATTTTACTCCAATTCGTTCTTGATTAATTATACACACTTATTGTTAGCATAAATGTTTATTTTTATTAGCACTAAACTGATCAGACATACTTATTCAATTTAAAGTCGAAACCACAGAATATACTGTCGAAACACAGTTAAAATAGTTTTTAACACAAATACATTTTCAACAACATTACAAATGGCGACGATGATTTTAAAATGTTCCCCTCACCGCTCGCTCTCGTCATCCATGGTATGACTTTTTAATACTAGTGCTGCCATCTAGCACCTGTTGAACCTTACTAAAAACGACGTTTACATAAAGAAAAATTTCCTCATTCTCAGTCGGTAACAGTTGGACCCCCGTGATGGCAACAACTTGCTTTCTCTCCATGATAACTACTGAGTTTACGGAAAAAAACCCTAATATGAACCGTATGAGAACCGTGTATGTGTGAAAGGGTTTGATTCGTTTTCGGCTGAACCCGAAAACGAACCGAACCGAATGGAACCGCGTATGTGTGAAACAAGGCTTATAGGAATTCATAAAATCATTGTAAATAGTTTTTAAATTTTTCGAGTTTTAAACATTTTTTTAACAGAAATTCTCTTTAGTATACTATGCTAATGTTGAAACAAACACCTTTTCCAGATACGACGATTTTAGTTATAATTATAACATTGAGATTGTAGTATGATTCCAAAAGTATATGTACTGCTTAGGATATTTTTAACAAATTCGAAAAGTAGGTTTAATATTTCGATTAGGTACTCCGTAACTATCTCTAAAACATTTATACAATTAAATAAACATAATAAACTACATACGGGTTTCAAAACCACAAACTTGGGATGTTTATGTATCCTACGTCTCATGAGTGAGTGTGGTGATATATTATGTAGGGGAAAGGGTTGTACCTTGGGACATTTTTTACTTTTTTAATTATTGCACTGACATCTTTCGTTTAAATACAATAATCTTTTAGCTCTGTAGAGGCTACAACTGTAGGCAGTTGTTCAATCAACAATCATTTTGTTATCACCAAAGCGTACACCACTACTCATTGTTTAATAAGTTGTTGATCTTTGTCCCAAGGTACAACCTGTGGTTTTACCTAGGGACATGGTAAATATGTGAATATTATAGCTTTTAAGATGTGAAAATGAAGTAAGGTCTTACGTAGTCAATGTTTATTAATATGAAAATATAATTATACATAATTATTATTAAATAAATTTTATTTCAAATTAAGCTTCTGTGGGAATGCAATTTTAAATGAATGAAACCCGCGACGTATTGTTGGAGTTGGCAATACTTTTACAATATTGCATGGATTAACACTACTGATGTCGTCAACGTTGGGGAATACAAAATGCTTTCTTTGCTTTCTGAAAATTTCTCAGTCCCAAGGTGCAACCAGAAAAATGTCCCAAGGTGTAACCAATCATTCTTTTCACAAAATAAATTTTCTAAACTCTAAAAAATTTACGATTTAACAACTTCTTGCATAGATTGCTTGCTTAAGTAATGCTGCAATAGTACTACATCAAATAATGTCAATAAAAATGCTTATCTTGTTTGTATATGATCTAGAAGTTGCAGCAAAATTTTACTTTCAAGGTACGAAAACAATAAACTGACACTTAAAGCTTCAAATAATGACTGAAACTGAAATAATTTGGTGAGCAAACAAAGGGCAGGGTTGCCAATATAAGATGTAATTCTGAGAGTTACCACTAGAGTGGTTAGATTTCTAGAGCAGTTGTCCCAAGGTAAAACCGTCCCAAGGTGCAACCCTTTCCCCTACGATTTAAATTAAGCGCAGACATATTCTGTCTGCATAACCTACTAGTGCAACTAGTGTACGCGTATCTTAATATGTTTACTGCTTTATTTGTATTTTAGTATGGATACTAGTAACTTATATTATGTATGTAGTGTATACATTTATATTTCGTTTAACGACAACACACGTGTCAAGAAATACAAGAATTTATATGTCAATATAGACATAATTATTATATGTTTTGATATACTTTCTAAATATAAAAGGTGAGTCATCTGATGGTTTCTTCCCTCCTTAAGAAAATATAGAATTCGAACGAGACTGAGACCTTATAATTCTGACAAGACGAGACTAACCTAAATCTGATTTCGCCTCATCTACAAACAGACGAACAAGCTTACAGTTCAAATACATAAACTTTATTAATTTTTAAATACAGGAGCATACATTTGTTTACGTATTTTTTGAGTTTAAACTGATTGGTTAAACTCGTTAAACGATGTTTAAGCCAGCGTTTCTCAAACTTACAATAATCGTGATACTTTTAAGAAAATGATTTTACTAGGGCATCATACTTTTGAGGAAAAGGGGAAGATATAACATTTATAATTGGTATTTTTCTATATATTTACCTGTGTGCGTAGGGATTATTTTATTGTGAAGCTCCAGTTTGTTTGAGCAGCTTGTACATTTCTAAAAGTTACTTTGTGCAGTGCTTACGGAAAAACTAAGTGCAGATAGTCCTTGAGTTACGACTGGGCTCTGTTTCCGGTTCAAAAATATATTTATTAATCGCGTCATATTTATATACTGAAAACTCGGGTATCAGCCTTCGAAAAAGGCTGTTACTTTTGATTAATATTATATAAATAAAATTGAAAAACAAACTTATTTTATGTTTTACATCATTACTTTTTCCAGATTTTCGAACTAATTTTGTTTGTTTGTTTAGACAAACATTTTTGTAAATAAAAAAAAAATTACCCGATTTTCGGCCTGTTTTTATTGATTGATTTGGTTAAATGCGGTTTTAGAAAATTATGAAACGTGTCCCTAATTTTACAATGTAAGTAATGCCTTTTTAAGTGATTTTTTATACGCGATTTACTGTGAAACGAATCTATCACGTAAAACGAGGCCCTACTGAATTTGTAAAAATATTTTTACGATGTTCAATAAGTAAAAATATTAAACTATTTTTTTACCCTAAAAAACAGCTATACAATTTATTGAAATCCAACTGTTACAGAAAATGAAAATGTATATTTTAAGTATTGGATGAAAAAGCGGCAAAAATTCGAAATAAAAAGTCATTCAGACAGAATAAAAAACACCCAATCTAAAAAGTTTTCTCTTTACGATGACATTTTTAAAGCACGAATGCAAATAATCTACCTCAGTTCTCTCTTGCTAATACTTCACACACAGACGTGGTGTTTCTTTGCGTGCCTTTTTAGTACCACTGTGTTAATGAATATTGCGACATTTCAGTACGAGTGTTCTTTATTTACTTCCATATTATAATAACATATAAACATTACAAATTCCTTTAGGTAGACGGAATTTTCGTTTTCTCTATGTCATCGTGAATAAAAATATATTGCAGAGAGAATTTTTAATTCACCTTTGTTGCCAGGTTATATTTTTATTTATTTATTTTGTTTGCTTATTAAATTACTTCACCCTTTTGATGCAGATATTATAAAAATATCATCACGTATGTCTTTTTGTGTTTCGTATTTTATTTTGCAGAGAAAATAAGTTTTATTATAATATTCATAATGTGAGTTCCATGTTGAATACACGCTTGTTATTTAATTATTTATATTACATTTTGAATTAAGTTTTATGTCAAACAGTATTTTAATATTAAATGCAAAAAATAGTTGAAGGCATTAAAACAATATAATTACATTAGTACATAGAATATCATACAGTTAATTATGTCTGGTATTATAAAGGAGTTAACATTTGTTAACTAAAAAACACTTTAAACGAGGTATTAATATTAATATTATTATGATTTATTTTAGAATTAAGATCAGTGATACTTCAACTTTTTTATAACACAGTTGGTGACTCTTATCCTACGAATTTTCATAATATTATTACTGTTTTAATATCATCGGTATTTACTTACCACGCGTGCGGTAAACTTATCAATAACTTCGTGATACTTCAAGAGGACTGTCATATACTACGAAGATTAGGTAAAAAGCAGTAAGAAGTAAAATGTAAAAATTAAGAAAAATGTAATTAAAATTTTTAGCACTTTCAGTTTCAGACTTAACTGTTTGAGGGTGTTCTTTTGACCGGTATTATAATACCGGACAAAAGACTAGAATATTTTTTAATTCGTCCCTGCTTAGAAAACTTCTTGATGAAAAGTTATAATTTATATGCATACTAATTAATTTAATCAAAAATCAAAACAATGTTGTAAATATTTCTCTTTCACTTGAAATAATTTAAATGAAAATTCAACAACTGTAGATACGTTCTTTGAATTTTAATTTTTTATATAACTTTGACAATTAGTAATGAAATTACAAAATGAAAATAAAAAATACAAAACGAGAGATATTAACATTGAATTTACAATTAATTAATCAAGCTACTTATCAAATATTGAAATTCCCTACCGATTTTCTGTTACTATTTATTTGAGGTATACAGAATACTAGTGGCTTTATTGAAATAAAACAAATTGTTTCGATTTGTGGCGTTGCATTTTATATAATCCTAACTAATGTCCATATTTCAATTCAATTATTGGAAAAATTAATTGATTGCACTGATAATGAGTTTTTTAATTGGTTGAGATTTAATGAGTTTTAGTAAATAGCTGGGTTTGAAATATCGATAGTAAGTTGACATTTACAAAATATCTTTGAAAATCAAATATCAAATATGTATCGCGTAAACGTAAACACATTTTTAATATTTATTATCGTAATATTTTATATGAGAAAAAGTAGTATTTTAACTGCCTATAGTTTTTTAGTCGATTATTTTATTTTGAATTGCAACCAAACTTGACATTAAAATAAATTGTAATTTAATTGTTGGGTTTAAATATTTTAAAATTTATACAGAAAAAAATATAATATTTTCGAAAAGGTAGAAGCACAATATATTTTATATTTATTTTTGATTATAATTTTGAATAATTAAAAAAAATGTAAGTGCGGTTAATCCCGATAATTTATTTTTAATATCGGCATCATTTATACTCTTTTTCTTTTTTTTATTGATTTTTTCGCACTATTCAAAATATTCGTACTAGATAATGTTACTACAATCCTTATTTCTAACCAGAGAGTAAACGATAATTCTAAATAATTTAAAATTTGAATACGAAAAACTAGACTATACTCTAACGAGATTTTTTTTAAATCCACCGAAATCCACGATATATGTAGGGTAGGTACCATACCTGTATAATGTACAGAATAAATCATAATACCTAGTAATAAGTTTATTAATTTCATGACTTTGCTACGACTTCTTCAAATAATACACATAATATTATCAAACCATTATCGTTTTTAATTCAACCCAAATATTTCAAACTTAAAAATCAAATCAATACGTGTGCGCATTATTAAATCAAAAGAACATCAATAAATCAAAAACACATGCAAATATGTATTAACATACATATTTACTATATAAAATAAAAAAATATATATCATAAACAACGGCAAAAAAAAAACAGGTCTAGATTTGAATTGTAAATAATGAACGTCGACGCAACGAATTAACTCTAAAAACTGAATTTAAACTTCGACATGTTACAAATATGTCACGTCAGGTTGTAGGGTGGGAGAATGGGGGTGCGAACAGACTCCGCTAGTGTACTCTCGGGGGATTCTTTGTCATTATCATATAAATGAAACAGAAGTAGCAAAACCGCTTCGCCTCCGTCGTCACAGGGTTTCACAACATCCGGTCTGACGTCACACATACACACAAGCACGCGCATATAGAAGAGCATGGATATCAATGGCGTGCGATGGGATTTGAAGTTAGACGAGTTTGACATGATAAACTAGGTATGTTAAGGGATGTAGTAAATTATTATGATTAACAGCAAAAATATACTCAGTACATGATGTCGAGAGAATGTTTACACAATACATGTCAAGATTTTGACCCACAAGTGAAACATTATTTCAGATTTGGATAATTGTTATCTTGTATATTATATACTAACAATAAAAGCTCTTCGTTTTATGTGAAGCCAGATTTCTCAAGGGAAATGGGAAAAAAGTATCACATACGATTTTATAATGAATTAGTCTGAAACATTCTGGAATATTACTGATTCAGTCGATTTTATTGCAAAATATATATCTTTTCAATCGCTTTTTTCTTCATATCTGTTTATTTTAATTTAAAATACGTAATAAAATCAGCTGTGACAACAACTGAATCGCTGAAGAAAGGAAATTGGGTACTATAAAATTGACATAATCGATTTAAACTGCATAATTAATTGAAACCATACTTTTGATGTTTTTTTAGTATTCTTTATCGAAATCTGAAAAATGAACACTAATGGAATTAACAATGTGTCTATGTATGTCAAAGCTCTAGAATTACTAAACCGTTTGACCTAGAAAGCTGAGATTTGGCATAGGTAATTATAGTAAATTGTGGATTGATTATTTGATATGATAATTAAATATATTTTTAGCGCAAATGGGAGAAATGAGTTACTCAAATTGAATCAGTCACTCAGGATTTCTCTAATCAAAATATTAATGTAAGATTGCAAAAGAAGTGTTGAGCAAGTTGCATTGTGTACATTTTTTTTAATATACTCACTATTCGATTTAAAGACGGTGTTGGTAATTCAACCGTTTAGTTTAACGACGCCGAGAGGAGCCTCCACCACCATGTCAATGAGTGAGAAAAGTTGAAAATTATTATGGTGATTTTGATTTCAGATTAGGATATGAAATTTTAGATATGGTTTCGGATACGAATTCGGATTTTAATGAATATGTATTTTTGTCCACAGCTAGTGCCTCCTAGTCCAGCCAAGTAGAAATAATAATTTCGAATACGGTTCCATTTTCGGATACGGAGCTTCGTAATATCCCTAATTAAATCTTCCGTGCAACGCCGGGTATTCCAGCTAGATTTTGTTTGTTTGTTTAATAAACACCATAATGAAAGATTGTAATAAAGTAAAAAAATATGCATGAATACCCTAAATACACATATATACATACGCCTCTGATATATGCACAGTTTCCACCCCCACACACGCACGTTTACACCCTACCGCACACCCTCGCTTGAAAAGTATGTGACGTATCATATTTCATATGACGATCTGTTTCTCAGTGTATTTTATTGCCATGTTAAATATGTTTATCCTCATATTTTTGAATGTATTAATATAATCTCGTTGAAACGAGTACATCTTATTTTGTAGCGTTCAAAAGAGTTGGTATATAATGATAAATATGAATATGTGAAGAAAAATTTAAATTTTAACAACGAATATATTTTTCTTTATGTAATCATTATTTTGAGTAAAGCTGCATATGAGATGAATTAGCTCAGTCTCGTCTCAGTTTTTGTAACTGAAGTCTCGTGAACATTGAAGGTATATTGTCTTGTAAAAAACTATGTTTGTCTCGTCTTGGTCTCGTTTTATACACGAGATGCGATTGTAACCGAGATAGTTAAAAAATTGTTTTTTAATATTTTACTTATTTATTGATTTGAAGATTGGCATTAAAAAGTATACATTTTTATCAGATATTAATAATATTTTAAAACCAAGACTAAAGTTGAAGTCTTTTTGGTCTGCGTTATTGAGTTTTTTTATATGTTTAAAGTTTTTAGTTTTGTAATAAACAAGAATACAATTCTTATTTTTTGTTTGGGGTTTGAAAGTTTTTGCTAGTATACCTAACGTTGTTTTTCCCAAACAAGAATAAATATTTTACAATACAATTGTTCATTATTTTAAATACCGAATCCTTTGGTTCTCTATTTAAAAATAATCGTCACCCTAAGGCGCTTTTCTCTTTATTGGTAATCAATTAGTCTATCCAACGGAAAATACTCTTTAAACTTCTTCAAAATCAATGTTTATACTAGTTTATAATCCATTTTATTTTTATCGTGATGAATTATTCATGGAAAAATAATTAGGAAGAGTTTTAATTTTGATTACAGTTTACTTGATATTTATTTTCTATTAAAAATTAATATTATCACTATTATTAAATAATGAATTGAATTGCAGAAATTTGCAGAAATAAAACTACTTTAATATTATTTTACAATAAAATTAAAAGAACAATATTAAATTATCAGCCAAGAATATTTTCGTTGATTTTGGATCCCTCCCATTACTATGTAAAACAAAACAAGAATATCGTCTACCCCCTTAAAAGATAAGATGTAAGAAAATTCTGTTTCATTTCAGTACAAAATATTTTAATAATACTTTTAATGTTTGTAAAAATGAATTTAAATATAATGGGAAAAGCTCTCCATGATAAAGATATGAAATTTAAAACACTTGAATTTTTTAGTATACAGACTGATTGTGAAATTTGTAGTGAGTTACGTTGAAAGTCATCCTGTTCATAAATAAAATAGAAAATAATTAATAATACATAGTTTGTTTAAAAAATTCGGTAGAAGAAAAATATTTTTTTGTCAACAAAAATAAGAAACATCGAGAACCCTACCTCTATATACTTACGTAATACATGAATGCCCTTCTTTATTATATGTAAGAGTATATAGATATATATTGTAACGTTTTCAGACTAAATAATTTATAATTAAAGATGTTGTCACTGTGTTAAATTTAATGGAAATTTATTCATAGTAAGAAACTTTTGGATATTGATTAATAATTTAAATATCTCACTAAATTTTGGTCTTTCGTATAATATCTATGTAACAACTTTGTAATAACAATGGACTACTGACTACAGGAAAGTAACCCTTTGGTAGAAACCACAAAATCACTTACCCAAGAGTGTGTTATGTGGTTTTGTAGGCGTCCTTATTGCACTTGATTTTCTCCCTTTGTATTGTTATACGCTTATGCCCGATATTATAAATAAATTAAATAAAATTTGTAAGCTTTTAAGCACTTCGAGCGGGGTATTATTATATGTTTTGGAATTTAAAACAGTGGTTCTTCAATTATTTACTAAACACAGTTGGTAGCCTAACTCCATGGCACAGAATTATCATATATGAGTTTGATAACCCGTTTAAAAATTTGTATTTAATCTCTTGTATTATTTGAATAAGTCTTATGATATTTAATTTTGAATTGTATGCTATTTTAACGTCCAGTAATTTAGTTCCGCTTTTATTGAATAAAAAAAGTTGCGTTTTGTTTAAATGTGATGCTTCGAAAAATTCGTTATCGCCAATAATAAATCTGGTATAATTTTCTGGTACAAATTAACCCCATTGTTTCTGTTAATTATTTATAGCTCCCGTTTAAAGTACAACAAATTTCCTAAATTTTTATAACTAGTAGATGTAACAGCCATGTAAATTTCCAAATAGACCAATCAGACATTTGCTATTTGACAGATGTATATTAATCTGTCAACACAAACATACTGATAACATAGATAGAAGAAATCGAGCATAATGATGTGATAAAATATTTTAAATTATGTTTTTTAATTAACAGTTTATTTAAAATGAATAAACTTCTGTGAACTATACACTGCCGTGTAATGCTGTATTTTAGATATGCTAGGATTATTACAAAAGCTGTACTTAAGTACTTTTGCCAAAATTGAAGATTTTCTATCAACAATTTTTGCAGTTTTGTATTTATAATACGCTAAAAAATTAAGCGCCCAAAGACTTTTGCACGGCAGTGTACAATATAACTTTTTATAAGTATGTGTATATTTAAATTAAAATATCTTTGATTCATGTTAAAATATACATATAAAATTTTATAAAACAGTAACCTACCTTCAATAAGTTGATCCAGCATCGCAAACACGTGAGAATTGGCTTCATCTGTCATTACCCATCCACCAGTGGTTATCTCGAGCCGGCCTTGATCCACTAGGAGTTTCATCGCCCGTTGCTTCGTCGGATGCGCCGACTGCCACCAAGTCGAGAGAAACGCGATCTCGCTCCAGATAAACGTCATGTTGCTCCATTGTTGCAGCTTGATCACCGCGTTGTTGAGTATCTGCTTCGACTCGTAGTGGAAGTACTGCTCGAAAGTCTTTAGCCAGCCGGGATCGTTGTGAGAGTGTGGGATCAAGATTACCTGGAAGTAAAGAAAATTCAGATTATTTACATGTTATAATGTTTGTTATATGACAATATTCACAGTATATTTTAGTCTAAGAGCTGATAACATTTTTTTCTGTCATATCTAAGTTATAGGCAGACTCGTGAAAAATGTTTATTCATGAAACTTAGTTTCGTAAAAATTAATTTATCATCTTATTAGACATTTTTTTATATGATTGTATGGCTGTCAATAGCTTTATTAATAACTTAATTCGTGAGCATGAAGAATAGAGACAGGAGTGTAATCTTTGTATCTCTGTAAAACAATTGTATGTGTCAAAATATGACCCCCGAAGTGGGTGGTCTCTCGTGCAGTACATAGTTGACTGCGCAACCGTACAATTGTGTGCGTACCACAAGGTACAGAGTGGTGACTGCGCACAAAGTAAATTCCTTACTTCTGCGCAGAGGTCCGAAAAATGCGGACCGCCCACTCCAGGTTCCGTTTTTCGACATACCCCCTCCATTCGAGTTTACACTCCTGTCTCTATTCTTTATGTTCGTGAGTCATACACAACTGTTAATTTTTGTCCAGATGACAATTAAGTTTGACATCTCTAAAATAAAAATAAAAAACATTTATGTCCGGTATTACAAAGGACCTAGCAAATTTGCAAGCTTGCTAACACTCTCAGATGAGATATCAAACTTATATGACAGTTCTCTTCGAGTTTTTTGATGACTTTGACAGATTTCGCGCAAGCGTTGTATCTAAACACCAACGGTATTAAAACAGTTGTGCTATTATGAAAATTATTTTATACGGTCAGAGTTAAAAGTGTTACAATACGTTGAAGTATCACTGCTCTAAATTCCATAGCTAATCTATATATACTATAACAAAATTAATAACCTCATTTATGAGTGCTAGCAAGCTTGTAAATTTGGTAGGTACTTTATAATACCGGACATTAGTTTGAGTCGGTTATTTTCAAACCATGTTTTTATTTCAGTAATGAAAGTCTTGATATCAATTTTTGTTTTTTTGTTTTTATTGTCGTAAGATATTGTTGTATCATAGCGAATAGAATAATGTTGTTGTTGACTACTTTGAGCAGATCATTTGTGTATAAAATGTACAATGAAAGACTCAGGATAGATCCTTTGGGAATCCCTTTGAGAGTAATATTCCATTGAGTAGAATGTTTAATAATTTTATTGCTGGCTATAGATTTAATTACAACACTTTATTGTGTATTGTATAGACATAAAACAATTAAATTAAGGGAATAGCCGCAGATACCATCAAATTCAAGTTACCGTTACAAACGTGAACTATTTTTAAAAATATCGAGATTATTAATTTAAATTTTGCATGCCAATTAAAACGTTGTAAAACATTTAAATTAATCAGATACATAACAAAACAAGGTAATGTTATGATTAGTAACACGAAAATAGTAGGTACCTAATAAAAAAATATTAACACATTCACCGCCATATTATATTATACGTGACGTTATATTGTATGTGTAATATTGTATGTAACGTATTGTATTACTTACAAGCCCGGTGATGGAAATGTTGGGCCCCAACTAGATTTTTATTTGTCACCTGGTCTAATTATTTACAGAGTAAGTTATATATAGACCGTTCTTTCGGGCCTCAAAATGTGCACGTACGGACCCAAAGTTTTTTGGAAAAAATAAAAGAATAAGTATTGACGTTGCATCTATACATATACAATACTTAATGAGTTTTGCATTATCATAAGTAAGATATAAAATAAAAACTAAAAAAAGAATGAGAAAAAATAAAATAAAAAAAAGCCCTGGCTAAATCATCAAGTATGGAAGGCCAAAAAAAAAAAGATATAAAATAATTTTACAATATAAAAATTCAAAGCTCATGTTAATACATTGATTATTTATGTAGGTATTTATTTTATATTGACTTTATAACCGCGGAGAAACATTTTTTTCATTGGATTCATTCGGCATCTAATGTGTTAATATTTCAACAATGTTAAATATCACCCAATTAACTATAAAATCATAAAACAAAAACCGTTTTGTGTATTTTTATATTTAAACGTGTGTAGTTCAAGTAATAGATTGCATTATTCATCGCATTGTTAATCTCAACATCAATTAAAATTTACACGATGTAATGCAGTATTTACGGATTTTTTTTATTGCGGAAACAATGAAAAATAATAATCCCGGTATTATATGAATAATGATATATAATGCTGTAGGTATTTTGTAGAAATTATTCATTGTTTTTAAACGTATATTTTTATTTGTAAGTTCATTTATCGGTTTATATTCTTTATAAATATGTTATATTAAAGAAGTAAAACATGTATTCTCGTAAATGCAAAAAAGTGATTTTGAAATGAATTTAAATGCAAACAAATTTGTTTTATTTTTGGATTGATTGGAATTTACAGCAATAGTAAATACTGAAATAAACAATACAATTGAGAAAATATTAAAATGTATTTCATCTTCTATCAGACTTCAAATTGTATGACGAAATGAAATACAATTTTTTGCGTTACTTTAAACATATTTTTGACATTGTAATTATTTATTTCAAGTAGGTATAAAAACGTTTTGTTATAATTGTTAAAAATTGTGATTGTATAGTACATAATATATCGTACAGATACTGCCAAATCTATATATTAGAACAGTGATATCGAAACTTGATAAGTATGAAAACTACTTTTTAAATTTAAATTAATTAGTTAGCTTCATACATAAACATATGGTACATACATATACTTATATACGTAAAGCATTTTTATCATTTAACGTACTGACTTTTATAAATAAAAAAATAAAATAAAAAGTAAAATTAAAAATTCAAAAATATTTCTCAAACGAACTAGTGAAATAGCGTCGCACCGATAGCTTGCGATCGACGATTTATACAGCGACTGCTGTAGTATGGTGTTTCTACACCAAATAAAAAAAAACATGGTTTTTTAAACAAAATCATAGTTTGGTTTTCATTATATTTTTTTCGTGTAAAACCATCGTCAGAATATATATTACTTGTATAAATCATTGCTCTCTGATATTTTGTAAAGTGATTATTCGGCTACTATTTTTAATATAAAAAAAATGTAAATCCATTTTTTTTATAAATAATAGCAAAGAACTTACGATACAGTTTGTTTATGTTTTGGAAACACACAATATATTAATTTATATGAATGATAATTACCCACATGAGTATAAAACTACATACGATCACGAATATATTACTAATAGTGCCCATTTTAATTATTATGAACATTTATGTACATATATAATTTAGAAAATCTAAAAATATTTTTATTGTCAACTTACAATAATTCTTACCCCTATTATAAGAGTTGAAATGTATTTAAATAAAAACAGTTTAAATCATTTAAAAAAAAACGTACTTTCTCTTGTTTACCCCCTTAGGGGTGGAATTTGAAAAAATCTTTTCTTAGTGGGTGTCTACATCATAATAGGAACGTACATATTTTCCAAATTTTATATTTCTATGAATCATTATCCTCAAAAATAATTCCGACTAGAACAAATTAAATGATTGTTAAACTTTTTTACGATAATTCCATAACTTGTTTTCAGCAGTTATCTTTTTTGGCAGATATGTTAATGATTCATTTAATTATACATGTATTTATTACAATTTATTGGAAGTTATCAAAATTATAAACATAAAATAAAGAAGCGTTAATAATTGGCTGTATGTCAATTATAAACGTTAGATACAATAATTTGAAAATACAGACATCCATCAACGTTGTTTTTCCATCACGAGTTAATTAACGCATAAATCGATTGTTTAATCGATGCAAATAAGATGTAAATACATAGAGATGAATATGCAAATAGGTTCATACAAAATGAATAAACTGTACAGTACATGACAACCGTTGAGTGTATTTCAGATAGAAATCATTCCCTGTGGGAAATTGTAAATAGTATTGAAATTATCAGAATGGGGAAATCGTGTACTCATGATATGTTATGTATTTTTTGTTATACCCTTGTAATTTATCTCGTTAATAGTATTTAACATTTCCACAATAAATTAAATGACAGCTAAAGTGGCGATTTTACAAAAAGGTATTATTAAAATTTCCAATAATACTCATCGAAAAAAAAAATTAAATATACTTAATACATCTGCGAGTAGAATTATTTAGTATACAGGATAATTTACAACTAGTGTAAACAATTTAACAGTAGTTCGAGGATGTTATTTTAAGCAAAAAACAATGGGTTATCTAGTTATTAAATAAACACTAATTTTGAACAAAATCTTTGGATGGCTGTAGAATTTCCGGACACATGTTCACACAAACTTTTTTGTTTACAATAATATATTAAATCTACTGTTAAAGTTTTTTAGATTAGTTGTAAATCACTTTGTATTATATAAACATTGAACATATAACTTCATAGTGGGTTTACAGAAGAATGTATTTATTTGGTGGCGCCAGTAAAATAAAATTGCACTTGTATACATGCATGGACGGAAAAAGTCAGTATGGACTTTTGAAATTTACTTGCGTTATCCACCAATAAAAATAAACATTTGCATTATTTGCACGTGTAAAAACGAACTTGTACGCTCACCAGTTGTTAGTTTATTACTTGATTCCCCTCAGAGGTGTATATTATTTGATCGTTGGGTATAGAAGATCCGTAGAAGCACAAATTATGCCGACGATTAATCTTTTTCTTATACCTATATATTTTGCCCTTCTTTTTTTTTCTTCGATATCAACTTTGCCACTTTTCTTCAGGCATTGCGAAATTCAGTCGACATGACTTAAACTTTAAGTCATCAAATAAGACGATTAATACATTGCCTGATTTCTGATAATGTGTTGCACAGTTAACAACTTTTACTTTTTTTTAATTCTTGCATCAAAAATATTTCATCCTGGGAGAACAGAAATATTGACGTTTTTAATAAGTTTTTTGTCGTTGAGTTAAAAAAAGGCCGATAAATTGGTGGTGAAAAAATATTTCTTGGTCCTTCCCCAACCTTCTGAGAGAAAACCGGGGTAGAGTTATAATGTGTCGCCTTTTTTGTGCAACAGATAACACTAGAATCATATTGCAATATGATTCACTACTGGGCAACATTAGACCAAATCTATATGTAAAATGGGCAATGTCTTTTTAGGACATTGATTTTAAAAATTGAGATTGTGTGAAAAAATTAATTAAGAGAAAAGTTATTTTAATTTATCAATTGGAAATGAAAGTGTTGGGTTTGTAACATCATAAAAATTGAAATCGTACTCAAAATATATAATTTTGCAAAAAACTTGTTATTTTTGATTAAAAACTGATAATGGGAACAGTGAGTATATTGTTTCTACAAACACATGTAACCCTAGCTAGACACACATTATTGAAACCCTCATTAGCCCAAAATAACCAAATCCTCGTGCATACAGCAATTTGTAAAAGTACCATTGACTAATAATCCGTACAGTACTTGTTGAATACTGCAACGTGTAGTGGTTACTGTACACACCAGAGCGAGCCACTGTCGCTAATTGTTATGCACGGCCGTTAGTTCGTAATGACGATAATAGGTGGAACCACGCGTGGTGTGCTAGATTCACATAGATAACGCACGGAGAGAGGTGATGCGTTTTTTAGGTACGAACATTCATGTTTTACGCATCGTAAGCATTGCTGTAAGCACAAAATTATGTACGCTCGCACACATGTGTCGATTGCTGCTTTTTGTATTTTCAAATTCAATGAAACGGCATTTTTGTATTTTTTTTTTGATTCGCAGCGTATGAGCACTATATTTCAATGCGTAGGCGCGTTATTGTCATGATTGTATGCGGAATAAAATATTTTTATTTATTCTGTGCGGTTTGATCAATCATGTGTAATTTATGTGATGCAATGTATTGCAGATTATAGTATAAAGTGTTTTTACAAAATATTATCAGGATTTCAGAAATTAAAGGGAGAATTATCATTTTTTTTCAAAATTGTTGTTTTTGGTAAAGTTAGATTCTATAAACGACTTTTATAAGTCTCGAATCAATTACTGAGACGTAACCACTTAATGGGTTACATACAGTTAGAAGGCCAAAAAAAAGGTTTTTTTTCAAGAATTTTTTAAGAGAAAACTTTTATAATTTATTAATGTAAAAATTTGTACACATATTATGGTAACTTTTAATTGTATTTTAACATTTTTTAATGTAAAAATAATAAGTTCGAAAGCTGCTACAGCTGTTCTCCAGGAGGTCCTCTCATAAAAGGCGCCTTGCGGTGACCACGATATCTCTAGACTGTATCTTTTAAAATAAAAAACCCAAACGGATTTCTTTAAAGTAATGTATAATCTTGTACTTAATCGAAGGAATATGCAAAATAAATTTTTTTGACTAAATAGCGGCTTCTCAAAAAAAAAATCGATTTTCGATATAAATTTTGACCTTAAATTGTTTATAAAAAAAGTAATATTTATCGGTTAGAAAAAACCTTAATAACTAAAAAATATTCTTAAGAAACATATGTTAAAATTTGAGATTGATCGGTTCAACCGTTTCCGAGGAATAGTGGTCACCGACTTTAAAAACACAGATTTGAGAAAAACGCGCTACCGCTCCGACCTCCTACATTCAAACGCTCTGAGACGTCTTTACAAATATGCGTGTAACTTCTAAAATTATCGCCGGATTGACTTGAAATTTTATGTGTGTGTACTTTAATATATGTACATTACGAAAATGAAATAAAAAAATATATTTTTTTAAATTCTAACTTTATGTAATTAAAAAATTTCGCACTAATGGTGATTAGGGTGACTTGTTGATAAAAAGTATTGACTAATGTTAGTACAATTCCACTTTAAGCTGACGATATATGAATTTTTAACTTTACTCTGAATAAAAGCTGCCCATTTTCGGACCATGAGTTAACTGGAACATTCGATCAGCAAGTTACGAGTAACAAATACTTTTTAGTCAATTTGACTGTACCCTAATTTACATTGATTTTTTGTTATAAATTTAGGACAAGACGAACTTTTCAATAGTATTCATTAAATGTATGAATGTACTTAAACTTAAAAGAAAAAATACATTTTTATAAATTTAACAATAGATACATTTTAAAAACTGTTTTATTAAAAAGGAATATAATTTTCTACAGGGTTGTTTATAGCGTTTCATAATTCTCGCAGAGTTAATAAAAAAAGCTAAGGTTGTACTTCAATTTTCTTAAAAAAATGTATTATCGATGGTTTGAATAATTTAATACTATGATATTATTATAAAATGTCATACCGTAATAAACATAAAATATAAATATTTTTAACTTTTCACAGAACAATTATAATTAATTACTTTATTTAATAATGGGATAAAGGTCTAATTGTTATAAAACACAAATTAATAAACACAGCAATTAGTCAAAACGTAGATACATAATTAACATTTCATTATGATTTAAATGTTATTTGATAATTATTCATTTATCAATGTATTCAATATATGATAATTAACTATTTATTAAAACATTAGTTTAATTGTTCGTTTTTGTGTTTATTTCTACATACAACAAAATGTTAATTGTGTTAATTATCAGCTACAAAATCAATTTGAATATTTTAGTAAATTATTATCATGTCAGTATTATACGGCGTATGTCCCCGAAATGTTTTGTTTGTATTTGAAGGGTACACCGGAAAAAGAAGCTAAGTCAATTTTTAGTCGAATTAAGATAACAGCGCCATTTAGTGACAAATCTAGGTACCTTTCGAGCCACTATGCATTAAGGGAAAAAACTTGCTAAATTTCGTAAAATAAAATTTTAAAGATATCATTTTTAATGTAAGGTATACAAGATATCAATCTTAAAACAGCGATAACTCAAAACTAGATTTTTTGACTTAGCTTCTTTCTCCCGTGTACCCTTCATTTGATAAGATTTTTCCGTAAATTATGAATTTTTGGAAAATTTGTAAAACCAAGATTTTAATAATAACAGTGTCTTTTCTGTCAGCTTTCAGTTGATACCCCACTCACCTGGACTGAATAAAAAATATTGTGGTACTCCCCCCCCCCCCGTGTTTAAACGTCTGCAGTGACTTAAATATTAATGTTAGATATACCATATATGGTCTCGCTGATTTTTTTCTATACCTAATAATAAGTACCTATACAATTAATAAATTACATTATATCCCTTAAAGTTTTGCCAGAGTAGGGGATAATGGTTCACATGTTCATTTTTTAATTAAATATAAACTGTGAATGATTTCATCAATATTATAATTACAATTTCCTTAACCTTTTCATTTTTATACAATTTTATAAAAAAAATCGAAATAGTTTTGTATACGGACCTGATTTAGTTATTCAGTACACATTTTCCGATCAATTTCATCAATATCGTAACTATTGTCTCTTGGGACAAATGTCCCAAGATGAGTTACATTTGACAAACTCACTCAAGCCTACAATTTTGCCCTACCACTTGTAAAAATGTTTACACATCAAAAATACTTTTTTTTTTACAAATGGTATGTGGATCTTTAAGGATAAAACAAATTATAGCAAGCAATCAAAACAGCGATAAATAAAATAAAAATAATTATTGGATATTTTTCCTGAGACGTCAAAGAGTAATTTCTTGTGAGATATGTTTATATATTGGCAAAAAATACTGAAGAAGGATTTTGTTTCATATACTTTCACATGAGTATAAAAAGTTCCACGACTGAATTTTTTTTACGACCACTTCGGCTGGTGGAATGGTTGTTTGGTATTTTTTGCTACACTGTTATTGTTTCTACAACTATTTCTGTAACTATTTTTCTCCACCTTTTGCTTGTTTTTAGTACTTTTTTACGTTTATACAGATCCAAAAGTTTAACGCCATGCTCTTTTTATGTACATCAAAACAGTGCCACTCGAAATGTCACGATGTTAATAATTTCTATGGTGTTAAAAAATTATTAATGATTCCAACAAAAGTAGACATAAACAATATATCTGTTAATCGAAGCATTGATAATTTATATATAAATTATAACAAAAAACAGGGTGGCCAGTATTTCTCTGGTACAAATTTCTTTAACTTTTCCCGGTTTCCCAGGAAAACATGTTTAAATATTTGCGAGAATTTGTGTGGTTTTTGCATTTTTATAAAAAATTCCGACTTCTAACCAAATTCCCTGATTTCTTCCTGTATAGCAAAATTCCCTGACTTTTTCCGGTTTTCCAGAAACTGGTCACCCTGTTAGAGCTGAAACCTACTGAAAAACTTAGTTCTAATGTCCTGATAATAAGTCAATAGAATGTGTGGTTAGAAAATTATTGCAATTTTTATTAGAGAGGTTAGGTTATGTTAGGATGATTTTCAATATTTGCGATCCTCCCCATTTATCTTGTAAGAATTTGTATGTATTAGAAAAACCCCTCATTATTTTTTTATATAATATTTTTTATGTCAAAATACAAATATTGATTGACATTTTTTAATTGCCTTATTGTTAATATAAAAAAAGCTGAAACTTGTTTGTATTTTATTATAATTAATTAGAAAAAAAATCTTACTTAAAATGCTTTGAATACCCTCCACACGTAAAAAATCATGAGGTTTTACGTATAGCTTCCCTCCCTGCAATGCTTTATGTAATTATTGGACGCTCTGTTAGGAAAATGTTAGTTTTTGAATTAAAAATTGAAATATGTACATAAGTCGATTATACAAAACATCATTACAAATAATTACAAAGTATAAATAAAAACTGTTTATATAAGTACAATAATCGATAACCAATTATAATGTACTATATACTTTTCATAGCACATGTTACCAGTTCGGATACATTTTGAATTAAACCATCAATAAATTTAATGTTAATCAATAAAGTTGCAGTGGATATAAATTTAACAGAATAGTGAGTGAAAGATGAAAATAACAATAACGAGAATATACACACATAGATAAAATACTTATTTATCAAAACTCTGTGTTCTTAATGGTAGCGTTCTTATAACACATTTTAGTTGCAATATAAATGATTAAATGAACAAAGAATGTTATAAATGTGTGCAGTGGTGTGCTCAAAAAATATACTTATTTTTATATATTAATTAGTGATGTTATGGAGTTCCGTATCCGAAACTATTATGATTTCCGAAACCGTATCGAAAATAATTATTTCGAATAATTTTTTATTCATTTCCCCAAGCCTCGAGACACAAACTGCGGACAAAAATTAATGTTTACAATAATTCGTATCCGAATCCGAAATACCGATATATCAAATCTCTAAAAATTCAAATATTTATAAATACAGTGAAACTTCCCGAACTGACTCCTATACGATCCCTAGTTTCAATCAGTATTTATGAGAATCACTAATGTTTATTTTTATTTTAATATTCCGAAAAATCCCACTTCCATTAGCAACCTTTTTTCCTTAGTAAATCTATTTTAGATACTTAGTCGGTTGGAAGAAGTTTCAGTTCATTCAAAAAACTTACATTTGCCATTAAATACTGGTCTTTTTAGGAAGGGACAGGTTTTATTGTATTCATTTATGATTTTCATCATATTATATAATTAAAATATTTTGAAGTTTCAGTGTGTGGTCATAATGTTAATAGTTTGTATCATTTTCTAACGATTACAGCAACAATTATGTCCAGTATCATAAAGAAGCTAGCAAATTTACTAGGTAGCAAGCACTCTCAAATGAGATATCAAACTTATATGACAGTTCTCTTGGAGTTTCATGATAATCTGACAAGTTTCGCGCGCGCGTTGCATGTTAACATCAACAGTGTTAATACAGTGGTGATATTATGAAAATTATATTGTACGGTCAGAGTCGCCAACTGTGTTAGAATACGTTGAAGTATCACTGTTCTAAATTCCATAGCAAATCCATAGATACTCACAAAATTAAGATATCATTTTAGAGTGCTTGCTAGCTAGTAAATTTTGGTAGCCCCTTTATGTTAACGGAGATATTATACTCCAAAAGTAATATATGTACATAAATAGTTTCAAAAATAATGTAGTAATCATGAATTCAAAATTAGAAAATTATGATCAGCATTGAAAATTTTTACTAGATAACTTTATAACTAGATAAACTAGAAACTAGATAGTCTCAAATTTAATTTTCCCTTAAAAATTTAAGAACACCACTGCAGACAGACACACACATACAAGTTCGCATATGTGCATGTGTACATATATGTGCGGTTATATGAGTTTGCAACTTTCGCACCGTTATTCTATAATATCAATATTTTCATATTCTGGTTCTTCCATTATAGAATATTAGATGTTACGATCTGAAACCACACCTTCAGAAAAAAAAGATCACTGCATATTTGCGTGCAGAACGTACATATCAAAACGCTAATGATGCTTTCAAATATCTTTAGAAAATTTTTATTATCGAACGTCATTTAAAGAGATTAAATCGTATCTTCATACATAACACTAATATTAGTGGTTTAGAATTCTAGAATATCGAAGGATTCTTTTAACGATTCACTAATTTTATTGCTAAATAACATGATTAACAAAAACTAAAACAATAAAAAAAAATACAATAAATTAAAAAATGTTTGTTGCTTTACTTAAGATAACAGTACCAATAAAGGTTCCCCAGATGTCTCATTGATTTCGATTCAAAACCTATGCGGAAAAGTTAATTAAATATTATCTTCGCATTAAAAATGACAGTACGATAATCTTTTTTTTAATAATAGTTGATTTTCATAAAAATGAAGTTGGTTAAAGTTTAATATTGTACCCTCTATTTTTAATAAGTTTAATTTTTTTAGAAATTCATCACTTTTTTTAGGGGCTGTTACTTTTAAAATGTGTTTTGGCATAACCTAAGATATTTCTGTATATTGGTTCGGAATCGAAATTGGAAAAACACCTGGTGATCTCCCTTGTACATCATTTTATAAAACATTGATTTTCTCTTTTTTAAGAGATTTTATTTCTTCTGAATTTTGATAAAATGTTTATTAACCTGGCAGTTCATTTATGAAATATATCATTGATCATATATGGACAATATGGACACACTAATATATGTTCACATATTTATACATATGTATGTTCATGTATGACTCACATGGTTATATAATTTTTGATATATGTATGTAAGTACATATATGTAACTATACGGCCACACAAAAATTAAAAGCACTAGCCACACTTAGGTACAATTTTTTTTCAATAATAATTGAAAATTGTTATAATAATAATTATAAATTTATTTTATATTTATGAGTCATCTGTTTCCTAATAGACGAACTCTTAAATATAATTAATTAATGGTTCGTAACATTGTTCAAATTTAATTAAATAATAATCGAATGAATTGAAAAACTATACGGTACGGGGAACTAGTGCGCGAGGTTCAACTCGCAATTTAATATATGAACTTATGAACATATATTTTCTCGAGGGAGTAGATATGTATATATTGTGTATGACTGAGAAACCTAGATTTATATACAACTGTATAAAATTAGTTATAGAGAGAAGCATTAAATATTCCAATTATTTAAATAATGTATGTATAAGCTTCTATGTCATAAATAAAACAGAAAATGCCTTCCCTAAGGAGAAAATTATAAATTAAAATGTTTGTTTCCTCATGTCTCCTGTAGATAAAAATTTAAATTTTAAATACATTTCAAACTATGAATTTAATTTTATAAGAAAATGAACAAAATTCGCTCAAGTTGTTATAAACTTAATAATATACAATCTCGGTATTGAAACTAAAAACATATTAAACCATTGACGTTATTATTACAGTATTTGAATTAATTCAAATTTAAATCGAATAACATTTTCTCTAACAATATTTGTTTATTGAGAAATTGGGTCTATTAAGTAGGTACATATAAACTATAAAAATATAAACATTTACCAAAAAGTAATTGTATTTGTAATAAAGTATATTTATACCACATATGTATAGTACAAAGCTCTGATCAATGCGATATTCAAGATTAAGAAACTTTTTAATAAAACTGTCGTGAGGTTTAATTTTGCTCAAGTATGGTAAATAAATACACCGATTTTCCATTGGATGTATTTTCCTTTGATTCCTAAAGACTTTATCTTTAATTCTACGTTAATATAAATCTTGTATTTCGAGTATTCGCTATAAACTATGCAGTACAGATTCGAAATATCACATGTTATTTATTTGTTTTAATTTTATAGCCAATAACTTAAATGTTTTATAGATAAAATATAGACTTTTTTTATTATCAAAATACTACAAATAAAAAAGTTTGTCAATAAAATGTATTGAAAAAAAGCCATAAACAAATACAAAATTCAATGGTTTTAATCTATAACCAGTCAACCAGAAATCTTCATTATGTCTTTTCTATATATTTTACTTTTGACATATTAAATACAAAGATATATTTAGTACTTCCAGATTTGATAACGCAAAATAACATGATTTTTTAAACCGTTTTGGTTTTACCGAAATTTCTTGTTATGCTTAATTGTCTTCGTAAATCAGGTCCTATATGCAAATAATAGTATACATACATAAGAGAATATATTTTGACTCCATAGCCCTGTTTCAAAGAACTAAGTTTAGACCAGACCTGTAGATGGCCGATAGAATTCGACCGAAACGCGTCTTCAAGAAGAAAACACAGAACACGGAGATAGGTATATACCCAGAAATTCATAGGTATATGTATAAAATATGAAATACTAGTAGTGACGTTAATTAATATAATAAATAAAAACAACTAGATTGTCTAAACGTCAAAGCATTTAATGAGCAAATATATGTAGCGAGCTTTCGATTCACAGAATCATCTTCAGGCTATTAAAAGGGATAATTTTAATAGTCTGAAGATGATTCTGTGAATCGAAAGCTCGCTACATATATTTGCTCATTAAATTCAATGACATAATTTAAAAAAGAAAAAGAACATTTAATTTTAAAATCTACAGTTCACTGTTATATTTTTCTTGTTTGTGATACACAAATTGAATTTTTTTTCTCCGTATATTTACTTAAAGTTAAAATGCCAAAATAAATAAACATGTCAAACTATCACAATTTTCAAATTTATTATATGTGTAAGTAAAAAAAAAATATAATAAATAAAACATTTACAATCGAGTCCAGAATACTTTATAAAAAGGTATGTTATCGATAAGCAAAGGACAAATTTGAAGTCGCTTCACGTTTCACAATAGAGGGAAAGGGGGGTTAAACTGAAGAATATACGAAATAAAATACAATTATTGTAACCATGTTTCAAATACAGGATAAAAATGCAATAGTAATAGGGAGGAGTTGGAGGATTTCAGCAGCGTCTTGTGAAAATTCTTATTCGAGAAAGGAGCCAAGGTAAAATGTAATATTATATTTCTTTTATATCGAACAAAATATGTTATTTTGTCTGTAAGTATAAGTATTGTTACACTGTATGTATTGACAGTGTAGGTGAAATTTGAAGAAGAAAATTGTTATCGAATGGGGGAAAATATATTTTTAACATTTGTTTACTTTTTACAACACTAAAAAAATGAATGCATATGCTATTCGCTGGGTGCAAAGTAGGTAGTGGGGGAAAGGAAATCGATCACAGCACACAACGTGGCAAATAATAACACTTTGGGTGGACTAACTGTCATTTTTAATAGGCTCGTTTTTAACTGAAAATAGAAAGGTCAACATGGTTAATCCCACTATAGACTATGTGCAAGGGGGTGGAGTTAGAAATAATGTCGATGCGAGTGTTCGTGGTGAGCAATATTGTAAAATTATCGGCGCCAAAATTTGAGGTTATGCTGTCAATGTAAACGAATTAATTATTACTCTATTAAACGTCATAATTAAAGAGAAAAAGATACCCAAAATAAATAATTTTCACGTACCTTTTATGCTATACTATTTATATTATATGCAAACAGCTAAATTAAATGATATTTGTTTAATAAAAAATTTCACGGTATTAAACATATTAAACAATGATAAAAAGAGAGTTGAATCCATTCAATCCTTCTCTATTACCCGCTAGCGGCGCTAATAGACTTCGTGCACATAGCCAATAGTCATAAATAATCGTCTAAAATGTATATATTACGATATTTTATTGAAATTATTTGTTTGTTAGTACGTCAAAGTCCACCCAAGTTGCTACTAAAGTCCACCCGTTAGTTGGCGCTGTCATCGCGCACGCTGCGAATTGTTACAAATATTACACATACAAATAGTCTGAACTAGTGTTGTATACACTCTACGTCATCGGTACAACAAATTGTAAACAATCAATATTCTATCGACACTTATGTCCGGTATTATAAAGGACCTAGCAAATTTGCAAGCACTCTCAAATGGGGTATCAATATATGACAGTTTTTGACAGATAGTTTCATACATAGGAAGTTAAAAAAAAGGTAGGTACGTAAAGAATATTTACTAAAGTGTATTTACTAACCTTGCGTAAAAATAGTAAAAACCAACTTACAGCTCTTGCAGCTACCCGAGTAAAAATTTTTATATATAATTGTATATAATTATATACAATTATATATAATTGTATATATATAATAAATATATATATATTGTATATAATTATATATAATTATATACAATTGTATATAATTATATATATATCTATATAATTATATAAAATTGTATATAAATATTTTTTAATCTATTATACATCCTGGAGTCCCCCCCCCCCCTAAACGGTCAATTATTGTAAATTTTTATTTCAACAATATGGGCCTCAAATATTACTTAATACGCATCTAGATTATTTTTTTTAAAATGATTCTATAATATCCGAGTACTTTATATATGTAATAGTTATATATACTATCTGCTAAAAAGAGCTGTGATTTGCTGTGTAATTAATACATTCCCGTTTAGGGGGGGGGGGACTCCAGGATGTATAATCGATTAAAAAATATTTATATACAATTTTATATAATTATATATAATTGTATATAATTATATAGATATATATATATATATATATAATTATATATAATTATATACAATTATATACATTTCTATATAATTATATACAATTATATATAATTGTATATAATTATATACAATTATATCGGGCCAAATCTCCGATATAATTGTATATAATTATATATAATTATATACAATTATACAGGGTCCTCCAATAGTGTGTTCGGCATTATTTTACGCCCAAACTATTGAAGATAGAGTTTTAGGATAAAAAATTGATTATATATATTGACCCTAAAGAATTTCAGGAAAATATTTTCAACCCCCTAAAACCGCTCCTTGGGGGGTAGTTTGAGGGGTACATGCCCGTTTCTCAGTTAAATCAAATGGAATGGTATATCAAAAAGTACATATTTGTAAAGATCATAAAAAAATAAGAAACTTTCGTAAAACAAAAATTTTCATACTTTCAATTGTTTAAAAAATATGGCGACTTGTTATCAAATTTTAGAGTTTTACTCAAAGTGCTCTAATTTCGTTAAATATTTATGGAATTTTATTATTTTTTCAAATTTAGAAAGTAGAAATAATGAACTTTGTAAAGATGTATGACTATTTGTGATTTTGATAGTTTAAAGTGTTATACGCGATATATCAAAAATTCAAAAGTTCAACTAGGGATAATTCGAAATTTTCAAATACAACGGTATATCAATTAGTACTTTTTCTTAAAAAGGATATGTAAATAAACAACTTTTGTTAAGAAAATTTAAAATTTAAAATTATAATTTTAAAATTGAAAACTGAAAATTAAAATTTTTAATTTTAATTTTTTTTTATCTAAAACTGTTTATTTACATATCTTCTTTAAGAAAAAGTACTAATTGATATACCATTGTATTTAAAAATTTTGAATTATCCCTAATTAAACTTTTCAATTTTTGGTATGTCGAGTATGACACTTTAAGCTATTAAAATCTCAAATAATCATACATCTTTACAAAGTTCATTATTTCTACTTTCTAAATTTAAAATAATAATAAAATTCCATAAATATTTAATTATTTTAGAGCACTTTGAGTAAAACTCTAAAATTTGATAACAAGTCGCCATATTTTTTAAACAATTGAAAGTATGAAAATTTTTGTTTTACGAAAGTTTCTTATTTTTTCATTATCTTTACAAATATGTACTTTTTGATATATCATTCCATTTGATTTTACTGAGAAACGGGCATGTACCCCTCAAACTACCCCCCAAGGAGCGGTTTTAAGGGGTTAAAAATATTTTCCTGAAATTCTTTAGGGTCAATATATATAATACATTTTTTATCCTAAAACTCTATCTTCAATAGTTTGGGCGTAAAACAATGCCGAACACACTATTGGAGGACCCTGTATATAATTATTTTTACTCGGGTATATCTGTTAAAAACTCAAAGAGAACTGTCATATAATTTTGATATCTCATTTGAGAGTGTTAGCAAGCTTGCAAATTTGTTAGGTTCTTTTATAATACCGGACATTAGATGTTAATACTAGTAGGTAACTTTATGTTGAATTTTTAATTTTGTAATATTTAATATAGTTTTATATTTAAAAAATATTACCGTGCATACAGGTATGGTAAAAGGCACTACCATATCAAAAATTGATACGTGAAGATATTTTATATATTATGAATTTAATGACAGTTCGATTTGAACCAATCAAATCATAGGTAATCCTTGCAATGTCGTCACTTTGAATAGTTTTGATTGGTTCAATTCGAAATGTCATTTATGTTTATTTTAAGAGCTTACAATCTTCAACTCCGCCCATAGACAGCTGTCAGATTTACATATTATAATTGGAGAATATTTTAAAATAAGAGATTTCCTTGATGAAATGACGTTGGTTAACACATCGTCAACTCTCTGTCTATATAGTGATAGAAACGTACAGCAGACAGTTCAAAATATTGAATTATATAATTTGTAATATTCGTACCTTCAGAAGTGAAACTGTTATTTTGATATGATTTCATTTTGAATATCCTAATATCCATTTCGCAAATTTAATTTACAAATATGTGTTTTTACATTATGCCGGGTTGTTAGCATACCCTTTGAATATACATAATATGTATTTATACATGTATGTTTATTTCAAATGTTGATAAAATCTACCAGCATGTTCTAGATGTATTAATTTATTTAGGCAGAGGTAAATATTTATTTACACATGTAAAAATTGAGTGGTTTCAAAATTATATTACATTTTACTCAGAAGAAATTAGAAGAAAAATAAAAATACTAATTGAATATGTAGGTAATGTAAGTTTTAACTTTCGAACTTTCGATGATGAAAATGTCTAGATGATATCCACTACAATATGTATAACGAATGAATGACCAAAACATCGCAAAAGCCAAGATTTAATAATTTATAATTAATTTTTTAATGTTTTTCATAATTTGAATCAATATAAAATTAATAAATTCGTTTTTAAAATTTATCTCATTTTAATTTCTGACCGGAGACTTATCCTGAAGATGTTCAGTATATTAAAACAGAATAATGTCCGGTATTATAAACGACCTAGCAAATTTGCAAGCTTGCTAACACTCTCAAATGAGATACCAAACTTATATGACAGTTCTGTTGAAGTTTTTTGATGACTTTGACAGATTTCGCGCAAGCGTTGTATGTAAAAATCAACGGTATTAAAACAGTTGTGCTATTATGAAAATTATTTTATATGGTCAGAATCGCCAACTGTGTTACAATACGTTGAAGTGTCACTGCTCTAAATTCCATAACAAATCCATAGATACTATCACAAAATTAAAACCTCATGTATCGAGTGCTTGCAAGCTTGCAAATTTGGCTAGGTCGTTTATAATACCGGACATAAGTTGCACAAATTATTCTATGTTTATGAATTTTATTATTACCAAAAAGACATTTTTTTCTTGATAAATACAATTCAAAAAGTTATTATTTGCTTTGTAGGTTAAAACACATAAATATCTCATAAATTAAATTGACATGGTGGAGCATGTACAAAAGTCGTGTAATTTTGTCTGTTTATTAATTATTTAGTTCCTTTTTAGGGTTCCGAAGAAACCCTATTAATCTCACTTTGTCGTCCGTCCGTCCGTCCGTCCGTCCGTCCTAATCACTCTAAGCTCAATAGCTCGTAAACTATAAAAGCTAGAACCTTGAAATTTTGACAGAATATGTAAAATAACACCCTCTAGTAAAATATGTACAAATATTTTCGAAAAATATTTTTTTAGGGGGGGTGCTAAGAAGCTAAAGACACCCAAAAAAAATATTTTTTTTTATACCAAGGCAAGTGGCACATCAAAATGTGTAACCAAGCTAGTGTAATTTGATCCTTATTCTTATTTCTTTATAAATCAAAAATGGCGCCTACAGGGGGCTTTAAAGCAAATTCAAAAAACCAAAAAAAATGTATTCCAAGTCGTGTGGGATATCAAAATGTAGATCTCAGTGAGTAGAATATGACAGTATTTTTTATTTTTTTTATAAATCAAAAATGGCGCCTACAGGGGGTTCCAAGCAAAAAAAAAATTGTCCCCCCCCCTCTAACTCGGTAACTACTGGCTCGAAAAATCTGAAAAAAATTAGGTAATAAGGCTTTGGTGAGACTACCAACGACAAATACTAAAGTCACCAATATCATTTCAAATTTTGGAGAAAAAGGGAGGGGTGTCATACATTTTTTTATTTTTATTTTTTTATCTGGGCATGTGGGGTGTCGAAATGTTTTTTTTATAAATCAAAAATGGCGCCTACAGGGGGCTCCAAGCAAAAAAAAATCGGTAACTACTGACTCGAAAAATCTGAAAAAAATTAGGTAATGAGGCTTTGGTGAGACTACCAACGACAAATACCAAAGTCACCAATATCATTTCAAATTTTGGAGAAAAAGGGAGGGGTGTCATACATTTTTTTATTTTTATTTTTTTATCTGGGCATGTGGGGTGTCGAAATGTAGATCTCAATGAGTAGAATATTACAGTATTTTTTATTTTTTTTATAAATCAGAAATGGCGCCTACAGGGGGCTCCAAGCAAAAAAAAATTTGTCCACCCCCCCCTCTAACTCGGTAACTACTGACTCGAAAAATCTGAAAAAAATTAGGTAATGAGGCTTTGGTGAGACTACCAACGACAAATACCAAAGTCACCAATATCATTTCAAATTTTGGAGAAAAAGGGAGGGGGTCATACATTTTTTATTTTTTATTTTTTTATCTGGGCATGTGGGGTGTCGAAATGTAGATCTCAATGAGTAGAATATGACAGTATTTTTTATTTTTTTTATAAATCAAAAATGGCGCCTACAGGGGGCTTCAAGTAAACAAAAATTTGTCCACCCCTCTCTAGCTCGGTAAATACTGACTCAAAAAATCTGAAAAAAATTGGTAATGGGGTTTTTATAATACTAGTAACGACAAATACTAAAATCAACAATATCATTTCAAATTTTGAAAAATAGGAAGGGGCGTCATGGAATTTTTTTTAGTTTCATATCTAGGCTTGTGGGTTGTCAAAATGTAGATCTGAATTAATAGAATATGATCCTATTTTTTATATTTATTTTTAACTCAAATATGCACCTGTAAATGGCTCTAAACAGTCCACGTAGTATATACTTCGGAACCCTTATGGCATACACTGGTGTATGTCTTGACAAATTTTTTTTCATTAGTTCTTAAATAATCAAGACTATAACGATGCCTTTATAGAGTTTAATAGAAAAATAAACATCATTCGCATAAAAATAACGATCCACATTATAACACAAAATACATTTCCTTGTAAAGTAGCCAATTTACTAGCATACAAGAATAAACAATTCCATCGTTTTTGTGACACACTGTAATAGCTAGCCTTTGATTATAGACTGTCGACGTTATTAGTTGAACATTGTTAGCTTTGGATCATATAGGCGTCAATAAAGAGGGGAAGTGTCGTATTGAATGTTACAGTTTCAAATTAGGCGTCAGATATCAAAGTAGACCGGAACTAATGCTGTGCTAAAACAGAACCAATTTCTTCAGTTTTATTATATACCATTTTTAATCATGTTTAATTCGATAATTTTGGATGGATAAGGGAAAAATTAGGGTGTATATTTCTACTGAGGATGTTTATTGATTAACGTAAGAATGATGCAACATGATTTGGCTTGTATCCAGAAACGAAGGTTTAATTTAGTTACTTACATATTTATTTTGGTCATTCATTGTAATTAATTTATTTTTAGAAACGAATACAGTACAACCTCTGTTACATGCCCTAAATATATAAACCTCTCTTAACCCTTTCGGCCCTAGCGGTGGCATTTGCCACTGGATATTTGCAAAACTTTAATCTTAAATACATTGATATGTAATTAATTTTTTTATAAAATATATATCGCTTCAAATAAATTAAAAATATACTTGTTTTTATTTTATTTTTATCTTAAAGACCTAGTGATGACATTTTCCATGATTTCCTAGTTTAAAAAAAAACTAGTTCAACATTGATGTGGACGTTTCTAAAGGTACTCCAATGAAAAAAAAATACTACCGTCACAGAAACTAGAATCTTGTTGAAATACTAATTGATATTATGTATTGACGATATTTTAAAACCGAATATAAACAAAGAATATATTTTTAAACGAAATTCAATAATTTTTTTTATTTAAAATAATTCATGAAAAGAAATCATTATAAAGAATATAAAAATAAATAAAACATGTATTCATCTGTTAAGACAAATTTCTCAAAAACAGCAATTTAACATAAAATGAACCTTAAATAGACCCACGTGGGTTGTACGCAAAGATCGATTCTGTATATAATTACCTCCCAACACGATGTATATACTAATTAATGAACAAAGGAGTCTTCAAAATTAGCGACCGTCCTGAAATATGTGCTCAAAACACGCATTTCCAAAGTACAACGTCCTTTGGTTGCGGTTTATAACACTTATACGTGGTGTAAAATGATTATAAGTTTATATACAACGCCAGAACCGTTACAGTCGCTTTAATCGTTTACTTTGATGAAAGGCTTTCTCAGTTTTTGATACTTATAAATAACATACTGTTCAAAATTTATAGCTAGAAACGTTGTTGTTTCATCTGAGGTGAATAATACAAAACAGAAAAATTACAAATAAACAAAAAAAATTAAATTGAATCAAATGAAACATTGATGAAAAATGTAATGCCCGTTATATTATAAAGAAAGCTCGGGAGTTAATAATCTGCAGAGCATTAAATATAAATGACAATCAACTGACAGTTGGAATGAATGATATAGTTTATATGAATAACCTTGATACATGCGCGTTAAATAGATATCAGTGATTTAAAATAAACGGTGGCAAGTATACCTCATAAAATGTACAGCATTTATACATTTCTACACATTTATTACCAACTGCTCTATAAAATCCCGAGCAAATTTCTATATAATACCGAGCATCAATCATTGTAAAATTCATCAATAGAAAAATAACACTAGCGTTCTGACAAGAATGATATTAGTTGTATTTTTTTAATTTTACTGGACAATAATTTTTATATTCTCGGGTAGTTTGCTGTATATTTTTTTCACAGTATGAAAAAAAAACGAGCTAGTTGTGATTTTAAACAGTTTCTATTAAGAATGTATATTAATTAAAAAGAATAACCAATGGCAGTCGTGATACTAAAGTAATTAAATAATGGTTCTTAACTTGTAGAGCAGCCAATCATAAAGAAAATTTAATCTTCAAAATTTGTAAATAATTTACTTCAAATAAAAATTATGGATATTTTTAACTTCTTACAGACATGTTAAAAAATCGATGTTTTTTGACAACGTAAATCATAAAAAAATATATGATTACCATAATTTTCCAAAAATTATATGCATACACATAATGGTTATTTTTTTTTTTTTACAGACATCGCTATATTTAACCGACCTTCACATATGAAAATATTTGTTTTTTATATTTCAAGTACAGCCTTAAATACATAGAACATATTTTGTAATGTTTATTCAAGCATTTATTTTTACATATTATTTAATGTTATTATAATACCCTGTTATGAACAGACAAATCTAAGATTAAATCAAAAACATAAATATTTACTTGTTTACTCGAACTTTTACAAATAAAACATTTTATATTATTTTTGTAATCAAGTAAAACATGTTTTTTCCTATTTCTTAAATATTTTTTTTATATGTAAAAGCGAATTAGCAATAGTTTTTCTTCATAAAGCTCACTATTTGTTAGAAGCAGACGTCTTGATTTATTTCAAGATTTGAGATTTCTTGATGATTCTTTTCATCATTTTAAGTACGTGAATTAGTTATACTTGTTCGTGTAAAATGGTTTTACTTTGTATTGCAAATATATTATATGAAAAATCAATAACACGGTTTGAAGTACTATAAAGACTTTATATTTTACATAACAAAGAGCAACTTTATAGCTTCCAGTAATTTAATTTTAATCAGCACGGTTTTAAAAGTTAATAGCAGATTAATATTTTATATTTTATTTCCTAGTTAAAAAACGAACATAAAAAAGTAAAGTGGACATTCATGAATAGTTACATATAGCTAAAGCATATAAATTATTCTTACATAAACTGTAAAAATCCTTACGTCCGGTATTATAAATGAGCTAAGAAAATTTGCAAGCTTGCAAACACTTTCAACGGGGTATCAAACTTTAATGGCAGTTCTCTTTGAGTTTTTAACAGATGGTTGCATGCGCAGTCAGTTTATTTTTACAGTTTTTACTCAAAGTTAGTAAATACACATTATTTATGCATGAAACTATCTGTCAAAAAATTCAAGAGAACTGTCATATAAGTTTGATACCTCATTTGAAAGTGCTGACAAGCTTGCAAATTTGTTAGCTCCTTTATAATAACATACATTATAATCCTTAATATATATAAAGCTCAATGTCTCTCTGTCTGTCTGTCCGTTAGTGCGCTTATCACTGGAGAACCACTTATCCGATTTACATGGTTTCTTTTTTAATTCAAAGGTACATTCTCTGACCAGGTTATAGGCTATATTTTGTTACGTTAGGTAACATAACAACTAAGTAATGACGATAATAGTAAATCAAGTCGGAAATAATTTTGCCGTCGGCGCGCTGTTTTGCAATACGCTGCCTAAACCGTTGAATATAGAACAAAATAATGTATTAAAGAATTGTGTAGAATCAAAAGTCTTACAATAAAGTCCGCGACACCATATGTCAAACTTTTATATTTAAGCCACAATGACTGCTTTTATGTTACAAAAAAAAAAACAACAAAATATTTGGATTCTTTTTACATGGACTTATGACCTGCAAAACTTGAATCCTTATCGAAATAAATGATTCCATCGTCATAAGACTCATAAGTACTTAATGTAGATATAATTTGCCTTTTACAGAATCCAATTTGGTCTTTTGGTTTAGGAAATAATGTGAAATATACATATAATAACATATTATTCGTGACAATTTGCGCGAACTACGATAAAGTGCCACGGGGGGTGAGAGGGAAGATACTGCGCTCGGCCAGCAGTTGTTTTCAATAATTAACTTTTAAATTTAATTAGAACAAAAATTATTTTTACTTTTTGTTCTGATTCGCTTTTTTTAGGTAGGTAATTTAAGTGTTGTTTGGTTTTTACTAGAAAAATAACTAATCGTGTTTATACTTAATTCAACTATATATATTTTAAATCCTAAACAATAATTCCGTAGTCCACGCGAGCGAAGCCGCGCGGGCCCAGCTAGTACCTAATATTATATAAAATCCATACTTATATCTTTGTCTATTTTCAGAGCTAAATCGCTAAACCGATCGTGATGAAATTTGGTAGGGAGATAGTTAGTATGCTAAGGAAGGACACATACTACTTTGTATCCCGAAAAATTAATTTTTTTAATAATAATATAGCGGTAGTTTTGGTCTGTACATTTTTGAAAGTTACCACAAGCATAAGAAATATATTATAAATAAATCTAAAATAATTCTTACCCGAAACATAAATATTCCTCTGTGAAGGTGTATTTACAATTAAAATATACGCGTGTTCCTTTCTGTGTTCCAACAATTTTAATATTTCTCCTTTTAATAGAAAATATGGAATTTCGTGGAAATGGAAATACCTAAATACGTTTGTGTTTATTTCGAGCAAATATAATGAAATAAATGTGTTTATATTTGACGTGTGGTTTATGAAAAGTGTGTTTTGCGGTCTTTCTAAAAACACCTGTAATAGGTACTACCTTAAAATTGTAACTGAAAAACTAAAATTAAATATTCCAGATAGCATTTTTGTTGAACCAGTACTTACTGAGATAGAAGAAAATAAAATAAAACATAATCAAGTTCTATTAATTAAGACCTATATTTGGTACCCTGCATATGTAAAAATAAAAAAAATATAACCAAACTTTAAGTACCCGCATACATAGGTAGGTATATTTAATTGTCATATTCATTAAATAAACGTTCAATGTGGAAATATTAATATTTATTTATATCTATTTTAATAATATAGTTTATCAAATAGGTATAACTTTTTTAATTTTATTTAACTAAGTAAGATACTAAAAATCCTACGAAAACATAAAAAAACTGTTTATGTTTAGTTAAAATTTTAAGGAACTGTATTATAGTATAGTTTAAGATATATATTTTGCAACGACGAATAGAATGATATGGATATAATAATAAATGATAGAGATTAATAGGCCTCTAGTGTAGAGTTAAGAATCTTAAAAAAAAATTAAAAAAGCAAAGTTAGTCGTTTTGATTCCTGAAAGTCATATCCAGTATTGTATTGTCATTATATTGAAGGACCTTTCTTTCAAATTATTTTTAAAATAAATTCAAAGCAAATCAATTACCAAACACATTATCTGAACATTTTCTCCTTGAAATCTAATATTATCTTGAAAAGCAAATTTTCAAAACAAATGTTGTGATACGTATCCATTACAGAAGCAAATCACCATCGCAGAATAATAACTTGATTACATAATACATCTTCATCATGCGACAGAACATGTAATTCAATATCTTAAAAAGATAAAATTATATTTTGGGTACACGTCTTCGGAATAATAATGAAAATCTTTTTTTAGTACATGGATTATTTTCATTATGTAAACATAAAAAAATATTGCAAAGCATCTTACAATTAGATGAAATTGCTTTACATTTTACAACATAGATATTAATAAATAAATATTAATTTTATTTTGAAATGGTATGCGTTAATTAATATTTTTTAATTTTTTAAACATTGGTCACGAACTTTTTCCAAACTTTATAAAAACAATGTAATTTCATTATAGAAAAACAGTATACCCTCTGTTAAAGTATTCGTCCTCTCTCAAGGTATATTTATCTATATAATGCCCGATTTCTTCTATCTATGTTACCAGTTTGTTTATGTTGACAGTTTAGTACACATCTATTAAATTAGAGAATGACATAGCTAGTACCAAAAACAGATTTGAATAAAACTGGGGGTAAACGCAAGGTTAGTAAATACACAGCTAGCCTTATTAGTTTTTTATTAATCAGCTTAAGCACCCCATATGACGTGTTTCACTTTTTCGCGCTACATTTGTTATGATTGGACACATAATTCCTCCCCTCTCCACATTCGAGCACCCAAAATTACATATAACCCTCTCCCGTGCCGAGTTAATGAAGTTACATTATACTTTACATATACACCTTGGGGTAAACGTATATTTTTTTCTCGTTGTCTATTCCCCCGCACTTCTTTTTCTAACGAGCTTAAATTGGTTGACATCGTGAACCGACTCTCTATACTAAAAGCATTGAAATGGTAGTAACCATGGAAATAATTGAAATATGTTTAGGTAAGAGGATACTGGAAGCAAAGCGGTACGTCGAAAACTATGTTTATCAGCGCACGTTCGTCTATTAGAGTTATTCCTCCAGTTAAATAACATATCTATGCCCAACACTAGTCACTAGTTGAAGGTATGGCTGCTACTTGTTTACACGTTCCAACTTGTCGTTACGATTTGCAGAAATCGATGCCGGCTGGCAACAATCATCCAATCCAAGTCCAATTTCAATAAATCGCTACAATGTCCTGTTTACACGTTACGATAAATTGTAACGATTCGATCGTTACGATAAATTGTTACGATTTATCATTGTGTGTAAACCAGCCTTAAACCAAAAAAAGTTCAACTTCAGACAATATTATAGTTTAATTTGATGTAGAATTAGTTTTTATTCTTTTTATTAACATAGGTAAATACTTGTACGTCGGGATATTGGAGAAATATACTTTTAGATAGGTGGTGAGGTCTTACATTTAATAGTATAACGAGATTTCACGGTATAGAAAAAACATTCGGCTGCCGAATTTTAATTTCGATGTTTATTTATGTAAAAATCTATAATTCCAAAAGACTCAATTGTAATTGTAAATAGGTAAGTATAAAAAATACATTATTTGCAAACGGTTAATTTATCAGAACTGGAAAATTCAATTAAAGTTTATTGTTGTTATTTAACACGAATAGAGAAATCGGGTGTCACAATTTAGCAATCTGAGCTTGATGCATGAAAACTTAAATCATGAAAACTTGAAACTGTGTGAAGTCTTAATGAAACGATTTCGTAATATGTCACCATTACCATCATCTAGCGGCGTCTTGGACGTCGCATTACATAATCCCATATACACACATATACATGATGGATAAATCCTTGTTCTGGAAGGATTTGTACCAGATAATGACGTCACGTAACCACGGTGTGGCGCATACAAATGGTCGTCGTCGTAGTAAGAATGATTTGCGGAAGGTCGGGGGATCGATGTGGAAGGATTTGCATCGATTATATGAACCAGCCGGTTTTGTGTCATAAATAGTATGATATTAAATGCGGGATAAGGTTAAATGCTTGCCAGTAAAAACTGGTTCAAGAGAAGAGTGATTGCACTGAAACTGAGGAGACAGTTGGATTGTACAAATACAAAAGTGGCATTACAAAGCAAACGTTGAGAAAACTGATGGTTTTGTATTTATTGATAAATGATGAGCTCGGGAATAAAAAAGGACATTTCCATTTTTATGTTGAAATATTATATTTTGTCTCATTTGGTCATTTTTGGAAAAATCTTTAAATTCGCGAATAATGAAAAATTGTAATTCGAAAATGTTTCCTTCTGATCGAAAATGAAATAAAAAAAATCTCTATTTGATTTTTACATAAAAGAATTAATAAGTTTTGTTTTTTAATATAAACAATTTTTCTTAATATTTGATTAATAATTTAAAAAAAATGTATCTTTTTGATCCAAATTGTAGATTTCGAATTTTTTGTAAGAGAGAACTATTAAAATACAAATAGTTTTCTCTTACAAAAAATTCGAAATCTACAACTTGGATTAAAAAGACATTTTGGTATTTTGTTACAAATTAATGAAAAATTATGTGCATTTCTACCTTAAAAATTAAAAAAAAATTTTTTGGTCAGATATGTAAATCGCCTTTTTTGGTTCTTGAATTTCTCGAATGTATAAATGAAATATTGCGTTCAATAATCCTGAAAAGTTTACAACGAAAAAAACAAATACATCTTTTTCGTTTGGTATTGAAAACAAAACAAATACTTTCAGGTATTTTATTGATATTTAAACATTCCTTATATTTGATATTTGTTATATCTGTTCGCTTACCTAACCATTAGTATTCATGTCACTCCATCTAGTAAGTTAACACTGAACTGAACTTACTGAACCATATTCATGTAAGTGATTCTAAATGAACAAGTTGATACAGTATTTGATTAATTATTTAAATTTTAAACACTTTGTATATTTATCTTGTAGCTCTCGTAATCGTTTAAAGTTTAAAACAAAGTAATTATTTCCAATGATAATATTAAATGTATGAACACATTAAAATATAATAACTCAGAAATTATAAACTAATGTATAACATTTTTAAATATACAAACCTATTTATGTAACTACATAAAATATATTAAAATTTTAATAAAAACAAAGTTTGGATCTCAATTCACAAAAACAAAATATATGCTGAAAAATACATACATATTTGTGTTGTAACTTATAAATTAGGATTGTTAAGGATATAACATATCGGTTACAGATACGAACAGGGATTTTTTTTTGATAATGAAGGGATTTCGAATTCGGATAAGAATGTTTTTCTTGATTTTAATTTGGTATTTTATACGGATTCGGATACGAAATTTTATCACCTAATATTTGTTTTTGATCGCAGTCGGAAACTATCTAAAAAAAAAAATTAGGATAAGGTTTTGGAGAACAAAATGATCTGACCTTCGATAACACTTCTATAGTCATGATTAATTAAGTACGAAGAAACCATTATTCAAAAATTTCAATTAATTATCAAAAATATATCAAAAGTGCTAGCATAAAAATTAACAATTAATAAAAACCATTTAAATAGTATACATCAGATAAATAAAGATAAATATTTCGGTCTTTATTATTATAAAAAACTTGAAGTAGGTCATCCCACACATACAGTAAAAATATCAAAAAGCAGATAATATTTGAAAACATTGCTATATTTCTCTACCAATATACGGTACATGCTTCGATAAATTGAATTCGCAATTTCCTATAGATTTACTCTTGTAAATATTTAACATATGGTGTTCATATATCTGTTATATCTTCATGAGATGAGATTATAATAAATGGCATATTTATTAAATTTGTTCTTTCTTTAGAGCCACGTATATGTAACTTTTTTAACTGTCAAAAAGATAGTTAAAAAATATTTAAATGAGTATATTTGGTAGCCAAAAAATATACACTTATAGTTTCATTGATAAAAACAATATTTTTATTAAATTTGATTTAGCAAAAACTGACAATATATTCATCAAAGTGGAATATATTAAAAAAATTAAAAGACATCTGTGCGCAAGGACGAGATATTACTTGGTTTCGTTTCGTCTACGATAACGAGAACACAACTGAAATAATACATGATTAAATTTTAACTTTGACTCTCGCAGCCTCACCAAGAATTAAGGTATTTTAACATGACTATAAATTAACAATAAGACGAAACAATATGTATTAAATTGTTATTTTAGTAAAACAAAAAATTTCACGATACCAAGACGAGATGCTTTATACCTTTACGAAACGACATCAAAACTGTCGGTTGTAAATTTCAAGATCGAGAAAAGTCTTACGTAAATCTCGTATCATATGAAATTCATATCTACCTATATCATTTACCAACTGCTACAAAACTTTCAAAATGATATACCTATATACTATATAATATTTCAATCATCAATCTTCAATTTGTACATAATCAAAATCGTATTTCAAAAATGTTACCTGACACAAAAAATGTCAAATTTCGCCAATAAATTCCTACCCAAAACGAGACTATAAAAAACCAACAGTATTAGACCAACGTCTGCTTATTTACTTCAACTTCATATAAATCAATAAATTTGTAGAAAATCTGCTGATATAATACATCTGCCACAAACTGAATTTATGTCACAATTTCATACAAGCTTCGGTCGATAGTTTGCAATGCGATACATAAGTATTGACACCGCGCGCTGGGACGTCTGGAGTAACATCGTCGTACACATATTGAGTTTGTCTTGTGGTGGTTCCAGAACGACGATAATGTTCTTGTAAATAAGGAACTTTACCTTGGGTTGCTTCTTCGTGTAATTATTTTAATTGAGCCGTTTATTTAATAATGGATATAAATAGAGCAGATTGGCTATATTGAAAAACACTTGATTCTTCTTCTTTCAAAATAAAACTGAATTTAAATATTTAAGGAGGTATGCAAATAAAAAAAAGTATTATAAATTGATGACAATAATTAATATTTTTTATTAATGAAATCGTCATTTTGGTAGGTATCTTGTTCTTGTTTCTATATATTTCAAAATAAAAATGTAGAATAATCAGCTTTCAAAGCAGTGCTTTTTCCATTTTGTTAGCAACGATCTTTTAAATCATTTAGTATTTTTAAAAATAAAATAAGAAACATGGAGAAAATATTAAAAAATGTAGACATATAGGCAAGTGTGTAAACAAATAATAATTTCTTTTTTGCAACAAAATAACATTCGTTGGAAATTTTTTAGGTTAATTTTCTTACGTCATCCAATCGAGAGTACACTTTAAAAAGTTAAATTATATCTAATAATAGTATTTCAAGCCACTTACAGGCGCATTTTTGAATTAGAAAATAGGGTCAACAAAATTCTACTTATTGAAATTTACATTTTGACATTCCACATGTCTAGAAATGAAAAAAATGTATGCCGCCCCTCCAGGCCCGGATTTACCATGTAGGCAATGTAGGCACGTGCCTATAGCGGCAAAAAGTTAGGGGCGGCATATTTGGGAAAAATAACCTAAAAAATTTTATTTGACAACGAAAAAAAAAGGTAATTCATATGAAAAATATGCACTTTTTTTATTTTTATTCAATGAAAAAGGCGGCAATTTTCGTAACTGCCTACGGGCGGCAAATTTGTAAATCCGGCCCTGCGCCCCTCCTTATTTCTCTAAAAAGGGTCAAAATATTGCTAATTGAGATTTATTTTTTGACACCCTACATGTCTAGATATGAAAAAAAATGTATGACGTCCCTCCCTAAAATTTGAAATGATATTGATGACTATTTGTCGTTGGTAATCCCACCAAAGCCCCGTTACTATTTTTTTCAGATTTTTCAGTCAGTAGTTACTGACTTACAGGAGGGGGGGGGGTAAAATAAATTACTGCTTGGAGCAGTTTAAATAGTTTATGAGATGTTTTGCTTTGACTGAAAAAAAAACACACGAACAGACGACAAAATGAGATTAATATGGTTTCTTTGTAACTCTAAAAATTATCCAAAACAAAATACATGTATATTAAAAAGTAGTGGAAAAGGTAAAAAATGTAATTGAAAAAATAAGAAAAAAACTCATATAGTATGAAATATGAATCTTCATATTTTTCAAAATTCACGTATTCCTTTTATCTTGGGCATATATGCATTAGTTGTATTTATATAGTTCACCACTCAAATATATAACGTTATGTATAATATTTGGAAACTAATTTAAATTTTAAATAGCATCTGTACATCGCCTTGAAAGTACATAGCAAAAAAAGTTTAATTAGCTTAAAATAAACAAAATTAGACTTGTAATGAGATAAAATAGAAGTGTACAGGTATAAGAAACTTATTTATATTTCATTATTTTAACTTAAGGTTTTTTGTCTACTGTCTACAAGAAATAAAAACCTAAAAACATGTTAAATTGATTTGAGATTTACATTTATGTAGTAGGTACTATTTTACAGTTACAGCAGTTAGTTATAGATTAATTCAAGACGACCTAAAAATACAATTTTCACAGATTATAAAGATTTTGATTAGCAATGCGACATTAGATAAAATTACAAAACTTTTGCCCGGTATTATAAAGAATTTGCTTGCGTGTAAAAGCAAATTAGCTTCCAGCTATAACGCTATCTGCTAGGTGTCAAATTGTTATGAAATTGATCGATATTTTAAAGGCAGTGGGTTCAGTCCGCGGTGACGGTCGTGACATTTCAACTCGGATTGGAGTTCATAATTTCTAAATAATACTAGTAAATAACATACATGGTTTTACCTTTTTTCTGTAGATCTTAATGCAATACATGTATATTGAAAGAATAAAAAATCTACAGTTATCTTACAAAAAATTGTCAGCGTTCAAAGCTCTGTGACGGTTGTGACGCCAACTATTGCAAGTTTTGCAACGTCTATCCAAAAACCCGAAAGTTTAGCGAAAATATTGAAGTTACTTTATAATAATCATACTTTAATATGTTACGAATAAATTATTTTTTAGTTACACAAAAGCATCAGGTAAATACGTAATCTATTTAACTGGTTATTACCCAATAAACATTGTGACAGAAAATTGTGACGGTCGTGACACGTTGAATAAAAGGATACAATAAGAGTACTATTTGTGTGTTTATTTGCTTATTGATATTATGAACTAATACTTATAACAATTATTTATCAAATACATCAATAGATTCATTAAATTTATAATAAATGCGGTTACCCTTAGTCATTATTGTTGGTGAGGGTAATTTTTTTTTAATTCGGTCAAACGTCACGTTTGATATGTAATTGTCAAAGACTTTTAATAGTTTGCCACGAGCGCCACTTATTGTCAAGTAAGTTATTGCGATTTCACATTATTTGTTGTCTTTTTCGAAAAAAAATTTAAATTTTTTGTAATATTTTGAAAATTAATTAAAAAATTTTAAATTTTCTTTTGGTTTATGAAAATTGATGTTAAATAGCCTGTTAATTTTATATTTTAGTACCTATTCATTTTCGTAAAATATTTTTTTAACTATCTGGTATCGATTACCGCGGACTGACCCAGTGGTAATAAATGTATAGTAATGAAAATGCTATGCATTTTATGAGGTACACTTTGCAGTAGAGCAATGTTAGAGGGCGCTAATCTGAAGACTGTCCAGGGCATCGACATCTGACTAATAGTGTTTTCTTTTGGTAAAATATGTGTTCGTAATTCTTCTATCCGATGTTAATTTATTTTATGCTAAAACCTATCCAACTAGAAAATTGAATATAACAACTTTAAATAAGTTAACAAAGAATACCGTCTCCAAAGTTAAAAACTATTCCAAGAAATAAACAGCATTGTTCATGTTTCAGTATGATTTATTAAAGCGGTCTTAGCTGCTGTCAAAATTGAATTTCTTAGCGTAACCGTATCGAAATCTGAATCAAAAACGAATTACTACTCATACTTTACATTTAGTTTTGTGCAAAATTTAGTGTAAACTTTGAACTTCATTATATTCAACAGTTTAATAGTGACTTAAAGTTATTATTGAATTATTATTATCAGTAGTAGTCAACAAATTCAAGCATTTGTCTTTCTCAATATTTCACATGAAATACTACATTAAATATACTTTGTGTGACATTATCAGCTAATTAATGGTACAATTGAGTCAACTAGATGTCAAAATGATAAAGTGTAATTTACGAACATTTCATACAGAGATATAATATAGTTTTTATACCAAAATTGAAAAAATGAAACACTTATGGACATGTCCTTTACATTCCCTCCTGTTAAGAAAGGTAAGACAATTGAGGGGTATGCAGCAACAAGGAGTTAATTCCAGTTTTTATAATTTGTGGAAAAATAGAAAAAACTGTTTAAAAATGGAGAATGTATTTAAATCGCCTTTGTCTTCGTCCAATTATTATTTGTCACCGACCACATGTTTTGGCCAAATTCCATTGAGAAATTCGTCAAATTCGCAATTCTAGAGTCAATTTTATTCTGGAGTTAACTCCTTTTTGGCCCAAATAGTTGAAAATTATTTTCTTTTTAAAGTAAGGAAGCATTGAATAAGAACAATTTTCAAGAAAATTAGTTTATTTCAAGAAAGAACACAGTAACGAGTGTACTAACTAAATTCTAAGCCCAAAAACAAAGAGTCAGCTTCTGAAGTTAACTCCATTTTTATCCAAGCGAATGAAGCAGCTAACTCATTCTAGCGGATACCTTGAGAACTATCAACGGTAGGTAACTCTTTGTTGAACCAAACGAAAGAATGATTTTTTCCCCCCAAGAAACAGTTGTTAACTCTGTTTGCTCTAAAAATGGAGTTAACTTGTTGTTGTTGCAAACCCCTCAATTTTACGACGGCTAAAAATATATACTAGATTTTTTTGTCGAATACATCTGTAATCATATCGGATAATATAACGTTACATCGCAGTTTTACTGTACGCTTGCACCAAAATTATCGAATCCACAAAATCTTTGGAAATTCAGTCCTTTAATTTATGTACCATTTTGACACTTAAAGAAGTAAAATGTTATTTGCTATTGATTAAAATACAAATCCTAAATACTTTTAATTAAAACATTAATAAACTACATACGTTCAAACGTGCAGAACACTTGTTAAGAACCGCTGGCAAATCTTAGCAGACATATTGGATATGTCTTGCGGTCACCCAAAGCGTCAATAACCAGAGTCGTAGGCAAATATAAACATTGCGCCCCGGATTATTTTATTTACAAGTGGTTTTCCGGAGCATCTAGACCGGAACGTCTGAGGGAGAGACAGATAATAGTGGATTCCGTACACAATCAGAACAAATACTGAGAGACTTTGGATCGCCAATGTATGGTTGTGTGTATGTGTGTATATGTGTTTGTGTAACGGTTATTGCAGACGTTATTGAGGGTCACATTTAATCACATTAGGATTACAAGATTCTATGTTACATGAAATTTAAATGCAATTTATACTACAAGAGTGTATTGTCCATTGATTTACTTGATAATAATAATAATTTTACATTGTTTGTTGTAGTATCTACTCTATCTATACATTGTCAAAACAGAACCATATGAAAAATAAAACAGAATATGCACTACAGCAGTAAAAAAATAAAAGAAATATCAAAATACGAATATATACATTAGATGTATGTACAACAGATATATAAACATTAAATTAATATATGTATTTGCATGTTCTTAACATTACAAATTTAATAGTCGTTTTTAGTACTAATATAAAAATATAACTAAAATTGGATAAGTGCTGGGCACTCGTGCTGTGATGTGTAAACATATGTTCCACATTTGTTTTGCACATTAAAATGATCTGTAAAAAATCACTATTGAAATCTGAAATGTATTATATGCCGTATAACTAAGATGATACGTGTTGAAAAAATAATTGACAAACGACACCACCTGTGGTTTGTATAAAAAGTTTGCAGCGACTTAAATATTAAGGACATATGATCTCGTAAACTTTTATGTAGAACTAATTGAATTACAAAACGTAATAAACGCAAAAAATTATGTTGATGTATGTCTTATAGCTTAAGCAAAATAAGAGACTTTAAAGAACACATGTGTGCAGGTTTTATCAACATCGGCACAGAAGTTTTTAAGTCAAAAATAATTTTATATATTATCTAGAATAGATCCAACACACCGATTTGGTACAAGTCGCAAAATGCGTCACATATTTGACAAATTCACTCTATAGCCTACGATTTTTCTCTACTGCTTGTCAAGATGTTTACACATCAACAAGAGCTCTTACGAGAAAATGATGTATTGTTAAATATTTGAAATAAATGGATAGAAAGAAATTCGAAATATGTGTAAGGATACTGAATACTGATACGAGATTTCGTTAATATCCAATTACTAAAAATTGTATTCAAAGAAGAACGTACGTTTTCATGTTACGGAGCAGATGAATATATGATTTTGAAAAAATAATAGACTATCAATAGGTTCATTTTAAAAGGCGATTTTGTTTTCTAGATATAAACGCTCGTAAAGAAGGACTTTCAATATGTATGAATGCATCTATTGCATGTGTATCAATACACCAAATAAAAGAAACTGGAGACTGTAGTAACAAGTTTTCTATACATAACGACTCTTCCGATACGAAACGTGTCAGTTTTATTTTTATAAAAGTTCTGAAACCGTTTCATCGGTTCATGTACTATTGACAACCCCGTGTTCATTTTTGTACAGATATTATTTATATAATTTACCTATTTTGTACGATCTATAAAGTCTCAATATATGATTATTACAAACGTTGCGCTGTATTGAAACTATAATTTACTACCGTACATAAGACTTTCAATGTATTTTCAGACATATACAAATGTTTACTCTAGTTTGTTATTGACCAATATTAAAATACCAACTCGGAAGTTTTACATTTTGACCTAGAATTACGTCTTCTCGGTGATATTTTCGTCAGCATCCGAATGCAAGGTTTTTATGCCACACTTTGAAAGCATATATATTTCCAGAACTAATAATCGTGGAGCAATAAATACTATGCCAATAAAGAGCTTATATAGTCCATTTTATGGTTTAATTGGTTTTAACCCTCCACCCCTCACACCTTAAACAGTAGCATAAAAAAGTTCATTTAATTTTCATAAGTTTTGTAAATAAAAACGACCTTCAATAATCCCCTATCACAGATGGGTTATAATTGGTCTCATTCGATTCAGCGGGAATAATTCTGCAAGAATATAGGGATTCTAGGGGAAAATTAACCCCCTATCGCCCATAGAGTCAAGATATTTACAATTTTAGTGAATAAATATCGAAAAACGCTAATAGATTGTTTTAAATAATATAGTCCCATCCATATACATCTTAATATATATAAATTACGTGTCACATTGTTTTCTCCGCGATGGACTCCTAAACTACTTAACCGATTTTAATAAAATTTGTACACCGTGTGCAGTTTGATCCAACTTGAAAGATAGGATAGCTTACATCTCAATTTATGATCGCAATATTATTTTATTGCAAATTATTTGTCTTTATCTGTTAGCTCCAAACGATTCTAACAGATGGTGACATCTGTTGACTGGATTGAGTAAGTATTCAATAGATGGCGCTATGTCAAACTTCTAAACGTTTCATATAACCTACAATTTAATAGCATAACCACCACATGCCACATGTTGCTAAAGTATAGGTTAACCACAGCAACGCATGGCCGGGTCAGCTAGTATATTATAAAAATCAGCGTCTCTCTGTCTGTCTGTCCGTTTGTGCGCTTATAAATCGAGAACTGCTTATTCGATTTACGTGATTTTTATTTATTTATAGATATGTACTCTCGCCAGGTTATAGGATATATTTTTTTTATGTTAGGTAACATAAGGAATAAGCAGGATTTAATTAAACTAATTACAACCCTCCACACGTGACAGGAGGTGAAATATTAACTCACGCGCATAGTCGGGGCGGGTCCGCTAATTTATAATAAAACAAATCTTAACCCTATTCCTTAGACCTTAACTCTTAAAGACAGTGATATAAAAAAGTTAAGCTAATTTTTACAAGATTTTGTACATATAGCCGATCTAAATAATAATATAATTATTATTACATATTTTCTATAATAAAAAAGTGATAATAAATGTAATTCTACGTATATATAAGTTACAGCTTAATTGCTACTGTGCCTTTTTTGTTTTATTTTGTAAATTTGAAATTTGATACACATTTTCCGTTAATTTTAAATTTCGTCCTCGACTTTTGGTTAAAAACATATATTCAGTTTAACAGGAAAACATACTTTTGCATATGTCAGAAATAATATTTAAATCTACCGTAGTTAATTTCTATGTATATTATTATTATTAAGATATCTTTAACACTGTACACAAAAATATTAATTTTTAATTATAAAATAAAAATCAATTTTACGGACTCAAATATAAAACATATCTATATCTATAAAAGAGTTTGTCCTTAACCACTCACTCATATATCAACGTGGACCTAGAAACGTGAAATTTCGTAGGTGCCTTCCTTTTATGATGTAAGCACCCACTAAGAAAGGATTTTTCGAAATTCAACCCCTACGGGGTTAAAACAGGGTGTCAAAGTTTATATAAAAAAGTATTTTTTTTGTTCGCATTTAATTGAAACTTATCGAACATACTCTGCAATATAAATAATGAAACAATTATTTCAGCATTTCCCAAAATTTAACCCCTAAAGTGTTTAACAAATTAATATTCAATTAAAAATGAAAGTTCGATATTCAAGCCCTAATATAATGGGACGGGGATGAGGATGGATTTAGATATGTTTATCTGCATACCTGCTTTACTTATAAAGGTAAATTTGGGCAAAATAGTCATCTATTAAAATAAAAATTTCGACATTCAACCCTTAATGGCGGGGGTAGACTGAGTCTGTGTTTTTGATATGTTTATCTGCATAACTGCTTACGTTATAATGGTGGAGATATTTACGTTTTTTTAAAGGTAATGAATTTTAAAGGAATGATATTTACGTTTTTTTAAAGGTAATAAATAAAAATCAATCTAAAAAAATGTAATATGTCATCCCCTATCACGTATGGAGGGTTCTAATTAGTTTCGAAGTTTACGCGAGCGAAACCGCGGGATTTCGCTAGTATTGTTATAATAATATTAATAGTTTGTTACTTGAAATAAAACCGACATTTCTTAAAGAAATTAATGGGCAATTGAACGTAACATTATACACACATTTTCAAAAGCAAATTAATAAAGTTTTCTGTCGATCAAATCTAAAAGCATTGGTGAAGTCTTCTGTAACATTTTCAAAAGATTGTAAAGTACAAAGAGTTAAAAGGAGGCGGTGCGGCGTTAAAGAAAAAAAAAACTACTGACAGGGTATCACTTACACATAGGAATTTGTTTTAAAAAATGTGTAAAACTTTCCTCTGACTTTTCATCAATTATTTTTTTACAAAAAAGCTTTCAATTGAATATATTACTTTTAACGTCTCTATTTGTGTTTTCTTTTGTACTTTTGCCTTTGGGGTTTCTCATAAATCGGTTCTATTGTTTATTTTTTAGTTAATGGTTTGTTTGAATCTTTTATATACAAATGTGATGGAAGCAATGAAATAGAAAAGAAGTGACATATCTAAAATCTCATATATTTATTTATGGAAAATATAACCATATCTTTTTAGTCACGATTCAATATTTTTTTTATATCATTACGCTGAAACAATTATACATATTTCGATAACATTTTAGCAAAAGTGTTGAGTAAGTCTCACTAGGGCTCGATATATATCTATCCAATCACGCGTTCTCAGGAACTAAAATTTGAAAATCACGTAGGCTCACGTCGCGTCGGGTCACGTCCGTGATTCGAAAAATAATGACCCGCGTCCAGCTCTACCTTGATTTTGAAAAGATCATCCTCTTGAGTAAAATGAAGCTGGATCTATCGTTTATTATTTATGTAAATTCAGGTGTTATATATTTCCAGATATATGTCTACAAATCGTATTAATTTAAATAATTTCCAGTATAAATCAATTTGTATAAAAAATCCACAGTCGTATAAATAAATGTAAAAATTCGATTACAACGACACTAACTTCCACGTTATTGTTAAACATGTATCCATTAATTAGAATTAAAAACTAGTCACTGCTTTAATGACTTGTTTTACACAAAGTGGTTAAACGTTTATTTAAAAAAATACAATTAACAAAATTAAATATCATTAGAATCAATTAAAATAAAATACAGTTTACGGCTTAACGGTTTTTTTGTGTAAAAAAAAGAACAAATCACATAATTTACGTGAACGGTGTAAAAAAAATCAGCGAAACAGAGATAGAAACAAACAAAGTAAACAAAGAGGAAGATACGGAGTATCGTTCACACGAAGTTACAATAAAAAAAGAACCGGTGCAAAATTTACATTTCACCAATAAAACCTTTGCTTCGCGGAATAAGCAATGCTGATTGCCGACGAGTCATTGTTCAACCGGGTGCGGAGGTGCGGTATTTTAATGCAACGTCACCTGAAAATAACCGCACAACGTGAGCGATTTAAGAATAAAAAAGAAGAACCGAAGATGCTAAAGTGGCTTTATTTTTTTAACAACGGATATATAAATCGCGCGCGTATATGTGTTTGTGATCGATTCCGAAACGCGGAAACATGGAATTAGAAGCGGTTTCCCGTATGCAGCGTTTCCTATATCTTCTCGGGAAAAAATATACGTATAGTGTCACATGGAGAGGTTTATTTGTACGTTCTCGAGTAATATTGGAAATTACAGAACGCGCTGGAATTTAATCCTTTCAATAATGTACTCACATAGGAATTTATGTGTTTCTTTTCCTTTGTTTTTTTAAGAAAAGTCAATGGGGAACTGAAAACATACGTTATCACTATCATTTAAGAATAAATAATGTTTTAATATGAAATAGTCAGTTAACCCTTTAACTACGGTTATATTTCTAAAAAGCTAGCCTGTGGAACGCAAAAAATTGAACTCAATAAATTTTTTTTATAAAATTTAATAATAATTATTATACATGTACAATTATACAATTGTACATGTACTTTGCTTACTGCGGTTCTAAATGACATCCCACGTTCAATCTTATAATAACAAATAACATTGTCAATAGGCGACACCCTTTCTAAGTTTAAACTATTAGATCGCTTATTGACGATACCCGTACCTCACGAAAGTTTCGTTGCGTCGTCTATTGACGACACTCGTAGTTAAAGGGTTAAAATACTAAAGATATTATCTTATTGCTTAAACAGCATTTTGAAACAAATTTTGTGATTTATTTATCTTTATGTTTATAGTTTATACATATAGCAAAGATATACATATACAACCAAATAGATTAATATGTATTTTACAACATATTTTTAAAACTTGACGCTGAATTATCTTCAAACTTTCAGTGAAGTTTAATTATACATTCTTGATAGAATTTTTTATCAAAATCTTAAATTATGTTTTGTTTTTATTTGGTATGTTACAAATGGTGAATATTTTTTAAATTTTACCGATATATTCTCGATTAAAGAAAATTTCAAGAAGTTCTTAAGAAAAACGCTACATCGACACAACTATCTTAAATGTAAGAAAAACACATAACTTACTTTTAATGGCAACCTTTTTGGATCTCGTTTTTGTTCTTCAAATCGATCTTCGAATGTTTTGTCCCAATATTCTTTATTCTTCATCCAGGTTGGCTGAAAAATAAAATAATTATTATAAAATATATATACGATTTTATAATTAATATAAGGAATAATATTTTTAACGAATCCTTTTTTTATTTTTCATGTTCTCACATTAAAACCATCAAAAGTTCATTCGTGTGTTATCACATGATACAAAATAATGAAGAAGGACATAAATATACATATGTGCTTATGCATATACACACATGTTTAAAAATAAACCCTTGTATGTAATGTATATATGTAAATTATGATTTTAATGTACACAGAGCTGTAATAAAATAATTATATTCTTATATCTTTTTTATTGTATCAAAATCCTACTGGAGTACCCTTTTCCATATTTTACAAAATTAAAAATAAACATGAAGAACATCTTACAATTAGTTACTTCTTTCATATCCATAAAAAGTATGTTAAAAGTCTAATTTTTTCAATGAATGATATTTTAATATGTATTTTAAATGCTGTTGAAATGAAGGATATTGCATCAGTTTTTAGTATAACTACGCTGTTTTTAATATTAGGTATAGTGTTTAATGGAAATTAACAAATTAGTCTAAAATTAGCGTGGGTATCTTTACTTATGCGGAGATCCGCTTATTAAATTAAGGAAATCTTAAAAAACAACAATTAGATAAAAAGTAATTTTAAATAAAATAAAATAGATATGTAATTTGGATGGAATCCTCATTATTGATAATTTCCAATTAAAAAAAATATACTTTAAAAATATTTTCTGTAGTTTTTGTTTATTCACAAAGACAAATTAATTATTAAAAATTAAAAAACAAAAACGAAGAGAAGTTTGAGTATACAGTGTAAGTGTTTCTAATTATATATAAAAACAACCTTTCTGTTCTGTCTAACTGATAAAAGATCGAAAAAATGAATGGAACATACATTATAAATAATAATATTTGCAACAACTTTAGTCAAATATATATTTTTATAATTTGCACTATTTCCGAAATATATTTAATTGTTCGAATTAACATCTTTTTATAAAATTGGGTTTCGTTTTTAAGTTAAAGCGTCTACAAACAGACTGATTGAACGACAGACAGACAGACACAGAGACATGGCGAAATTATTCAGAATATATTCAAGAAAATTATAAATGGATTTCAAAAAATCGACATAACAATAATATGAAAGTAAAAAAATGTAATTTTAGAAACGTTTATGTTTTAGTTCGTCCCTGCACCCACTGACCCTCCCACTCGCTACACGACACACACACACACACGCATATTCACACACACAAACACGTACGCACTCAATACTAAAGTCGCCGCCTGAAAATGCCATCGTAACTCCGCGCTGTGACACAGAAAATGCAACAACAATTCAATTAACTAGACCGGAATTTCAAAAACAACCGGACTCGGCCACACCCGGACTAAATATTTGACGTCGTCGTCACAGGATAACAATCCATTAGGGATACATAATTCCAGGATCAGAATGCGTAGCTCGCTGCCCGTGGGACGCCTTTTAGCGGGTCCTTTGGGAACTATTTTATTTTCTGGAACGGCGACAGTACTATTGCCATACTGCTCCATACACTTATTGGTAAAACTTTGCAATGTATATAAATGTATGTACAGGGTTATTCATTTATAATCATGACTGGAAAAGAAACTCCCTATCTTTTTCAATGTGCTTGCAAGCTCTGAACTTTACCAAACTCGATAGAATTGCAGTTGTACATGTATATTTGATGCAGAGTGTGGTTATATGTTGTTATTACCAGTTGAATACGTACATTATTGCAGTTTGCTGTAGTTTTTAACTTTTTGTACACTTCTTTCTATTATGGCGGCATAAAATAGATCTCAACAAATTATTCATTTTGTTAGGATTTTATCATAAAAACATTATAACAAATAGGATGAGCGAACGTACTCCTGCCAAGGTAGGGATTTTACCATACTATAATGTTTTTTTGATTTAAAAATAAACTTTTGATACAAATAATTTTATAAACCTAGGGTTATTTGATAGCTGAAGGTTTGAGGTTACTGACTTAAATAAATCATTAATAATTTTGATTGTTTTTATTGATATTTACTTAATTTAATGCAATAAATAAAATAATGATTTTCTTTTAAAGATTTTAAATTGACCAAATATTGGTAGAATCAACTTAATAAATTTTTAATGAGCCAAATTCTGTTTTTTAAACAAAATTGTTTCGCCAATCATCACATCTGGTTAAATAATACTAAATAACTTCGTTAAAAGAAGAAATTATGATGTTTAATATTTTACAATTTGCATAGAATCATGGGTCATTTAAGTATTAATGCGGGCCAGAATTACTAATTAACCTGAATCGGTTTTTATTTAAAGATTTTTAATGCCATCCTTAAGGAACTCATTTGAGCACCCATCCTCCACATGCAACTAAATTCTAGGCAAACTTTATAAAACAATCGTAAATAAACTTCCCTAGTACGAGGTATTCAACATCTTTGACATATTTACAAGGTAATTTCTAGCTAATATTTGGTTAAAATTTCAAAAAATAAAATTAAAAAAATAAGTGGTAAAGTTGCCTGTATATGAAGAATTAAAGCCAAAAAAAGGAAAAAAGTAAACAAAGAATATTAGATATATCTATAATTTGTTCCTTTCAACCCAAATTAAGTATTTTGAACCAAATGTTTTCAACTAAACATACTAAATATATTATACTGTTAATTTAACTTTTTCTGGATCCAATCAACAATTCGTGATATGTTTCCCAAAAATCAAAACATAAAGCAAGTTGTAGATAATTAATTAAATCAGTTAAATACACATACCAATAAAAAAATTAAATTCGAATTTAATTTCGAGAACCCCTGTATACGCGACGGCCCAAGACGACACTTTTTCTCAAAAACGGCAGTTTATTTTTGTGACAATGGAATTGTATGTAAGAGGGTTGTTTATTAACATTTCTTTCGTCTCGCGTGCCGTATACCTACAGAACACAATAATATGGATTCAGAAATGTTGCATTATATATAATGCATATGAACACAGGTTTAACGTCGTTTGTGCACCAGCTTTGTTCTTTAGAACACAATAGTCTAGTACTTCCTTAAGAAGAAAATTTAAATTTAAAAAGAAAGGAAATATGTATACTCTGTTGTAAGAATTTATTCGTAATAAAAAATACAAAATGTTAAAAAGTATTTAGAGATAAGTTTAATATCGCATGAAACAATCTTTCTGAGGTTATTATCTTTTTTTTTTACAAAAAAATGTAATTTATGTTTTATTAAAAATGTACTCTGACATACTGACATGTGTAACAAAATATTATAAGACACATATTAATCATAGTGAGTGTCCTTTAATTACGCAAGGATGATTTTCGAAAGTTTTGATTCTCCCTTCTTCCTTGTAAGGATTCGTAAGATTTAGGTAAGGGTTTTTTATATATAGATTATTATTACTATATGGCGTAATGTAGAAAGATAATTTGGTAAATAAAATCGGAATTCCTAGCAACTCAGATGCGTATCAACTAAGAGAGTATTTTTTGGTTCAATTAACATATTTAAAAAAAATTCGTTTTATTATATAGAAACTATTCCCCGTTCACCCGTAACTTAAGGATTCGAAAGGTTTTACTCCCCCCCCCCCCCCGAGCCTTACATAATTCATTGAAAGTTCGTATACAATGTAAGGCAAAATAATAAACTATTATTTGTAGTTAAAATTTCAGATAAAAATAAAAAGATAAATTATGTGATAATTACAAAATATTTATAACAATCACGCTGTTAAATTTTTACGATTACTTTCCTAGATTTGATGCTGATTAAAATATAATGAGAATACATATATAGTAAATAAAACGAAAGCTAGAATTTAATGAACAGTTTAGTAACAATAAAACTGTTAATTGTCCTATCAAACATTTTACTATCATCTTCATTTCGGGCGTGAATATTGAAGAAGTGTTCTTATGGATTTTCTATAAAAACAGGTCATTATTTTACAACCAGTGGTTTTTAACATTTCATTATTCTTTTCTTTGACTTTAAAAGTTGGTAATGTAGATATAAAATATATGATTTATTACAACTCAGCAATAATTTTTCTAAAAATATTCTCTTTCGCAAATTATAGTGTATTTGTAATAGAATTCACGTCAATCCAGTTATTTGAAATAAAGAACCTGCTCTTCAAATCTAACAAGTGTTTCTACTTCATATAGAAGTTTTATCCAAAATCAAACCAATAGACTGTTATATTGTCTATTGATTTGGTCTGTTTATAATCCTTAGATTTGGTTAGGTTAAGTATAGATAACAAATCATCTTGTTTTTTATATGAAACCAAAACATTTTTTCCCAATATAATTTTCAATGTACAGGATTTTATAAATATCCTATTGACGTCAGGTGAAAATTTATAACAGAGTAGTCCCACCATTTACGCGGTTATTTGAAACGAAAAAAAAATGAAAACAGTGCTAAAAAACCCGTAAGTTACAGTAAAGAAAAAATATGATATTTTTAGATATATGTAGAAGTATTTATTATTGATATTGTCAACATACAATTGGTTGCAAGGTTTTATAACTTGGCGACAATCTTTAGAAGTGTTTTGAAGATATTTGAAACGGTTATTGTCTTTAGAAGATAAAGCATACAACAAGAGATGGATTATATGAATAAAAAGGAGTCGATTTAGTACTGATATATACAAAGTGTCGCAGGATGAAATTTGATTGAAAAACACTGGAAAATACACTCAGTATTTTATTAAAGGATTTATGGCTTATAAATTCGAAACGCCTTACAATATTGTGCCTTTATCATTATTTCTTTTATCTATACATACATATACTCTCATTTATTATGCAATTTGAGTTTTCCTCGTAAAGAATATTGCTTTGGATATATAAACGTATTTTCTTTATGTACCTATGGCTCTATGTTATAGTCTACCTACAAAATAATAATAATATACTGTTATCACTTTATTTTTTATACACATACCCGTTTTATGTAACAGTGCTTTAATCATTTTCAATGCATAAATTTTTAATGTGTGGAAATTTATGGTTAAGATAAAATGTATGGAAGTAATAGAAATGTAGGAAAAGATTTAATGGGCGGTTTTATATGAAGAATAGACGACTACCAGAATATGATTTTCGGAAATGTTTAAACATGAGTACATATGAAGCATTTCAAGTACACATAACTAAAGGCTGTGGAGTCGGTACAAAAACCTCTATGACTTCGACTACTATATTATTTTTAGTGTTCTTCAAAATATATTATTTTGGTTAAAAATCACAAGCCTGCATATAACCATACCTGACTTCGATTTTGTCTCTAATCCGAAAATAGTATTTCCTTAGTTTAATTTTTTTTAAATATTTTTGAATGGTACCTTTTTGAATAACTAAAATGAAACAAAATTATGTCTAATTTATATTGACTATTTTAAATTTTAATATCGAAAACTGCACAATTAAAAATTAGAAATACATTTGTATTTCTGTTGATATCCAAGTATAATTATTTTCGTATAATTAATTTTATCAATCAATAACTAAATAATCTTAAAGAATAAATACATCATAAAATATTTTGGTAAAAAAAATACATTTTGAAAATTTCCTCAGAAAACCAGAAAGCCGGCTACTGCAATTATTAGTTTAATTTAATTAAAATATAATATGAGGCATGAGGATCTTATGATAATATATATAAAATATATATGTATATCACGCGATAGTTATAACTGAATTAAAGTTAGCATATTATCTGCAACAGTTGGAAATTACATTAATTGTAAAACGGATTTAAATGCACATATTATACTATGTTAAAACGTAAAATTTGAATGGTGAGAATAAAATGTCACAGTACAGAAAATAACAAAAAGAAAACATCTAAATCTCTACTAAAGATACCATAGTAAGTTACAAAAACGTTGCCATATTTTTGCCAAATTATTATTTTTAATAAGTAGAAAAAAAATACAATTGAACATAGAAATTGAATATAATATGATGATATTTAAGTATATTTAATGATATTGATTGATAAAATCAAAAAAAGCAGTGAAAATTCTCCGGCCAGCTATGGTTACAAAAACCGTCGCTTATTTAAAAAAAATGTTGTCAAGTCTCACGTAGTAGTGTTTTTTTTCATTTAATTGGATTATGTAAGTTTACTTGTACTTATGAACACTAGATAACATCACTTTTACAATTGTAATTCAATTATGGAGTTTGAATGGTTTTAATCTTAGGAAAATTAAGAATCAATTTATACAGATAATTCAATTAAAATTTTAGATATTATCTTAAAAGTGGCAGCACAATGTAGTTTATATAGTTAAAATCTAACATAATATTATAATTTTAAAAACAATTAACTTTTGATTTGGCATCATTATACATATCTCTATTTTTCAGATTTTTCTCCATTATACAGGGTGAGTCATATCAGGTGGAACAAACTTAAACCGTTGATTGAGAAAAATATTTTAAGCAAAAAAGTTCATATAAACATGTGTCCGGAAACTCTTCGTGAGGGAGCTACAGACTCCCAAAGATTTTGACTAAAATCGGTTTTTATTTAATATCTGGAGAACTCATTGTGATACAGCAATGAAAAAATTAATACCTGGATTAGTAATAATACGTGTTATCGATTTCCAGTATCAAACAATGGTTATTTAGACCAGGGATGTATGGGGCCTGTGGGCCCTCTAATTTTTATCTAGTATTTTTTTGTTCTTCACTTTTTTCTTATGTTTGGTATTTCTATAAGGTCATATGATACAAAATACACATAAATATATTTTGTTAAGTTGTCATAAGATCAACCGTTTACGAGAAATAAGATGGGGAAGATAGTTTTGCAGAATTTAACTTAATACGGATGCTAAAAATTACACAAAATAAATTGATATTCTTGTTCTATAATTAAAAACAAGAATAAATGTGTATGTAAATATACCTACAAAAATGCATCCTTAACAACAGATAACAGTTTTTAGTTTCGTTTTTTAGTCAATTAATAAAGCACGAATTAAAGTAATAAAACTGGACATAATTCTATGAGGAGTCATATTAAGAGGAATATTTACACCAACTGTTTTTCTTATTTTTAGTACTAAAACAAGAATATCAATTTATTTTGTGTAATTTTTAGCATCCGTATTAAGTTAAATTCTGCAAAACTATGTTCCCCATCTTATTTCTCGTAAACGGTTGATCTTATGACAACTTAACAAAATATATTTATGTGTATTTTGTATCATATGACCTTATAGAAATACCAAACATAAGAAAAAAGTGAAGAACAAAAAAATACTAGATAAAAATTAGAGGGCCCACAGGCCCCATACATCCCTGGTCTAAATAACCGTTGTTTGATACTGGAAATCGATAACACGTATTATTACTAATCCAGGTATTAATTTTCATTGCTGTATCACAATGGGTTCTCCAGATATTAAATAAAAACCAATTTTAGTCAAAATCTTTGGGAGTCTGTAGCTCCCTCACGAAGAGTTTCCGGACACATGTTTATATGAACTGTTTTGCTTAAAATATTTTTCTCAATCAACGGTTTAAGTTTGTTCCACCTGATATGACTCACCCTGTATATATAGGTATGGTCATAAAATATATATAATTATTTTTTTTTAATTTGTAAAACGAAGATTACAATAATAACACGTTTAGATATTTTGATACCCCACTTTCCAGGATTGAATAAAGAAATTTCAAAGCCATTACCCTTTTTAAAAAACGTCAATAAATTTAAATTTTATTTTTTTGACTTAGGTATATTATAGACCCACCATTTACTTTAATAATTATGTAGTAATCAGTAGTTAGAAAGATGTGACAGACAGACAGACATACAGATACAGTGTTGATTCCATATGTATTCATTTTGTTAGAAAAACATGAATGGTTGAATTAGAGGTCGTAAAGGAGATGTTTCACTGTATATTATATATTTTATATATAATATAATATATTTAATTATTATATATTTATATATAATAATATATATGTACTAAAAAACTACATATAAATAGTCATTTTCCTCCCTGACTGCACAGATATTGTAAAACAAAGTCGATATCATATGAAACTAATAGATTTAATCAGGTATACATAATTCAAAGGAATTGTTAACATAATTGCAATACAACAAAGTATAACAAATTGTACGACTTATCATTATTTCTTTCATACGTTTACATTCTTCCTCATTTATTATGCAATTTGAGGTTTCTACGAACAGTATAATGCTTTAGAGATATACGGGTGTTTTTTTATTCATTTGTGTACCACTTACAACATTCTTTTGCGTTGTACAAAATAATAACATTTATTTTTTTTAACTTATGTTAATAGATACAAATATGAAAAATAAAATTGTTATTGTCATAATAATACAATGTGGTATATTATGTACAATGTAGGTATTTGTAAAATAAATATTAATGGTTACTCTATATATGGATACTATGTATAAATTGTGACTTACTGTCTGCATTTTACATTCAGAAGTTTGAAAGCGTCCAAGGATCATCATAAAAGTCATTAAAAGTTTTATTGTTTTAAGCTAAACGGAAGGATATAAACTGTTGACCGAGTTAAGTTTCTTATATTTAAGGTTTGTATAAAATCACTAGAATTTAATAAATTTTTGGGAACTTGTTCATAAAGGTATCTTCAATAGATAATTTTAGTTTATTATATTCATGTACATAGGTACACTTGACTCTCAATAATTTGAAACTCAAGGGATCAGAGTAAAAGTTCAAATTACCGAGAGTTCAAATAACCAAGAGGAAGTTAGAAAAAATTCAAATAAACAAGAGTTTGACTGTGCATGATCACACATGAATTACAGAAATAATTCAGAAGACTTCAAATTATAGAATGTTGGTGAGCAAGATGCCGTTATTACTTATTACTACAACTGCAAATTAGTCAGGAGACGATGATACATAGATTTTTTTTCAATTTATCGAGTGTTTTCAGGGGGTTGGAAAAAAAACTTGAAATTATTGAGAGATTCAAATTATCGAGTGTCAAATTATCGACTGTATATAAAATATACATACATAATTCCGGATTTTGATGGAATTATTCATTTCGACCTTTCCTGAATCCATTCTGACTATTTTCGCCAGTATGTCTGTATGTCTATTATATAGATAAGATTATTATCAATAATTTATTTTCGAAATTTTTTCTGAAAAAATTATTTAAAATTATATTTCAAATAATGGTTCATAACAGACAAATATCTGCCATGAGTGTGTGTCATGGATCTTTCTTATACGTATTAAAGAGATCGACCAGTGTACGTGTTTGCCATAGGTACTTTGGGAGTTTCTTATACATAAATCTTTCTGGCTAAATCATAAATGTTTGAAAAAATGTATGTAGAATAAATTTATTATAGATAATAACATACTCGATATTTTTCTCTTATTCCCACCATTTCAAAAATAATTCAAAAATTATAAAATTGATAAGAGTAAACATCTTTTTTCGGTTTAGTAATTACGTTACAAAAATTAATTTGATATACATGTTGAAGGGTAATAAATAGAATATTATTATCTATAAATGTACGATTAATTTTATTCTATCTCTCATTGACAGAAATATTTTTAGTAAAATTAAAATCACATGCACTGTTTACTTACATATAAAAATAGTAAAATGACCATTCATCCAGGGCTGTGGAGTCGGTACAAAAATCTACGATTCCGACTCCGACTCCTTTAGTTTTCTAATGTTCGACTCCGACTCTTTACTGTACAAAATTTAAAAAAAAATCTGTTTTTGGGCAAAATTTTTTTGAGTGAATTCCAGCGATTCTGGTTTCGGCCAGAATTGAAAATTTCAAATCATTGTACTTAAAAATTCAAAACGAACAAAAAATATTAAGTGTGTAAAGAAGTAAAATCCATTACTTAATTAAAGGAGTCGGAGTCGGTACCTTTTTACCGACTCCAACTCCGACTCGGACTCCACCCAAAATTACTAAAACTCCGACTCCGACTCCACAGCCCTGCATTCATCACAGATTTTTTTTATTAATTGTGGTCATATATGTGTAACAAATACGCAATCAATATATTAAAAATTACGAAAGAACAATGGACGCCTTTATTGCAATATCTGTTGCATAATAATCACATAAATATAATTAATAAGTATTTAATAAGTGCTAAGGTCATTCCAACGAATATACATTTATTTGCAGACATCAATATTTTGTTATCAGTTGTTATTCTAGCTTCTGAAATAATATACTTCTTTAATATTTATAAACATATAAATGTTTTGATTTATTTCAAAACATATAAGATTAATTTGAATTAAACTTTGATAACCTAATAGAATCGTAAGAAAAATAATTTAATTCAATATGTTTGATTATTTATTTGCAAAATATTTTATTTATAATTCAATAAAAGTAGGTTACTCTAGAAAAAGTTCACGTTCTGCATTCACTGCACTATTAGATCTATAACTGAATTAAAACTTAACTTCTGAACAGTTCTTCCAGGTCACTTTGTATATTTTATATGCATGCAATAGTAGCAGAAAATCCAATTATATATTTTATCAGGAAATCCAATAATCTACTAATTGGGCCTTGAACCAACGCTATTTAAGTATCTACACTAATAAAAGTCGAGTTCTGGCTAATTGTACAACCCCAAAAATTAATTCTCGCATAAAACAAGTAAAGTAGATAAGGTATGAATTGAAACGGGGAATTTTGATTCTTATTTTAAAGTATAATTTCATTTTCTATACTACTTTTATAGAATTAATCTATGAACATTTATTGTTATTGGTAAATTATATTGGTGTAAATATACCTTTGTAATGTAAGACGACGTTGCCAAATACTTACTCGCGGGAGTTTTATAGAACTGGGAGTTTATAAGAAAATTAATGCTAAAATATGTAGTAAGAGTTTAGATAGAAACACTCAACCGCGTACAGCTTGAACCCTTTCATATTAAGAAACGAGACGAGATTATGTTTAGTTAATTTTACCTGGATAGGATGGAGAGCAGGTAATTTCTTTTTAAATAGTGTAATAGATGTAACTATAGTAAAAAAGTTGATATTGTTTCGGTCTCGTCCCATCAAAGTTAGATTCGATCTCACTTTGGTGTGAAGTCGCATTTCGTGTACCGCACTTCAGTGAACATTGGGATATATGTACTAAATAACACATAGGTGTTACTGGAAAAATATTGCTATTGTCAATATGTAGGTACCATATATTTATTATTTGTTTAAGTCTCGTGAAACTCCGGTAACTTTACATTAGCTTATTAAATGTATTGAATAGCTCTACTAAATAATTGATGTTTATATATTATTATACGAATTTAAAAAAAATCATATATGTATCCCTTATTGCCAATAAATGCAACCTGATATTATCGGCCCATTAATAACTTCTCCATTACTCCCGTGTCCTTATGAATCCAACTTAATATACATATACAGACAGAACATAGTGAAAAAGCTGTAATAAAAAAGGTAGCACCAGACGACAATTATGTATTATGAATGGATAAAAAAGTATATTATTCAGGGTGGCCAGTATTTACTTGAACAAATTTCCCTGTTTTCCTGGAGAATTTTTACCGTTTGTTCCTGTTTTTTATTTAAAATTTAGATAAAAAACCTAAAAAGAAAAAAGGTCACATGTTTTCTTTTAAATTTTAATAGATAACTGTTTAGATAATTACGAGAATTTGTGTGGTTTTTGCATTTTTTTTTAAATTACCTGACTTCCAACCAAATTCCCTGACTTTTCCCGGTTTTCCAGAAACTGGCCACTCTGTTATTGCTCCTTAAAAATATTTGACATTAGATATAAAAATTTAACTCACCTGGAAATCAAACTGCCTGAAGACATCCAACGTATCAATATCAGTTTTAGCATACTTGAGCTTAGGACAAGTACCCGAGTCGCGATATACTCGGCCGGTAAGCCGACTCTGTACAGGCGACCGGACATTGTTCGTCTCAGCCGCGGTACTTTCAATATGGGCCTGTGAAGACGTTCCAGTCGTGTCACGAATTTCAGACGTAAAACCCGAGTAATACACACAGAGCAATACGGTTAATAAGATGGCCGTGATTGCGAACGCCCGTGGCGACATTCGGCGGTGAAGTCTAAAAGGCATTTTTAACCCGCGAAATTTAAAATTATGTCAATAAACACAAAAATGTCTGTTTTATATATTTACATTTAAAAATTAAATTGATAAAAGATTTTTTTGACTTATTCGATGGTCATGAAGATTTAGGCTCGTAGTTAAATATTGAAATAAAATATATTATATTTATCTTAAGTAAATAAATAAATCGAAAAAATAAATAAATATGTTAAATATTATGTCAAAATAAATGCATTGAAATTAAATAACAATATCACAAAAATTCTGAGATTAATACTTTGATAAATGTGTTCATTATCGTTTGGTTATTAACATATTTATAAGAATTAGTTATTAATTCAATTGTTTTGTGAGATCAGACTGACGCGTTAACAATTTCTTGAAAATCTGAATTTTGCTCTTCTTAGCCAATCCATATCTGAAAAAGAAAACAAAATCAATAAAACATATATTTATTATATGTATAATTAATCAATATTAACAGATTAAAAATATAAGCTGAATATCAATTTGAGACAAATATTTATACAGTATTATGATATATAACACATCAATTTCAGTTAAGAATGAAAACTTTTTTTTCAACATTAATCTTCTATTTTCATATTTCAGCACTAAAAAGTGAGACAGCGAAAGATCTAACACAAAACCGCTTAACGATGTCAACTGAGTGAAATTTACATCCTAGAATAATTCAACGCACGTTGGCACATAAAAGTTTCAAAAACATATACATATAAAAAAAAGTGCGTAAAAACTTTTGAAAATTTAAAAGAGAAACAGCCCGAAGTACCATAATAAATTACATAAATCAATTTTTAATGGCAATCCGTTTATTTCAACAGAATCAGGCGCGGGAACAAATAAAAAACAGTGGCAGTACATGGACATGACAATATAAGTACAATATTCATACATAAATAATATAGTCGAACGTCTGCACCTCGAGTTTTCCATAACTCGAAACGAATTCGAGTTTAAATCCGTATTATGTAAATGTACATGGTTGTTGTTCGCTAACAATAAGTTCAATCGTTGTTTGAATAGATGTTGCTAATGCACACATGTTTGAAATACTTCACTCAAAACATCACAAATAAACGCGTCAAGTTATCAACAACTTGTGTTCAGTTGTAATTATTTGGAGCTACTCTTGAAAATGATTGTCCATAAAGTACAATCATTTTAACTCTTGATTACATCTTCAACTTTATTCCGAACGAAAGAACTGGTAAGAATATTTATCCCCCTAAGTCCTGTAAAAACATTTGGTAGTTTTTTTAGACACACACAAAAATAATTATCGAATTGAGTTAATGTATTTTTTAAGGGGATATTTTAATTTTTTTGGGGGAATTTTTTCCAAAAAAAATAAATTAAAATGTCTAACAAAAAGCTATTAAGTACATCGGTAACAAAATTACTTTTAAGATCTATAAGTGAGGCTATAGTCATTACCGATATAGTTTATTTCGTGAGTTAAAAACAATTTTAACTTAAATTAACTACATTCTTGGAAAGTAATTCATATTACTTGAAATACAGCATATCTTTCTATTCTGTTATTTTCTACTACAATGGCATGTGCAAAGTACACTGCAAGTACACATCAAATTTAAAGTCAATAGGTCGAGCAGATATTATGACAGTTTCGATAAAAACACGTTTAAAGTTGATTCGATGAAGATTTTATGACTCTAACTCTGATTTAATTTAGATACTGCAATAAATAAGAGTGCTTAGGTAATAAAAGGCGCCTAAATGTTTACTTAAAGTTGTCTTCTCCAGCTTTAGTTGATTTCAATTTCAAAAAAGACTCCAAATCACTATATTATAAATGTGCCCCCCCCCCCTTCAACATATTTAATATTAATTGAAATACTAAGGTTTCATTATTAAAATATTAATTCAATGTAAAAATAGAAAGCAATATCTATAGGATTTAAATAAGATAAATCCCAATACCTTGTCTCAAGAGCCTCCACTGATAGAAAATATACAAAGACTGCGAGAAGAAAACTTTGTAGCCGAGGGAAACCTAGAGATCTATTCCCACGATCAATCTCTGTGGAAAAGTTTTCTACAACTTTTCACAATAGTGACGTAACCTTTAACAGGTATTGCTTTCAATCCTCTCTTTTATATATTCTGTCTCTTTCCTACCCTTTACTTCTTTTCAACTATACTTAGAAAAGTAGTTTAAAAGTTTCGCAGGTGTAACTATAACTAGATTTTATTATTTCTTTTTTGTTTCGACTATCGGATCAATTCAATACGATTAGTTTTATAACGGCTTTGTTAAGTTTCTTGAGAATAGTGAATAGTTATTGATTTAACTGTGTGTATAAGGTATTAAACACTTTATTAATAGAAGCAAAACAAAAAGTTCGTAAACAATCTAATAAATAAAATAAAACATAAACTAAAAGCCAACACAAAGAATAAAACAATGAGGAATCTTCAAATCACCAGTCTAAAATTAAAACTAAGCATTGGTTAAATTAGTAATGAAAACTAAAAAAGTTATATTTTGTTATATTAAAATTGTAAAATATTTTTTGTAGTTAGATTTATTAATGTTAATTTTTTATTTTATCCTTTATAACCGAGAAATTTTATGTAACATAAATAAAATTATAATAATCTTATCTTCGGTTCGGTATAACATTCGGCACGATTTTCAGTTAAAATCATTAGTAAAACTATTTCTATCGTTTAAAAAGTAGCGTAGACACAAATCCATCAATGATTTAGGTAAAATCAGAGCAACGTAATAAATAAAAATCAACGTGTAATTTTAATCTTATCCGATGAATATCTCCACTTGTAGATCAGTACAAGCGACACCGGACGAGAAAAAAAACCTCTCGAATACATGCACATAAAACCCGACGAAGCAAAAAGAATATGCTCCTCCGGGTGGGACTCCGGGACATATTTATTGTCGGACGGTCGTTTACGTCAGGTGCGCTAGTCGGGAGAATTTCTTCTCCTATATATGTGTGTGTGTGTGTGTTCGGGGGATTGTTCCGGTAGAAAACCTTTGACTTTACAATCAACCCTTTTAAAACGTGACTGATTTAAATATGATCGTTATTTGTTTAGAGTAAATATATGTATTTGTATTTCCGAGTGATTTACTATATTATATTCAGTTTTTATGTTAGCTAAAGTAAAAATATTGGGACAAAAGAGTCTATGGAGTCTCATTCCCTAATAATTTGTCAAAATTGTGTTTTTGATAAAAATATGTTCTTTCTATCTACGGACCAAAAATAATTATATAAAAGAAGACAAAAACCCACAATATATATCTTTATGCTGAACTATGTTAATTTCAAACACAATACGTTACATTAAACTAATTTTAACAATACTAACTAATCGATATATGTACATATTATGAACATATCATACAATCATTTAACACGAAATAAAAATATATATATATGTATATATAATATATATATATTATAATCTATTTGTAATCCACACGCTAATAATATAATATAATGTATTGATTCTAGTATTTTAATCAGAATGTTAATAAATGAAACAACTGCGTTTATGACGTCTTAATGGAATATGACACTAAAATAAACAAAGCTTTTGTTTTGGTGCTCCTACAATATAATGTTTTGGCTCCACATTTCATCAACACCATAAATATTTCTATTTTAATACATTGTGTTACAGAATATCGTTTACTAATGTATTAATTAGGGCACTGCATGTCGAGACAATACCTTTCTTGGTCTTGCAACAAGCTTAAAGTCGAGACAATACCTTTCTTGGTTTTGCAACAAGCTTAAAGTCGAGACAATAAATGAATCATTTAAGTAAAATGTATAAAATTCGCTATGCCTATAATACTTCAAAATGTACACCATAGTATAGCCCTAAGAAAACAAAGCGAGTGACATTGTTTTCTTGTATATTGTAGTTTAAATTATAATTATAAGCAACATTTTAAAAATGTATTATTAAGTATCCTCACATATCTAGTATTCATAGGATGGATTTTTTAAGCTTTACATATGCTACACACCCATACAAGCTACATATGATGCAGCAAATCCAGCCTTTATTTATAGACGATAGTAGTGATAGTCACATTTGCAAATTGCACAAAGTTATTGTCCTTCTTCATTTTTCGCGCATCAGGTCTATCAAAAGAACGTTATCCTTTTCGTCATTGGAAGAGGATTATTAACAAATTATGGACTGTTTTTATTTATAAACCTGTTTACACAGTCTAAAACTCTAAACGCTACAGTCAAAAGTAGCCCCAATTTACGGTATCCGATATCACGGACCTAGTTTTTGTCATAGACACAGAAACCTTTAGAAATAATGTACCGCATTTTAAAATATTGATGTCCGGGCTAGCAAATTTACAAGCACTCTCAAATGAGATATCAAACATATATGACAGTTCTCTTGAAGTTTTCTGATGTCTTTGACATCTTTCGCGCACGCGTTGTATGTAAACATCAACGGTATTAAAACAGTGGTAATACAATGAAAATTATGTTATACGGTCAGAGTCTCCAACTGTGTTACAATACGTTGAAGTATCACTGCTCTAAATTCCGTAACAAATCGGAATAGATACTATCACAAAATTAATAACCTCATTTGTGAGTGCTAGCTAGCTTGCAAATTTGCTGACCCCTTTATAATACCGGACATGAGTGCCGGGATTTTGACCGACACCCTTAAAAATATATAGGTATAGAGGAAAATCTTGACCCTACATTCGCGAATAATTTATAAGTAAATTTGATATTATTATATCATGTATCCATTTTTTCACAATCGAACTTTCTACATAAAATATAAATTTGTTTAGGTAGCCTTTTAAAGGTTAATCTAACAAAAATATCCGAGAAGGTTCAGGCACGCGTGCATAACAATATTACTAGTTAGATAAGTTTGTGTGTGTGAGCGGACGCGCGCTTGTGTGCGTGGCCATAGATAAGGGGCAGCGCAAAGTTTGTACTCCCCCGATGGTAGTAAATCTTTTTACGATATGGTATACCTAAAAATGTGTGTATGTGTGTATATACATATATCACAACCATCAATAGATATTTCGTCAGATCGGGAACACGTACGCGACGTGTAAAGAAAGTAAATACACTTTTCCCAATTTGATTTATATTTTTTTATGAAAGTTACTTTTTTTTAAACTTGACAAAAATATCGCCTTTTTGCAAATCAATGTTCGCGATGAAAGTGTTTTTTTTCAGACACAATTTTGTCTACTGTTTGTTTGTTTTTTTGTTAGACGTAATACATAAACTTATTTTATCTCCTTTTTTATTGTGAGACGGGATTTATCTTAAAGTGATTTGATACAGAAAATCGAACATCGAGTTTAAAAAACAATTCCGTAGTTTCTCTAGTAATTTCTTTATTATGATGTTTGTATTATTTATCATTATAATTTAAATTGGATGTAATTAAATAAATCGGACATGACAGAAAGCAGACATGCTATAATTAATAATAAATTATTCTAATTATGTAGGTTAAATATATCTTCATTTGAAGATAGGACAATACTACGGTAGGACATTGATGTGCAAAGCAAAACTAATACCCGATTTATTCTTTCTATGTCATGAGTTTGTTTGTGTTGACAGCTTGGTACACATCTGTTAAATAACAAATACTGAGTTCTGATTGGTCCATTTTATGATTTACATGTATGTTAGAAATAACAAACTTTGATGAAACTGGGAGTGAGACCAAGACTATGGTTTTGGTTTTGCTTTCATATGTATTCAAGTGTTAGTCTTGTTTGCAAGACTCTTACAGTCTTTTTCGATTGATGGTTCATTTACACGTATTTAGTAAGTTTCACAAATAATTATTGTAAGGCAAAGACTCAAAGACGGTATATAACAGAATTGAGAATTAAAATAGGACAGTATATTACAAACTTTTGGATGGTATATAATTAATAAATTAATTAAGTAACAAGACTGCAACAGTCTTGCTGTTTGGTTTTGTTCTTGACCAAGTCTTGCAAATTTGGCCTTGGTCGGTAAAATCAAGACCAATTTCGCTCATCGTTAAGTAGGTATTTTGATTCTTATTTTGAATGGAAAAATATGTTCACCCTTCAAGTTAACACACAAAAAGAATTTAATTAATTACAAATTCTTCTAATATTTCAATCAATTTAAGTTCTTTATAAAAATTAATTTCATGTTACCCTAATAATATACTTTAATATGTAACAAAGATACAGGTTTGGTTAGACGATATGGTAATGAAATATTTAAATATCTCATCTATAAATACCAAAATGGTGTACCGCTTTTTATAAATTTTAATTAGAAAATTATACGCCTTCTCATAATAAAGGTAAATTATAAAGGAACGAATATCTACAATTAACTAATATTATATAATAAACGTCCGTGCAATATTTTTAATTAATAACCGTTTTACATAACACTATTTCAATTAAATTACATAAAACATACTTACGAAGGCCATATAAAGGGTTTGTAATAATTAATTGTGTATGCCTTGAGTATTTAGCTTGCGCGACGATTATACTAATGTCTAAACCTGCAGAAAATTCATGAAAACTTCGTAAGAACACTTTATAGTTTCCGTCATATAGCTTATAAACTTTTAATAACTGAAATCTCGATGTTTCTATTTTTAATCAAGATTTTGTGGAACGATGAAAACTTAGGTAAACTTTAACCGTAGTTTGTGCAGTCTGGAAATTAAAAATTGCAACTTGCTCCTGTTGTTTCTTGGTGTTTTTTGAATTTTGTATGTTTATAACTTTGTATGTTTTACTTTTAGTATTCTTTTATGATTTAGTTACAATATTAATTCCTTCGATTAAAGAATACAGTGTTAGATTTTTATGATTATGATTTTCTTTTAGATAGTGAATTGTTAAAAAAAGACGTACACAATTTTCACGACATACTTAACAAAAATATGATAATCTATAATTCTATATACATATAATATCTTGTCCTGACTGATTTATCACCGCCAAGCCGAAACACCAGGATCTAGAAAGGTGACATTTCAAGTGTGTCTTCCTTTTATGACGAAAGCACCCACTTAGAAAGGATTTTTTTTAATTCAACCTCTACGGGAGTAAAAGAAGATAAAATATTCTAGAAAACAAAGAATGACACGTGTATTTCCGCATTTCCCAAAATTCCTTCCCCCCTGCAACTCCTTAGGAGCTGAATTTCCAGTAACCAGAGATGTACTCGTAAGGCTCTTATATCATATCTACCTTTTGTAATATTTTTTTCCGTTTAAAATTGTTAATATGTGATATGCGATAGGCTTGTTGCAAACTTAGATCAACGAACAAAATATATAATGTAATAGTCCACGGTATTTAGATTAAAATTTGCCAAATAGAAGAAAAAAATCATAAAGTGTTGATATTTTGTACACGTATTCTCAGAAGGGTTCGGAATAAGAGCCCGAAAAGTTCCCACCTAAATCGTGGATGGAACATCCCCTTTTACGTGAAAAACTACCCCTGGAGTGAATTTTATTCCAGTTTTTCCCATTTTTCATCCGAACTGCCGCTCGGAGAAAAAAATATTATAGGAATTAAAGATTAAACATTAAATTCTACGTAAAAAATGTCATATGCACTATTCAGCTAATCCTCAGCCTACTCTCGCATTCAATGCTCAAAGTGAAGGGTAGTTTTTGGAGCGCAAGGAAAAATCGGTATGACAAGATTTTTCACCGTAAATATTTCCATAACGGTTAATTTTACCAAAAAGTTGATAAGAATAAAAATTGTAGAACTGAATCTCCTCTATAAGATCTAAATATCAGAATTTTGTTTCAAACGTTTTTTTATTGATTTTTTACCTTTTTACACAAACGTAAATTACATTATTTTCAGATATTTTCCATAGAACCTATTGAGACAACATTTTCGCGCGTTTTTTTTTTAGTGATTTACCATCGTATGTCTATTCTACTAAAGTCTTGTATATTTTTGTAAATTTATTCCTGTTTTTGGTGTAGAAGTAGCTTTAAGTTTGAACTACCTGTTTATTCATTCAGAATTTAATTATTTTATATAGGATATCCGTTAAAAGGACTTAAGGGACAAGCACATACACACATAAATTGGAAACATAGTTTTTTTTAAATATAAATTGGAGTTGTCCCACTTTTTTTTGTTATAAAATTATATTCGTGTAAAATTATGGTATATGCATTTGTGAAAAAAGGGAAAAATCAATAAAAAAACGTTCGAAAAAAAATTGTGTTACATGAATCTCATAGAGGAGATTCAGTTCTATAATTTTCATTGTAATCATTTTTTTGGTAAAATTAGCCATTATGGAAATATTTACGGTATAAAATCTCGTTATACCGATTTTTCGTTGCGTTCCAAAAACTACTCTTTACTTTGAGCATCGAACGCGATAGTAGGCTGAAGATTAGCCGAATAGTGCACATGACATTTTTTACGTGTAATTTAATCAGGTATATTTAATTCTTATTATATATTTTTCCCAAAACGACGGTTCGAAAACAAAATACTGTATAAGACTTTACGAAAGGAAATATTTTTAAATCCATAAAAAAATAGTTCGTTTCATAAGTTGGTTGTCCAATAGAAACACGCCGCCATTTTATTAAAACATATATGCAGTATGTCCACAACATTACTATTGAGTATTACACTAAAGCAAATCTTAACAGACAGTTCTCATAGGTGCTACAAAATTTGGTTTAAAAAAATGTGGAACATTTTGATATTTATTTTCAACGCAGAGGCACAATTTATAACTTCCATCCTCAAAATTTTATATCACAACTGCCAAATTGGTTGCAGGAAACGATACAAATGTGTTAAAATTGAGTTGCGCTGCTGAACTATGTGTTTCAAATACCACAGAGAAGGTTGCCTTAATTCACCAACTGAAGAGAAATTAATTCAAGAAACCACCACTGACCAATAAAAATATACAAGACTTATATGGAATAGACTTACGAAGGTCAGCCACTAATTGAAAAATGCACGAAAAGCTTAACTCGATAGGTTCTATGGAAAATATCTGAAAATAATGTAATTTACGTTTGTGTAAAAAGGTAAAAAATCAATAAAAAACGTTTGAAACAAAATTCTGATATTTAGATCTTATAGAGGAGATTCAGTTCTACAATTTTTACTCTTATCAACTTTTTGGTAAAATTAACCGTTATGGAAATATTTACGGTGAAAAATCTTGTCATACCGATTTTTCCTTGCGCTCCAAAAACTACCCTTCACTTTGAGCATTGAATGCGAGAGTAGGCTGAGGATTAGCTGAATAGTGCATATGACATTTTTTACGTAGAATTTAATGTTTAATCTTTAATTCCTATAATATTTTTTTCTCCGAGCGGCAGTTCGGATGAAAAATGGGAAAAACTGGAATAAAATTCACTCCAGGGGTAGTTTTTCACGTAAAAGGGGATGTTCCATCCACGATTTAGGTGGGAACTTTTCGGGCTCTTATTCCGAACCCTTCTGAGAGTACGTGTAAAAAATATCAAAACTTTATGATTTTCTTCTTCTTAAATATCTAATTTACTTGGACTATAAGTACGAGTGTTTCGAAAGAAATGGAAGTTTATATGCACTTTTTTTTAATATCAAAGTTTGATGCATGCATGAAATACAACAAAAAAAATTTGAATTTTAGATTTGATTAAAAGTTTATTTTATAGAAAATTAGGTGAAAAGTTGAAATTTTCAAACCGCAGGTCTGTATCTCAAATCGCTCTCAAAATATGGCTTTTTAAAGTTTTAGTTTTTTTCAAAAATTTTGGGAAAAATGGCCGTAACTTTTGAACATGCAGTCGGATTTTTTTTTGTCAACATATTTTAAATCAGCGTGCCAAAATCTATATAATTACATATGAAACACTTAAAAATTTGACAAAAAATTTTTTGTCAAAAATTGGCATTTTTTTAAGGTATACCCCTTGGAAAATTTTCAATTTTCAGCAACAAATTTTTTTTCTAATTTTTAAGTATTATACATGTCATTATATAGATTTTGACGCGCTGATTTCAAATCCGTCAACAAAAATCAAATCCGACCACACGTTCAAAAGTTAAAGCCATTTTTCTTCAATATTTTGAAAAAATTAAAACTTTGAGAGGCCATATCTCAAAAGCGTTATGAGATACAGACCTGCGGTTTGAAAATTTAAACTTTTCATGCCATTTTCTATATAATTAACACACTTTTAACGAAATTGAAAATACAAAATTTTTCCGTCATATTTCATGCATTAATCTTCGATTTGTCATAAAAATATTAACTTAACACCCACAAAAATAAGAAATAGAAAATAATTTAACTATATAATCAATAATTTTAACTTTTTTCTATGTAATTTGTGATTTACTGGTTTAATTAGGTAATTTCATTGGAACCAATATATTTGCGATTTTGTATAATGAATAAAAAGCAATGTAAAAGACACTTTTAATATTTCACCTCCATCACGTATGGTGAGTTGCAATTAGTTTCGAAATCGACGCGAGCGAAGCCGCGGGTATCAGCTAGTTTCATATAACCCGGTATATTGAAACGAAATACACTGTAATGGTAAACTAATTAACTATTTATTAATCTGATATTTAAATATCATGGCTTAAGAATCAATAAATTGACATTAGAACATAGATATTATCATAAAAACATTACGTTGATCGATACTATTACAACTACCAATATTTGTAATTAGAGGAAAGACAAAAGACAAAAAAAATATTCTCTTGTCTTACCGTTTCATGTCTGTCTGTCTATTTGTATGTCTGTGTCTATATCTGTCCCCTGAATTCTTGTCACATGCATAACTCATGAACCACCGAACCGATATTAATGGAACTTGCTTATTGTTTGAGTCTTATTCGTCTTATATATAAATCATTAAAGTTACGTAAAGTTAGGGTGAAGCTTTTTTTAATATCTTAAGAACAATGCATAAAAAACATAAAAATCTTATAGAATCGTTTATAGATAATTTTCTATATTCAGGTACGTATTAAAAAAAACTTCGAATTAATATTTTTTTAATAAAATTATATATAAATAAAAATATCAGCTATTGGTAATTTACCAGAACAATAATTATTAAATTTATTCGATAATTTACTCCCTATGATGATTTTAATACGAGAAAGCACTTTGAAATAATTTTTACTTGTGACCTATTTTCCATAAGACAACATTTTAACGGTCCCCTTATAATAAAACATATTTTTGAGAAATTAGTACATGCATTTATAAACCTTTAGAATCATTACGCGACCCATAGTTTGAAAAACAACTAAATGTGTTATATTTAACTTAAATATAATATATTTAATATTTATGATTATCATTTCATTTAAAAACACCAAAAATTTAGATATCAGGAAACGTACCGTTTTAAGGAAAATAAATTTCAAATATATGGTACAAGCGATATTGCTTAATAAACATAAAAAAATAACATTTTACTAATTAAAAAATGCACAGAAAATTTCCAACGTATTAATTATTAAACAGTTTGCTGAAACTAAACCAATTACAAAGTGGTAATAAAGCGCACGCGCAAACCGATGTGTAAATAACATACACGTATAACGACGACATGATAGCGCAGGTAGTAGTATCATGTCTGCCGTATTAATTATTAACGCCGTTACAACGATTTCTACTGTTTGCAATGACCGACTGACCACGCGCGCGATACTCCCACATTCTCACATAACGTGTAGAAAGTTTAAAGAGTGCGTAGAAAAAAACACATAAGAACTAACTTTTCGAGATATTGCTCGCGTTATCGTATTTTTGACTATTATGTCGGAGTCTTCTTCTGAAAAAAAGTTAGGTCTTATAGACAATGGCTACGAAAGCTTACTAGAAAATTAATTAAAGCTCCATGCCAAGATGAGCCCACTGAAATTTTGACCGTATTACATTTTGACGATAGTTACTACGGCTGCACACGAGACAAGAGTTAGGTATGTTTCGTCTCATCTGGGTTTTGGAACTAAAGTTTCATCCCAGTCTCGAATTTTTAAGTGAAAAAATTGAATCCATCCACATAACATTTGATTTAGTAATTTTTTACATACAAAATAATTTTCAGTGAATGAAATGGATATATGTACATTATAATTTTAATATTGACATTAAATATTAAACGAAACCAATTAAGCAAGTTAATTGGAAGGGTAGTTCGTTAAACCAGTTGGAATAAGTTGAAATTTCACACAGTTGTTTAAACACTCAAAATGAATAAATGAAATAGTGCAATTTGAGATTTTTTGACTAACTCATTTTTAAGAAAATTAATTTTAAAGTTCAATTGTAAATACACGGTGTTAAAATAAAAGCTAATATCGTATCGGTCTCGTTTGGTTTGAATTTATGCCAATCTTGCCTCGCTATCGTCTTGATTGAAATGTATTGACACTCTCGTCATGGTCTCGAACTCGTTTCGAGACCGAGACCAAGAAAATTATTTTATTTTATTGAAAAATATTAAGAAAGGTTGGTTAGATGAATGCACAAAATTATATACAATCTACAAAAACGAGTTTTTTTTTTGGAGCACTTTATATATATGTGCGTAGAGGTAAAATAGTGAAGCAGTTGGGGAAAGGGGATGAAATGAGAGGTTAACACATAGTAGCGGTCAGTTGATTTTTATTTCATCATTTCACGCTCTTCTAAGGATACGAATAGTCGTCATGTAGGTCATTTTCTCGTTACGAAAATAAATAAACTTTTATAAAGAAGAATGATGGTAAAATACATAGTACATACCAAATAGAGTTCATAAAAAAATGTATATAATAATATAAAAAGTATTATTGGAATAATGTTTATAGTTATAAGCTAGTCTATGCTAATAACTATAATATAAATCATAAACTAGTTACATGTTCTATAGTAGCAAAAATTCAAACAATCTAATTTATTTTGAGAACTGCAAAAATAAAAGTAAATAGCTTAGCGTGTTAAATACCCCACACATTTATTGAAAAGCTATTTTTAGATTTTATTAATAGAAAGTAAAATATTTAAGTTAAAAATATATTATTGATCATCATTGAATGAAGTTTTTGTACGCGTGTACACATTTACATTTCTTTCAATGACTACGTAATAATATTTAAAAATAACAAAATATTTTTTTTCAAATAAACACAAGTAATTATACTAATATAAAATTGTATTAAAATGCATCTAGTCATATAAATGTCATTGTGATCAAATCAATTTAAAAAAACAACGTAGGTCAGATTACTAAAATTATACAAAAATTAAATTAAGGGGGTTAGCAAGTCCTCTGAAAATACTCAATATTTGAGAATTTACTGTGGTCAAATGAAACAACGAATTAAAGCTACATTAACACAGCTGTTTATCACTATTTAAAGTACATTTTAATTTAATTTAATGAATGAAAATTATTAATCTCTGGCCGATAGTAGGTTTTTATCAAAATTTGGAGTTGACACCTTCCATACATGCTTTTAGCCAAATGGTCAGATCTGGAACAATTTTACAAAGTGACTTTAGTTTTTGAAACTATCCTCTATGGAATGAACCACTTTTACACCTCAAAGTTATATATTTAAATAATTATAGGTATGTTTATACGCTAAAATTTAAGCTTTATTTGAACTGTAATTTTCATTGGCCATAAAAATCTACAGGATTTTTTGTTTCCAACCAAAGTGGTTCATTCCATAGAGGATAGTTTCAAAAACTAAAGTCACTTTGTAAAATTGTTTCAGATCTGACCATTTGGCTAAAAGCATGTACGGAAGGTGTCAACTCCAAATTTTGATGAAAACCTACCATCGGCTAGAGATTAATAATTTACATTCATAAAAATCTGAAAAATAATTTAAAATGTACTTTAAATAATAATTAAACAGCTGTGTTAATTTTGCTTTAATTCGTTGTTTCATTTGACCGCAGTAAACAAATATTGAGTATTTTCAGAGGCGCTAGACTTGCTAATCCTCTTAAATTGTGTAGTTTGTACACTAAATACTTTGATACAACTAAATTTTCTGATAAATTAGTGACTTATATGGTTTTTTAAATGACCGGCTATTCGATGTATTTTTCAATGTATTTTTATAATTTTTTAAAATGAATTTAACCTTAAATATTATCACGTCCAATGAATTTTTAAATAAAATATATATAAAAGTAAGTTAAAGTCATAGAGTGCATTGCGGTTGTGTTTAACTACATCAAAAAAATAAATTTGCAGTGAAAAGAAAGAATTTATATTGTAACATCTCATCTAACATCTCTTTTTCAAGTAGAGTATATAAAAAGTCCAAGAAGAATATAAAGAACAAGAATATAAGATGATATAAAATAACAAAAAGAAATCAACATCTATTTAAAAAGACGCTAGACGAGTACTCATATATAAGTATATACCTACACTTGTTTCGTTTTACAGAGACACAATTTTGTTAAAAATTACATTCACGATGAACTTTAATAAAAACGTCATTATTTCAACATAACATTTCATTAAATGATGACAAAATACGAATTCTTAAACATAACATTTTATAAAAATGGAAGAAAAATAAACCCGATGTCACAAAGATATTTTTAAATAAAGAAAAATTAAAAATAATTGTATAAGTGCTTATTTAATATGGGTTAGAAGTACATTTTGAAGAGTTTTTACATTCTTATAAAAATGTTACATTAAATATACATATAATATAAAATATTATGACATATTTCTCAAATTGAACTAAAATAAATACATATAATTTTCTTCTAACAATAAGTAAACCCCGCTATACGTTAGTAGTGTTATTTGGGGACATTTTTTCTGAAAATGTCCATTTTTATGATATGAAACATTTTTAATCATTTTTTACTCGAAAACTATTATATTAATTTAAAAAAAAAATAATCACGAGTGACAAAAAGTTTTTAGATTTAAATAAAGGTTCTCTGTGAATTTTTATTTATTTGTAGGTATTTTATTTTTTCTTTCAAAATTTCAGTTTTTCTTCTTATAAAAGTTACATTAAAAAATAATAATACATTTGAAAAACAATTCACCTAGAATCCTCGATTAAATTCAACAATAAGTGTTTTTAAATTTGTTATTTTTCTTAAAAATTAAGTTTTCGAGCAATAAATTTTTGAAAATCTAGAAACTTCTGTTTTGCTTCATATAAAAAATGGACATTTTCGAAAAAAAAAATTCAGACAAAAGATGCTTTTTCTGTCCCTTAAATTACCAATCTGCAGTAAAATAATCTGCCGTGTGCCACAGGACTTTCTTATACATAATAATGACAGTAAAGAGTGTACGTGATCAAATTATAGATAATAATATTACCTACAATTTTCAACTTGGCCATTTTTCTCTAATTCGCACTGTTTCAGTGTAATTCGAAAAATTCAAAAATCGATGTAGGTAAACATCCGTTTCCGGTTGAATGATCGTTTTCAAAAATAGGAGGTTTTCTTCCCAGGCAAAAATCAATCTTAAGTATAAAATTCCACATTTCTACGATTTGTCGTATTTGAGTTACAGCGTCTACAGACAGACCGACAGACACACAGACATCATGGCGAAAATAGTCAGAATGGATTCAGGGAAGGTCAAAATTAATAATTCCATCAAAAACCGGATTTCGAAAAAAATCGCGTTTACTATACTTATACTATATGTATATTTCATATACATTGGTATAAGAAAGTAAAAATACCCATAACTCCTAAACGACTGATGATGGAAGGGTGTAATTTTATATTTATAATAATCTTTCATCTGGGAAGACAACCACCTTATTTTTAAAATGATCACTAAACCGGAAACGGATGGTTACTCTTGTAATTTTTTGAATTTTTTGAAATAAGACAAAAATGTTTTAGATAAAAAATGTCGAGTATGTTATTATCTATAATTTATTCCCCATACATTTTTTTCCAACACTTATGATTTAGCCAGAAATATTTTTTTTAAAATCATTATTTAGAATAATCTATACTGGTTGCTGGGTGCTTTGACCGTACGGATCACGACTAATACCGTCAAGTCGCACGACGACCACTGCAAACTAAATGAATTAGAGTATACAGTGTTTATTCACAGTATTACGTATAAGAAAGGCCCATGGTACCTATGGCAAACACGTACAGTCTCTGTAATACGTATAAGAAAGTCCCATGACACTCATGGCAGATATTTCTTCTCTGTTATGAACCATTTGAAATGTACTTAAAATCGAATACTTAGTAAAAAAAAAAAAATTAAATTTGTTTTTTTTTCGAAAAAATGAATAGAACATAAATTATAGATAATAATATTACCTACAATTTTCAACTTGGCCATTTTTCTCTAATTTGCACTGTTTCAGTGTAATTCGAAAAATTCAAAAATCGATGTAGGTAAACATCCGTTTCCGGTTGAATGATCGTTTTAAAAAATAGGAGGTTTTCTTCCCAGGCAAAAATCAATCTTAAGTATAAAATTCCACCTTTCTACGATTTGTCGTATTTGAGTTACAGCGTCTACAGACAGACAGACAGACAGGCAGACAGACAGACAGACAGACAGACCGACAGACACACAGACATCATGGCGAAAATAGTCAGAATGGATTCAGGGAAGGTCAAAATTAATAATTCCATCAAAAACCGGATTTCGAAAAAAATCGCGTTTACTATACTTACTTATACTATATGTATATTTCATATACATTGGTATAAGAAAGTAAAAAATACGGGTTTACATTTGAAAAATAAAACTTTAACCTGAAAAACCTCCAATAATGTTAATATTTAGTGCCTTTAAAACCATAAAATTTTTGTCTGGAACTTTTTTTCTGAAAATTCGTTATTTTAGAAATAATCCGGTACATTAATTATAGATATTTAAGTTTGTTTCCGTTATTTTGATTCATTTTAATAATTAATTAACCAGCACAGATACAATATGAATATCGTATTTTTATTCGTAACAACCGGTAAAAGAAATTTAATATTTCAATAAAAAAGCTTAATTGAATTTGTAAAATCAATTATGGAAAACCCTCGTAATTTTTGCCAAAACGAAAAATTTAAACTCGATTTTTCGAACGAAAATTAAAAACAAAAGCACTCAAATTGGAATTTAATATTATAGGTATTTTTGTTTTGAAAAAACCATTAAGTAATTAAATATTGAAGTTGCTAATAAATTAAAATCATAATCTTTTCGTGTTATTTTCAAATAAATGACATTTGTTTTGTTCATTTTATCATATTTATGAACAACAAATAGCATATTTAAAATTGATGAAATTATGTCAATCAAATTTTGAGAGGTACTTTCATTTTTATTGAAGTAGACTTTAGTAATTATTTATTATATACAATATATAAAACAAAATTACAACGTCATGTAAAATACAAAATACGAGAACATATGCATTCATTAAAAATAGAGCAACAACGTATTTTACACAAGTTATATAAAAAATTAAAAAGACAACATCGAGAAAATAAAATATATCTACATTATGCATAATAATTCATCAGCGACCGTCAGCAAGAACTGTGTATAAGTATAGTCTGTATAGAAACTCCAAACAAAAACGAAAATTAATTAGTTTCAATACAATATGTTTATTAATCCGAACAGATTCGTGTGGCAGATACAATTATGTCTTTATACAATGAAAATAATCGAAACTGAGCTTGTATCGAAATTATACAAAATTATATATTAAGTATTACTACAAACAATGAGATGTATTCATTCAAATACATATACATACATATAAATTATTGATTTCAAATAAAATGCATGCAATATCGATAGAACTTCAAAAATATTTTTGACATACCGGGTGTCCCAGATAACTTTTCCAGCATGGGGATCTCAGTATCTATAAGAGATACAGGTTTGGTTAAATGAGATGAATTATTTGTATGAAAGGGGTGAGTATTATTACACAAAAAAATATTCATAATTCTATGTGGTTTAGGCGGTATACCCAAAAAACTGAAAATTCGGAATTTCTTTAAATGACCATAACTTTTTTGTTAAAGTAGATAGGTATTTTTTGTTTGCGGTTTCTTAAAGCACTTTTTTGTGTAGAATTGATCGGTGTATTTAGATTTTTAATATCACTTTTAGTTTCCGAGTTACAAGCTTTAACTTTAGTTTTTCTTATGGGCCACTTAGTTGAATATATCATATTTGAACGTGTTTTTTACTCTACTTTTCAACGATATGTCACTTGCCATATTTATTATCGAAAAAAAGTCGAAATACTAAATATCAGTGATATTTATGAAGTATTTTATTACAAACTTTTAAGTGAGCCATGAAAAACAAAAATTGTAAACAAAAATCACAATAACAACAATCAAAATAACAAATGAATATTTGAAACAATGAACTTTTTGAAAAAATATGTTATAATTTTTTTTTCGATAATAAATATGGCAAGTGACACATCGTTGTAAAGTAGAGTAAAAAACACGTTCAAATATGCCATAGCCAACTTAGCGGCACATAAGAAAAACTGAAGTTAGGGCTTGTATCTCGGAAACTAAAAGTGATATTAAAAATCTAAATACACCGATCAATTTTACACAAAAAAGTGCTTTAAGAAACCGCAAACAAAAAATACCTATCTACTTTAACAAAAAAGTTATAGTCATTTAAAGAAATTCCGAATTTTCAGTTTTTTGGGTATACCGCCTAAACCACATAGAATTATGAATATTCATACATATAATTCATCTCATTTAACCAAACCTGTATCTCTTATAGATACTGAGATCCCCATGCTGGAAAAGTTATCTGGGACACCCGGTATAATGACGACAGCTAGACAAGCTTAAGTCAAGTCCGACTGCTCAGTGAAATTAGTTTTATCATTAGAAATTTCCCGCAGTTCCACATGCGTGCATTTTGAAATCAGTGAATGTCAGCACGAATGGCTACTCTAAAAACGTAGGCCTATGATATAGGTAGTGATGGTTAAATTACACCAACCTCACAAGTCACAACTATATACCTACATTCTTTCGCATTATTTTAATTTTTAAATGTTTTTTTATGAGAAAATACGAATTGAATTTTTTTTTAATATCAGTATCATTATATCATAATTACCTTTGATATTTTCTTTTCGTTTTTTTTTTTTAATAATAACTGTAAAATTTTCTCAATTATCATAAATTAGCTAAATATAAACTAAGATTCTGAACAGTGGAAGTATCATTAAAGTCAGTTCAAAAGTTTTCGTGTAAAATCGACACAAAAACACGACAGTTTAAAAAAATACATCAAAATAAATTTTATTGCTTAAAAAACGATAGATAAACTCAAAAACAACAAAACATTTTTAATGGATAAACAGAGCTTACAGATTTATATAATTAGTATTAACCTTCCAGTACTGGGGCATGGTCTTTCAACCCTCGGGAGTATTATTATTACTATAACTTTGTTTAGAAGAGAGGGAGGGGAAACACTATAACTACCTACCTAGAATAATGTTTAGTGTCTGCATGCTGATCGCTTATAACTGTTTGTCACACATACTGTTTTGGTCAATTGGGCCCGGTATTATTTAAAAATTGATCTAAATTTTTATGCTAAGATTGTGTTAATTGTTTCGACAGATATGTCTTCAATTGAACCTTATTTGTTATTGATATTTTATTTTATCAATTAGTATACAAACTTTATAGTAAATAGCAGTTTGTGTTTTCTTATAGGTATATTATTTTAATATAAGCTTTATATTTGTATTAAACTTATTTAAATACATGGTTAATGAATGTAATTACAAAAGTTTAATATACATATATTAATACCCATAGGTGGGCATTAACTCGTTAATCCGTTAATCGTTAATTAACGAAGTTAACAAAATCGTTAACGGATTAACTTTCAAGTTAACTCAAAAAAATGTTAACGCTTTTGTTAACTTCCGTTAACTTTAGTCTGTTACATTGGTTGTTTGATGAAAAGTACATAACAAAGTTGTCGAAATAGCTAAAAAAAGGTCTTCATACATTTTGGATGGTTAATTTTTTAACGGATTAACTTTAACTTTCGTTAAATTTTCAAATTTTCGGTTGACTTTAACTTCCGTTACATTTTCGGAATTTTAACGCTTTAACGGTTAACGAAGTTTACTTTTTTATTAACGGATTAACGATTAACGAAGTTAACTTTTCGATTAACTGTGCCCACCTATGTTAATACCCAATAAAATTGTAAATTTATTTACTGATAATTCCATGAAGGTCTGAGAGGCGCGGTGCTAGTACTGCAGGGTTATAAATACTTATGCGATGTAAATTATTTTCTGTACTTTTGATATATTAAAATATTTAAAAATCATTACAATTTTAAAGTCTATAGTTATCATAACTGAAAAAACTTCTACCTCTGAACTTATTTATTGATTTCAACATCTCTCTTATCTTTTTTTTCTCCTATCCAATATTTATAATAAACTTCAGCGAACATCTTCAGTGCTCTTTAAAAATGTATAGACAACTTAAATTGCGGTTTAACTTTTTTATTGCAATTTTCTCTTCATCTCCATTATTTACTTTATAAGCGTCTCTACAATCCATGACCCACATACACACACCCACCCACAGGCATAATTTTTACACCGACTTTGAACAATGTACTACAACCATTTGCATTGGGTCGTTTCAACCCTTGGGACACATTTTGGAAACCGCTGGTCTGCAGTTACGTTTCATTGTTACACGAAACTAATTTATAGTAGATGTGTATGTGTGTGTGTCTGTGTGTACGCGTGTAATTCAGCGTGGACCATACATAACAATCGTAATGTATATATGTATACTATATATACTAGTCTATTAATTAGAACGTATGATCTAAACTTCGTAATGTTAGTGTTGGGCTCGAAATGTTATTCGGGAAAACGTAAACTGATTAATTTATCATGTAAATATAATTGCTGTATAACTGCGGACCAATGATATATGCATGTATTTATATGTACATACGTGTGTATAATGTAAAGTTCAAATATGGTTTGTTTTAAAACGTGGACGATTCTGTGAAATGAAATAAATTATAATCTTTCTGTTACAAAATAGCTTTTAACGGATTTAACACATGCACTATATGTACAAAAGTAGTAACTTTATTGTATACTCTGTGACAGTGACGAAGAGTAGGTTTTTTTAATGTTAAGAACTTCGTGATTTCTTAGAGCACAATTTTGATCAGTGTCACTAGGCTGATTCAATTCAAAATCAAAGTAGAACAGGCGTTACCTGGAGATCTTGCGAGGACAGGGGCCTCGTTCGGGACAGAGGTACGTTATATATTAGGTAAATTAGACAGCTATTAGATTTAGGCAGTTATTTTGGAATCATAACTGAATCTAAAACTTATTAATATTTATTTTTTATTTTTTGTGTGTAACTGAATTTTTTTAATGGAGCCACATTTTTTAACTGTACTTTGGGCTTTAAGAAATGTAAGTACATCCCTGAATTTATCAAACTATATGATATATATCAATCGTAAACAATTTTCGTAATAAACAAATCGTAATTTTATTGAAAATTATCTATTCTTTTTTCATTTAATGTTTAATTTTTTACAAGATAAAAAAAGGAGAGAAAATAAGAATAAACTAAAAAGTAGAAAAAAGACGTATACAAATTGACTGGAATAGTTATGCAAAACATTATAGTCTTTATGAGTAAATAATGCAATTTGAGCATATAGTTTCAAAAGATCCTTTTCGAAGCATTAATAGATGTTAATTATAAATGAAATAGATATTTAATTTGCGTTACATAAATATGTACTTTTTTATTTAACATTTATTTTCCTTCTAGAATATATCCCACTGACACAAATACAATTATCATTGTAGTTAAACAATTAAAAGTTCTCTCTAATAAAAAAATCAGAAAACAACTATAGAAACTTCTAAAACAAACATTTCAGTTAAACATCAATAATTGAATTTCCTAAATTCAAAAAACCTTTAACAAAAAACACTTGCACAGTCTAACACCAAATCAATCATAAAATACGAACAATAACATCCTAGACTGTGAAAGAACTAAATCGGCAGTTCTGCGAAAGGGCGAAAGAAAGGATGTTGACAAGGGCTGCTGTGATGACGGCTCGGCGGAGAACGACAAATGGGGGGAAGGGGGAGGGGTGGACAAATAAGCGACAGTTCTACAACCGGTGACTGATAATTAACGCAATCCGCAGACGATATTGTGAGAACAGTTTTGTGTCGCCGTGGTACAGTAAGGAGCAAAAACTACACCGACAACTGATCTTCATTATGTGAGGCTGTATGTGTGCGTTGATATGATGTATGTATTGATGTAAGGAATGTTCAAACAATCAGACAGATAATTCAACTTTAGAAGAAAAATAAAACTGAATTGATTACTTTTAGAGGTGAATTGAATGTCAGATCTTTCATTTTTATGTAAAAGCTAAAAAATTATATAAGAACAATATGTTTTTAGCGCAGCCCATGAAGTAGTATATAGCGCTTATATACTTGAGTTTCCGTCCGTCTGTCTGTCTGTCTTCCACCGCGAGATCTTGGCCCCCTGACTACCTAGAGACCTCGGGTTTTCGCTAAATGGTAGGATTTTGGTTCTAGTTTAACCCATTTTAGGAATTTTTTCGGCCACGGGCAAGCATAAAGTCCATTTTTCATACAATTTTTTTCATATATGGCTTCATGTACCTCGTTGGACACGGGATTGATTCACGAATCGATTGGCAAGGGTATTTTTGAGTTGGTTCCAAGTGGATTGCGCGGCAACACACACGTGTGAGTTTTGATAATTTTTTTATTTTATTTTTTAAATTTTGTTTTTAAATTCTGGTTAGGTGCAACATGTGACGAAATGTCGGTTAAAATAATGAACAAAATAACACTGTCTAAGCTCTAAACCTTGCAACGGAGAGAGTTGCTTCGAAAATTACAAAAAAATGTTTTTTAAAACATATGAAATATATAAAATTGCATCATATTTGAAAAATGATTTCATTACAATTAGTTTCTTGTTTATAATAAAACTTTACAGTCTTAACGTGGATTATTTACTTCTATAGTGGGTCATATATTCTCACATTTTTCATTTTAAATAAAAATGTCAAAATGTAATATGCGTAAAAGGAAATGTTTCTGAGTTTATTTTTAACGCTAAACTCAAATAGATTAAATATTTACCAAAGTGTTTCTTACGATCTCTCAAGTACCTTATTGTTAGGATAGCTACATCACGTTATGATGTCAGAGTAAAAATGTATGGCAAGCCGAAAAAAACATTCGTTTAGGTAGTATGCGATACGTTATAGAAGAATTGACAAATCTATTATTTTGTCAGCTATTTCTACGAAATCTTAATAATACCGATATTGTAATATTTCGATACCCATCCAGGCATAGTTATGAGTAAAACAGCTAGTATCTATCATAACAAAACTATAATTTTATATATACAAATATAATTATAATATAATTTTCAAATACAAATACAAATTACAAGTATTTTTTGTTGATTAATTTTTACAAAATTTTAATTTAAAAAAAAATCGGCCAGATTAAAAAATATTCCGAACAAAAGTTTTTTATTTTCTCCGGTAGAACCGGATTTTTAAAACAAAAATACTAATTTAAAACTACAAATAGAAAATATTATGCTGTTGCCTCCACGAAATAGTAACTTTTGTTCGAAAAGTTTTTCTGCAAACACCTTACTTTTTGAAATAAAACTTCATAACGTTTTATTTTAAACATACAGTATAATATAAAGTAAACATTTATAAGTAATATATTTATGTTCAGAACAAAATCCTACAATTTTCTGTTCTTTCAAGTTAATTTATACAATAAGGCTAAACATACACAACGGTAAATCTCTTAAGACCTGAAAGGTTTATTTGATATCTGTTGACGTTTCAGAGACAAAATCTTGACGCTATCTTCTCAAGTCTCGCTCTGGTTGATCCGTGAGGTCCTTGCCCCCCACGCTCGTAACCCCTGCGTTACAAGTTTGTCTCCACACCGTCAGTTGGATTCACTAACAATCAACGTTCGGATTAAAACTCAAATCTAGATGGTTATACGAGTATTAGGATTCAAATTGGACATTAGATTTCGTAAATAAACAATATAGAATCTAATTATAAATAATTTTATTAATCCAATAGACCAAAATTTCGTTTTTGGATTTAGTAATTATTAATTGCATAGTAATAAATGTTCTTAAGCCTATTTTACACGAAGCTAGAGGGAAGACAAAGCGAGTAAACAGGTAAATTTATTCCAAGTAATTTACCGTGTGTGGACAACTACGTTACTAAATGGAATTAAGGAGGAATCTATAAGACAATGTTATAAGCCATTGTAAGTAAGCCTGCTTACTTGCAGAAATTAATTGCAGTAATATTTGTTTGTATATACCTAATTTAAATATATTAAATTTAATTTACACGAGAAAGGTATCATTAAAAAGGTTATGAGTATAGACCCCCACTCACTAGATTTTAACCGTACCGTTAAAACTGAAAGTTTATGGATGGGACAAAACAGAGCAAAAAGATAGACAATGAGTAACCGAGCAAAAACTAGTCGGGCTTGATTTTACTCGTTTCAATCTTTTTGCTCAGTTTTAAATAGTACAGGTAAAACTGACTGAGCTATAAGTCGAAAGTGCATGATGGCCTTATAAAGTATTTAGACAAAAACAATATTCATCATTCGTACATACCAATTCAGTGCAAATTTTTGATACCTAATTTACCGTCTTTATATTAATTATTAATCAATACACACGAAAAAAGAGTATTAGAAAAATAACCATAAAAATGTAAGAAACGATCAAATATAGTAAAATATATGCATTCTTCTAAAATACACAGAAAACAAATATTTTTTTTAATTGTTTGGAAATATATTTACGTTATATTATTGACAATTATCACCACAATGTCTTATCAGGTTATGATAAAATATGATTTTTTTCTACAATTTTGTGTAGTACAAAATGCCATTAAAAATATACTTTAAATATTGTACAAAAATAGTAAAATGTAATATTTAATCCAAGAGAACAGAACAAATAGTATTCTACGTACATACATTATATATTTAAAATAAAATGTCACCAAAAAACCACACTGACCTCACTGGGAGCTCCACAGATCAAATAGAACATATATCTCAGTTTCGGTCATTCAGAAATACCAACAATCCCGTATTAAAAATGCATACAAGTTAAACCTCATCTGGTTATACACACGTACTAGATCCACAAACACCGCTGACAAATGGGTGACCACAAAACTGTGCGTCAGATCAAACCACCCACACAAACCGTAATATTACTACAGGGCCGGAAGACTACAATGTGCCAAACGAAGACACTGTCAATGATAAACGATCTTGGCAACTTATCGGAAATTATTGTTGTTATTGGGATAATGTTTCATTATTTATATAAAATAAGAGTATACTTATATAATTAAATTTTAAATGATATATGTATTCTTAGTGTGATTTATTTAAAAAAAATTGTAAATAAATGAAATATTAAATTTATTTCCTTAATTAATCATTTTTTTTAATTTTCCAAAGGATTACACACATTACACAGTGCTTCCTCGTGCTAAATTCATAAAAGGTAAATATATAATAAAAAGTAAAAATATCAATCAAACGTAAATAAAAAAAATGTAATAGGTACATACCGATATTCAGAAGAACTACCATTTCATTTTTATACAATTTGATTAGGAAATATTAATTCCTCAAAAATGGCATACTTAATGTCAAAAAAACACAACAATTGGCGATGTCTATGTAGAATTTTAGCAAGCAAAATTCTGTAAAGGTAGATATATCTTTCTAAGGGAATATTTCACTATAAAAATTGCAATGACCTTTATTATAGAAAATTGAACTCTCTATTAAAAAGGATCTATAACATTTTCACGTAACACGCGCGTTGTTCTTGAGATATTTTGTAAAAAAATACAATTTTAGGATACCATCCTACCCTCTACACTCTACACGATTTTGATGTTTTCTATATGAGACCATCATCTAACCAAGCCAAAACAACAAACCAAATTTCGTTAATAACGGTTCATGAATTATGCGTGTGACATATATTTAAGCGACTGACACACAGACAGAAGTATTTATCTTGACCTTAAACTGAAAGATCAAGTGTTTTTTGCTTCCTGAAATGATCACATAGCTTTATGATATAGTAAGGTAGCAATTATAAAAAATAAGTAGAAATAGAAGTTGGAACATCAAACTAACAAAGCATTAGATACGTTATCCAAAATTCAATCTCAAGTTTGTTTTACTTTTTTTGAAGAAGACGATATTAAGACGGTCCTGGTTTCTAGTATAACATTGCTAGTTTTGTCCACTTCCGGTGCCATAAATTATATTCACCTGTGTGAAATATTAACGACACGGACCACAAACACACACCGCGTGCCTTCTTCGACACCCACCCACCATCTCCGACCGCACGCACTCGTACGCACACCGCAGAAAACGTAACGGCAGTGAGGGACTGCGTGAGGAACTACATATACGTCAGTTGTATATGGAATTGTTTTAACTTGACAGCAAGTAGCATGAATATGTATCGGAGTCGTTCAGAAACCAAAATGATTAGGTCCATTAAACAATAGACGATTTTTATAGGCACACCTTAAATTTGCAGTTAAGTGGGAGACGCATATTTAAAAAAAATGTATTTGCAATTATATGATATATTCACCAAAAGGCAACGTTATAGTCATTCTAAACAACGTTATTTAGATCGCGTCTGAAAAATAAAATGTAGGTATACTTTATAAAAAAAAGAATAAAATTGATATAGTATAAACGTCGTGTTACGTCACATTTATTCGGACCCCTTCCTCCTTCCACATTACATATCATCACGCTAGGCAATTATTCCCCCTTTCCAACCACAATTTTTACGTATGTATTTTTTGAAGAGCTCCTTTATATTTTTATTTTATTTTTCCTACAATGTACCTATATTTAAATAATTACACTGACAATGAGCAGACTTTTGCTCTGTCTTTAATAGGTAGGTATTCCCAAAGATTTTTGAAAAGTTGAAACCGAATTATTCCATCCAAAAATAACGATTTCGACCATAGTATGAATATATTCATTTTTTCTAAAGTTTTCGTTAAAGACGACAAACAAAACTATGTCTCTCCCCTTTAAACTGAACATTTACTTTTCACTGTATGATTTTTTTTCACCGAGTTATGTTTGTTTGAAGATATTGTTACATTTATGTGTAGGTACATATAGTTAATATAACCTATTGTGTCTACCGTGCACTATTTTCTTGAATATCATATCTTCAAACAAGTACCTACATCTAGACAGAAAAAAAATCGTACAGTAAAAAATAAATGTTCATTTTAAAGAGGAAAAACTTTAGATGAAAACTACTAAGATATTTCGAAACTCTTTTTATTATTTTATAAATACATATAAATATCAATTCAAGGCAAAAAAACTTGGTTATTTCGGACTTAAAAAAACGAATGAAACCACCCTTCTCTATGACCCATCCCAAATTGTTCGTATCGTTTTAGGAAATATAAACTTTTGTATTAAAAATTAGGCAATATATAATATCGTCGCTTATATAAAAACACCGCTCAAGTCGAAAATTTGCGGTTTTTACATTTTAATGTCATTGGATAGAGCTATTCATTGCGCGTCGATCTACCAATCACATTCTAGACGTTTCGGACAATAAGAGACCAGAATTCAAAAAATAGTGACAGCGCGCAAGCCGGTAGCCTATATAAAACATACACGGTTTTTTCGCTCTCCTGTAAAGTTGGTCAAAATCACTTGAGCGGTGTTGTTAGATAAGCGACGATATGTATAAATATTTATTTTTTTATTTATATTTGCGTTTTTTATTTATCAGCAAAAACGAGTAATTAGTATAACATATCAGCTTAAAAAACAAGTTTGATTCAACATAAAAACAAAAATTCTTTGTCAATTTTTCTCTTTTTATACAGATACATATATGTATAATTAAATACAGTTAGACAAATAGTTTCACACAAGTGACTCGAAAACTCTACTTTTCAAAATGGTACGTAATTTCAAACACTTCCCCAACTTTTAAATTCTAGACGGTGTTTTAGAAAAGCTTTATTTTTAATTAAACGTAAGCACCTTTAAAATTGAAATATTCCAATTAATTATAATATGATGTCATAATAACAAATGCACTTTTAAGTGAGGAGAATGAATGAACGAAATGACAGGAAGTTTTAATGAAAATGTTCCAACTAATTAATCGTAAACCAGAAAATGAGAAGTGGCTAAAACGTACCTGTACCTACAATTGCTTACATGCTAAATTAAAATCCAACCAAAAGAATCATAACGGGTTATAGAAAACCATATATTATTTGTACGCGCGCGCACATACATACATAAAATTTAACGCTAATTAAAACAGTATCGTTAATTATTTCGTTTCCAAGAATTGTATAAAAGAGTTCATATTGTGGAAAGATTTCTATCTATTTGAAATAATAGCACACGTGCTTGTGGATTATTTTATATTTGTATTTACATACATGCATATAAAAAAAAAGATTATATCGTGAACCGGTATATTACATACATATGAGTTATAAACAATTACATGTGCGAGTACGCAGAAATGGTGTTTTTAAAATGTTTTAAATGGATGGTATCCGGTCAGATAATCTTTATGCAACTATTGTATATTTTATACGAATTAGAGAAATGCTATTGATTTTTGGTTTAACGAAAAATACCACGTTCCCCTATAAACACATCTACATATACATCTCGTGTCATTCAAAATTTATAAAAATGAATGTGTATATTTTAACCAAAAACCCGAACCAAATCGCGTTTTCATCAAAGTCAGTGAACCCGAACCTAAAATTATAAAAACCCGTATTTTACTTAACCTGTAACAGAATCAAACTGCTATATTTCAAACTCAGTGAATCTGAAACCAAATCGGAACCTTTTCATGGAGATAACCGGTCACCATATATTTTTAAAAGGATTCAAAAAATTATTTTAAATATTTCATCATTTTTCTCCAACGATTTTTATAAGAGATTATAAAATGTATAAACTGGAAATCTGTTTAAATTTTATGGTATGTTTTGACTCTACACTACTAAAATTTACATATTTTTTGCTTTCTTTATGATTCTATAACGCAAAAATTAATAACATTTCAATTTTCAAAAAAATCGGTAATGTCTTTAAAATGCAATTTTATTTTTTGCCCTTTTTTTCTAGAAATATTTTAAAATGGATGTTTTTTATTCTTCAGAAAATATATTATATTGGTTAGTTTAATTTCTTTTCGAACAAAATAATTTTCTTTCAATAATAAACTTAGTAAACCCAAACCCGAATCTCAAAATTGGATTTTCTAACATAAATAATTTGCATCCAAACTTGAACCCGAACTGAAGTTTATATATTGAACCCAAACCGAACCCGCGGCCGCGGTTATAAATATATTCTGATTGGAGTCCGTAATTTTAACACCTACAAAGAGAAAAATTCATATTTAATGCTTCGTAAAAACAATATTTCGTTTTGGTTTATTTAATTTATAATTTGAATTTGTTTTAGTAAGATAAATAATAACAAAACAGCGATTCTATGTACATAGCAATTATATGAATATAATCCATTGTAATTATTCTAGTGTAAAGTTTACAATTGCATATTGCACTGAAACATCTGAATAAAAACTAAAACTACAGTTTATCGTGATTTTGTTTTTTGAGTAAAAAATTTCTTCACACTTTGTTTACCTATTCATTACCCATAAAAAGTGAATGTTTTTCATATTCATTGTTTTTTTTTTCATTTTTCATTCATGCATAAATACTATGGAATAGAAGTTCTAAGACAACTGAACCGTTCAATAGCCGTATTAATTAACTATATAAAGCAATATTTTTATAATAAGATAATCACATATCTTCGTGCGATTTAATAAATATAAAATTGTATTGTAATATAAACGTCAATAAAAAAGCTTCTATGGGTTCCATGATACTTTATTATACGTAATACTGATTGTCAGAGTGAACATTGTAACATATATTAAAATTGCACTATACTACTATATACAGTATACATGTTCCTAATTTTATTTTAAAAAAATCTGGCGAATTGAAAAAAGAATTAATAGACAAAAATATTATCTATAATTTTTATCTCAAGATCTTTTTTTCGAATTCCAGTTAAATTCCAGATAAATCATTTTAAAAGTTAGGTTGAATTCAAAGGTCAAAATGGATATTTAAAAAACTTGGCTTTACAATAACTACTTACACTATATGTATTTCATAAACATGGGTATAAAAAATATAAAAGTATTTGTAAATAATAATAATTAATGATATGTTATGCAAAGAGTTTTATTTTTATCAATAACTATTATAATATGATATGAATTCATTCGGAACAAAGTAAATATAATATATAAATTCTATTGTGCATTATATAGTCTGTCAATTTTAGCCATTTTAAAATATTTAAATGCATTCAAAACTGTGACGATATATATTTTATTCATGTCAGTTAATATTTTACATACTTATTTAAACCAGTTAGGTACCTAATAATTTATTAGTCGGTAGCAGCAAATTTTGTATTGAATTTTACAATTTGAAAGCATTAAAAAGGATATGTAAATGTATTAAATGTTTTTTTTTACAAAATAGGCACATACATCACAAAATACAGTCTAAAAATGTCACATTTCTGGATACCATCAATAAATTTCAACATTCATATTAAGATGATTAAATTGAAAAATTGAAAGGTTTGACAGTAATAAAAAATACGGGAAATGTATTTTTATTATAATTCAATTTATCAAATGGTCATGACAGACTTTTTATGTATGCACAGTACAGATGAGAGAAATGTATCTTTTTAGTGACTCCGAGTCATTTGAATCAGTTAAATGACTCGCCTGGGTCGCTTGAGTCTTTTAATAATTTCAATCTTTTCAGCTGACCCATCCATTGTGTATACCTAGATAAATATAATAAGAATATTGCATTTATATACGAAAAAGGCAAATTTAACTTTATCATATATATGTATTTTCGAATTCTACTGATCAAAATAAGTGTATCAATACATGAATTTGTTTTAGTTAATGGAATTTTACATTTTTTTCAAGCTTGAAAAAGTTTTTTGTAGGATAGACTTTTTGTAAAAATCTTAATTGTGTATTTTATTTTTATTTTGGTAACATTTAGTCATATTTAAACGACTTTACAAAACAGTTTCTTAAATCGGCCGCTAGAGGCGTTGTTATCTCATTTTTTAGCGCACTTTGCTTTACTTTTTTTATTTCCGGTATTATAAACAAATTGACGAAAAGTTGCTAGCTTGCAAGCACTTTGTACGAGGTATTAATTCTATAAATATTCTCTATGGATCTGTTTTGGAATATAGAACTATTGTGTTTAGTTCTACTAAAACACAGTTGGTGACTCTGACCGTATTAGATATTACGTTATATAATTATCACCACTTGATCAGTCAATGAAAATCAGAACAACTTTAGTATATTGAAGTACAACTCTTCTAAATTTTAAAACAATCAATAAATAATATCACATAACGAATACCTTAATTAAAGACCTTGTTCTAGCTAGCAAATTTTATTAAATTTTTTATAATATAGGTGATTTTTGATTGGTTTTATTCAAAATCAAGCAAAAACTCACATAAACATGACATTTTAAAAGTTTGTTGCATAATATTATATGTACTTTAATTAACGATGTGCGACGCTACCATTTCATATCACTATATATTAATCTATTTTTATATTATACTTGGATTATGTTTTGCACTAATGCATCACTCCACACAAAGCTCATTTCAAGATATCGGTGTTTTTGACCAGCGCAAAAAAATGTGATTTTCTTACATTTATTTTTATTAGATAAAAGAATTTAGAGTTTGGTTGGTTAATTATCTATACCGGGTGTCCCAGATAACTTTTCCAGCATGGGGATCTCAGTATCTATAAGAGATACAGGTTTGGTTAAATGAGATGAATTATATGTATGAAAGGGGTGAGTATTATTACACCAAAAAATATTCATAATTCTATGTGGTTTAGGCGGTATACCCAAAAAATTGAAAATTCGGAATTTCTTTAAATAGCTATAACTTTTTTGTTAAAGTAAATAGGTACTTTTTGTTTGCGGTTTCTTAAAGCACTTTTTTGTGTAGAATTGATTGGTGTATTTAGATTTTTAATATCACTTTTAGTTTCCGAGATACAAGCCCTAACTTCAGTTTTTCTTATGGGCCGCTAAGTTGGCTATAGCATATTTGAACGTGTTTTTTACTCTACTTTACAACGATATGTCACTTGCCATATTTATTATTGAAAAAAAGTCGAAATACTAAATATCAGTGATATTTATGAAGTATTTTATTACAAACATTTAAGTGAGCCATGAAAAACAAAAATTGTAAACAAAAATCATAATGACAACAATCAAAATAACAAATGAATATTTGAAACAATGAACTATTTGAAAAAATATATTATAATTTTTTTTTTCGATAATAAATATGGCAAGTGACACATCGTTGTAAAGTAGAGTAAAAAACACGTTCAAATATGCCATAGCCAACTTAGCGGCCCATAAGAAAAACTGAAGTTAGGGCTCATAACTCGGAAACTAAAAGTGATATTAAAAATCTAAATACACTAATCGATTCTACACAAAAAAGTGCTTAAAGAAACCGTCTACAAAAAGTACCTATCTACTTTAACAAAAAAGTTATAGCCATTTAAAGAAATCCCAAATTTTCAGTTTTTTGGGTATACCGCCTAAACCACATTGAATTATGAATCTTTTTTTGTGTAATAATACTCACCCCTTTCATACAAATAATTCATCTGATTTAACCAAACCTGTATCTCTTATAGATACTGAGATCCCCATGCTGGAAAAGTTATCTGGGACACCCTATATTACTTAATCTTCCAATAAAATCTGAAAAACATTGTATTTTTATTATCAATATCTCTTCAACAAAACTGATAAAAGTTTTTTTTGCAAAAAGTGTATTTGTTAAATTATATCTACATTAAATAAGTTTTTTTTTATAAATATTTTTTTTGTAATATTATAAACTTTCTTTAGAATGAAACTGCATTCCAAACTCATAAATGATATATGTGAGTGCATAAATACTTCACTTATAACTAATTAAAATTAACATTGATCTAATTATGGGTGGTGAATAACAAATTGCTTTATTATTGAATGATGTGAACAAAAGAACTTATCTTTTTCAAGATAGTGGACTCGAGTCTATTCTTTCACTGAAAAGATTCGTTGAAAAAAAAGGAATCTTTCGTGAACTACACACACGTTGATTATTTAATCGCAAACAATAATTCAACTTTTTCCGCACCAAAAGTCTCAAAAAACCTTGACAGATACAAATCAACTCGGAAAAGTAAATCAAAACCTCACACACCGCGTAAGAATAAAGCAGAAGAAGACTAAAGAAAAAAAACATATCTAGGTCATTTGATAACATTCACAGATGTTACACTTTCAATAGAACTCGGGAGTTCGCGCGTTTTTTCCGCCAACATGACAGAAAAAAACTATCTCGGCTTGACCCTTGCATTTCTGTACCCACAAAAGCGTCAAGTTATTTACACCAACGGCTCCGGGAGACGAAGGGGACATAGCTGTCAGAAGGCGTTGGCGTGGGGTTGACATAAACTACCGACACAAAAGCAGTTTCACACGAATGTATCAATTGAGTTTACATTATTCATACCGTAAAATGTAATACTTTCACAAAAATATTATAAATAATTTATTTTTATTTTTCAAAATATTGATGGATTTTACAACCGACAATCTAATTTAAAACAATTTTTTGCTGAAAATATTTGGTTTAAAAAAATTAATACGGGTTTACAAGAAAATCAAATAAGATAATCTATAGGGTTACCTAGAATTACTCATAGTAAAAGTTAAGACTGCGTCGCTATTTCGAACCAAACTGGCAATAGTTCATGTATGTATTATTTTTAAAGTATATAAAAAATTAAATTAAAATTGAACATAATATAATAATAAATAGTATATTTCAGATATTGATTGATAAAATCAGAAAATATGGCTGTGGGTGCTACATGGTTATTATAATCAAACAAAAATCGATTCGTACTATGTACTACATCTCTAGGGTTGTCAATTTTCTAAAATCGTCAAAAAGAACATTCGTTAGCTAATTTAAAGTTAATTATTTCGACTTTAATATACATATGCCAATAACTCGTTTTCACTTTCTGACCTTTATATTCAGAATTAATAAATTATTCGCCTGTTACATAACAATTTTACCAAAGGATATAACCATCCTTAGGTAAAAGCCGGATCAGGCTGATAATTTGTTCTGACACGCACTAATATTTGAGTTATCGAATGATTTTATGCAAATTCACAAATTGATAATATCATTCGGTACAATTGCCATACAGAGCAATTTATTATTTTAAACCAAATGTCAATCAATGAACCAACATTTTTGTTTGATTCTATAAATCTTACTAACTAACCATTTTTAACAAGTAAATTTGGTCAATTTAACCGATGTTTGACAAAATATTTTGATTGAATTTAATTATAATTAGGCCAGGCGTCTAGTCGATAAAATTTATATACGAAAGTCGATACTTCAAAATATTTGGCACCTGGCCAAGATTGGTAAGTTTGACTATTTTTTCAGTATATAGTAAATATTAAAATTATAATCGGTATCTTCCGGCGTGAAAAGCTTTATTAACATTAGATTTTTTTTACAAAAATCCTCAGTTTTTGTAAATTAGATACGATAATTTTAAATAAATAGGTTAACATGTATAAATTCATTGTTTATAACACAATATCATTTTTGATGCATTAAAATCTCAATTACCATTAATCTCCATTAAACTGAAATCGGATCTAAAACATTTATAATACTGGTCATTACTTATACAAAAACAATTTCCATATTTTAATTGTAGCGAACGTCATCGTGTGAAACTGCTCCAACATCGGCAAAGGGGTGCGCCAGACTGCGGGTTCCAATAGAACGACGGTTTAAAAGGGGGAGGGGTACGGCCAACAAATGATTGCAAATCACGTGAGGATATAACAGATAGAATCTGGACTTTGAACTCCATACATCATGCCGATTTATGTGGTAAATGTTTTGTGCCCGAGTGACGGTCATAATAAAAGCGATTGCTTCATCAAAATGTTGGAAAAACATTATACTTTCTTGATTTATTTGTTTTGGTTTTTTTCATTTAAACTGAATATTTTCCCATTCGACTTTTTTCTAAGAGTTCAATGAATCGATCTAAACGGAGTGACGTTATTTGAACTTGTTGGTAGTTTACATTTGGTCGGCGATTGAAACAAAAAGAACTATGAAACATCTGTGGTCTTAAATTTTTATTTCATAGACCACTATCACTTGTTCCACTCGAACGTGTTTTTACTTGCCTATTTATGCCTTTCCGAATGAGTTGGCCAATATCCAACATGATTGTTTTGTTTATGTCCAAATCTATATTAGTATCACAAAACCTTTGGGAACTATGAAACTAACCACTCATTTAATATACTCACTTAACAAAGTTTTTATATTTTTGAGAGTGCACTTTTTTAACAACAATATTCGATGTCATGCTTATTGTAGCAGAAATACATAAATATACCTAGGGATGTCAAAAGTACTACTACATTAACGACACTGTACAAAGGACTTTTAAGTTTTATTATTAAGATTTAATACAGTCTACCTATGGTATTAAAGGCTTTTTCCCTTTAGATCATGTGTTGGATTTCCGTAATTACAAATCGCGCCAATCAGTTGAATATTAAAGCAAAATCGAAGCTTTACGAAGCATTCTATATTAAAATTCTTAAAAAATGTATTCATCATTTTTTGCATGTGCCTAATTTAACCTAACATTCATACAATGAGGTTAAAAGTGAAGATAATTGATGATATATAAATCAATTACATATAATACTGAAATCTTTGGAAGCAATTAGATAAAAATAAACAATCGAATGCAGAAAATATTCTCAAACTGACCAGTTTTTCTATTGGATATTATTTTTTAATGCAATTTTTATATAATATAACTATTATAAGCGATTAATTTTAGTAACCATAACTAGTCAGTTTGTTGATATTTCACTGTATACCTTTTGAAAATAAATTAAATAATAACTTACGTCAATAATCAATGAAAACAATCACCATCGCTTTCACGTGCGCCTATTTTCAATTTTACAAACTAATTATAAAATAATAGTGTATGCCACTAACACTAACGTATAGATACAACTGAATAACAACAATTCAATGAAATATAAATCCAATATGTTTATGTTTCACGTGAGTCAATCAGAAAATGCTCGACACAATGTTTATTTATTTAAAACAAGCCAATTAATTTAGTCAGCCACTGCAACATTATCTTATCGTGAATCACAAATTCTGTTTTTGCCTGTATTTATTTATTTATATCGTGACATAAATACAATAATAAATTAGTTAAGTGATGTTATTCGTGCCGATTATTTCATTGATAGCAACGGAATCAGAGAAACACGCTCATCTGGTAAATTGCTTATTTAACTTCGGGGATAAATATTATTGATTAGATTGAAAATATAAAATAAAGGTAAATTTAATAATATAGTCGCTAGACGGTTTTTTTTCATTCCTATATAAATAACATAATTTTAATTTGAAGTCTTTTACAAAATACAACAGCATCAATAAAAAAATCTTGTTTGGTTGAACTACAACTATAATATATGGGGTATGATTACAATCATTTAATAAATTTGGAAGACTTAAAGATATTTCACTTTAATGTTCAACAAACAAAAGTAAAAAATAAGACGATTTAAAACAATCGGATTATACGGGATTTGACTACTAAATAAGTGGTCTGGAATAAATGCAATTTGTTATAAAATATAACAATTTATTAAAACCTTTTTTACCATATTCCCCACCCCTTTCTACTTTATTCGTTGCATTCGTATTTTTCAATGCTAGGCCAGATATTCTGTCAAGGCCTTCGGCAAGTCCACCGTTTTCATCTCCACCTTCTCCAGAGACTAGGAATGGATTTTCTTCAACGCGTTTTTCACTTTTGGGAAGAGGTCAAAGTCAAATCTAACAAATACGAGGTGGAGAGGGGTAGGATGTGTTTATCAGCCAAGAAGAAATTTTTGAGCTTGGTCAGCACTGTTGATTTACAGCTTAACCCTTAAGTGCTACTTTAACCATGATCAAGACTTTAATATCGAAACACATACCTCCATACTTCTGTCAAACAATTTGATATCTAACAACCTTTAAAACTTACCAAAAGTGAAAAGCACGTTGATGGGAACCTATTTTCAGTTTATAGAGGGAGAGGTTTAGGGAAGAAAACGGTAGATCTGCTGAAGGCCCTAACAAATATCATAATTACTAATTTAATATCAAATAGTTCATAATATTATACAAACATAAACATCCAGCGAATATCATATAATGTTACACTGTGTGAATCGCATAGCAAGATAACAGCGTCTTGCTATGTGCATGTGTAGCGAATATATTATCATCTGCGATACTCTTAAGCTGACCATTGTTTATAAGAGTATTTATAATACAATAATGATTTTTGTCGAATGAAAATACATTTTACGTATGCAACGATATGAAGATAAGGGTAGAGATAATTGAAGGGGATCACAAATTAATTATTACATGTTTTAATAAACTATATTTATAACATTAGTTCAGTTTATCTTATTTCATTCAAAAAGCTCAAAAACAACTTTTGTGGACTGCAGATTTTTTTTGTAATTTCAGAGAAACTTATCTCCTACACGACCCTCCTCTTAAATGACCAGATTTTGATAAACTATTTTTACATATAAATATTAGACATATTAAGACTACTTATTGGTCCATAAAAAAACAAATTTCAGGGGGTTTGAAAATATTTTAAGAGAACAGATTATAAAAATAGAATATTACTGGAATGATAACGTATATAGGTTTACATATTTTGCTGACATGTTTCTTTTTAGAGATATCCCAAAGTTCGTATACATAACGTCGTATACATAAAAATGCAATTAGAATTTAAAAGATAACTATTTGTGTAAATTTTAACTTTGTTTTTTACTACTATTCCACTTCACTATGAAGGTATCATAGAAATGAAATATAAGTGCATTTATTTTTTTTCTATTATTAAACACAAACTAATTAATATTTTTAGAAAAGATAATAATAAACTTTCAATACACATTGACAGCTAATCAAAAATATCTAGACAAAAAGGATATGGTTACTTGATGCTTTTTATTGGTGAACTTATACCAGCCATTTTAATTACACTCAGCGTTCTGCTACACGACCGTTCCGTTATACAATGTGCCGACAGTTCTAACGAACGTCCTTCCCCAATCTCCACCATAATACCACCGTGACTGCTATAATTTCTGCGCGTTTAAATTCACCAATCAACGTTAAAATTCATCAATGCGCGGTGGTGGGTGCCCCTCTAGCCGTCGTGTAGTGGAATTTTTGAATTACCGATACCGTCGTATAGCAGAATGTTGAGTGTAGTTATCATTTCCATTATATCCCATCTCTATGGATATTAGGTACAGATACATTTTATTGCACATTTCATAATATAGAACACTGTATTCCTCTACGACCAATAAACCGAATACCATAAATTAAATACAAAAACCCAAAACAGAAATTTCAATTTTCAAATACACCACGACAAACCAGATTTTCCCAAAACACAAAATTAATTTTAATTGCGCGCACACACTTGCACCTCACACACACACACGCACACATTTACCGTAAGAGTATTTACATTTGTAAATTAACCCCAAACCAATGTTTGCTGGAGAACTAAAACTCATAGCGAATTAGTCCCGAAAACCCAACTCACGACGAAGTTTTGCGATTACATATTTATGTGTTTATGTAAACCGAGTAATTAGTGTTATTTGTACACTCCGTGTGAGGAGTGTGGAGGTGAAAAGGGGGCGAGAGGGGGGTAGCATCAAACGAAACAACAAGTTGGTGTTCGTGATTAGTAATGTGGAAAATATATAAAACTATACACAGGCTGTAATGTGTTATTATTAGAATTTAATTTACAGATCAATTGTGAAAGGTGGATGTTGTAAACTTAACTTGATTTCAAACTGTTATGGTGATTCTCAATATTTATGCCGTATAGCAATTGCGTGCTTTTTTATAATATTTCAAAGAAAAATTCTTCAGGAGAAATATAAATTATTTTCCACACTTTTTTGTTGCCTGGTACAGACTAAACGGTTTAAATATTCGTAAATAAAAATTCGATGGTTTTTATCAATACATATGTTACATTACATAGAAATATAAATATATTAGTGTACCATAGCTGTCATTAAGACCGTTAAAATCGGCAGCACATTTTTTATTTATGAGTAAACAAGTGAAATAGTTTATTCCGTCGTTTGTTTTTCAAAACTTTCTTTCATCTTCCAGTTTTAATTTTCATAAAATTTATTTTAAAAAATATACAATCAACAAACTCTCTTACTTTCTAACTTTTTATTTCAAATGTATTCGTTATGGTCTGCGTTTTTCTTCAAAGTAAACACTATAAAGTGCATTACTTTAATTACATGTTCTTGCAGATGACGATTACACAGTTTATTTTCAGACTTTGCTTTTGTTTGACGACATAAAGTTGATTAATATAATATAACGTAACATACATATTCAGAGAACCAAACATATACTTTTGTTTTTCCTAGTCTCTCTTAACGACACGTTATTACAGATATAGTATTTACAAAGTCTTCTTAGTCTTCGGAAGGTTATGTACATAGTTATCATTTTGGTGTTTCCTTCTACAAGAAGCAATTTTAATGCTATATTAATCACATATAGTACACATATCCCCCGATTTACACGGTAGATACGTTCTGCACAAAACCGTGTAAATTGAAATCTTATATTTTGCTAAATAAAATCGTGTAAAACGAAAAAAAAATGTACATAATTCAGTAATTTATTTAAGTAAAACAAAAGTCAGACATCTTGGAAAAATTGTTCTTAGTTCATAAAACAACAAACATATGAAAGTAATATAAGTAGATATTTAATTTATTTTACATTAGGAACAAAAAATTAAAAAAGACTCTTTAAAAATTAACTATATGTTTAATCACCATCATCACTTTCTTGAACTATCAATCGTTTCTTTCTGATAGGTATGATGTCACTCTCATCACTTGAGCTTTTTTGGTGTAATTCTGGCTTAATGGTTGACGAATTATGGAAGACATTTTAACTAGTTTTTTGAAAATTGTCAATTTATAAATCGTGTAAAAGCGAAATCGTGTAAAACAAGTGCCGTGTAAATCGGAGGATAGGTGTATATATAAGTTACGTTTTGTGCATATCATAACATGTTGTAATATACCTCTTTAAATCAGTTAGATTCGAAAGCAGCAAGTAATCCAAAAACTTCAAATCTAATCCAAACACATGTATATTCCGAATTCACCCTATATATCGATAAAAAATTGCACGGATCAATCAAAGACATACCTCGTTACATCGGGTCGACAAACGTCGTACACACTGTCAAAACATCACAAAAGCTCGCGTTGAGGTGGGTGGGCGTGTACGATCACGTTGATGTACCCCGTCCCATTCACACATACACGTACTAACACACGCACGTGTATACAAATACACCCGATATCTAGGGATGTCAATCAGCCATCAGAATTTTCTCTAGTATCAGTATTTGTTCCTTGTCCTCTTCTTCGCCCTAATTTATGTATGTTTTTTTTTTTAATAATTATTTGTAAGAACTTATTTTGATGTTTAGAGCAAAAATGCTGAAATTTCAAACTTTGTAAATTTGAATCATGCTTTTTTCTAAGAAAAATTGCTTCTAAACAAGTTACCTTGATGTTAACACGAAAGCAAATATTTGCATGTATTATATATAAATAATAATCTATTTATGGATGCTGGTACTTTTTATGGATATACATTGCATACCTACATATACAATATATACATATACTAAATACATAAAAAAATATATTACCTTTCTGATCAATGGTTTGCTTCACTGTTAAAGATCATTGCTTAATTCGGATTTTAATTTGGATATTGGCTTTTTTAAATATTTTTTTTATTTAGTATAAAGTGCATTTAATTCACTGGAATCATATTGAAAACTTTTCAAATTTTCCCGGGTGTATATCGGAATGTCACCCAATCTAATCATATATTTTGATACATATCGAGTAATTTTGTCAGCATATCGCATTACATGTGTTCTGAATCAAATTTATTTTCTGGAATTTCACATTTTACTTTACTGCTTATCTGCAAGGATATCGTTTTTATTAACTATAATATAATGTCTAGATTTCTAGATAGACATATGATATCGTGGATTTTTACGTACAGCTACTTGTACCATTAATAACATGATATACATATATCTCTTATAGTTTATGCTGATTTTGATGATATTTCGTAATTATAGTTAGTTCCGGGATCCCAATGAATACTTTAGAGAAACATTCATTACAATTTCTCCAGTGGTTTTCTAATCAATCGCATCTCTACTTCTTAATAATATAAATAAGTAGATGAGCTAAGTAAAGCAATGTGTATTTAAGCTTCATTAGAGAGTTACTTTAATATAAGCTTAACTCCATTATACGTTTCGAAAAAGTTGTCAACCCTAGCCGTTTCAGTTGAATAGCGAACACAAAAACAGGGATGAGGCAGGAAGAATGGAATCAGGAGAAGGGGGTAGTTATCCTGGTATGCGACAGTATGTAATTTTCCGTTCGATGCGAGTGACACCGCGCGCCGGTCTGGCATTTGAAGGTCGAGAAAACGGAAAATGATACACGTCTGATGGGTACGCGACCCCCTTTCTGCACACCCCCCATCTATTCTATCTAGTTTGGAGTTAATGCCACATCGCATTACGTACGCCGGAAGGTCTGGAACACACAAGTATGAATGCTATGTGCTCGTATGTACGGGAACGTCATCAGGTTTTGTATGTACGAAAGTGGTTTGTAAATTAAGATACGGTACTGAGGGTATGTGACCGAGAATCATTTGAAGAATTTCGATGATGTAGAGCGGGATAAATCTAACCTAAATTTGTCATGGTTTAGTTGTGGATTTTGTCAGATATTAAATAAATTTATTGTGAGACATATAACGTATGGAATTATCAACAATTAGTTCATTTTGAAATAAACCTCATAATATATTGCCCGGTGTTATGAAGAATTTGCTTTCAACCAAAAATTCAGAATTTTTACATTATCTATGGATTTGGTCTGTATAGAAATTAAATTACTTAAATCCATAGACAATATAAAATAGCTGTTAGTTGCATTGGGAATATTTTGTAGAAAGATTTATTAGTTTTAATCTCAAACAAATTATTTACACCTGGCATTAATGTAAAAAAAAAATTCTGGAATAATTATGTTTTGTGAAATTATTAACATATTTTTTTATCCTTGTATTTCTTCTTAATCTTCACCTAACTCTACCTTCAACTATATCGGTATTTCATACTCAAATTGACAGTAAATTTTATAATCAAATAAAGGAACCTATTACATAGATTGAACACCACAGATTTCAGTATTTTTTTGCTAAAAGTAAAATTTACGTAAAAGCCACACAGCTCCACCTCGGCTGGCCTCAACGCATTGACGCACAAGCATAGAAATAGTATCCACCTTATTAATAAAAAATGAACTTAAATTAGAACGCATACAGCGGAAAGGAAGGCAAAAATCCGACATCTCTTTTATGTTCACTAGTTTTTATATCCTCTTCTCACTTGTTTCGCTTTAGGTATCAATTAAATTTGGGATGCACGATGTTATTTCGAATGACCGATTTTAGATTGACAAAGGTTTAATAGTTCAGATGATGTTCGGAATTAGAATTAAAGCAAAATAGATTTTTTGATACGATAAAATCAAGTTGAATTTATATTGGTTTTAGTTGGAAACGTAACGTAAAACTGTAAGTATAGTAATAGTCGATTTTTTCAAATTCGAGATTTTGATGGAATCTATCGGTCTATCTGTAGGTTTATGGAACTTTCTTATACATACATTAAATAAAAGAAGTATTTCTGGTTACTGTATAAAAAATGAATGGGACATAAAATATTGATAATAAAGTTAGGTATATTTTATTGATTAATTTTTGTAAAATTAAGGCAGTCGTTTTTTACTTTTTTCCTGTTAGAACTTTCATAATTTCGTAGAATATTTTGTGATAAGTTCGCGATTTAAAATCACTATGTGTTTTTAGAAAATATACTGTATTTTTTAATTAACTGTTTATTTAATGAAATTTAGTTAAAACAAACTACACAAACGATTAGTGTTTTTGGATAAACAATTACAGTATGTAATGTACTTTCCAAACATTAAAATTAACCGTAGGGTACGTTTTACACCCTCGACTGATATACATACTAGCAAATAATTTTGTTAATTAGTCCACTGTAATTACGATTTCCTCTAATTATTTTCTATCATAATATATTCGTTTATTGATGTTTAGTATGGGTCCGGCTATAAAATACATCACGCAAAATCCAGGCATATTTTACCCCCCTTGTCACACTTCGTCATGATACCTTGGACCCCTCCAAGGAAAATGTCTTTTTTTATTTTAGTTCAAATTTCATTTTCAAGCATTGCGTTCTGCGTTATAAAAAGGTATAAAAATATTTAAAAAGAAAAAAATAATAATTTGATACTATATTCTGTATTCGTCATATAATAAGTATATCAATACAGTAAAACCTCGTTATAAGAATCTGTTGGTTTCGGTTTGACAAGAAAACTACGGAACCGATTTTGATAAAGCTTTCACTATTCGTAAACCTAAGACCAAAGGATTAATTTAGAATATATGATAATTGAATTAGTCAGCCCTGTATCGAGGAAAATTTACAATTAATGTTTTATAATAAATTACTGAACCGAATTTCTGGTACTTTCACTGTTTGGAATCCTAAGATCATAAAATTAGTTTAAGTTATATAATAATTGAATTAGAATAGTTCTGTATTGTACTAAGAAAATTTTCAGTTGATATTTTATAATACTACCTCCGTTCAAAAATGATTACCTCATTTGACATTTGTTGCCAACTTAACAATATAAAATGACAATATTGACATTTGTTGCCTGAGAGGATCATGCTGTCGAAAAAGTAGAAAATATTTTCTTGACTCTTCAAAAAGCGTTTGAAAGTTCAATATAAGCTGGAGGGGGCAGTAATTATCAACTAGCACATATTAGGAAAGAAGCATTGCGAAGAAAGAATCAACTTCCAGAAACATTAACATGCAATTTAGAAGCAATTGAAACTTTGAAATTACTCGCAATGTGTTACGAGATATGTATGTAAAATAATAGTAGTTTGTAATAAAATACAGTATTTTTTTCATAAATAAAAAAGTTGTCTAAAGCGAAATTGAAGTTAATATATTGTATATATAAAACTAACGAGACAATCATTTTTGAACAAAAATTTTCACCAAAACGGACAATCATTTTTGAACGGAGATAGTAATATATCAAAAAATAAAAACGATTTTATTTAGAAAAAAAATACACACAAACGAAGCCGCAGGGAACTTCTAAACATCATAATCAAATGTTAAGAAAACAATAGGTATCAGAGAGATATTTTTTTAATAAAAAAAATCAACAACAAAAATAATTAAAGGAATGTTATCAGCACAACATTTACAAATAACAACCTCAGAGTTTGAACCTGTTTAGAGATAACCGCGAACCATCATCTGATACAATCTCATCCAATCTATAGCGAAACACGGCCATCTTAATTCTTTTCCATCGTTGTTACGTAACAAGTTAACGCGACGCGCGTTGTCTAGATCGTCGCCGTCGACAAACAGTTATGTAATCAGATCTGTTTACGCAATTCGACCGGCAGGACCTTCTGTAGTAGAATTTCCCTGTTTTGTCCTTTCATGTCGATATGATCTCCGAATGCCACACATAGCTAATTTTGTATGTGACCAGTAGCGTATCCCGAACGTGTGACATTTATGACATCCACAACATTTTTTAATGTATGCACCAACTAATTGCATTAATTTGTTAAATAAGTAAAATTCTTTTCAAAATTATTCAAATTCAGCATTGCATTGTTTGTATGAGAATTGTTTTTATCTATTTTTTAGTATTACCTATTTTTCCGAAATTCAAGTCATTTTAATATACTTAGATATACATATGTACATATAACCATTGATTTCAAACGTATATTTATTATTAAGAGACGTAACATGAAGCGAGCATCGCAAATTCGTAGATCGGAAATTGAAAGTGTACGTAAATGCAAAGTGACGTAAGTTGAATTGCCGTGATTCGGGGATATGACCGTATGTATACAGGACACAGTAAGTACTCTGATAAGAAATATATTCTTAAACCAACTATAGTATTCTTGAACGAAGAAATAATGTAGTTAGATTAAGAGTACTTTTCTTATATTAAGAAAATATTGTTTTCGTTATATACAAAACAAGATTCTCTTGGTCAGTTTTTTTGTGTGTATGCGTAGTTCAAATTAGATTTCATTTTTCATAACATACGTAGATCTATGTAGATTTACGTAGCTTTAATTCAGTCATCTTTCTTATGGATCTACAATAATCTACATACATACGTAGATCTGCATACATGAACGAACGTGGATCTAACTTAAGAAACTTCAAGACCTAATTGTAAGAATATTTGAGTGAATTTAAGTAGATTTACTCTTATATGAACTTATATCTATGTAGATCTACACGCAGATTTAAAGTATCATCTATAATTTTCAAATTAGATCTACATTATCATTTATGATAATCAGCATAGTCTAAATTTTTAAGAAGAAAAAAATAGACCAACGCAGATCTAATATGTTCTACATATTTTTCCCGGAAGAACAACTCTACACCTACATACATATACAATATATAAGAAACTAATAAAAAATAATATACATAATCGACGCCCAATTATTGTGCGTGATTCGTGGATCACGTTTTATTCAATTCAGGTTTATATTTAAATATTTCCCATTCCAATTTTACCCAAACCCACGCCGCTTCTGTCGTCTGGTATCAAAAGACACCACCGGCTACCGCGATTCCGTTTGCAAAAATCTCTCCTAAACAAATACATTTTTTTGCCCGCGAATACCCTTATTTTTATTATAACATTCACACAAAAAGTCGCTTTTTATGTTATCACAAAAAATAACGTTGTTGCCGCTGCGTTGGAAGTGATATGTAAATATATAAGTCAGTGGCGCGAGGCGGAAATTAAAAAAATATTTTTAATATAAGTTGTTTTTAAATTTATTGAATTTTAGCTCTTTTGCATTTTGTTATTTGAGTACTGACGTGTATGTACTTGATTTTGTCGCAAAAGATTCCCAAATTGTGGACTGCGATTTTCAATTACCTGAGGATATGTCATAACTCTTCAAAAAAAACAATAATCTCCGTCTTTATGTTTTCTTTTATATTATTATTTGTATGTATGTGTGTGTGTTATATTAAAAATTATTGAGCTTTCAAACCTATTTTGCGATATGAATATTATATGAACAAATTATAACATACTTTACAGGAATAAAAAACCTTTTTAATTCCGAAGGCAATCTTTTTCATTTATTTGTTACATTTTCTGGGTTTCAGTTAAACTTTAGAAACATGATACTTTTTTTAAAGTCTCTTAATTTAAAAATATTCTTTTTCTATATTCAAATAAAAAAATCCTACCATAAAGCTTATTCAAAATCACGTGGTATACGTGACATCAGACATCAGTGATTGAGTATTTTGACGTGTAACATGACTTCTGACATCATACCACTGACATTTGTTCCAGACGTGTTTGTAATCACGTGACAAACAAGTTAAAGATTACAATATTAAATTAGATTTATTATCAAAAGACTGACATATTTCACGTAAAAAAAATTGATAGTATGTATTTTATAGTTACATATACTACAATTAAAATTTTACTATTAATACTTATGTTAGCAATGAAAAAAATCAGTTTTCAAAATTATTTTTATTGAAATATCATAATGCTAATATTTGTCTTTAAATATTTGTACAAATTTTTTTAAAATAAATTAACATATAAAGTTGTACTCAATATCTCTTACTTTACATTCGCTTATAAGTAGGTACTATACTTAACATTAAGGAAATCATATATAAAACAAATTTTAGTTAAAGTAGTTTTACTGCAACATTAAGGAAATCATATATAAAACAAATTTTAGTTAAAGTAGTTTTACTGCAACATTAGAAAAAAAGTTTATAATGAAAACAAATAAAGTCCAATTAGAATGGACATTATACCTATGTGAGCTTATAATAATTGCGTATTTATTATATCTGGATAGATTTTCACCGTCACAAACACACATAGCGTCGAGCCCTTGGATATAGTAATTAAATTGTCAAAACTTGTACAAAGCTGCGCGCGGCGGATTGGTATTTGTTATGTAACTTTGGTAAGCGCGCGGGCCCTTTGCACCAAGTTTCAGCTCTGAGCTCTACCGTATTTATGTAATCACTCTTGGAACCGACATGAATAGTAATTAAAGCAAAATGGCGTATGTGCTAGCAAAAATACAGGCCATGTATTATGTTTAAACGTTCAAAGAGATTATCTCTAGCGTTGGATATTGAAACGTTAACTATTTATTTGTTTAATCGATTTTGTATTGAATGTAGAATAGATTGAAATATATCTAGAGAAAATATAGCAAATAATCTTACAATTAGTTAAAAACGTGTCCATTAATTATGTAAAATTTGTGAGTATAGGGTCCATAAAACCTTACGGGGGAGGGGAGTCGAAAGCATTACTAAGTTTTAAATACGTTAATTAAAACCGCAGTTTCGGCTGCTAATTTTTTTATATATTGAATAAATTAATTTTTTATCAATGTACTTTCCTGCTACTTTACTTATAAATGTTGAAAAAAATAAGAATGGGAGGGAAGTCATCTAATACTAACGGACTCTTACAAGTGAAGGAGGTTGAAAAAAAATGTATGATTATTCTTGCTGATAGATAGTTCACTTAACACGAAACATGCCTTCTGAAGGAAAAAAACTCTTTCCAAATACGAAGAATGGAATAAATCCAAATTAATTTGTAGGTACATCTAAAAATTACAATTTTAAATTGAGGTTTCAAATTTAAGTCGTATTTATTTTTGTCCAAATATAAATTGTATATGTACGTATATTTTACAAATGTAAACGAAACATTTATTTATATATGCTCTCGAAATACAATTCGTTCGAATACATGTTTTAAAAACCATTATAAAATGTGTATTCCCTACGCTGAAATCTGATATTCAATTACTCATTATTCAATAAGTTTTTTTATTAAAAATTTAAACATAAGCAGGCATCAAATAAACTCGGTTATATGATATTTGAATACAATTTTGATATATAATAACCGTATTCTTTATTATTCATGCAACTCAAATTATTTCTACATGAAAAAAAAACATAAACACAAACGAAGGGAAATAAAGAAAGTCATTACTAAATTATACATGACTGAAATGGTTTGTTTCTAAACGAAGTTAAATTGCATTGTTTTTATGTCAATACAAAAAATACATCTAAATCTAATATTATTAGTTGTCTAATTATAAATGAACATATTCGATATAGAAAAAAAATCTATATCAAATTACGAAATCATTTTTTTATTGTTCTAATTACAAAAGTAGATAATACCTATTGATACATGAGGCATAATATTAATACCAATGATATCACTTGCGGTTGAAATTAGCTTTTACCTGCCTTAAGGGACCATACCAATGTGAAATTTTCATAAAATCATTTTTGCCTTTTTGGAGAGTTTATAGTTTCAAGAATATTCTGTGAAAATTTCAAGGCCGTATCTCTAATACTCTCCAAACAGTAGCCTTCTAAAGAGCGACCGCTCGCAGATATGAAATCGATAGTTAAATCTTTAAATGCGTGTTTCTCGAAATGAGCTTTTTCAAATTTGCTGACATTGTAACTCAAAAAGCAATTATCCGATTTACTTTAAATTTGAACTGAGAACTCTTGAATATATTTACTCTACGATGAACTAGGATATTTTTGATTAGATGAAAATTGACGATTTGGCATTAAAAATATGACCATTTTATAGGCAATAAAACAGACCTTTTTTTCTACTACGCCATTTTGTTAGATTTTGATATTTTTCGAAAATCGTAGGTCATCGTACAGGAAATACCTTCCAGTTTAACGACATTTTTTCTTTTTTCAATTTCAAATACTTCATCGTCCGGAATCATGGTCGCAGTGGAGGAGTTTTTTTCTTGGCGCCTCCGAAGACAGCGCATAAGTCACTTAGATATCGATATTTTTACGTGAAAAAATTATGGAATACACCTCTAATATAGCTAAATATATTCTCAAATTTTCAAAATATTTCATTGAGTATTTTTCTTTCAAAAAATTTCACCCAAATTTCCAGCGTTCACACTGGTATAGCCCCTTAATACCAACATACACAATAATACACATATGCTTTTTTTGTATGCACATCTATGGCACAATACCTTTCGAATGATATAAGTTTCATTCCCCTCCTTTTATAATAAATACAAAAAAAGGTACGATAATTTTCGATGTTCCCCTATTAATATACAGATTACATGTATAATTTAACATAACACTTTTATTAATTTATAATATTCCATACGATTAATTATTTCGTTGATCATGTAATATTTCATGTGTGCTGTATTATCGATTATCGTTTTAATTATACCTTTTTGTATTTGAAATTTAAAAGGGTAAACGAAGGAGATATAATCACAATCAAATATTTTTTATAAAAATTCTGATAATTAAATGCTATAATTTTTTCAATACAATGTCAATTGATTCCTTTTAATATGTTATAGATCAAAATGAATAATAAATAAGTACAAGTATAAGTGAGTAATTCTCCCCCTACCCTTAAATATATGTATAGTAGGAAGTAGTAAAGTACAGTGTTAAAAAAATTAATTGACTTAATATACGAAAAAGTAATTAGAACAATCGAATTTAGTTTCAACTAACATTAATTTGAAAAAAATAAAAACATATTATCTTAGGTAAGAAACGCTTTTGACCCCCCCCCCCCCTCTACACAAGGATTAGAAAAGTTTTACATATCCCCCCTCTCAACTCCGAAAGCCTTACGTAATTAATGGACGCTCCCTATTCTGATTTCTGTACGAGTAATGTGGCCCATTAAAAAGAATTTTGTATAACATATATTGTAAACCTTTGAATAAATAAAAATTATATGAGTATCAAACTACCCATCAATTTTATTTTTATTTCATAAATAATTGGTCTGTGTTCGGTTAATCTTTAAAAGAAATTCATTATTTTACAATTTGTCGCTTGAAATTAAATATAAATAAAAACAATTGAAATGTTTAAATTGATAAATGATTTTATATTGCCTGTAGTAAAAAATATACAGCTACGAAATCATGTTAGATTTGTGAAATTATTTGCAATTGAGGTATTTTTATAAAACAAAACCATATATGTTCGTTCAAATAAATTTATGCTATTGTTTTTTCTTAAATAATTAGACTACCTTTGAAATTCTATATGTAATTTAAAAAAATCTATTGACTGTTAAATTAGTTATAGTTATTCTTAATTGAAAACCCAAGTAGATGTTCATTTAGATATAATTATTTTATATAACTTATTTTTAGGTTAAAATTGTATCATAAAATACAAAAAATAGTGTACAAATACACAAATAAAATTTGTGTAGATACATATTATTTATATGTATGTACAATAGTACATAAAACGATATACCAATAGAGTATTTATATCGATTACTATAATTTACCAAATGCAGTGTTCACAGGCGTTGATCGCATGGAGGGAGCGCAATTATTCGTTTCGTGTCTATGGTGAAATTTTTCTCAATCTTATTATTTTTTTAAATCAAAATTATAATGACGATGTTATGATCAAAACCACACATTTCCATTTTTAGGGGAAACAATGATATGTAAGCTTCAAATATTTTTAGAAATTATTTTTATCATGCTTTAAATTCATCTATATTTTACAATATCTGTGTTTTGTTACAACATAATAATAAATACCTACACTTTCCATATTGCATCGATTTCAAATACCAAAAAGAAAAGGTAAATTATGGAAAAGTATTTTTTTGATCCTAGCTTCTTTATTTATTGAAGTAAGACCTTTTGAACAAAATTATCAAATTATGTAATATAATTAAACGTACTATTTAATATTTTGACTTGGAGCTTGCGTCCACTGAAGAATCAAGACTATCGAAAATTATACGAGTACAACAGTGTGCAAACATACCCGATTACAGCGACATCAAAAGAGATCACAGAAGTAAGTAATTACCTGCAACAAAATAAAAAAATATATATTAAAAAAAGAACACAGACTAAAATATTAAAGTAATTAATGTATTCTAATAAAATATATCTTAATTAACTTCATCTTTCAAATTTTATATACAAAAATTAACACTTTTATGAGAGATGCATAGTGCACATGCATGTACAAGTACAAATTTTGAAACGTGAAATACATTATTAAATTTAAGTAGTGTGTTATAAAAGGTTATAAGTTATAATATAATTAATGTTTCTTATTGTTTACATACATATTGTCGCGTCGCCTCGGAACAAGAATGGCACATCTAAAAGAATATCGAATTCGTACTAAAGTCATTAGAAGAATAGTAAGATGGTATAGATATTTATGCCAGTTTCACAAAATTTGATCAACAATTTTTATGAAAAACTGTCACAAGTCAAAGCCTTTAAGGACTTTAAAGGGTGGTAGAAATGGTAGAATGGTGAAACATAAAAAATCAAAATCATCAAAATAAAGTAGCATTCAATTATATATGTAAGTTTAAAAACGTGATTTCCCCAAATTCAGAATGTTTGAGTTGTGCCACTTTTGTTCCGAGACGACTATATATACGAGTTATTATATATGTAAATTTTAATCACCAAGAAAATAATTCTGGCACTACCACTGTACATCGAACTGTAATTTCGTCCGCCGTTGTCAACCATTCTGTTTAATGTTCACATAAATAATGTAATGTCCACTCATACGAGTTCGTATGATTGTATTGTTTATAAGCTTAATTGCTACCAGAATTGAATTAAGCACATTTGTTTTGGCGTTTGTCGATTTCTCTCTCTTTAGCGCTTACACACAGTGGCTTCTACCAGTAATTATCAATAGGGTAATATTATTCAAAGTATTTTCATAAACATTTTCTATCGAACTTTATTATTATTAATTTATTAATATTAAATAAAATATTACAATGTCCAGTTTCATGAACAATATATATCTAACAAATGCAGCTATCTTATCTTAAAGAGATATCTTATATTATCAGTTGAGGTAAACTATAGATATTATTTATGAAACCGGACATAAGTGTGTAAATTATTTTAAAATCATTTTTAAGAAATATTAAACTGTCAGTACTGCTCATACATTTCGTTACTGATGCCTGAAAAAGATATCGCTTTGACCTTTTTATAAATCTATCCAGTTAGCAAGGTTTATTTTTTTTCAAATTCAATTCCGTATCAACATACTGCAATGACGCTAATTTGTTCATTAAAAATTTAAAAAAGAAAATAATTGAAATATGTATACAATGTATAGGATGGTTTTAATATTTAAAAAAGATTAATTACAATGTTTCTCATTCCGACAGGATTAGGCTATTTTTAGGTAATTTGATTTGTTAACATTAAATATTGATAATAACCTTTTCATGTAATTCTCTTAATACGATCGGAGGCGTTATCTGAATACATGTAATGGTAAATGTATGTTATCGTGATGGTTTTTCCAGTATTTTTAAATGTTAAAGCGTCAATTTTGAGCTAATCAGGGATTAACTTTTTCAACAGAATTAATTGAAAACTGTAGCATATTTGGGGCTAAATTAGGGGTTTAAATTACGAGTTATATGTATGTTATACATACTGGAATGTATATGTATGTATATTCATTATTAAACCAAAATAATTGAATTTTTGTTGCTGTTGTATTTATTTCTTACTGTATCGATCATGGACAGGTGAAAATCATCACAAAATAATATTTAGCTATAAAATGCAAATATAGCTAATACTCTTCAAATATAACATAGTTATATGGGTGAGTCCAAAAAATACTAGAATAGTTTTAAATTCTCACCATCCCATGGATGTAGTTTAAGTTAATTTTTTTTCTCGATGGCTTTACTCGGTACATTTTCGTAATGTTGCCGGTTAGGCTCAAAAGCTTTGTATTATTACTTCTTTTAATGGTATTTTCGAATGTAAAAAAATGCTTCTATTCTTATTTAAAAAAAACAAGTTGCAGAGAAGATATATATCCTTATTTTTAAGAAGGGGAAATCAATAAAAATAGATAATGAAATTAGAAAAACGTTTTTTCTCCAAGTGATTTTCTATTTTTTAATTTTTGTTTTATCGACAGTAAAAAAACCTTTTGTAAATGTATCAGTATTAACCTATTAAAACAATAAAAAGACTAACATACACAACACTAATTTTAGGCTTTAGAACCGAACCATCGCTACTTTTCGCCCGCACACAAAAAATAAGGCCGCCTCAAGGGTAAATTTAGCATAAAAGTGAAAGGTTGATAATGGTTTTAAAAATTTGAATTTTAGGGGATGAGGTGAATAGAAGGGATTACTTCCTCCAATATAAATTACAAAATGGTCAAGTAAGAATAAAATTCGAGATTCAAAACTGTTCCAGTATTTCATAAAATCTGTCATAATTCATTACATTTTGATGAACTATTGCTATTATTAAACTATTATTATTTAGGTACTGGATTAAATCAATAAAAAACTGAAAATATCCTTAGTTCGCGTATACGGTGCTATACTATAAACACGTATGCGAATAAACAGGTTTAGGTTTAATACAAAATACGTTATATTTTAAACAACGTCAAAAACACACACGCAGATCACCCATACACGCGCATATATGCGTACATATCTCTATATGTATACATAATCTCAACAATATATTTTTGAAGTTACCGAGTTTACCGCAGAGCGGCGCTTACGTTCTGATAGATTTTAAGGATTTCAGGATACATGGATTCGCTCCATTTCCGCTATCTGATGTTCTCTTGTCTGTTGTGTTGCATACCAACCCACCCCCGTTATTTGCCCCCTCCCCCCTGGTTTTATCTGCCCCGGTATTCACGAGGGCTGGAAGGAGTGAGGATTCTCTAAAAGCTATGCCTTTTTACATTTGGCTGGGTTTTTTATGCAAGGTGCTATTGTGTGTGCATTGAGGGATTTTTTTTCTATTCTTTCATTTTAATTGTTGTCAGCTCTATCGTCGATATTGCAGCCACTTTTTGAATTGGCTTGGATAAAGGAAGATGCGGTGTAATTCGGATTTGTTCGAATTTAAAAGAAGAGTAATTATTTGAGATACTTGGGAAAATTTTATCAATAGATGAGTGCATTTAATGAAATATCACTAACAGTTTATGCAAAAAATACGGTTTAAATGTCAAAATTACTATAAATAATTTCCTTTATTTGTCTATCACGTAACGCACGAAATTAATTGCACAACTAAATATAAAAAATATCTAAATTTTTGTGTACCTATCTGTCAAAAAATTTGATATACAATACGTAAATTTTTGTAATTAGTGCAAATTCAATATTTTTTGCCAAATATTTATTTTGTTTTTTTTTTCAAAATATATAACAATGTTCCTGGTTATAGATTACACCTCATGCGTAAACCATACACATTTTTATCAAATTTGGGAGGCTTTAAAGAATAATGAAATTCTCAAAGGTCTCCTTTAAAGTTGTAAGAATTTCACTCGACTTCGAATATACAATGAACTGATGCATAAAACTCTTTGCCCATTTTAATGCGAATGGACGAGAGTATTACATTATATTTACCATTTCCGGCGGAAAGAAATCTTTAAAAGATGAAATGTAACATCCTCAAGTATATCGTTCAAATAAAAAAAAAACGTCCATTAAGTTTAATCTGATTATTGGAATAAAAATAATATTCTTTCTTAAGTTGTAATAGTAAAATCAAGTTTTGGATTGGAAGTTTTTTAAATTCCAATATTCGAAATTAAATAATTTTTAGGGAACAATTATTCTGTTAGATACATATTGTAAATGAGGGGAACCAACAAAAGCGCTCACAGCAAATTTGCCCCGGCAAATGCCCTCCGAGAAAAACGCTTCCCGAAAATAGCGCCCAAAAAATTATTTTACTGTTCTCTGCTTTTGGTGTGTATATATTTTCAGTTATAATTATATATTTATAGTCCTTTTTAGGGTTCCGTAGAAAACTAGGAACCCTTATAGTTTCTCCATGTCCGTCCGTCCGTCCGTCCGTCCGTCTTCAAAAATTTTGAGATAATAACATGAAATTTGGTATACGGTCGTAGATTGACGACCCAAAAACAGAAATGATAAGATTTTTGAAAATAGAAATTTTTTAGACCCCCCTTTCATAAAATGAAAAGTGTTTTCAAAAAAAATTTTTCACCTACACCATTGAGTGTGGTGTCGATAGAAAGGTCTCCTAAAATGCAATAAAAAATGTAGCAGAACTTTTTGATTTTAACCCTTTAATCACGATGTATTTGCTCTCCAAAGTCGTTAAAAAAGCGCCCCCCCCCCTCTATTTTCTAAACTATCAATTTAAAAAATCTGAAAAAATTCCAGAATGTAGCTTTTAATTAGTACTTTCACTGAAAATTATAACGAACATTATCAAAAATATTTTGGATCCCCTTTTCATAGATTGAAAAGTGAACTAACATTTTTTTCATTTACCCCATTGAGTGGGGTGTCATTTGATAGGTCTCCTAAAATGCAATAATAAAAGTCAAATGACTTTTTGATTTTAACCCTTCGGTCACGAAAATTTTGAAAAAAACTATTTTTTATAAATCGTAGTGAGAATGACTACGGAACCCTATCATGTGCGTGCCCAACATGCACTTGCCTGTTTTTTTTAAATTAGAAGTATATTAACTCACTAACAAGTTTTATTTTGTATTTTAGGTGTCAAAAAATTACAAGGTAAATACGTAGAAAATACTACAACAATATAAAATAAATAAAATATGAAAATGACTGCAATTTAACTTTTTTAAACTGTTAAAGTATGTATTATGTTTGCGCAACGGTAAATGCATTTTTCACAAATATTTTAAATCATGAATATTTCATAATTATTAAAATAACAACTTGTTTTGCTTTATTAAATACACGTTGTATAAAGAAATGACTACAATTAAAAATGTCGTGGAAGTACAATTAGCTCATTATTGAATAAAAATCACAGTTGCCATGAAAAAACTAAAATATGATAGTGAAGATCTCATATCAGTCATAACTACACTCGAGTGCATTATTAAATCCAACCCAAGTAAGCTTTGGAAAAAAGAATGGTTGATATTTACAATTTTATATGTATTCATTAAAATGTGTTGTTTATTTCAATTATTATATTACAATCATTAATTTATATTTAATTAAAGTAATCACATTCATGATGAACATTAATTTTTGATTTATTTTAATATACATATGTTTACTAACAAGGGAACCTTTTCAAGTCGAAAATTCGTATCGAGTTTAAACTTTGTATATAGTTAGAGGAGGTCAAGATAAGTAAGAAAAAAATTATCACAGCTGCAGTAAAACGGTTTAAGGGGGTGAAACACCCCTATAAAAATGTGCAAAATAATCATATTTTTCAAATAACTCTGAAACTAATGAAAATTTAAAAAAATCTACAATACAAAATTTTCATAATTTTTTATGCTCTTTCGAATGGCGATAGTCAAAATTCGAAAAAATTAAACCTGTGGGAGGTGTGGGTTAACGGTTTAATTTTTTCGAAATTTGACTTTTTTATGCTCTTTGAAAAGAGCATAAAAAACCATGAAAATTTTGTATTGTAGATTTTTTTAAACTTTCATTGGTTTCAGAGTTATTTGAAAAAATATGATTATTTTGCACATTTTCATAGGGATGTTTCACCCCCTTAAACCGTTTTACCGCAGCTAAGTAATTTTTTCTTGCTTACCTTGACCTCCTCTAACTATATACACACAAAAAAAACTGTATTGGACCAAGAAAACCTTGTTTTGTATATATAATGAAAACAATATTTTCTTAATATAAGAACCATACTCTTAATCCAACTACGTTATTCCTTCATTCAAGAATACTATAGTTGGTTTAAGAGATTATTGCTTATCTTAAGAAAATATTGTTTTCGTTATATACAAAACAAGGTTTACTTGGTTTGAGAAATTCTTTCTACCAGTGTACAAAGTTTAAACTCGATACGAATTTTCGACTTGAAAAGGTTCCTTTGTAAGATATTCTTTAACAATAATAATACCTATTACTAAAAAGAAATATTTTTATTATTTATTTTTTATGGAATAAAAACTATATATTTAGTAATAAGAAAGTAATAAAATTATATAATTACTTAAAATAGATAATAAGTAAGTCCGGGCACTTTTCTCGGTGTACCTACCTGTAAAACAATAGTATACACATTTTTAAGATAATTTTCTTAGTGAAGGGCATGAAATTTTCTATCATATCATTAATTAACGTTAATTTAAATATTTCCTGAATCCAATATGATTTATTTAATTAGCTTCTTTAACATTGTTACCAAAATTAATGCATGACAGATTTTGTTAAGAAATTTTATCTTCTCCAAAACATGTTCTATTGAGGATCTTGGTCTCTGGGTAGAAGACGCGTCAATTTGGTCATTCCATCGCTCAACGATTCATCGCACATTGCAGTGGAAATCATCAAATGAAAGTGCTTTTTGCGCAAAGCCAAGATTCATATCAAGATAACCGCGAAAGCCTGCAAGCTTTTATTTGTATTGTAATTTCTTGTTAATATTTTTTATCAAACGTAATCTCAAAATCTAGTTGACTAATTTAAAAAGAATAAATTGAAACCACTGGAATGAATAAAAAAATAAATGATTCATCAAAATTTTCTTCTTTGTAATAATTGTAAAGATTAATTAGACGCTCTTGTTTACTTTTTTCTGCTGAAATTCTTTTTATTCAGTTGGAAGAAATATATTTTATATAAAACAATTGACAAACAACTCAAATGTCTAAAAAACACATTTATTTCCGTTCTTTGATAAGACTGTTAATTAATAATGAATACATTATTATATTGTTTTGTAAACGGCATTCAATGTATTTGCTTTTGATTATATTGATAAATAAAAATATTTTGCAATTAATTTTGCATAATAGAAATTAATAGATGTTTCAATTTAACTGTATAATATAATTATACTATTTTGTTTATAATTACAAAAAGTTATAAAGCAAGTCAAAGGAAGAATAAAACAAAGAAGCAAAAAATCAATTAGTATAATATAGCTTAATAAAAGTACATATATAAGAAATAATACAATATTACATAAGATTATTTAATAAATATATTCATTAAGCCTGGAATAACATTTTTTAACATTAATATTTTTTATTGCATATTTTAGATATTAAATCGGCAAAAAGTAGTAAGCTTCTAAAAGGGCATTGCTATGTAATAATACAGGATAAATCCAATTAAATAAAATCAATTTTTACAAAAAAAATAAAAATAAACGAAATAAAACTCGACATCCTCAATAAAGCGTACTGCACTCACGAGTTGGATCAAGTAACAAAAGGAAACAAAATGACAATCGGTCTTATTGTAGTCCATTAAATCATATACACCCATGCCAACTGGATCGTCACTCAACTCATATCTACGGCAGCTACCATATTAACTATCATACAATTAAACGCTTTGCAGTCAATTGTTCCTCCGACAAATTAGAGAAGCTATCGAGACCAGCAGATGCAGCATTGTATGTAAAGCTTCCGTTGGCACATGCATATATATGGTACATATTACTACTAGGTACATAATATGATATGGTATGATATTATATTAATAATAATAATAAGTTGACTTTTTGCTTTAAGAAGTCTCATTAAAATTTTGTTTTGTCAGTTTGGATGTTGCTTAAAACTCTGCGATTATTTGAAATTTCAAACTTACAATAAATACTGTGTAGGTATGTGTGGCCTTAGTTTAAGACTGATAAACACAAATAAACTAAAGGAAACGCATTTCCGTTCCCATGTCTAAAATAAAGATAAAATTCTCCCAAGTATCGATATGATTGATAACAACGACAGTAACTACAACTACTTCAAATTTCATCGATATTATTTCGAATAATATAGACTATAGACAGTTAAATCGTGTATCACCCTGGAAGTATATAGTCTTCCAATTAGTACAAATATTAAGGTAGTAGACCAGTGTGATGGGTCAAAAAATCGATTTTTTTTTACATTTTTCGGAAGAACCACATTTTAAAAATATGCTCTTAAATTTTCAGACCAAAATTTAGAATATTTCCAAAGTTACAGGCATTTATCGTTCGACGATTGCACATTGCTATATGATGGGAAACAAACGTTTTAGCGTTTTTCTCGAAACCATGTTTTTGAAATTTCGGGGAAGCACTGACTCAAAACTATTCAACCGATTTGGCTCAAAATTTAACGAGTTATTCTACATACACATATCTAAATACCTAACATTTAAAACATTTAATTTTTTAATAATAAATAAATTTTTTTAAACATTTTTTTGTATCATTTAAAGTACTAAAATAAATATGTAAAAGTTACAAAACGATAGTATATTATTTACTTGTTAAAATAAGGTCACGAAAAAAAGTCGAAATTTCGGCCGTCACACCGGTCTACTACCTTAAATACTGAACTGAATTTTCTAAAAGTACTTCCCTAATTAAATACTCCAAAATAAAATATCTGCATGCCAATAAATAATACTTTACACCAGGTAACACAAAACATACTATACCTATGATAAAATCGAAAATAATTTTGATGTTCAAATAATACATTTTTTGTGTGATAGATTCAGAGGTTAAAATGAAACTTGCGTAAATAATTATTTTGAAATTATTCATCACTTTCCTTTCTTTCTTATACTTTTAGAAGGAATATATATATAAAATTAAAGTAATGTATGGTTCTCCAAATCGTTTTTTATTCTGTTAGATCAGAATAAATATCAAATGTCTATATTTCGATAAATATTTAACTGCACAAAGTAAATCATTCCCAAATTTTTATTTAGAAAAAATAAGTTAATAATAAAATAACAGCATAATTTCATTAATTTTATTGCTGTTAGACCAGTCAATTGTTGGGCTACAAATGAGCAAAGATATGAAACGAGCCGCGTCTGTTGAACAACTTCTTGTTATTGTTGCGCGAGTACTTCATTCCATTACTGTCAAGCACACACACACAAACACACACACGCACAAAGATACACACACACCCACACATATACATACACATACACACTACAGTAGTCGCCGCTGTAAGTACTCTAGTTTAGTTAGTGTACAAGTTTATTACAGTTTCGCCAGACGTTCTGACAGTTTGAGTCCTCCGTTCTCAAACCATCAGATACTAAACACAAAGAGGCATGAAGTATGTGTGCGTATGTTGTTTGTATGAATTTATATCTAAAATATTTTGCTTCCAGGTATTGAGATCTTAAAATTAGTATGATTAAGATACGGCAATAAATATCGAAAACGTTATTGCTGTTGTATAATAATTCACATACATATGTAGAGTAATAATTCTTAGAATGGAATTTTGTGTAGGTAAGTATACAAATATAAATCATGTAACATAGGTGTCACCTAATTTTTACATTAAATCTAGTTATCCAGGAAAAATCCATCGACGTATAAATATATTATGTATAAAATAATTTTGGTGCTACCTATATTGAAATCAAAACACTAAAACACTAAAAAAATCATTTTCATTAAACATAGTTAGATACCTTATAAAAGAGAAACACTAAAAATCAGTACGTCTGGTCAGTTATATTCAATTACACCCCCCTCACCCCACAAAAATAAGTCGCACGTGCAATTTTTGTAGTATATTTACTTATTCCCTTGTAAAATTTTTTAGTGAATCTTTGACACTCTGTTATTTTTCTAATTATCTTCAGATTACAGTACCTACTTAAGAAAAAAAATATCGTTCATTTCGCTCTATTATTATTTTTTCTCCTGCCTCCTTGTTATTGAAATGGTCCTATTTCACAATATATTATACTTGGCTGTTGGCTCATTCTATTTTATATGTCGATATATTCCACAAATTGGTCAATTTTTTTTAACCCTTTGTAGCTCAAGATCTTAAAAATTTAAATTATGTAGATAAAGAGACAAGTATAGGCATAACAAACACGTATTTTTCAGAAATTTAAAAATATTTATTTTTAATTATTTATTTGACATTATTGTGAATTAATCGTAAAAAAACACTTATATCGTAATGCAGAATTTGAAACAATTATTTAGTTTGTTGAAGCATAATGCTACACCGCATTTTTCGCAAATTGTTTGTGAAACGCCATACATTGGGGAAACTTACAACGTATTCTTTTTTCTACCCAAATCGCCCAATAACCGGATCTGGTCCTGCCTTACTGCCAACAGTTACGTAATAATACGTAAGTCAATAAGTTATGCCATCTGTGAATTTTACTTGATACTAAGTTATTCAGTGGTATGTTACAGTACTTAGTGTTTCACATATTTGAATGAACTAAATATATTTAGTACGTATATTAGCAGGATAATTGAGGTTTGTTACAGAAATGTCACATGGGGCTACAAAGGGTTAAGATATATTTCACGTAACTTTTATTACTTCTTTGATTCCATTACTAATCAGCATATTTGTAAACATCAACAATTTATTTTAAAAAAGATTCAACATTTAAATAAAAAAATAATCCGGTGGCTTTTTTATTCGAGCGGCGAACTAAACATATACTATATCTAACATTTTATCATCATGACACACTTCGACCATCTTCTGTAAAAAAAACCATCCTGCATAATCTCTTAGAAGATAAGAATGGTTAAGAATACAAAACAGGCGAACACGAGAGCAAAGGGTGAATTGTAGCGAACGAAAAAATTCATTCTCATTTACATTTGCACATTAGAATTTTCACTGATAGGATCCTCCCCCGCTGTTTTTATCCAGTATTTCTTCACCTCTCCAGACATCTTCTTTCTAAGACGAAACGAATTCTATCGGTCTTGATTTGGCTGTAAATTCTCCACAGAAACACGCGCATTTTATTGGCTTATTTCATTTTGATTTCAACACATTTGTTCCTTTTAATGTTTCTCAAATTGCATATCTCTTACGTCTCGATGCGTAAATACATTAGATGTGATCGTTTAGAAAGTAGAATTTTATATTGATACTAAAAATAAAATGATATTGAAATGAGTTTACAGGATTTAAACTATACCAATATTTTATTTTATTACTAATCAATTATAGGATTAACTAAAAAGATTATAAACTTTTGTTTTTGGTTTTATTTTTAGTAGGAATTTGGAGAAATTCAATTCCGCTCCACTCTGATATGAATCATTTGATTTTTAATATTTTTTTTTCAAATTGTACTCCATCACATACAGCGTGTATGCAATTGTCTCTAAATTTTAAGATAAACGTTATTGTTATTAACCAGCAAAGCCTACTTTATCTGATGAGTATAGTTTGTTACTAAGATGAGATTGACAATAATAATTTTGATCTAAAGCGCTGGAGATAATAACATTTCAAATTTGAAAAGATTAGTTTAAATTATATTAGAACAGTTATATAAAGCAAAAGATGTAAAAAAATATTAGAGTGAATTTTGGAGTTAATCCTGCTGCCAGCATATTTATATTTTGTTTAAAAAAACAGGGTGAAAAACCATGAAAATTAGCATTTATTTCAGAACTTTATACTAAACCATTTTCGAAAAATTGCTTAGTCTTTTTGAGTTAAGATATTATTTCTTAGTACTTTAGTAAAATTCCATTTCTCAACTACCTCAGTTCCAGGTTCCGCTCCAAATCCCTTATTTTAAGAACTTTCTGAATCTATATACCTCTTACAAATTCATTTTATGTAGATAGTCAAAAATTAAAGACCAAATCAATACACAAAATAAATTCACCATTCACTTTCATAAAAAAAGCTTCCAAGATAAATTCTTATACGCAATACTGAGTTTACAGTTGCAACCTTTTGAAATATAATTTTAGAGAATCGATTATTTCAATAATTTTTTAATGAGTAGAGCAACTTTTATCTAAAACATTTTTTTAAATCACACCATTTAAAAAACTAGCTGTCGGATCCAATTTTACCCGGGGATATAAAATTAAACTATATAACGTAAACTGTGGGGTGCGATCCTTTAGGTCCACACAATCAACTTCCCAACATGGTATGACTTACAATACTTGAATACAGATTACTTATTGTTTCCATAATTAATATTATTATGTTATAGTTTGTAATTTTTTTTTTTTTTAATATGTATATGAAAAATTTTAATGGAATTTATCAGAAATAAAACTCAGCCTTTGTATTATGAATATTAGTTTTCTAATATCCTAATAATGTCAATAATATAATGCACATTTTTAGAAAAACTAATCTGACAGTTTGAATGTTTGAATTTTGAATTGTGTTGTTTCCAAGGCAACATGAATTATTAGATGTATTTATTAGTATGAAATTCAAATTTTGATGCTGGTTTTCATCCATTTAATGGCTGTTTGGACCCATATAAAAAATAAATACTAAATACACGTTTCATTATTTGTACTGTATAGTATTTATTATAAGTTCCGACTAAATTCGACCAAGAAAAAAAATAAAAATGAAAAAAAACACCCTTTTTACCCCTGTAGGGGTTGAATTTCGAAAAATCCTTTCTTTCAGATCATATTCACGTCAAGACGCTTCGATTAGCACCCCAACGAAGTCAATAGCATTTTTTGTTCGCGAGATTTCGTCCCGGAAAAAAATGACACGTACGTACGTACGTACGTACGTACATACACACACACACACACACACACACACAGACATTTTTCTAAAAATAGTGTCAATATACTCTAATGCCCTTGAAACATGAAAATATGTTAAAATTTTTGATTTCGATTTTCGGACCAATTACAATAACTCCCTATTGGGAAGTTAATAATTAGAAAAATTTAAAGATTGATAAGTCTAAACATTCTTGAAGGGATCCTAAATATACAACTTCACCTTTCTAATCAACAGACAGACATCATTACGAATAGTAAAAGTGGATTCAAGAAAGTCAAAATGGATATTTCCATCCAAATAAAAAAAATAGGCTTAACAATACGTATACATACTATATTATAATACGTATTTGTATGTAATACGTATTGTATATGTATAGTCGTACAAGAAAGTAAAAACTGACGAGTAATCTTGGTTAAAATCAACACAGTATTCCATCCAATTTTAAACCAATCTTGAAAAAATTTCACCAGAAATGATAATAAAGATAGGACACAACCCATGTATGTCACGGTAAATTGAGTTTTGTTTGTATAATAGATGTGTACATTTTTGTTGTGCGCATCATTTACTATTCAACGTACATCAATATGCGTACAAAGTTACTTTAAACGGCCATATCTCGCCGGTAACTTCTCGGTAATAAAGATAAATATTTATCTCGCAGATCCAAGAGTTTCGTTATGGCTGTAAAGATATGGATACAACACTACTGCCGTTATATGGCAATTCTTTTCACCTGATTCTGTTCGCATCTGCTTGAATTTGTCTATTTTTTGCTTGGTTCGGAATAAAGGATGAAAACATTGCCAAGATGTGAATTTGTACTTTCTTATACGATCATATGCATGAATAGTATTGTAAACTCGGAAATATCCATTTTGATTATTTTCGACATGATCAAATACAATGTATAGGAATTTTGTCAATTTTTAAATTTTTCAAATTATTTTTGAAACGAGGAAAATTATAACAAAATGTTTCAAGTGAAAGTTGAAGAGAATTTCAGTATCATAAATTTATGCTTCATTAATTATTTTTATATTTTATCAGTTAGCCCGATTAAAAAAATAAAAAGCATGTACACGTACTGTCTGTACCTATATTCAATATTAAAAAATCCCGTAGCACCCATGGCAGTTTATTTTAATAAGTAAATTCTTAAAAAAAATTGCAGTTCAAATCTTTGAAATTTTTGCTGGCTTGCGTAAAAAAACATGTCAAAATTTAGTTAAATATCAAAACGTTGAAATATTCAATAAATGACATTTTCTTATTTTAAGGAAATATAAATAAAAATCTTTGATATTAAAAATTATGTAAATGATAAATCATTACACAGAAAGGTTTTTAATTAATTGATAACTTAATATATGTATAATGTATATTGTATAATAATTATCAAAATAAAACATCTTTTTACATAAAATTAAAACATCTACGTGAAAATTGGTCCAGTAAAAATAAATTATTCGCCGTAATAAAATTTCACAACTCCTGTAAAATAATTCCTCTAAAAACTGAAAAAACACAATTATGATAATTAAAAATACCAGTGTAACATAAATCAGAGATTTCTTTCGTAATAAATAACCCAAAAATAGAACTTGATGTTTTTTTTTTAATACAATTAGTTGAAGTACTGTTTCTCTTCGAAATAAATTGTTTTTTGAAACCTCACAAGAATAATAAAAATATATATAATATGATATAACAAATGGTTTGAAACTAATATATTATTTCAAATAAAAAAGTATGTATATATACATTTTAATAATGAAAAGTATTGTAATAAATTTTAATGGTTTAAAAATTAATATTCACAAAAAAATTAATACAGATAATTCAACTTAATCAACTTAATTCTTCTTTAATTTGTTATACGTTTTGAATAGAAAAACTGATATTTTCATATTTTACTGACAGTATAGGAATTTAAAATTCCATCTTTTCATGGCATGTGGGTATCTTGATATTTACAAACTTTTAAATTTGTATTATTTAAAAAGAAGTAAATAGTTGTAACTAAAAATAAAAAGAATAACAATAAATAAAAACATAGTAGGCACAAACAATTCCGAATACAATAAGTTATAATATACCACAAACAATCACAAACAACTGCCACCACACTTGAAAAATAATGCAAAATAATATATCAAAATGTAAAAGGAAACGCGTTATAGGAAAATCTAGACAATACCTTTACAACTACCTGCAATAACTCTTTTTGATTAATTATAACATTCATTTGTTTGATGAATTAATGTTTTAAAAGAACAGTCTACACAGCGAGGCGGCTGTGGAAATACGGGAAAACCGCGGATTAAAACTTTTCTAAGCTCACAGCTTTTATGAGAACATCTTTAACTCGGTTTACCATAAGAAGTTTATGAAAAGTTTTGTGACGTTCTTTTTTTTATTCTGTCTTAAGTTATTTGCAAAAAAATGATTCCATTTAATATTTAACACATGCATAAAAATGACACGGATTATTTTTTTGTGGAGCAATTCCGTGAAATCGTATCTCTTATAAAAATAATAATAAAACCGTCAACCTCAGGTGTTTTTTTTTTATTAAAGAAATTACACTTTCATTTGGAAAAGTAATTTTTTTAATAATTTGTGTAAAAGTTCAACTCACTTTAATCATTTCTTGACATTTCTGAGTTTTCATCGTTCTTTGTAATATAAATATAATTTTAAAACTACACTCGCAAAAAAAGTACGAAGGTTTTTTTCTATAAAAAATAAGATTAATTTAAATCATCACTTCTTCGTTTAAAATATAATAATATATACATAAGGTGACCCAAGAAAAAAGAAACGGGCGCGCTTTTGGTCATTTAAAATAAAATTTTGAAAAAAAGCTTGAACACGTCGATTTTGCTTTCAAGGGGGACATCTTTTGCTATAAAATTTTTGCAAGAATCTTTTCAACCCTCAGCGCTATGAGCGCAATCCTTAAGATTTTAAATAACATGATAGGGCAAGTGATACCTCATTTGAAAGGTTTTTTCATTCTAAATACGGTGCTTTTTGATTTTTTCAAATCTGTTTGGTTTTAGTCAAGTTATTAAAGTTTTGGATGTTGGTTATTTTTTTTTATTATTTGATTCCAAAACTTTAATTAATTCAATAAATCTCCAAATTGGATGTTTTTGAATTATTTGATAAGATAATAAGCCTTCTTTGTTTTGAATTTTAGTTGTTTTTTTATCAAAAAATCATTGCATTTATGGAATTCAAAATGTAAATTACTTGACTAAAACTAAACAGATTTGAAAAATCAAAAAAGCACCGTATTAAGAATGAAAAAACTCAAATTGAGGTATCTCTTGCCCTATCATGTTATTTAAAATTTTAAGGGCTGTGCTCACAGCGCTGAGGGTTGAAAAGATTCTTACAAAAAATTTATAGCAATTGATGTCCCCCTTGATAGACCGGGAGCCAGGCTACATTCCGTTTGAAAAACCGTTAGGATTCATAAGAGTTGGTGATTTTCATTCAGAAAGATGTAAAGAATGAAATTCTGAAGGTTGCCGAAAAAAAAACTCGGAACTTTTTTTGATATGAGCATTATAACGGAGTCCTTCCAGTTATAAAAAAAATAGATGTTGCCATTTTTAATTTTGATGAATGTTTAGTCAGTTGTTATTATACGTATTAATTAGCAAAAACTGTAATTAGAAAATTTTAAATGTTCACAGGTTGGAGGTGGTGATCGTTTTATCCTCGTAAGATATGAATTTTTCATCGATTTTTAACGTTTTTTCGACTCGCTATAGCATGCGTTCTAATTAAACAATTATAATGACCTTGGGGTCATTTGAAAGCCTAAAGAGTCTAGCTTCAAAATGATTTAACTCAATTTTAAGTTTAGGTTATTTTCGTTGTAGATACTCGTAATAAAGGCTTTTCAATTTCATTTATGAAATTGTCATTTTATCTTTTTTTCAAAATTTTCAGTGGCTTTCTGGTTTAACCGAGAAAGCTGTAATTATGCGTAAGTTATGATCACATAAAGTACTCAGTACCCACAAAAAATCAGCTTGATTGACGCACATTTTCTATTAAAAAAATTAAGTTAAATATCACAAATATCACGGAAACACCAAAAACAGTTGTTTTCGAAGCAAATCAAAGTTATGTGGGGGGGGCAAGATAAATTGCTGAATTTTTTTTTACAAATGCTCTTAATAATTATCTAAAAAGGGCAATTTGATTCGTTTTGTTATTTTAATTTTTTTAGCTGCCAGAAATTTAAAAATAATCAAAAAAATGTAAAAACTCCAAAATTAGCTATTTTCAAAGTAAAAAAAATCTGTGAAGGGGGTGAGATTAAAATCTGATTTTTTTTTCTAAAGATGCTTATAGTAGTAAGGTTCAAAGGCCAAGTGGTGTTTTCTGATTTTTTAAATTTTTCTAGCCACTTAGTGTCCTGCAATTAGACTGAAAAACGTCAAATTCACGCATTAAAAATGAAAAATAAAATAAAAATCAACAATTTTAGTAACTCCAATGCAGCTGTATCGTGGACTTAAAAAAGTCATATAGGCGTCGCGCGGCAACTTACGACACTCAAAAGAGGCAGTTGCATCTGTAGAAAAAAATTTCCATTTTAATCTCACCCCCTTCATAGATTCTTTTTACTTTGAAAATAGCTAATTTTGGAGTTTTTACATTTTTTTGATTATTTTTAAATTTCTGGCAGCTAAAAAAATTAAAATAACAAAACGAATCAAATTGCCCTTTTTAGATAATTATTATGAGCATTTGTAAAAAAAAATTCAGCAATTTATCTTGCCCCCCACATAACTTTTATTTGCTTCGAAAACAGCTGTTTTTGGTGTTTCCGTGATATTTGTGATATTTAACTTAATTTTTTTATTAGAAAATGTGCGTCAATCAAGCTGATTTTTTGTGAGTACTGAGTACTTTATGTGAACATAACTTACGCATAATTACAGCTTTCTCGGTTAAACCAGAAAGCCACTGAAAATTATGAAAAAAAGATTAAATGACAATTTCATAAATGAAATTGAAAAGCCTTTATTACGAGTATCTACAACGAAAATAACCTAAACTTAAAATTGAGTTAAATCATTTTGAAGCTAGACTCTCTGGGCTTTCAAATGACCCCAAGGTCATTATAATTGTTTAATTAGAACGCATGCTATAGCGAGTCGAAAAAACGTTAAAAATCGATGAAATATTCATATCTTACGAGGATAAAACGATCACCACCTCCAACCTGTGAACATTTAAAATTTTCTAATTACAGTTTTTGCTAATTAATACGTATAATAACAACTGACTAAACTTTCATCAAAATTAAAAATGGTGCAACATCTATTTTTTTTATAACTGGAAGGACTCAGTTATAATGCTCGTATCAAAAAAAGTTCCGAGTTTTTTTTTCGGCAACCTTCAGAATTTCATTCTTTACATCTTTCTGAATGTAAATCACCAACTCTTATGAATCCTAACGGTTTTTCAAACGGAATGTAGCCTGGCTCCCGGTCTATAAAAGCAAAATCGACGTGTTCTAGCTTTTTTCAAAATCTTATTTTAAATGACCAAGAGCGTGCCCGTTTCGTTTTACTTGGGCCAGCCTGTACAATCATTTCAAAGGCATTTGGAGGCTTGTAATTTATACTTTTTAATGTTGTAGTTGTTTTTATACAGATTCAATTGATTTTTTCAAATGCTGGATAACAATGAATCAAAGCCGGAAAAAGGAGAATTCTTTTAAACATTAGCTCGATGGAACAAAATTGCTCTGCTTAATTGCATTTAAATAACGACAGTAACATCTACCAAAGGGAATTTCTGTTAGAAACATATATTTTTTATTTACAGAAAAATGGTACAATCTAATGGTAAGAATAAGAAAAAATAATACAAATTAAATAATTAAAAATGCATATGAGAAACTTTAAACAACAATTGAATTTGATCGATTTGATTGAATATATTTTCCAAATGAAAAATCAAATAATGTTTTAAAAAAATGTGTAGGTTTCGATCCATTATTATCCCCAGATTTTGTAGTATCAATTGAATTTAAATCGGAAAAAGTAGAAATTATTAATTTTGCCTGTTTTTTTGTTTATAGAAAAATAATTTATTAAATAATTTTTTTAGAATTATAAAAAACCGGATTATCTTTTCAAATAACAGACTTTATCAAAACTGGAATACAATTATTTGTAATTGTTTAACAATTTTGAAATTTCCAAAAAGCATTTAAAAATGCAATGCACGGTGAAACATGGGCAATATTTATGGAATAACATAATTGTTAACACGTAGTCTTAATTCCTCAAACGTTGAGTCGAGTATACTAATGCGGAAAATAAAATACTAAAGTACATGAGCGTTGTACTGAAATTTCAGTATTAAAATGCAAATTAAGAATAGCAATTAATTACCACGCTGAAGAAGACACATTCCTACCCTTACAAAGGGGGATCTTAATTGTGGATATATCAACTCACTGCATGTTTTCGCAGTAAAGACTCTATTAAATTTATAGTTGTAATTATTTTTATTTTTGTTGAAGTCGTGTTGAAAATGGATACTTAAAAAATTCACCCCTCGAATAGTTGTATTGATGTAAAAAAATCCTAATTTGTAAGCTATACCAAAACATAATTAGAGATTGCGATAAGAAAAGTGTAAAATTTCGTTCTTCCTGTATTAATTACATTTAAACAAATAGCAATTCTTATTTAATATATGAACAAATTCAAACTTCATATGCTACTTGTTACTTCAACGTTACATTGTTGTCGAGTTAAACAATATCACAAATAAGTATATAAAAATAAGAAGAAAACAAAAAAGCGATTTATATTATTTATAAGAAAATTCTAATTTTAAGATTCGCTGTATAACCTCATGAAAAAGTCTTCAAAATACCATTAAACATTCATATAAGAGGCTTTGAAAACCATAAAAGAATCCGTATTTAAATAACTCCAACATTTCCCTACATCCTTATCCCACTTATGAAATCATCATATCGCGTCTTTCATACCTATTTAATTATTTATCTCTTTTTACACCCCGACAAAATCTTGAGTTCAAGGCCACAGACGAACTTTATGGTAATTTAACATTTTATATAAATATACAAATGTATATACCTTCATTAAATTATGCGACAAATTACTATATTTTACTTTCGTACGTTACAGGGGAAATTTACACAAAGTGATTTAGACATAAAATCTTCTAGAACAGAGGATTTAAAACTTTTCAATATATTAAGTACCATAATCTAATAATTATATTCCAAGCATGATCTTTATATTATAATGTATGTATTTACACGTATAATGTATTAAACTTAAGTATAGAAAAATACAGTGTATATTTCTGAATATTTATATTATTTTGCATTATAATAACTTTCTTATTAACAAATAAATATTTATGAATAGGTAGTATGTTCTAATTATTAATGTTTTCAACGACAACATTGCAAAACAATGTCCGGTATTATAAACGAGCCAACAACATTTGCTAGCTAACAAGAACTTTCAAATGGGGTACCAAACTTATATGACAGTTCTCTTTAATTTTTAACAGATATTTGCATGCGCAATAAATTGGTTTTTACCATTTTAACTCGAGGTTAGTAAATATACTTTTGCATTTCTTTGTTTTTACTTCCTATGCATGAAACTATCAGTCAAAAACTCTATATAAGTTTAATACTCCATTTGAAAGTGCTTGCAAGATAGCAAATTTTATAACAATAAATAATTAAAAAATATTACTCTAATTTTTGGAAGAGGAACTCTACCTTAATTTCAACAATAAATATTCATTCAACTGAATGTCTAAGTATCAATCACCTTTTAGTTTTATTCGATAGCTTTGTAATGTGATATTAAGGTATTTTTATAAAATATTTAGCTAACGATATTAAAACTAACACGCCACTGAATATTATTATATTCTATTACGACAAATTTTTCATAAAATAATTTCATTCCTCCACACCAAAAGTGTCAGGTGCAAATGAATATAATTTAGTGAACACAGAAAAAACTACAGACTTTTTGTAGGCCGTATATTTTACGTCGTCTCAAAAAGAAAGACTGTAAAAAATAAGGAGATATGATGTGCCCGCGTTTCTTTTTATTTTCGTTATTTTTCATAGCTCTATGTTGGTTTTATATACACACACACATACATACATCTATTTTATACTATACATATCTTTGTCCTTACCAGTTTAAAGTTAATTTACTTTTATGTATTTTAAATGGAAATGTTGGTAAGAGAAATATACTGTTTTGACATAAAAAAAAACACAAAATGTATTATGTATATCTCTATTATAATTAAATATCTATAATGAACATATATGGTTATTTTTGAAACTAAAATTGGTTCTTTATAATCTATATACATTATTATGCATATAATAGCTTGTCCTGACTGATTAATCACCGGCAAGCCGAACCCCCAGGACCTAGAAAGGTGAAATTTCAAGTCTGTCTTCCTTTTATGAAGAAAGCACCCACTTAGAAAAGATTTTTCGAAATTTAATAAATTGCTCGAATTTATTTGAAACTAAGCATAAATACTCTACAAAACAAATAATGAAACGTGTATTTTAACATTTACCATAATTACCCCCCCCCCCCCCCCCGTAACTCCTTAGAGGTATAATTTTCAATAACTGGAGCTGTACTCGTGATTCTCCTATAGCATATCAACCTTTTTAATATATTTTTTCCGTTTTGAATTGTTAATATGTGATATGCGATAGGCTTACTGCAAAATTAGATCAACGAACTCTAAATATTTTATGTAAGTTCAGGAATGTTTCGAAAGAAATGGAAGTATCAACCGATTTCTAAGCATTTTTTAAATATCAAAGTAGATTTCGTCGACTTGCTTATTTTTTAATTCTTATATTTTTTGTATTTGTGTTGATATTTCTATGACAAATTGAAGTTTGATGTATGAAATACAACTAAAAAATTGTGAATTTTGGATTTGATTAAAAGTGTGTTTATTTTATAGAAAATGACATGGAAAGTTCAAATTTTCAAACCGCAGGTCTGTATCTCAAATCATTCTCAAGATATTGTCTTTCGAAGTTTTAGTTTTTTCAAAAATTTGGAGAAAAATGGTCGTAACTTTTGAACGTGTAGTCGAATTTGATTTTTGTCGACGGAATTGAAATAAGCGTATCAAAATCTATATAAATACATATATAACACTTAAACATTCGACAAAAAAATTTTTGTTAAAAATCGGCATTTTTTTAAGGTATACCCCTTGGAAAAATTTCAAATTTCAGCAAAAAAAATTTTTTCTAATTTTTAAGTATTATACATGCCATTATATAGATTATGACACGCTGATTTCAAATCCGTCAATAAAAATCAAATCCGACCACACGTTCACGACCATTTTTATCAAAAATTTTGAAAAAACTAAAACTTTAAGAGGTCATAACTCGAGAACGTTCTGTGATACAAACGTGCGGTTTGAAAATTTCAATTTTTCACGTCATTTTCTATATAATTAATACACTTTTAATGAAATCAAAAACACAAAATATTCATATTTCATGCATCAATCTTTTATTTGCCATAGAAATATTAATTCAACACACAAAAATAAAAAGTAGAATCTAAATTTACTAAATAATCAATAATTTTAACTATTTTCTATCTAATTTTTTATTTTAACCAGAGTTAATTAGGTAATTTCATTGGTACCGAGATATTTGCGATTTTGTATAGTGAATAAAAAGCAACACAAAAATATTAATATTTCACCCCCTGTCACGTATGGAGAGTAATTATTTTCGAAGTCGCGGGTATCAGCTAGTTAAGAATTAAAATAATTTAATATGATCAAAATCTACATAGAATGATAATTTATTATTATCAATTATTGCAATTAGAGCAGTAATGGATTAAAAAAACACTTTTACTTTTCAATGTAAGATTTTTGTTTACCCAAATATACTAGCATAGGATAGCTAAAAATCTTCAGGATAGTCTATCAGATCTCGAACGTAAAAGTATATTTTTGTTACCTAATATTTTTTTTAATATTAAATATTTTTTATGCTATCTCTTATATAATTATTTTAAACCACAACACTTTCATAACCATGGTTCGACTTTAAAACGATTCACTATATTAATTTCACTATCACATATACAAGAAATTCATTTCCTCTCGACTTACGAATCTCAATTAAAAAGAAGATGAAATGTAATATACATATATATTTTATATATACACCTTGACATAAAGTACATTTCATTTGCTGAATAATAATCCCGGCCAGAGATGTTCCAGTACCCACCCAACCACCCGTCACCCATGTATGCGTTTTGTTACAGGCCATAAAATAATTTCGTCTGATATTAATTTCCGTTTCACAATCTGACGATGTTAATAACCCATGCTACAATGAAGTAAAACTGTATCTTTAGTCGGTGAAACGCCGCTGCATATAAACCGCGCGTTAATTTATCTTCTCTTCGCGAGTCTTGTGTTTAAGTTTTAGCCCTTGTGTTGTAACTCCACTGAAATATAACTCCTTTATTCATAAGCGCTGTACTCTTGTTCCACTCCTCTACTGTGTCCTTGTTGTAATCCAATACATCATCGAGACAAGACAAGATAGCTTAACTCTTTATGTCTTGCCGTTGTTCAACTATGTCTTCGTTCTTAAACTGTGCTAGGAAATAACGTTACATTTAGAACGTGTTATGAGTTTAACCTTTTCAACACTATATTACCAAATATAATGTTTCATTTATTAAGATGTCAAGACGAGACTTTTCTCGGTTTCGTTATCCAAGGACGAAACTGCTTTAATTTCAAACGAGACGAGATTGGTTTGAATTTGGGCGAAACGAGAACGAGAATATCGGAAAATTTAATGAGACGATACCAAGATGATTCTAATTTTACTAACAAGTTTTGTCAAGAAACTTGACGAGCGTTTAGGTTTTATAAAATATTATCAATAATTAGTCAAAATTAATGATTTGATGATAATAACTTTTAAATTAATTAATTTTTAAGAAACTGTTTCGATTTCGTCTCCACTCGTCTCATATTTTGTGTTGTGTGCACCATTAATTTTAATGTTTAAATATTTCTATATTTTATGTTTTACAAATGCTTGTTTACACCAGAACGAAAACATTTTTTTTAAATCGTATTAAAGGGTTTGCGTGGCTTACCGGGTTAGATGTACATATATATTATGTATACAACTTTTGAACTAGATAAATACAAAGCTGGAAATAATTAATGAAATTATGGCCAAAAAAATGTAATTTACCTTGACACCTTCCTAACCTCCATAAGAACTATATAATTTTAATGTAAACGAGTTTTGTTATGAAAATATCCAGTATAATACCCATCAAAACGTTAAAAAATAAAGGGTACATAAATTTACAACGTGCTTAAAAATTATAAAGCAAGTTGAATCATAAAACAAGTCATATTAAGCTTTTATGTGAAATGAAACTAAAACAATATAAATCATCCTGTATATACACATACAGAGTGTTCATCACAGTTACGGTATTGTATTTTATGATATCGCATTTTACGATTCCTGAAGAGGGTTTTAGATATGACATTTTTCGTTTCTTATAAGAAAGTATTTCGTATTCTTATGGCGGGCAGTTAGTTTTTATGAAGTATAAAAATATAAGTACATCTTCTATAGGTATAACATTTACATTTTCCTGTAAAATAAAAATTTTCTTCTGTATACATCTGCAGCACACATGTACGCGAAATATTGTAAAAAATTTTTAGATCGAATATCAATAATTATATGTAATAAAATTTATAGGAAATAAAATAAAGAAATAAAATTAATCGAAAATATTTTTACATTTTGGAAACGTCTATTAATTTAGAGGAGGGGGGTTCTTAAGCCGTACTTATGTAAGGATTTTTTTAAATTAATTATTTTAAAATACGTAGATTGAATCCAATTTTGACTTTTAAAATTAAATTTAATGTTCTTAATGCATATACAATAATATATACATACATAAAAAAAATTAAAAACGGCGTCAGGTAATATTTAAGAATCTTCACAAAAGGAAAGGGGGATCAAAAATTTCGTAATTAATAGACGCTCCCTCTGCAGGTTTTAATAAACAATTCTTACTAGAGTTAAGTACTTGTTTGGTATTAAATGATTCATATTACTTCTCATGAATGCGTACTTAAATTTTATTATTAATAAAATAGCATAGTTAAAAAAATAACAGCTAGTCATTTCATGGGCAGTAAAAAAATAAAATGTTATAAACAATATAATTAAATTAAACATTTTAAGCAATACAATTTAAATAAAACAGCAGTTCTTCAAAATGCAGACATACTTGAATTTGATATATGAATATTATACACCCCACACTTTCAATTTTCACGTATATAATGAGAGTTAATAAAATTTGCATAAGTTGAAATATATATCAATATTTTATTGCATTACCACAAACTCAAGTAGGCAAAATGCGTACAGTGATTTTTCCACGAGCACTTTCACAATAAAATATGTATCATTTCCACGGAAATTGCTTTCCATTTTTTTGTCATTTGTCCTTTGCAATTTTCATTCAATAAAATTCATCGCTGATTTAATGAAATATTTTGATGAAAAATTGTCTCATCGTTTACATTTTACAGTCAGTTATTTCATATCATTTTCATCGATCGTTTTTTTTAATAATAGCCGAAGATTTTTCAAGATCGAATTTCTAAGTAATTGAAAACCTTCTGTTGACAGTAGTGTTTAATTTTGTAACGGAACTGCTCCAAAATTTCTATTAATTTTCATATACCGCGTGGTCTATTTAAATTGAGAATCAAATATCTCGAAAATTAAGGTTTTTCAGGGATAATGTTTCGTACAAAAGTTTCAGGGTTCGAAGGGGGAAAACTAATGGAGGTAAAATTTTTGACTTTGAGTGGAAGTTTTAAGGTCAATTTGGGGTCAACTTCATTTTTTTAAATGGAAACCTATTTCTTTTTTTACATATACATATTTTGCAGACAAAAAGAAACAACTTTTGTCTGAGAAGTTTTTTCAAAATCTTCAATTTTAACCTATTTTTTTTTAGTAAAAATATTCAAAATATAAAAAAAATTTTTTTTTAAATCCTAAAATTAAAAAAAATAATTTTTTTAAATTTAATTGTTACTTAAACATGCATAATTAATAATTATAAATAATAATTTCGAATTTTTTTAATAAAAACAAACAAAAAAATAATAAAATAGATTAAAAAAATGCCCCTGAATTTGAGGATTATGAAAAAACTTATTAGACAAAAGTTGTTTCTTTTTTTCTGCAAAATACGAATATGTAAAAAAAGAAACAGGTTTTCATTTAAAAAAATGAAGTTAACCCCAAAATGACCTTAAAACCTCCACTCAAAGTCAAAAATTTTACCTCCATTGGTTTTCCCCCTTTGAACCCTGAAACTTTTGTACCAAACATTATCCCTGAAAAACCTTAATTTTCGAGATATTCGCTCGTCTCAATTTAAGTAGACCACCCGGTATATAAATGTTTTAATAAAAATATAGCAGTGCGTTATAAAAATCTTAACCACGTATTTTCTGATTTACCTAACGGATATTTTATCATAGACATAACGTTTAATTGTTTTCTTCAAACTGAAATATTAAAATATTTATTGAAATAAATAAAAAATGAAATTTACATCGCAAATAAAAAGCTAACCTTATTAAACGTAGTTAAAAGGAAAATATTAAAATACAGACATGAATATGTTCAAAATTCATATATAATATATCATTGTAATAATGTCCGTAACGTATGTATGTTTTTTATAAAATTGGGTAACAACTCGTTTAATTGGCATATAAAAAAATCTTATTACTTATTTATTGCACGAAAAAAATAATGTGAATAGTTATAATAATAATAAATGAATATAACAACAATTATATAAACTTACAATAGAACTCGAATCAGTTACAGGTTACAGCCCATTGTTATAAACGGAAACGTTAATTTATACTTCACAATATACTCTGGAAATTCCTATATCATTGAAAAATACATACAATTGAACAATGAATTAAGCAACAAATATATATAATAAAAAATACGCATGCATATTATAATTTTCATTTCATTTTATAAAAATGTATTAAATTATATCCCTTGTTTATAATTTATATATTTCACATGTTTGTAGATTGAAGTATAAAAGTAATTGTATGGAAAAGTATAGTAGATATATTTTTAAAAGTAAATATGGCTTTAAATAAAAGTTACCCAACTTCCCGGCTTTACGCGGGATAGGTCGGGATTTAAATAGTTTGTCCCGAAAAACGTTCATACTTATGCCTACATATTATCATGAATGATTATTTTGTTTTACTTCAATCTTATTTAGTTTAGAAATCTGTGGTATTCAATTTGGTTATAAAGACGAAAATACGAAGTGAATCACGGCCGTGGACTACAAATAGTAAAGTAAGGGAGTACGATTTAAAACAGTATCATGTTTCACTATTTGAAATCTGGGGATATGATTCGATCAATGAATAAATGAACTTTAAATTGTTGACGTATATGCATATTAAAGTTTGAGTTAAAAATCTTGCCTGACTTTAAATAATTACAGTTTGTTTTTGGAAAGATGTATATATGTAATCTAAATGTATACAAAAAAATGTGCTGTCTTATATTCATTATACAGTGGAACATCTTTAGTATATGTTTTGTTTAGTATGTTTTTCGCCATAGTACGTTTCTTTTAGGTTTCAGCATTCTTCTACAGTAAACGTAGGTCCCACAACAGCGAGGTCTCACTGTATCCTCATCTCATAGCGTAGACTACGGTAGATTCTCGTTTAAAAAAATGTACTAATTTCACTTTCAAAAAATCTTCACGTTTTTTAAAACATTTCCATCACAATAAACTATAATGATAATACAAAAATAAAACTCGTTTTCTTTTTTTGTATAAAAAATACATAAAATTACCAGTGCGTATAAATTTTCAGCTAGACAAATTATTGTAGTGCGTGGTCAGTGAAACCTACATACAAACACACACATATTCATGTGAGTTTGGACAATGCACGCACAGTTTAAAAAACAGTTTCACAATTTCACAACGTGGCCTGGTTATTTGATGTTTATACAAGACATTAACAACAGAGATTTCCAAAAATAAATGATGTATGGTATAAATAATGTAGTAAATACTATGTAGCCATAGCCATTGTAAGAACTATTATTATCATTAATGTAAATAAATGAAAGAAATGAAATCGAAAGTTATGAATGACAGTTTAATATTGTTTTTAGGTTGTTTTTTTTTCTATTTAATTGTATTTTTAAACATGGGTTTGTTTTTGTCATATTTATAGTAAAAGAAGTTAAATTAGTAGTATTTAGTGTTTCACTAAAATGAAAACATTATTGACGAAGTTTTTTTTGTCTGTAGGTATAGTCGCGTCATTATAACACAGTGTAACCTTAATATAACGAACCTCAATATAACGATTTCCTCGATTTAACAAATTTTTTGAAATCCCCTAGAACTGCCCATAAGAGCTAATGCAAAATATACCTTTATATTACGAATACATTTGTTAACAACCTCTCTATAACGAATTTTTAATCTTTGTAGAATATAAATAGAAAGTATTATTTACCTCTATTTTACGAATTTTGCCAACTTATAACCTTTACATAACACTATCAATTATTCACACTCAATTCCACAATAATTCATGTCTCGACAGGTTCAGACACGTTACATTTTTCGTAAGACAATCATAGATATGATAACTAACACCGGTGGTAACCAGACCACAATTTATGACTTTTTTTCTAATCAAGACAAATAAAATGAGGAGTAAGCTATCATAACCACATTGTTTATTTTTTATGTTTATGCGAATGTTATCAATTGATTGTGATTTCTTTTGTTTATGCGAATATTACCCATCGAAATTAAACTACCTAACTACTTATTTTTTTACGGATTTCATTTTGCATTTCATTTTGATTATTTTGTGACAGAAAACTGTAAACTGTTTTTAAATAAAAAATACAGTTTTTTGTTTAAAATGTGTTTTATTTATTAGTGTAAATCGTTCGCTATAACAGGGTAAGCAAATGAGTACCTACGTAATGTTGAGGTTAATAAACAAGTTTTCTTACCTTGTTATAACGAATTTTAGACCAAACTAACCTTTATATAACAAACCTCACTGTAACAAATTACTTGGTATAACGAATATTTTCCAATCCCCTTCAGTTTTGTTATATCGAGGTTGCACTGTATTTTGGAAAAAATTAATTAGAGCCCTTTATATTATTGATGGAATTTGTTGGGGAAGGTGTAAGAAGTGATTTCTCATCAAATGAGTCAATTTTTTTTCATTGGAACATTGTTTATTTTTAAACAATTTGGTCGGAAAATCGGTTTTTCTGATACAGTGGGAAAATTGTGGGTTGTAGAGAAAAGTAAAGCACAGACGAAAATATGCGCAATCAAAAGATTAAAATCCGATAATTGGTTCAAAAGTTATTGCAAAAAAACCGCTAAAAACGTTGAAAATTAACTTTTTTTAAATTGTTTATAATTTTTTTATTATTTATTAAAATTCAACGAAAATACCTAAAAGTTGTGAGTATTAATATGTTTCAAAAGTGAGCGAAAGATGGGCGCTGTGGGTCGAATAGTTTTTGCAAAATTCTATTTGTTTATCCGATTGAGAAAAAAATAGCTAAATTTCAAACGCGGGGCCTGATAAAAGTTATTAACCAAAAAGGATTCACAACCCCGATTTTTAAAGGCCAAAGACTAACTTAGCTTTGTATTTTCGTATAATATCGATTTATTATCGAGAACCCTTTTGAAACGTGCAATAAACAAAATATTTAAAAAATTGCACTAAAAATTAATCATTTTCAATAGGTTTTTTAGTTCTAATTCAAGTTTTTTCATTTCAAATTAAATTTTTTTCATTTCAAATTCAATATTTGAAAATAAATTGATATTTATTTTTTAATTTTTTAAACTGAAGAAACAAAGTATTTTTAAACAAAACAAATATATTGTTAAACTGGCTCTATTTAGTTTAACAATATATTTGTTTTGTTTAAAAATACTTAGTTTCTTTAGTTTAAAAAATTAAAAAATAAATATCAATTTATTTTCAAATATTGAATTTGAAATGAAAAAAATTTAATTTGAAATGAAAAAACTTGAATTAGAACTAAAAAACCTATATTTCAGCTTAGCGGTGAGCATTGTTATTTTACAACTTAGAAAACTATCTTATTGTTATTTTTTCGTCACGTTACCCCAGATTAAAAAAAAATTAAGGTTCTACGGTTATTATAAGCCGAGATATTGCAAATTTTCAAGCGCGAATCAAAAAAAAAAAAAAAAAACGAAAAGTGGTAGAAAATGCATATTTTAAAGAAATGATACCCACGCCTGTTGGTAATGTGCCACTTCGGGATATAATTTCATTCGATCGGTCAACATTGGCGGAATCCACACATTGTGTACACTTTAATAATGTTGTGGTTTTATGCTCGACGGCAAAACCAGATGTCACCTTTTCATATATTAAAGTAGAGGATAATTAAAATTTACAGGCTAATATAGAAAACCAAATTTAGAGATTTGGTAAAAAAAAATGGATTGAAAAATTGAATATATTTTTAGATTTTTCAGGTTATCCACATTTTTCAACTTATACAGTGTATGCGGGAACCGAGTGATCATTGCTAACTTTGTTATTATTGGAGCTAGAAGATCGGTTAAATGGGCAAAGTATCAGTATTTTTTCCGGGATGAATAATGGCGGTGCCAAAAAAACAATTGAATGTCGAATTTCAGAGATATATTGAAATATAACATTTTTTTAAATGGTAACCTCTGTATATTATTATTGGATTTTATAGCTGAGAATGTTCTCTTTATAAAAGTGTAATACATGTATGATGGTAAAATTGATAGAAAACAAGTTATAACAAGTATGAAATTAATAGAAAATATTGAAAAATAGTGTGCTATGTAGATTTAATAAAATACAAACAAAAGATAACAAATTTTAAAACAAAAATTTCAGGTATTTGTGCCTTATTTCGCAGATTTTTAACATTTTTGAGCATTATTCATAAGAAAAATAATAAATTATAATAAATATTTTTTTTATTTGTCAATTAAATTTAAAAACATGGAAAATTTGCGAACAAATGACATAAAAACCTGAAACTATTGTTTTAAATAATTTAATCATTTGTTTGCATTTTATTAAATCTGCATAGCACACTATTTTTCGATATTTTCTATTAATTTTATACTTGTTATAACTTGTTTTCTATCAATTTTACCATTATACATGTATAACACTTTTATAAAGAGAACATTCTCAGCTATAAAATCCAATAATAATATACAGGGGTTTCCATTTTAAAAAAATGTTATATTTCAATATATCTCTGAAATTCGACATTCAATTGTTTTTTTGACACCGCCATTATTCATCCCGGAAAAAATACTGATACTTTGCCCATTTAACCGATCTTCTAGCTCCAATAATAACAAAGTTAGCAATGATCACTCGGTTCCCGCATACACCCTGTATAACAGTAAAAGGGATAAAATCGCCAAAAAGTGATGTTGTTATAGATTTTCAAACTAATTGACTTTTAATATATTATTATTGCAAATTACACAATAAAGGAATATATTTAATAAAATTATAAACTACAAAACTAAACACTTAAACCCCCCTTAATGGCTGGTTAACTATAAGTAATATTTAGAAGCTAACCAAAGCAAAGTACCTATTACCTAAAAACTAATAGGTTCAAAACAGCGTTTCACGCTTCCTGATGATCCCAACTTAATTTTTGGCTTCTGTGTATATATCAGCGTTTCTCAAACAATCATTGAAACCTATATTTAATTATAAATAAATGTATTACATATTATTACAAAACACTTACTATATAGGAATGTTATCTAAAATTATACATTCTATAAAGAGTTAAATTAAAATATATGTATAATGTATATGCGTTTGTAAATCAAGTTGATTGTGAATTAAATTCAATAACCATTAATAAAATAATCACGACGACTGTTTCCTTACCACTGTAATGCAGTCGTGTTCATCAAGGCGCACGCATAAATTTCTCTTTTCCGGAAACAGATAAACAGTAAAAAACGGAAAATTATAACGTTTAACAAAAACGCGAAGACAAATCTACTTTCAGGCCGCAAGCATTCAAAATTACATTTTAAATTCAAGTACTATACAATGTAGGTACGCTGAAATAAATATAATGTAAGGAAACACGCAGGGAAAATATATATTTATTTAGTTGAAGGTGAATAAAACAAAAATCATTTACTTAAAAGCATTTATTTTAAACCATTACAAAACATTGTAACTAAGAGAACAATACTCAATATAGTTTTGTTTTATGTATTATGTTTAATTAATCGTAAATATAATTAAATAATTTTAACACATAAACTGCCATACGTCTATCTATAACATTGTTCTACAAAGACGCAGTAATACAAATATTTAATAGGCAGCTTTAAATATTAAATAACTTAAAACAAATTATAGAATTATGTTGCAAAATATTATTTCTCAAATTAATTGATCGTCTTCAATACAAATTAAAAATTCTAATATTTTAATATAAAAATATTTTAAGACATTCATTAAATTCTTCTTCGCCAGTCAATACAGTGTCAAAATAAATATTGAAAACACTTTAGCTAAAAAATATACAATATAAAATCTACATGATGCCTTTTCAATATTTATAAAACAAGACTTTAATTAAAAGAACAATAAAAACACATCATTAAAATTATACTCCCCATAGAAACAAAAATTTTCGTTAAAACTGAAATGTAATTTGACTTTATTGATCACATTTCTAATATCCACAAAGTTCCATACTAAAAACAAACCAATATGCACTTTCGATCAATATATACAGAAGTTTGGCTAAAGAACACACCCATAAGTAGTAGAAACCTGTATTATCGATGGGAGTAATAGAACCTCACTCAATTATGATTAACTCCTTAATTGAATGCCCGTAAACGAACTTTACGTGATGTTGAAAACTTCTTTGACGTCATCTTAGATTTTATAGGTTTCCGATATCACATAAAATCATTAATTCTGTTTACTTTTTATTTATATATTATTATCTACATACGGGTTCTTTAATGACGTACATTTGATTTCATTTTTTTACGATTGAAACTAGGGAAGAAAGCTATCAATGCAAACATTTACAAATATTATAATACAATTTTATTTTTGTAAATTGTAATAAATCTTTTTATAAATAAGAAACTTTAAAACTGTCCATTATAATTATTCAAATCAAAATATTAAATTGTATTTCCCATCAAAATGTTTATTCATAATTGGCATACTGAAATCAAAATCCTAACCTAATATCAATATAATATGTTATGATCGTCATTTATATGCGGAAATTCAGTGTATTTTAGGAGGTAAATGGTTAAGGGTAAAATTACTGCAAATGGAAACTAAATATCAAAATGGGATAGTTTATATAGATAGGTATAACCATATTAAACAATGCTATACAGTACGCTTTTGACAGCTGTTACAAAAGCGCTAGGGGGATCAAAACGAATCATTAATTATATTGGGCAAAGTATTTTTTGTTATATTTAGTTATATAAAATGGAAGCTTGAATTTTCTTAGGAAATAAATTAAATACCACTATTTAGTTCGTTTATTTACATAAATAAATAAGTGCTGATTTAAATCTAAACAAATCAACTGGTCACGTGACAGGATTTTAATAAAAAGTGTCTGTTTGAACTCTTATGTTATCCTTAGACAAGGAAATATATAGAACTCAGAACATCATACTAAAAATTGTTACAATGAGCTCCATAAAGTGAGTCATAAGCGTATCATTCGGGTTTCAAAAAATATCAATTGTTTGGAATTATAAAATAATAAAAAGTTTTATATAGCCTTTAAAAGATAGTTAATTAACAGAGAAAAGTCTATTTGGAACTTGGAACTATACAACCAAATTCAATTATAATTTAAATTGATTTAAATGACGAAAATAACATTTAAAAATAATTCGGTTTTTTAACAGTTTTGTAAAATGTACTCGGTTTCTTGTTACGTATCCATAATCTTTCCTAATCTAAGATGATGTCTATTCGGATCGTTTTATTTATTTGCTTTTTAATTAGCTTATCTTTTATCAACAGTTTGAATTAATAACTAAACCCAATCGAGCCTTTTTCACTTAAAGCTAAAATACAAAAATCTATCACGTGATTACTTTTAACGCGTCATTATTGTTATTTACAATAAAACCCTTTTGGAAAAAATGTTTTTATTTGCTACTAGGTACTAGATTAAACCAACGTCATTTCATTCAATACTATTAAATAAACAGAAATTGAATTCTAGAAGATCGCCTGTATAAAGGATAATGTTAAATTATTCTAACTGGAAACTACCTTCTCTAGATATTTAAAAATAAAATACCCAAAGTAGATTTCCATGTTTATGTAAACATTTTCATCATCGATCCTACCAATACCTTAATTTCAATTCAACACAATACATACATAATATGTGTATCAGTCTCGACATATATAGTTGTTATAGATAAAATATATCACTGAAAACTAAAAAATGTGATCAAAATAAATTCATAAAAATAGTGTATCTATATAATGTTGCTTTAAGGGGGATGGCCACTGTGACGGAAAAAAAATATAATTTTTTTTTCTTAGATTTTTTTAAAGTTTACATATTCATAAATATGTATACAAAAAATTGAATTTAAATTTTGAAAATTGACGGAGTTACAGTCAATTTAGTGAGACGATGTAGCACGGCCGGTTATGACATAAGAAAAACATTTAACACGTTTATCTCGGAATGACATTTTTCAACCTGGTCGACACGATTCCTCAAAGACTAATGAACCGATTTAAATTTTTTTTTTATAATTTTCGTAATTGTAGTAGCTATCGTTGCACGTAGCCGATTTTTGAAATTTTGATAATTACTATTTTTAAAACCGTTCTAATTAAAAAAAAAAAGGTCTTAAAAATGAAAAAAATTCGAGTCGTCCATAGAGAAAAAATTTTTTTTTGGTTTTCACATCGAGACTCATAACTTAGTAAATATTTAATATTTTTCAATAAAAATTGATATTAAATAAGTTGAATATATACTTAATAAAATGTCCTTTACCTGATTCAAAAATAATTAGTAATACCTATCTGTGAAAAAAATTCCAAAAAAAACATTGACAATTTTTTGACGCGTCACAGTGGCCATCCCCCTTAAACTAATTAAGAAACACTTTTTACACCTAAGTTTTGTATTTATAGTAGCACATAAATATTTTATATTACATTTGAACCAATTAAAAAGCAAACAATAATAGAAAATAAACGTTAAGTCTTCGACATACGCGGTTAATTCGTTCCAAATGCATTATGAGAAAACTAATACATACAATATAACATACATACAATACTAATTACAATTGTGTGACTATGAATCCACATAAACCGAATCCATGTAAACCGAGGGTTTACTGTATACAGTAAAATAATTATTCGAACCAATCTCTCCCCCAAGCGACCGGTATTTGGAACAATTCATGTTTTTGTTTAATATAAATATTCCGCAAAATGACCACTTTCATAAACGATCGTTTTTGTAACCATATACTGAATTGTATATTAATTGAATATTAGGGTGGAACAAAAAAAAACAACGTTTAAAAAATGTATTAGGGTATCTTGCATTTTGTTAGTTTTCATGAGAAAATAATGTGTTCAATCTGTTCAATCTTAACCTCTAGAACTACAATTAACTCACGCTACATGTTTAAAAATTAAAATGATTACGGCTTGAGTGAATTTTTACGTATCTCGAGATGCGTGTATTAAATTGAGGCGTTAAGGGATTTAATTTTATTCCTATATATGTTTTAATAAAGTTAATAATTACTTAATTAAATACAAGGTGCGAAATGATATTTCAATAAAACGCATGCAAAAATAGATTTTAGTAACTATCAAAAAATATTTGAAAACAAAAAAGTTTTTTGATTTTATGGTTAACAAGTAAAGACTACTTCGAGATACAAACGCTTACTAAAGCTGTAATTATTTCAGTGTTTGATCTTACAGCGTGAGTTAATTTTAGTTTTAGGGATTGATTGCGATTGAACGCACTTTATTTTCTTACAAAAATTAAAGAAGTTTAAGATACTAGTTAAAATTAAAAAAAGTGGCTATCCATTCCACCCTATTAACCCATTACTTCCCGACTTTTTATTTCTTCGAATTTTTTGATCAAGTTCTCAATTCTTGTTGAAAATATGACCAAATAGATAAATTCAATACAAGGCATAATAATTATCAGTCGCAGACTAGATTATTATCATAAGAACCCAATGTCATTTTTATAGTATAACAATTTTTTTAACAAAGATAGTCTGTACTTGGATTTATTTTTGAAATTATTGATATTGTTATGCTTTATTTCATTTTCATAAGTAATAGTATATATAGTTTCGTCAATGATTTAAAAACGCTTTACTATGTGAAAAAAATGTAACTATAAATGTTCGGCTAGCTGGAATAATTAGACGATTACTTTAAAATTGTTATAATTTGTTATTGAATGAACTCTATAGTTCATTTTAAAAATTATTGTAAGTAGGGAGACTTAAAAAACATTAGTAATGTAAATCAAATTAACAACATTATTATATCACAGAAAAAATTAGAAAATATGATGTCCAATAAATAGGACACTGGGAAGTAATGGGTTAAATATATTGACTAAATTCGATTAATACAAGTTCAACTGTACTTAACAAAATTGAGGAACGGTGTATTTACCAGATATTGAATTACAAACAAATCCCCAAACTACAATATTTGTTTATAAATTCTCCAGTGTCTACGGTCTGACCGAACCCGGGGCCTTTCTGAAAATACTGAATTGCTCCAAGTACTGCTGTATCGTATCAATCGGTTGGTAAACATCGTTCATCTTCGACTGCAGATACTGCGGCGGTGTGCCGGGCACCGTAGACCCGAGGAAACCTTGCATGAACTCGCGCATCAGGTCCCAGCAGCTCGCGGGTATCACGCACGGACGGTACTCGACCTCCACAAGAACACCTTTGAAATTCTGACTCACGGTCACGCTGCCCAGCTTCACACAGAAGTCACCTATCTCGAACCGGGGACCTTTAGATTCTACCTATAAATTGTATCAAATAACGTTGTGTTTTATGTTTGCAGGGTGTGTTTAATGTTGCGTTTTAATTAAATTCTTGTGTAGTATAACATCGATTATATAATATATTAACAAATGGAATATAGTATGTAAGTAGAATGTAATTATGGAAAATAGAGAAATAAACTCCAAGATGAAATTTAAAACCACAAGCATAAAAAAATTAACTTAAACCAAAAGAAAATATTGTTTAAATCAGGTAGTTTGTTGTTTTTATCCGACAATATTGTTTTAAAGAGAAACAATAATATACTTGGATTAATTTTTTGTCGTTATATACAAAACAAGAATTCTCCAATGCAGTTTTATAGATATTTGCAAATTCGACGTAATACGAACATCACAGCAAATATTAACATGTACCTGAAATAACATTCATTGATTCCATTACGTTTCGTATAGTTTCATTTACACCCTATAAAACGAATAGATGGAATTAGCATAGTTTACATATTTTGCTTGCTGTTTTTATTTTTAAAGATGGAAATTCTAATTAAAAATTTGAAAATTGCAATACTTTATATCTAGATAAAAAATATATCTAAAAATTTATTACGTGAATCTTCAAAAATGAGCTATTTCACCCACATTACTTTATACAATGAATATATTTAAATTTCCCTATGAAGTAGTCGTTAAATAAAATATTTATAAATTCATTAAAAAATAACGACTCAATTATAATTAGCTTTTATTAACTGTTAATTTTCGACCTGAAAATAAAGAAAAGGTCGCTTCTGCTCACATAATTTACAATCTCAAAAAATTACTAGTTTTATTTTAATTAAATTTAATAAAAACATGTTCTATTTTTACCTTAATAATAAAATTAAAAGGTGAAAGTTTAAATCAACATAACATTATATACCATTAATATTTAAATTAACTTTATAACCTCATATACAACTAGTTGAATATACATTAACACAGGATGAGTGTAACTTTAAGGATGAGAATTTGCCTTGGAGCAATCAGGGGATGTATATATGTATAAATATAACTACAAAGAAATATTCTTTGTTAATGAGAGTTTAAAATAGTTACATATACATTTTATAATGTTCCTTGAAATTACATGCTGTATTGTTTATTTTATAAACACAACCTTATAAATTATTTTGAACTGTGTTATAAACTAATGTACCAACCCACACAAATATTAGGCATCATTAAAATACTTTCTTTTGAAAATAGAATGATTATAAAAAATATCCTTTCAGATTTTATTGGAAGATGTATCTAATTAACCAACCAAAGACCAATAAAAATAAATGTAATGTATTTTTCTTTGAACGTTTTAAAACTGTTTATATCTCTCAATGAGCTTTGTTAAGTAAAACAATATATTTTAATGTGAATATCAAAACTATAAATGAAATACCTCGCTGTAAACATATAAATTGTTTCTTTTGTAAATTTGAATAATGATAAATAATGCACAAAAATATTCGATATAATGACTATTAAATGTTAAACATAGATAAAATAAGAAATTTCACTACATTAAATACAGAACATTTACAGTAATTAGAGTTATTAAAGTAACGATTAAGTTTAAATGCTGTTATTATATAGTTAGCGTTGGTGGAAATGTTTACTTAGCAAACAGAGACAATTTTCTTTTCTAGTATTTACATTTAAATTATACTACATAAAAAACCACTAGATATTCTAAAAGGATAACTCGACTGATATATTGAAATATGTCATGACCATTTCAAACTAGATATTTATATAAAAAAAACGTAATGATAATGTGAAGGAAATGTATAATTACATAGCATAATATAGATTTTTTTGTAACCTTTTTTGTTGAGTATGTATTTACCATTTTATAACTGAGAGAAATATGTACATATCAAAGCAATCAAAAGTTGTTAATGACACTAATTTCATAAAAATAAAAAACAATTTATTTTTTTTAATTTTAGTATTTACAAATATAACGTTTAGGTAACAAAAATGTCTTAATGCAAAAAAAAATATGAATACATATTCAGCATTTCAAGTCGCGTCAAATGATGTATAGCTCTACACAGGGTCGAATATGAGCTTCAACATCGGTCCGGACAAAAAGTAATGGACCTGCCTGCATAAAGTTTAGTCTGAATTAATTGTTATATCCATTATAGGCGCCGACAACGAGAGGGGGGTAGAGGGTAATCACCCACTTTGAGGGTGGATTTTTATTTATTTAGTAGATATGATTTCCCTTCTTTTTTCTTAACTTAAAGTTTATATTTCTACGATAAATTGAAGTTTGATGCATGAAATATAACCCAAAAATTTTGTGTTTCTAATAATAATATAATGATAAAATCTGTATCTATAACCATTGTCGAGATATTACCTCTCAGTTTTTTTTCAATATAGAAAAATGGTCGCCATATAATGACATTTATAATACTTAAAAATTAGACATACAATCTCAGTCAAAAATAAAATTTTACAAGAGGTACCTATTCATTTTAAAAATTATTTCATTAAATTTTCAAAAAAATGTCAAACATTACTAATTTCCTGCTAAAGAAATGACAACTTAATCGATCGTTTAATAGCTCTAAAAACCAACTTCAGGAACTATTTTGTCATGAATTTAGGAACAACTGGAGTAAGAACTCAGTTAATATACAAATGTAAGAAATGCTCAAAATGTATTTGTCTATAATAAGAATAATAATGTTTTCTAACATCGAACCAAACAATGGAAACTGTATTATAATTATTTTGTGTTTAAATAAAAATATTTTTTTTCCACATTTATAATTAACTGAATGACGACTTCACTAACAGAATTATTCAAATATAAAAAATGTAAGTACCTATATAAAAAATTTAAAAGAACTAATTAATTGCAAAAAACAAGTTCAAACGTGTTGACCTACAGAATTATATAAACACATGTTTTCATATTTTCAAACAAGTATTTCATACTGTACTACTAATTAACTATGGGAAAACTTCGGTGTATATTTCACACGTTACAAAATGTACTTCCAGTGTACATTTTTATAAAGCTACATAAAAAATGTAAGTGAATGTAAAATTACTGTTATATTGATTACTTGCTTGTTTTTTTTTTAGACATAAAAACTGGATTTTGAGATTACACTATTTCAATTATATATTTTGCAATATTATCTCGAGAACGTGTACCTTCACTAGAGTTCTACTTTCTTTGTAAGTGATTTGTTATGTTTTAAAAGTCGTATCATCTGTGGATTTATATGTGATATATGTTATTTTAATGTTTCCAAACTGACATAAAACTTAAATATCAAACTAGTTTAGAAATTTTGTTTGATTACATCTAACTAAAGTATATAATTATATACATTTTCATTTTAACTGTCAAAACTTTGTATAAAAGTTTTAACTCGTATATAAATAAAATTAAAATATAATTACGGTGAGACTTATTTTTTGAAAATTTTTGTTTATTTCATAAAAATAAATAGTAAATATTAAAATCAATCTCGTATCGTTCTCGTTTCGTCAAACTTTAAGGCACTCTCTTTTTCAAATATGAGACCGAGAAAAGTCGTTCAGAAAATAATATGTTTATTCTCGAAATAAAAAGTAAAAAAATAAATTATTTTAATATTGTGCTATGAGTATGAAAATCAGAAAATTACTTTTTAATTAATTTAGGGTAGAGCAAAAAAAATTTTTTTTAATTTGAATTTATGGTACTATATTCTACGGAAACCTCTATATTGTTCAAGCATAACTTAAGACTTTTGGTAAGATAGTTTTATGGGTTATTATTTTCTCATTTAAATCAACGAAACAAAAGGTACATTATGTTAAAATTGAAAAAAAAAATCGCCTCAACCTACTGCTTACATTCGACAGTTTTTTTTTATTTCGGTATAATGTTATTTAGATCATTCATTCTATAAGATATTATTATAAGAAATTAAAAATATGAAAATAAAAACAAATAATACCTTATTCTGTTTCTTGGGCGCATAAACCCCAATAATCTTCATCATGATCAAATCAAATAGCGCATCGGCAACAAGTGGCACAGTCTTAGTTCCTGTGTCCAATACACTGAATACAGACGCAGGTCTTTCGGAGTCGTGGAGTAAGTGAACGGTCTTAGACTGTGCCTGCATGTTCGGCGCCGATGTATACGTCTCACAGTCCACAAGAAACTGTCCTGCGGGATTTGCGCCAAGTGCCACAACCCTCTTGGTTAAGAATTCTATGGTTTGTGGTCCGGTCCGGTTCTCTTTTGTTGAGAACGTCTGGACGACGGTTACTCCCATTGTGGATTCTAAATAAAATGCTTTTATTGTTTGGTGGGTTTTGTGTCAATAAAGAAAAACGTTGTGTACAATAGAATAACAAATAAAAAAAACTTAACCAATACATATATTTCTAATTGGACACAAGAGAATAAATACATGATTGTACTTCAAAATATCCTCAAAAATTATTATTAATATCAATGAGGTCTAAAATGTAATATTTTTTTATTACCTTCTTTAATTAGGTTAATTAAAATCTAATTTCAAAATAAACAAAATGACTATACATATTTGATCGTTCAGTTATTAAAGTTAAACATTTTACAAAGTTATTTTACATGCCTTTAATGAAAAATACAAAATGTTTTTCAATTTATTGACAAAACGATTTTATTTGATTATCTCGAAAGTTGTTCAAATTGGCCACTGAGTGAATAATTCTTAAAAAATTATATTTTCAAAAGTTAAAAATTTATATCCTTTTTCCTGTATTTTACTTCTTCCTATTTTGATAACTGTTTATTTGTTTCAAAGCAACTGTTACAATTATTGAGACATATTGATTTTATTATAATAAAAGTTTAGTCACCTACTATATAATAAATTACAATGAAATTTATTTTTTATGCATTAATAACCAAAAATAATTGATTTATAGGCTGATAAATTGTTTATTGTAAAATAAAAGTAATACTAGAACTATTATTTAATTAAATTGGATATAAATAGAACACATAATTTATACTTATTTGCTTAGGAACAATGCAAATGAAAGAAATGTAGATTGACTATTTCGCAATAGAAACAATAGAAATTAATATGCATTAGTTGAAAAATAATAATAAATTGTACACTGTAGAAGTTTTTTTATATAGCACATACCAGAAAAATTATGTACAAAAATAACTTAAAACCACAGAAATACAAACAAACAGACTAATTAATTGTTGCAATTGATTGTTAATTTTTTCATAAAACTTTTGTTCTTACTTTTATAAACCCATGTAGTGCAATTTCGATTAATAAAATATTTAAAAAAAATGCAATTTTTGTAAACAGAGTGCCAATACATATATAATATTTTCCAAAAATCAAAATAATTTCCACCTAAAGAAATTATGCTGTATACAGGGTGGGTGTCCAAGATAAGCGTGCAATGCATGGGGATATTCTAAACGGTAAGAGATACAGATGTGGTTAAATGAGATGAATTATTTGTAAGAAAGGTGCGAGTATTACAACATCAAAAAATATTAATAATTTTATGTGGTTCAGGCGGTATACCCAAAAAACTGAAAATTCGGAATTTCTTTAAATGACTATAACTTTTTTGGCAAAGTAGATAGGTACTTTTTATTTGCGGTTTCTTAAAGCACTTTTTTGAGTATAATTGATTGGTGTATTTAGAATTTTTTTATCACTTTTAGTTTCCGAGTTACAAGCCCTAACTTTAGTTTTTCTTATGGGCCGCCAAGTTGGCTATATCATATTTAAACGTGTTTTTTACTCTACTTTACAACGATATGTCACATGATATACTTATTATAGAAAATAAGTCGAAGTACTAAATACTGGTGATACTTATAAAGTATTTTATTACAAACATTTAAGTAAGCCATGAAAAACAAAAATTGTTAAACAAAAATCGCAATAACAACAATGAAAATAACAAATGCATATTTAAAAACAATAAACTATTACAAAAAAAATGTTTTTACTTTTTTTTAATAATAAGTATGGCATATGACATATCATTGTAAAGTAGAGTAAAAAACACGTTCAAATATGATATAGCCAACTTGGCGGCCCATAAGAAAAACTTAAGTTAGGGCTTGTAACTCGGAAACTAAAAGTGATATAAAAATTCTGAATACACCAAACAATTCTAAACAAAAAAGTGCTTTAAGAAACCGTAAACAAAAAGTACCTATCTACTTTGCCAAAAAAGTTATAGTCATTTAAAGAAATTCCGAATTTTCAGTTTTTTGGGTATACCTCCTGAACCACATAAAATTATTAATATTTTTTGATGTTGTAATACTCACCCCTTTCTTACAAATAATTCATTTCATTTAACCACATCTGTATCTCTTACCGTTTAGGATATCCCCATGCATTGCACGCTTATCTAGGACACCCTGTATAACATAAATAATAACTTCATCTTAAAAGGAAAATTAAATGAAATCAATTGTTTGGTTTTCAACTAAAAAAATATCTAAACCTATTCCAGATTTCTTCTTTTCAACCCAATAAAAAAATAAAAAATGACAAGCACGTCATATACGTACCTTTTTAAAAAGTTCCACAAAAAGATCAGACGATTTCACAAACACAAAAACTGGGAAAATCTTTGGATGAAAAACTTCACTCCTTGGAATCGAGCATCTTGAAATAATGAGAAAACGAACTATCAGCTAGTCTGTTCTAACGAATCGGTATTCAATGTTTTATATGTCAGGTCTATTCCGCGAAATAATCAGAACATGGAGGATGCATTCGCGATAACATTTTATTTATTTATAAATAATACAACATGCATAAAGGAATTGTTTATTTACATAGTGTCCTAGTTTCGAAGAACCAGGGTTTGGTTTAACTTAAAGAGTCTGGAACAAAGATCATTTTTCATGTTTTTATGCCATTTTTTGTCGATATGATATTGATATATTTTTTGTAATGTTTAACATTTTTTCATATTGCACTCTACCACTCTTTACACATCGCTGGATAGCTGATTATATGCTGAATATGTCTAACAACTGTCATATAGTTTTCGAAAAAAATACCTGATTCTTCGAAGTAATTCTCAACTAATCAGTTACAATTATTTCACAATATTCTTATCAGCAAGTAAGAAAAAGTTTGAGAACTACTGGATAAGATTAACTGTTCTTTTGTATTTTGAACCAGCAGTCGTTTTTCAACCATTAAATTTAACTAAACTATTAGAGTTATTCCATACAAACTATTCAGCATGAAATAAAACTTAAATTAGTAGACATTCAAAAACAACCTTCGTTACTTCAAGTCATTTCAATTAGGTATAACGAACAAGTAAAGCTATTTTAAACATTGTTAAAATCGATTTGCTTATATACATATTTAATAACAATACATTTTAAGCAAATGAAACAAGAGATGTTATTTTCAGAACCTTCTTAAATTATTCATTTGTATTCAAACGTATAAAAACTATATTTTGGAGTATCTGTATACATATTTATGTACTCTAGATTCTAGACCAGCGTCGCCGATCGAGTCAATGAAGATTTTATACTGGGGCGTTAAAAATGTATAAATTATAATATATTTTCTATTTAATAAGTTTTATAATTATTGTGATGACATAAAAATACTTAAAAATATCGAGCTTTTATCACGCTGTCTTATATTTCTTTTACTTGATGTTTCGACTCCATTTCGGAGTCTTCTTCAGATGTGTTCTAGAAACACTCCTACATGAATCGAAACGTCAAGTTAAAAATACAACAACGTGAACAACAACCAGGAAACTTAATTAATATAGACAACGGCCACGAAAGCCTATCGAATAAAATATAACAAAAAATGATATTTTGTTCATTTGTGTACTCCTTTGTTTGGTTTATTCATGATATCAGAACACGTCAATTTTGCTTTCAAGGGGACATCTTTTGCTATAAAATTTTTGCAAGAATCTTTTCAACCCTCAGCGCTATGGGCACAATCCTTAAAATTTTAAATAGCATGATAGGGCAAGTGATACCTCATTTGAAAGGTTTTTTCATTCTAAATACGGTGCTTTTTGATTTTTTCAAATCTGTTTAGTTTTAGTCAAGTTATTTACATTTTGAATTCTATAAATGCAATGATTTCAAAAAACAAATATTTACAACTAAAATTCAAAACAAAGTAGGTTTATTTTTTTATCAAATAATTCAAAAACATCCAATTTGGACATTTATTGAATTAGAATGAAAAAACCTTTCAAATGAGATCACTTGCTCTATCATGCTATTTAAAATTTTAAGGGTTGTGCTCATAGCGCTTAGGGTTGAAAAGATTCTTGTAAAAATTTTATAGCAAAAGATGTCCCCCTTGAAAGCAAAATCGACATATTCGAGCTTTTTTCAAAATCTTATTTTAAATGACCAAAAGCGCGCCCGTTTCGTTTTACTTGTATAACGATTTTACCCTGTATATCCGAAAAATACGTTAAAATAAATGGTAATTTCTTAATATCTTACTTAACAAAACAAATATGTATCTGCTATCCAGAGAAACTATAATATATGTAAAATTACTAATTACTAATCCGTGAAAAACAATAGAACTTTTACCGGACCACGGTACAATTTCGGTTAAGAAACACTTCACTAGACTAGACAGTATAATAAGAAAATAATCAACTTAAAAAGTTAGTAACCACTACATACAATACTTACATTTTACCTCCAACGAATAACAGCTTTTTTAATTGTTTTTCTAATCTTATATTGCACGAATCCAGCTTTCTAGATAGAGGTAATGAGAACAGTAAAATATCAAAGTAAAATGGAAAATTTAATAAAATATTGATAACACAATTTAAAATGTATGGTATCGTTGTGTTATTGAACAGAAAGTAGAAGTGATGATAACCAGACACGTTTTTTTTATTTCTTGTTTTAGTTTAATTTAGTATTCCATATGTACATACATAGGTACATGGTGTACATGTAATGGATGAGACAAAATTTACTTTTTTTGTATTATTAAAATCATTTTTTTTAAACACTATATATAAAAAGTGTTATATGGTAAAGTAAATACAAAATTAATGCCCATTATTATTTAAACAAAAACTCAAACACCGAAAAATTGTAACAAAATTATCAATTGAATCAACAGTTCAAGTACAAATTTAGAAACAGTTCTAGTTAAATAAATTGAAACTCATTACAATTCTAGACACGCGACATAAAAATGTATAAATGAACAATAAACATGCAGTACCGAATTAAATAAAACCAATTCGAAAAATGTTTAATTTATAAAGATATTTTAACCTAACTCGGATGACACATAACATAAATTTAACTTCAATAAAAACTATGTATGTATTTTATATATTGAAGAAAAATTTTTAAAAAATCCGAGTAATTGGCCCTCCCCTTTTAAGTAATAAATCGAGACGAGACCTTCCTAGAGCTGGATCACTTCTCGTATAAAGTCCTAATAAGGGAAAGATAAAAAAATTATATTTTATAAAACATTTGTGTTTTATAAAATTCATTTAAATTATTTTGAATAGTCACAGTGACTTCTGAACTACTCGTAGAATATGTAAAATAACAAACATCTTGATATAGCAATTTTCACTCTCGTTAAAACAGAATTAAATCCATAATATACTATAAGCTAAAAAATAATAAAGTACGGATCTGTATGCACGCATAATATTTGCGTAGCATCGTTAAATAAATTAAATGAAAACATTGAAATTTATAACTACGGATGGGCCTGGAAATTTCAACAATGTCTAAATATTTTAAAACACCAATTTAAACTTTTAATGCAATTATAAGTTGTATTGTACGTATACACGGAACTGGAAAACTGATATTAATTTAGTTAGTATTTAACGTTTATTCATTTGGTTAAATGAACTGAAATGTTTTCGATATCGACAGATTAAATATAATTCTAATGTTTAAAAAGTTTTACATAGTTTTAATAGCAACCCTTCAGAATCTAAAAGTACTTACATATACTTTCCAAAACAGAATTGAGAAAATCTATATTTTTATATGCATACGTATTTGAATTTAAAGCCCCCACATCATATTACGGGCATCAGGGCTAGGATTTTTGACGCCCTCCTTTTTTACGAAGACCAAAAAAATACGCTCGTTGACTTGCCGCGCCGTCCGACTAAGCTAGAAGCTGTCAGCCTCTTTTTTGAAAGAGCTATAGAATTATAGTAATGAATGTACTTATAGTACTGAATATTCGAACTGATATTTGTCTTGTAGAGTACCTACTTGTGTCATGTTTCATTCGGTGAATACAAAAAAATATTTTACAAATTTTTCCACCCGCCTAACACCTTAGGGGCTTAATTTTGGGAAAAACTGAAATAATTGTTTCATTATTTTTATTGTCGAGTATGTTCGATAAGTTTCAATTAAATGCGAACAAAAAAAAAGATTTTTTATATAAGCTTTGACACCCTTTTTTAACCCCGTAGGGGTTGAATTTCGAAAAATCCTTTCTTAGTGGATGCTTACATCATAAAAGTAAGGCACCTACGAAATTTCACACTTCTAGGTCCAGGGGTTTGGACTGTACGTTGATATATGAGTGAGTGAGTGGTTAAGGACAAACTCTTTTATAGATATAGATAAATATTTTAAATAAGATTTAAAATTAACTTTTTCAAACAGATTATATCAACCATTATAAGAAGAAAATCATGCCCTGTAATAATCTCCAATATCCTACCCCCAAAATCCATCTCAACACTACATCACTGTAAGTATCCCGCTCCATTCGTTCATTGCTTAATTCTAGTTCATTCTCTCGCTATCTCCGTGATTTAAATCACAGTATCTAAATTGCCAAAAACGCAATGCAAGGAAAATTAAAAACCGCCAACGAACCGTAAAATGTAATGTCCATTAATTTTAATAGTTTTGCGTTAAATTGTTCGTTTTATTTCGTACACTATCTCTCTATTAAACTGGAAATAGGAATGTCATTGTTTCTAGTATCTCCTTATTTTTTTTATTACTGTGGTTCCGGTGTTAAGGATAGGTCATGAAAATTCATAAAAATGAAAATTTCCGATAGATAAAAAATAAATGTTTATCAAATATACAGATTCGTGAATTCTGTCAAATAATATGTACTACACGATAGACACAACTAATATTTCTATTATCGTTCGTATGTTTTCAGTTTACTATATACATTATACATACATATTGAAAATATATTAAATCCAGATTAGGAGAATATATCCTTTTAATCTGGCCAACGCAGAATTAATAAACGTTCAAACCTGGCTAACGCTTATAAGGATATTTACCATTAGGGATCCGTAGGTACCTACTAATTATAAATACGTGAATATTGAATTTTCACTATTTTACTTTTAAAATTTTTTAATCCATTTATCCAAAATTTGAAATGATTACTTTAATATTTGTAGTTGATATCTTCATCAAAAATCCTTACTATCATGAACTGTTTGGTTTTTTAAGTTAGAAAAAATAGGGTCAAGTTTTACTTAATAAACCTACATTTTAATAACTCGCATGCCTAAATATTAAATAAAGAGTAAAGTATAACTTTAACTCTATAACTATGGTGTCCTTATGAGAAATGCTCAAAAATTTCTACATATATATATCTGAAAATCATAAGTTTGGATGTTTAGTTAAAATTTTCAAGTTTCTAGCCTACATAATTATTTTGTTGTGGCAGACAAACGACATTTGTAGACATTTAAACCCCTAAAAACGAAGATAAAAGAATGGAAAATGTTTATTGATTAATCGTAGCAGTAGATGAATTATATGCAGTTCTAGTTAGTAATTGTTGTTTTTTGTTAAAATACCTGGAATTCACACAAAGTTATAATTAAACACTATTACCGAGTTTAATAGTACAACACATATTGAATATAAGGAATAGTTTATTAATAGAAATTCGAAACATTATTAACAATCGTTTTAATTTGTTATTAACATGTTTTTAATACCAGTAATGGCAGATGTTGACGATACATTAGATTTTAAATTAGTTTTACATATATTACAGCGATTAAAAAAACCATAATAGTTAATAATTTAAAACGTTTTCACATAAAAATACTGTATCATAAAATTTGAATGTGTCTAATGTAAACTATTGCTATACGTATATTTTATTGATAATCCATTAATTTTTCTTCACGAAAATGACATTTACTAGCACAAGAAAAAAATTTACAGCGTAATTTATCAAAATAAAACATGTTTTATTGAACTAAAATTATACGCGATAACATTTTCGATTTATTCCGTATTTGTTTTACTCAGTTTTTATTGTATTATATAAAATTATGCTGATAAAAGTATAAAAATTAAATATAGCTGATAATCACAAAATTCTAAAAACTATACAAGGAAAACTTTTAAATAAAATAACACTGTTTTTGCTGAACCATTACAAAACTTTTGCTCCTAATAGGTTTTTTTCTATCGTATAAAAACAAAAGCCGATTTAAATAAAATAATACGATTCCACGTGTAGTTCACTTTTTTGCTAATGACCCAGCAAGTTTTTATTTACTTTATGCATCATCATATATACACAGACGTGTTTTTATCAAAAGTATTTCTACTTAATATACCTATAGCATTTTTTTTTTCAATAAATATCACGAACATATTTTTATAAATTATTTTATATCAAACAATTATATAACGAAACAAATAATAAGAGAAAATGGTAATTGCAATTTCGGTTAAATCATCGGAATTATATTTAAAAAAAATGAAACTATATGGTACTCGTAGGTCGCATAAATAGTTATATAATTAATTAATGATTCTGGACATTCATCACAGTTAGTAAACGAACAATTTACTAACTGTAAATTATTTTTTTTATTTTTTTTAGAATTAGTCACATTCAAAATTAACTTCAGTGGTTAAACAGACTAATTTTGCTCTATGCAACCCAAGGTCTATTTTTCAATTCAAAGATCAAATTTTTTTTTTATTTTTCTTTATTATTTTCCGATGACGCCATTGTAAAATCTTACTAGTTCAGTTCAGAAATCCTTTTTTCTAGATTTTGATAACGATTATTTTGGAGTAACTCCAGCTAAAGCTGCACGCAGAGACGAAAAATTTTGGTCTCAACACGAGATCGAGACCGAGACGAGAGTGCCTTCAATCTTGACGAGACGAAACCAAGACAATATTAATTTTATTTATATGTTTCGAGAGATTTAAAATAAAAGGTTTTTATTTTATTTATTATTAATGGTTAATAAAAATTTACTATTTCATATTTATCATTAAATTAATGATTAAAGCAAAATTTACAAGATTCGTTAAAATTAAAATTTTTTAAATAATCAATATAAAAATATTTTTTATAAAAAAATTCTCTCGGTCTCGATCGAGAAAAATCGTCGTTCCAAAAACCGATTTGTCAATTTGAAAAATCGAACTGTTTTTGAGTAAATCGCGTTGTTTTAAACAAGTGATAGAGATATAAATAAAGATACAAAATATTTACTATCGGAACACAACACCCAATCAAATCGCGTTTATAAACTACACATAGTAGCGCATAGTAGAGTGCTCGAACGCGCGTCCCACAGTTCGACAATACACAATCGCTCGCTCGCTATTTTATTATTCCTGTAAGATTTGTCGCAACCAGTATTCAATTTCCTGCCATTTCATGTGAAAATTTGATTTTCACACAGATATTCGAACCGAACTTTTATTACAATACATTTCTATTTTAATGTCACCTTTTCACAAAAGCAGAATCCGTCTGCGTGTACCGTGGATGAAAGGATTATATTATTTAACCCTTTCACAACTTGTATATAACATATTCGATCAATAGTTCTCAAAATTCGATACACGGATAATAGTAGATTTTAATATTTATGCAATAATTACAATTTCGTTTTATTTATCAAGAATGTACAAGAAAAATAAGCAATAGATACGGGAAACTTTGTAATTTGTACTCATATTTCAATCATTTAAGGGAGAAAGCCACTGTGACGGAAAAAAATATTTTGTTCATACATTTTTTGTAAAGTATACATATTCATAAATATGTATACAAAAAATTGAGTTTAAATTCCGAAAATTGACGGAGTTACAGTCAATTTAGTGAGACGAGGTAGCGCGACCGGTTATGACAACAAAAACATTATAAACACGTTTATTTCGAAATGACATTTTTCGACCTGGTTGACACGATTCCTCAAAAACTAATGAACCGATTCATATTTATATTTTTTATAATTTTCGTAATTTTAGTAGCTATCGTTGCACGTAACCGATTTTTGAAATTTTGATAGTAACTATTTTTAAAACCGCTCTAATAAAAAAATAGGTCTTAAAAATGAAAAAAAAATTAAACGATCGCCATTTTGAGAAAAAATAAAATAAAAATTAAAAAACGGCTACGTGCAACGATAGTTACATTCATACAGATATTGATAAAAATTTTATTTATTTTTTTCATATAACCCTTCTCGAAATTTCGAGTGAATCATAGAGAAAAAAAAATTTTGTCATCACATCAAGGCTCATAACTATTTAATATTTTTCAATAAAAATTGATATTAAATACTTAATAAAACGTCCTTTACCTGATTCAATAATAAATAGTTATATCTGTGAAAAAAATTCCCAAACATTGACAATTTTTTGACCCGTCACAGTGGCTATCCCCCTTAAGATAAGTCCATCAAATTACAATTCATTCATTATTTTTAAGGCTTCCTCTGTCACCTTGAAATGATTATTAGTTTGTAGAAGCCGCGACTAAAATAGTCACATTGCAGAATGAATGATTCAATTTTATTGAGCATTATTTTGTTCCATAACGTAAAATACACAGCCACTAAAATCATAGAAATATTAAACAAACATGCGTTCAAAACCTCCCACATCGTCCATTACACCCACGACAATTACAATAAACAATACAGAACCGTGTTGACCATTCAAACACATAATTCTACAATTAAAACAAGCATTAAAATTTACCGTAACGCACACACCCTAATATAACACGGCCCTTCCTTCTTCAAATATTATACATACACTAGCACTGAAAGGAAGTAGGACCTTAAGAGACGCACTAACAATGAATACTGCAGTACAAAACAAATGGACACAACAATGGAGAAGCTAATTTGTAATTTTGCGGAAGAGAGGAATGTTTTTAACGTACTACAACATCTACTAAATGTATTGTCATGTTAAATTATATTGTAATTTGTGCGGGTATCTTGGCTTGCCGATGGAGACGTTAAAAGCGCGGATAATAAAAAAAAGTTTATTTGTTGTAAAATGGCTAGACGTCCAGTATTTACAGTACATTTCCCGTTTTTTTTTTATATTTTGTACCACCGGTCTAACAATACGTCTTGGGGCGATATTATCGTAATAGATTCAAGTATTTCAAACGATTTAATTTGACAGTAAAACATCAAATGAAATAGCATGCGCTCATGGAACAATATAGTAAAGTAATATACCTACTGATGTACTTATGTATTATTTGACGGTTAAATATTATATTTTGAATATAAGAAATATTATCAAGGTGCAAAATGATAATTATCGCAATAATAAAAATAAAAATATTTAAGAATTAAAAATTGATGGTTATTTTTTAATATGAATTTTAATACTATAATGAAAGTAAAAACGAATAATTTGAACACCCCAATTGTGTATATAAATAACTTTACATAACATAAACAAAAAACACTAAATAAGAAAAATAATAATAGGAAAAAAAATGAAAAATAAAAACAGTAAAATAAATTAAACAAAAACTAAACTAAACTTAAAACAACATATATAATAAAACTGCTGTCTAAATGAACCAAAAGGTTCTATAAGACAAAATTAAATTTTAAAAATATTATACAACTATTACGGGATTTCCCCGATCGTGCGTTTAACACACTGCCGGTAATGGTTTTTTACGATGCATGTACACTTTGTACACATCATATTTTATGTATAGAAATTGTTTGTATCAATTAAGATGTCAATTAAAAAAAATAGACGAGTCATATAATTTATATATTACTTTTATGACTCCATGATATTTACTGCACTTTATCTATAATATTATTATATTTGTATAAAAACAAATGTGTAAATAACTCTATAAAAATATAATAGATTTATACGAATTTCACTGATAAATATGACGATTAATGTTGAGAGCTGTAAAAAAAAGGTGTAACAAATCATAACTATTATTTACTACTATTATATGGCATCATTCAATTATTCCTACAAAACCTCAACAGACAGGAAATCAAACTGACCAGTAGCGTGTTATTCTATATGTAAAAAGGGGTAATTGTCTGGGATATCTACTAAAAGAGGAACCAGTTCCAATATTTTATAAACTAAAACTCATAACTGTAGTAAAAAAATCGAAATTTAAAATCCACCGCATACATTCGATATTTTCTTCTAGATTTCCCCGTAAAATAAACCCACTCCCCAAAGAAAAATGTTTTAATTCAACACTGTACATGGGTTCCCTAAAAACAAATTTTCCTGTAACGGCGCGCCACTGGCTGTGACCCATTTTATCTATGAAAACTGTTAGCTTATTGAAATTTACAACAGTAAAAAAACAACTGATAACGACTTACTTGTATACCCGTAGAAAGGAAATTATGAATGCCTGAAACGTTTGAAAATAAAAAGCTATATAGAATACAAAGATAAACGTTATTAGTGAACGTAGACTCATAACTTAATTTAAAATAGTACAAGGAAGCGTTCATATCTAGGTAGAATTAAACTCAAGAGATTTAACTTAATTTTTACAATTATCAAACTAAACAGGAAGACTAATAATTTGAATTGCATATAATAAGGATCGAAAAAAAATATCTGCCTTGTAAAAATTCAAAATGTTAGACAGGTACATATTCATTAAAAAACTTATTTTATTATAAAATGAGTGTATCTACAGGATTTTTTTAAAGAAATAGTTATTTTCTATTTTAACTATAAAAAAACTTTCTAATCTATTTTTTTCAAGCTATACAGGGTGATCCAGACCACCCGTCCACTATGTTTTACGCCCAAACTATTGAAGATAGAGTTTTATAAAAAAAAATTTACTATGTATATCGACCCTAAAGAATTTCAAGAAAATATTTTCAACCCCCTAAAACTGCGCCTTAGGGGGTAGTTTGGGGGGTACATGCCCGTTTCTCAGTAAAATCAAATGGAACGGTATATTCAAAAGTACATAATTGTAAAGACCATAAAAAAGTAAGAAACTTTTGTAAAACAAAAATGTTCATACTTTCAATTGTTTAGAAAATATGGCGACTTGATCTCAAATTTTAGGGTTTTACTAAAAGTGCTCTAATTTCGTTAAATATTAATGAAATTTTATTCTTTTTTTAAATTTAGAAAATAGAAATAATGACTTTTGTAATGATCTATGAATATTTAAGATTATGATAGTTTAAAGTGACATACGTGACATATCAAAAATGCAAAAGTTCAATTAGCGATAATTCAAAAAATTTAAATACAATGGTATATCAATTAATACTTTATCTTAAAAAAGATACGTAAATAAACAACTTTTGATAATAAAATTTTAAATTAAAAATTATAATTTTCAATTTTCCATTTTAAAATTTTGATTTTTAATTTTTAATTTTCTTAACAAAAGTTGTTTATTTACATGTCTTTTTTCAGATAAAGTACTAATTGATGTACCATTGTATTTAAATTTTTTGAATTATCGCTAATTGAACTTTTGCATTTTTTATATGTCGCTTTTGTCACTTTAAACTATCAAAATCTTAAATATTCATAGATCATTACAAAAGTCATTATTTCTACTTTCTAAATTTAAAAAAATAATAAAATTTCATTAACATTTAACAAAATTAGAGCACTTTTAGTAAAACCCTAAAATTTGAGATCAAGTCGCCATATTTTCTAAACAATTGAAAATATGAAAATTTTTGTTTTACAAAAGTTTCTTACTTTTTTATGGTCTTTACAATTATGTACTTTTGAATATACCGTTCCATTTGATTTTACTGAGAAACGGGCATGTACCCCCCAAACTACCCCCTAAGGCGCAGTTTTAGGGGGTTGAAAATATTTTCTTGAAATTCTTTAGGGTCGATATACCTACATAGTAAATTTTTTTTTTATAAAACTCTTCTTCAATAGTTTGGGCGTAAAACATAGTGGACGGGTGGTCTGGATCATCCTGTATATATTTTTTTATGGAGCATTTCAATCCAAATACAAAAAATGCACTGTTAAATTTATATCGATATACGTTGTATTGAGAATTTCGAATTGGTTTTTAACGGTAGTTAGTTTACGTACCTAAAAATGTACATGTTTTTATATTTCGAAATCGAAAAAAAGAAAGACAGGATCAACACTGTGTCTGTCTGTCTGTCACAGGATTCTAACTACTGAAACGTTTGACATAGAAAGCTGAGATTTGGATAGTTATTGTAAATACCCGAGTTATAAAAATAAAAATAAAATTGTAATTTTTTTAATTTTTTTTTTTTAGTGGAGCAAATGGGTTACCTATTTCTTTATTCAATCCCAGCGAAAGGGGTATCAAATGAAAATTGGAAATTTTAATAAGTCTACGTTTTGTTACTTTTAAAATATTCGTTCAAAAAATTTTCAATAAATTCGTAAAAATATTTTGTCCCTTATTCATATCTCCAAAAGTAGTAGTGAGAAATTTTAAAAAACAGTATTTTTCAATAATAATTCAAAATTGTTTAATCACAATAAATTCGTAGCCATAAATTTTCTAACAGATAAGCTATTAAATAAAACTAGTGGTTCTTTATAGCTTCGTAATATTAAATAAAATTAAGACAGTTGAATAATTAAAAAACTATACAGCACGAGAGACTAGTACTCGAGATTCGACTCACATACAAATTTTTATTACTATCATTTTCCTAAAATAAATTAAAAAAAAACTTTATACCAACTCACTAATTCCGAGACAAATCTAATACGATACTTAAAAAAATACCAAACCGGTGTAGATATTTAGAAACAACTTATAATAATAATACATAATAACAATGAAAGTGGGTTTCCATTTCAAGTCTTCAAAAAGCGGATATGATTTGGTAACTTCGCCCACAAAAAGTGAATTTTGTAACAACAGAATGAATCGGCCTTGAAGTAACTTTTTTAAGTCACTGTGCAACTCAATAACCTTTGACCATGGCACGAGCAATTTACAGATAAACATTGCAGAATAATGCAAGGGTCATACAATTACTGAATATCTACTTACATTGTAGATTGTAGATGCAAAATTAGTTCAATTAAAGGTAATTAACAGGATAAATTAATGTATTATTTAAGTTTATTAATTTTTAATTAAATACCATATATTCAATTTAGATATAAATTACATAATAATTAGGTGTTTGATAACTGATGTACATTTTAAACATAATTTGTGAATATTGATATGGATATGTGTATCAAATTACACATGAATTAAGCCATCAAATGCACTCCTTTAACTTTTTTCAAGTAAAGAACAAGTAAACATAAAATTAGGTAAGAATCAGTTACAGAATGCATTATTGTGTTTTTATCATTGTAAATTACATAAAAATAATATACTTTTAATAAACTAGACCAGGAATTGCCAACGGGGCCCAGGTGGACCTATTTGGAGTCTATGAGTTTAAGAAGGATCTATAGTATTTCAAGGGTTTATAATAATTATTATTATTATTTTAATTTTTTCCAACTGTAATGACCTTTTTCGCTTTCTACTTGTAACATACTTTTTCAAAAAAACTGTAATAGGTTTATTTATGTTTTCTAGAATCTAAAAATGTAAGACGGTCTATAAAAATCATTCTATTAAAAGGGGTCTATGTCGGAAAAATGTTGGGAACCCCTGAACTAGACAATAATACAACAAATGTCAATTCATTCATTCACCGGAAATGTCAATAGCTATGCCACTACTTATCAATTTGGAATTATTCACATTCAGTGGATGCTTTATTTCTATTTATTGAATTTAGCTAGTTGTAAATTTAATTGGGTTCTATTTTGATAGTAGATTAGATAAATTCAAAAAGATAACTGTTAACTTATTAAGTTTTGCGACCTGTAACGTGTTTCACCAACCTAAAAAATTTCCAAAATTCGACAACATGAACTTTATACTTTTATTTATAGAAAATTAATTTTGTTAATTTTTAAATCGATGGTCTTATGTAATAAACATGACAATTTGCCATTTATTTTAACATGTTTATCCAAAGAGCGAAAAGAGAAATGGGCAAAAATGTCAACAATAATATTATGACACAAAACGATCGAAATTTTATATTAATTATATTTATAACTGCTTGACTTTCATAAACTTACTTCGTTTACCCTAAAACCGTGTAGTCAATTGTAGCTTTCAAATAATATAAACAAACTTCTGTAGATAATCTGTTCACAGAAACAAATTTAAATTTTTGCAGAACTTTTATAACATAATATTTTTAATTAGATACAAACTTTGTATATTTTAAATAAACTCGTCGTTTTCATAAATAACAGATTGCAAATTAGGCAATTATGTAATATATATCAAAATTGTAACATAACACAAAGAGGAATTTAGATATAGTTTTAAAATTATATTTTAAATAACACACTTTTCAAGCTTATTAATACATACTAATCGTTAATTATTTTGCTTTGTGCAATCCGAGGTTACTGTTACGTATGTATCCACGCAAAGGTAATTTTTAGGAAGCACCAAAATTAAACTGACAACGAAAAAAATGAATATTGTGTTTGAATTAGCAGAAACAAAGACGTGTGCTGTTATGGTGATTTTGCACTAAAAAGATAAATTACCAAGTATGTTTATGATAAAATAATAAAATATCAACAAAACCTATACAATTTTAAACAGGAATTGTTTGAAAAACACCGTGTTTGTGTTTTATCTTTTTGGTGTAAAATCACATTACATTATAAATATACCTATTAGTATTAATACGACCATCTCTCCTACACCTTCCTGAAGACCATGTTTTTGTAAAAAAAAATTCGCACAAAGACCATTTTTTAAAACCTTAGGTAACCGATTTGGAAAATTTTTACTGTATTATATAAAATTTAAACATTTTAAACCAACTATTCATAAAATAATGATTTTAATTTAATAAAAATGACTTAAAATTTGTTTGGAACAAGAAACATTATAAATATATTTTATAATTAAGCAATTTTACATGCATGCATATGCTAAAACTCAGGTAACAAAATGTTATTTTTTGAACATATTCAAGCGTAAAAACCGCGAGAAAAAAAAACTTTTATTACGAACCTGATATGAATCTTTGATTAAATAAACTTTTATAATCTAGTATCTAAATATATAAAACCAGTTCTCGGTACAGAACTATAAGTGGTTTTTATTATTTATTTTAGGCTTTGATTTTACGGACACTTCCAAACTTTTTCCTCTTTAAAGAAGTGATACCTATAAGGAATATATAACATAAACATACTATGAACTATGATTATATAAAATATGTATGAATAGTTTAATTAAACCTTGAACTATCATATTATTTATTTGTTGTTATTATTACAAAATGTTTTAATAAATTTCCTATTTTTTGTAAACTGATTATTTTTTTTAAATTCATACATTATATATAAGAACTATGCAAATATTAAATATAGCATCTAACTATATTTCTATGTAAAATAAATTTATATTTGAATTAGTTATAAGGTTATTTAAATAATGTATAATAATATTTCACATTTAATACTAAAAAATGCAAATACAAATACAAAATTATCATAAAGCAAAAAAAAAATACGTATTTGGAACTCTATAGGTATAAATAAAAATAATATTAAAGTTGTGTTCAATGCCCCCAGGCAAAACAGGCTTTAAAGAAACAAACCAGATATTTTCATGCTTTTATAGCTAAATCGACAGTATAATCCTTTATTTGTTTTTACTATAAATAGTAGGTACAATTAATTAATTATGTATATTACCTATACATTTACTGATAGTTTATAATAGTGCTGACTTTTGTAGGGACAAAAACATTATTTTTCTCAAATTAAATAAATATATATTAAACATGACATTGCTGTTAAATTAACATTATTTTCTAATTATCTTTACATTTAGTCCTTAAACGGGATAATAATTCTTAGATAGGTTATAAATGTTTTTCTGTAATCATAAATTATGTGTAAATTAGGTTATGTAAACAAATACCTTGTACAGAAGCAACTTGATCAAAATTATCTGAGAAAAAATATAAACCAATGCACTTTTGAGTTAAAAATTTACACAAAACTCAACACTTATCAATCGAAAGTTATTAGTTATCAAGACAAACATTAAATCACACGACCTAACCAAGCGTCAGTCCGAAATAAACTGAATTTGTTTGTCAAACGATTCGGCCTTTTACGTTTACATTCGTAACTAACTTCAATCGATATAACAATGGCGGTAATTCAAACTGCTTTCATATATTTTGCTCGTACATACATAAAAGTTATAAAAATCACTAGTAATTATAAAACTGTATTTAAAAAAGTGATTTTTGTCGTTGTAAAAATAAATCTAATAGCCAGGGATTAAGGTAATGATGAAAATGAACAATTTATATATTTTATAAGGTATTTATTCGAAAACAAAACAAACAATTATTTATAAAACTTTGGTCAATATAAAATATATAACAATAAAATGGGTAGTTTTATATTATTAAACATTATTATAAATAATATCGAATTATTATATTCATCAACAATATAATACTACCAAAAATTAACAAATAACAACAGCTATATATACAGCGGTGAGCTATGAAATTTTTAACACAGGGCTCGCTCATAGTTAAATTTAAAAAAATTAATGTTAATTGTATGTTATTATCTGGTTTATTTATAAAAATAATACATATCCGTTTTAACAAAGGGCTTGTGCGATCCCCACGATCCCTCTTACAGCTCACCACTGGCTATAAATAATTATATGCATGCAATTTATCTATAATATATAGAAATTAAGTGTATTATAAGAAATAATTTAATTTTTTAAGTATTTTGATTGATTTAAATATAAATTATATTAATATTTAAAAAGCGTACATGATTGTTAAAATATTAAAACAGATTTTGGCATGAATTTACGATTTGTTATTAGTTTTTTAGTTTTTATAATGTTTATTTATATATGTATAACTATATAGAAAATTATGATAACTTTTAATATTATCAAAGTTGAAAGTCAGCCAAAACGTACTGGTATAACGTACCAGTAAGAAAATGTGTGTATAGGTACAGTGTACCAGAAAAAGAAAATTTATACTTTCAACCCTGAATATTATTAACAATTTTTTTTCTATATAAATTAAAATGATTTATATTAGTATAAAGTATGTACATAGCATGTGTGATAAAAACTATATTTAAGTATTTCTTATTACCTTATTTGCTGTCTTACACGTATTTAAGACCCTCCGTTATATATTTCTATATAAAACTATTTGAAAGAATATAACTACTTATATTTACTTCATTTACAATAGCAAATAAATCTATATAAATTTGCCTAACTGTTTAAGTTACAACTTTTGTTCAATCTGTACTCTAAAAAAATAATTTAATTTAATTATTATTTATCTATGAAAATATATTTCTAAAATATATATTTTCATTACTTTCTGTCAGTAGAGTTAAGAGGTAATTCTTCATGTCTTGCCGGTTCATGAGGTTCGGGTTGTGCAAAAACAAATCTATAAAATCCTGCTGTTGTTGCAGCAGCTAACAGTGGCCCTATCCAATAAACCTGGAAAAAAATGTATGCTTTTAGTCTTTACTTTTGAAATAAGTTATTAATTACTTGTTTGTTTCAAGTACAGTATGTTTTTAAAAGCTAGTTAAGCTTAATTGTAAAATGCTTACGAATATCATATTCACAAAATATTTTACAATTTTTAAGAATTCATTACTGAAAAATTAAAAAATTGCTAATGTACCTACATATCAGATATCCCTTGAGTTAAAAAATATGTTTTATAAAATTTGACGTCAGAAAAAATATGTAAGTACTAATTTAAATAAATAATAATAGGCATAAGTAATGCTATGTATATGAATGCAAAAAATTTACCCAATGTGCATCCCAGTTTCCATTCCATAACGCTGGTCCGAATGTTCTCGCAGGATTCATACTGCAACCTGTGTAAGGTCCCTATAAAATAAAATAAAAAAAAAACATTATTATATCGTATTTTTAGCAATGATTCATAGTAATAAATAGTCCAAGATTTTTAAATTAACTATATTTAATTCTAAATGAATTAGAAATACTTTTATAGTACTACATTATAAAAAAATATATTACCGCTACAAGTGCTAAGCCAAAGACAGTTAAACCAAAACGCATTGGAGTCGAGTCGCCAAATAGCTTATTTCTTTTATCCCACACACCGCAGCACACAAATATGAGAACCATTGTTGCTAAATATTCAATTAGAAAAGCCTGTTGAAAAAAAGTTATAAATAATTTACAAATATAAACATTCTTCATAAAAACTCATTACCTGCATGAAGTTTAAATTACTGCTAGGTACTGTCGTACATACTCCTGGTCCATATGTAGTGATATTAGTAACGGAATCAAAACCTTCAGTTACTTTCAAGAATTTTACAGGTGTTACTGCCTGTAAATATAAAATCAAAACAATAATTATTTTATTTATTATCTAAACGAATTAGAAATGGTAACGTACTCTCAAAACACCAAATCCGATAACTGCACCAATCATTTGAGCAGTGATGTAAAATGGAACCATTAAATATGGTAAGATTCCATATACAGCAGCAGCTACAGTAACTGCAGGGTTAATATGAGCACCAGAAATGTGAGCAAAAGTCTGAAAAAAAACAATATTGGTAAATAATAAATAAAATTAAATAATTTTATATTTATATTTTTATGGAATATATTAATTTTATACTGTTTTTATTGTTGATATTAAGTCATTATTATAATATCAATCAATTGTATAATCATATAATCAATATGTAAAATATGTATTAAATAATAATTATTATTATAAAATTTAAAAATTATATACATATACAGCTATGGTTTGTATCTTTGCTATGTCGGTAACAACGGAAATATTTTAATGAATATTCAACTAGTGATCAATAGATGTCACTACAGACATATAATGTTTTAAATGTTTCAAATTGTTGCTTTGGTTGTTTCATACTTCATATGTATTCAAATTTCAAATACATAATTTAAATTCTAAATTAACTGCTTTACATTTATTTCTCATAAAATTTAAATACATATCGAACTTAATATAATGAAAAACATTTTTATTAATTGATGTTAATTAATTACAAAAACTTGAAATTTTAATGTAAGTACTTATAATTGTACACACAAAATACACATTTTGTGTTTTAATAATGATAAAATAAATTTTCTAAGTTTATTAAAATTACGCAAAACTAATCTGCAAAGTCAATATTAGAACAATAAATATTTACGCATAATAATACCACGTCAGATATTAATTAAATGTTAATTCATTCAAAATTCCAGTAGAAAATATAAATGAAGAATACAAATGTCCTTCATTAATAATATAAAGAATAACTTCTATTCTGAAACAATATTTTATTATTTTGCATTTATTTTTTAATAACCTATGATAACGATTATTTTATTATCACAATATATAAAAACAGAAACGCAATAGGACTATCAAAAATTCATTAACACATTGCAATTAAAGAATTTTTGCGGTCCCAGTTGGGGCCACTAGTTAATATTGTTTTTCTATTCAATGATATTATAATTTATCAATAATTAAAATGCAACTAAAAATATGCATTAAAATTATCATTACTTCTTTGTAATAAAATAAAGATTATATTTTTTTATTTCATAAGTCTGTCCAATAAAATCATTATGATTGTTAGCTCATATCAATAGATATTACTTAAATACTAGATGTATTATAGATAAACATACATTATCAATTAATTAAAAGACAAAAGATAATTAAGACATGAAAACAAAACTAATGTATATAAGGTATCTGATCTGTATTCTTTATCTAAAATCTCAATGCAATTCGTTATTTAGATACTAATTTATAAATGCTATTTAAATTAAAATAATAATAATAATAATAAATGATTTAAATTATTATTTTTTATTTTGTTTTAATGTTGAAATATGCAGCCAGTTATTTGTACAAAAACATCACTGAAACCAAACATGGTTAACTGGGGGGACTGGGAAGTGACTTGGGGCGATCAGGGCAGGAGATTGATTTGAATTACAAATATAGGTTATATTAATCAACGTGTTTTATATATAATCATGAAACATTAGAAAATATTTTTTTTAATAAAGAAAAAATTTTCAAAATAAATTTGACGACCCTACATTAATTACAATAAAATAATAATTTTTATTTGTCTTCTATTATATAAAAATAATTAAGATACTAATGACCTCTATGTTTATCTCCACGTATTATGTTAAAGGTTACCAAAAAAACATATATTCTATCAAGTTTAAATTTATCTCTTATGTTTGTACATTTTTAAGTTGGATTTAAGTACAAAATTAAATTATAGGAAATCATGTTTAAATAAATTGTTTTTTTTTTAGTTTTGCACACAACTTATAGGTAGGTAAATGTCAAAATAAGAATTCATAAAAATATTGAAAATATAAAATCTATAATTTCCCTACTTAATTTAATGTTAGGTGATGAAAGTCAAGAAGGAAATCATTTTCAAAATTACAAAAAAAGTCAATAAAATTTTTTAAAGCTTCTTGATAATTTATTGGAGTACGAACAGCAAAAAATAATAATTTCACGTTGACATATTTCGAAACAACCTGTATTTATAAATTAAAATTGCATTTTCCGATCATATCAAAAATATATAAGATACATACAAGTAATTGATACTTTATCATAAATATTGCTAATAACATATAACAAATACATCATTGTGTTTTCCAAGTAATCGCTTTTTCCTAGATATTGATATAGTATTTCATCTCGATAAAAAGCTGGCATTTTAAATTTCCATTCATCGATTTTGAGTTGAGATATTATTTTTTCTGAACTTTAAAAAATTTAAGAATGCTACGAAATGTAATATTCTTACTGACAATGAAATAAATATTTAATCAGGAGTCAGTAATTATTTTATTAATTAATAAAATCCATATTATATGAATTCATTTTTAAATAAAACAATATCGTGATAATTATTTTTATTACCTGTAACACGAACATAACAGCCATACCAAAACCCAGGGCGGCATTAAGATGTATTGCTGCTCCTCCAAAGGGCACTAATCCCATACAGCCGAAGAGTACAAGTAAAGCTGTACCAACGAGTTCAGCAGCGCAAATAACCAACTTGTCTCTTGTACTGGGAAGCTCTTCGGCAGCTCTCTTCAGCCCTATTAAAAATAAAATTCATATTTTATTATATTAAAAATATAACATTTTATTGGAAAACAGTTTCAGATACAACTTAAACCATTTTAAATGTCAATCATAATAATGGAACTAATAATAAGAGGAGCAATGACTTTAAGGTTTCATTTTTTTGGCGGGGGAGGGTAGGTAATCTTTTTAGGAAGACACATCCAGAGTATTTGTTTCATTATACTTTTTAAAGGCACGATTAACGCCTATCAATGTGGGATAAGTACTAAGGAGTAGGACTAAGAGCTCTTCAGTTGTGGGGGAGGGGTCTGATGAGAGTCCTCGATAAAGCATATAGTATTACAAGGTAATCTACATTTCCAATACAATTTTTGGAGTTAGATTAATATTATTTACGTATTATTCAAAAAATAAACTTTTGTTTACAAGAATTATGTTGAACATTATGTAGGTACTAATTTTTCAGGAAAATTAAAGGAGATGGAGGTTCAAAGTTACTTGATGCTAGTAGTCCAATGAAATCTTAATCTGACACTGGGGACTGGGGAGGAGGAAATTTTGATATTGTCACCATAATATTAGTATACCTAGCAAGTCTTAGTATATCTCAAACTGCATATTTGTTTTATTTTTTATAGGAGAGCTAAATTATTGAACTAGTTATATAGACATATTTTGGGTAGAATAACGTATATTTTATTATTCGAGATACAATTCATAAATTAATTTTATATAAATATTTTTTATTCCTACGAACGAATATGATAATGAAAATGGGCCAGTATTTTATCATATTATATGAGAAATTATAAACTGCTGGAAATATGTTTATGATTTAATGTTTAATGAACTGTTATAAATTTTTAATATTCATTATAACATATTGTTTACATCACATAATTTATGAATCCTCAAAAACAGTGTCTACCTATATATATTTATTCTTTTTAGTATTATATAGTTTTAATTTTTTTATTGGGGGAGGGGAGTGTAATAATCAGTGTTTAAACAAGTAGTTAAATTACAGCTTTAGTACATAGCATCCCAAGGTAAATAAACATATATATTATAACTACTAGATAAGGTATCATTTGAATAGACACATGATATTGTTACTAACGCAAAAATTGGGGTAAGCAAGATTATACTCTAAAAATATACAAAATAATTTAATACTGCATTTTGTATTGTACCTACACGTGTAGTGCATTAATTACAAGCCATACGTTTTTTCAGATATTCTTTATAACGTATACATGCGTCATATCATTCATATATACCATACCATTGATTACTTCTGTTAGTGGGCTGTCATTTATATGTAAGTAATACTCCGCGTAGATAGTGTTTTACTCGAGAGAAAATTCTTTATAATAACCGATATAAAAAAGATTCTGGTAGTATTCCTAGCGTTATGCGGTGTTTACACCGAGAAGACAAAACAGAAACACGGTGTTTTTATGACCAAACAGCAAAAAACTCTATACATTTTTAAATACGAAGTGTTTTAAAGACACGATGTTTCTGTTTTGTTTTTTTCGGTGTAAACACCGCATTATTTATACACAATTGGTAAATAGTAAGAAACAATATAATTAAAGCAGGTTTCAATTTATGTTTAAATTAGGCATCTGGTTATAATCATTAAAATAAATACATCATCTAACTTACCAACACAACAACACATTTTTGTATTTTTCCAGATTATATCTTATAAAGTAATTTTATATAATATAATATCATTGATTAATTATTTATTATAGTTGTTATTTATCCGTCTATAATTAATATATACATATTATGTAAGTCAAATTTTCATCGCGTACTACGTTTTTATATAATTTCGAAGAAATATTATGATTTCATATTATTTTCGTTATAAATATTCTATTTGCTTGAGAATGATAAACAATAAGTATATATTATGTAATGTAGTTAAAAAAATATGCAATAAAAGTAATCAGTTAAACTAATATTTTTAACATACTTATATTACTTATGATTAAACCATTCATTTACCTAAATTGAAATATTTCGTGGAACAGTTAACTTAAATAGTTTCTTAAAAATATTAAAGATAACATTAAATCTAATATTTGTTTCATTGATAGTTAGGTCATAAATCATTGACATATAATAAAATTTGTCGAAATGTTATGAAAAGACTCGTAATAAAATTATAGCCGATAAGGATGATCCTATATGTGACCAAGGTTGGTTCTATAATTTTTTATGAAGGGGTTCTGAAGTAAAAACCAAATTGAAGTACAAATCTGATACTAGTATGTATGTGGAGAAAATTGCCCCCCCCCCCCCCCCAAACATATATTTTGTAATAATATCAATCTTTCAGTCTATCGAGAGGGATATATATTTGTATGCTAAATAGTGCCAATTTGAGTTTTTAAACGTAATCTGGGATTTATAATTTTCATATTTTATTTTTTTTCAAAATGCGTAGACGATTTCTAATCTGTAAATATGTCAGAAAAAAAAAGATAAATGATATTCTTTAAACTGCAACTATATAGGTAATTAATAATAATAATTAAATACGATATTTAAAAATATATTTGTTAATAATCATAAATATAGGTATCTATTTTATATTTTTAAATAATTTTATATACTCGTATATGTTTATTATTTTAACACTTAACTAGTCGAATTGCTATAGAAATAATTTTAAATAATTCAATACTATCCGTACGAATGAATTTTCTCATGTATCTTACAATATAATTAATATATAATCATATAAATGATATTTACTGTGAAAAAATGAAACATTATTAATCTCAAGTATTTAAACAAATTAAGTAATGTATTATCTACGAGTGATTGATAACGGTAATCAATACAAGCAAGAATGTGATTCTCTGTTTTATATTGAAAATGTGTCAATTGCTACAGAGATTTTTAGATTATTTGCGTATGAATTATAACTTGAAATTTGACAGTTTGTTGTGATTTATAGTATAAATAAGTTTTTATATATTATAGAGAACCATATATTAATCTTAAATAAAACTATCACGCGCAGAGAATCTGCCCGATGGAATATTTATTAATTTTTATATTTTACCCAATACCTTCCTGCACAGATTATTTAAATAATTATTATTTAAATTTTATGTAAATTTGACATTGAAATTAATCAATACATCCTACATCAATAATTCAATAATATTGAAAGAATCATTTTTTGTCCTTATTTAAACCCTTCAACCTTTGCTCGAAATATTTTTTTTATGTATTTGAAAGATTAACTAGAAACGATTAAACGAAATAATTTTTCATAATAAAATGAAATAAAACGCATGTTAATATCATAAGCCATCTTAAGGGTTAATAAATATAGTCGTTGAGCGTGCAAAGCCTGATATGTGATTTTTTATTATAGAATTGCTTTATGGAATCAAACTTAAAAAAAAAACTGATTTACAACAATAGGCAATATCTGTTACAATGCTTTCCTAAGACGATTGAAAGTATAGTTATTAAATGTGTTAATTGTAAATTAAATGTGTAAAAAATATTAAGTTTTTATTGTCCCTTGAAAAATTATACTTTTTTGATATAGCAGATTTTGCTCGCGCGTATTTTTAAGATTTCTTGCATGGAGTAAAATATTAATAGGTACCTATGTAAAAATATTTTTTATCAATGAATGAATATTACATTCTTAATGAGCATACATAACGGTTATACTATGTATAGTCTATACTCTATACCAATCCAATAATAATATATTGAATTTTAATATAAACCTTTAACCTGAGGAGATAAATCAACATACAAATATATGTCTATGTCTATACAAAATACTATAAAAAAGGTGTCACCATTTTTGTAAAAAAAATAAAACATAAACATGTCGATTTTTCACGAATTTAGATCAAGTTAGGTAACGTTGAGATATTTAGAATGAATTTATTAATACACATTTGGATATGTGCCCACATTAAAATGTTAGGTATACTCTATTTGTTTATATTTATTTTTGGGGTCAATTATATAATACAAATGGAAATCCACTACGTCAATCAATAAATAAAACTCACAAAGTATACATAAAAATGTATTTTTACATTTAACGAAATTAAAGAAGAATCTTGTCTGCCAATTTTTTTAGAATAAAAAGTTTTTTTTTCAAATTTTCTAAAGTTTGACAAAAATTTGATAACTTGCAATTGCATACTTTATATTCTCTATGGATATATATTCTCTAAGGAATTGTTTTTGAATTTAGAACCATGATATTTGAAGTTACTAAAACACAGTTGGTGCATGAATCTGACCATACACGATTTAATCTTATACATATATGTATATCACCACTGTTAATAATAACTTTTTTTGCTTATAAAGTTTGATACCCCGTTTCAAAGTGCTTGCAAATTGGCAAATTTTAGTAATTTATTTATAATATCGAACATAGAAATTTATTTTTATGTCCATTGTTATACTTAGGTTCATTAACAATTATTTTGTGTTTTTCGATATGTTGGGTTCTATTTATACTGTATGCAGAAATTAATTTAAAAATAGAACAATGAAACTTGAATTTTGAAGGTTATGAGTTCGAATACCTTAAAATATGCATATTATGTATGTAAAGTGAATGAAATAGCCAGAAATAAGACTCTAAATGTGAAAGAACCTATATCAAAGTTTCGCAAGACTTTTCATCAAACAAAAATGCAATTTAGAGCACTAAAAAGAAGTTTACATTTTAAATTTCATAAACGAATAAAAAAATTAAATCACATACAACCTTACAATTTTAAATAGGGTATCCAATCTCCGTTCATCTAAATATTTTGAAAACCACTACTCTAAAGGCGTCTATCATCCAAAATTATGCTAGTTAGAAAATCTGTGAAAATTAGTCTTTACTAACACACATTTTAAGACCTAATTATAAGGCTCAAAAATAAGTGGGAAATATACCCCTATCTCCACTTCACACGAAAAATATTAAAATATGTGTTAGGTTAGGTGACCATAATAATGCGATTTTTTTTGTTCTTTATATCCCCTCTGTTTGACCCCCCACCCTCACATGTTCCCAGACAATTGCCTAATTTCCCTACTATATGCACCAATGTCTCTCAAAAGGACCTTATCTAACGCTTCATGCACCTGTTGTTTAGTACGGCTCTGGTTTTATATTCAAAAAAATGAAATATATAATCAAAATTATCACATAATTCATAGTTTATTGACCTTTGTAAACATACAAATAATTTTATACTTATCAAGTAAATTAGAAAAACGAATTCTAGAAGTAAATATAAAATGAAATGAACGACGTCAAAGTACTGATAACTTCTGTTCATAAGTATGTTTTTTTGCTGATCTCATGACATCTGATAGCAAAATCTTTTTTACTATAAAATATAATTGTTTAACATACAAGACAGTCAAATAGCAGCAATCATAAATTAAAGTTTAATGTAAAAAATATTTCAAAGAAATTGCAACATATTTTGCTCAAAAACGTTGCAAATAAATAAAAACATTAGGTACGTTAAGTCTATCTAGTATTAATGGGTCACCATTCTGACATGTTTTTATTCTTTTTTCTTGAATTAAGAATGTATGATAATCAGTAGCGTAACCTGGATTTTTGAGGAAAGGGAGAAGATTCATGGGAGCCATTGACATATAAAATATATTTTTACAAATAAATTATATGACATATAACCATCTGGTTTACCATATCTTTATAACCAGAGAGAGGTATCCACTATCCACCCTCTTGCTGCCCACTGGTTACGTTACTGATTTTGATAACTTTTACTAGTACATGACTTTAACTTAATATAGAGAACTACGAGTAAGCTAAATATTCTGTGGTTTGATTTTTTAAGATGTCTTCTTCAAGTTATAAAAAAGTAAATTGTGTTTAATATATGTATAAAATATAGTAATAATACCAATTTTAAAGTTCAAAGCAATAAACTACCTATAAATATTTTATTTTATAGTATTTATTATTATAGTTATTCTATAAAAATATATTTTTTAGTGTTATATTATCTATTATTGTACATAATTAACATGAAAAAATTATTAAGTTATATAAATGAAATTAAAAATTCTACAAACAATAAAGCAATATTCATGAATGTATAATTATTAGATATAGATAAAATACTGTTATTGCAGTACTGAACTTTTATACATATGAAACTGTAATATACTTAAACATCATAAAAACAAGTAAATCATCAATATTTATAATGCAAATTACAATTATTTCTTGTTTACAACTTGTTTTGAAAAAAAAAACTTATAATATAATTATCATACAATAACTAAAGGAATTTCAAAGATTTATACTTTTCACTATTTACATTATCATTGCGACAAACAGATGAATTTTATTTTAAAATAACTATTGAAAATAATTATATTTATGTACGTATATAGATATAAGTATCGTATAATGTAGAATAAAGGGAGTTGTAGAACTGTTTTTTTATTATATAGGTAGGTGATAAAAATAATTATTGCAGACTATAATGTATGAATGATATTAGATGGAAATGAAACTAAAAGCGAAAAATAATAAATTATTGGTAAAAACAAATAATGGATTCTTATAATATGGTAAGAGATATTTTTTTTTAAATATATGAGCAAAAAATGTATCGATTAAAAGGATCTAATTAACAATAATATAACAAAATATTTTATAACCGAAAAACAATTTAAATAATATAAACTTGACATTTAAAAAAAACATTTTAAAAATACACAACATATGCCAAAAGGTTAGACTAACATTAAACTAAAAAATTATCATAAATTAAAATATGAAACAAAATATAATAGCAGTTAGTTTCAATTCATTCAACTATTGAGGTTTTAAAAAAGTACCTACATCAGGTATGATTTTTTTTAAATTAGTAACTGATTAATGAAGTGCTTTTTGTTCAAAAAAAATGTCGCTCCTCATACCAGTGGCGTACGCAGAATTTAAATTTCAGACAAAACTAATTAGAAAGAGGAAGTTTAAAAATAAGTACGAGTAAAAATTTTCAAATCTATAAATGTGACACATTATAATTATTGTATTTATTATTTTATAATAATTTATCGAATATATAAATACTTAAATTTTTGTCTTAAGGGCCTAGGTTCATTGCTCTCTCTAACTTAAATATTAATCTTTGTTCAGTTATATTTTCTTACAGTGTTGAAGTAAAAAAATATACGTATTGTGAGATACACATGAAATGTATCTACGAGTATATTATATGATAAACAAGATTTTAAAATTAATTTCTGCCTGATTGCAAATTACAATACATGTATTAATAACAATAAAAAAACACCATTGAGCTGTTGGAAAAGGAGCAATCCAGCCAACCTTAACCATAAATCATTATTATCAAATAACAATACCCTAAATAATATTGATTATAAAAATGATTACGTACCATTTCTGGTCGACATTTTGAGTTAAAAATATATTAACAAAAAAACAACAACAATAAATAGGGCACTTCCAGTCAGGTGGTCTCGGGTTCAGTACTGCAACCACGTGACACGGTGTTTGTAGCTATACTAGAACCGCGTGGTGTGAACAGACTCCACATTTCTACGATACTGTTATCTGTCACACGATCAAGGTTCAAAAATCCCCCACTCAAAAACACAGGCGCACATGTGACAATATGTAGGTGTCGAGGATTTTTTTAACGGGGGGGGGAAGCATATGGGTTTTATGCACACCTGCCCAGTCCCCCCAAGAAAGCTTGAAGAGCATACTTATCTAATTATTCTGATATCTTTCTTTTGTATGTAATCTTTTAAATATTATCTAAAATTACTGATAAAAAATTGCAAGAATTTTTGGGAATGAGTTCATCATTTATTGAAAATAAAAAATAAATTATCGTAGTAAATAGTTCTTAGGATTCCGTAGAAAACTAAGAACCATTATAGTTTCTGTTTGTCCGTCCATATGTCTGTATGGCCTAAATTAAGATTTTTGAAAAAATGGTTTTTGGACCACCTCCCATAGATTGAAAAGTGTTTTCATTTTTTTTTCACTTACTCCATTGAGTAAACTATTTTTAGATAGGTCAACAAAAAACGTTTTAGGACGTATTGATTTAAGCTCTTCAGCCCCCCACCCCTTAATTTCTAAAATATCGATGCAAAAATTCTAGAATATAGCTTTTAATTAATATAACACTTTCAATGAAAATTATAATGAACACTGTAGCAAAAATATGTATAGGTATTATTAAGTATAGTATAGGTACCTGTATAGTTTATACAAAATATAGAAGTAACATTTTTTTTATAAATCGTCGTATGAACCCGTACACGATTATATCTTTAGTCAACGTGAAATAACTCTTGATACGTATTATCAAGTAGAGAATTTTAGTGAGAATGGCTACGGAAACCTATCAATGTCAAGCTTCAATTCAAGCGAAGAGTTAAGGAAGTTGAAACAAAAGTCATTTTTGATGGTTTTTCCCAACTTTTGTAGCCAATAGCAGGATCAACTAAATTTTTTCAATAATAATAAAATTATTTAAATTATTAAGGATAGTTTGTTTTCAGAAAAAATTAACTTCCCAACGCCGTGCAATTTGAAAAATATTCAAATCTATAATATAGCGTGCAAAACCATTAAAAAATACATTTGTTCGACTTTTTATGTTTAAGGCTATTTTCTAAATGAATTTCCTGATCCTTCAAAGCTGGGATACACTGCACATTAACATAAATATAATTTATAATTTAATTTAATCCTTAAGTAACCAAATTCTTTTTACTAATTTTTAGGGTAGATTTTTTCGATAAGTTTTGAAAATAAATAGAACGAAAAGTAGGACATATTCAAAAGAATAAAAAATAAGTATTTTTCTTGCCGTTATCAATCATCTTTTACCCAAAACCGTAAACAATATTTATTAATGCTTCACTTAACAAAATGTGCAAACACGTCACACCGTATACGTCTTGTGTATTCTTATATAAAAAAAATCACAAATAAAGCATGCGTACTATACAAAACAAAATGTCATTAACCCATGCAAAACACAGTTCTGCTATAAATATAAAACGCGTTTATTTTATTATATTTAGAAATATGCTGCAACTTTTATATGACTATTTTCATTTTTAATATGTATGCTACTGGGAGAAATTGTGCGCTTAATTGCTAAATATATAAATAAAATATTATTATTTCGATATGGATGATGTACGTACTAAATATTCACAGGAACCAAGTGATCATTGTTAACTTTATTATTATTGGAGCTAGAAGATCAGTTAAAGAGCAAAGTATCATTTTTTTCCGGGATGAATAGTGGCGGTGTTAAGAAACAAATGAATGACAAATTTCAGAGATATATTGAAATATAACCTTTTTTAATAGTATATTATTGTAAAAATTTATAGCTGAGAATGTTCTCTTTATATACAAAAGTGTAATACATGGATGGTGGTTAAATTGATATAAAACATGATACAACATGTATTAAATAAATAGAAAATATCGAAAAATAAGTAGTGTGCTATGCCGATTTAATAAAATACAACAATTGACAAAAAATTTAAAAACAATTTGGAGTATTTATATTATTTGTATGCCGAGTTTTTGAGTATTATAAATAAAATATAATTATAATTATTAATATTTTTCATTATCAATGAAACTCAAAAACGTTAAAAATCTGCGTACAAATGGCAAAAAATTTAATCATTTGTTTGATTTTATTAAATCTGCATAGTACACTGTTTTTCGATATTTCCTAATTATTTAATACTAGGCTTGTATCTTATTCCATATAAATTTTATATATAACTATTCACGTATCACACTTTTATAAAGAAAACATTCTCAGCTATAAAATTCTATTCCATTATTTCAATATATAGCTCTGAAATTTTTCATTAAATTAAATTTTCACGTTATTATACATCCCGAAAAATTATTGATTATTTTCCTATTAAACCGATCTTCTAGCTCCAATAATAACAAAGTTAGCAATGCTCACTCGGTTCCCGCGAACACCCTGTATATTTAGTACATACATATGTATATGTAGGTAGTTATTGCAAACAAATATGTGGGTTCGGTAAACAACAACAAAAATGGGTCTCAGAAGTGGGAAATAATTCTTATTTGTTTTTATTAAGAGAGAAAAGAACACCTTAATAATTTTATTTCATTTTGAGGACCCCACAATTTTCCGGGTCCGAAACTGTAACGTCTTATAACATAACTACACACACAAAAAGAATCGAGTGAGAAAGAACAGATGACTATACCCCTATGTATTTTGACGCGCTGAAACCGATTCAGTTGTCAGAACTGTGCCATCAGGTCAGGATTTTTTCTAACTTAAAAATCCTGACCTTATGATATATTTCTGACGTCATATTCGATTCCGGCACGTCAAAATAAATTGGGGTATATGTAATCATTAAACAAAATTCCATAGTAGTTAGTATTTATTTGATATTTGTATTGGGTAATCATTAAAGAAAATTCCAAAGTAGTTTAGTATTTATTTTTATATTTTAATATCTTTTCAAATAACTTTTTTTTAGTAAAAAGTGGTTTTCTTGTATTAATTTACAATATTTTCTACCTAAACAATAAGAATATATTTAAAAAATTTATTACATATTTTAACCCATATTTTATGATATTTGTATTGGGTAATCATTGAAGAAAATTCCAAAATAGTTTGTATTTATTTTTATATTTTAATATCTTTACAAAGACAAGAATTTTTTTATCTTAATAAGTAGTGGTTTTTTTTGCATTAATTTACAATATTTTGTACCTAGACAATAAGAATATATTTAAAAAAATTAAATTATCTACATTTTTTACCTATATTTTATATATTTTGATAAAAAGGAATAATTATTTTTAAATAACGTATAACATAAATTAAATACTCTAATATATAATTAAGCTTGCACATTGTGCATATCAAGGCTAAGTTATCGAATAAGTGACATGATATACACATAATATTAGATAGGTAGGCATATAAAATATAACAGTTATTTATTGTGTATTGTCTCAAATAAGAAATAAATTTTAATAAAACCATTAGTGATTATATATGTGTATCAGGGGCGCGCCAACCCGAGGGTGCAGGGAGTGCACCGCACACGGGCGGCAAATTTTAGGGGCGGCAAAAACCGCCTCGTCAGTCATTGTTTAATAATAATAATAATCATAAAAAAAGTTTATCATGTTAATTAATTAAATAATTGTGGATTGTAAAAAAATATTTTTGTTGAAATGACAAAAATAAATAATGTAGGTAATGTTAGATAATTACACTGGCCGACAGCCATTTTGCTGCAGGGCATACAACAACTTTTTAAGGGTAACTTGGACACGCTGAATTCAAAAATGACCACCATTTTGCTCAATCAGCTCTAGTTTTCGAGATATTGCAAAAAAATGTTTTTTTCGATATGCAAACATTCAAATTTGTATATATATATTAAAAATCAATGACTTCAAACAATTATCATTCAGAATGAAGCTATGGGTCCTAATTGAACTAAAATGCCTTAAATTATATACATTGATAAAGTTATTCATTTCGAAAATCATGTTTTAAACGAAAAAAATTCAGCAATTTTTAAAATTCAAAGCGCTGTAACACAAACAATTTTTGTACAATTTTAATGTTATTCATTAAATTTGTAGTTTTATCTATATTCTTTATTGTGTTAAAATTTCAACGTAATCGAATGAAAATTGGCGAAATGGTACTAAATTAACTGCGGGTGTCAAAATTTAGTAGTTCGTTCAAATATTTTTTAAATTAAATGTTTCAACCAAAAATCATTCGGAATGTAACTATGGGTCCTAATTAAACTATAAAGCCTCAAATTATACACATTTTTAAAGTTAGTCCCTTCGAAATTCATGTTTTAAATGAAGAAAATTTCAGCGATTTTTAAATTTCAAAGCGATATTACACAAACAATTTTTGTCCAATTTTAATGCAATTTACTTAATATATAGCTTTATCTATCTTCTTTATTGAGTTAAAATTTTAACGTAATCCAATGAAAATTGGCAAAAAGGTATTAAAATCAACCGCCCGTGTCAGAATTTGGTAGTTCGGTCATAACCACTCCTGGCGTTAAATAAATTCTTTGAACAAAGTTATGCATTGAAATACGTATTAATTCGAGTTTCGAAACGAAAATTACTGACAGTTTTACAAAATTAAAAAAATAACTATGTATATACAAAACGTTCTTGAACATAAATTTAAAAAAGACAATATGTGTAAGATAAACTTCTTTTCAGCGATTATCTTGACATAGAAATTATTATTTTCGAAACAAATATATGAAATAAGTAAAAATTTATTCATTACTTTGTTCACTGAATTTATTTTACGAGCCATACAGAAGTGAAAATTACCGAACTACCAATTTTGATATGCGCAGTTGATTTTAGTACCATTCCGCCAATTTTCATTCGATTACGTTGAAATTTTAACACAATAAAGAAGATAGATAAAGCTACAAAAAAAAGTGCATAACATTAAAATTGGACAAAAATTGTTTGTGTTACAGCGCTTTTAAAAATTGCTGAATTTTTGCTAAAAAATCGATTTTTCGTTTAAAACATGATTTTCGAAATGAATAACTTTATGAATGTATATAATTTAAGACTTTTTAGTTCAATTAGGACCCATAGCTTCATTCTGAATAATAATTATTTGAAGTCATTGATTTATAAAATATATATACAAATTTGAATGTTTGCATATTAGTCCGGTCAAATACTTATAAAGATAGTGGTCAAATAACAAAAATTCCGACAGAGCTAAATTTTGGTGGATACCTTGGATACACCATTAGAAATAAAGTGTCAAAAGTCCCCATCAATCCCATGTCTGCTAAAAAAGTTATTCGTGGTCAAAGGTCAAAATTTGAGGTTATTTGGATTTTTTCTAAAACGGTAAGTTTTATCAAAAAAGTAGCCAAGACAAAAATTATAGATATTAAAATTGTCTATAAAAATGGTCCTTATACTTTTTTTTCTAAGAATTCCATTCCTGAGATATCGCGATTCTAAAAGTTGAAGGAGTCACGTTCTACATGCACGGTGCTCTGGAAGCCAACTTTAATAAAAAAAATTGATTACTTCTGATTTTTTTGTACAGTTAAATTCTTTAGTATTCAAGAAACATTTTAAGACCAAAAAGAACAAAATCGCCTGAGTACTTATTAAAAAAGTACCCAGGCGATTTTTTTCTTTTTGGTCTTAAAATGTTTCTTGAATACTAGAGAATTGAACTGTACAAAAAAAATCAGAAGTAATCTATTTTTTATTAAAGTTGGTTTCCAGAGCACCGTGCATGTAGAACGTGACTCATTCAACTTTTAGAATCGCGATATCTCAGGAATGGCAATTCTTAGAAAAAAAAGTATAAGGACCATTTTTATAGACAATTTTAATATCTATAATTTTTGTCTTGGCTACTTTTTTGATAAAACTTACCGTTTTCGAAAAAAATCCAAAAAACCTCAAATTTTGACCTTTGACCCCGAATAACTTTTTTATCAGACATGGGATCGATGGGGACTTTTGACATTTTATTTCTAATGGTGTATCCAAGGTATCCACGAAAATTTAGCTCTGTCGGAATTTTTGTTATTTGAAATGTCTATTTTTACCGGACTATATCGAAAAAAACATTTTTTTTGCAATATCTCGAAAACTAGAGCTGATTGAGCAAAATGGTGGTCATTTTTGGATTCAGCGTGTCCAAATTACCCTAAAAAAGTTATTGTATGCCCTGCAGCAAACAAAAAAATAATTTTTGTCGGCCTGTGTTATGGAAAATGCAGGTAGTATTTTAGAACGAGTACCTACAGTAAATTAAACATATCTAAACTCCAATTTTGCGCGTAAATTTTAAAAACAAATGGACTGTATAAAACATGGGTCTTTCCCGATTATGCCATGAAATTGGGATCTTTCCGACGATTCGGTCGTTTCATTTTATTTTTATTTTTTGCTGTCAAATAATAATTTTCAAATGGGTTTAAAAATATGAGATTATCTAGATACATTAAAAATTGTATTGTGTTTTATTGTCGACATATACATATAGGGGCGGCAAATAAAGTCTTGCACCCGGGCGGCAAATTTCGTTGGCGCGCCACTGATGTGTATATTAATGTATGTAGATTATTTGTATATACATACCTACTATATAAATTAATATAATCATTAAAATTCTTTAAGCAAATAAATTATTTAATAATTATTTTGATTTGGCTAAAAATTAAGTACCCATTAAGAAAAAGATTTCTTGATTTTTTCCAATTTTTTAGGATAAACATGTTACATAATATTTTTTCAAAATTCGTTGCACTTCTAACATTTCGAGAAACGGACTAAATCGTAATAGAACGTTTATTTATTGCTGCAGACAATTATTTTACTTTTTTTACTCATCAATTTTTAGTTTGAAAATTTTAATATACAGAGTGATTCAGCACTGTCGTGCCAAACTTGAACAGTAGCTGGAGAAAAATATTTTAAGCAAAAAACTTCCAATAAACATGTGTCCGGAAATTTTTCCTTAGGGAACTACAGGCTTCCAAAGATTTTACTAAAAATTACTTTTAATTTAATATCTAGAGAACCCTTTGTGATAGAATTATGAAATTTAGTATTTGGTTTAGTAATAATATCTGTTATCGATTTCTAATATTAACCACGTATATTTTAGGCCAGGGCTAAAATATATATGGAGTTAGTGGGCCCATCGTTTTTGATCTTGTAATTGTTTGTTCCTTAATTTTTTTACTGAGTTGATACTTTTATAAGATTATATGACACAAAATACACAAAAACATGCTTTACTTGTTTATCATAGGATAAACCGTTTTCGAGTAATATCGATGGAAATGAAAGCATGCAGAATTTAACTTAGTACGGATGTTTGAAATTACAAAAAATAAATTTATATTCTTATTCTATGATTAAAGGTAAGAATAAGGTTTATTTAAATAAACCTCCGAAAATGCATCCATATCAACAAATAGCCATTTTAAGTTTGTTTTTTTAGTCATGTTAATAAAGTTCATGTAACAGTAAAAGAACTGGCTATAGATCTTACAGGATTTATATTAGGAGGTTTATTTAAATGAACTTTATTCTTACCTTTAATCACATAATAAGAATATAATTTGTTTTTTGTAATTTCAAACATCCGTATTTAGTTAAATTCTGCATGCTTTCATTTCCATCGATATTACAAGGAAACGGTTTATCCTATGATAAACAAGTAAAGTATGTTTTTGTGTATTTTGTGTCATATAATCTTATAAAAGTATCAACTCAGGAAAAAAATTAAGGAACAAACAATTACAAGATCAAAATCGATGGGCCCACTAACTCCATACAGCCCTGGCCTAAAATATACGTGGTTAATATTAGAAATCAATAACAGATATTATTACTAAACCAAATACTAAATTTCATAATTCTATCACAAAGGGTTCTCTAGATATTAAATTAAAACTAATTTTTAGTAAAATCTTTGGAAGCCTGTAGTTCCCTAAGGAAAAATTTCCGGACACATGTTTATTGGAAGTTTTGTGCTTAAAATATTTTTCTCAATCTACTGTTCAAGTTTGGCATGACAGTGCTGAATCACCCTGTATATTTTTTTAAAGTTGATTTTGAAATGTAATGGAAAGCCCTTCCCACGATTCCCATCCCCTGAGACCAATTATTTAATTCTAAACATTTCATATTCCCTCTAGAAGTAAACATTGATCAATTGATCACTTTTCAGAAATACAATACTTAAGTTTTGTGTATGTAGGTACTTTGTAGATGACATATGTATTTAGTTCAAGAAAATGAATATAAGGTCAGATACATAAAAATATCAAAGTTATGTATTTGTATACATTTATATAAGACACATAATGTCATTTTTATAATTTTATTAATATTTACATATACGAGTACAATAATGAACTACTCATATCTGTTTTAGTTATTATATTCTCATCAACAATTTTTCTCTTAGAATGACCTTTTCTTAGGTTAATTAGATAATTTCCCTATCACCTACAAATGCAATATTAAATTTGTTTATGTTATACATATGCATTAAATATACATATGTATTAATAGATGATTAAGTAATAAAACTCGATATTATTAAATAAATAAATATTGATAATAGTTTTAATTAAAAATAGTTAACCTTTTAACCGTTGCATTATGACAAATCTTAAATGTAATGATAAATTTAATATGTTTACTTTGTTTACTTTTATGTAAAATACAACGGCTTGTATCTAAATGCACTTCTTTAAAATCATTTCATTTATTTGATAGCATCCACTTTGTACACTAGATTGTCACTAGAACATAAATTTTAATACCCAAACATAAAGTTCGCAATGCATACCTGTTGTGGGCGCGTATATACAAGCTACGGAATCCAGTGCATTTTTAAAAGTAACAAAGAGAAACAACGATGAATTTAACAAAAATGGGAAGGCTAAAAAAATTCAGTGCATTTTAACTCTTGTAAATTTGCCAATTTTTGCCATACATTTCTTTATACAGAATATAATAAATACATTTTATACATAACTACCTGATTTATACCTACACCAACACAGATTGTGTTGGGTAAAGCTAACATGATTGTTTTTGAAAATGTACCGGGTGGTACATTTAGTAGTATAGTTCTTTAGAGTTTAGACTATTAATCACAATAACATCGAAGTGAGATTACAAATATCGTTATAATATACACTACCGTCCAAAAGTTTGGAAGCATTTTTCTATGTATTATTGAATCACTTTATTGTCTTCTATCTGTCTGTCCGTCTTTCAAGATCCTTTTTCTCAGGAAATCAAGTTGAAATTAGATCAAACAATAAATTTGAAGATTTTACTTATTAGTTTTGATGATCAGTCAGTGAATCAGATAGTCAAAATCAAAATACTTTTTGAAAAGCCGTAAATCTTTATTGCATGTAGTTAGACACTTGAATTTTTACAGCTATAAGGCTGTAAATCTTAGTATTTGATATTAATTTCAATCTGATTTCTCAAATAAAAAAAATGGTCTTGATGAGCAGACAGGCTGACAGACGGACAATAGACAAAAAGTCTCATTTTGAGGTATGGAATCTCTAAAATTATAATAATATTTTTTATCGTATCATTTTTGTTTAACTAAAGTAAGTAGGAAAAAGGTGCGTTTACTAAAATTGCCTTACATATGTTTATTTAACACATTTTTCATTGCTATTATCTTTTTTCAATGTTTTTCTTTACATAATTTCCATGAAGGTGAGATCACTCACATTATTATCATACGTAAAACTCATTTAGATAAAAATTCGTTGTCAATATGAAGTTACTTTACAACTCTTACGTTTTGTTAAATATTTATTTTTATTTAAGTGTCATAATTTATATAAATACTTTACGGCACATGATAAAATTACATACATTATGTAGAAGTTCTATTTGAGAACATTATATACATACGTCGTACATACGTGGGTATTTTCATTGAAATATTTTATCATTACATTCTATAATTGTATATTCATTGAAGATAATTGTAAGATAAATATGCATATTGTCATATTCTAGAGGAGTAATAAAATAATTATTATAAATATTTATTTTATAATAAATATATTGCGGAGGAGCACATTTAAAAAAAGTGGGTGTGTGTTCTTATGTACACGCGTTAGATGTTATACTTCTTTGGCATTATTGAAAACTGATAAGACTAGCAGTGACATCTAGCGAGCAAATGCATAACTAATAATAGAAAAACTGTTTTACTAAAAATTATAACATAAATCTGTATTATCTACACGAGTGAATACGTTATGTATATGATATAAATGCACACTTAATCTAACGTATTGTTAACTTCATCCAGTTCTCTTTGTTACATGGTGCTTCTAAAGAATTTACTTCAAAATGCGCCTAAAGAAATATATCTTCAAAAATAAGTCGATACAAGCAGTTTTTAAAGTGATACTCACTTGTTTTTGATAAAAAAATCGATTTTTTTATTACGATCTTTTTTCTACAATTCTTCCAGAATAAACGCATGAAAGATTTTTTCGAAATCTTTAAAAACATGAGAATAAAGAAGATTTGTAACCAAACGCTCGCTGTTCGAAAAAATATAATTATTATGTTGATCAAAACTCGACGAAAAACACTTTTTTCTCTTAAATCTTTTGTAAACTACATACGACACTGATCAAATTCAAAATTGTTTTGATTTGTGTACAAATTCTCTAAAGCCCTTATCCTTTTCAAACATTTTTTTAAATCACATTATAATATGGTGTCCCACCAGAGGTAATTTTTTAGCCGAAGCAAAAGAAATTGTTTATAATGCAAAAGAAGTGTAAAAAAATCCCTTTTTTTATTAGCTCGATGAAAATTTTTAATTTGGATTTCAGTTTTATCGGAAATTGAAAATTATTTATTAGAAATAGAAAGATTAAGATGTTCCGATTACAAACAAATTATGTTTGCCATGACAAACTAACCGGTTGATCTTAAAAATGACCACAATATTATGAAAAAATTGTCTTAGAAACTTAGAATGCGTTCGTCCAGTGAAAAGTTCACTGTTATTTTAACCAGAAATTTTTTAACAAAAAAAAACAAGTAATAAATAGATGATAAACATTAAAATTATAGGTTTTTAATAGAAAGAAAAATCATAAAAATAATCATTTTTTTAGTGTAAAAGAGAAATCTATATTAAATAACATAGGTACCTAATTATACATACTCATACAGATGAAATATGGTGGATAACTACTGTTTACGATCTATTGAAAATACATGTTTATCCAATCAATTTTATTACAATGTACATAGGTACATATCTGCACGTTAGAAAAATTAAAGATAATAAATGATAATAGTTATTAAAATAGACAATTAAAAACTTCATACTCACAGCTGGAGTACTCTAAAACTAGTAAGTATAGATTTATGAAAGATATGATAAATTTTTGAATGATATACTAGGTTTAGTGCATACTCATTATTACAGTCGTGTAGTCTATGTTAATAATATAATATAGGTATAAATATATAAGTTCAGGAAAATTACATTCATGCAAGGGTAGATCCAGCATTAAAGTCTACGAAGTTGAAATCAAAAAAAATGGTTTTTAATGGGGGTAGTGAAAATCGGATTTTGTCATTAATTAAGATGAAACATCAATGCAAATGTAATTTTTTTACGGAGAAAGACAAACACATATATCAAGCACATTTTCAATTTTTTTCTAAAAAAGACCGTATTTAACTATCAATAATATCAGTCAAGGGTCCTGCTTCCAAAAGTTATATTATTATAAAATAAAAAACATAAAAAATAAGCGCACAAAACAAAAATATTTATTGTTGAATTTTGGAATTGAAACTTCCCTTCCCCATATAGAGCATGGTATGTACATCGAAACTGAAATTTTTATGATAAAAGATTGGATTTATCAGTGATTTTATTTGAATTATGAAATATTTTCGTATCCATGTTTTTTCAAAACATAAATAAAAATTTTTAATTCTTCTCTATTTAGAAAATGTATCATACTATCGTTCAGGTACCACCGCACAACTTTTGTGAATTAAATATTAGATTATTAAAATAATTAATTAAGCATATGCAACTTTATTAACTCGACTGTTAAAAACAATGTATACATTAAAATATCACTGGCAGGTATTTTTAATACAAAAACTGCATAAAGAAAATAATGTAAACGTTTACATTACATTCGACTATACACATTTAATTAAACAATTTAATTCCTATTTATTTATGTTTATTGCAAACCTTAACACATACATCTCAGGTAGATGAAAGATGGTAAAACAAATAAAGACTATTTTAATTTTCAAACAAATAATTATAAAAACCAATATTTAATTATTAAACAAATGTCCACCAAAACTTATTGTTATATGCATCTTTATTTATATAATCTTTCAAAGGTGATATTTATTATGTATTTAATGATAACATTTAACTACATTTTTCTATGTTTAGATTTTTTTACATAGGTACAATATTTATGTATATTCGCAAAAAGTTAATTTTATCATTCGATAATATAATTATCATTCGGATGCCAGTCCGATCTCCGATTTATAATGTTTTCTTATGCACACTTGTCCATGAGAGTCTAGACTTGTCGGTGCCGGAGAGGTGTAAAAATTTTCTTCAATATTTCAGTTGTTCTTATCGCAAGTGGTTATTACCATTACGAAAATCAGTAAATTCACCTACGAATAGAGGTCGTAGAAAATAAATCCTGTTTATGAGATTATCGACAGCGGATTGTTTTAAAGATAGAATCGAAAAAACAAAAGCGTGGGACGAAGTTTATACATTTTTAAAAAGAGAGTTTCTACAAAATTATGTATTTCGGATCCTTCAAAGGTATAATAAATCAGGAAAGTAACGCTTATTGAGTACTACAGCAAGTGACCGAAGGGCCCACTATGTATAAAATTTAATTGTAGACATTTTTGTTTCGTTGCTACCTCACTTCTTTTGCATGTAATTGATTATAATAATTTTTTTTACGCTGATGTGGAGGCCTCGAGGCACTGCCCCGGACCTGACTGCATAGGCATGTTTCTATCTCCACAGCTAAAACCTAACTGCACCGACACTGAGAATGCCGGCTTGTGTAAAAAAAAAGCCATTAGCCGAGCACATGACACCGAATTTGTCATCTACATTCGCATGAGTGCCAAAATTTTTGATATCCTGGTCGAACGGTACAATATCAAGCATCAAAAAATTACTACAATGAGTTTTGTTTGGCAATTGTCGAGTTCAACGTCGGCTGCATTTGACGGTTCCAGCTGCCGGGTCAGCAAATTAGCCGGGCCAGATTACGTGCGAAAGTTTCGATTTGGTCACCGGCACCGGTTTTGCCGGTAGGTATGTGGAAAAACGCCCATTTTGTATCAGTATAATATATATATATATATATATATATATATATATATATATATATATATATATATATATATATATATATATATATATATATATATATATATATATATATATATATATATATATGTATGGAGAAACAACATAATAATTTATAACCTATACGAAATTCTATTAAATAATAACGTATTTTTGCTAATGTAAAATTTTCCAACAGTCCGAGTTTACCCTTATAGGGCTGCAGATTTTAGGGGGTAAAAAATTTCAATGATGATTTTAAAAAATAGGAAGAAATTATGTCTGTAAAATTCTAGACCGAAATGAGACTTCAGTTCCAAAAACTAAGACAAGACGAGATTTATCAGACTCTCGTGTCGCCTTGTCTCGTGTGTAATCCTATTTGCCTCTGCTGGACCTTCCCAGCAAATACTTCAATATACCTATAGTGTACTAGCGACATTTAAAATTTTTATGAAAAAATATTAGAATCCTGGTTTTAGAATCCTTTAAAAAATATTTACCAGCTTAGAAATTGGCTGGTTTTTCATAACTTGTGGCAATTTTTTTCATATGAATCCGTCCCTAGTTATAGAAGCGTGAATGTTTTTATTTCACACTCATTAGAACTGCGTGAGACACCTAATATTTTCTACGTCACAAGTCACAGCTCACACAAGTGTAGCTATGCCATTAATCAAAGCAATTGTTTATGCTTTTCTAATTCTTTAATCAATTAATTTCTATGTACTCAAAATCGTTCAGGATTAACAACACTTAAGATACACATAAGTATGAAATTGTATAGAGAATTATAATGTCACATTTAATTAACTCTTTATTTTAAATTACTAATTTTTTAAACCCACTTTCATGATGAATGTAACTGACTTAACATAAAAAAAACTACAATGTTTTACATTTTTAATTTAATTTATAAATCGTTACATTGTCATTTATAACGAAACATAAAACTATTATAATAGTTTAATATAATTATTTTTTCGAAAGCTATGCATTTGTTCTATTTTATATTATTATATATTACGTATTTTTAAACATTTATTGTGACCTTAATGTCATATAGATTCACATTTTTCTATAATTATTTACTGTAATAAAACTAAATACTAAACTATTAAAACTATTTTCCCATGGAATTAATTTGTTTGTTTTATATAAACTATTCAAACAATTATAATTAATACCTATTACAATTACATTTAATAGAGTAATTAAAGTCAACAGTAATTCACTAATATACCTAGAGAAAAAAACAGATAATTGGAAAGAAATATGTAGGTATATATTATAATATATACCTTTACATATTAAAATGAATTTCTTCAGGACTATTTAAAGCCCTACATAACAAAAAAAATTACAGTATCTGGACCCAAAAAAAATTTTTTTTTAATATATTTTTACGGTTTTAAGCGAATTTTTATATTAACATAACTACAGTGCTGATCATCAAAAAATATATATTTAAAATAGATATATTGCGTCGTGGACTTTTATATAAAACTAATTGAACTCTACCAAACGTCCTCGCATAATTTTGATATATCAGTAATAGTTTAGGCCAGAGTGCGGGTTAAATGGTTCGTGTTCTATTTGTTTTTAATTGTTTAGCTAATTTATCCACTGCTCAGTACTTATCGGTGATAGCGTGATTTAACTTTAATTCATTTGTTGCACAATACAATAAAATAAATACAAGTAATTTTACAACAGCGCATATTTAATTAATTATTACAAATCCAATCATACTTAATTATGAGATATCGCTCAAAGGGACACACAGTAAAATTTAATATTTGTACTTACATTTCTTCCATCCTTCTTGTTTTTCATTCCTGAGTAAAGGTGTTGGTAAAGTTGGCATGTCAATAATTGAATTATGAACATTGCTAATTGTAGACACAGATCTATCTACTTCAACCATTTTGTACAATTTTTAATTAATTTTTTTAAACTATAGATTTTAAAATGTATATCTACTTAGAATAATGTTTCTTCCATTCTATCTGAAAAAAATAAAAAAAATAATCAATATACAAAAAAAAAACGAAAATTTCGTCTAGTTTATAATTTGGTTCCCCTTTTTACCACTGATATATTTCATAAGTGAAATTATACGTGTTAGTTTATACAAATATAACAATTTATGTACAATAAAAATGAATTATTTATCTAAGTTTACATACTTTCTCTTATATTATTTTCTAGATTACTGTCATAAGAGATGAACATTTGAATTGAATTGCTTTTATACTTCATAAGCATAAAATTCGCATGTTTATGGTTTTTACATGCGCTTGAATCATTCATTGTAATAATGTGTTTATAGCTCATACACATAACAAATTAATCATAAATAACCGTTGTTTTAATTTTTTTTAATACATACATACATAAAATGTAAATACTGTATAATAATTATGAAAAACTCGATATTTAAACATAATTGCATGTTTTAAGGGTTCCTGAATCTTGTCCGACCATTATGCAACCAGTATATGTTAATGACGTATTGTGTATGTCTGTCTGTCTGTGAACGCTCTACAGCTAAAACTTACAAACTTGAAATTTTAAACTTATGTCCGGTATTATAAACGACCTAGCAAAATTTGTTAGCTTGCAAGCACTCATAAATGAGGTTATGAATTTTGTTATAGTATCTATGGATTAGTTATGGAATTTAGAGCAGTGACACTTCAACGTATTGTAACACAGTTGGCGACTCTGACCATATAAAATAATTTTCATAATAGCACAACTGTTTTAATACCGTTGGTTTTTACATACAACGCTTGCGCGAAATCTGTCAAAGTCATCAACAGAACTGTCATATAAGTTTGGTATCTCATTTGAGAGTGCTTGCTAGCTTGCTTTGCTAGGTCGTTTATAATACCGGACATTAATGTTCTTGTATGCTGTACAACACGCATACAAAATATTCCTTAAAGCATCTTATCATATATTAAGCATACTAGTTGTTTAATATATGATCTTATATTAAAGTTTGAGGTTATACAGGGTGGCCCAAGTAAAACGAGACGGGCGCGCTTTTGATCATTTAAAATAAGATTTTGAAAAAAAGCTAGAACACGTCGATTTTGCTTTCAAGGGGGACATCTTTTGCTATAAAATTTTAAATAGCATGCTAGGGCAAGTGATACCTCATTTGAAAGGGTTTTTCATTCTAAATACGGTGCTTTTTGATTTTTTCAAATCTGTTTAATTTTAGTCAAGTTAATTCCATAAATGCAATGATTTTCTGATCAAAATACAAATATTTACAACTAAAGTTCAAAACTAAGTAGGCTTATTTTCTTATCAAATAATTCAAAAACGTCCAATTTGGACTAAAATTAAACAGATTTGAAAAAATCAAAAAGCACCGTATTAAGAATGAAAAAACCTTTCAAATGAGGTACCACTTGCCCTAGCATGCTATTTAAAATTTTAAGGGTTGTGCTCATAGTGCTGAGGGTTGAAAAGATTATTGCTTAAATTTTATAGCAAAAGATGACCCCCTTGAAAGCAAAATAGATGGGTTCTAGCTTTTTTTCAAAATCTTATTTTAAATGACCAAAAGCGAGCCCGTTTCGTTTTACTTGGGTCACCCTGTAGAATAAAAACAAGTTGTTAGTGTTTATTATAATTAAAACAGTGAACATCATGTTACATTATAAACGCAGCCGTGTTAGATTTAATAAAGAAATTGTGAAGCTATCGGGCGACAGTTAATTTACTTTTACTTTGTTTTGTGTTGTTGGATTTCGCGGTCAAGAGATGACCGCGATCGCTTTAATTTTGTTCACTCACTGAATTGTTTTATGTTTTGTTTTTATTAGAAATCGTACGCACTTCCTCTTATTAATTATAAATTTATGTGAAAACTGTATTTTAATTCGTAATAAATACATTTTTAACGCATCTTTTAACACATTATAAACATACATTTATAGGCGCTTACTATATCGTTAAAATAATATTAAATATTTTCTTTTTTTGACTTGATCAAATATTCGTCCCTTTATGGAAGGGGTTATTCTCGCCCAGCACGCCAGACTCGCTAAGGCCGGCTCTGGGTACATAAAAAATCGAATTCTTATTAAGTTTAAATGTAGTTTTTAAAGTAATTTTGATTCGAGCAGTATATTCAGTTGTATCATTTAATTTGGCAGAATTTGAATACCTCTTTTTCAGCTAACAAAAAATGCTCAATGATTCATCACCGCCAAGCTAAGACCCTAAGACCTAGAAAGGTGAAATTTCTATGACGTAAGCACCCACTTAGAAAGGATTTTTCTAAATTCAACCCTACAGGGGTAAATGAAGGTGTTAAAGTTGGTATACACATTTTTTTTGCTCGGCTTACAATTACTTATTTTTTAATTTTCTTTTTTTTTTGTATTTGTGTTAATATTTCTATAACAAATTGAAGTTTGATGCACGAAATACAACTAAAAAGTTTTGAATTTTAGATATGATTAAAAATATGTTTATTTTATAGAAAATGACGTGAAAAGTTGAAATTTTCAAACCACAGGTCTGTATCTCAAATCGTTCTCAAGATATGGCCTTTTAAAAGTTTAGTTTTTTCAAAAATTTGAGAAAAAATAGCCATAACTTTTGAACGAGTGGTCGGATTTGATTTTTCTCGACGGATTTAGAATCAGCGTGTCAAAATTTATATAAAGACATGTATAATACTTAAAAATTAAAAAAAAAAAGTTTTGCTGAAAATTTAATTTTTTCCAAGGGGTATACCTTAAAAAAATGTCGATTTTTGACTAATTTTTTTTTGTCGAATTTAAATGTGTTATACATGCCATTATATAGATTTTAACATGCTGAGTTCAAATCCGTCGACAAAAATCAAATCCGACCACACGTTCAAAAGTTATAACCATTTTTCTCAAAATTTTTGAAAAAAACTAAAACTTTGAGAGGATATATCTCGGGAACGTTATGAGATACAGACCTGCGGTTTAAAAATTTCAACTTTTCACGTCATTTTCTATATAATACACTTTTAACGAAAACAACATTTTTCAGTCATATTTATGCATCAATATTAACTCAACACATACAAAAATAAGAAGTCGAATCTAAATTTACTATATAATCAATAATTTTAGCTATTTTCTATGTAATGTGAGATTTAAACAAGAGTTTATTAATTTATTTCATTGGAATCGAATTTTGTATAATGAATAAAAAGCAATACAAAAGAAAATTTTAATATTTCACCTCTAATCAGGAATGGAGAGTTGTAATTAGTTTAGAAATCCACGCGAGCGAAGCCGCGGTTATCAACTAGTTAACATATATATTTATAAATAAATTGTAAAATTTAGTATTCGAGTTTTATTTATTGATTAGTCATGCTGATTTCTGAATATTACCATACCATTATTTATCAAATATTAAATAATATTTATTCATTATTATAGGTATAAAATAATAAAACACAATAACAAGATCGCAAAACACTTTGCTATATTTTTATAAGTATAATAATTTTACCTACAATTAATAAAAAGTTGGATTTATACAAGAAAAACTAACTAGAGTTTATTAAAAATCTTACTTAAAAAACGATTTTTAAATTTTACAAAAGCCAAAAAAAATATTTATTTTCCATAAAGTAATCCTGAAAACTACTCTTTAGGTAGAAATACAAAATTATATACACTTCCGTGCAAAAGTCTTTGGACACTTATGATTTTGAAGGTAAATATACAAATTTCAGTTAATAAAAAAACCCAAAATAGCGAAGAGAATATTTTTACTCGCATTCAAAATATTAAAAAAACAATTTCTCGTTAGCTTGAAATATACTTTACGTCAATATTTTCAGCATGAGTAAACTTAACCTTCCAGGGCAAATCTATAGTCAAAAATTACCCTTAACATGGAAAATTGTAAATGCTATATTTTAGATGTGCTCGGATTATTACAAAAGTTGTAATTAGTACTCTAATCAACATTTAAGATTTTTTATCAATCATTTATAAAAGTTTTGTATTTATAATGCACAAAAAATTGAGTGTCCAAAAACTTTTGCTCGGCAGTATACTATTTAAAAAATGAATATTGCTACTCCTTTTCTAGTATTATCATACTAAAAATCACACCATAAATAGAGAACATGATATGGTTTATAATTTATATCATTCCATATATAACAATAAATTATGAATGTTAAATAAAATATTATTATAATAAATTTTCGTACATGTGACATATTTCAATGTCAAAATAAAGTTTTTTTTTATATATATTAATATGTAAACGTTGAAGAACTGTTTATCACGACAAAAACATTAAACATTAAGCAATTAAAATAAAATAACTATTTATCTATCAAAGTGTTAAACAATCAATAAATTTTGTAATTTAAACTTGAAAAAGGATTAACTATTTAATTATTATTGGCCTTGTTTTATAAGTTTTAACCCAAAATAATTGGAATATGTATGTAAAAGTGCGTGGCTTTTGGCGGCAATTTCAAGTGCACTTCATTGTCTATCATCTTATGATACTATAGTTAAAAAAAGTATATATTGGATTATGGATTTAAATTTTAATTCGTGTATTGTTTTCATACAAAATATTTCTTAATATTATATTGATTATATTATTTACAAAATTAGTTTATGAGTAGGTACTATTATTACTTTACATATGTTTTTAAATTTATGTATAAACATTATTATTTTATCAATAAATAATTATAATATCAATAGCATAATTGTCTTTTGATTTCTAAGTAAGTTGTATTTGTATTAAACAAGTCTTGAGGCTTCTGCAGTGATCTTGATATAGATCTTAGTTTACACCCAGAATCCAAGATCCATATTTGTATTTAAGTTAAAAAAATATTAGTAAAATATCGTTATTCGTTGTAATACAAGTATATAGGTATTTAACAATATTTAAAAATCAAATGTTGAAGTTTAGTTATTACAAAAAACAATTTTTATATTGTTGAACTTATTTTACACATAATTTAAGTTACTTGTAGGATATTTAATTACTTGAACTAATATCGATCCATTTATAATACAACAGTAACTTGAGTAAAATGTATTATGTATATAATATGTCAGTTTATCGGTAGATACTTATGATTTAATAATTTAATTATTTCATTTGTTTACTTACCATAAACAAAACAATAACTAAACAAAACAAACGCGAACATAAATAATAACAAAACTCTGCAAAACACTACTCTACATTACTTTCACACTAAATGTGCTACTGTCATTGTTTTAGAACCTTAATATATATCAGTTTTCTCTTCAAAGACAATTAGAATGAGCTACAGGTATAATGATGTGCTGTATCCCCTCTTAGGGTATTTATTTTTTTTACTTTCTCATAAATAATGTAATCGTAATGCATTCACGAAAAATATTCCGATCATGAAAAAATACAGTCTATAGTCTACATATATTATTGTTTCACTGTTCAATATTTTCTGCTATGATAATGAGAAAAAAATTATCGGCATAAGTATTTATATTTATTTATATAAAACGACATTCCTAATTAATATTTTTTTATGTTACTAATTTGTTATTTCTTATACGGTCATTATACGTATTAAATACATATACAGTGCCTTCCGAAAGTTCGGGGCCACCTAAATAACTGTTTAATGTATTGAAATATAGAATTGAAATTTATAAAGATATAATGGGATCACCAAATCTATTATTTAACCACAAAAGTACCCACCTTCATATCACCGGGAGATGGGGGGAGCAAAGAAATCTTAAATGATATATGGGGTTGAGTAAAATCTCGTTCGAAAGAGCTAATCGAGACAAAAACAACGCGGGATCGTCGAGGTCTCTACGATTTTTTTTCGAAGAATTATGATCATTTGAAAATTTCTATTAAATGCATTTTCAAAAATGTTATAAAATGTAAAAAAACAGATTAAGTTGAAAAACTGACGTCTATCAGAAAGTCGTGTCATTATTGTGTCAAAAAAATCCACTCTTCTGTGTTTTTTATTTTATTTTAGTTAGTACATTCTTGAAAATAAAAAAAAAATGAAAAAAACAGAAAAGTCGAAATTTTTGATACAATGATGACACAACTTGCTGATAAACATCAGTTTTTCAACATAACTCTCGTAGAGACCTCGGCAACCCCACGTTGTTTTGTTTTGGTAAGCCCTATCGAACGAGCCCCCACTCAACCCCACGTACCATTTAAGATTTCTTTGCTCCCCCCCCCCCGCTTCCCAATGATATGCAGGTGGGTGTTTTTCTGGTTAAATATTAGATTTCAAGTTATTTAGGTGGCCCCGAACTTTTGGAAGCTGATTTCTGTAAAATTTCCAATGACCCGAGACCCGAATATAGATCAGTTCGAGGTACATACTCGTACACCACATTCTCCAACGTTTTATTAAGTGGAATTTTTCAGGTATTTTGTTCTGTATATAATTTAATTTATTGTTAAGATAAAAATTAATTAATTAATACGTATGGTGGCAACTAACTTGTCTCAATATTTTACCAAGATCCTGGTCTTGCAAGGGTGGCGGTCTAAATGGCAATGAAAGTATGAATCTAAAATCGGGAATTACTGATTTACAAAAAAAGTGTAAGTATTTAACATATACATATATTGAAGTTGGGACTGTTGGGAGTGAGAATCTACTAAAATAAGTTTTATTTTATTTTAATTATCATATTTCAACTACCCCCATGGCCACCATATCTTATCGCGAACCCCGGGCCAGTATTTTGAACGGGCCCCCTCCTGCCATGAAACCTTATTTCGTGTTTAAATCAAAAAGACTAAACAGTAACACTCTGTTATTAAAATAATTTGTATTTAATTTTTTTTAAATACTCCATAAGGTCTTTTGTTGACGAGGACCAAAAAAGGTTTGTTGATTCGTCACGTCGGACCTTCAGGCTAGATCCCTGTCAGCCCCCCCCCCCCTTTCCTTGTAGGGTCCTTCTAACTAAATACTTCCCCAAAATTTACCTTCAAGTATAGCAATTGAATTTATTTTATAAAAATAAATATAAACACATTGAAAAAGTATATTTTTATTTTGATATTCCTAACAATATGTAATTATTTTTAATAAAAAATAAAACTAATTTTTAATTAATTTTATAATTATGTTTAATTTTTATTATAATTATAAAACAGTTACAATTAGTGCAATTAATTCAAAATAATTTTAAAAAAACAAAGCCATCAGTGGCGTAGGTATTTTATCATATTACTATATTTTGAGCCCTTTGATCATCATATTTTTTCATTAAACCAACCCAAAATCATACGAATAAGAAGCATGATATGTTTATAAAAACACTATTTACAGGATTTTCAGCAGGTCCCGTCCTACTACTTTGGGAGATCATTGTTAAAGGGTCAGTATTATTTCTGTAAGGTCAGAGTAGTAATTAGTATTATTATTATTAATTTTTTTCTTTGCGTTTTACTTTCTTATACTATATAATATATATGTATAATGTATATATGAAATATACATATAGTATTGTAATCCAATTTTTTCGAATTCCGGATTTGATGGAATTACCCATTTTACCCTTCTATTATTAAAGATCTAATAATGACGAGTATTGCAAATCACTATTCCAAAAATACGGAGTTTTGACAGTACCATCTGTGTCACTGTTCACAGGGCCGTCTTTAACCTATTGGAGGCCCTGGGCACATTAGGACAAGGGGGCCCCTATGACCTTGACAGAGCTAAAGAAGTTTTCACTTCAAAAATTAAGATTATGAAAAACTAGTTCACTGATGATTTTTTTTAAAACAATGTAGGTAATTAGTACACCATTAAATTGAGGGTGGCCAGTATTTCTCTGGAACAAATTTCCCTGACTTTTCCCGGTTTTCCAGGTGATTTTTTACGTTTTTCCGTGTTTGATTAAAAACAATTTTTAAGCATACTTTACACGATATATTAAAGTTTACGGAACTTTAAAAACGAACTTTAATACCATTGCGAATTTTGTTGCAATGTTTTTTTCAAAATACTGATTTTAAGGCATAAAAATTGTCTAAAAAATGATTATTTTAAAATTAAATTTTCTACATAAATGCACTCCGTGACGTGTTAAGATATGCATTTTTTTATTACATAAAAACGTTAAAAAGGGAAAAGATGTTGAGGAACGAAATGCTCATAAAGTAGAGTAAATTTCCATCATTCCAGAAAAAAAAGATTTCAAATTGGTTAATTTTTGACCAAATTTACAAACATTTGAAAACAGGCTATTTTTTAGGTATCCCCTTAATTAATGTGGAGAGGGTAAGTGTATACGTAAAATAAATAAAATTTCCAGAAATTATGTTTAATAAAAATAATATCTTCAATAAAAAATCACATAATAAATTAATATCACCACTGTTAAAAACCATTAATATATTCAACAATTGAACAAATTGCATGAAGTGTGATAGGTACCTAAGAACCTATACACTTCTGATTGATTAAAGTACTAAAAATAGATCACGCGATAAAACAGAATTATTTGTTGACAATAGAACTTTTTTGAAAATTCTGCATGTTGTTTTTAAATTGTAATAGATAATTGTTTAAAAATATTTGTGGAAAATGTCTTGACGTGGTGTGGTTTTTGCATTTTTACAGAAAATTCCCTGACTTTTCGCGGTTTTCCAGAAACTGGCCACCCAATGTATTTTTATATATTTAAATTTATCCTAAACATGCAGAAATCGGAAAGCCTGATTTTCGGGCGAGAGTAGAGGGGCTTCGCGCATGCAAAAGCTAATAAGCAAATAGGTATTGTAGTCAGTCATTAATGTCATTATCGTTTGATTTTTTTCGAAATAAATATCGTTTGTTTTTCGGTAATAAATATCGATTACTGTTTGGTGATATGGGGCCCCTATCAATCGCGGGGCCCTGGGCACGTGCCCAGAGTGCCCAATGGGAAAGAGGGGCCTGTCTGTTCATACTAATTGTAAGATTAAAATTATTAACAACCCATTCAGATATTCACTAATATAATATTAGAAACAAAAATAAATTCATCGTGTCTAAAACACAGATATAAATTCAAAGATAGGATTAATTTACTACAGTAAGCTACCAGGTAAGTGGAAAAAAATTAAAAATACCGTAATAAACTTCGTCAAAATGGAGGCTTTCTACAGCCAAGAAGAATTTTTAAATTACAAATTGTGATTCTTTTTATTTTTATTTTATATCAGTATGTATTTTCTTATTATACTTTTAACTTTTCTAATAGTAATTAGCCATGTATTTATGTTACTACAGAATAATAAATTTTGATTTGATTTGATTTGATATTTCAATTTCAACTATATTTGAAAAAAAAATAGAAAATTGGTACTCCATTGGGTGTGGTGAATGTTATTTGATATTTATGTTTGTATTTTATGCTATATTAAAAATTACAATTGATTTTTTAATTTATTTATGTTTGTACTTCAAAATATTTTAATTCGCAGACAGTATAAAATTTATGAATAATATTTTTTGTGAAATAATTTTTATAAGTACACATAACGTGATGTAGAAAGCAAATATTTAAATAATATAATAAATTTTGTTAAATGTATGCATATTATACGACCATCTGAATAAACTGAATATTAAAATGGATGAATTTTCTAAGGAAGAGGCTAAAATTGTACCTCTCTGGAAAGATATCGAAACAAAAGCACAGGTAAGTTTAAAAAAATGTAATATTTCTTGGTTTTCATAAGCAATTGTTAAATAATTACAGAAAGATGGAAAGTATTCAGTTGAAAGTAGGAAAATTATTATAAAAAAAATATTTGACTTACTAAAAAATAATCAAATCCTTGACAATTCTTCTGAAGACAAGTATTGGATCACTGCTGAATATCTTCTGAATTATGTAAGGTCAAAAGATGAACATACGGTTATTGAGAAAGATAAAATGAGAGAAATTATTAAAACTAATGTTAAAGAATTAAAATCTCCATTAATGTCTGTAATAGATGCGGTTCAAAAAGAAATGCATCAACAATTTGGATTGACATTAAGTTCAGCAGATTACATGTACATAAAAATAAAATACACAAAATATTGCTTGGAGCTGTTCATGACCCAAGTTTTAGACAGTTTAAAGCAACTGATAAAAAATAAAGATTTCGGTAAAGTTGCAGATATGATGAAATCATTGAATTCAATGAAAGATATCAATAAAATAAACGACCCACTAAAACTAAACCAATATTTGAACATGATCGAACAGAGCAATTTGGTTACTAAAAGTAATGAAGAGATTTATTTGAAGTCACTGAGACAAAATTGCCTCAGGCAGATATTTTATCTGAGCGAAGAGGTTAATAATGAAATGCAATTTCTACTTAACTTAAGAAGCTTCATAAATAATACTAAAATACCAGACATCATTCAAAAAATACAATTAACTAAAGTTTGCAATGGTGATATATCTTTTAATGCATTCCTGGATACGATAATAAATCTCAATGAGTTTGCTTCAGATAAAATATTTTATTTCATACAAAGCTTAGCAAAAGTCCAAATAGAAAAAGCACAATATGTGCTACTGGATTTATTTAAAAAAGTGATGACAGTTTACACGGAAAACATAAAAATTCTGGTAAAATCTACAGGTGATCGAAATTTCATAGAAGTATCAGGAATAAAAATAGTTTTAGGGCATGTTATCAAAGAAGTTGAAAAAAATCTATCAAAAGATATCGAAGAGGTTCGTTTTGTTGGAGCTCAATTAATGCATATCGACGTGAATTTAGAAAACAATCTTTGGCACGGAAAAAATATTGTCATCGACGCTAAAACGCTTGATATAAATAATAAAGTAGTGTGGAATGTATCTGGTAAAAATAACGTACATAATTACTCTACCCGAGCAAAAGATGGCGAAAAAACAAACGAAGCTGGTCATCCAGGAAGTGACGGATATCCTGGGGAAAGCGGAGGAAATATACTTATACTTAGTGAGTTTATAAGAAATCCAAGTAACTTACATATAATATCAAATGGTGGAAAAGGTAGCACTGGGCAAAGTGGCGGGAACGGGATGGATGGTGCCGATGGGGTAAGTCCGACAAAATCAGAAATAGAACAAAATCTTCCATCTACTAGTAAAAACAATCAAGATCGAGCAAAATTAAACAGAGATAAGTGTGTGCAATACATAAACTCGATAAAAAAGGAAACATACGAATATAAAATAGATCCTTCTTACGACTACTTCAATGTGAAAACAGTTACGAACTGTACAATATATTTCAGCAGGGGAATAAATACATATGTTTTACTCTACAAAGGATCGCCAGGTCAACCGGGTGGTCGCGGTGGTGAGTTTGGTTACGGAGGACAAGGGGGATATACCGGTGATATCAGTATAAACAATTTAAAAGTTAATATAGAAGGTTATACAGGAGTTAGTGGATCTGACGGCGTTGGTGGATTCAATGGCAACCCCGGGAAGGACGGACGGGATATTGGTTGTACAGATATTTTAAATTGGATTGTTGAAAAATATTATGGTCTAAACAAGCCTGTTAAATTATCTATAAGATATGGCAAAAATGGTGTGTATTGTTATCACAAGAAACAATATGCTGATATATACGAACTTAGAAGTATAAATTTAACTGTCCCTAATAAAATCAGAACAAATACAAAAAAATCTGAAAGAGAACATCACTCGTTAGCAATAAGAAAGAAAGCAATTTCAAAAGCAGACATACAAGCCACGTATTCTGAAGAGACTGCTTGGATTGACCAGCAAATCACTTTACAAAATATGCGTCAATACTCACTTCAAGAGATGTCAAAGAAAATAATAAATGGTGATAACCATATAAATTTAGAATTTAAGATAACTTGTAGTGTGGATGATAATTATCACTTTAGATACATTGTAAAACAAAATATTGATTTATCATATGCAAAGTTTGTTAAACATGATGCAGAGCGATTAGTTAACTCAGTAGAACGTTACGCGATGTATTTTGAAAACTGGGAAGCACTAAAAAATGTTCGTCTTAATTTAGCTCTTATGAATAGGTTGTTTTCTGTTTGGGATAAATTAGATGATTTTACGGGACAAACAAACTTAACTGGGGAACAAGTTGTTGATATAAGAAGAATGTTGATAAAAAAATATAGATTTGCTTTCTTGGAAGAAATTGAAAATCAGTTACCAGTATATTTAAACATAGAAAATGAGAAAATGACAATTTCTAAAAACGCTATAAAATATCTCACAAAATCCGAACAAGAGTCTAACATTACCAATCATGTATTGGGAAATTTGAGTCAATATTTTCAAGATGTTTTAAAATATCGAGAAAACGTTATTATGTATGTAAAAGAACTTTTAACGATAGGACAAGAAATTTATTTTGAAAGTTCTATGAAAACATTTATTTTAAGTATAGGTAAAATGTCAAACCCACAAGAAACTCTTAATAAATATTACAACAAATATATTGAAGATGATAAACAACATCAAAGTGAATTAAATAAAGCACTTGAAAGCTTAGAAAATGAACTACAAAAACCTGAAAATATTGATCTGCACTTATTATGGAAGAAAAATGAAAATAGTATGAGGGATTACAATCTAAAAAATGAAATAAAGAAAAACAGAATATTAAAACAGCATTTCAAACAATACTATACTATTCTTGATACAAAATACGACTGGACGCAATATTTCAAACAACAAGATGTTCTTGATCAGTACTTTAAACTTATTCGAGAAAGTGGATTATCCTTAGAATTTTACAGAGAATTATTAGCATATATTTTTAACACTAATATTAAAACTTATTCAATTGATAAACATGAAAATTATGTTTTAGTAGAAGATTTGAATCCTTCATCTACGGACATTGTTCATATTATACACACCGGTAAAACATATGCTGAGCTATGTATCGATGAAGATTATATTAAATTAGAAGAGCGTGACAAACGAAGCAAGATATACAGAAGAGTGTTAATCGACGTGGAAGAAATGTTGGATAAAAAAGCATACGATGATTATTTAAATGACAAGCCATACATGCTTGAAAGTGTGGATAGTAAAAAGGACGTTAAGTATGATACTGAAAATGAAAAGATATATCTTACCTCGATATTAGACACATTTCCTGCTGACCAAAAAGAATTAATCGAAATACGATTAAATAAACTAAAGTTTGAGTATATTGATAAACATTTTATATTAAAATACATATCAGAACATTTTTCTGATGAAACTAGGAAAGTGTCTTTTGAAATATTGCAATATTTAATAAATTCAATACTTGCGTCTTATAGCATTTATGCCAAAAATACTTTCATGATCTATAATTGGATAATAGCTGCTCGTTCTCAACAAAATTGGATAGATGAAATATTTTTAATAGTTTTAGAAAACTATTTGAAAAAAACTCTGCCTAATAAAGTGAAATGGAGAGAATATTTAACGAAAATAGAAAATAAAAACGTGATATTATTGTTTGATAAGAAATTAAAAGAAAACAAATATGACAAAATATCAATTGAACAAATTGATGAAATTTTACACTTCCTGAGTAAAATTCCAGATGAACAATTGAAATCAAATCTCCCCCAAACTGATTTATCGGGGTGGACATACATTCTTAAAGAAATTTATTGGAAACACACATTATCATCTTATATAAATTGGAGTGATAACATTTTAAATGAAGCATCACTTATATTAACATCATTGGATAACATGTTGGGAAATTCATTGGTAAACGAATTCATTAATGTATTAAAAGGCAAAGACAGATTGAAAGAGCAGGAATACTTTGAAATATTTTTAAATTTTTATAAAAGGCAATGGTTATTGAATGAAAAGAATTTGGAAAAATTATCCGATCAAAATATACAAGAATGGATTACTGAAATGAATATAAATTCAACAGATGAAAAAAAATGCGATATTGATCAAATAATTGAAGCACTAAAAAAAGATACTAGTATATCAAAGAGTAATCTTAAAATATTATATACAGCTAAAGAAAGCGTCAGTATTATTAAAAAATTCGAAGATAATTTAAAAAGTAAGTTTAATGTTGAACAAATCACTGAAAACAACATTACTGAAGAAATTTCAAATTTAAAAAAAGAATTTAATCAAAATAAAATACGAGTTCTCAATAAAGAGAATATTGAAAAACTTTTATCAATAATATATGTAGCTATTCAGCTTAAGAGAAATATAAAACTAAACGATTCTCAAATTTTAGCTGCACTACTTTTGCTTCAAAACGAATCCCAGTCTTTAATAGAACTATTTGCAGAAGAAATGAAAAACAACGTTATTTTAACTGTTTCAGTTGTTAAAGCTCTCGTTGGAGAAAAAGTAGACATAATAACTAACTCCATAATACTAGCTACTCGCTATGTCAATGAAAATCAAGAGATGTATAGTCTGTTTGGCATTAGTGTTTCGCATAACTGCAGTGATAATATTGAAAGCAGAAAAGTTGTATATTCGAACAACCAAGTTGTGTATGGTATTTTATGTAATTTTCAACAAGATTACTTGCTGGATCGTTATTACGGTAAAAATATATTAGGGGATCGAAGTTTTGGTAACGTTATAATAGATGAAGTGAATACTTTATTGCTAAATAAAGATCAAAGTGTTTTATATGTATCTAAGAATATAGCTGGTATAGACAAAATTGAGCCTGTTTATGTATACATTTGGCAGTGGATAAATAGGCCGGCAATAAGTGAAACGGATATAGCCAATTATTTAGACACAGAAACTCTGATTAATGTTATATTAAATGATGTGTTTGGAGTAATAACGAAAAAAGACATTCAAAATCTTGATACAGATTTAAGCGAGAATAAGATAAATGAAATATGGAACCATTTTTATAAAAATGGTATAATATACGAGAGAGGTACATTTATAAAGCCACAGTTACAAAAAGAAGATTTAGATAAATTAGTTCCCAAAGATTACATTCATTATAAAGAACGTATAATTTTTCTTATTAAACAATGCATGGAAAAAGAAAAGGCGATCCGTATTCCTAATTCTTTTAAATTGTTTATTGTTTATCATTTAGAAAATTGGATTGAGAATGCTAAAAAGGCGTTTTTTATGAAAGAAAAAGAAGATTATGTTGTAGACTTTTATAGAACAGGGACTGGTTTTGAAATGATGCCGAATATTACAATTCTTAACAAAGATACAGGTGATGATAAATCAAATTCTCAATGGGATGAAGCTTTATATCAATTTTTACAACTCAAACATGGATGCAAAATGTCTTTATACAGTTTAAAAACTGTTTACATTTCTAATGTGGAATTTTTCAAGCTCTATAAAAAACTGTATGGTTTATCAGCGATCATTAGTACAGTAAATGAAAAGCAGCTGCTTGAAGAAATTTACAAGTTAGATTTTACCACAATTCCTACACCAGTATCGAAACTAATTTATGAAAAGCATCCTGTCTTTTACAGTACCATTAAAGATTGGAAAAATGCAATTTTCACTGAGACAATAAATATAGTAGAAACACAAAAAAGGTCAGTTTTAATTATCTGTAAAACAATTAATGATGTTGAGATATTGACAGAACATTTCAAAATAAGTAAAGTGAAAAACGTACATACATATACCCGAGATCATGAGTTTTTGGATATTTTAAGAAATAATAGAAAATTGGAAATGGGTCATATAATCATTGCTACAAATATTGCTGGTTACGGACTAGATATAAAAATAACAGAAGAACTTGAGAAATCTGGAGGAATTCACACATTTTTAACATTTTTCCCTAAAAAAGAAAATATTGTAAGTCGATCTTTTGAAACAGCAGCAAAAGCTAGAATTATTGGTTCTTGGCAAATGATTGCCTGTGTACCGAATCAAGACAAAAATACGCCAATAAGTATTTTTCAAATGAAAAAATTGCGAGAAATAGAAGAAATCGTATATTTACGAGAAGTCAAGCATTATTATTATAATAAAACTGTTGTAAATGAACAACACTTAAAACGCTTCAAGGGTTGGTATGAAAGAATTAAAGTATATCTATTAAAAAACAAAACAAATCAAAAAATACAAAATATAGTTTTAAATTGTTTATTAGAAAAATGGGCTATCTTATTTGATTGGATGCACGCTGAAAATTTAGATTTTAAAAAAGTCGAAACAAGCATGGATATATATTTAAATAACATAGAAAAATCAACGGAGAAAAATAATTATATGTATTGTTTTTTTAACCCATTTAATAAAATCAAGTATGCAAGGTATTTATTAACGGAATTAAAATACAAAGAAGCTGCAAAAATATATTCTGAAATTATATCTGAGGAACCTGTTTTTTCAGAAGCTGCTTATTATTACTACATATATGCTATGATTAAAATAAATGATAGAAACATTGAACAGCAAAATCATCTCAAATATTACATCAGAAAAACAATTGAATTATTTAATAATCAAATTACCTATTTACTATTTTACGGAAATGTTGTAGAAGCTCTTAAACAGCACAACAATACTGATATAATACAAATAACTTGTTATAAAACACAAAAAGAAAATCTAGCTAATATATTTATGATATTGATAGAATCTCTAAACAATCTTTTAGGGCATTCCGTAACAAAACACTATTTTATTGATTTTGATACTAATGAAGATACAGCTGAAACTATTTACACAGAGTTATTAGAAAAAAAAGTTTTAGTAAAACCAACAAAAACAAATATAATAGCATTAGATGTGCAAAAAAATATTGCGATTGATTATGGAATACCGTTAAAAAATCTTAATGATTTCTTTTCACATATTAAAAATAAAGAAACTGACGAAATTAAATTCGAAGAAGAAATAAAGAAATTTATTAAATTTCCTGACAGAGAGGCATTTTGGAAAGAATTGATTGATGAAAAAGTGTTATACGATAACATTACCATTATTGTAGTGGATGGTAAAAAGTTAAATGCTATAGATCAAGAATCAATGGATCTAATTAATAAAAACATAGATAGCTATAGATTGAAATCAGAAACTTTGGTTCTTGAGAATAGTCAATTGCTATTATATCCAGAAATGACCGTGCAAAACGAAAACAAACATTTGATTTTCGAAGAATATGCGCTAAAAAATTTATTTGCTATTGAGAAATTTGAATATTTAAAAAACAAAGACATTTTTTTGTACAATAGAAAAGCTTGGATAGATATTGGTAAATTAAATAGTTTACAACTGAAAAATTATTGCTCAGTGTCTATTACAGATTTTACTGATTTCAATATACCTAAAGAAGATGCCACCAACATCATAGACACCTTACTTAATGAAAATATTCTTATGAATACAGACAACAATTATGATTTAGTAATAGAGTGTAAAGACATAACAAAAATTAAACTTAGTCAGTTTCCAATTTATGAAAATATTACTAAAGCAATTTTAAATAATAGATTTGCTTACAAAAATGCGCTTCAAAAAATTGAAGAACAAATCGCAGATGGAAAAATCCCTTACATATATTTATCAGTGAACCCTTACAGGCATTTACATTTTGAATTGGTGAGAAAGAAAGTAGTAGACGGTATTAAAATAACAACCGATTCTATAGACTTGACAAAAACACTCAGCAGTTTAAATGTAAAATTGGATAAAAACCAAATGGCACACATTGAAAGCAAATTGAAGAAACTGAGAGGTACATTAACGAAAGAAACAAATTCACCTCTTTACAAGCTAAGTCCATTGACAAAATACCACAAAGATAATGTCAACATAGAAGAATTAAATTATTTTATTTTTGATGATTTGCAAGAAGTGATTGAATTAGAACAATATGAAAATATAATTGGAGATTCAGCTAATATTTTACAAAACATGATTGAAATGACCATGGGTATTTTAATTCTGCAGTATACCCATAAGACAATATTTGGTACTTCAATGATCGGTGGAAGTTTACACAACATATTGTTTTCGTTTAATTTGTGGAAGACACGTGACTTTAACTGGGTTGAGTATAACAACTACCAGCTATTGAACATAATCACCGACAGTGTTGAATTGATTACAAATTATTTCAGCAACAATCCTCAAATTATCTTTGGTAAAAGAATTAAATCGGAAATCTTAGAACTTGATCAAAGGACAACTATAGATAATCATACTAGAGATTTGAATCTCAGCTTCCAAGTACTTAATAAGTCAATTATAACACGAATCAATAAAGAAGCTATCGATGAACTAGTTACCATGTTACCGTATATTGAGATGCAAAATATTATTGAAAATTATATTAAATCATTTTGCAAAAAAATCGATACTGACATATCATTAAAAATAGATGAAACTATTGAAAGACATGCAGCAGTTAGAACTTTAGATGATATTTATAAAAATTTAAAAAATAATGCTGAAAATAGAATACAAAAATTAACTGAAGAACTCTTTCCTAGTCTCAATCAATTTTCTTTGTTATGTTTTGAAATATCTCAGGATATAATTATAGAAATCAAGAATATTTTGAAAAGTACTTATAAAGAAAGATATATCCAAATTGATAAACTCATTAAAGATACCCTTAAGTGGACTTCACGCGACACTCACTTAATTAGCATAAGTCACTTGTTTGATTCTTATTTTATTAATTTAGATAAAAAAATCCAATCTGAATCAAATATTAATACATCTGGAGTGAATTCAAAAGAACTCGATGCAGAAATAAGTAATTTCAAAGTAAAAATATCAAATTACTGGAAGACATTTATTAAGGGGAAAGTCAAACCCATTATAGAAGAACAAATTCATTTTGTAATTTGTCAATACAGTGCAAGAGCTTTATTCAAATGTTGCGGAAAACAAATTGAAAATAGATTTTACAAGAAAGATTTTAGTATTTTTGATGAAATGAAACAAATATACAACAGAAAGATGCTAGAACAGAAAGAAGAATCAGAATCATCTAGAAAAATATACTATTACAATGATACATATAATGAAAATATAATAACTTTATTATATAGAACAAAACAACCAGTTGTATTATTTAATATAATACAAGAAAATATACCCTTGAATATTTCTTGTTTAGCATTGTGTGCTGAGCTATTGAGTGAAATATTTAAAATATTAAAAGTGAACAAATGGGAGATATCAATTACTGTTTATGGAAAACATATTTCTACAACTACGGTGTCCACAAAAGAGAACATAAAAACAACATATATTGAACTTGAGATAGAAAATCAACATTTTCAACTATATCATAATGATGACAGTAATCAAATAAAAGGAAAATACAAAACATTATATGAAGCCCTGCCAGAAAAAATTAAAAAGAATATGAGGGAAATTGATTTTTTAAATAAATTAATATTTTTTATTGAAAAGAACCCAAAAACAATTGTTCAGATATTAGATAAAACAAAGGTATCAGTGGCGTAACTACCGCCGGTCTGGCTGGTTAGCTTGTCCGGGGCTCCGAGCATCTAGGGGGCCCCCAAAAGTGGTGAAATATTTTTTTGAATTGCTGTGTTTTTTTTAGAATCGAAACGATCTATAAAGTATTTGGTGAAAAAGCTGATTTTTCAGTTATTTTATTTTAAGATTCTAAAATTTAATATCAAAATCTCAAAAACTTTAAAATTTGGCGTGTTATTGACTTTTTTTTTCATTTGAGTATTGTATTTTTTTTTACATAAATCAATTTTTCTCTAACGTTTCCGTATCCATACCTCAAATATTTACATCCTTTCAAAATTCTAAGCAATAATTATTATTTAGGGGAGGGGAGGGGGGGGGTAATGTAAAAAAAATCCTGTCAAGGGTCCCCTTCTGAAAAATTGTCTGAGGCCCCCATTTCTATAGTTACGCCACTGAAAGGTATAATATAAAATATCACTAGTAAATTCTAAGGGTATTTTCCAATAAAGAAATAATGTACCCAGGGCCGACAAGAGGGCGATGCAGGCGATGCAAATCATCGGGGCCCGGGACCCAAAGGGGCCCGGGCTGAATCTATTCTTAAAAAAAATGTAAATAATAATATTGAAAATTATTTGAATGATGAAATTTTAAAGTAGTTCTATTGATGACAGCTATTATAGCTTCATCATAGTTAAAGGTTGATATAAATTTAACTTAACAGGCCCCTTGTTAGAGAATAATTTAATTTTCACAAAAGAAGCAGAAGATATAGACCTTCCTCTGAAAATTTTATCTAAACCAAAGAAATTAAATATAAATATAGAAGAACAAATTGTATGGAGAAAGATTTAACATTAGAGCTCCAGGGGCCCGGCCCTTTGCATTTTGGTAAAAAAATTGACCTAAATGATTTAAATTTGAGTAAATTTTGAATAAAAGAGGTTTAAATTATTTTAATGAAATACTTCTGGAAAAATATTAGGTAATCCATCATAGAAAAAAGCGAGAGGCCTCCCCTAAGAAAATCTAATTTATTTTATATGATAAATTGAAATTCACAAACTAATTAACTAACTAACCAAATCATATGATATTTACGTTATTTTACAAAAGGGGTTTGTTTTTATTTTGGCAAGTGTAGAATTTAAATTTTATTATTAATGCTCAATGTCAAAAATACGTTTCATCCCATGATACAAATATTATAAAAAATTGTATCATGGTTTCATCCATTCAATTTAGTAACTACCTAAATAATATTTTTTTTTTTACAAATTTGATAAATTTCTGAATTATATTTCTTCTTGTGATTGAAGGGTTAAAATCAAAAGTGTCTAAAACTTTTTTATTGCATTTTAGGAAACCTATTTGACACCCCACTTGATGGGGTGAGTAAAAAAAATGTTTATGGGGACCCCCCGTCCAAAATTTTTTTTTTGCATCGGGGCCCGGTTTGGCTCTCGGCGGCCCTGAATGTACCACAGGATGTTGTTGACTAGTGTAACTAATGTGTTGTACCATTAGGGTTTTTTATTGTTAATTATTTATATTATACACATATTTTCTCCAACTTAACCCATTTAGACCTACCGTACCACATATGGTACACCAAACAAATATTTTTTTTTTATTTTCAAGTGCCCACTAAATCACATTAAAACACGAAAAAATGCAAAAATTTGAAAAAATAGTTTCAGGTCTAAATGGGTTAAAAGTAGTGAACATGTAAAATGTAACTAATATTTTATTTCAAAATTGGCCTTTTAATAAAAATATTGTTATTAAAACACAAAAAGCTATTAAAATTTATATTTCTTATTCAAAATTACATTTTTATAAATGAGCAAACAAAATGTTTGTTTTTCAAATTAATAATGGCATAAATGTATAGAATGCATAAATTTCGTGACAGTAATCCACAATAGCATAATATACATTTTCTCTACAAAACAGTGCAAAAATTAAGAATGTCTTTTAAATTTTTGGAAACAAAAGTTACATATTTGAAATGTTTAAAAATATTTTATAATATAATACACACTGTAAATCAAACTTTATTTTATTATTACTTTATATAATATTATATTCACAGAAATAAATATCACAAAATATATTAGATATAACTAGGTTTATAGTTTATTTCAGTATAAAAGTTTTTTTTTTTTTTTTGAGAAACGAACGGGCAAACTATTACTCATAGTTCGTGAGTCGTCAACCCCCCATCGAGTTACGAGATAATTTAATTACGTAGGAATAGTTTATCAACAGTATGTAAAAGAAATGCTGGTCAGCTGCAGCATATTGAGTAAAAGTAAACCTTAAATAAGCACCAAACACTCACACTTGTACATGACTGACCAAGATATGCTGTAGCCAACCAGAATTTCTTTTACTTACTGTTGATAAACTATTCCTACATAATTAAATTATCTCGCAACTCAACAACGGATGTTTTAGTGGTTTATGGCTCACGGACTATCATTATTTCTGTAACTTTAGTTTAATAGTACTTTAATAAGAAATTAGGGCCCTTGTTATTAAACAAAATAAACTACAGGGTCCTGTGAGAATCAACTATTCACTTTTATTTGTCTGATTATTTTATAAAAAAACGTTTTTTTCTTTACATATAATTTTAATGAACACTATGAAGATTTATTTGGAATATTACACAATTCTCACATTTACTGGATGGCAATATGTGATTATATAATTTCTTTTAAAAAATATAATAATAATCTAACATAACCTAGTTTTGATTATTTTATTAGGTTATATTACTTCTTGTATTAAATTGTAATTTTTCTTTCACTGAAAATAAAATAACATTAAATAAACATAATGTGTTTTATTTTTTGTAACTAACTAATGTAAAGAGCTCCCAGATTGTCATTTAAATGGTTAATTAAATAAAACCAATATTTCTGACCAACTTAGAGCTCTACTAATTTACATCACAAAAATAAGCTGTCAATTATTTATTATATTATGTGTTATATATAATGACTGGTTTCCTTTATATTCAATACATTCAAAGCAAATATTTTACAGAACCTACATATCAATATTAAATAAAATAATACCAATCTCAAAATACCTAACTTAATGTCATTGTTGTGAAAAAATGATAAAAACTTAAAATATTTTCAATGTAGTACTGTATGTATTTTCTCAATTCTAAGACACAAGTCTTCACAATATAATCTAATGCCTTTAAATTCAAGTTGCATTTGAAGAACAGCAATTTCTAAAATAAAGTTGCGCCTAGGATATATGATATTATGAAACTATCGAGTTAAATTTGGTACAAAACAAATTATTTATTTTAAATTTTAATTGCATATATAACTTTCTTCTAAATATAGTTCAGTCCCCAGATCTAAATAAAAATTTAATTTATGCTACAACCATATTATGAAATTTCACAAAATAATGGGATACTTTTTTGTTATCTATCAGATTACAAAGAAAATATTTTAAAATGAGCTCACTACACTAAGTTTCAGAGATAGGATCAATAAAAATGTTCAACAATCACTGAAAAATGCCATTTTTTATATTAAGTCTCAAAAGAGAAAAACCCATAGGACTTTATTTATTTGCACTAAACCAGCAGTTCTTAAACTAGGGTCTGCTGAACTTTTGCCTCTGTAACTTTTTACATTTTCATAACCAGTGATTAATTAGTATCTAACGACCCGGAAAAATAATTGCTCAAAAGGAGGTCCCTAGACCACATAAAATATATTTAAGAACCGCAGTACTAAATTATATAACGGACAAAATGAACACAAATTGAACTCAGTACTAGAACTAAAGATATGAAATTAAGTTTTTGTAAATCGTACGTGTACCTATGTGGGCAATCTACAGGTCGCAATTTGACAAATCAAAACAAAAATGAATGATTACCATACCTCTGAAACAAATTAGCATAGTGAGTTTTTTTTTAATATAGAACAAAAAAGCATCTTATGATTTTGTCGGAAATCTTGATAGGGTCAACGATAAAGCGCAAAACATGAAAAATCGTACCTACTTGTGATTTACCCAATGCCTTGGGTCTGAGGATTGACCTAACATGTCACATGCAATTTATATGATTATAATAAGCAACAAACATTATACTCTTGACATTGTTTATACACATTCATAATTTTGTATCATAATATATATGTATATAAACTTTAGATAGAAAAAATTACTTAATTCTACAAAATAAATAATATATATCATATAAATCGTAACTGAAACTCAACATTCTAAATGAGGATAAGAAGCGTTTTTGGACATTCTACTTCAAAGAGTCTGATCACCTTCAAAGCTCGTAACACAACATGAGTTCTTTTGTTCGGATGGTGTTTGATTCCGTTGCGTTAGCTCAACTGTATCACCCCACGTAGATGTGTCTGGTTCCGTGTGAGATTCTAATTTGAGCCATTGTTGAACTGCAAGTTGAAACGCTTCCTGTACGTTGCTTGCCGTTCTGGCTGATGTTTCTATGCTACAAGAGATCTCGTTTTCCATGCACCATGATTCCAGCTCATTTTTTGTTACTTCTCTATGCGATTCAGGTATGTCAGACTAAAAATAGATTCTGGTATAAAATTATTTTAAAGTAAATGTTTAGTGATCTTGATACATGTATACAAAATTGATACATGTATATAAAAATGTGGACTCTCTGAAAGTATATGTATATTTGATCAAGCTTTATCATGATTTTTATTATTAATTTAAAAAAATAAAAATGATAATATAAAAAAATTAACCTTATTTCCCACAACAATAAACGGAAATGACGATTCTTCTTTTACATCAGCATAATAAATAAATTCAGTCTTCCATAAAGCTATGTTTCTAAAACTCACTCTATCATCTACTGCGTAAGTAAGCATACATATGTCTGTCCCTCTGTAAAATGGAGTTCGTAATGTTTTAAAACGTTCTTGGCCGGCTGTATCCCATATCTAGAAGAATCACAGACATTTATTTGTTATGATTGTAATTCCTATAAATGATACCTAAATACATAATTATAATTATTTATTTATGTTTCAGTATTTTATAAATACCAAAACACAATAACCTTAAGTAAAAGAACTACTTAAACTTAAAAATACATACTTGTAATGTGTATGTCTCTCCATTTATTTCTATATCTTTGTTTAAAAACTCTACGCCGATTGTATGAAAAGAATGTTCATCAAAATGATTTGAAACAAATCTGTTCATAAGACAACTTTTTCCAACCCCACCATCTCCCAAAATGACAACTTTTAAAAGAGTGTTTTTTGTTGTATTTCTTGTACATGATTTAGCAGATAACATTTTATTAAAATAATATCACTGACTGATGTTTAAAAAATCTAATTAAAAATGAAGTATTTTTAGCTGTCCATAATCATTTATTGTCTACAAATTGAAAAAAAAAATTTGACAGGAGTTGTCAAAATAGTTATTTTCTTTGTATAAATTATAGTTATGAACAAATATGAACATTCAAAGACGTTTCGAATTTTATTGAGCGCTAAACTTGATTAAAATTCATGATTCATCGATTTATTTGGATTTATTGTATATTTTTGATATAATAAATATTCGTAATTATTATTAACAATCACTACACGCACATGCTTCAGAGATGTATTTCTCGATTACAGCACAAAAATATTGAATATTCGGTATATGATATAAAAATTCATTAAAATTTTAATTTGTATTTATTCAAATAGTATAAAATTATAAAATTGACATATTACGCTTGACATTTTATATATTTATTATACGATCAAGACTTTTTGTTTTAACTTTGTCTGACAAACAAAACCAATTTAAAACAAAATGAAAAGAAAAACATAAGACTAAAACATATGTCTTTGATCAATCCACAACATTTATATTTAAATATGCGCGCGTATTAAATAATATTGTTATTATTATGAGTAAAAAATAGTTATTGATATTATAAGTTACTGTATATCTCAATTTATTTTATTTGGCATGCTTTAGTATTATGGAAATTACTTATATTCGCAAAAATAATTATATTTACAGAACAGAAATAACAAAGAACAGGTGTCTAGTTTGTATTGCCACTAGCAGATGACGCAGGCGTACCACGATTATGTTCACGGCATTGTTTTTATGAAGGCAGACATTTTTTAAACCACATTTTTCTTTCAAACATACGTTTCTTTAGTTGATTTACTATTAAAAATTACAAATCAACGCGTCCCATGTCAAAATAAGTTTCATTAATTTTAATTTTACAAAACTGTGTTGTGTTGTAAAGTGATAAACATAAAAATCTTGTAAGATTTTATAAGATTACCTGTTTTGATGGTGTCAATAAACTTTAGTTGAAGGTGTGCCGTAACATTACCTTTAGTGCTGTGAAAGTGAAAATTCTTATTTAACAATACTTCAGTCATAGGTTAGTGTCGAGTTACATTTATGTAACTCTCCAGACATACATTATCTTTACTGAAATGTATCCAGTGCATTATTTTGTAATGCAGCACTTCAGAGTTACATTTCGTTATAAAAAGGTAATTATAATCATTAATTTAACTTATCATGTTATTATGAGTAATATTACTTGTGCTGTTAAATATGTTAGGATCAACGAGTTAGGTGTTTAATTGTTTAAACTGAATGTGGAATGTGTCGAAGTTTATTTAATCCTAGATTGGGTGACAGGTACATATTGAGTGTATTTATCTGAAGGTCGTATACTAGCCGGTCACGTGATACATAGACATATGTTGACGCGCTCTCTGTCTGGCACGATGCAATGCGCAGGTATGTAAACAGTGATGGATGCACCGTGTGCTAAGCGAGTCTGGTGACCTAACCATAGGTGCAGTTTTATATACGAGAGGCAGATAAGTCGACTTGTGCCTGCGTATCACATAACGCCTTAATGGCAAGGGGCTACAACACAAAGAGGCGATGTGTGTGTGCGGGATTCCTCCCCTCTCATCCCACAGCTGTTGGTTACTCACCGCTAATCCGTTTGGTGGGTGATTCATATGACATTGTGAAGGACGTTTCAGACTTTTCGTAGGCTGCCTTTGATAATATTTTATTATCAAATTATATGTTGATAAATTTCTCTTTACTACATACT